>OY482670.1:6626776-8019276 GCA_960531455.1 Urophora cardui
GTCAAGATCGGGTCACTACAACATATAGCTCCCATACAACTGATTGTTCAGATTTATGGTTTTGCACATTTATTTTTTTATAACTCCGGAAATAGTCCTTCTGCGTGAAAAAGCGACATAAACACTTTCATTCAAAATGAATAGGGGAAAAATTTTCTCATAAACGATTTCCACGTATCTGCATCAGTTATTGCACTTTTGTGCAACCAAAGTTGAAATTTCACCATAGGCATTTTTTTCAAGCCCAATAACTCATATATCGTATAAAATGAATTAGATTACTTTTATATCGTCTTACAGAGAATCAAAAGAACTATTATGCAGTTTTTAAATGAGGAAAATATATGCATGTTAAAGGATTTTAATATGCAATATTGCAAGTTACAAGAAAGATATCTGAAATATTAAAGCGGTTTCTTCAAGAGAAATGTCAGCGTTTTCAATAGCTTTAATCAATTTTTAAAATAAGTAAGTAATTTAAAAGATATTTAGGAGTGAATATAGCCAAAAATCGCGTTTTTCGCCTCTTTGGGCATGAATATCTAAAAAACTGTACGTATTACAGAAAATCTGACTTCAGACTTGGATTCAGCGCACCGAAATCCTTTAGAAAAGTAGAATTTTATTTCTGTAACAATAATTTGTTGAAATTTTGTCGACCAGTGTAATTTTTAAATACCGTTATCTCATAAACCGGAGCCAGTTTTGAAAAACTAATAATGGCATTGAGTTTAGAATGCCCCAATTAAGTAAGAACAACCGTCGAAATCCTTGCGCGGGAAAAGGGTTCAAAACCTTAGCAAAGTTTATAGACGGAAAAAAATTACCTTCAGAGCTCTGAAACTTCTTTCCTAAATTTCTCGAAAACAAGAGCTCACTTTGACTTTCTGAAAACGCCATCGTATTCTACAGCCAAAAATTAAGTTTACATGTTTCGGCAGGTCTCAGTGATATTTCAAAAGTTAAAAATTTACCTACAGTGTTATGTGATGAGAATTGTGTCGCAAAGTGGTTCCTATGTACGGATAATAATTATATACATATGTATGTACAGAAATATATAATATTACAAGATTTATGTATGTATATATATTTTTACACGGCGAGAACTATATTGATGTCACATCCATATATATATGTATATGGATTAGGGCTCTTAAAATTATTCGACTATTCGATTAGTCGGTTAACCGTTTAATCGATTCATAACCGTTCACTTGCTAAAAAGTCGGTTGATGATATTCGATTAGTCGCCTAGCTTCAATTATTCGAATAGTTGCTTTCCTTCAACTAATCAATTTTGGTAGAAAATCGAATTTCAAAAATCGAATAATTAGTAAAAATTTTTTACAGGCAATTTTAAAATATAAATGTGCTTATTGTATTTATACTTACACCCATACATATGTATGTACATATGAAAGAAGCTGGCTGTGTGGTTTTTTGAAAAATCTGCGACAGCAAAGGATGTAACTTGCTCCAATGAAAAAAACTATTTCCGCGGTATTTCGCGGGATCAAAAAAAAAAAAAATTGTCCCGAAACCCTCTCAACATAAGAGTAAAATTTAGGCGCGGACTTTTACAATGGTGAGCGTTCTAACTAAGAAATAAAAGAAATAGAACTGGAATGCCAAGGACATTGACTGGTGGGCGAATTTTGCTGGCTCCTTTTTCAAGAAGAGCAAAATGTGCCAAAACAGCTAAAAAAGGGTTATTAAGGGGTTTTTCCTAATTTTTTGCTCCTTCACCTTGACATTCATCATCATCTTTATTTTCATCTTCCTCATCAACATCTTCTTCCCTTTTCTTCCAAAGGAGTCTAAAGGGTCGTTAAAAGCGGCCAAAAACGTCGCCCTTACAATAGCCAGCCTAGTGCAGAGAGAACAAGTACCCTAGCGTGACGGAGTAACGACCGGAAAAGGGCGGGGGTGCTTTGGTTTGCTCCAACAACAACAAAAAAAGTCCAAGAAATCACTTAAAATGTTGATGAAATGGGTTCATATTTATTTATAAATGTAATAAAATCGAAAGTACAATATTCGATTAATCGGAATGGAACGATTAACCGAATAATCTAAAGTGAGCAGTTAATCGATTAGTCGGCAGCTTTCGACTACTCGAAAATCGCTAACCGAATAATCGAAGTCGACTTCAGTCATAGTCGAATAATTCGATTAATCGATTAATCGATTAGTCGATTTCCCCGAGCCCTAATATGGATAATCCTGTCTGACTCTCATAAACTATGGGTGTCATATCAAAAAAGAAAAATGTAATATATAAAAAAAATATGGATATGATTAGGGTTGCCAGATACCTTTCCCGAAAAAATCAGTACATTGCCTTCCAAAAACAAAAAAAAAAAAAAACAATATATGTAGAGAAAATCGTCTTTATTACTGGCATTTTGTTTTTGTTTCCGTATCGTTAACTGTCAATCATGTTTCTATGATATTTAACGTTCGCGTTGCTCCCTGCTTTCTAATTGCTTCATGGTTATGCCGTGGTTATGCCTACGAGCAAAACACCGATGAAATTCGGACACATTTTCGTCATCGGTGAGAGGTGGTTACGCTTAAATCGGCGATTAGAGCGCACATACACAACATAACACATTATTGCCCCGAAACCACGGCATTACGAACGTCAAATGAAAACAGCAAATAAAAAAAGTAATGCAGGGCGTTAAATATCAACTTGTTTAGTGTCGGCTAAAAATCAGTACAAAATCCAAAAAATCAGCATTTCTTAAGGTTTTTAAAACTATCAGTACGGAGCACGAAAAATCAGTATTGTACTGACCAAATCAGTAAGTCTGGCAACCCTAGATATGATATCCATATGTACATATATATGGATAATCCTGTCTGATCCATATGCTATGCAGTGTTGGCGCTAAAAAATTTCAAAAAGTGGCCCAAAAAAGGAAAAAAATGTGTCCCGCAAATTTTTTTTTAGCTAGAAACACATTTTTATATATTTTTGTGGTTTATTTAATGCTTAAAGCAATTCACAGGTTAAGGAACAGTGTTTTACTAAAACCAAGTAAAACTAGAGCAAACATACATATATTGAATTCAAGTGTATGTATAATATAAATAAGTTATAATTTAATGGATTTACTGCCTTATTCATAAAAAAAGCCTATAACACATTATAAATGCTCAATAGTAAAAACTCTTTTTAACTTTATAAAGCCGTTATAATGCACATTATTCATAAACGATTTATAAAGGTTTTATTACTATCATTGATTTTTTTATTATTAAAGCTGATTCCACATAGAACTTTGTGTTGCGCTACGTGACACTTTCTGCGTGACAACTGAGATTAAAATACATGTATCTATATGAGGTTTCTCACATAGCAAAAAGTAACGCAACGCCGAAGTTACGCAAAGCACAAAGTTGCACAAATCTCAACTTTTGGGGGCGTTGAAATTTTTTTTCAGTTTCACTTTAATTCAAATGTAAATAAACAAATTTAAATTTCACACAATTGAAAAATAATTTAATAGATTTTTATTTTCTTATTTACTTTTTTGTAAATAAAACGGAGAATGAAAGATTTTTCAGAAAATAAATATTTTTTGAGTGATGTTGCAGCGTTCAATGTGGCATGGTTTTTCAGTTTTGCGTTGTTTGACATAGAAAGCGGCGTAACGCAAAGCGGAAAAAGTTTTATGTGGAATCAGCTTTATTGCTGTCCAAAATCAAAATAAATGTGGTTACAAAAAATGTCAACCTGACAAAAAATTACAATTTTAAAATAAACAAATGTATTCAAATTCGAAAAACAAAAACTAATGCGCAAAATAAAAGGGTAATGCAGAAGAAAAGGCGCAGTAGGGGAGATAACTGGACTTGCTTAGCAAGTGCCACCGCTACGATACAATTTAAACCTTTGCGAAGTAAGATTTGCCTCTTCTATATTTGCAAATACTCTTTACATTGTTGGCCGCTGTGGTGCAGTAGGTAGAGTGCTCGCCTGCTATGCCAGAGGTCTCGGGTTCAAACCACGGTCCGAGCAAAACACCAAAACAATTTTTCTAATTAGTAAAAATCCAATTATTGTGTTTTTTAAGAGCAGCGGTCACCTCTCGGCAGTGGGCGGCATACCCTCCGAGAGTATTTCTGCCATGAAAAAGCTTCTCAAAAAAAATGCATTCGCCGTTCGGAGCCGGCATAAAACTGTAGGTCCACCCAATTAGTAGGAAAAACAAAAAAAGGAGCACACCTCGAATTGGGAGAGAAGCTCGGCCATAAAACTCGTTAGAGTTATAATAGCGCCATTGTATTATATTATTATATTACTTTACATTGTACAATACTCACAGCACAATTCAAATGCCGCTACGAATAAATCCTCTTCTTCATTTGGAGTACAAATACCATTTGTATTTGTTCTGTTGGACCAAATAGTGTACACTAAGTACGCGCCACGCTACAAGTAGAGAAAATAATCTTGCCTACTTGGAGTGTGTTTACGCAAATCCTCGAAAATTCGCGAGCAGTGTACACTATTTGCAAAACCTTTTTCGCTTAATGCAGTAGTCTGACTTAGCCCGTGGGGATCACCTGCGTCGTCTTGAATCGTATTATAGAATACATGCAAACATACCTAGATACTTAGCAGTTCAAATGAATTTTAAGCACACACATACATATCTCACTTCTTTTCGACCCCAACATCGCAAAGCCACCAGCACCTGCAATATTGCAGAAGTCCCTAAACCTTGTTTATCCATTGAGATATTAGCTTTTACCAAATTAACTATTGGCGCTGTCCTTGATAAAACGACGCCTCATTCTAAATTCATCGTCGGGCAACAAGAATGCGCCAGTCCTTACACGATACCTTTTTTCCTTACGAAAGGTGCCCCGAGCCATGTTTATTACAAGATCTAAAAAAATATGCTCACATTTCCATATGTGTATGTATGTACATACCCAGCAGTATTCGAGGTAAAGAGTTGCATATTCAGTAGAATATTCAATATGAAAAATAATACCTTGAACTAGGTTCAAAAGCCATTGCCTGAAAAATTAACTGAATATGCAGTGAAGGCGTCAGTGCTATTGAATTTTGCTCTGAATGCACTAGCTTTTTCCTATGGAATTTCTACTTGTGTCTACAGGCCTTTTTCATACGGAAACTCTCCCTTCTCGTTCGGCAGTTTTTAGGTCGAAAGGGAAAGTTTAGATTTTGGAACGACATCTCTACTGAATAATGAAATAATATAATATTGCACTGGCACGTTTATAACTCTGACGACTTTTATGGCCGAGCTTCTCTCGTAATTCATAGTGTGCTCCTTAACTTTTGGGTTTCCTACTAATTGGGTGGATCTACAGCTTGGTTTTTGTCCGCACCGGGGTTAGAACCCGAGGCCTCTGGTATGGCAGGCGAGCATTCTACCCACTGCACCACAGTGGTCATCTCTACTGAATATTCAGTAGGAAATATCGATGTGCTAGTGGTCAAACCGGATAAGTGATATTTTGAAAAATTTTCAGGAGAGCAAATTTTGTGTTTAAATAGCAATATTATAAATATATTTTATTAATAATGGTTCAGATTTTTTAAATCTTAAGCATTTAATTTTCAACCATTTAACGCCCTCTTTTTGTGTATTTAAAGTTGTGTTATGTAACACTTGTTGCTGCAACATACTAAAGTCGTAGAAATCATCAAAATTAAAATAAGTTGTAAAAGTCCGACACTAAGTTTGAAGCTTATATTGAGAGGATTAAAGACAAAATTTTTATTCTTTTTTTTTTTTTGATCCCGCGAAATACCGCCGAAATATTTTTTTTATTGTAACTTTGTTATTACATATACTGAATTGTTTAAAAAAAATTAGTTAAATAATAGCTACGTTAAATATTCGTCGTGACGTAACTTCTTTGTTTGTAAATTTAGTAAAACCGTTTCAAGGTAACATTGTCATGAATTTTGAAGCACTTTCATTTGACAAAACAAAGGGATAATTCATGTACATACAAATAAGTTAGCTGACCCAACTATGTGAAAACGACTTCAGGGCTCAAAAGGACATTAGAAGGAAGTCTAGAGCTTCAAAATACGAAACTAATGACGTATCAATTTAAAAAATGGGAAATGTTAAATAACAAAGTTACAAGAAAAAAAAATTTCGGCGGTATTTCGCGGGATCAAAAAAAATTTTATTTTTGTGTCCCTTAACCCTCTCAACATAAGCTTCAAATTTAGGGGCGGACTTTTACAACTTATTTTTTCGACCCCATCTAATATACACACATACATAGGTACATTAAAACACAACTATTTGTGTAAATATCACTATATATGTAAGTCTATAATAATCTATAGGATACCGAGCATAAATTTTTATTTTGTGGCACTTGGAATTTCTGTGCACAAGAAAAATTATGTTTATAGAAAATTTGAATTTCTAAGCTCGTTTATCCGGTTTGTGCACAACAAATATTTCATTTTCAAAGCACTTAACTGATTATGTCATCGCATATCTCCGCCATTATTGATAATTTGCTTACAAAAATTACACACGAGGTAGGTATAGTGTTGATGATTCCAAAAATGCAATTAACTCAGTTTCGCCAAAACCTGCACTTATCCGGTTTGTGCACTAGCCCATCGATATGTGCTGCTTTCGAGCTGACCAATACTGGGCGTTTCGGTTTTTTTTTTTTTTGAATTTGAAATTTTTCTTTATTTTTTGAAGTAATTGTTTTAGAAAGAACTTATACAAGGGTAAAGCTCGTTATAAATTCGGTTCCATTTTATCTGATTTTTAAGAGCATTTTAAATTTATAAATTGTTTATGAATAATGTTTTTGCTTATTTGATTGATAAACCGTTTATAAACCTTTGATATGTTTTTATGAATAAGGCTGTTAAGCTGATTCCACATAGAACTTTGTGTTGCGCTACGTGACACTTTCTGCGTGACAGCTGAGATTAAAGTACATGTATCTATATGAGGTTTCTCACATAACAAAAAGTAACGCAACGCCGAAGTTACGTAAAGCACAAAGTTGCCCAAATCTCAACTTTTGGGGGCGTTGAAATTTTTTTTCAGTTTCACTTTAATTCAAATGTAAATAAACAAATTTAAATTTCACACAATTGAAAAATAATTTAATAGATTTTAATTTTCTTATTTACTTTTTTGCAAATAAAACGGAGAATGAAAGATTTTTCAGAAAATAAATATTTTTTGAGTGATGTTGCAGCGTTCATTGTGGCATAGTTTTTCAGTTTTGCGTTGTTTGACATAGAAAGCGGCGTAACGCAAAGCGGAGAAAGTTTTATGTGGAATCAGCTTTAGAATTTAGTTCTCAGATATTTGACAACCAAGTCTTCTTCCGGTATCCAAGAATCTAAATCATTTCCATTAGCTAAATTGGGCGCTGAGATCATTGAATTGCACGTATCAATTTTGCAAGCGGTTTGTAACTTTGGTCTTAAATAGTTAAAGTTCTGAAAACAATCTTTCTGCTGATGCACTGATATTTGGTAGCGTTAATATATTTACAACAAATTCACAACAAGTTCTCATTTAAATTGCTTTTCATATTCCCCACGCTGTGCCAAAACTCTTCTATTTCGGTTTGTTCAAACAATTTTCTTGCATTCTTAAAATTTATACTCCTAAATAACTCTTTCGGGATTTTCCTCCGCGGCGGAGAGTTGCCACTGAAAAATGAAAAGATAACAAACAAAGGGGCTTTTTTTATATTTAAGAAAAAACTAAAATATATTTATTACATTGTAGTTTTCAAAGTAAAAAAGGACCAAAAGTGGCCCGAATTTTTAAAAAGGTTCAAATATTGCATATTTTTAAAAAGTTGGATTCCGGTGGCCTGGCTCTTAAAAAGGTTCAAATTGCCACTTTAGTGGCCCCAGCGGCAACGCTGATGCTATGGATGTCATATCCATATTTTTTTAAATATACATTTTTTTTTATCCATAACAGAATTATCCATATACATATATGTATGGATGTGACATCAATATACATTTTCTTATGTAGTACTTTGATAGAAAAATATACATACATACATACATATGTGCATCTAATGAATTTATTTACCTTTAGCTTTAAATATAAATTCCCATAGATAAATGTCGGATACTTTAAACACATATGTTTACATTAATTAATTTTTAAACAAATTGAAAATTAAGTATAATGGTTCACTTACGGAAATGTAATATACTGAATGCTATGGGAATGAATGTAATTGCTTTTGAGATGCGGCGATTACGTGCGCCATTCGAAAAACGCTGCAATGCCATGTCGAGCTGGAAATCATATACATACATACATATTTATAATTGTATACTTATAGAACTCACATAAAAAGTGGAAAAACGAAAAGAAAAGAAAAAATTAAAAGCAAGCAAAAGGCAAGGCGGTGGTATGCCATAAGTTTACCGAGCCAATTATAAAAGCGTGCTAAAAAAAATCTGATGAAGAAATGTGGTTAACTCCCGAAGAGATTTATAACTAAAATATGTAACAACAAAAATTTTCTTCACAACAAATTTTCCTTAAAAAAAATGCACATAAAAAGCTCAAAAATAAAGAGATTATAAAAATTAACTTTATTTGAGTATTATACTAAATTTTGATTATGTGCATATGTATGTATGTACCTCCCTTAAATATGCGTTGTATTTTCGTATCGCCTTTAAGTTAAATAGCACACAAACAAAGCCAGCGATATATGTTGTAAGCGTACATATTGCGCCCACAACATGGACCATTTTGAAAATATTATCTTTGGTTCTACATATGTAAAAAACAACATATTTACATAAGTAGATATATAAGTTGCTTTACATGCACAAAATATATGTGTATATTTTAAGAAATCTTCGAATGCACTTACGACACAAGTTCCATCTTTTCAAAAGAATATAGGAAATCGCTGGAAAACAGCGCAACTGCAAATAAATACATACAAATTTAAATACATTTTTTTCCCTATTTTATTCTAAACTATATTCACCCAATGCAAAACACACTGCAATCGAATAAATGGTAAACGGTATGCTAAGCCAAATCTCCAAGCCGCTACCATCTCTTTTATTTTTAAACCAAAGTGGCACCAAACCAAAAAGTCGGATGGTATAGAAAACACTTAAGCATGATGGGTCAAGCTCCATTTTTCAAGTAAGTATTATTTCAATTCAATTAAAATCTTTTGAATTTAATTAAAATCTTTTAACTTCAATTACAATCTTTTGCTCTTAAGAAAAAAAAAATTATCAAAAATGCTTTTGAGCGCTTTACTGAGACACCTTAGACTGCCAGACTGTACTATTTCATATTAAATTGGTGTTAGTTAAAATGGAGATGGCACATATTTTCAAGCCAAAAAAAATCACAGCTAAAATCAATAGTTTATATCTTTTGCAACAGTTGATCCTACATATTTTTACGACATAATCTTTAAACCTTTAAACCATAAAAAAAATTATTAACCATAAAAAAATTATTAACCATAAAAAGGATGTGGAAGTGTGTGTACGATAAGTTTTTATATACTCAGTTGTGTGCCTAAATGTAGACACTCCCCGAAAGCTTTGTTGAATGCAGGGGAAGTGACAGAATTTTTCTGGACGTTAATCCACACGCTCGGCTACTCGTCTCTTTTGAACTATTGTGCGAGCAACGTTGTCCACAAGTTTTCACCTTCTAGGCAAATTGGAAATTTGGGCCACCAGAGCCTCGCCTGTTTGTAAGAGAATTGGCCTCGTGTGGGTGCAGAGGTGATTTTGCATCACGCTTCACGATCCTTGAAATCCTTTTGAAATTCGTCACAGGAATAATAGGAATAGGAATAAGATGTTGATGACGAAAAAGAGAAAGGAGAAGAAGATGAAGAGATATAAGAATAAGATAACGAACTTGACGATGAACATGAGCATAAAAATAAATATGAAGATGAAAATGAAAATGTATATGAAGATGATGAAGAAAATGAAGATGAAGGTAAATATAAAGATGGAGATGAAGGCGAAGGAGAAGAAGATGAAGATGAATATAAAAATGAAGATGAAGATGAAAATGAAGATGAAGATGAAAATGAAGATGAAGACAGGGATGATGAAGAATATGAAAATGAAGATGATGAGAATGGAGATGAAGATGGAAATGAAGATGAAGATGAAAGTAAATATAAAGATGGAGTTGAAGGCGAAGGAGAATAAGATGAAGATGAGGATGAATATGAAGATGAAAATGAAGAGGAAGTTGAAGATGAAGATGAAGATGAAGATGAAGATGAAGACGAAGATGAAGATGAAAATGAAGATGAAAACGAATATGAAGCTGAAGAAGAATTCATCCTCATCTACACATATTCCTTTATGTCTTCGATAATAGCGTTATCTCGTAGAAATACTTACAACAACTCATTTCAATTGAAATAACAACTAGACTGTACATATGCACAATTTTTAATTGCTTTATTACACATAAAACATGTCTACATACATATGGATGTAAATATTCACAACACAACATTTTTAACTATAAATTCAGCTCGCGTTCGACTTTTATTCCTGGAAACAATGAGACCGCAAAATGACTAATTAATTTTTTGAAATTGTATTAATATGACCAGATAAGTAGCAATATATGAGCTAAACTGCAAAAATAAAAAAGAGACAGAAAAAAATATATATTTGAAATTATAAAAATTTATACATACATATGTATGTATGTATATATTTCAGCAGGACGATATGTCCTAATGAAGGCTATAGCCATATAACATATCGCCTTTTAAAGTTCATAATCGCCCAAGTGAAACTTTCCTAAACGCCTAAACGATATTTGTGCCAAAATTAAAATTGATTGGCCAACTCTACGACTTGACAACTGAAAAGGACATTACAGGGAAATATAGAGCTTCCCGAGTTTCCCGAAGACCAAACTTATGATATGAAAGTTTCACTTAGGCGGTTATGAATATCAAGCATATATGTACATATGTACATATGTACTTACCGACGCCAACAAATGTCTGTCAATGGAGCATAGTCCCATCGCTGTAATCTCTGCATCGGTTGTTAATAATTCTTTCCAAAACCTTTTGAGCTGATATTCAAGAAAAAACAAGTAAAAGCGCGGCTGTCTTCGGCCGTACCGAAGACTTCATACCTTTCATGAGTAGGGATGGCAAAAAAAATGAAATAATCGATTAACCGCTTTTTAGGTTAATCGAAAGCGTTCGATTATTAATCGCGAATAATTGTGGGGAACTAACCGATTATAACCGTTTTTCGATTACAATTATTGCTTAAAAAATATATAATAAACGAAAAAAATGGCCATTTATTAGGAAAAATTGTCAAATCGTCAATGCTTAGAAAAATCGTCAAAATGACGATAAAATCGTCTATTCGGCAACGCGGGCTGGAGGGAACATTTATTGTGTTTTTTTGGATATACCTACTCACAAAACCGTAGGTAACCGAATTCGGAGTCGGCTTAAGAGGCGGAAATTTTCAACTTCGATTATTTCCTTTCGATTATTTTCGACTTGAGAGGAACAAGGTTAATCGAAAAAATAATCAAAAGGAAAAAACCGATACATTTTAACCGTTAACCGAAAGAAATTAACCGATTATAATCGTTTTTCCGGTTATTGTTGCCATCCCTATTCATGAGTGGGGAAATGAAAAGTTACCTATGTATGTACATAGCCGGATTAAGTTTAATTTATAATTTTAATTCTGTGGGTTCATTTATGGAAAGATTATACACCAAAATGTCCATATCTGAACAATCGGTTGTATGGGAGCTATATGTTATAGTGGTCCGATCTTAACAATTTTCGGCAATCCCGTTTGGGCCCATATGGGTACAAATACTTCAAAATTTTACACCGTTAGTTGTTAAAATGGAGGAGTTATACACCAAAATGTCCATATCTGAACAATCGGTTGTATGGGAGCTATATGTTATAGTGGTCCGATCTTAACAATTTTCGGTAATCCCGTTTGGGCCCATATGTGTACAAATACTTCAAAATTTCACACCGTTAGCTGTTAAAATGGAGGAGTTATACACCAAAATGTGCATATCTGAACAATCGGTTGTATGGGAGCTATATGTTATAGTGGTCCGATCTTGACAATTTTCGGTAATCCCGTTTGGGCCCATATGAGTACAAATACTTCAAAATTTCAGGCCGTTAGCTGTTAAAATGGAGGAGTTATACACCAAAATGTGTATATCTGAATAATCGGATGTTGTGGAACTATATGTTATAGTGGTCCGATCTTGACAATTTTCAGTAACCTTTTTTGGGCCAAAATGGGCACGTCTACTTCAAAGTTTCATGTCCTTAGCTGTATAAATGGGGAAGTTATGCACAAATTACATCCAAAAATTTCATGTATATCTGAATAATCGGTTGTTTTCTATATGTTATAGTGGTCCGATTCGGCCGGTTCCGACAAATGATCAGCTGCATATAACAACATACCTGTCTTCCGAATTTCATTCAGATATCTCAAAAACTGAGGGACTAGTTTGCGTTCACACAGACGGACGGACGGACAGACGGACATGGCTTAATCGACTCAGCTCATGATTCTGATCATATCGGTATATATTTTGGTGGTCCCCCACGCTTCCTTCTGGTACTTTCGACAAAAATTTTTTGGCACTAAGTTATAATACCATTTCATTCTCATGAAAGGTATAAAAACATTGAACATATCAACATATCAACATAAATTATAATACATGTGTATATATGTACACGGAAAAAACTATATTGATGTCACATCCATATTTATGGATAATCCTGTCTGATCCATAAACTATGGATGTCATATCCATATTTGTTTATATATGACAAATTTTCTTTTGATATGATACCCATTATATGGATATGGCATCCATAGTTTACGGATCAGACAGGATTATCCATAAATATGGATGTGACATCAATATAGTTTTCTCCGTGTACATACATATATAACAAAAATAAATTTAGTTAAATTAAAAAAATACTCCAATGCCCGCTCACCTCTTGTCCCAAAACAGGTTCGTGTGATTTTCGACCAATTTTCGTTATAATTAGTAAGGTTTTCTTGCGCTTGAAAGAGATGCATGTATGTATAAGTGTTTTATAGTAACATAGTTTAAAAGCTAACACAGTTTAAAAGCTGAATGTTATGTAGAACAATTAGAAAGTTTTTTTTTTGTTTTTAGAGGAGTCTACATACTATTTTCAAAGCAAATATTCTGTAGTAGGTTTTTTGTATAGTTAGCATAGAGTTGCCACATAATAAACACCCACTTTTTTAAACATCATTTTTTAATTACCTCTGCCATTGCCATATGGCATGGTTCCACCACCAAAAATACTCTAATAGTATGAAATGAAAACCATAAAAATTGCACGCAAATATAAAGTAAATCATTGCTAGAAAGTAAAGCTACAAAAATGAAATACAACGTTCCCACCATGTGTAGCATGGAAGCGACTAATATGAAAAGCACGCCAAAGCCAAAAGTGCTGCCAGAAATAAAAAAAGAAGAAGTTTGGGAGAAAAGTGAGTAAATATTTAAGCAAGTAGGCATTCGGGTAACTTTGTTTAATTTACATACTTTGAAAAAATGACCACGCATCTAGAAAGCAGCTGATAATTTTCCGCAATTAAGCGCAAAAGCGTCACGCGTGCATTGACTGTAAAAATATCGTTTTAATAAAAAGCGTTTTTTTTTAAAACGTGTATTTTGCAAAGTAAACACTTTTATAAACATACTTTAATACATACAGTAAGTATACATATGTTATATTGTGGAACGATTTTCCGTCATCCCTTGTCAAGTTTGGTTTGGAGACAAACCGGTTTCGGCTAATATGCGCCATCTTCAGTGTCTTCTTTCGTTCTCCAAACCAAACTTGACAAGGGATGACGGAAAATCGTTCCACAATACGTCATATTCCTACCCTGTCGGAAAAACAAGCAACCAAAAAGTTATTATACATATGTTCTTTAAAATTGTAATTTTTTTCTTTCAAACCAACTCACCATCAAATTTTTCAAAACACCATTCACCACCTTTCTTTGCTTCACCTCGATTATTGTCTGGCAACATTGTGTTATGTTCTGGTACAATTTTATTGCTTTTATTTGCATTGTAAATTTTATTATCTGTGAAAAGTAATTACAAAAATTAATTACATATAATATGTATGTATGTATGTTCATAAATCATTTAATTCAAATTATATATGTATGTACAATTCTATATTCACCTGGTAGATAATAGTATTTCAGTAATTGATTTAAGCTACGAAATCGTCGACCAAGCGCCATGGCGGTATTGGCATATAAAACTTGAAAAACGAATATTATAAAATAAAGTATATAAAATGAAAAATTTGTGTCCTTGTCTGCCTCTGTTGAATCTTTTATGCGGTTTGGTGTTGATAATAAAAAGACAACAACATAGAGCGAATTAAAATAAACTCAAGGCGCAAGTTAAAAAAAATCACATGCTTACCAAATACTAATGCTTGCTTTTGAAATAAGGATATCCAAATATCCAAGCCTAAGAGTAGATATGTACGTATAATTTGCAAAAGTAGTTCTTCTATTTTTATTTTGTTTTTATAATTAAATTTTATACAACCTATTAGTCCCGCGCCAAGCACAAGCGGTCCTGTAGCCACTACGCAAATTATAATGCGATCACGTTTAAATTTGGAAGGACATGGTATGGCAGCGTCGAACTAAATTGGGTGGAAAATGGGAGAATATTTAGAGGCTGTTGTTAATAAAAAAAATCATAGGTGCTGCTTCCAAGCAAATCAATTAAATTAAACTTTTTTTATTTTTATTTTTTTTTTGTTACCTTACTCAACAGAGCGTTGAGCTCTTGTGTTGGATTTACACAAAATAGACCGCAGCCAATGCAAGCGCCGCTAGTCAATGCCACCGCAGTGAGATCCAAAATAACGACCATATCCAGTGTGCCAGAACCTTGTCTAAATGTTTGAATATATTTAAATTAGACTAAAAATTTCCAGCAAACATTCGGAGTCATAAAAGCGTCCGAAAGAAATCCTAAACCGCAGCGTTCATATTCATAATGAGCTCAGTTTGGAGTCCGAAATGTATGTATTTCTGTCAGGGACGTAACGGTTATAAGAGAAATGGGGTAAAAGTCATATTTAACCATTATCATTAACTGAGAACCCGACCTACGAATCTTAACAAATACACCTCTATGTAATAGCCCTGCTCAACAACTTTCATTTGATACCAATATCGTCCAGATATATTGACAAATAAATAGGCTTGATTTTTATAGCTGACAAAAAAAAATGAAAATCTGAATAACGGTTATTCAGGCCCTAAACAGTTTTTTGGTTGCCATAACGGTTATTCAGGCCCAAAACGGTTTTTTGGTGTTTATAATGGTTATTGAGGAACAAAGGAAGATAAAGGTTATTTTTGCGTAACCTTTTCACCACACTAGAAAAAATAACCGTTATTTTCGGTCCCTGATTTCTGTTCTTAAGGTGATCGCCCGATGTGAGCCTAATTCCATACATCATATGAACCTGAATATGAGTCATGTCATAAAAGAAACCTGTTGGATAAATATTTGCATTGTCAATTTTGTATTCTGCTCCCGGAGGAGTCCTCCGGAGCGAGTCCTCTGGTTTCGAACCTGAAATTAACATGAAATACAATCCAACGCCATCATATAATGGTACAATACACATTATATTGAACTTTAGTGATACTTTTATACTTCCCCTTTTTCGACAAAGCATCTATAATGATAATATCGGCGGTGATATTGCAAAACATGCTATGACGCCATGACTAAATTTTTGAGGAAGGAGAAAAACTATATCTTTTCACTTTTCGTGGTGTTTTTTACATTTTTATAGTATATACAAAAGTGGAGTTATATATAAAAGCAAAATCTATGTGATTGACAAAAGTGTAAAAAGTTATTTAGGTGTATTCAGGAAGAAGTGAAAAGTGACTTGGAACGTATGGCAGTATCACCGATGAAGAACTAATTACAATTATCATTTTAAAAAAACAAAAAAAATTATAAAAAAAAACTTTCTAAGCTCATTTTTCACACATACATACATATTTCGGATTAATATGAGATTTAAAATTCTCAGGTTCATATTTCAAACATATTTCGGATTCATATTAATTCCAAAATTATTAGGGCTCCGAGAATATTTGCTGGGTTAAACCCAAGTCAATCAGCCAGAAACTGTACTCTTCCTCTTACTTACAGTGATGGAAATTTGGAAGTGTTGCTTTTTAATGAGTCCTTGTAGGCTAGTATTACTATGGCGGCGATACAAAAGGAAAGAAATTATTAAATTTTTTTTTTATTTTATATACTCTTACATACTCATCGTTACGCCAAGCACAAACGAATATAAAGTAAATAAGACACTTCGTCGTATGTCGATTAGGCCTTTGCCATTGGTTTGTATTGTAATCGGTGCTAATGCCACATATTTGCTTATAAAAAATATTGTTAACGAGCACTCGTTTATTTCCATAATTTTTTTTTTTAAGTTATTTTAATTATGCTTAAGCAAAGAAAAATACAAAACAAATCGATAAATATTTAAGGCAATTTGTTTTTTTTAACAAACGTATCTTTTTAAAAAAAAATTTTAACTTGAAAGTGCTCACTTTTTATTTAATTACAGCTTTTATTTTTGTTTTAAAATACAATAAATACGCTTTTTAAAATATTTTAGCGATTTTTTAAGCTATTCCGACAATAGTTAGTATGCTAACGCTGTTATATACATCTCAACTGTTTCTATTTGCTTTTTAGCTAAAAAAGGCTTATGACTTGCCGAAATGTCCTTAACTCATCGCTTGATTTAATTAAAAGTATATTAAATTATTATGGCTATTATATATACATATGTATGTATATGTATATGCTCGAAAGTGATTTATTGACTTAATGCATTGTAAATTGGTAAATGTCAGTGCACTCAACGCATTTTTGTGTTTATTATTTTATAACACTATACAATAGCAGATAATTCTTGGCGACGCAGTGGAATGAGGTATGAAATGGCTGGAAACCCATAAAAAGCGAAGTACTTATATATATATATCAGCCCTTTCACAGCGACAAGAAGAACTTAGATACAACTTACTTTATGCACACTCAAAGTCAAATATGATGTAATAATTTTTCGCTCCATTCACTAAATTTAATTGCGCAATTAACAGTGCTTTATTAAGATATGATTACGGTATTATTAGTTAATTTGGAACAAATAAGGTGACGACGAAATTGATGTGTGACATTTTGTGATTATGTATTTATATTTTTTCATTTATTATCCCAAAAAAAGCGTGTTAAAAAAAGGTGTAGGTTGTTCACTATATTGATTTCTTTTGCATAGCTAACGCGTTAATGATGCTTCTCACTCTGAGGCTTCTGCTCTCGTACAATGTTCGCTTACTACACCATTTCCACTTTAAAATGAGAAAGCTTCAATTTAAAATAAGAAAACTTCATTTGAAAATCAGATTAGTCAATTTTAAATGAGAAAGCGTCACTTCCAAATGAGAAAACTTCATTTGAAAATGAGAAATTTTCATTTTAATATGAGAAATCATCAATTGAAAATGAGAAACATCTTTTTATTAAAAGTTAAGTTTATTTAGGTACCAACAGGCGTGTTTTCTACATAAAGCTGCACACTCGTATGAAAAGAGGAGGCATGTTGAAAAGCCCGTGCACAACCCCCCCGAGTTATTGTTATTTTGGATTCGTGCACCAAGTTTTCCAGATATTGTAGTCGTTGTTCTATTAAATGTGGTCCTTCTACAAAAAAAATATTATTCAGCTTATACATTTGATGAACTATTCTCAATTTAAACTGATAATTTCTCATTTTCAAATGAAATTTTCTCATTTTGAAGTGACGCTTTCTCATTTAAAATTGACTAATCTGATTTTCAAATGAAGGTTTCTGATTTTGAAGTGAAATATTCTCATTTTAAAGTGACTATTCGATTTTCAATTGAAAGTGTCTCATTTCAAACTGACTAATCTGATTTTAATGTGAAGGTTTCTCATTTTAAAGTGGAAATGGTGTAGAAAGGATTTTCGTATGGAGACATCGCCTATCATTGCGATCATATAACATGTGTACCTGAAAATGGAAGGCTCCTGTTTCCTTACCTTTTTTTTCTTTACAATAGAAAAAATTTCCTCAATATACAGTGTACGAGTATGTTGGTAAAAAATTTATTAACCTTCTTTTCGCAGCACAATTATTATATAACTTATTTTAGTTTTATATAGAAACATTTTCCATTAAAATTAATTATCTGCCTTTTTTAGCCTTTTGATTTGCTCTCCATTTCTTGTTTAACATCAGCCGCCATCGTTTTGAAATTGTATTAAAATTACAAGGTATGTGGCAATTGCTGAACTAAACTGCAAAAAGAGAAAAGAAAAGAAAATATACACATCATTAAGAAGCGTATTTTTATAATGTTAAAACGCATCTAAAGCTTAACTATTAAAGATTCTTTAATCGAAATCTAAGCCAATTCTCTAATGAGAATTTGCAGATACTTCTTTTTCTAATCAATTTGCAATTGAATGCTAGTGTAGTTTTTTACCTTTGCTTTCGATTAAAGAATGGTTAGTGAATTAAACAAGTTATCTAATTTTGTCTGCACAAAGTCTGTAACGTAAGAAATTGTGTTTGCTGGGTTTTAGAGCGAACAAAGCACTACTGATCGATCGACTTGCCATCTTCCTATACAGTATTAAGGACTGGCTATGTTTCACACACTCCAAATACATATTCAATGTTACTAAAAAAGCATATATGTAATTTTTTCACAATGCATTTTCAAAACTTACCGATGTCAAAATATTTCTACTAATGCGACAAAGACCCAAAGCGGAAAATTCTACATCGACTACGAGCAATTGTTGCCAAAACTTTTTGATCTAAAAATGTAGGAAAATAATATTTTTTTTTTAAATACATACCTGTAAAATCATATATATGTACATATATAATATGTACCTCTTCACCCAAAATGGGTTCCTGAATTTTTCTTTCGATTTCCGATACTATTTGTATTGTCTTCTTTGACTGCCAAGAAAATAGAGATAAGGAATACATATGTTAGGTTTTTTTGAATTTCATAATATCACATGCACCCAATTATGCACATATGTACCTCCCCCACTGCACTATGACACGGCTCCACCACCAACAACAAACGTATAATATGCAAACAAATCCAAAACGATTGACTCAACACATAACCGCTAATGTTGCGATTTAGCAAAGCCAAAAAGAGGAAATATGATGTGGCCACCAAATGGAGTAGACAAGAGACGAGTATGCAAAGTATAGCAACGCCATAGGTTCTTAATAATTGGAAAAGAACAAAAAAATTAAAAAAAAAAAGTAGTAATTTCGAACAGTTGCTAATTTGTGCTCCTTGCTGGTTAATGCAGTTGCATACACTCACTTGGAGAAAATCTGTACGCACTTATTCAATAACGCGTGATTATCAGCAAGTGATCTGAGCAGCACAATGCGACTTTTAACTGAAACGATACAAAGAAAGCGATACGAACATCATTCACCATTATCCAGTAAACAGCACGTGATCTTCATGTATTTAACATATGACAATATTGGCTACCAAATATTTTAAATTCGCTAAAGACTCTTTTTGCAGCTAATCAAACGCAACAAATACCAACTCTAACTAGATATGATTTTGTTTGAAGAAAATTTCACAAAAATAATAATAGATCTACTTGATAGGTGTAGCTCATGCTATTGCTTGTGATTTTAATGCATTTCACACTCGATTAGGTACTCACCAAAATTCTCTTTACTCATAATATCATCCATATTAAGATGATCTAGACTGCCATGCAAGGATAATGTTTGATCGGGCATAATTTTAATGCTGTTAAAACGATTCCACAATAAACCAAATGGTTGTTTATCTGTAAAGCAATAAAAAGCTAAACGTGATAGTGAAGAAAATTTTATGTTATATTTTTAATTATAATTAAATTAAATTTTAATATTAAAACAAGCATTTATGTATTATATGTAAATAGAAAAGCTACTCACCTGTTAAGTAATTGCTTCTTAACATTGCATTCAAACGACGAAAACGTCGGCCAAGCCCAAAGGCTGTGTTGGCAAACAAGACGTGAAATGCAATCAATATAAAATAAAGTCCATAAAACGGTAAATACCATCTGACATTATATTCTACAAAGGAAGGGAAGCGAAGAGTAGAGAAAAAAAAAACAAAAATTACAACAAACAATATTAATGACCTGAAGGAATATTCCGTTGAGCTCTATTTAATTTTTTTTTTTAATTCTTCACGTTTACTCAGCACTTACTAGCCTTCTCAGCGCGTAGTTCAGCTTGTATTATCCATGTCCAAATGTCAAAAACTTGCAATGCATTAAAAAAATATTAAATAATAAAATTTTAAACTACATGGTAACAATAAAAATTCAAAAGAAAATACAATCAAACAAACCTATTAACGTTCCACTTAACATTACGGGTATTGTGGCCATTATACGCGACGTCAGACGATCACGTTTCATATTCGAAATGCAATGCAAGGCAGCATCAAACTATATTTTATGTTTATTCATAAAAAGTGGTTTGTAATAATTTAATATACTTACATAGCTGCCATTTTTTTATTTTAATATATGTAATGTATGTATATGTATTTAATTCTCCAATTTACCTTTACCAAATGCGCATTAAGCTCTTGCGTTGGCTTAACACTGAAGAGACTACAGCCAATGCCGGCGACGCATGACAGCACCACCACCGTGATGTCTAGCGCTGTGACCACTTTTGATGTTGAGGATTTCATTCTGAGGGAAACATACACACACATTTTAATACATCCCTGAAGGAACGATGGGGACAATTGTCTTAAAATTATAGTCCTAGGTATAGTTGCATTGTAAATAGACCAAAGAGAGTTCAAAAAATTAATGCAATGTATTGCTAAGCAGGTCAATTGCCTCGAAAATAGTCCAAATGTAATGCTGGGTAGGTCAATTGGACTTAAATTGGTCCGAATGTAATGCACATTGTGCATTGTTCGTTATACGTAATTTGTATTTTGAAATATTTTTAACCATGGTAACTGTTCTTACTGAAAATTGTTGATTATTAAAAATAAATTTTCCCATTATTTCTGAGGAATTTGCAGGATATTGAAAATTATTTAGTTATGTATTACAATATTTTAACCGTTGGAATAAGGTATTGTGAAATCAATGTAGCTATATTTTAAAACACATTTTCTATTGACACTAACGCCTTTATTATTATAGCGGCGCTTGACCAAGTCTAATCATTAAAGTACATCGCGGAAAATATAGCTGATGTGTGGATTGCGTCACAAAAAAACAATATATGCATGTGCATATGTATAATTTGTTATTTACTTTCTGCATCATGTATTTATTTACTTCCTTGCAATATGAACTTATTCAATTAACTTTTAGATATAATGTTCAATTGTTTAATAAAATAAAATAAATAAATAGAAAAAATAGAGATGAGAAATGGTTCCAATCTATATAGCATAAGTATTCTCCGATTGTAATGAGAAAAGGTCTTGACCAATGTATATAGAAAAAGTATATTCCGACTGTAATGCATAAATATCCAATCGACCTAAAGCTGGTCCGAATGTAATGCAGATAGGGACAATTGACTTCGACCTAGAACATGCAATAATAATAATAATAATAATACAATGGCGCTATTATAACTCTGACGAGTTTTATGGCCGAGCTTCTCTCCCAATTCGAGGTGTGCTCCTTTTTGTTTTTCCTACTAATTGGGAGGACCTACAGTTTTATGCCGGCTCCGAACGGCGAATGCATTTTTTGTGAGAAGCTTTTTCATGGCAGAAATACTCTCGGAGGGTATGCCGCCCACTGCCGAGAGGTGACCGCTGCTCTTAAAAAACCCAATAATTGGATTTTTACTAATTAGAAAAATTTGTTTGGCTCGGACCGTGGTTTGAACCCGAGACCTCTGGCATAGCAGGCGAGCACTCTACCCACTGCACCACAGCGGCCAGCTAGGACATGCAATGTTAAATGTAAATAGAATTTTACATGGGATTGGACCAAATTTCTAACCAGTTACAATCACTTACAGTCTAGTTTAAGGAGTATACTAAGTTTACTCCGACATCCTACAGGGATATTTACTCAAAAAATTCTGATGCGATGATAGAACTAAATTTGTACTATAGGAAAAACGAGTGAGCAAAATACTATTTTGAAAATAGCAAAAAAGACGAGCAAGACGGAGGAAGTCTTAGGTGAAGTAAGTGGAGTGGTACTATCTACTAAATGCACACAGCTTCCTTAGAAAGAACGAAAAAAAAACATTTACATAATTAATTAATTATAAAAGAGAGAAAAAAAATTAAATTGAAATGATTTTTGAAAGAAGTAAAAGATGTCTTCAAATAATATTAGAGACAAAACGGGATTCCTTACAACGATTTACTGGCATTGAATGACAAGCTGGAATGTTCTACAAGAACGTTGAAATGAATGGAGTAGTCAACTTTCAAAAGTGGCTATGTGAATTTTTCATAATAAGCCACAAATTATAAAAAACCACGACGACCTTAAACTCTATTTTATTTGAATATTTTTTTGGTATTACCTGAAAAAATAAAACCGAAATTGACAGATTTTTGGAAATTTAATGTTAAATATTTCATACACATAGCTAGTTTTGAGACAGTAATTTTTCACATAGCTAGTTTTGAAACTGAAACGCATAATAACACGTTTCTTCTTACAAAACCTATCTCTTAGCGTAAAGAAATGTTCCGAACAGGCCACCACTACGTTGGGATTATGAAGCGATTCTGGTGGAAATAAAATGGTTTTAGAATTTTGTGTGCCCCTTATGTGCGGCGACCCTGCAAGAACTGTGCTGGTCATTTGACAGGCAGGCATGGGATATTTCCTATCACATTCTTAAGGGCATCGGGAACTTTTGTGACCGTTTCATTCATCACGATCACGTATGTATGTGTATTTTCAAATTTCATTCTACCCTATTCTATCCCTGCAAAAAAATGTGCGATTAATTCCGAAAGATATTTGTCCCGGATTGATCTCTTTCGAGAACAATCGGTCCACAATTAGTCCCCGATTGTTCCCGTACGGGTATAAATGTAGACTAATTGTAGACCAATTGTTCCGGAACGGGTATAAATGGAGATTAATCGCTTTCATCCCGAACGGATATAAATGTAGATTAATCGCTTTCATTCCGAAAGGGTACAAATCTAGATTCCTTAAATGTAGAAATTTTACACAAATATGCAATGTATTTAAAAAATTGTAGAACGAATTGAACACCCTTTCTTTTAATAACAATGATGAATAATAATTTTAAAAAAATGTTGCCTAAATTATTCTATGAAAAAATCCTTTACATTACGCTCATATAATGCATACTCAAAACTTACAATTTTTTTTATTTATTTATTAAGATTTTTTTTTTTAAAGTAAAACATTATATAATCTTTATTTATATATGCATTAACATTTACAATTTTTTAAAGATTGTTATTAAAAATTGCCTTGGCGAACAACTTGGAAAAATCTACATTTGTACCCGTTGGGGATGAAAGCGATTGATCTACATTTGTACCCGTTCGGTATGTTAGTGATTAATCTACATTGGTACCCGTTCGTGCTGGAAGCGATTGATCTACATTTGTACCCGTTGGGGATGTAAGCGATTGATCTACATTTGTACCCGTTCGGTATGTTAGTGATTAATTTACATTGGTACCCGTTCGGGTATACAAGTTGAACAATTAGTCTCTTCATAGGACATGCTCGAACAAATGCGATCAATTCACTCCATATAAAGGGATGTAAAATTGTATTAGTCGCATGCTCCCTTGCGATTGATCCCGGACACGTCCCGGATTAATCGCATTTTTTGCAGGGATCTCATTGGTTTTGCACTTGGCTAACACACATACGAGTGCAAATGTGTTGGTAATATTATATTTTTGTAATCGCGGTAGCACTTTCGGTCACACAATTCTTGCAGGGGACACCAATGTGTGCCAAGGCGTATGAGTGACCTATTTTAGATAGACACGTTTGAAAATGTATAAATGAAACATAGATACTTTTGGAAGCATATTTTTTATTTAATGCTTTTTTTTTCCATAATACGGAAGGATTTTGCAATAAATTTTTAATGGTCATTTTACAACTTTAAATACTTGTACACAATCAATCAAAAACTCTATATAGTACAGTAGAATCGCACAAAAGTTAACCAAATGGTCCCAAGGGCATTTAACTTTCCCGAAATATTAACTATTTCAGGTGGTTTTTAAATTTGATAGAATACGGTAATAAACATAATTTTTGGGATATACCATATCAAATTTATTTGAAAATCTCAGTTTTAATCATTACAAAGCAGAAACTTAGATTTAATTTACATACATAAAATTTGCTAGCCATCCATCACTTGCATAATAATTTTTTCCAGGGTACATTTTGGCAAATTCAAGCTTAGCTCTTGCTTTTAAAATTGGACCACTAATTGCACAATTGCGTTGCCTTTGGTTCAAACACCATTTATACAACCTTGCCTCGAGAACGGGATATTCCGACTTGTGCACAATTTCCAAAATTTCATATCGTTTTTTCTTTATTTTTGAGATGGCCACTTTAGATACACTATAATCTAATGCCAAGCGGTTTCCGTGAATACCTTCATCAAGTTTTCTTAAAATATCAGCTTTTTGATGTAAATTCAAAGCTTGTTTTTGCTGAGAAATAAACGGTTGGATTTGAAAAAAAATCGATAAACTCAGAAAAGTTAACCAAGTTAAGGAGTTAACTTTTTAGAGCCGTACGTGGACGCTCAAATTTGGTTAACTTACCCGAAGGTTTAACTTTCTGGCGAGTTAACTTTTGTGCGATTCTACTTACATATATCTAAAAAAATTTCACATAGACACTTTTGAAAGTGGACTACTTATCTAATTGTGAGCTCGAATATTCTTCAAGGATATTGGAATTAATTAATGAATGAAGTTGCCCATACCTATGGTAGGCTCTTTGTGCTCGCGTTGAGAATCAAATCTTTTCTGTACTTACCTTAACGGAACACTGGCATTTGCATCGTATATTAATCCTTTATAAGCAAGTACAACTGTATGAAAAAAAAAATTCTTATTATTTTATTCACATTTTTTTTTTATTAATTTTTAGTGCAAACTCGGCTCAGTTCAAGAGAAGTGCGAGTGCAGTTCGCATATTATTTTATTTTTTTATTTTTTATTATTAACTTTTTACCCCAACACACCTAAAATGATGCCCAACACAATCGAGTACAACGAAAATAATTTACTACGTCTAATTTTTATAACGCCTTTATCATTTTGTTGTATCGAAATTGGCGCTATGGCCAAACATTTACTAAGATAAAACACGCTCAGTGAAGACTCGCTGATTTCCATTGCTAAAAAATTTATTATTTAAAAAAAATGTATTATTTAAAGAATAATGTGATCATATCTTTGCACAAAAAAAAACGCTTCAAACGCGTCTTAAGGATACAAAGTCCTTTTTAGGACTACCGTTCGCAACAAGTAATTTGTATTAACTGATTGATAGATAGTTCCGCTGCTATGTTAATGCTATACGAAATTTTAAATTTGGACAATTTCAATTATATATGTATATATGTATATACCCAGCAGTATTTATCAGCTGGAAAACAGCACATATTTCCTACTGAATATTCAGTAGATATGTAGTTCTAAAATCTGAACTTTCCCTTTCGTTTTTATATAGAGGTGGCGTCGAAAATCAACTACCTAAAAACTGCCGATCGAGAAGGGAGAGTTTCTGTATGAAAAAAGGCCTGAATACGCAGGGAGAACTTCCATAGCATATATTTCAATACACCTGATGGCTTCACTTCGTGTTCAGTTGTTTTTTCAGCAATGAATTTTCAACTCGGATTCAGGGTATTTTTCATATTGAATATTCTACTGAATATGCACCTCCTTACCTCAAATACTGCTGGGTATTTATGTACACTCACATGTACACACATAATAAATTTGATAAATTGCCATTTATCTATTTCTTGGTTTGGTGTCAACAACTTCGCTTGTAAACAACATTTTTTGCTTCGCTTGCCACTAATATAGCATATATTTAGGCGCAAAGTGCAAACAAGTGATTTACTTAGGTACTTCCCTGTAGGGAAAATCTCTAGTTCCGAACTAGGTCGCTTCTAGTACATTTTTCGACACTACTAGTGCGAGCTAAATCTCTTTTGCATGTTATCAACTGGCGAATTTAACACGGCGATGTCCTAGGCGGTGTCAATTGTCGCCCTCTGCACTACATTTTCGATAGTTCCGAACTAGTACTAAATTCTACAGTTTTCACTAGTTCGTTTATTGGCACAATTTCGATAGTTCTGAACTAGCTCCAAGTACCTACAAATTCTACAGTTTTACATCTGCCGCTTAAGTGCAGCATTTGACACACTTCATGCAAGTGGCGCGATGGCCGACTGGCTAACGCATTTGCCTTTCAATCTGAGGGTCGCGGGTGCGAATCTTGTCGGTGTCAAGGTGGATGATAATTTTTTTTTTTTAATTTTTTTTTAACTAATATTTTTTTATTTATTTATTTTAGTGATGAGCGATATATCGCAAACGGTGATTTTTTCACTGTGAATAAAAAATCACAAATCGCAATTGCGATCACTTTTTCAAAATAGCAGTTCACTACTTATTGGCAACTGCTATCGATGTAGCAAGTAAGCAGCTATGTGAATCGCAATCGCATATATACGTACGTACATATATAGAAATATAAGAAAAAGACATTATTGAATTTACAATTTGTCTTTGAAAAATATTTACAAACAGCGATATTACTGCGGAATACGTTGTTATTGCTATCATTTTGTTAACATAAAATAAAGACAGGTTATATCGCTCAGAAAACGCAAAATTAATCTCTACCGGTAACTGATGATTTTATACCAGTCCATGCAATCGCAATAGCAGTTTAAAATCACAGTGATTTAAAAATAGCAATCACCGAAATCACAGATATCGAAAAATCGCAGTTTCGCTCATCTCTAATTTATTTAATAAAAATTTACAATAATATTTAAAAAGTAATAAAATAAAAAAAAATTAAAAATAAGCCTGAGGGATCGGAAAAGCATGATTAGGGGAACATTTCATTTCATAAGAGATGCAAATAGAAAACTCTTTATATAAAATGCTTCATTAAACATCTGAGAATTGCAAAAATATACAAAGCCGAAGGTAATTGAGCGAACGGAAAATTTTCGTAGAATTTTTGTCACTTGCATACAAATCAAAGTGTGCTAATAATGGTCACTCAATTCACTCCTTCTGAACTGGTGACGGTCTAGCTACAATTAATCTAGTTCCCTTTTGACACCTTTTCGCTAGTTCGGAACTAGAAATTTTGCTCACTAGTTATTGAGTTCCCTGCAGGGCTTGTTAAACGCGTAAACAAAATGCACGCGCACACAAACACAAGTAAAAACACAGGCAAACGGTTTGAAAGGCTGGACGATTGATGTAATTTGGAGAGCGTTTTGCCATGTTTATACCCTGCAGACAAAATTAAACTAGTATGAAAATAAACTAGTTGATCAACTGGTATGTAAAGGAAAAAATTCAACTAGATGGGTTTCTACTAGTTGATCAACTGGTATGCAACGGACAAAATTATACTAGTAAGCTATCTACTAGTTGACCAACCGCTTTTAAAAAGACAAAATCATACTAGTTGGTATTCTACTAGTAATATACCAATTTATTTATTAACTGAAAATAGCAGTTTGTGCAATTCTATCAGAAACTAAGCTTTATTGGCGATTTTGAAGTAAATTTACGCTATTATTTAACAAAACATATTTCTCACAAAATAAATATTTTTAAGGCTTTTCATTTATTTTTGTACAAGGGTACACAAAAACAATTACAGGCAAAACAACTACACCTTTTTTAGTTCAAATTCAGAAAGTTCCAATTGATATTCAGAAAATTACAATTGAAATTCAGAACTTCCATTTGAAATTCAGAAAATTGCATTTGAAATTCAGAAAATTACAATTGAAATTCGAAAAATCACATTTGAAATTCAGAAAATTACATTTGAAATTCAGAAAATTGCAATTGAAATTCAGAAAACTTCTTTAGTACTGTGAGGAGGTTTCCGAATTTCAAATGTAATTTTCCGAATTTCAAATGTAATTTTCTGAATTTCAAATATAATTTTCTGAATTTCAATTGTAATTTTCTGAATTTCAACTAAAAAAGGTGTAGTTGCATACTACAATTCCACCAGTTTGAAAATGTCGGCATCTAGTTGCCCAACTATCCATTTTACTTGAAAGCAACTGGTAGTTTTAACGCGGCGATGGCCTACGAGATGGCAATTGTCTTCCCTTGCATAAGCTTCATACTAGAAAAATACCACTCAGTTTCAAACCAGTAGACAACTAGGGTTAAGGGTATACTAGAAGAATACCAGTCAGAATAATACTACACCTTTTCCAGTTTATATTCAGAAAGTTGCAATTTATATTCAGAAAATTAGAATTTATATTCAGAAAATTACAATTCATATTCAGAATTTTCATTTCATATTCAGAAACCTACAATTCATATTCAGAAAGTTGCAATTCATATTCAGAAAGTTACATTTCATAATCAGAAAGCTACAATTCATATTCAGAATTTCCATTTCATATTCAGATACCTACAATTCATATTCAGAAGGTTGCAATTCATATTCAGAAATTTCATTTCAAATTCAGAAAGTTACATTTCATATTCAGAAAATTACATTTAATATTCAGAAAGTTACATTTCATATTCAGAAAGTTACAATTCATATTCAGAAAATTTCACTTTACGCTTTTGAGTTTTCTTTTTTTCAAACATACATAGAAGCCATCGGTTCAAAAGGTTTTTTTTTAAATAAATTTTACTTTGTCTACATAATTTTACATGTGTGTGCGGTCATATACTTATACCTACAGTTCTATGCCGACCCTGAACGACATCCGCCGAGGAATGTAAATTTTGCATGAGAAGTTTTTTTATAACAGAAATACACTCGGATGGTTGCCGACCGAATGCGAGGGATTACGCTACATTAATTCCCCGATTTCAAATAAAACAAATTTTCGATGTTGTTCGGACCGGGTTTCTAACCCACGACCTTTTGAATGAAGGACGAACTCTACCCTTCAGAAAAAAGTTTTGAAAAAAACAATGTAATTTTTTACCTGAAAAATTTACATAGAAACTCATGTTCCATGTTTCTGAATATGAATTGTAACTTTCTGAATATGAAATGTAACTTTCTGAATATTAAATGTAATTTTCTGAATATGAATTGCAATTTTCTGAATATGAATTGTAAATTTCTGAATATGAAATGTAACTTTCTGAATTTGAAATGAAATTTCTGAATATGAATTGCAACTTTCTGAATATGAACTGTAGGTTTCTGAATATAAAATGGAAATTCTGAATATGAATTGTAACTTTCTGAATATGAAATGTAACTTTCTGAATATGAATTGCAACTTTCTGAATATAAACTGTAGGTTTCTGAATATGAAATGGAAATTCTTAATATAAATTGTAATTTTCTGAATATTAATTGCAACTTTCTGAATATGAATTGCAACTTTCTGAATATGAATTGTAGGTTTCTGAATATGAAATGAAAATTCTGAATATGAATTGTAATTTTCTGAATATAAATTGCAACTTTCTGAATATAAACTGGAAAAGGTGTAGAAAAATGCCAGTTCAAATAGCATTTTAGTTCATTTAATAAAGCTCACTTTAATTAGCTCAGTACTTTTTAAAGTTACATTTCTCGAAAGAGATCAATCCGGGACAAATATCTTTCGGGATTAATCGCACATTTTTTTGCAGGGAATTCTCAATACTCTTTACAAGTACATACATGTCTGTATAATGGCCATTTACCTTTGGGGAAACTTATCGGTCACCCTGTTTACCGAAAAAAAAATTATGTACCTACCTGTTTGCAAATTACTTATGAACTAGGTACCTACTCACTTAAGCCCACACGAAAATTAGCTGTGTCAATATGTATAAAATAGGTAAATATGTATATATGTACATGTGTATACCCATATACATATGTATGTATGTCTGCATGTATGCCAATTTATATACTCAGTAAACATTTTCATTTCATTGAGGAATTTTTATGAATGCAATTACTACTCGCTAGTTGGCACGCTCATTAACTGACCCATAATAAGTAAGCTAAGCGAAATTAGCCGTAGTAAAGTGTTAGAATAGGATTTTAGACATCATTCAAAATATTACTCTTAACTATCAAGCCTTGCATTTTTGATATTGCCTTTGGCTCCATTATAGTGGATTTGTATGTAGAAGAGGTTACAAATTCTGTATATAGAAAATTTCTATTAGAAATATTTTTATTTCACAACTTTACAAATTATTTATATTTCAAATAGGCACTTTTTAAGTGACTCATTAACTTTTCAACAAAACTTTATACAAAAACAAACTTTTTTCATAAAAAAAAATAACATTTAATAGTTTTAACACACTGTATTTGCATTGAAAATCTCAATCCAGTAGCCATCGGGATCGCTAATGAATGCCAATCCCTTCATACGTCCATCGTCGGGTTTTTTAACAAAATCAACGCCAAGTTCCTCAAAACTGCAAATAAGAAGGAAAAAAAAGATGAAAACGTCTTATATTGTATGCTATGAGGTGAGGAATTGCACTGTTCAAAACTTTTTAAATTATTTGCCGTTACAAAAACAGCAACGATAACAATAGGAAAACATTTGATCTCCATACTGATGACTCTTTTATCTTTCTACAGTCACATTTACAAAGGTCGACTCTTGCCGACAGGGAAATCGACTAGGCAAAAGTTGAACGCGACTCTACTTTGAGCTACTACAAAAACTACAGCTTTTTTATATATCAAAAATCACTCTGCCACCACTCACCGCTTACAAGCTGCATAAACATCGGGTACCATTATGCCTATATGTCCAAAGCCACGTGGATCTGAGTTGCCATTATGATATGATATACTCTCAGCATTTTCGGTGCCCCAGTTGCTGACAGAATTTATTTCAAAATATGAAACAATTAATTAACTACATGACTTATATATTATATGCACCCAATAAACATTTAGCTTGGTTAAGAATTTGACACAAAATTTGAAATTTAAAATTTCAACATCGATGTGGGAATATGTTTCAAGTTCATGGTCGAGTAGTCGCTGCACAACGTTTATTAGTTACTAAAAATATATACATATGTACATACTGTGTCAATTCAATTGTGGCCTTGCGACTCATAGCCCAACGTCTACGCTCCAATAGATCTTTTGGCACATCTGCGGGATTTTCATAGCTGGAAAAATTACGTTTCTTTATAAACATGAATTATTTAAGTGGTTATACATAAATGGTGGTTTAAATTTCATAACCGCCTAAGTGAAACTTTCATAACAGTCTAATCCGCCCAACTATACGCCTTTAAAGCGTCTTCTAATGTGACCAAATCAAGTTTATGGTATGGATCGATAGAGCTGGGTGTCAGGAACTCAAGGTCGCCAAAACTTATTTTTGGCACAAGCGATTACGAAAGTTGCACTTAGGCGACGATATGCATATCGTCCCCTCAATATATCAATAGCGTATAATTTTTTTTGGGTTTTGAGAAAATCGAGTTTAAAGTTTTTGTCAAATCAGATATCTATTAAATTTTTTAACAAGAAATTATACACCATTTTTTCCAATGACATTTTGACCCACTTCGTGGAAGTAGAATTTGACGAAATTTTGACCAGACATAGAATCAATGATGGAGATTCTAAATATGCAATAAAAAAATAATGGCGTATGAGCACATATCGCACGTTTTATGCAATAGGGATTTAACTAAAAAAAAAATTTTTTTTGGGAAAACGCAAATAAAGTTTTATAATTTCAAATAGTTTCTTTCTACGGCTAACTACAAAATCACTTTTATTTCCGCCATTTTTATCTTTTTGAGTATTTTATAAGACTAGACACAAAGGCACTACCCAGTTATTGAAATATATGGCAAAATCCCAGAAATCGAAAATTTCGAGTTAAATCCCTATTGCATAAAACGGGCGATATGTACGCTATTGTTATATTGAGGGGACGATATGTACATATGTATACATTTGAAAGTGCATAGGTGAGACAATAAACAAATAGATAAGCATTGAATATTAAGAGGTATTTCAGGTTTATTATCTTCCGTATAGAAAGCACTTGAATTGAATTTTATATTTGCACCTATGTATATTGTATCTACGTATCAAGGTCATCTAAGCACCACTTACCCCATAAAATATAGCGAAAACATCGCTTCTGGAAAATCCAATTTCACCAACAACGACATGCCAAGCACATTCGTGTAGAAGGGCAGCGATTTGCGTGGATCCTTAATGCGATACATTGTTTGCTGGAAGAGGAAGTCCTGCCAAAAAACAACATAAGTACCTATGTATTGTAGTAGGTGTATCTTTAAATGCAACAGCTATGTATGTACATATATTTATATGCATTTCTAACATTTCGCCACATATATCTACATATAGACTCGGGGTGTGGCAGTTGTTCAACTTACCTTAGTGGCTGGATCCGCTGGCTGGCATAATTTTGCCACCTCCTCATCGCTCAAGCCTTTTACTGCATCGGACATCTTTAGTAGTGGTGTTGTTGTTGTGAATTTCCTGAAGATTCTTGTAGTATTAATAAATGAATTGGAATTCGTAGCAGCAATGCGACCGGCACCACAGAAATGTTGCACAAAAATTCTATGCAAAATTTTGACAACAAAAATTTAGCACTCATATTTTTTGCTAAACATATGTTTACAACAATAAAAAATTGACAAACGCCAAATGGCGCTGCCAATTAATTGTGAATTTCTGTTGCTTTCACGTATGCTGTTTTCGACAAAGATTTGAAGGGTATAAAACGCAGGCTAAAGTTTCCGTAAACTTGTGTTATAGGGCCGTCAGAATTAATACTTTTCCGGCAATCCAGCAATCGAATTGTAAACCTTAACTTCACTAAAAATTACTACTTACCAATCTCAACCAAAAATTAAAGAAAAAACGACTATTATAACTCTTTTTATCAAGTTTTTTTTCTATTTAATGTAGTAGTTAAATTACACTCGCTTTGGTGTATGCTTTTTTTTTATTGTTTTTATTATTATATTATTTACTTTGTGGACCTACTATTTAGGTGAATTTAAATTTAGTAAATATTAAAGGCATTTAATTTGAGGGGTTGTTTGTAACTTAAAAGTAGGTTTTGTTTTGTATTTTTGTATTTGTTTTTTTTTTTTTGGTTGTTTGGTTTGTGGTTTGCTATTAATAAGACATATTTATTTCTTGTTTTTAATTTTTTGCTTTTTAGCATATTTTTAACACGAATTCGCGTTTTTTTGTTATTTAATATGTAAAATTTTTTTATTTTGTAATCTGTACTGGTATGAAACTGTAGATAAACATCAGTATGTGGTGATGGTTTCCAGTTCTTATAACTTTTACCTTTTAACTTAATTTTATTTAGTTATTATAAATATTTGAAATCACTATAAATAAATTTAAATTGTTTTGGACCTAGTATAAACAAGTGAATTGAGCAATAACAATTTTTTCTTCGACACTAAAAAATTGTTAAAATATACGTATTACAAAAAAAAAACAAAACAAATTAGTCGTGTTTTTCATTTTGACAGTCGTTGAAGATTTCAATTCTAATTTAGTTGCATTTTGCTTATGGAAGCGTTGCCGAAAAATGGACGACAACTTATGGACAGCATAAAATTTTAATTAATTAATAAACATATTTACATACATATGAATGTACATTAATATATATGTACATAGATGGATGGCTTTGTAAAATCGTTAGTTTTGTGTAATGCGTAAGTAAGTAAATTAAATCAATTGACACAAAAATGGATTTATGTGTTGACAACTATATATATTTTTTTTATTATATATGTAAGTAGTTGAAGACGGTGTTTATTTTATATATTTTTTTATTATCTTTCTTATAATGACGGTTCTTGTTAAATCTTGGGGTTTTTTTTTATTGAAGACTAAGCTTAGTTAATAATTAATGAGTTTGTGGTAATACGAAGAAGCAAAAATAAAATTTAAAGTTAAAAAAAAAATAGATATTTAAAAAATTTTAAAAAGCGCAAGCATAAAAATTAAAAATATAAAAAATATGCTTGAAAGGGGGAATAACTACTAGGACAAGCACGCGGTTTCTTCTAATGAAGCCTGTGCAGCAACGTCATCACGCCTGTACAGCAACGTCATCACGCGGCGTAACTCCTTCAATTAAAAAAAAATAAATAAAACAATAATAAAACAAAAACACATTTTATGCTCATATAATATTGCATTAAGTATATAAATATCAATTATGACATTTATATATTATGCACTTTTTATTAATTATAAAATTTTTTTGTTTGCATTGGTTTTATATACATAATAATTAAATTAATTAATAAATCAGCGCCACACGGCAAATTAAACTAAAAAAAAGACTCTAGTATGACAAACAAGTAAAACAAAAAATAAAAAATAATTATTAATAACAAATATTTATATTTTAATAAATTTATAACTTTTTTCTTTTAATTTACATATGTACTAGTATACACATGAATTTTTTATATAAGCATTATTGAGCTAAGACAAATTTATATAACAAAAAGCGAATGTCTTTATGTGTGTTTATTGTAACAAATTACAAAATAATATTAAAATAATGTTTATACATACATACATATATGCAAATACATATGTATATATGTACTAAATAGCAGCAGCAAGTACAAGAAGATAATATAAATATTTTTTTTTTATTATTACCCATTTAAGAATTTTAAAAATTAAAATTGTAACATTAAAAAATAAACAAAAATAGAATTACCAATGGAAGTTGCTTATGTGAATTTTTTGTAACGATTTTTTTTTTTTTTTTTTGGCTTTTAAAAAGTATTAATTCACAAAGGGATTTACATAAATTTTGAAGACTTTTTTGGGGTTTCCATAAATTTTGAAGGGGGTTTTCAAAAATTTTATTTTTCAGTGTATTTAGTGCTCACTACTACTTTTAAAAGTACATAATTTTCAAATTAGTTGTTTTATTTAAAAAAAAATTATTTGACTAAATTTAAGGAAGTACTTTTTCTATCTGGCATTGATTGGCGAAAATTTTTTTCTGGTAAATTTACAAAAAAAAATTAAAAAAAAAAAACTACAAAATGCCATGGATGAACTCAAAATGCATTCAAAAACCCGAAATTTGGAACAAAGCGCCACAAATAAGTGGCTGCTTGCACCAACAGCACCTTCCTAAGCTTTAGGCAGACGTTTCTACAGGGCGTTCGGTGCTAGAGTGTCATAAATATTTTGTAAGCAAATTTAGTACATTTATAACACTCTTCTTGAACTTTTAAATTTAAATTTTTTTAATTGTGGAAGTCTTCATAACTTTCATGCGTGATGAACATAGTCTAATTTTCATTATTTTCTTGGAACAATTTCTGTGGGTTTACGCAAAACAAAATGCATGCCCTTAATTGTTTAATTGGACAAATATTACATTAAAATTGCTATAGCTGAACAATCGGATTTATGGGAACTAGGTATATCTATATAGTGGTACGATTTGACCGCTACCGAAAAATAATCAACTGTTCGCAAAAATATCGTTATACATACATATATATATTTTGGTGTGCCTCTATCACCTCTCCTCCTGCTTTTGGACCAATCTTATAATTAATACCATTACATGTTCATGCAAGTTATAAAATGAAAGCACGTCTTTCGAAAACTATAATTTTTAGCATATTTCAAGCCCATAATTGCAAATTATTTACTTTTTGTTTATAAAATTTCGTTTGCATTATTTTTTCATTTTATTTTATTTTATTTTTTTCTTTACTCATTTGTATATTTCAATTATTTCTGTAATATTTCTATGGATGATGTATATATATATATGTACATAAGTGTATATGCATTCTACTAAAGTACGTCTATTTGCCACTTTTTTTTTTATTTATTTTATACATACATTTTTTATTGTTATTAATATTAGTGGTCTTCATCTAAAGTGATAAAGTAATAAATTGGTAAAGTTTATCAGTTTATCCGCATTTTTACATGAACGCACCTTGGTAAATAATGGTTTAAACTCTTGTCAGTTTTCAGTGCCAACTTGATTAATAAATAAAAAATCCAATAAATAAACAAAAAATGCATATAACATTTTTGTAGAAATTATTTTAATAATTCGTGCTAAAATGCCGAAGGAAAGCACAATTTCTTCTTTTAAATTGAAAAAGTAAAACTGACAATGTCTCAGACGTAAATTTTACCGAAATTTATAAATTTACGCATCAAAATCGTTCGGTAAAGTGATAAATATATTTTCACACCAATTTTGACAGATAATTTATCACAATTATTGTTTTAACACTTTACCCCATTTACCAGCAGTTTATTACTTTAGATGAAGACCCTTATTATAAATCTCGTTTTATTTTCCTTAGTAATGCTTCACAGTTGCTGATTGCATATTCTTTTGCATAGTTCATTGTTATGAATTTAGTTTTTTTACATAAATACATATGTATGTATGTATGTGTCTATACAATTTAGTATTTTTGTTTTTGTTGGTGTGTATGTTTAGTTCACATTTAATTTTCTTTTATTTATTTAATTATTTTAACTAAACTTACTTATTATTAATTTTAATATACAAAAGTAAATGAAACAAAAAACTAAAAACGCTTGTTTTAATTCACAAATTGGCAATTTCATTCGTTTGTATGTAGTATTTAAATATGTGTTGTTTTCAATTTATTATTTATATATTTTTATATGTATTTTTATTTCTTTTATGTTTATTTATATTTATTTTATATTTATTTATTTATTTTTCTTTTTATTTATTTATGTATTTTGCTATGTTTACAATTTTGCTTTTACTTTTAATTCACTTTCCTTGTATTCATTTATTCTATTTGTTTATACTGCTTTGCTAAATATTTAGCAGTGCTTGCTTTTTTGTTTTTACATTGTTTATTTTAATAGTTTACTGTATATAAGTATATATATATATATATATATATGTACATATGCATGTATATTTAAAGTATACTCTTTCCTTTTCTATTTACTAATTCATTATCAACGTTTTGCTAATTGAAGCGTGTTACATTCTTCTTCTTCTTCCGCACAACGCACGTACATAGTTGTTGTGGTATTTTCACTTTTCTATTTTCGTTTTATGTAATTTCAGATTACTAATTTGTTATTTTTTTTTTTGCTAGTATTAAATTCAATTCATTGTTGCCTTACTTTTTTGCATTTATCTTTACTACTCCTTAATGCTTATTTTTCTTCTTTAGAAAAAATTTATGTACAAAAAATTAAATAAGGAAAAGGAAACTTCAGCGCATATAAAATTTCAGCTGCTCAACAACAAAATACATTGTTTGTGATATCAACAACAATCTAGGGAACGACTGTCACCCCATTTGTGCTTATACGAACTTCTGGGATGCGTTTTTGCAGTTACAATAACACAACACATTTCTATAAAATTTTTCTTAAAAAAAAAAAGAAATCGTCTATGTACAGCATGAGTAACTTCTTATTTCTTTATTGTTGTAATAACTTGTTACAAAACGTACCCACCAGTCAAGTCTCTAAAAACAAAACGGATTTGTATAATTGATCAGGGACTGTCATTCGACTTGAGCATCATCATTTGCACCTGTTGTAAAACAAAACAAATCAAATAAACGGCAAGTATTCAAAAAATAAAAAAAAATACTACACTTTAGGCGCTCACTGTATTTACATACATACAGGGTACATGAACATTAGACCGTATTGCAAAAATTAAAATTCGTCGAACGCCACCCCATACACATAATATCTGGTTGAAAAACATTTCCGAAAAATTTTTTATTTTCTTTTTTGACGCCGCTAAGTGTCGCTAAAATATTTTTTTTTTAATATCTTCGTTATTTCTGACTCGATCTCTATGTTTTAGACACCAATGTCTTTGGCTTGAAAGCAGGGTTTCTATTATGTAATCGTGTTAGTCCTATGTGCGCCATTGGGGTCACTACCACCCATTACTTAGTTTATACCAGCCTAAAGCACCTTTTTTATGGCTGCATGTTAAACGTCGTCATTAATCTTTTGCAAAAGAAGCATTTCGATCAATTCAGTAGAACTGGAAATAAACACACATTTAGTATTTCGAGCAATATATGTTTTCCGCTTCCTGTTGTCTCTTAAGCTAATTTTACAAAGATTTTTTCTGAGGAGACTCCTACTGAAATTGTATGCCCAATAATTTTCTAGAACATTTTAACCCTCTAGAACCTCTACGAAATGGTTATTTTGACTCCTGCTTTAGATAGTAAGAAATAAATATTTGTTTAAGGTCGCTAAACGGCTAAAATAGGGGGGCTGGCGTACGGCGAACTTTTTTCGATTTTGATTTTTCATACAAAGCAGCCCTACACATGCCGTCTAAGCAGCGCTTTTTCTAGTTAACTAAACAAAACGAAGTTATCAGCAGCATATGTTTTAAACATACATATATGTATACATATGTATGTATGCGTGTACGTGCATATCTGTGTGCAACACAAAATAAAAAATAAAAAAAAACAACCAAAAAAATGCCATTAATAATATTAAAAAGCTAATCATCATCGTCATCGCTAGAATTTGACGATAATTGCAGGTCATTTTGCAGCAGATCATCTGTAAATGCACCGTTATTGCTAATGTGACTATTCAAATGATGCATGTTGTTGTTGTTGCTGTTATTGTTGCTCGACGCATAGCCGGATGTATGCAGATTGCGATTGTTTAGCTGTTGCTGTTGTTGTTGTGGCGCCGTCATTGGCGGCAGCGCTGACATCAAATTGGGTAATTGATGCATTTGTTGTTGTTGTTGCTGCTGCCTTTGCTGTTGCTGCATATCATCATCGTCATCATCATCGCTGCTATCATCCGTGTCACTGCCACTATCACTGCCGCTCGTATCCGAACCGGAACTTGAACTTGACGAGCTGAGGCCGAGTATTTGCTGTTCCAGCTGCGCCGCTGCATTTGCCATGGCCGCATCGCTGTCGAGCAATGGCGGCGATGACATGCCCGGCATATGTTGTTGTTGTTGCTGCTGTTGCTGTTGTTGTGCTTGTTGTAACATGTAATTGTTGCTGCTGCTGCTGTTCATTGTCAGATTATTGCTGTTGTGATAGCCGCCGCCGCCATTGGACATGTGGTGTGCGGATGCGGAGGCGGGGGCGGAGGAAGAGTTTGTTGTTGTTGAGTACATGCGATTGCTTTGTGATTGTTGCTGTTGATAGTGAGGTTGTTGTTGTTGTTGTTGTTGTTGTTGATGTTGCTGTTGCCGCTGTTGTTGTTGCGCAAAGTTTTGCTGCGCAGAGCCTAAATAAATAATAATTATAATTAAAAACTTGGGTCGGCTTTCCATTAAAGAAGCACGCCACGAGAAAAATCACTTTTTCAGGGGTGTAGAGTTGCTCTCACAGATCTCAAAACTGAAATCAAAACTTGCCGCAGGCTTCTAGTTTACGAGATATTTGTTGTTAAAGTTGGATGGGCCCATAGATATTAGCCCAGAAAGATAATTCTGTCTGCTGAGCGTTAGTTTTTTAAAAGCGCGGACTCCGGCAACTTTTGATTTCAGTTCTGAAATTTATGAGAGCCCCTCTACCCCTCCCCCCTGAAAAACTAATTTTTTTCGGGGCGTACTTTCTTAATGGAAAATTTTCATAAAAACTTAATTATTTGCCAAAAAAAAAAGCGACGCCACTTACTTTGCTGTTCCATGCGATTTTGCTTCGCTTGCTTGCCGCCGCCAGCGTGATTCGCGGACGCTTTCGCTGCTGCTTTTGCGGACGATTTTGTCGTCTTCGCTGCCTTCTCCGTCGTTGTCGCCGTCGTCGTCATTGTCGCCGATGAGCTGAGATTATTCTGACGTTTTTGATTATTGCGTTGCGTTTGCTTGGACTGTTTGCCCGCCGGCGCATGGTGTTGCTGTTGCTGCTGCTGCTGTTGTTGTTGCATGAGCTGTTGATATTCATGCGCCGAATTATTATGACTCGACGCCGACGATGAGGAGGAAATATTCGCCGCTTCACTGCTGCCGCCACTGTGCGTATGACTATTGCTCAGCGCTGAGGAGAGACCAAACATGCCGTCGTCGTCATCGTCGATCATTGGAATGCTGGGCAGCGTCGCTTGTGCATTGTGTGCGTTCCAGCTGCAAAAAAAGTTAAGGAAATATTTTATTTTGCTAAAATAAAAATATATGTACATACAAAAAGAAAGAGTGGCTATTTGTGCTACTTACGCTGGCGCGGATTGCGGACTTTTGTGTATGGATGGCGGTGCAGACGGTGATGCAGAGGCGGATGGCGAGTTTCTTGGCTTAAAATCGACTGCAAGTGAAAATTTGAGGATTTGTTAAAATAGTTAACAAATTTCTTAAGTGTAAAGATATCTTTTATTAGAAATAAACAAGCTCTTAGAGTTCAAGCGGGCATATTTTGGTACAAAAAACAACAACTAATACTTTTACTAAATTTGAACAAAAAAAAAGCAAAAATTCTCTTGCTTTTACTATTTACATATATATGTATGTAGCTTATTTACCAACCAACTTACTTATATTATTTCGACGACTCCCCGTCGAGACTTTCGTCTTCGATGTGATGCGCATCGTACTATTTTCTAATTTATTTTGCTGTGATGCTATATTCGCATTGGCAGCAACTATCGCACTTGGTTTGTTTGTCATTTCACTTCTGCAAAACAAAAAAAAAAAAGGTAATAAATAAAAATAAAATCCTTATAAAAACTTTCGGCGTGCCAATGATCAAATTTCTTTTTTTATAAAACACACACACACTTACCTAGTCTTTTTGACTTGTATATTATGATTTAATTTCTCGAATGTAATACCACCTGTTTTGCGATCATAAATCAATAAACATTCTTTTGTATACTTTCTGTGATTTCCCTTATAAACAGTATGAGGCACACCGGAACTAACTGCAAAGAGTTAAAAAAATAGAAAGAAAGAGAGAATTAAAAAACAATAAAATTTAATTTGTTTGCAAAAGCGATTGATAAATGAAATTTTATTGCATTTTGTAGGAGCCATTAAACGAAAAGTGCTCATAATTATGTTTAACGATGTTTTTGTTATTCTATTTCTGTTCGGTTATCTCAATTTCTTAGTAAGTACTCGTGCGTTTATATCAAAGATTACTTTTATTATCAGATTTCACAAACTTTAGTAGAATGTTTGTAGTCATGGTGAAATAACAGAAAAGGTGTTTGCAATAATACAAAATGGCGGTGCATTTTGACAACACTCGCACTCTTATAAAAAATGTTCCCTTCTTGGCTTTTTTCTTTACAAATCGTACCGAAAGTCCATACAAAAATTATATATTCATTCCCATTTTAGTATTTTAATGAGTAGGCATCATTGTTTTTCTATTATGGTTTTGTTCTGACATTTCCATATTTATTTTCAACAAAAATTGTGAAAACAATTATGGAAAATTATTTTGGTAAGAAGATATTGTAATTTTTCTAATAAAAACCTGAAGTAATAATATTATTTAATTAGTTTCAGCGTTGTTCACCGCGTGTGTCATCGGCAGTTAATTCCAGTTGAGCACATTGAAGGCAACATTGAAGTACAACCAATATTTTATCCGCATCAACATCAGCCTCCTGCCTTTGATTGTTACCGCTTTATCGCCGCATAACGCATGCAAAGCAATAAACAATCGGTATACAGCTCATCGGAATTCGCATGGCTATCGGTGCCCTTAGCTTTTCAGATGCACCGCATTAGGACTCAAAATCGGTTCCACCGCTGTTGAGTGTGTGTGATGGAGTATGCGCAGTGCTGCTGCAACCTTCACTTATCTGCGAACTTGGCTCTTCTTGTCACGCTGTCGCTTTTTACGCCGCATAGGTGCGTATGTGTAGCCCAGGGTTATTTTTTATAAGCGCGGCCGAAGGCCGCCAACGCAGAAAAGTGTTCTGCGCAAAAGCACTGTGGACCGGCCATAGATATTACTCCGGAAAGGGAAGATAAAGAAACCACTTTTGCGGAGAACAGCTTTTGTGTTGGGGCCTTCGGCCGCGCTTATAGAAATTAACTCTGGGCTATGCCATCCGTCCGGACGTGTGCCCTAACCGTGCACAGAGCCAAAAAGTTCACCTACAATCAAAGAGACTGCCACCTAAAAAAGCTATTTGGCCGAGGAGAGGGAGAGGGGACAAAATTGAAGAAATTTTTGCTAGAAATTCTTCTGGATTTTAGCTTGAATTTCTTCTTAAATTTATTTAAAAGGATATCGTCTGAAAACGAGGAGATAACTTCTTGTTTATTAATTTTTTATGTCATTTTGTAAAAAAAATTAAATTGTTAAATTAAATTAAATTAAATTGTTTTTACGGGACAAATAGTATAAATGTTTACTATTTACAGACAAACCAAAAGGTTATCAAACAAAGTTTCTAGTACATCAATATTGTGTGGCTAATTTCTGAGCAAAAGCAGAAGCTTGGGTTTGAAAAACTGGTATATGTGTGAGAAATCGAAATGTTTGTACGGGACAAATTTACCATTTCCCATGGAATGCTCCATAGGTAAGTAAGGAACAAACAATTTGTTATCTAAACCAAATTAAATGCTTACGTTATAAGCATTTTAAAAATATTCCCCTTTCACAAGTTTAGTCATATAAAAATACACAAAAGTAGTAAAAAAGTACTAAACTACTCCTAAATTTTTCCCCCTTTTCTACTCCCTTCAAATGCATGACCGGAATAAGAGTGAGACGTTAAATTGCTGTCATTGGCCGTGATATCACCTATTTTTATTTCACCATGGTTTGTAGTGAGCTCATTAAATTCGTGTGATTTAACCTTAAATGAGCTTGCATCTCTACTTGTCATGGCAACCGTGGTGAATATGATTTATTGGCTAATATCAATGGATTTTGACGTTCACTACGTATAATTACATAAATAAAATAAATACAAAGATTTTTTGTTATCGCCATATAGCATTTGGAATTATTTTTTACGAAAACTGACTATACCGAGTCTTTTACGATCCCCTTTGATGATCGAAAACTGATTAATCACTTCCGCAATTAGAATAAGACTCGAAAAATTAGTCAGACCAGCGATTAAAAAGTGATTTTATGTTTTACCATATAAAAATCACCTATGTAAGTAACTGAGTATTTTTCGATCTCTTTTGATCATGCTAAATATCGAAATGTGATCGTTTACTTTGCTTTTTTAGAATCGAGTGGCAGAGAATGTGCATCAGCAATTCTCAATACATCCGAACCGATAATGCGCAATTTTAGTCTAGCGAAGGCCGGACTGGTGCTCTGTGCCGTTGTCGTCCTCTTCTATACAAGACTCTCGCTGATGCCAGACAAGGTAATGAGCTCTCGGTGATTCCCATTCCTTTTTCCATGGATTGTGTTCTGTAATCGTCCTCCAGATGCCAGCCGGATCCAGTAGCATATTCTGTTTTTGACCCATCTGTGTAGTTGATTTTCTTCGTTGTTCACATTGATCTCTTCTGAATCTCTCCATTGATCTCTTGTGATAAAATCGAAAGTGTAACGTCTACCAAAAGATACTTGCGGTACCAGCTTGTCATTTGAGGCCAGAAACAAAGGGTATTGCCCTGAAAGCCTGTTAAACAACTGCCCGTGCCCCGAGCTGCAATCGTCATGACACAACCTGAAGCAGTGTAGGCGCAACATCGTTTTCATAGCCTCCTCTTAGATCACCAGATCCAGTACGAGCAAGTTCAACAGAGCATTAGTGGTGGTGGCACCTGATGTTGTACTCATTGTAACCGTAATGCTGATACACACACACTCATCAGCAGCCTATTCATCATATCAACCGTGGACTTAACCATGGTCCTACGCCACCACACTACAGCCGAGTACGCGATAATCAGTCAGACCAAAGCTGTGTAAATCCACACCACTATTGCTGATTTCAGAACCCATGTCTTGCTGAAGGTTCTTCTAGACTGTCCAAAAACTTGCAGTGCCTCATTTACCTTCAGCTCGACGTGAGCTTTCCAGACAGTTTCTTATCTACCATCACTCCTAGATATTTTACCTCTTCGGAATGACTTACGAGTATGTAGGTTTAGGTACACACACCTCTGAACACCGTGAGGTTGATACCTTCTAGTTTCCTCTTCCGTGTAAACAAAACCAGAGTTGTCTTGCGATGATCAACACCAAGTCCCTGCGAAGCACAACAATCTTGTTCAGGATTCTCTGTGCTTGCGCACAGACCTCTCTGAGACATGTTCCTAGCATAAGGGCACACACATCATCCGCGTAAACCTGCATGTGATTGGAATATTGTATTTCCGTTAGAAGGAAGTCCACAATCAAGCAGCATAGCAGAGTAGACAATAAACTACGCCGAGGGCAATCTCTCTCTCTATATCTGCTTTGGCAAATCTGAGCACCATATACTGCATACATATGTACTATGTATATAGAATGTAATACATAATTGCTTTAACTCATTAAAAAATGCAATTCACTCACAAATTACGAATTTGTTTTTAATTTCAAATTAAATATAATTGGCTTGACAATTTTTTATTAACACTACATAACCACTTACTTATGTATGAGTACCTATGTATGTTGTAGTTGAACATAAATTCCCAATAAACACAACGGATTCGCCTCGAATTCGAGACGAGTTCGCTTCTCTGATTATATTATCGCGGCGATAGTTCGCGACAATAGATCGGCGAATCCGAATTCCCAGGCGAGTCACCCCTCATTAGCGATTCGCGCATTTTTATATTCTCGGATCGTTGGCGATTCGAGATTTAGGCTCATTGGCTAATACATTCTAGAAAATCTTTTTCTGCGAATCCGCCTCGAATTCGCTACGATATCATCCGAGCTTTTCAGTCGCTTGAGTAGAGTTTTAAATGGTAAATTAAAGTCCAACAGGGAATTTCTTCGTGTAAAGCAAGATTTAATAAAATTAATAAATGCTATTGCGATAATTGATTTTTCTCGAGTCCATCTCGAACTCGATACAAGTCCGAAAAATTACATTCACCTCCGTGAATTCATCTCGAATTCGCCACGATATCATCCTCGCTTTTGTGTTTATCCCAATAAACACAACGGATTTGCCTCGAATTCGAGACGAGTTCGCTTCTCTGATTATATTATCGCGGCGATAGTTCGCGACGATAGATCGGCGAATCCGAATTCCCAGGTGAGTCACCTCTCATTAGCGATTCGTGCATTTTTATGTTCTCGGATCGTTGGCAATTCGAGATTTGGGCTCATTGGCGAATACATTCTAGAAAATCTTCTTCTGCGAATCCGCCTCGAATTCCCCACAATATCATCCGAACTTTTAAATTTCTCGAGTGGAGTTTTAAAGAGTAAATTAAAGCCCAACAGGGAATTTCTTCGTGTAAAGCAAGATCCAACAAAATTAATAAATGCTATTGCGATAATTGATTTTTCTCGAGTCCATCTCGAACTCGATACGAATCCGAAAAATAACATTCACCTCCGCGAATTCATCTCGAGTTTGCCACGATACCATCCTCGCTTTTTTGTTTATTGGGATTGGGTTTAAACGCATTTTTTGGTAGTAAACATAATACAAAAATCTCCGTTCAGGTGAACATAATAAAAATTGCTAAATTAATTAAAATTCTTGAACTCATTTGCGATAATTATCCACTAAAACTGAGAAACAGCGCATAGATACGTACGAACGTAATCAACATTTTCATATTACACACACGGACCGGCTCCATTCCTCCATTCGCCAAATGAGCGCCGCCGCCGAAGCGTGCCTCTTTACATTGGACATGTAATATTAAGTATTTCGTTTCTTTGTTATTTTTTCAACTTTCAACAGCAAAAATTACTTGACGTTGCGTGAACGTGCTTGCAGCGCGGCGACGATGGCTTTGTTGTCAAAAGCATTGCCGGCACAACAAAAACAACAACGCGTTGAATGCGTTGCCCAGTTTTAGAGCAGCAGTGATGCAAGTGGCGACGCATTGGTGAAAGGCATGACATGCAGAGGGGCGTTGGGGGTGGGAAAGACAGAGAGAATACGCACAGCAATGCTTTGGAATTGAAGCACAAAAGTTATCATCGGGCAATCAAAAAAAAAAAAAAAAAGACAAAAAAAGAAGATAAAAAAATGTGACAGAAAATTGCGCTAAATGAAATGTAAATTGGGTGTGTGTGGAGGGAGTGTATGGAGGGAATGTGCAGGGCGTGTAGAGCGATGTACAACGCATTGTGGGCAATTCGGGTGATGCTACTTCAAACATTTATATGCGCTCTAAAGAACATGTTTTTTTTTTTTGCAAAGATAATAAAATCAACGACAATAATTAAAAGAAAGAAAATAAATCCTCACTCTTTCAGTGTTAAGTCAATTCTACCTAGTACCGCTTGGGTAAAATCACATTCTATAGGTCACTACATTCATTCATACGAAAGGTAAGCATAAGCGATAACATCATCAAAATAGAATGGCCCATTGGGTATTCTAGAGAAACATATTCTAGGTGAACGTAGTACCTACCAGACCTGGGCACCCTCAATTACATTTTGTAATTGATTACACCTTCAATTACAACTACATGTAATTGTAATTGCCATTTTTCAATTACCAATTACATATAATTGGTAATTGAAATTCTACAATTACAAATACATGTAATTGTAATTGAGGTTTTTCAATTGCAATTACATGTAATTGGTAATTGAAATATGGCAATTACAATTACATGCGATTGTAATTGAAAAATTTCAATTACAATTACTTGTAAATGTAATTCAAAATTTCCAATTACAAGTAATTGTAATGGAATGGCATCAATTACATTTTTCTTGGGTTTGAGAAAATTTAGTTATACAATTTGTTTTTATTTCTATTCTTGTTTTTTGTTATTGTTATTGTTTTTGCTTTTGTTTTAGCTTTTGTTTTTTTTTTGTTTTTGCTTATGGTTTTTTTTTTTTTTTTTTTGCTTGCTTTTGTTTTTGCTTTTGTTTTTGGTTTTGTTTTTGCTTTTGTTTTTGCTTTTGTTTTTGTTTTTGCTTTTGTTTTTGTTTTTCCTTTTGCTTTTGTGTTTGTTTTTGCTTTTGTCTTTTTTCGTCACACAAAAACAGAAGCAAAAACAAAAACCAAAACGAAAACAAAAACAAAAGCAAAAAAAGAAAAACAAAACAAAAAAAAACAAGCAAAAACAAAAGCAAAAACAAAAGCAAAAACAAAAACAAAAAGAACAAGAATAGAAACAAAAACAAATTGTATAACAAAATTTTCTCAAACCGTAGAAAAATGTAATTGGTGTGATTCCATTACAATTACTTGTAATTGGAGATTTTCAGTTACATGTGCAAGTAATTGTAATTGAAAATTTTCAATTACAATTACATGTAATTGTAATTGAAAAATATCAATTACCAATTACATTTATTTGTAATTGAAAAACCTCAATTACAATTACAAGTAATTGTAATTGAAAAATTTCAATTACGAATTAATGTAATTGTAATTGAAAAAAAATGTAATTGAGGATGCCCAGGTCTGGTACCTACTAAACCATGGATCCATTAGATGTACCAGTAACCTTTAATGAATGTTTAACATATCTATTAGGTGATTCACAAAGTGTCATAAAGTCATATGTCATATTAAAATATTGTACGGAAATAGTTATAAAAGACTTTTCCAAGGCCCTGTGAAGAAGTAAACAAAAACAGCTGATCAAATACGACGACTCAAAAACATATAGTCCAGAGTTGTATTTATTTAATAAACATATATCCTGGAATGCAACAACAAAATATTGTGACTTATGACGATATGACGCAATATGACAGGTTGTGAATCCCCTATATGTATGAATGTGCAAATTTCGTATCGCAGCAACAATTTTAGAGCTTCTTCTTTAACATCAAAATTTCATGCAAACTCCCACTCCACTGTGCGGCAACGAAAAAGTTATTGTAACACAGTACGACGGACGACGTTGTTAAGCATTGTGTCATTTGCAAGCAAGCACTCACGCGTCTAAACCAACATCTGGGTGTTTATTTTTGCGGATTACTTTTACCAAGAGCCCTTCAGTTCAGTTCGGATGGATGACTGGTTGGCTATTTCGCTGGCTAGTTGGCGTTACATGCCAACGCGATGAAAATAAATGCAGCGTATGTTAATGACACCAAATCACACGTATGCATGTAGGTACATTAGGGTGGTCCTTACAAAAAAATCAAATTAGCGATTATCTTTAATCTCACGCACTAGATCGGTAATAACACAGTCAAAGATATCACACATAAATTTTTTGACCCGATCGGAGATGATTAAAGGATGTCGCAGAGGGGTCAAAGTTCAGAAAACTCTATGGAGAATCAAAAAATTAAATTAATTTTTTTACATCTAATGCCCAAAATCGATAGTCCTGTACTCGAGGATACCAAATATAAATTTTGGTCTCGATTGTAGACGGTTAAACGGTGTCACACAGGGTTCACATATGGTAATATGAATTTTGACACCTGTGCGACACCCAAAAGAAAGAGAAAGGCAAATGTAGAGGGAAACCTTCATTATAACCTCAAAATTTTTTCGCCGCTGCGAAGCGGGACGGGTATTTTCTAGTATGATATGCAATTTGTCTTCATACATTTGGGGTCCATTCTAATGTACATTGAAACACATGTATATGCATACAAACGCCTGCATGTGCATACAAACGTACACGTGCATTAAAATGTGAATGCGCTGTGCAACGCTTGTACATACATACATATGTACATACATACAAATGTAGCCACGTTGGTGCAATGGACACGATCTCTCTGGTCGTCGCTTGGATAGCTCTGACTCTGACGTTAACCTGTGCCTGCTGACTGTGTCGTCGCCCGAAATGACCAAACCACAGCACACACGCGCTGATTTAATGTTATGAGATACTGCATGCAAAGCTGATGATTTTTCCATTCAATTATTTAATGTTTTATTTTTTATTGTTGTTTTTATACCTTTCATGGGAATGAAATGGTATTATAACTTTGTGCCGAAACACGAATGGTGAAAGTACCAGAAGGAGGCGTGGCAGACCTACCAAAGTATTTACCAATATGATCAGGATCATGAGCTGAGTCGATTAAGCCATGTCCGTCTGTCTGTCCGTCTGTTTGATCGCAAACTAGTCCCTCAGTTTTTGAGATATCTGCTTGAAATTCGGAATGTGAATGTATATTTAGGAGAAGCTGATCATTTGTCGGAATCGGCCGAATCGGACCACTATAACATATAGCTGCCATACAACCGATTGTTCAGATATGGACATTTTGGGGTATAACTTCTCCATTTGAACAGCTGCGGGAATGAAACTTTGAAGTATTTGTACGCATATGGACCTAAATAATGTCACCGAAATTTGTCAAGATCGGACCACTATAACATATAGCTGACATACAACCGATGGTTCAGATATGGACATTTTTGGGTATATTTTCTCCATTTAAAGAGCTAAGGACATGAAACTTTATAGTATTTGTACTGATATTGACTTTAATAATTTTACTGAAAATTGTCAAGATCGGGCGACTATAACATATAGCTCCCATTCAACCGATTGTTCAGATATGGACATTTTGGGGTATAGTTTCTCCATTTAAAGAGCTAAGGACATGAAACTTTGTAGTATTTGTACTCATATTGACGTTAATAATGTTACCGAGAATTGTCAAGATAGGACCACTATAATATATAGCTCCCATACAACCGATTGTTCAGATATGGACATTTTGGGGTATAACTTATCTATTTTAACAGCTGAGAGAATGAAACTTTGAAGTATTTTTACACATATGGACCTAAATAATATCGCCGAATTTCGTCGAGATCGGACCAATACAACATATAGCTCCCATACAACCGATTGTTCAGATACGGACATTTTGGGTTATAAATTCTCCATTGAAATCATGAAACTTTTTTCTACTGAATCTTTGCATAAATAACTCACAGAATTGAAAGTATACATTAAACAATTTCCGACTATGCAATTTTTCATTTCTCCATTCATGAAAGGTATGAAGTCTTCGGTACGGCCGAAGACAGCCGCGCTCTTACTTGTTTTTGTTTTCTTTTGTTTTGCGTTTCTTAGTAAATTTTCGTAACTTTAAAAAGCTTAAATCTTCGCTGCTGCTGCTGCTGCCATTAAAATAAGACTGCAATAATTTTGTTACGGCCTTGAGTTGACTGAGCTGTCTTTCATTTTTTTGTAATAATTAACTAAAGCGCTTGAAGCGAATGTTGTTTGGTGAATGTATGAATTGAAATTACAAATTTACATACAGAAATGCATAGTACATAAATATGTATGTATGTATACAAAATTGTTATATATAATCGCTGTCACAGCGTTGCGCATTGAAATAGATCTGAATTGCTTGGTATACATAGATTATGGCAGCTGCATCACAGTCGCGGGTTTCCTGATGACAGGAACATCTAAACAGAAATAGATATTAGGCTAAGCGTCGATTTAACCATCTCCGGCTAAGCACTCAACCACAGATTTTTGTCCGGTTAAGCAATTTATTTGATAGCTCGCGCTACAATTTATGTCAAACTAACCAGCGATTAAACTAACCGGAGACGGTGAAACCGGCTCTAAAACAAATCATCTCAAACTATACAATAGGAGTGTTTCTCAGCACACTTATTAGTGATAATTCTTACTAATTTTTTAGATTTGACAGATGATTCGTGTTTTTTTACTTTCTCTCCCGAAAAGAGTTGCGAACTGAACGAAAATTGTGTGAGCGAAAATGACAGTTCCACTAACTTTCTTTACTGGACACATTTCCACTAGCAACTTACTAGCAAGAAGAGGAAGAAGAAGAAATTTCAAAGCAAATTATGAGTTTTATAAAAAAATAAACAGTGAATCAAATTATATAATTATTTTTATATAAAAAAGGTGAAAATGGAAGCAGTAAAGTAAGTAATTTATGCAAAATCATGGAAAGCCTACAAAGTTAGCTAATTTCGTGTATCCATACTTTTTTGCTAACATCTCCCACTGAGAGAAAATGTAATATTACTCTCACAAATTTCGTCGCCAAGAGACTAGTGAGATTTTTTAGTTAGTTTTTGCTAGAAAATTAATGAAAATCAGCAGTAAAATTTTTTTCCTGACAATGCCAAAAGATTTAGAGATTTTAGTATAGCTATGGGTTACTAGATATTTCATCTATTCAACTACCTTAAATGCTGCTGCACAGTGTAATTGTTATGCTTAATTCAGTCCCTATTTCATAGCACAGCACTGTATGTACGTACATATTTGCATCGATGTATTTAGTATGTTCTTGCAGTTATCAGCTGACAGTCAGACAGTCGAGACAGCTAGATAGATGGATGGTTTAATTAATAGCTGTTGCAATGGATTGGGTTTTTTGTTTTTGGTTTTTTTTTTTTTTTTTTTTTTTTTGCTTTTTTATGGCTTATCTAGCACAAAAGGTTGTATGTAGAGTGTAAATTGATAATTTTCGCTTGAATGTTGAAAGTCGTTCGCGTACTTTTTTTTTTGTTTTGCGCTTGGCCTGCTGTCAGGCGCGGTTTGCACCAATATAGTAGGTGTATACGTCAATAAGGGAACATGATTTTTTGTTTGTGCATGTATTGCAAAGTTGATTTGAATTTTAGCTGCTATTTTTCTTCATATTTATCGCTTTAAATCGAATTTAAATTCAAATAAGTGCTTTAACGAAAATTGCACAAAAATGCACTAAGGTAGGTACAAATGTATGTATGTATGTACCAAAATATGTATATCCTATCTATTACATATTTTGTGAATTTTGTTTGGCTAATTTTATTGCTGTTGTAATTTTTGTTTTATTACAGCGATTACATTACATTTTCATTGCAGTCATTTTTTCAACAGTGATTTCCATTCACTTTTATTTTTGTTGCACTATTTTTGGTGCCTTGTTTCACTTTGCTCTTGCTGTTGTTGTTGCTGGTGTTTGCATTTGCTTAGGCTTGCTTTTTGCCCGTACACGGCATTTGAGGTGTGTTTGCTGCTGTGTTTTTTTCTTTTTTTTTTTGCTGTTTGTATGGTGTGTATGTGTGTGTGCGGTTGGTGCGGTATTGCATAATTCATGCCACACCAACCAGGAAACCTGTCGTCGTTCGTGGTTGATCGAAAATGCACTGTGTCTGTAATTTAATGTTTTATTTTCATTTGCTGTTATTTTAGTATATAGTACATATTTGGTATAGAATAAGGTTCTAAATGAGCTTAAAACAATCGTTTTTTATAAAGCTGGAGATTCTGTCAAAATAATAATCTACAAGTTTTATTTGGAAGAAAATGCTGCTAGAACATATTTACAGCTAAAGCCTAGTACTAAGTTCACGGTGGTGAAATTTCGACAGCAACATGCATTTATTTTGTCGCGAAATGTTGCTAGCATCATTTATTGTCAAATGCACTAAAAATAAAATTTCGTAAAATAACTACGAAACACTTTCGTAGTCTAGAGATTCGTAATATGTACGAAAGTTTCGTATATATTACGAAAGCATTTTTCTCAACAAAATCTAATTTTACGAATCTTTCGTAAATATTACGAAAGGGCTTTCGTAAACCATTTTCTAATATTTTTTTTCGTATATATTACGAAATATTTCGTAAATATTACGAAACACTTTCGTAAATTTTCTTAAAATTATCTTTACGAATAATTTCGTATATTGTACGAAAGTTTTCGTAACATTATCAAAGGATTACAAGATTTACGAAATACTTTCGTACAATAATATTTTACTGTACAAGTCTTCTTTCATTGTAAAGTGTTGATTCGGTGCAATAATATCAAAAATTATTTTAAGTAGTAAGTACGTAATGAAATAATGCGTAAAAGAATAATGCATTGTATATAAAAAGACAATATTGATATACAAAATAAACTGTGATATTTTCCAACTTAATTAAACTTAAAGGTGAGTACATTAGTTGCATTTACTTTTTCCTTTTTTCGGTATTATGTATTTTCCTAAATAAATACTCAATAAAATAATATAAAGATATATTTTTACACTCAGAGAAAAAATTTTAAAAACATATGAAAATGTGCTTAAAATTGGCAAAAACGTATTTAAAAGTGATGTAGATACGACCATTTTTATTTTAAAAAGGTTCATTGTAAAATTGTAAAATCAAGAAAACATTTTAATTTAAAAATATTTATTTTTAATTCAAGCCCTATGAGATTTTGAACCTGAAACTTACGCTTTTATTCCCTTCATTTTAATTTTCAATTTAAAAATTATTCTATTTAATCCAAAATACATTTTTATTTCAAAAGTTTCATTTTAAATTTACAACTGTCATTTTTAAAATAAAAACGACCTGGTTTAAAACGTGCATTATAAAAATAAAATTTTTTTTCTCCGAGTGTAGCTGCTTGAATTTTAAGGTTTTAAGTAGTTTCCCTTTATCTTTATCTTTATCTTTATCTTTATCTTTATCTTTATCTTTATCTTTATCTTAGTCTTAATATTAGTCTTAATTTTTAATTTTTATTTTTCTTTGTTTTTTCATTTTCTTTTTTTTCTTTTTCATTTTCTTTTTTTTTTCTTTTTCATTTTCTTTTTTTCTTTTTCTTTTTCTTTTTCTTTTCCTTTTTCTATTTCTTTTTTTTCTTACTTTTTCACAGGGGTATCTGTTTATGTGGATCGGAACGACGTCCACATTTGCAAATTGCGATTTCCAAAGTTTCCTATGTTTGTAAGAACACGTATAGGCAATAAGTACCTCTTATTTTATTAGTTACTAAAATTAATATTAATATAAATATAAAATATTAAAATAAATAAAAACTTCTAAATGAATTGAATAAATTAATTTCAGTAGATATTTAAAACTAAAATGAAATTATCTAAACTTATTTCTTATGCATATATAAAACATCTTTCTCTTAGCATTATTTTATTGATATACATATTTTGAAAAAGTTTTCAAATTTCGTTGAAATATACATCATATGTACATAAATATATGTATGTAATAATTAAGTTATTTTTAACTTTAAGCTAAAAAATAATTTGGTCAATTGTACAACAATTTGACAGCTCTAAGAGCCTTCGTAAATGTACGAAAGCGGTTTCGTAATATTTACGAAATCTTTCGTTGCTCAAAAGTACGAAAGTATTTCGTAAATAGTACGAAAGCCTTTGTAAATACTACGAAAGTATTTCGTAAATACTAAGAAAGTATTTCGTAAATACTACGAAAGTATTTCGTAAATACTACGAAAGTCTTTCGTAAATAGTACGAAACCTTTCGTAAATACTACGAAAGTATTTCGTAAATAGTACGAAAGCCTTCGTAAATATACGAAAGTATTTCGTAAATACTACGAAAGTATTTCGTAAATAGTACGAAATAGCTTTCGTACTATTTACGAAACCATTCGTTGCTCAATTTTACGAAATATTATTTTGAGTGTGAGAATAAACGCCAAAACGAAAACGTGAGCAAATGTAATAAAAAAAAAATTTTTAGAGCAACCAAATTAACAATTTTGGCAAGAAAAGCATTTTTTAATACAAAATATATGTACATAAATTGGCTAGCGTAGAACTAAACTGGTCTATCTAACATTTTTTCAGAAATCGAGTTATGCACATTTTTGAACTTGAAAACCATAAATTTATCCGTGCAAAATTGATGTAGGTCTTATTTCTGCACCAAAGTGTCCAAACGATAAAAATGTCACTTTAGAATTCACGTCCTTTTGTCATTTCAAGAAATTCTAAAGTGGTCCAACTAGCATAGACTACCATAGACCAGTATGATCTTACACCAGATGAGTGGATGGAATTGGTTAAAAATTGTAGAAAGCATGTTCCTTTTGATGTTAATAAAATGGTGGGGAAATTTATGTCATTTGACGAACTACGGCCAATGTTCAGGGACTACCTGTAGATTATAGTAGACGACGGTGCAAAAGTTTCCCAAATGCGAAATGCAAAATTTGTCAAGGGTGAATCTGTGATGCAGTTTAATGATGATTATTGTGAAACATATAAATCCGTCAATATAAAGAAATTTAGCGTGAACCTACAAGATTTCATAGAGTTCTTGCAGAATTTTACACCAGATCAGGGCAGCGACATACGCGTTTTGAAATTCAAAAAAATGCACGACAAAAAAATGTTGAAATTTGTACCACCGCACAGTGGGGGCACCTCCATACAAACGCGGCCAAAAATAGTAATAATTGAGCTAGAAACTTTAATCTCGGAACTTAAGCTTTCTTGATTGAAGATAGTAAACTGTGAAAATTTGAACAAAATCGGCCCACAAATACACCCCCCTCCCATATAACGGTATTTTTGAAATTTCAATATTTTGTTAACTATTATAGCTAAAATGCTCAATTTTAATAAGAGCACACATTTTTTAAATATAAATAATATACAGTAATCATTTTGGAAAAAGCGCAAAGTATTCCATGGTTTTCAAATTAAAAATATATGCACTTTTGAGCATTTTATAAGCATTCATCATAAAATTTTCCTTCAAAAAAATCACATTTAAAAAAATTTTTATACCACAAATGAAACTATACTTTTCTAAAGGATTTCAGTGTGCTGAATCTGAAGTCAGAATTTTCAAATTGGTTCTAGTTTTTGAGATATTCATGTCCAATTAGGCAAAAAAACACGTTTTTGACTATATTCCCTGCTTAATATCTTGTATGTAATATTTTTTTATTCAAAATCAAATACACCGTTAGAAAGCATAAACCATCCCCCTGAATATGGCGTTTAAATTTTTCAGATATCTTTATTAGAATTGGAGAAATTGTTGTTTAAGTTTCATTAACTTGGCAAATTTTCCCCATACAAAATTATTAATACTTTTTGAAGCATACTTTTGGGGATTTTGTATGGGAAAAATGTATGAAAACTTAGAAAAACTCACTCCATAAAAAAGTTCATAAAACAAAAAAGCGCAAACGAATTTTTAAGATTTCTTCACCTGTTTATAAAGCACGTTCACTAGCACCAAATACTAAAAATTTGGAGAGGTCATATTTTGTATTTTTTTTATACTCAGCTGTACTAGTACACAGAGTATTATAATTTTGATTTCATAACGGTGGATTGTAACATAATGAAATAATCGAGATAGATATGGACTTATGTATATCAAAATGATCAGGGTGAAAAGAGAAATCGATTGAGCCATGTCCGTCCGTCCGTCCGTCCGTCCGTCCGTCCGTCCGTCCGTCCGTCCGTCCGTCCGTCCGTCCGTACGCACGATAACTCGCGTAAAAATTGAGATATTTTGATGAAATTTGAAATGCAAGTTGGTATCGAGACTGGGACGGTTGGTATTGAAAATGGGCGAAATCGGACCATGACCACGCCCACTTCCCCTATATAGTAAAAATCGGAAATTTTGTATCTCAGCCACTAATATAGCTAGAGTGCTAAAATTTTACCCACGTATTGAGCTCAGGCCCTTATGAAGAAATTTGATGAAGTTTTGGAAAATGGGCGGTGCCACGCCCACTTATTAAGGGTCAAACATTGAAAGTTTTATATGTCATAACTCAGAAACCGTTGAAGATATATCGATGAAATTTGGTACGCGTAATTTGCTTACTTAGACAAATGTTTTGGCGAAAAATTATAAAAATCGGTTGACGGCCACGCCCACTTTTATATATGGGAACTATAAAGGGGCCTAATAAAAACATTTTAAGCGATATCTCTGTCAAATATAAAGATCTATCACTGAAATTTTGTGGCACGAGTCCACCTACGGACGTAAAACAAAACATATAAAAATTTTGGAAAATGGGCGGTGCCACGCCCACTTATTAAGGGGCAAATATTGAAAGTTTTATAAGCCATAACTCAGAAACCGTTAAAGATATGTCGATGAAATTTGGTACGCGTGATATATTTACTTAGCCAAATGTGTGGACGAAAAATTACCAAAATCGGTATACGACCACGCCCACTTTTATATATGGGTATTATAAAGTGACCTAATAAAATCATTTTTAGCGATATCTCTGTGAAATATAAAGATAATTCATTGAAATTTTGTGACATGAGTTCTACAATAGACTGGAAACACAAAAAAAAAAAATTTTATAAAATGGGCGTGGCACCGCCTCTTTTTATACAAAGAAATCTATGAGCCTATTACTCGACAAATAACTGAGATATTATGACGAAACTTAGTTTATACACTTTTATAACTTGTGTTAATAGACACGCAAAAATTTATTGAAATCGGTTTATGACCACGCCTACTTTTTAACAAAGATATTTCTGGAACACCCTTTTGGAATTTGTAACGTGAAGTCTTTGTAACTAAAAGTCATAGAGGGATGCAATTTTGCACTAACAATAATATTTATATGCTTATTTGGATGATTGATACAAATTTTGAAAATGGGCGTGGCTGCGCCCTGTTTATGCAGCACTCGTTTCATATAAAATACACCCTATATCGAACAAACGCAAACAAACAATGAAAGCATACAGCTGAGTATCTAATGTTCGATTCCACTCGAACTTAGGCTTCCTTACTTGTTTTATTTCATGTTGAAATTTTCCAATTTTTACACAATTTTTTTTTCTGTTCGAAAAGAAAAAGGCTGCAAAAAAATAATGATAACGCTGATAAAAAAAATTCTTTCATAATTTGAAAGTGTGAACCATTGCCTACAACACGGTGAACAAACTATTCGATTAGTCGCCTAAGAATAAGATTTTTCATAATGTCAAAAGTAGCCTAATTATTGCGTTTTGAAAAAGGCACTTTTAGTCAAATGGGAAAAAGATTATTTAAGCGAAAAGCGCAGGTGGATTTCAAGAATTAAAATGCAGTTTGATTAAAAATATATCATTTCAAAACATATGAAAAAATTGGGGAGGTCATATTTTTTATTTTTTTAATTTTTTTGTTTAAAGTTGAGCAAAATTTTTTTTTACGACTTTTTTTGTCAATATTTGAAAGTTCATATAAATCTAAGAGTTACCGCTGGTTACAAAAGGCTTATTGTTTCTAAAAGGCCAAATCAATATCTATGTAATGATGTATCACTCGATTACATACGTTAATAATTGAATGAGTTACAGCATTTTGTATAAGGTGTAATTGTTGAGAAATAAAAGGACCTATTTTTTGCTCAGTTTTTAACACCCTGTACGGCTAAACAAAACGAGACTCAAAAAATTTTATATAAGCTTTTTTTTTACAAATTGTTATATCTGTCAATCACTTTCAAAAAAATTTGATTTGCTAATACTTTAATTTCGATTTTATTTTTGGCCGCTATCACCCAGTGTGCACCGATTCATCACTCCTTTTACCCGTCTCTCCACATGTAAACCGCAGAGATGAAACAGAAAACAATCCAGAAGATTTTCTACCAGCCCGCCGTGGAGAAAACTAGGTTACTGTTACTTTTAATGCAGATGTGATCATTTACGAACATGTGTATGTTATTTTTTTAATTAAAGTACTTCCTTTCACATATTTTTTGTTTTATTCATATAATTTTCAATTTGTAGTTCAAACTTTCTTAAAAATTAAAAATTCTAAAGTGGTCTATGTAACAAGTTTTCTCGTAACATATAAATATTATATAAAAAACGTTTCTATAATAATTTTTTTTTTAATGCAGAATGTTAAGTTAACTATTAAGCTAACATAATAATTTACAATATTCACTTAACATACATCAACAATCGCACACCGCATTAAAACGCGTTTCATCTGTTTTCTCCAATTTTGTATTTTGTTAGATAGACCAGTTTAGTTCTACGCTAGCCAATTTCAACTACAACAAATGACTCACTTTCGCTCGAAATTAAATGGCATTGCCTATTTAAATTGGCGTGCAAAATGTTGCTGCCATGATGTTGCTAGCATGTTGTGCAACGTTTTCATGGCTGGAACAATAGCACAAACTTCACACATGTTTCACGACCAGGTTTTTCTATGGATTTGGACAGCATTTTCAGGTGAAACTTGAACTTAGTATCTATTATGCCTTACGTAAAAATTATTTAACCTATTTGTTAGTTTTTTTCTGCTTTCTTATTAACAATAAACCCATTTTATAATAATTTCTTATTTTCACGAATAAAATGGTGCAATTTGATATAAACATTCAAGCGTCTGTGTGCTAATTTCGTATATATGTATGTAGGTACATATGTATGTTTATAAATATTCCTACTTTGTTGCTAACCAAATTCTATTTTTATTCTCTCACACCCAATCGATTTTTCTCACATAACAACAACTGCTGTACGAGCAAAAGCAACACAACAACAAAAAACGTACGCGTGTGCAGGCATGACCATTTGAGAAGAGGAGAAACATCATTAATTTATGTACGTTATATTTTTAGGCTTGTGGAAAAAACAAAAACATATAAAAGCGATAAAAAGCAAAACGCAAACAAGAAAAAAATAGAATGTTATAATAATGAAATCGGAGCAGAAACCTTAAAAACTACTTCAGCAACATAATATGTAGTGTAAATATTTATGTACATACATAATTTCAACAGTTTCTCGCCTTTTCCGGTTTATGCATAGACCTGTTTGCTTACATATGTATGTACATTCAAAAAAAAAAAACACGTAGGTACCTACATACATAAGTAGTTTGTTATAAATCCATTTCGCGCACGCTGCGCCTCATTTCCGCAACCAGCTGTTTCATAGCGCCAGCAACAGCACCAGCTCTAGCCAACTTTACCATATTGATGGCAATCAACAAACAAGGCAGCCAAGCAAGCAAGCAACCAACGCGCCAGCCAAGTCACACCAGTCAGCGAGTTAGCAACTCAGCGAGTCAGACAGTCATCAACAACGAATTGGCTTTCACAAGAAACGTACGACCTTGAGCGGGCGCGTGTATGTTCATGTTGCTGCTGATTTGCTGTTGCTGTTGCTTTCGCTCTGTTGCTTTTTGGTGCATGCAGTTCATGAGCGAGTTAGTAGAGTGGCGAGTCATTGAGGTGCATTTCGTATGTATGTATGTACATATGTATGTAACTCCGTGGCGTCTTGCATTGTACACAAACGCAAATCTTGCAAACCACCGAGCAGCAAGCAACAACTATCGAACAAAAACCGGGTAGACACGTGTGCCACAAAAAGGAGTGCGCTTGTCCCGTCGGCAGATGAAAAGAAGCAAGCAAGAAGTTCCAATTTTTTTTCTTAAGGTTTGCAGTTGTTGATGCTTTGGGTTTTATGTTGGGGTTTTACCAACGTGCATATGTATAATGCAGCGAGTCCCAAATATTTTCATTTTTCTGCTAAAACCTCATTCCTTTCGAAAAAAAGGTAGGCACTATTTGGGTTTCTGTTTCATGAAAGCTCAATAGAATTTTTCAATCGCTGTTGATTATGTAAACAGAAAAATGCTATTACTTACATACATTGCTTTTCAAGATTATTGCACCTTCTGATCTTTGGCATTTTTTCTTGATTTGAACAGTTTTAAAAATATTTTGAAAAAATATGCATAAATACATATGTACATAAGTATGTAGGTACTTAAAAAAATATAGGTAGGTACTAGAAGGCTGCACGAATGGATTCGAAACGGCCAACAAAATATTCGCGGCCGTCCAATTACAGTACCTACTTGTTTCTGTCGTTTTAGAATAAACGCAAGTAGAGCACAACCATAAACAGAACCAATACAATTACTTATTCGTAGCGACAATTACATGACCTTAAAAAGGTTCTGAAAATAGCGAACACTACTTGCGAATACTTCGAATATAATCGAAATATATGTATGTACCTACATACATATTTTCATAAACACACATCCAGACGTTGTGTTCAGCAAAATTACGCTGCTAGTGTGAGTGTGTGTATGTGCATATGCATACACACTAGGGCGGGTCGATTGGTAGGGGCCAAAAAAAAAATTAACAGGGACACATCGCAATTATAAAAATTTGGGTAATTTCAAGCTTTTTTGCCCAAGAAACCATATGTCTAAAATAAATTTCGAATCAGAGCTTTTTACGATCTACATATTTCCAACTGTTCTATATATCGCTCGTTTTATGCAATAGGGATTTAACTCAAAAAAAATTTTTTTTGGGAAAACGCAAATAAAGTTTTATAATTTCAAATAGTTTCCTTCTACGGCTAACTACAAAATCACTTTTATTTCCGCCATTTTTATCTTTTTGAGTATTTTATAAGACGAGACTCAAAGGCACTACCAAGTTATTGAAATATATGGCAAAATCCCAGAAATCGAAAATTTCGAGTTAAATCCCTATTGCATAAAACGGGCGATAATTTAAAATAACTCGGTAATAAATACTTCGATTCTTTTGATTTTTTCGGCATTAGTTAGGAAACTTAATTGGCATATTAAGGTGGTTTTATGAAGGAAATAAAGTTCTCCCGAAATTCGCGGAAGAACCCGATTTGGAATATAATACGGAAATCTATACCTACAATTTTTCCTTAATATATTAAAATTTAGAGGTCGTGCAAATGCCTCCAAATTTCTTTCTCCTTTTATATCAGTGATGATACATAATTTTTTTCAAAGTCCTTAATGAACAAGAAAAATATTTCTTATCATTAAAAATGGAACATAATATGTTTGTTGGGCTTTTATTTTTTGGTCCACCTTAATGCCATATGCACATTAAATAAACAAACAAACCAAAGAAGCAACAAGGTTTTGCGAATACTTCATAACATGGTTATTATTATGTTCTGTTCTATCGTGGCGAATAGTGTACACTAATCGCTCCAACAGAGCAAATAGAAATAGTACATATTTGTATTCCAAATGAAAAGTATGGGTTATATTCGTATCTGCATTGAAATTGTGCTGTGACTAATTGTACAATGCATAGAGTATTCGCAAATATAGCAGAGGCAAATGGTATTGTGCAGAGGTCTAGTAGGTACCTGTTTAAAGAATATAAACGGAACTGTGAAAATATGCAGAACACCTTTGTTTGGCCGTCCCCTCCTCTAGAGGTACATACTTAGTGTGCTACGTGCTTTTAGATTTATTGCAATTATTTCTGCGTTTTCTTCAACGTCTACATACAAATATACATACATAGTACATATAAGGCAACTTTTCAACCTATAAACTTTCATACTCAGAAGAGACAAACAAATTTATGGCAAATTTTTACTGTTTTCGTTTTTTTTTCAATTTTGGCTTTATTTTCATTTTGTTTCGTTTTGTTTTTTTTTCTTTTGGCAGCTGGTTTTCTGATTTGCTGCCACTGGTTTAAGTTGCGTCTCTGCGCCAGCCAGCCAATGCTCTACAGTGGTTTGGAAAGTTCGTGCGTCAACCAAGCCAATCGACCAAACCAAGTCAACTTGGCCGGCCAGCTGTTGCTACTAAATATTTAGAGGTACGTGAGTGCTTAACTTTTTTGTTTGCTTTTGTTTTATTTTTGTTGTTGTTTTCGTGTTTTTTTGCGTTTTTTACTTTTGTTTTAATTTTTTCTTGCTTTTGTTTTATTTTTTTTTGTTTTTGCTTTATTTTCTTTGTTATTTTTTGTTTTTGCTTTGTGCTTAGTTGTTATTTGACCAGCAGTAACCTGTTCTTTATCGCATTTTGTACATTTACGATTGCATAGCAATAACAACGAGAAAAACATATTGTTGTTTGGCATTTCTTTTAATTTGTCTTTTCTCTTCTTTTTTGTTTTTTTATTTTATTTTTTTCTTTCACTTTTGTTTTTTTTCGTCTTTGGGGTTTTTTCAGAAAAGTTCCGCTTTGAGCGTATCGAAATGTTACTGTTACAGCAGTAACAAATAAATTTGGGTCGCTTTTTTGATATTCGTACCAAATATATGCAGTTAAAGCACAGGTGCTGTGGTTTGACGATTTTGCGGGGGTTCCAAGATTTCGGATGAGGTTGATGATTGATTTTACATACGTTCCCAAATGGGGCTGATGATTTTACGCGGCTAATGAGATAACCGTGTACCTGGGTATCATCAGATCTAGTTCCAAAGCGCTTTCTCATAAACTTAGAAAATAATAAGCACCAGATTGTATTTAACAGGAATCTCGCTGGAGTGCGTAAGGTGAAAAGTGTATTCTGGCAAACCAATCTTGAAGAACGCATAATAGAAGAGCAATCAGACTTTTGACCGCCATTCTACAGCGAATATACATACATATTTTAACTTGATATATGTTATTGCAATAATCATTCCCAAATTATGTTAAACATACAACAAAGCGGACTAGGTATCAAGAAGAACAAATTACATATTTTCAAAAATCACTCGATAAAAAACTGCCCTGCACTACACTGCAATTACATGAATAACAACGAGTATTGAGTATCGCATTTGCTGAAAAACAACTTTCAAATCAACCATCAGACAAAAAAATAAAACAAAAGAATTAGCTAAAAGTTTTAGCTGAAAGCTCTTAGGGTGCGTTTATATCGGAGCAATAGAAGAAAGAAAGATAGCTGTGCGTGATATACGCTTATCGGAATAGCGCTATTGAGTGTTTATGTCGGAGCAGTGATAAGAGCAATAGTAGCGAAGAGGTCAATAAGCGGAGGTAATAGCGCTGTTCGACCAAAGCATATAGCGCTATTGAGTGTTTATGTCGGAGCTAAGCTAGCAAAGAGTGAAATAGCGCTGTTATCTACGTATATTGAAGCTATGGTACTAGATTTGTCTTTAGTGTATTGTGGTACTTAAATAAAAATTTTAGAATAACCGAAAAGGAGAAGAGACGTTGTTATTTTACACATAGTAAATATTTACATATATTTCTGCTCCACACATACTTATCTATATATTTAATTTTTTTAATTTGAAAGGTTATATAAAAATTATGTATAAAAAGTAATAAAACACATAAACAATGTCCCTCTTATTCATAAAAAATAAAATAGATTTATAAAATTTTCGAAATCGAAAAATTTTATGAAAATGTCACTTAAAAATTTTTAAAACCTATTTTATTTTTTATGCATGAAGTCGTATATATTTACTTACGTGTGGACTTCATTTCACATGCTACGGCCGTCCACAGTTTATCCAAGACAAGCCTATTGGGATGATTTGGATTTCTTTGATCCCACAAAGGTTGCCTTTTAAAAATTGCACTGATGAAAGTTTCTGTGTCCATAATGAATAGCGCTAATCGACTAAAGAAAATCAATGAATTAATTTTCTTCGCTCTTATACTTTGATACGAGCTTATAGCGCGGCTCCGACATAAACAGAAGTACAGAACTCCCATTTACAATTTTCGTTGCTAGTATCCACTCTTTCTTCTATTGCTCCGACATAAACACTACACGCGTTTCCCATAAGGTATTTTCTCTGCTATGATAATAGCGCTAATGTGGTGAATATCTTTAGTCACCCACTGCTCCGACATAAACAGAAGTACAGAACTCCCATTTACAATTTTCGTTGCTAGTATCACTCTTTCTTCTATTGCTCCGACATAAACACTATACGTGATTTCCGTAAGGTATTTTCTTTGCTATTATCTGTGGTGAGCTTAGCGCTTATCGCAGCTCCGACATAAACAGAAGTACAGAATTCCCGTTTACAATTTTCTTCGCTATCTTTCTTTCTTTCTTCTATTGCTCCGACATAAACGCACCCTTAAGCCCAAATTACATCAGCGATGTGGCAGCGGGCAGCGACGGTTTTCGGAATCAGCTGATACGTCTAATATGAGCAGTCCCTGCCAGACCAAACACAATAGAGCGTTCGCAGTATTTGGCAGTGACTTCTTTATATATTAGGTCTGTTTCCTTTTACCTTGGACACGTGGTGACATAAATTTACTTACCATTTTCATGTCTACTTTTTTCAATTAAAATAATCAATCTTGTTTCATTTTTTCCTCTGCTCTTTCTTCTTCTTTGCTTTTGCATCCCGCCAGCAATATTTGCTAGTGCAAATTAATTAAGTAAAAATTAAATTCTCTCCCGCTTGCTGGCATCAAAGTACGGAAACACAAAATTAGTAAAAAATATATTACATTGGATAGTACGGAAACAGACATAAGTTCACATCAACACTTTGAAGTTGGCTGCGATTCAAGGCAGCGGCGGCGAATTTAGAATTTGGGCTAAATGGAGCGGTGCTGCCAGCTGCCTCTGCTGTATTATGTGCCGCTTCATTGCAAACCGTAGTTTCTAAAAATCAGCTGATTTCGAAAAACAGTCGCTGCCACAGCCACAGCGCTATTGTAATTCCGGCTTTATACACAAAACGCCAATGCAAAGTAATCAATCATGAAAAGATAATTGTTTTTTGCTGCAAATAAATCATACGAGCACATAGATTTTTCCACTGTGTCAAGAAATAAAATAAAATAAAATAAAAGTTGATTACTTCATTTGCACGAATAAACGAACGAACGATGAACCTCTCGTCTCGCCTGAAAAATCAGCAAGCCAAGTGAGTCAACAACTCCACCTTACGTTGGTTACAGTTTCACCATCACCACCTAAACCGGTGCTTTGTGTGTGTTGAAATTAACCACACAAGCATCCAAAATGCGATTTGCTATGGCCATGGCCATTTAATTGCGAAAAAATACCACCAAATAAAGTGCGGCCATTCGATTATTCCAAACGTTCGTTGCTAACTTAGTTTGTTCATTTTCATGATGGAAGTTGGATACATGTAAATATGTAGAGTCTATGTATGTACATATGTATGTATGTCATGGAATGTATGACATGGAATCAGAGCTGGGCGCTAAGGATTACAATTACATTTTGATTACGATTACTGTAATCGTAATCCTAGAAATTTAAAGATTACGATTACTGTAATCGTAATTGAAATTTTTACGATTACGATTACTGTAATCGTAATCCTAAAAATTTAAGGATTACGATTACAGTAATTGTAATCGTACGTTCTATGATTACGATTACTGTAATCGCAATCCTAAAAATTTAACGATTACGATTACAGTAATTGTAATCGTACGTTCTATGATTACGATTACTGTAATCGTAATCCTAAAAATTTAAAGATTACAATTACAGTAATCGTAATCGCGAAAATTTCAATTACGATTACAGTAATCGTAATCCTAAAAATTTAACGATTACGATTACAGTAATTGTAATCGTACGTTTTATGATTACGATTACAGTAATTGTAATTTTTAAATTTTTAGGATTACGATTGCAGTAATTGTAATTGTAAAAATTTTGATTACGATTTAATTATATTTTGTACAGTAAAACTTCTTATACATTACCAGAACATCCCCTTAACTGCTTATACATATGTATGTACATATATCCATACATATGTGGTTACATAGACAGTTTGTATACACGTATGTACGAAAAATAGCACATTTGACTTTTGGCTGACGAAAAGTAGCAAACATATGTATGTATATATTGTTTTTACATTAAAATTGTTGTTTTTAAACAAAATTTCTACTTTTTGTCAGCCAAAAATTTAATGTGCTTGTATTCGTCAGCCAGAAAAATTGTGAGCTAGTTTTCGTATGGTACGACGAAATGTATGTATGTATTTAGATATGTATGACAAAGATTTATAATAAAAATTAAATTAGTAGTACGATATACATAGTTAAATAACGTTTACATATCGTCGTTTAAATTGCAATACCTCGTATCGACAAACCCCAGGAATGTGTTTTTGTTAAAGTAGGAGTTAAGAAGAGTAAACCGAAACAGAAAAATGAATACGAATGAAGTACATAACAAAGTTAGATGGTAGACAGATGTATATTCAGCACCACAATAATGCTACCATTCATGGTGAATACCTAACAAGATTATAATAACGACCATATGAAAGAAGCATGCGGCTTGGAATGAAAACCTTACGCTTTCGCTTCATTGCTTTTTTTACTATACAAAGTCATTCATGCAAAGGCGATCATAGTCATGGGGCATAGTCATGGAAGTTGTTATCTTCCCTAACGGAAATGTAAGGAGAAAAGTATTGATGATTGTAGTACCGTTGGGCCAAATGGGTAAATGTACATATATGTATACTAGGGTGGTCCCCAAATGTATGGAAACAAATTGCGTATCATATTTCGTGAACCTCACCACCAAGGTCGATGCTAATATAGTCGAACATATCATATATAAATTTTTGTCCCGATCGGAGACGGCTAAGTGGTGTCGCACAGGGTCAAATTTCAGAAAACTCTATGGAGACTGAAAAAATTAAATTTAATTTCTCGTATATCTAATGCCCAAAATCGATAGTCCTGCACTAAAGGATACCAAATATATATTTTGGTCCCGATCGGAGATGGTTAAGGGATATCGCACAGCGGTTTACTATATCACCTCTCTTCCTTTTGGGCGCTTACTAGTTTGGTCCGAAAATTTATATTTATCAAAATTCCTTTTCAAAAATATTTAATTTTCTGCTTATGAGGCGAAAAGATTCGATATACAGTTCAAGAGAATCTCTATTTTATTTTTATGTATTATTAGTTTTAGTTAGTTGCTTAATACCTGAATGTGATTTTGGTAAAGATCGTTGCTTTCTTTGAGAATTTTGAGGTAGTCCGTGTTAGCCAGCAAATTCAGAGTGTGACTTGCACAGCGCTGATGCTTGGGCAAAAATTGCAATATTTCTTTGAAATAGGGCATTTGTTCCTCAATTTCTAAATCTTCATATATGTATGTATATAGACGGCTCCTTTATGGGGAAAGTATATGTATAAACTGAATGAGAGTTTTTCAGTGTGAGATGTGTTTATCAACAGTACCTACTGTAACCGTAATCATTGAATATACCAATACGATTACAGTAATCGTAATCCTAAAAATTTTACGATTACGATTACTGTAATTGTAATCGTACGTTTTATGATTACGATTACAGTAATCGTAATCCTAAAAATATAACGATTACGATTACAGTAATTGTAATCGTACTTTCCATGATTACGATTACAGTAATCGTAATCCTTAAACATTTTACGATTACGATTACAGTAATTGTAATCGTACGTTCTATGATTACGATTACAGTAATCGTAATCCTAAAAATTTAACGATTACGATTACAGTAATTGTAATCGTACGTTCTATGATTACGATTACAGTAATCGTAATCCTAAAAATTTAAGGATTACAATTACAGTAATCGTAATCGTAAAAATCTCAATTACGATTACAGTAGTCGTAATCCTAAAAATTTAAGGATTACAATTACAGTAATTGTAATCGTAAGTAATCAAAATGTAATCGTAATCCTTAGCGCCCAGCTCTGCATGGAATGGCATGGGCTGAACCCAGCGCAATGAATAACAGCGGCAAGCAGTGTTCAGTGCTCAGCAGTGTTGCCACTTTAGCTATTTTGCAGCTAGATTTAGCTATTACTTTCGACGTTTAGCTATAGAAATTCGCGTTTAGCTATTAGCTATTTTCTTTAGCTTATTTTTTAGTCAGTTCAGCTATTTTAGCTATAATATTTTTTTGTAATTTTCTCACTTTTGCACAAAATATTATGATTTTTTGTTTACCAAGACTTTACTTACTCGAAGTATATACGGGCAAGATGAAAAGTAATTTCAAGGCAGTATAGAGTCAATTCACAAGGCAATATTTCTATACCGGGCATTGCAATAAATGTCAATTTCATTTTAAAAATTTCACACGATTCATAAAAAAAAATTGTTGGATTTATGCAATGCCACTGTGAACGTTACAATATAATGCAAAATAGCCGTCAAACAGCCGAAATGGAATCTTTTTGCCTTGCAATATACCCTTTCCCATCAATTGCTACAATGAAGCCATGTGTTCTCTGATCGCTTCAAATTTCCAAATGAATTGCTTTAAATCTTGCCCGTATAGACACGTCGGGTTAAGATTACCAAACAAAGACTTGTAATCCGGTATGCCTACTTATGTATTTATTTTAACGCTAGAATATTTAAGCAAATTGATTGACCATATTTTTCTTCACTAAATCGAAAAGAGTGGTAGTGGAAATTTTATCCACAAAATCATTAAAAAGCATTTGAACTACCACCAATAAAAAAAATGGTTATTAAATATTTTTTCATAAATAGAATTTAGTGGTAGTGCCAAGTAAGTTTACGAAAAAATTACATATCTACTACACTAGATGAAACATTTTTGATGTGTAAATATCTTTGCTGTAGCTACGAGTGATTTCGAAAAACAGGTAAAGTTTACGCGTAAACGTAAATGACCTTTGTGTTAGTGCACTGCTGCGTCCGTGTGAATCGCTTGGCATTGTCAGTGGTAGGTAGGTAGATAGACATGTACTTACAAATGCTTGCATGCATAGCCGTGCAAACGCAAATATCAACAACAACAGCAACGAAGCGAAGTGAAGTTGTTGTTGTTTTTGTTTTCTGCAACAATGCGACAAATAGGCAAAATAAAAAGGACCAACCTTTTTGAACATGTATGCAAATGTATGGATATGTACACCTACATCTACCTATCTAATTTTCTGAGCAATATTGGTATCAAATGAAAGGTTTTGAGCAGGACTTCGATATGAAGCTTTTTTCATTGTGACCCCTAGGCCGGGTCTCCAGATATGGGTCAAACGTGGACTCGGATGATCTTGCATGTTTCTGAGCAATACACAACAAAACAACATAAAAAATCAAAAGTCAAAAACCAAAACAAACAAAAACAACAAAATAGTAGCAGTCACAATGACAACAAAAAATTACAAAAACGATAGTCGCCTTTTAATCCATACAAAACCAGGAAAAAAGGAATAAGGAAAAGGGAATAAATATCCGATTTCGAAACAGTTTACACATCAATATTCATGAATACCCGTTATTCACGCTTTAATTTTTTTTTAACTTTTAATAAAACTTTCACGTTATTCATGCTAGTGGAACGTATGTACATATATATTTATGTATATATGATCCGCTCTGATAGAGTGTCTATTTTACTTTTATGTCAACTCTGATATTTAGTGGAATAAAATGTTGATCCAATAAATTTTCACTACCAGTGTTTTGATTTAGTGGAAAAAATTTCGACTACCACTATGCGAATTAATCGTAGTGGAATTTTTAAAAGATCCACTCATCCAAAATTTATTGGAGTTAGAAAATTAGTATCGTTTTAAATAATTATTTAGCTATTTTTAGCAAGTTTTTTCTTTTAAACTAGCTATAAGCTCAAAAATATTCTGGCAACACTGGTGCTCAGTCAGGAGCATTTACTATATACGTATGTAGATATTTGTTTTTGTTTTTTGGGTTGGTTATTGGCCTTTTGCAAAACCCGTTATGTGCTGTTAAAATAAGAAGAAGAAAAAATAAACTCTTGCCTTAAAACGTTTTGTCTTCGTCGTTCTTCAAACAATTACCTTGTGTTATTAGCCTTTGAGGCTATGCTTCATGAGAGTATGTACATATTTCGAGTACCTACCTACTTTCTGTATTTTTTGCCTGCTTTTCTAAAACTAAAGCAATGATTTTTCGCAACTCGCAATACTTTTTGGTACAATTTGTATTTTTAAACATTTACAATTTTTCACAATTCCTATTTATTTTCTATTTATGTGCGACTTATGAGCTCAAACCACCAAGCACGAAACTAATAGTGCCTACATGCCTTTATTGTTGAGTTAAATGGTCATCGTAAATCGATAGCTGCTGAGCTGTAGTTATTATGTACCTACATAAAATTTGTAAGTTATTAACCCTTCAACTAACAAATGACTGCCATATTAAAGTTAATACATATTTACACAGACACACATTGCAAGATTATACGATAGATAAACAAAAAAACACTAGGTTTAACTGATACTTTTTCTCAACAAACAATATAAATTAAAAATTTGTGTTGATTTGCTATTTATAATTGCAAATATAAAACGTGCCACATTAGCAATTGAAAACGTGCTTAACCAACACACATCACCACTACGAGAACATCACCACGAACATCAACACCAACAATAACAGCACAATAACACCACACTCGCTAAAAAACAACTATCTAATCGCAGGCAAAACACATTCGGTGTTATCAAAAGAACGGCACAAAAAAAAAAAACAAAAAAAAAAAACAGAAATAAAAAACTTTCATACATGTTTAAAAATGCTAAGTAAAAATTCGTGTACTTCGAGAATATGTACGGCGCAAAGAGGGGAAAGGGAGGCATGTAACAATAAGAAAACAAAACGAATGCGGAATTGTGTTAATTTTACTGTGCACAGCTAAAACAAATATGTATTGTACATACATATATAAATTTATATGAATTTTCTTTAAATGCCAGCGAGCACGTGTTAGCATAGAAATGCTTCCGGAGAAATAATAAAAAAATAGCAAAAGTTTGAAAAAATTAAGAATACAGCTGCGTAGCTATTTTTATTATTTCCAACTAGTTTGCTGCTATAAAAAAAAAAAACAATCAAATGGATTGTGGTAAATTAATTTGATAACATAATGAAGCAGCTTAAAATTTTTATTACAAAGCAAAAAAAAAACAAAAACAATCAGTTTTAAGCAGGGACCGTAACGATTATCATTTTTATAAAAAAAATCATTTTTAATCGTTATAATTTGATTTTTATTTTTTGGATGAAATTTGATCGATATTTTATGATTTTTATTTTTTCGATCAAAAATAATTGTTATTACTGGATTTAAATTTTTCCTATTAAACTTGATCGATATTTTATGATTTTTATTTTTTCGATCAAAAATAATTTATATTATTGGATTTAAATTTTTCCGATCATAATAAACTCTAAAAACTTGTTTTTTTTTTGCAAATTTTGTTCTCAAATAGAACTGCGCCAATGTTGGCACTATCGTCAACTTCAAGCCATCAAATATAGGATTCACTAAAGTTTGAAAAAGTTTACTATGATCGGAGAAAAAATAAAAAAATATTGATTAGAGTTGATCGGAAAATCCAATTATAACAATTATTTTTGATCGAAAAAATAAAAATCATAAATTATCGATCAAGTTTCATCGGAAAAATTTAAATCCAATAATAAAAAATATTTTTGATCAAAAAAATAAAAATCGTAAATAATGGCTATTTAAAAATTTAAAAAATAAAAATCTTCAGAATAAAGATGAGCTCATATTTGAATAGAATGTGCTAAAATCATTGTATCGGCATACTTACATTTTATTGTTAACGAAGTTTTCATAATGATTTTTTCATCCGAAGAAATAAAAATAACGATTAAAATCGGTCCCTGGTTTTAAGCTATAAAAGCTGTGAATGCAAAGAAGCAACACTTTTTTACTTGCATTTGTTTTTGCTTAATAACTTTTGCGCACGTGTATATGCATCCATATGTATATGTATGTATAAGTGACATTTCGTGCATCATCCGTTGACTTGTTATTGCGAAAAATATCTATATATTAATAGGCTAACATTTTTCCCATACAAACAATTGCCAGGCTGTTTTGCACATTTAACATACTCATATCCACATAAAATTGATATGGATGTGTTCGTATGAGTGAGGAGCAGTGCATAGGCATATAATTTTTTCTATAAATTGTTTAATTTCTTTATAATTAATAAATAAAGTTTTTAGTTAAGAGAAAGAGATATCGTAAAATTTTTTACAAATATCGTAAACACAGTTGAAGAGTTGCTTTAATTTCAAAGCACTCTCTCTCTCTCTTTCTTTTTGATATGAACATTGGCAGCGTTGCCACTTAAAAAATTTAAAATTTACCAAAATACAAAATTAAAGTAACCAAAACCAGAAACAGGTAACCAATATAAATTAGCGCTGCTGTGTCCGTGCGAATCGCTTGGCTTTGTCAGTGGTAGATAGGTAGATAGACATGTACTTACAAATGCTTGCATGCATAGCCGTGAAAATGCATATATCTTCACTTCGCTTGACAAAAGAAAAAGGACCAACCTGTTTGAACATGTATGCAAATGTATGGATATGCATACCTACATCTACCTATTTAATTTTCTGAGCAATATTGGTATCAAATGAGGCTCAAGGTTTTGAGCAGGACTTCGATATGAAGCTCTTTTAATTGTGACCTCTAGGCCGGATTTCCAGATATAGGTCAAAACGAGGACCGGATAATCCTTGAATGTTTCTGAGCAAAATTGGTATCAAATGAAAGGTTTTGAGCAGGCCTTCTATAGAGAGCTCTACTCTTTATGATTCCTAGGTCGGGTCCCGAGATATGGGAAAAAAAGAGGACCAGGATGATCCTTGAATATTTCTGAGCAAAATTGGTATCAAATGAAAGGTTTTGAGCAGGCCAAACGTGGACTCGGATGATCTTGCATGTTTCTGAGCAATACAAAGCAAAACAAAATAAAAAATCAAAAGTCAAAAACCAAAAACCAAAACAAACAAAAACAACAAAATAGTAGCAGTCACAAATGACAACAAAAAATTACAAAAACGATAGTCGCCTTTTAATCCATAGAAAACCAGGAAAAAAAGGAATAAAGAAAAGGGAATAAATATCCCATTCCGAAACTGTTTACACATCAATGTTCATGAATACCCGTTATTCACGCTTTAATTTTTTTATTTTCATTTATTTATTATTTTATTTCCTTTTATTTTTTATTTCCATTTATTTATTATATTATTTCTTTTTATCTAAATATTTTGTTCTTTTTATTTCAATTTTACTTAATTCGTATTTATTCCATATATTAGGTGTTTTTTATTTTTATTTTTTTTTCATTTCAATTTTTGTTTTAATTTCGCTCTATTTACTGTTAGGCCTTTTTCTATTTTCATTTATTTATTATTTTGTTTTAGGCCTTTTTCTATTTTCATTTATTTATTATTTTATTTCTCTTATTTATTATCTTATATTTTTTTAATTTAATATTTTTCCTTTTTATTTCAATTTTACTTAATTCGTATTTATTATACTTTACTGCTTTATTTTTATTTGTACCATTTTTGATTTACTTCGTTTTTGCTTCGTTGGCAAATGTGCCCATTATCTATATATTAATAGGCTAACATTTTTCCCATACAAACAATTGCCAGGCTGTTTAGCACATTTAACATACTCACATCTACATAAAATTTATATGGATGTGTTCGTATGAGTCAGGAGCAGTGCATAGGCATATAATTCTTTCTATAAATTATTTAATTTCTTTATAATTAATAAATAAAGTTTTTAGTTTTGTACCATTTTTGATTTATTTCGTTTTTGCTTCGTTGGCAAATGTGCCCACTATCTATATATTAATAGGCTAACATTTTTCCCATACAAACAATTGCCAGGCTGTTTAGCACATTTAACATACGCATATCCACATAAAATTGATATGGATGTGTTCGTATGGGTCAGGAGCAGTGCATAGGCATATAATTTTTTCTATAAATTATTTAATTTATTTATAATTAATAAATAAAGTTTTTAGTTTTGTACCATTTTTGATTTACTTCGTTTTTGCTTCGTTGGCAAATGTGCCCACTATCTATATATTAATAGGCTAACATTTCTCCCATACAAACAATTGCCAGGCTGTTTTGCATATTTAACATACTCATATCCACATAAAATTGATATGGATGTGTTCGTATGAGTCAGGAGCAGTGCATAGGCATATAATTTTTTCTATAAATTATTTAATTTCTTTATAATTAATAAATAAAATTTTTAGTTAAGATAAATGGATATCGTAAACGTGTTTACAAATATCGTAAACACAGTTGAAGAGTCGCTTTAATTTAAAAGCGCTCACCACCGGGCCTACCTTCCTAGATCTGCCTTGATTTTGACCATGATTTCGCGTCGGACCGTGATCAAAAGGGCAAATCAGTGTTGCGGTACAACTGGAATTTGGAAAGTGTTGCTTATCTCCGCGAAAAGGAATAATTTTTGTACCAATACAAAGTTGAAAAAATAAATTGCATGGTCGAATTTCGACCACCGGCGATACTAGTATAAAATAATTACGTAAAATAGCGTTGAAAATTTGCTTTCATTCATTGTATGTAACTACTTTGGATTTATTGTTGTACAAATATATATGTATATAAACAATGCGGTGGTACAATATACATATGTTTTTACATGCAAAAAGCACATATAAAATTGAAAATAATACAGATATTAATTGTTGGTTATTGAAAAGTACAAGCAAATAAATCGTCTTCTCATGAACTCAATGCGGAACAATGTTCATACAGTGGTGTGTAAAAAAATTGCTAATACTTTCTTTTATTTGGAAAAACTACGTGCTTAAAATTGGCAAAAACGTATTTAAAAGTAATGTAAATACGAACATTTTTATTTTTAAAATATTCATTGTAAAATTGTAAAATCATGAAAAAACATGTTAACTTTAAAAATGTTTATTTTTATTTTATGCACTATGAGAAAAAAAATGCTGCTTCACTGCAGTGTTCTCTATTTCGTATTCTCTTCCGGATTCGAACCATGAAATCAACCTGAAATTAAATCCAACGGCATTCTCTTCATTTTCTCTTCACCCGAGTCTCAACTACAAAATGTAGCCACAGCCTGTTCTACTCTTTTTTCCTTCTTCGCCTTCACTATTTGCTATCTTTATTTCTTATTCTCCTTTTTCTTCTTTATTTTATATTCTCCTCCAGATTCGAACCATGACATCAACCTGAAATTCAATCCAATGGCATCACATAGTGCAATATTCAACATTATATTTAATTTGAAATATCCTTTTATACTTTCCCTTTTCCGAAAAAGAATCTACGAATTATATGAATAATTGCAAAGACAAAAAAAAAATGATTCTCATTATCGTTTTTGTTGGATTTCTCACAAAAAAATATTTTCTCACAAAAAAATGTTTAACAGCGAGCAAGTTTTTGAATCAACATCTATTTTAATTTTTAATTTAAGTATGTTTCTTTTTAATCCAAAATACATTTTTACTTCAAAAATTTCATTCTAAATTCAAAAATTCTAGTTTTAATTTTAAAATTTTCATTTCATTCATAAAATAAAAATAATCTGGTTTAAAATGTGCATAATGAAAATAAAAATTTTATTTTTGATTTTAAAATGCTGTTTTTCTATGAGTGTACATTTTCTGAACAGCACTGTATGCGCAAATATGCGCTCTTGACCTTTTGCTGCACATGCATTTTTTCAGAAATACTTATGTACATATCGCACGTTTTATGCAATAGGGATTTAACTCGAAATTTTCGATTTCTGAGATTTTGCCATATATTTCAATAACTTGGTAGTGCCTTTGAGTCTCGTCTTATAAAATACTCAAAACGATAAAAATGGCCGAAATAAAAGTGATTTTGTAGTTAGCCATAGAAGGAAACTCTTTGAAATTATAAAAGTTTGTTTGCGTTTTCCCAAAAAAATTTTTTTTGAGTTAAATCCCTATTGAATAAAACGTGCGATATGTATGTGCATAGGTATACGAACAGAAAAATCTTCCATGCATGTATAGGAATTTATATGTATTAGGATGGGCAACCAGCTATTGTGCAACTACATAAAGCATCCGTGAGTGAGAAGAGACAAAGTTGTTTAATTTTTGTCACAAGTAATTAGATTTGATGAAAGTATACTCAAAAACAAAAACAAAAATGGTATGTGTAATCAAAATCCCTTTGACAACTTTTCATCGAAAAAATTAGCAAAAGACATGTGTGAATCACCCTAATAATATGCAATATGTACTTACATACATACATACATACTTATTTTAATTTCCTCAAACTGTTGTAATAAATCGTGCATTTCGCACATTGCCCCTGGCGTATGTTTTTTTTTTGTGTATTTTATTTATTTGGCAATCGTTTTTTGCACGTCAACAGCAACAAAAACATCACCGTCAACGACAAGAGCAACACGTGTGTTGTGTAAGCGGCTTTTGTGTGAAAAGTACAAAGGGGGGGGGGGGGGGGGGATGGGCGGCAGCGAATGCCGGATGTAATGGCGCTGAATAGGAAAGCAATGTCAGCGCAACAGCAACTGAAACATGCATTCATTCAATTTTATTTGTTTTTGAATTTGCTTTTCTTTTATTGCAATTTTATTGCTTTTACTTTTGTTTTTTTGTCAAATTTCTTTGTCTTTTTTTGTTGTTGTTGTGTGCGAAAAAAGTTGTTTATTTGTTCGGCGCTTTTTAAGACTCAAATTACTGAGGCTTTTGTCGAGTTCAAAAAACCTTGAAAACCTCAACGTCGCGGTTTTCAAAGAAATTTATTGCATTCGCCGCCACAAAAAAGCGCCTTAATCAAGTTTAAGTTTGAAATTTCTTACAAAGCAGTCATTTTGTTATTTACACACTTTTGTTAGCATCTGCAGTATCAGTGGTATACATATATAAAAGGCAGACATATGAGGGCAGCTTGATTTGCTCGTGATAGCATGTGTTGCTAGATAAGAGAACCACTTACTTTTCCAATGGGACTGATCAAACGCAGCATTACATTTAGAAAATACTCAGAGGCTCTTACGACCTCCAATATTGACGACTAAAGAGGTCACAAGTGCTCAATCACTCTGCCTGTTTGCTGCAAACTTGCAAATACCCAAACGAATATTATGCGTGATTAGCTCTGCATAGTGCCCAGCACTCGTTACATATTTTTATTCGTCAGCGGCAAGAAATGTGTAAAAGCGTGTGTGGGTTGGTGAATAGTGGGTGCCGCCAATCAGACCGGCAGCAGCATGGTCGCCAGCAATCTAAAAGCATATCTGTGTATGTACTTAGGTAATAGAAGGCTGCACGAATGGATTCGAAACGGCCAACAAAATATTCGCGGCCGTCCAATTACAGTACCTACTTGTTTCTGTCGTTTTAGAATAAACGCAAGTAGAGCACAACCATAAACAGAACCAATACAATTACCTATTCGTAGCGACAATTACATGACCTTAAAAAGGTTCTGCAAATAGTGTACACTACTTGCGAATACTTCGAATATAATCGAAATATATGTATGTATGTACATACATATTTTCATAAACACACATCCAGACGTTGTGTTCAGAAAAATTACGCTGCTAGTGTGAGTGTGTGTATGTGCATATGCATACACACTAGGGCGGGTCGATTGGTAGGGGTCAAAAAAAAATTAACAGGGACACATCGCAATTATAAAAATTTGGGTAATTTCAAGCTTTTTTGCCCAAGAAACCATATGTCTAAAATAAATTTCGAACCAGAACTTTTTACGATCTACATATTTCCAACTGTTCTATATATGTATTTTAAAATAACTCCCCAACAGACCAGGAAGTAAGCGAAATGTAATAGGACTTGAGAACAAGCTTATAACAATTGTCCATTGTAAGCTTATTGCAATACAGTTTTTATAAGCTTAATTGTAAGCTTATTCACAAGCACGATTGTAATAATTGGGGAACACAAGCTTGAAAACAATATTACAATAAGCTTACTTTACACTTGCAATGAAAGCTTCAAAAACTATTAATATTAAGCTTGCTGTAAAATTTTTTTAAATTTTGGTTTTACAATGATTCATATAATTCATTATTCCTCTTTCGGAAAAGGGAAGTATAAAAGCCTCAATAAAATTCAATATAATGTTGAATATCCTACTATATGATACCGTTCAGGTTGATGTCATGGTTCGAAACAGGAGGAGAATATAAAATAAAGAACATTGCAGTAAAGGTGAAGAAGGAAAGAAAATGAAAAGAAAAATGCAAATAAAAATTTATTTTTTTCTTTTTTCAACTATTTATACATACAATTGTATTTATAAGCTTACAACAAGCTTTCACAAGTAATATTTTTCTACAATTACATTTGTAAGCTTATAAAAAGGGTGCCGTTTTGATTTTTCTACAATTATTCTTAAGTCTTTTTCAATACTTTACACAAGCATTCCTCAAGCTTAACGCTTATATTTGTAAGCTTGTTATAATATTATTCTCAAGCCTTTTGGTTTATTGGGTCGGTAACCAATACTTCGATTCTTTTGATTTTTTCGGCATTAGTTAGGAAACTTATTTGGCATATTAAGGTGGTTTTATGAAGGAAATAAAGTTCTCCCGAAATTCGCGGAACAACCCGATTTTCATGCGAATATAATATGGAAATCTATACCTAAAGTTTTTCCTTAATATATTAAAATTTAGAGGTCGTGCAAATGCCTCCAAATTTCTTTCTCCTTTTATATCAGTGATGATACATAATTTTTTTCAAAGTCCTTAATGTACAAGAAAAACATTTCTTATCATTAAAAAATGGAACATATGTTTGTTGGGCTTTTATTTTTTGGTCCACCTTAATGCCATATGCACATTAAATAAACAAACAAACCAAAGAAGCAACAAGGTTTTGCGAATACTTCATAACATGGTTATTATTATGTTCTATTCTATCGTGGCAAATAGTGTACACTAGTCGCTCCAACAGAGCAAATAGAAATAGTATTTGTATTCCAAATGAAAAGTATGGGTTATATTCGTATCTGCATTGAAATTGTGCTGTGACTAATTGTACAATGCATAGAGTATTCGCAAATATAGAAGAGGCAAATGGTATTGTGCAGAGGTCTATAAGGAATTGAGATACAGTGACACAAATAGTAAATGTGCATTCCAATTAAATTATCTACAAACTAACACAGCGCGACGTGTCACATTTAATGCCAACACGTTCGTGTTCTCATTGAAAACAAAAAAAATTGCCAATTTCAATGAAATACTTATTACATATCACTATAAACACCATTTTGTAATACTAAAACGAAATTTTTTATCAATTAGATTAATTTTACATGCTTAAAATATTTCTGAGTTACTTAATTGGATTTTAAGGTTATAATTCAGAAAGAGAAAATGCAAATTGAACAAACACAAACTTATTTTAATTTTATTTTACTCGTTGAGTGGCATTTGCTTATAAAACAATATGTGCATATTTCCACATTCACACATTCACCCCACCATACCGTCGTTTTACACCATCACCACCACAATGCGGGTGAGCTACAACCGACTATTAAGGTGAGCTGAAGTTAGAAACGCTGAAACAAATCGATAGCGAGTGAAAGGCAGTGTGTTGTTGGTGAGACGAGACAAAACGACGACTATCACTATTTTGTGCGGGTGTGTATGTATGGCTTATAAAAGCATATCATTGCAATTGACATGCGATAGCAGCTGTGGATGGCGATAATAAGAGTAGCAAAGGATTACAAAACAAAAAGCAAAAGCAAAAAAGAAAATAATAATAACGTAACAAAAATAAATAACAGCAAAAAATAAATGAAAATTAACATAAAAATGGCATAAAAGCAGCAATGCAATGCCATAAACTGGCGGCGAGATTGTGGTGGTGGTGAGAATGTGTCACGTCTTTGCTGGCTTTTAATTTTTTTTATTATTTTATGTCGCTGTCAGCTAGCTAAGCATTATGTACGTGAGAAGATTTGTTAAGCTTAGCCGCTGATTCAAATCAAATTTGCATTTTATTTTCTGTATATACTTGCATGCATACTAACACTTAGTATATCTTTGTATATATTTATGTATGTCGATATGTACGTATGTATTTATTTCAAAATTCCTATGCGAAAAAATAAGAAATTATATTTGTGCTTACGTTTGTTATCAGTGCTTCTCTCAAATGACTATCAGAAAGTTATTCATGTACCTACTTAAACTTTGCTAAGTCAAACAATGTAAGAGGTTTCACCATAAATTAATTTTTAAGCATTTAATTATCAAGCAATTTTCATTTCATTGACCACAAAGAGAAAAAAAAATGAATAAAACAAACCTAAAAAAGAAAAAAAACTTGCTGTGCGTGCAAAAGAAGACACAAATTCATAGAGAAAATTTTGTATGCGTGTAAATGAGCAGCAAACTGCTGATAATATATTTTTTAACGCATTTTCTGCTGTTGTTTGTTTTTTTTTTTTTGTTTTTGCTTTCAATATTCACCTTTCACTTTACTGCCAAGCGCACAAACGAGCGAACGCACGTCAATTGAATAATTTTTTGTCAATGTGTAGCGATAATTTCTTACTTACTTACTTAATTGGCACGTAACCGTCTAGACGATTTTGGCCGAATCCAACATAGCGCGCCAGCTATTTCTGTTTCGTGCCCCGTGGCGCCATTCGGGAATACCTAGGGAGCCAGCATCACTGTCCACCTGATCTTCCCAACGCAGTGGAGGTCTCCCCTTTCTTCTGCGTTCAGCGGGTTTCGACGATAATTTCACAAAATAATAAAAACACGTTGGCAAATTGTAGGTATAGTTACATGTTTGTATGTATGTTTTTAAAAAGCGAAAGTAAATTTTTAAAGTTGAAAAATAATTGTATTTTATGCTGATTTTAATCAAGTTTATTGTAATTTGGGGTACCTAACCATGTTTTTTTATACGAATTTGGATTGATTTAAAGATTCCATAAGTACCTATTAAAGTTAAACAAACATTTTCTTCAGTTACATATTTTGTTTCACAAAAGCACAGATTTGTCAGGGTTAATCAACTTTGAGTTAATTAATATTAACAAAAATAATCGTGATTTGTATGCATGTAGGTACATACACACACCACAAACATGCCACGACATGGGCCATCAGCCAGTCCAAAGTACTTGCTTGCCTGCCGGCTGAGTGGTTAAAAGCAAAAAGCCCTTAAATCAGCAATAAATATGTATGTATGCGTTTATGATAAAATTGTTGTTGCTGATTTAGCAATATAAAAATTATTATTCTCGCACACTAACCAAACGAGACCAACACAAGGCAACAGTAAATATAACAACAATGCAACAACAAATATAGCAATAATTCAACAACAAACGAACGAAATTTATCCCACTCAGGCGGAGGTGGCGGCGGCGGCGGTCTTTGGTAAAGTTTGAAGTCATTGACATTAGCTGCTGCTGTCAACGTGGTGTGCAGCTGCGGTGACGTCGACGTTGACGTCAACGTTAGCAACGTTGGGGACTTTTTTCAACATGCATAAGCACGTTGGGGCCGCCTGAAGCCACGTTTACGTAAAATAAATGTATAGCGTGTGTGTTGATGTGCATGGTGAATATGCATGTGAGCCAGTGTGCCTTGTAACTTCCCTGCAGCGAAAGTCCAAACTAGTCAGCCAACCTACCACTTAACTGACTAGATAAATTATGGGAGTTGCGCAACTAGATTTATAGGGGACAAATTGAGATTAGTTATGAAACAAGAAGTTTTGCCAAAAAAAATGGTTTTAAATTAAAAACGAATGTATCCGGGGTTTCTGGAGGTTGCAATGAACACGTATGCAGTAAAAGTAAAGCAACTTCTTTATTGTTGTTGTAGTATTTGAACCGTGCGTAGTAGGCCCCTTGTAGATTTAGTTGGTTGCAAAGTGTTAGATCATTAAATCAGGTGAATGCCACAAATATAACATAGTTTGAGATGTTAATATAGCCCTGTATATTAGATACTACTTCAGCCATAGAAAAAAGTACATGATATGTTTGTATAAAGTCAGAAAATCATCAATATAAATGGCAAGCTTAGAATGGTCAATGTGTTATGTTATGTTCAGACACAACCTTAATTGAACATTAAGAGCCTTCATTCAATTTTCAAGCCCAATGCTTCTCAATTTACCATACAAAAATTGACCAAGTTAATGCTTCATTAGAAATTAATGAGTTGTTAATGAAGAACAATTCTGCATGCAACCCTGTTAAAAGGCTTGTTTCATAAGTAAAATGAAATGTCATGAAAAGAGAAATGTGATTAGCGTCAGTGTCCACTAAACAGGTTGGTTCGTCAGATCAGCTGCATTCTTGTTCTTCTTCATCACCTAACAAATTTGTTTTTATTTCTGCTTATTTTATGCATGCATTCGTGTTTACGATTGGTAAAAATTGTGAGATGAATGTCAAATTATTTCGTCCTCCTTGCAATTTTGACATTTAGGTCACGAGAGTTTGATATTCAGCTCACGGCGTGTATGTGTGTATGTATCTTGAGCCGACCTGTTAAATGGGCCAAGTAAATTAAATATGTCTGAACACCAAATCTAAAGATGTTCAATCAACCCCAATTGACTTAATTAATTTTTATGTCTGAACATGATATTACTTATTCACAATGTTAATGTTAATTTTCCTAAATATTTAATATGCAAGATCACAATCTAATGTGCCTGAATTCTTTAAATATCATATTCTAATAACTAAATAAATGTATTAGAAACTTTATTTTGCATCTTTTATTTTCATTGGAGTAGCATGTAAAACTAGTCAGTCTACTGGTATAGTTCTGATATCTACACTGACTAGGCAGCAAATTGGTATGATGCTGGTGTGTATACTGACTAGTCAGTCAAGTGGTATGATGCTGGTGTGGATACTGACTAGTCAGTCAAGTGGTATGACTCTGGTGTGGATACTGACAATTGTCATTTCCTAGGTCATCACCGTGTTAAAAATACCAGTTGCTAATATGAAAAAAAGATAGATGGCTGACTAGTAGAGCTGTATGACCAACTAGTTGTCAATTAGTTTACAACTAGTTGATTTCGCTGCAGGGTTGCATTTACAGCACTCAAATGGAAATTCTGCAATAACAAAAATAACAAACACATGGGGGAAAATACAAAGAACAAAAAAGACGATGTTGATAATTGTAGTTGATGATAAGTTGTAATGGGGGGCTTTTGGAAACGGGAAATAAAAATATATGACACATGCTACATATGTACATATGTATGTATGTATGTATGTATGCCTAACGAATGTGTTTTGTTGAAGCAAATGAATTTGTGGAAAAAGATAAAATCGTGTATGAGAATGAACTCATAGGTACCTAAAGAGATTGGCTGCAGTACGACGACATTGGAGAAGAAGTTTCAAAAAAAAAAAACAGCCAAAATAAAAGCGAAAAAATCAATAGAAAAAGGAAAATAAATAAAATTGAGGTTAAATAAGCTAAAAAAAGAATGAACAAATACCAAGAAAAAACCTTTCTGTAAATATGTAAAAACAATACCAAATTCAGTCAAGATGTTCTGGAATAATGCCGGAAATAGAATTTGTATATCTACTTTGCTTATAGAAAAATAACACGTACAAACATGTTTATCTAATATTTTTTATATTTAATAAAAGCGCATATATGTATATATTCACTATTAATAATAAGTTAACGTCTGTGGCTCACGTTCTGTGCAGCAAATTTCAAATACACATGACTACGAGTGAGGAAATTTACAACATTTTATATAAAACACAACAACAATAACAAAAGTTAACATTCAATATACTATACAATACATACTATTTATGTATATTTAAACAAGTGTTAAGTGACGATCAAATGTCTAAAATATTTCTAAATAAGGTCATTAGAGAAGCAAACAAAAAAAATGGTGTAAAGTAAAAACAAAACACAGAAATTTTTAAAAGAAAACAACAAAACGATTTTAGTAAGCAAAACGAATGAAGTGAAATACTTAAGCAAAATAAAGCACAAAGCACATTCATGTTGAGCAAATGAATCAAAAGTTATTAGAAAGAAATGTCGAAATGCTTAGCAGCACGATTAGTAAAGAAAAGCAAACAAAAGTCGAAAACAACCAGCTTACAGCGCTCAGCATTCACAGCAAGCACAAGAGCAAATAATAGCAGAAAAAAGAAAAGATTAAAGAAAAAAGTAGAAGAAAAAAGTAGAAGAAAAAAGTAGAGGAAAAGAGGAAAACTAAAGAAAAAAGTGAAAAAATTTAATCGGAACGAGAAAACAGAAAAATGAAACAAAAATCCAAAAGCGAAAACAACAGATGAAACGATAAACAGCAGCAAAGTAAAAGCAAATTGGGTGGCTGAAAGCTGAAATGTGTCAAATGAATCAAACTGATAAATGATAAATGGGTGGTTGCAAGCAGTGGGCGTTGCAACTAGTAGCGGTAATTGAAATGAGAAATATGTATTATGTGCACGAGGTGTGTATGTTTGTGCATATAAATAGCCGGCGACTATTTGGCACAGATTAAATTAGTTAAGCAAACGTCATCGCAGCAACGTGTGACAAATGTATGAACATACATACATGCATAAGTACATATGTATATATGTATGTATGTATATAAATGTGTCACGTTGAAGGATGGCTGCTGCGAAAATACGAGCAAGAATTGTGCACAGAAAATGCATGTAGAAAAGTAGTACGCGCAAATAGAGAAGAAGATTGCACCACTGCGTATACGTAACTATGTACATATACATATTTTTGTGCGCAACGGCACACAGTGGACAATTCGCCTTCGCTAGCGGCGGAAAACTCAAATTTTAAAGTTGAATAAAACGAAATCTTTTTATTTCCGATCAATTACAGATACTTCAATTAGCTTATAATCTACTTTTAATAACCATTCCCAATAATATATCGACGGCTGAGAATAAGATCGCCCTATTTCAAAAATTGTTTCAAAAACGTCCTATTTCAGACAATTATTCAAAAACACCCTATTTCAGAGAAATATATATTGAATTTTCTCTGAAATAGGGCGTTTTTGAAGCAAAATCTGAAATAGGACGTCTTTGAAACAATTTTTGAAATAGGGCGATCTTATGCTCAGCCGTTGATATGTATTTGGCACAGTTACAAAGTTGGCAGAGAAAAAACTAATTTTTATAGCTTGCTGAAAGACGAAATAGTTTGGAATAATTGTATTTTCTAATCCAAATATAATTTTTATTTTTTATTTTTTTAGAAATATTTATACAATGAAATTGGATGAATAAAACAAAAAAAACTGAATTAAAAGAAATTCTTATAACTTTACATTTTTTTTTAAATAAAAAAAACTATTTTTTAATTACTTGATGTTTTTCTTAATTAATAAAAAAAAAACCGTTTAAAGATATATTTTCTACTTTGAAAGTTATTAGTTTTTCGCCGCTAGTGCAGGCGAATCGCCCACTGTGCCATGTACAGGTGTATTGGTAATCGCTGCTGCATGTATTGCATGACAGAATGCATTGCCATAGAATGCCTGAACATTGTCTCCCTTCTCTTATGCATTACCAGTAATGCATAGTAGAATAGAATTCCGATCTATAGATCAAGGCATTCCGTCTCCGCTTCCACGTAAGGCGATAGTTAGACCTTACCGCCATTGACATGTCCGTGTTAAAATAATGGATTGCGTAAGCGAATGGGGAAGCGATTGCCAGCGTTTATTTCCATTCTACTTTCATTTCCGAGATAATCATGTTTTTTGCTGGGACATAATAATACTCTAACATATTTGCGTTTATTTTGCAATGCGTTTGTTATGATTTATCGTATATACTATGTATGTATTTAAGTCTTTATGTATTCACATATTTTATTGACAAGTATGTATGTATTTTCACCTTCAGGCTTTCGCAACTTACAAAAATGCAAATTTATTTGATTGCTTTCATGCACGTGAAACTATGAATAAATAAACAAGCGTTTCATAGAAAAAATTTTTTTTTGTGAAATAAAAAATGCGAAATGGCCTATCAAATGAGAATTAACAATAAAGAGACAAAGTAAAGCAATAAAAATATAGATTACTAAGTAAATATGAATATTTATAAGCGCAAGAAAAAAAAAACAAAAATTTATTAATTAAACTGTGGATAAATGTAAAAGCGAAAAGTTGAACTAATTAAAGTCAAACATGCCCACTCGCATTAAAATTTCACTTTAGGAATGTGTCACAATGCCTACCAGCGATTCGAGGTATGCAGAGCCGAGACATTTGATTCATTGTCTGCCAAATGCGGGGCATTGGCAGAGAAGATGTTCTAGATACTAAAAATGAGACAACGCCGAAAACGGTTTATAACACTGTGACACAAATTGAGAATGGTCAGCTGGGAGCGGAGTAATTCCCACATAGAACGAAGGACCAGTGTCAATATAATAAAATCTCAAAACCGTTTTGCTCCCGGAAATCGAATTTTTTTATTGTAATTTTAAATTTCCGAATTTCGTCTGAGTGATTTTTAATGTGTTAAAATCAGACCTGATAAATTCCGATTAGGATTAGTAATCAATAAAATTGTTTTGTTTTTTTAATTGGTAATCATTATTTTAATTATTTTGCAGAAAAAAAAGTAATTTTAATTGATAACCATTAAAAAATATAAAAAAAAAAATTTTTTTTAATCAAAAAAAATCAAAAATAATCATAAATAACTATCAAAATATTTTTTTTATTATTTTTGTTTTTTTGTGATAATTTTTAATTTTTTATAAATTTTTTATAATGGTAATTCGAAAATAATAATTGAAATTTGAAAACAATTGGTAATCAATCATTGAATGGATACTTGAAAAAATAATCAATAAAACCGGTAACCATTACGATTAATAATCATTATTTAACAGGTCTGGTTAAAATACACATCCATATAAAAAATGTTGTCAGGAAATATATAGTAAACTTGTACGAGCTATAATTTCGTTGAATGCTTTAACCCTCTAACACCCCCACGAAAAGATCGTTTTGACCTCTTTTTTAGAAATTCGGAAAAAATTAGCATTTTGAAGGTCGATAGAAGGCTAAAAAGTTCTAGAAAACTATTCGCCATAAAACCTATCGGAAAAAACAAACAAACAAATAATAGAAAATAAATGATTAGAACGACTTGAACTTCAAACACACTGAATATTTACAAAAGAGAAAAAATTAAAATTTACTGCGATTACTTTTAATATTTTAGCAAACCTTGAAATATTGTATCTAAGTACTCGTACATAGTACACAAGAACATTAATAAATAAGTATAATAAACAATCAACAAATAAATAAATATGTAATAAAATAAATTTAGCGTATAATAGCATTGACAGACGGCAGCGATAATCCCGATTACCGCAACACTTAATTCGATTAAAATTTTACCCTGACAGACGGAAGGTTGCGGATTAACAAAACAGCTGAAGGAAGGTAGGCGCAGCGGCGAATTCAAAAACTTCTTGTTTTATTTCCAAAGGTAGGGTAATGTCAAAATCAAAACGAAATCACATCGTGGTCAATAGGAATGGGCGAGTCCCAAACGAATTCAGATTTCAACCAAGGCGAAATATCATTTTGACATTACAATCTACCAATTACAATAACAAATAACATTCGAAATTTCTGAATTACTTATGCGCCTACCTTCCTAGATTTGCCTTGGGTTCTTCTTTTTCTTCCCTTTCATTCACAATAGACATTTTTCACCAGGGATGTCATTACAAAATGCTCTAATCCGCTAAAATTTTGAGGACTAACTCAAGAGATATTCCGGATTACCTCCACTTAATTCTCAAGTTAAGTCCGAATTAGCTAGATATTCCGGATTAGCGCTGCCGTCTGTCAATGCTATAAGTAAGTAAATATAATTCAATGTCAACTCTTCACATGTTAACCTCGCGCCACACGAGACGAGACAAAGCAAGCGTTAAAATAAAGTAACAATCAATTTAGAAAGTCTTATCTCATAAAAAACAATACGCACTTGAGTATCCACAAACACACTTCATACAACTTCAAAATAAATTACAAGTAGATAGTCAAAATTCCAGGAACGAAAATTTTGGTGGAGAAAACACAAACCAAAACAGAGGTACCTACAACCGTAAAAAACAACAAAAAAATACATACAAATGTATGTACATGAAATTAAATCAAATTAATTTATGATTGTCAAATACGAACTTATATACTAACAACATATACTATGTATGTAGATACATAATTGAGTTCATAAAAACCACAAAGTGTAGTAATAGAAGCTAAAGCAAACAAAACTATTTCAAAGTCAACTGTGGTGAGTGGCGAATTAACAAAGATAATAACAAAAAAAAATACGCTTTTTTGTCTAAAGTTAAACACGAGACAAGCAATTCATGGGAAGAACACAATAGAAATAAAAATTAAATCAACAGCGAAAATATATCTACATATAAAAAATGTACATTTGTATGTACGTGTAGTGAATAAGCTTGTTGGCAGCACAGATAAACAAACAATACATACATATATGTATACCCGTTTAATTATCGCATATTAAATAAAATATTATTTACTTTTACTTTTATTTTATTTTCTTTTTTTCAGAGAATTAAATCCGCCACCTTTGAGATGACATAATTTTTATTATTATCTCACAAAACCTACAGGCTTCCATAAAAACAAACATACACTTACTTGCCCTCAGTTAAGAGTGCTTATATCATTGCATAAATGTGAGTACTTCCCTAAGTACCCTCACGGAAAAAAAGTTAGTTGCAAAAATGAATATATTAAAAAGTGATTTATATTCAACTAATTTTAAAGTACCTTAAAACAAATGCAGCGCGGGACAGTTTCTTGTATATGTAAACACATGTTTTCAGATCTAAGTATGCCAAGATTGTTTTTTTCTTTTTTGGTTACCGTTTTTCAGCTTCACTTCCCATTAAACACTGAAAACGAAATTCTCAAACTGAGAAAATATTGTTTCATATTTATCATTTGAAAATTAACATAAATTCAATTGTTTCTCAAATATTGTTTATCAACTTAAGAACAATTTGCGAAATTTGAGGAAAATTTGTTTCGCATTTTTGTCATTTCTTCAATTTCGACATATCAAATGCAGGATTAAGTTATTTATATTAAACTACAAGTAAAGTAGTTGAAAAGAAACTCAAGATTAAGTTATTTATTTTAAACTACTAGTAAGGTTAGGTTAGGTTGAGGTGGCTGTCTCCGCAATTCATGAAAGCGGGGACACACTTAGGCCGAGGTGGCCCATTGTGATACCACACGGGAGCCCTAGCTTCCTTATCCCTGTTTACAAACCTTTCCGGAAAAATTAGATTCAAAAGTATGATAAGATTAGATGCCCGTGAAGCTAAACCAGCGCGTTTGTTTCATGAAGCGCAGAAAATCTAGTGTCCTTGCATTTTCCATCTCCGCCAGGCACTCGAAAAAGTGTTTATGGAGGAAGCGGTACCTGGATAGCGACAGTGCGGGGCAGTGGCATAGATAGTGCTCAACACTCTCTATTTCCTCCACGTCCCTACAGCTGCGGCAGAAGTCGTTTTTATATACTACTAGTAAAGTAATTGAAAACAAATGCAGGATAGGGCAATTGACTGCTTGCTAGGACATCGCCGTGTTAAAAAAGTCAGTTCGTTGCAAAGGAAAAAGTCAGAGTTTCAATTATATGTTATTGAAAATAAAGTGATTTAAAAGTAATTGAATTTCCTACAGGGTACTTTTAACTGTATGGTGGCAACCTCAAGAGAGAAAACCGCCAAGACCTTGAATTGTTAACAACGGTTTCGAGAACAATCTTCAAGCATCTTAGATATAATGACAAATGACAAACCGAGCGACAGCTAAGCATATTTCAAATGGCCACTTTGTCATCCGGAGCGCATTAAGGAAAATTGAGCGAAATGAAGCGAAAATTTGCGGCCGGCCTTGCTGTCACAACAAATTTCACACAAAAGTTTGCAAGTTTGGATGTCATTAGACAGCAACAAACAAAGCAGCTGCTTAATGGCGTTGCGGCAATAAGCTGAGGTTATGTTGGCCGGTGAATTACAGCAGAGCCATTGTTGTTGCACAGATAAAGAGAGAGGGAGAGAGCAGCATACTGGCTGCGGAACTCTTTATTACTTTTGTTGTTGGATATTTGGATACTTGGAGGCAAATTTTATATACCAAATAGCAATGATGCAGCGCGCAAGTAATATAAATGATTTCACATAACAACCTAAATCTGCATTTTGTAGTCCATAGTGCCGGGCATCATCGGTTACGCTGAGTGCAATAAATTTCCCTCTGTCAAATTTGCACGTGGAATGTAGTGAACGGAGTGAAATTTGTAGCAAGCGGTTGAGAGATTATGGCTACTACACTCAAAAAAAAAATTTCTCTCGATCAAAGACATAATTTTCCTTATTTTGAACACGCGTCCCAATACAAAATTTTCTTTGTTTTGTGTAAATTTTCTCAAAAATGTGGAAAAAACATAAAAAAACATTCAAACAAATTCGTTGCCATGGGGATTTGTATGGGAATTTAATTTCTCAAAATTAAAGAAATCAAGTCTTCAAAACAAGGAAAGTTGGGAATGGAATGGCGCTTAAAGAATTTTTCATTATTTTAATGTATGAATTTTTTCAAAACAAGTATATGAAACCATGGTAACGCATGTAACAACAATATTTTATAAACCTTTTAACATGTTTTAAGGAAAATTTACTCAAAAGAAAGAAAGTAGTGTTCAAAATAGGTAAACAATTTCTTTGACCCCTCCATAATTTTTTTTCTCTCAGTGTACTAATTGGTTTGTACATTTTTGTTGTACCGTTTTCTTCTCTGCAAAAAAAAAATTATCGACTTTCTATAAAATGGCTGAATTTGTTGATAATAGTCGCTTTTACTTACATAGTTAGAGGTCAATATTCGATGCAATGACCAGGCAAACTTCCAATTTGGCTAAGAAATTCAAAGCGGGAATTAGATTCGACGTAGCTTGTTTTCGTGTCGGTCTGCTCTTCAACTATTATGTATCTCTCCCAAGAACATAATAATATGTTAAACAAGCAGTTCGTGCTGGGATGCCACCGCAGGAGCCAACCCAACAGTCACATTCTGCAACTAGAACTTTCCTTCCGACAAATCAGGAGCCACCTAATCGACCTCTCCCCAGAGGTAGAAAAATATATAAAACAACCGTTAGACCCAGCGGCTTACAGCCAGACCTAAAGGAGATTCACACTGACACCATCACCACCTTCGTTACAGTTCGTTCGTCATATCTAATACTGAAAGGCTAACCATCCTCTATAGATAGGGTTGCCAGATACCTTTCCCGAAAAAATCAGTACATTGCCTTCCAACAAAAAAAAAAAAAAAAAACTATATGCGGAGAAAATCGTCTTTATTACTGGCATTTTGTTTTTGTTTCCGTATCGTTAACTGTCAATCATGTTTCTATGACATTTAACGTTCGCGTTGCTTCCTCCTTCCTAATTGTTTCATGGTTATGCTTACCAGCAAAACACCGATGAAATTCGGACACATTTTCGTCATCGGTGAGAGGTTGTTAAATCGATGATTAGAGCGCACATACACATCATAACACATTATTACCGAAACCTCGGCGTGCTGGGTGTTTGTTTCACCAAGCAAATTTGATCGATGTGAGAGTCCGAAAATTCTCTCACTCGTCGGAGTGCACAACAATAAGAGAGAATTATGTCAAACTCTCTCTAAACCTGAAACGTACAAAGTTTCCGCCGAACATGACTTTGTCAACATTTGCAAGCAAAACATATGTTATGTAATACATATCTAGTTTAAAACATATTGGGTCGGCTTCGGTATAATGCGCCCGCCGTATTTATTGCAAAGAACAGAGATATTTTCATTTAAACTTTTAGGAAGTGTTCTGTGGATGTTAATTTTACTAATTTTAAAACTCCGGACTACGCAAAAATACTGTAGACCGCTCCACGGCTGAGGGTTATTTTCTTAAAGCGCGGCCGAAGGCCACCAATGCATAAGAGTGGTCTACGCTAAAATACTGTATTATTAATAAATTATAAGTTTCAACAAGATTTGGTTTCCATTTTACTGATCCATATGAACCCCCTACCACCCAAACAATCAAAAAATTCCGAGGTCGGTGCTCTGAAAAAAATACCCGTAGTTAAACCAACAACTTTCGGCTGTTGAATCTCCGTCTTTGATTCAACAGCAAAAGTATTTGTTTTTACAGCAAAGTTTTTGATCCAAAAATTTATTCAAAAACGGGCGTTGTTGATTCAAAAACTTGCTTGCCTTTAAAAATTTTTTTGTGAGAAAATATTTTTTTGTGAGAAAACCAACAAAAAAATATGATGGAGAGAAGATGAAGAGAAAAATCCAAAAAAAAGTTTATTTTTAGCAACAATTTTCTCCCCGTTGTTGATTTAAAGGCAAAAGTATTTGACCCAACAGTTTCCGTTGTAAACAAAACTAATGAGAACAAATTTTTTAATTTTGTTTTTACAATCATTCAAATAATTCATGGATTCCTTTTTAGGAAATGGAAGTATAAATAGGTTACTACAATTCAATATAATGTTGAATGTCCCACTATGTGATGATTGGATAGAATTTCAGGTTGATGTCATGATTCGAATCCGGAGGAGAATATAAAATAAAGAAGAAAAAGCAGAATAAGAAATAAAGATAGCAACCAGTGAATGATAAGAAGGAGAGAAGAATAGGAGAACAAGCGGAGGCTAAATATTTGCAGTTGGGACCCGGGCGGAGAGAAGATGAAGAGTAAAATGCAAACAAAAATTTATTTTTAGGTGAAAATTTTTTCCAACAATCTCCGTTATTGACTTAAATCAACAACGCTCGCACCTTTGAAACAACAACGGAGCGTTGTTAGGCACATTTCAACTGCGGAAAGTAGTTGATTTAACAGCGAAAGTCTTTAGATTTACAACGTTTTTTTTTTCAGAGTGCATTATATCGAAATTTCATACAAATATTTAAAAAATAGTGAAGTTTTACAAAAATTTAAAATTGTTTTCCAGACTGAAAATTCTTTGTCAAGATCAGCTGTTTTCAACTTGCAAATCTTTACTGAGTCCAAAAGACTCCGTAAAAACCTGTAACTTTCTCTCCAAATGAAATGTCAAAATCCGCTCTCAGCTTGCAAAGTTTGTGGAGTGCCGAACAGGATTCGACAAAATTTTAGGAAAATTTGTACAAATTGTACAAATTATCAGCGTGCCGAACATAACTAATAATTACACGTTGCTCTTCGAGTATTGTCGTAAGCATAACCACGGCATTACAAACGTCAAATAAAAACAGTTGGAAAATTAAAAACAGTGCAGGGTGATAAAAATTAATTTTTTTAGTGTCGGCTAAAAATCAGTACAGATCAGTACAAAATCCAAAAAATCAGTATTTCTTAAGGTTTTTAAAACCATCAGTACGGGGCACGAAAAATCAGTATTGTACTGATCAAATCAGTACGTCTGGCAACCCTATCTATAGAAGAAGGGGAATTGGGGCTACCGTGGGAAACCCGTGTCACCCTATCAGCTTTCTGCTAAATTCTCCAGAGATAAGCTCGTTTTGTGACAGATCTTAACATAAGCGTTCTTTGCAAAACAAAACTATAAACTACCATGTAATAAGGTTACGGTTAAAGTCACGGTTTAGCGAATACTTATGTATGTAGTTACAAAAAGGAATTTGCGGCATCTGAGTGAATGAAGTGAATGAGCGAATTCCACACACAACACAAACTAAATGACAGCAGACACTCAGTTAGTTTTAATGGGCTTCTTTCATTTCTATTTTGACGGTGGAAGTTGAATTTTTAATATAAAGCAAAAGAAAAAAACGAGAGCGCAACACAAAAAACTATCAAGCAGCATACATGCCATACGATAATGAAGGCAAACTTTTACGAACATTACTTTTTATGGGTTTTTTCAGCTTTTCACTTTTTTTTTGGCAGCAGCCACATGCATGGAAACTTTTTCTTTCCCTCTGCCAGCTTATAGTATTACTTCCAAGCTGTATTAAAACTAAGTAACTGTTGCCGTGAAAGCAAATTACAACCACCGCGCGTGTGCCACCGTGTCCGCATTGCTGACGATGACGGCAATGGCGATGACGTCGACAATGTGGTGTCAGTGACTGTTGCTATGGCTGTGTAACTGTTTGTAATTGTTGTAACTGTAACCGTCTGACGTTGGTGATGTACATTTGTATGTATGTATGTGGCTGACAATTTGCTAGATATTTACATAATCTATTCGCATAATAAAACCTAAATATATTTTTTTAAGCTTGAGACTTTAATTTCGCAGCAGCAAGTCTATTAAATATTTTTACTCTCTTCTTTTTTGAGCGCATTCGCTGTGAGTACTTAACTACTTTGCTGTGAGTACTTATGTACCTACTTATGGTGACAATAATTAAAAATTATGCAAGCGAAATTGACGAAGCGAGAGAGAGGGAAAGAAGAAAACCTCTACACAAAACATTGTAAAGGACTTGAACGGCCTAGATGCTGTAAATCAGCGTAGGGCATCGCCTTGCACGCGGGCAGATCAGCTTCACATTTTCACACTTACACGATCACATCGAAATATCGCGCCATAGCGACCCTGCAGCAAATATGTATCTATAGGAGACAGTCACGTAAAACGATAGTCGCACACTGGCGCAGAACTGGATCCCAATGGATATAGAGCGGTATAGTTGGAGCAAAAATTACCAATTGCACAAAATTATACTAATATACAAAATTTCCCATAAAGGGAATTTTTTTAAAATCAAAAAAATTGTTTGCCTAAATGTATAAATGAGAAATTTAAGAAAAAATAAGTCAAAATAAAATTTCCCAAAAGGGAAATTTTTCTAAATAGATAAAATCGTTTCACTTGAACTATACTGAGTAAAAATGGTAAAATTTCTCAAAAAGGGAAATTTTTTAAAATTAAATAAAATGTTTTGCCTTAAACTACAGTGAGTCATAAGGATTAATGTAAAGCAATTTTATGAATTAACAAAATTTCCCCAAAATGGAAACTTTTATAAAATTGAAAGAGCTGCGTAAATTTTGTACCAAAGCCACTTTTTAACCACTACCGGCGTTTGAAAAAGCTCGCTTTTTAACGACCTTGCTTTTATGTTAAAAAAAAGGAGCAAATAAGAAAATCAAACATAAAATTTTTAATAAATTTGCTTCTGTTGACGCTGATTACTACAAGTGAAAGGCGTTGGAGGCAATTAACGCCAACACACAAAAGTCGCCCAACGCAAAAACAAATATGTACAAAAAAAATTGAAAAAGAAAAAAAAACATTTTGTATTCGTCAAGCGCTGGCTGAATGGCAAGTGCTATGAAAGTGGGTGCGATTGTTTCTCTGAAACGCACTCATTTTATGAATGTGCATACATTTTAAGATTTTTCCACATTTTCAATGCTTACTCATTTCAATGTTAATTGCTGCGGATTTAAAATTTTGTGTTTTTTTTTTTAATTTTTTCACAGCTGTAATTTTTTTGTGTGCGCCTTTTGCGCAATGGCATAGCAAGCAAATAGCAAGAAAGTTGTACCATATGCTACTGGATTTGAGCGAAAAGTAGATAAATATGTATTGAGAAAATTAATAAATACTAATTGCGTTATAATCAACATAACCCTTTTTCATACACTTTGTATGTACATACTATGTAGATATGTACATTAGAGCGTATCACGGTGTATGGAGGAAAAAAAAGTTGAAAATGTTCCCCCCCAGTTTGAACACTTACCTTATGAGGTTTTCAAAAAAAATTTTTTTAATTTTTTTGTCACCCTGTAAAAACAGCGAAATTTGTTTTTTTCTATAATTTCTATATTTTACGTTCGATTTTCAAAAGTGATACATTTTTAGAAAGGTATTCACCAAGGCAATATTTCATCCATAGAAACTTTTAGCCCATCATGCCAAGTTCAGCTTTTATTCTATTTTTACTAAATCCAACACCCTGTATGTGAAAAAAAAAATTGTTTCCTGAATACTAAGAAAAACAAGTAAGAGCGCGGCTGACTTCGGACGTACCAAAGACTGCATACCTTTCATGAATGGGGAAATGAAAAGTTGCATAGTCTGATATTGTTTAATTTATACTTTCAATTCTCTGCACTGAGAGAAAAAAAATATATGGAGGGGTCAAAGAAATTGTTTACCTATTTTGAACACTACTTTCTTTGTTTTGAGTAAATTTTCCTTAAAACATGTTAAAAGGTTTATAAAATATTGTTGTTACATGCGTTACCATGGTTTCATATACTTGTTTTGAAAAAATTCATACATTAAAATAATGAAAAATTCTTTAAGCGCCATTCCATTCCCAACTTTCCTTGTTTTGAAGACTTGATTTCTTTAATTTTGAGAAATTAAATTCCCATACAAATCCCCATGGCAACGAATTTGTTTGAATGTTTTTTTATGTTTTTTCCATATTTTTGAGAAAATTTACACAAAACAAAGAAAATTTTGTATTGGGACGCGTGTTCAAAATAAGGAAAATTATTTCTTTGATCTAGAGAAATTTTTTTTTTGAGTGTGGGTAATTTATACAAAGATTCCTTAGAAAAAGAAGTGTCATTATTTAGATGGAGAAGTTATACCCTAAAATATATATATCTGAACAATCGGTTGTATGGCAGCTATATGATATAGTGGTCCGATTCGGCCGATTCCGACAAATGATAAGCTTCTCCTAAAAATACACTCACATTCCGAATTTCATGCAGATATCTCAAAAATTGAGGGACTAGTTTGCGATTAAACAGACAGACAGACAGACGGACATGGCTTAATCGACTCAGCTCATGATCCTGATCATATTGGTATATATTTTCGTAGGTCTGCAACGCCTCGTTCTGGTACTTTCACCATTCGTGTTTCGGTACAAAGTTATAATACCATTTCATTCCCATGAATGGTATAAAAAGAATGTTTACCTGCATATAATGAGGAAATAAATGCAATGCATTCATGCTAAATCTTTTCTTGGCTCTAATTTTCTGTAACGTTCTCGGCTACTTACTTTAGCGAGTATATAACCTAGGCGTTCCTCGTCGGCAACTTCTGTACAAGAATCACTTACTACCTGTTCAAATTGCTCAGTATTTAGAGAATGGCATAGAAAATCTGAGTAAATTAATAGGTTATAATTAGTATAATTAGTATCAATCACTGCTGTTTGGAAATATTAATCAGGTATTTTTATAACATCATTAGAATTTTGTAGTTCCTGCAAGTCCGTATCAGAATAAAATTGCAAGCATGGTGGCTCTGTAATTCTAAATGAGCTCCAATCGATCATTTGAGTGTACTATGTACTTCTTCATGGCATTTCTGCTCTGAGTTGCTCTATGTTGCTCTATTTCGACAGCTGCCCTACTTTGCTCTGCTCTAACCTGCTCCGAACTTTTTTTGTTCATTAAACAGAGCTAATATTAATAAGTAATAATCTTTTTTACTCATATAATGATGTCAAAACTAAATTCAAGGCTAAATTTACTTTATTCAAAAAATTTTTTTTTAATACAGGGTGTTGGTTTTAAATAAATTTTAATAAAAGCTAAAGTTGGTGTCGCAGGTTAATGGCTTATATGGACGAAATATGACACGGGTTAAAACCTTTACAACAATATATTGCTCGTTAAAATCAAACACCAAATAGAAAAGTTATAAGCAAAAAACGAATTTCGCTGTTTTTACAGGGTGCCGAAAAAAAATTTGTTTCCCTTTTTGAAATCTCCAAGGAGTAAACATTCGAACCAGAGGGGAACATTTTAAACTTTTTTTGGCGATACGCTCTAATGTACATATACCCGCCCTAATTGAAATGAGTATTATTTAATTAATTAAGCTGTTATTTAGCACACGTGCATGCTTGTAAACATTACTTCCCGTATTTTCTCGTTTTGCTTTTTGCTTTTGTACAAATCGATTTAACACTCACATCTGATTAATGTGAAAATGCGATTACATCATTTCACATGCATGAGTTTATAATACATATGCAGGTATGTACAAGTATGTACGAGGGTTGTTTGTTAAGTCCGTGGCATTTTGACTAAGAAATAATTTTTCAACATAATCTCCCTTTAGCTCGATACACTTAGTTCAGCGTTTTTCCAATTTTTTTATTCCGTCCAAAAAATGATATTTTTCAAGGCATTTTTTTCCGTGACCTCTACATTCGACCCAAATAGGAAATAATCGAATAGGGCTAAATCTGCAGAATAAGGTGGGTGAGGTAGCAGTTCGTAACACAATTTATGAACTTTTGCCACGGTGACTATACCTACACACTTGTGCGGCCGTGCATGCGTCTTGATAAAACAGAATTATGTATTTTTCTTGCAAAATGCGTTCTTTTTTGCTTCAAATCAAGATCGAATCTGTCCAAAAGCTCTGAGTAATATTCGCCGGTAACTGTTTTACCGTTTTCAAGATAATCAATGTAAATTAAATCTCGTGCATTCGAAAAATTGCGGTCATAACCTTAAATAGCTCTCAAAACAAACGAAATTGCGCATGTTGCTCAAACCCTTACAGTACTTTTTTAAAAGATGGTAGTTGATGTGGGCAGCATTGAATTCAAAGTTACTGGTCGCCAAGTTTAAAATGACACGGGCTTATCAAACAACCTTCGTATTACTAAGTAGGGGTCAATCAAGCTGGCTTATGGTTCCATAGAAAAACGTAAACAAATGCGTATGAGAGGATCGAAATGGGTTTAAAGTGTAAATTTGTATTTTCAAAAAAAAAAAAGAAAATATAGGTAACATAACCTTCAAATATTCGAAACACTTGCAATTATCACAAGTTCAATGGCAATGCGATAAACAAACTAATAAAAAATTTAATAAATTAACAAATAAGGAAAGTTTTTTATATGTATGCATTGGCGCACACAAGGGGGGGGGGGGTTAAAACCCCCCCCCCCCCAAAATTTGACAACACCATAAAAAAAATAATTTTATAAAAGATGGTACATGCACAAATATTTGTGTAAATACATGTTGAAAAATCTATGAATATTCGTGGATGTACATAGGCTTGCCATAATTTTTTCACCCCAATGCCTGGCTAAAGCGAAATGAAAACAGCCTAAAGTTAGAAAACCATAAAATTAATTCAAGTATATTTAGCAGTCTAAAAATTACAAGTTTATTTACAAGTTTTATTACATTTAAAAAACAATTTCACAATTCACTGATATTTTTTTGTCAATTATGGGCCATGAATTTTTCTTTTTATGCTTATTAATTCTATTAGATTCTTCTGTTGATGACTTATCTAAATTATGTTGAAGGAAATAGCACGAAAAGCACAAGTATAAATTACAATTCGAACAAACAGGGTTATATATTGCACCAGAAATTTATCTGCTTTTATTTTCCTAAAATCGTAGTTATTGCATTCGCATGTAAAATTTTTTATCTGGCACAGGATCGGCGTTAAATGAAACACGGCTAAAATAAATTACTCAAAAGCGTGTGTGAACGCACGTAATTTCGGAAAGTAATTTCGGCTAATGAACGTAATTTAAAATGTAGTCTGAATGTGCCTTTATGACACGGAAAAAGAGATATCTAGTGAGACGTTATCGATAATCGCACAAGACTTAAACTTACGATTAAAAGGTTTATAAGCCATAACTCAGAAACCGTAGAAGATATATTGATGAAATTTGGTACGCGTAATTTACTTACTTAGGACAATGTTTGGTCGAAAAATTTCCAAAATCGGTAGACGACCACGCCCAAATTTATATATGGGAACTATTAAGGGGCCTAATAAAAACATTTTAAGCGATATCTTTGTCAAAAATAAAGATATGTCGTTGAAATTTTGTGTCATGAAACAAAAAATAGAAAAATTTTGGAAAATGGGCGTGGCACCGCCTCTTTTCAGACAAAGGAATCTACGAGTTTTCGGAACCCATAACTCTACAAATAATTGAGATGTTAGGACGAAAATCAGTCTGTACACTTTAATAAGTTGTGGTAATACATGCTCAAAAATTTAGCGAAATCGTTTTAAGACCACGCCTACTTTTTAACAAAGATAATTCTGGAAAACCCTGAGTATCTAATGTTCGATTCCACTCGAACTTAGGCTACCTTACTTGTTAGTTTTAGTTTAAATACCGAGAAAATGCAATGAATTGAGATTTAAAAGGTGTCTTTGTTTAATGTGTGCATACGTAGGTCTACTCCCCAAACATAAATTTAAGTAAAAATTGCCTGGACGAGTTTTAAGTATTTTTTTTAATCTTCGGTTGGATATTGAAAACCCCCCCCCCCCAAAATATTTTTCTGTGTGCGCCACTGTATGTATGTATGTATGTATTTTAACGCATGTAAATTTAAACATTAATTTCGCCATTCTCACATCATTGTTGAACAAATTACTATAAAGCAAGAAAAGTGTAGATAATTTTAATCAAACAAATAAATTTCCTTATTAACCTAATTTATTTTAAAATTCGCCAATTTCTCAGAATCATCCATCGTCGGCTGTCCCATATGTACCTACTTGTCATTATTATTTACGCGTCCAGGCATGACAAACTTATAAAATTATATACATATGTACCTACCTACCAGGGGCGTGCGCTTCATACAAGCCAAAAAGCCCAGCTTGCCTAAATATTTTTTGGTTCATTTCATATTACGAATTTCTTTATTCGGTTAAGTTCACGCTTGAAATGTGTTTACTACTTAAGTTCTGATGGCGCGTTAGCACACCAACAACATTTGCGTGTATTTTGTTTGTACAGCCAATCACAGCACAAGCTGGGTTAGTTATCATGCTTTAACAGTTGCATAGGTACATGGGCTTTTATGAGGCTTTCAAAACAGAATAACATAGCTTGTTTTCTCGCTATCTCTAAGGAGCAGTCATTTGCTTATTTTCAGAGTTAAATTTAAAAAAAAGGAGTACATACTTAAATATTCATTTTCTCGATTTATTCCAATACATTCAGTTTTTTACGGTATGAATATGTATAAACAACAAACCAAATATGTATGCAAAACAAATTTAATCAAAGTCAATGGCGGAACCGCAATCAGACTTTCAGACAATACAGCAAAGAAAATTACATAAATGGTGAATGGCTATGCTTCTTACATAGGCTTGCCCGGCCAATTTATGCTAAGACCGCCACTACATGCCACATGCTAAAGTTGAAAGTGTGTGGCTGGCAGTGCGCGTTTTATATGCATACCCACTAAATGCAAACACATTTATTTCATGTGACATTCAGGCTATCAGTTCGACGCCAACAACAAACACAAGTGCCTTTTGTATTATCGCAAATCTGCTATATATGCACATATCGAACAAATGACATACATACATAGTACATGCGACTTTCAGGCGTCCAATTGGCTACGCACCTACAGTGCATTTTACACTTAAGATTAGTTAAGATACACACATCCTAAGGCTAATCCTGGGTAACGCACGCGACATTCGTACGCATATAATCAATGATAAAGGAGGGAAACAACGAGAGGATTACATGTTTATTTTATCTAATGCAAAGCACTACCAGAGTACTACATTCACGAGAAAATTTAAACTGGAGTAACAGTTAAGTTCTGATATACATACACACGCAAATATATAGTGGTAACGCACGCGACAAAAAATAGAAGTTATTTTTTAATGCGTCTGGAAGTATGCAAAATTTAGCGAATTTTGCACAATAACATATTTACTAAAAATGAGGAAATGAAGTTCGTAGATTTACGAAATTTTAAAAATATTTCTCTAATTTTGTTTATGGACTATAATGGTAGTACTCACGCGCCAGTAACGCACGCGACAAAATTTCCCAATGAAAAAATATAAAACAAAATTTTTTTTTAATTCTCATTTTTAATGAATTTTTAGCAAAGAATGAATAAAAAAGTACATTTAAAGTATTTTGGTAGAATAAGTAAAAAATAACTTAAAACTAGGTACGTTGTACTTTAATTTTTTCTTCGGCTAATAAGCTGTTCGAGCAACCTCAATAAAGTCGCCATCGATGTATGAAAACCAACGCAACCTTTTAATTCCGATAATGTTTGGAACACTTTTCCATAACTTAGAGAGATAAAGTTTGTATCGGAGATGCCACGCCCCCTTTTCCAATAGCTCCCATTTGACATTTTTTATGTTCCTACAAATTTCCAGGGTCCTACCATGAACACTTCCAGAGATATTGAGTATAAAAAATTTGGGGTATATGGGAGGTGCCGCGCCCTTTTCTGTAATAACGCTCATCTCTATTTGTGAGCTTGGCATGACGTTAGTATATCATCCCAAGTTCTAAGCCTTACAAAGAATATTTTCAGAAATACGTATACAGTATGAAACGTTTTGTTTGTATGGGAGGTGCCAGGCCCTTTTAACTTTTTTGAAATTATTTTCCAATAGAACTTTCTCCAGACAATACTAAAGTCAACAAAAAAAGAATTATGGAAATCATTCCATCCGTTCAGGCGTGATGCGATGACCAAGGAAATAGTGATTAATTTTTTTATTATGTACTAGCAAATACCCGTCCCGCTTCGCAGCGACGAAAAATGTTTTTATGTTATAATGAGGGTTTCCATCTACATTTCCCTTTCTCTTTCTCTTTCTTTTTCCTTTACCTTTACCTTTACCTTTACCTTTACCTTTACCTTTACCTTTACCTTTACCTTTACCTTTACATTTACCTTTACCTTTACCTTTACCTTTACCTTTACCTTTACCTTTACCTTTACCTTTACCTTTACCTTTACCTTTACCTTCACCTTCACCTTCACCTTTACCTTTACCTTTACCTTTACCTTTACCTTTACCTTTACCTTTACCTTTACCTTTACCTTTACCTTTACCTTTACCTTTACCTTTACCTTTACCTTTACCTTTACCTTTACCTTTACCTTTACCTTTACCTTTACCTTTACCTTTACCTTTACCTTTACCTTTACCTTTACCTTTACCGGGACCATCCATCACCTTCCGGGCCCACTACTTGAACCATCTCTGAGAAACCGACTTAAAAAATAACAATGAAAATATCTGTATGTTGAAGCCCTGCTCGACACCTTTCATTTGCTAAAAAATTTCGCTCGGAAATATTCAGGGGTCATCCGGGTCCACGTTTTGACCCATAACTCGGGACCCGGCCTAGGCATCACAATGACAATAACTCTATGTTGAAGGCCTGCTCAGCACCTTTCATTTGATACCAATATTGCTCGGAAATATTCAGGGGTCATCCGGGTCCACGTTTTGACCCATATCTCGGGACCCGGCCTAGGCATCGCAATGAAAATAACTCTATGTTGAAGGCCTGCTCAGCACCTTTCATTTGATACCAATATTGCTCAAAGACTTGCTGGGTCACTCTGGGTCCACATTTGGGCCTATATTCCGGGAAGTTCCCACTTTTCGGAAAGTCTGTATACCCTATCACCAGCGCATATACCATATGAATCTACTGTGAAAATTTCATAAAGATCGGTTGATTACTTTGGGAGTCCATAAATAACACACACACACATTCATTTTTATATAATAGATAGATTGAATTTTTGCACTTACGGTAACGCACGCGACAAATTTAAAACACACATAAAGTGGTAACATGCAGCTTTCGGACAACACTGATTTTATTTTTGGAAAAAGGTACACAAGCTTACTTTGTCACTGAAATTTTTTTTATTTCAAGTGGTTTCCTAGGTTTAACAACTATTTATATAGTTTTTTGGTAACGCACGCGACATAAGGATAAGCGAAATTTTAAAGTAAAAAAACTCCTTTATTCTTACTAGCTTCGCAGATTTGATAATCTTAAATTAAATTACGTTCTAAGTAGAATGATTAGAGCATGTAACAATAATATAACTCTATTTTCAATAAACTAAACCCGCGAAGAAAAAAAATGATACTTTGCTAACAAAAAAGCCTTAGTGAAAATTATTTTTTTGGCGATTTTTCTCAGCCTGAGTTTAAGAAGGAATAGAAAATGCTTATGTTTTTCTAACATATACATGTATTATCTTTACTAACAAATACAAAAAAAAAAAAAAAAGTTCGGACCATTTTTAATTTCATGCTCTTGGTTGACTTTTTCAGGATTAGCCCATATGTATGGATATGTTCCCGGCAAAAAAGTTTTGCTTATTGTTGACAAATCAGGTCTAAAAAAGGAGTACGCTGGCAGCTCTGCTTCTGTTATGCACTCACTCTGTCGATTCTTAACTTTCTAATACTCATCTAGGCCTTATTTCGCATGGCGGATAAGCCTTTGGAATAAGGTGTGCTCTCAGAGAGAGAGTACTCCTTATGATGACATAAACACAGGAAAATCAGCCTTATTTTAACCCTTACGCCGTACAAATTTGCTACCCTTATAATTTTCAGGCCTTAAATCTGCCGTTTTAATTCTTAAATAAGCCGCGGTTTTTTTGGTGGGTAGGTTAATATGTACATATGTACATATGTATGCATGTGCCTGTAGGTGTACTCGCGTACAGCAATTTGTTGCAATTTATTACAATTTTGCAACAAATATCCGCTTTTTCCATTTTTTTACGCAAAAAAATTGCAGAAGTGATGGAAATGAGAGAGCAAAGTGACGTTTATTTTTGTGAGAGGCTGCAAAATTCTGCTTGACAAATTTTTTCCATCACATTTGTCCAGCAGCAAAACAGCTGATGAAAAAACATATGTTTGTAATTTGCGAAAATTGCAAAATTGAAATTCAAAATTAAAAAAGTTAAATATGGACGAATTAATTATGAAAGATGTAAATAAATAATATAATATAATATAATATAATACAATGGCGCTATTATAACTCTGACGAGTTTTATGGCCGAGCTTCTCTCCCAATTCGAGGTGTGCTCCTTTTTGTTTTTCCTACTAATTGGGTGGACCTACAGTTTTATGCCGGCTCCGAACGGCGAATGTATTTTTTGTGAGAAGCTTTTTCATGGCAGAAATACTCTCGGAGGGTATGCCGCCCACTGCCGAGAGGTGACCGCTGCTCTTAAAAAACCCAATAATTGGATTTTTACTAATTGAAAAATTGTTTTGGTGTTTGGCTCGGACCGTGGTTTGAACCCGAGACCTCTGACACAGCAGGCGAGCACTCTACCCACTGCACCACAGCGGCCCACAGCGGCCCACATGTAAATAAATAACATTAGATTATGTCTGCATCTGTACTTGAGCTAAATTTCGAATGATAACAGCAGCATTGTATGTTTGTTGCTTAATGTAGGAAGTCCGCCGGTTACCCTCTGCTAACTTACATGTATGCATGTATGTATGCACGTCAATATGCAATGCCAGCAGGCAGTCGCAACTCCATAGTTATATGTATATGTACATATCGCTCATTTGCTGCAAGACCGGCATAAGTAAAAAAAATCGATTGTCCAGAAAACGCTTTTAAAGTTTTCAACTGACTCCAATCTTACACAGAAAATAGGAAATCCTACAAATTCAAAACAAACCAATTCAGTATAATATATTTAACATATCCATAAATGAAAATCAACACCAAGTATCCAATTCTGCATCATTAACTAAAAAATCACGTTCTTTGATTTATGCCGGTCTTGCAGCAAATAAGCGATATGTACATACATGTTTCTTTATTAGTAAAATATAATGCATGCATAATCTACTGCTGAAACTAAGCTAAAGTAATACAAATTTCCTCTAAATTTTTGTAAAAATAGGATTTGTTTATATTTTGTTAATTCTTATAGTTTTAATTTGATCAGCTGTTCGTCTTTGCTGCAAGATTTGAATAGATTTGCATTTTTTTACTTTTTTGGATAATTATCTCTGGTGAGAGGAAAAGTCGTTTTTGGCGAGATAGAGAGTGATAGAGGCAGACAGAGAAAAGCTGCTGGAAAAAGTAAGCGAATACAACTTGTTTTGCCATTTTGATGATAATCAGCTGACTTGTTGCCTTCCGTTGAATGATTGACAGTGATTGTTTTTAAACATCAATCGGCATGCGTATGTATGTTTACTAATTTTTTGTTGTTTTTTCTTCTTTTACTGTCAATTTCAATTGTGTTCTGTTTATGTATTCATTTGTTGTATTGAGATAGACCTTTGAAACTGATTTGTTGTTTTGTTGATGGAAGAGGTGTGTAAAGGCGAAGTGAGAGGCTTTTTATTATTTTATAATTCATTATGTACAACCACATTTAGGCATGTATATATATACTTAAATAGGAGTGACTGTTAAGAAAATAAACAAATAACAAAGCTAAGGAATACTTATGTAGATAGCAAGGATGGGCATTTTTGCATTACCATTCAAAGTGCATTACCATTCAATAGTGAATGGTAGTGCAAAATTGGTTTGCATTACCATTCAGTAATGAATGGGAATGAAAATGTGGTTTGCATTACCATTCAGTAGTGAATGGGAATGCAAATGTGGTTCGCATTACCATTCAGTAGTGAATGGGAATGCAAATATGGTTTGCATTACCATTCAGTAGTGAATGGTAATGCAAATGTGATTTGCACTACCATTCAATAGTGAATGAGAATGCAAAGGTGAATGCATTCCCATTCATTGCATTCCCACTGCAAATGTGATTTGCACTGGACTAGTACTCTATTCGGAAAAGTTGGTCTGAGAGGCATCCTCTTTCATAATAACTAGCGTTTGTTCGTGTTGAGTAAAATTTTTGTAAATTTGTTGAACTGTGTAATTATAACCTCAGAAGTTGAAAGAAATACTTTTACTTACGGGTATAACATAGAACATATGTACATATTACCATGCCGTGTTGGTTTCCCTTTACTTTGCTAAGCCTAATTCCATATTTATAATATCCCATAAACTTCCTTTCCGTTAATAAATAGATTAGCCACTTAATACCTTAACTATGGTCACAGGTTTTAACTGCTATTAAATGATGAATGGTTGTCCAAATCACTCGCACTCATTTTTAATTAATAGTCCAAATCACATTTGCAGTGGGAATGCAATGAATGGGAATGCATTCACCTTTGCATTCGCATTCACTATTGAATGGTAGTGCAAGCCACATTTGCATTCCCATTCACTACTGAATGGTAGTGCAAGCCACATTTGCATTCCCATTCACTACTGAATGGTAATGCGAACCACATTTGCATTCCCATTCACTACTGAATGGTAATGCAAACCACATTTTCATTCCCATTCACTACTGATTGGTAATGCAAACCAAATTTGCATTCCCATTCGCTACTGAATGGTAATGCAAATCAATTTTGCACTACCACTCATCATTGATTGGTGGCTGCAAGGCTGAATGCAATCAAAATTGAATGCAGCTTGCCCAACCCTGGTAGATAGAGGAAAATTAGGAGTAATTTTTTGATAGATTGGAATAATATGAGCTCATATGAGCTTGTGCAGATCATGTAGGTATTTTATACATATTTTTTGTTGTTGAAAAAATCCTTGACGTCTCTTCTATACATACATATACATATGTAACTCTTCCATAACCTCAATACTTTTTCTAAACCAACTACCTACCAACCAAAAAACAGTACAATTACATTGAGAGTATTGATAACAAAGTGGCTTTACTGTTGGGCATGGTACATATGTAATTGCTTTCTAAAAACCAAACAGGTTGATTGAATTTCTATTGTAAACTAACTCACCTTTTGTTGCATATTCGAACGTTGTTTTCCTCAACATGTATGTATGTACATATGTATGTGCTTAAATGTTGTTAGTGAAAAACAACAGCAAAAACAGCGAAAAAAGTAGTTTACTTTTAATTATGTAGACCAAGATTAAATGATCAATTGTACATATCAGGCGCGGATCCAGGATTTCAGCAAGGGGGGGGTTTTTAAAATTTCTTTTTTTGGAAGATGTTTTTTAAGGCAGACGCTGCACATAGGTAGATTTTACGAATTTATGCGGCCAAAATTAAAAATTTTAAAATTGGTGCAAATACAAAATCCAAAATCGCTCTACGTTTATAATAGACCGGGCGATAATAAACCGGTTTTCTCGGCTTTTACAGACAACGGGGGTGTCCCTGCCGCTAGTCGAAACTTATTATTCTCCCACTTTTCGATTTTTTATTTTTTACGTATTTTAAGTAACCCATTTTTAAACGTCAATATTTTCAGTTTTAAGACAGTTATCAAAGTAAACATCATGGATTCGAGTGCTTCAGGTAAATATCATTATTTATTGAAGAAATCGTCAACCTAGCATAATAAAAGACCCACCATTTTGAAGCCTTTAAGCATATTGGCTTTTTTTGAAAAAATATTGTTAATTTTTTAATTCAAAAGCATTTTAGTTATATTATCGCCTCCGATCGATTACCCGTCAATTTCTATACGGAAAAATGCAAAGCCAGAAATTATCAACAATGGATTAAAAATTGGCCTATTTGGAAAATTACCTGCTTTCGTATTTTTAGTGTTTCCAATTTTTCAAAGTCAAGGAAATACTTATCATAAAAAGGGGCTAAGAATCCTAAAGCTACATTTTTTAGAAGAGTTTTGAGTATGCCATTTTGCAGCTCATTCAATTTTAATATAACAATATGCCACATTCAACTTTTTGAAAATTTTCATTGGCTTTTCGGAAATTTATTTGGAACGGTCTCACCCTATAATAATAATAATAATATAATACAATGGCGCTATTATAACTCTGACGAGTTTTATGGCCGAGCTTCTCTCCCAATTCGAGGTGTGCTCCTTTTTGTTTTTCCTACTAATTGGGTGGACCTACAGTTTTATGCCGGCTCCGAACGGCGAATGCATTTTTTGTGAGAAGCTTTTTCATGGCAGAAATACTCTCGGAGGGTATGCCGCCCACTGCCGAGAGGTGACCGCTGCTCTTAAAAACCCAATAATTGGATTTTTACTAATTAGAAAAATTGTTTTGGTGTTTTGCTCGGACCGTGGTTTGAACCCGAGACCTCTGGCATAGCAGGCGAGCACTCTACCCACTGCACCACAGCGGTCTCACCCTACACCCTACAGAAAAAAACTTCTAAAATTGACGGAATTTTTCACAGCATTGAGAATTTCACTTTTTACACTAAAATTGGTTGGCTACATAACAGTACACTTAGAAATCTCCTCAAAATCTTCTATAAATTATGGCCTTGCTTTGAAATTTTTAATCCACTTTCAGAAATTTCTACGATTTTTCAGATTTTTTCCATAAGCTCTTAAATCCTGCTTAAAACGATTTTTATTGACAAATTTTCTATATTTTTAAACTAAAATAAGAAAGTATGATTTTTTTTTTGAGTCACTGTATATATTTTTCAATAAAATCGACTTTTAACTCAAAATATTAAAATTTTGCATTAAACAAGCAATTTGGAATAGATGTAGACAATAAAATATTTTTGGCCGCATAAAACTTGAAAATCTACCTATGTGCGCTGGTGAAAATATGGACTAATACCACCTACTATTATTATTCTATATACTAGTTGCGCCATTTCCCGCACCTTAGAAACACCAAACTCAAAACCCTCCAAATTAACAATATGTATGTCATCACATAAAGTGCAGGAGATTTCAATTGAAGTTCTAAATAACATGTATAACGTATGTATGTATATTTTTGCATTGGTAGGTGCGAATGAGTGTCGTATGGTATTGGTGGCAAATTGATCATCAATTTCACTTACCCTTGCATTTAAAGCCAAAATATATAAGAATATATGTATGTAGTACTTTTTGGTTATATTTATATTTTTAATAAAATTTTTACTTTATTGAAGTTCTTGTGTTTATATACTCAAATTTTTAAAAGATTAATTTATACAAGAATTGCGAAATGCCTCTGAAAAAGGCAATTTCTCCAACGATTCAGACATTTCTGACCAAATTAATTCTGTTCAATCCCGATAAAAATAGGGATAAGAAAGAAAAGAAAATAAATTTGCGATTTGGCAATTTACGAATAGCATTTGACAAATTTGATTTTATGCACGTGCGTCCAAAGGTACCTACATGAACTTTTTTCGTATGTGGGAACATATTTTGGATGTTATGTGGTCCAACCATTGTTTTTGGAATGATAGAGTTTTCCTTGATCAGTTTGGGAAATTTGGGCGCAGAATCTATAAAGGCATTAATTTGGGATCTATGATAAACCACAAGGGGGGGGTTTGAACCCCCAAAACCCCCCCGTGGATCCGCCACTGGTACATATATACAATAGGGTGGTCCCCAAATGTATGGAGACAAATTTTAGATCATATTTCTTCAATATCACCCTCTAGATCGATGCTAATATAGTTAAAGAAATCACATATAATGCGAGACGGCCTCAGTTATGGTTGGAGTTGCCTGTCGGAAGGCATATGTACATAGAATAAAATTACTTATCTTGTCATGATGGAGGATAAACAGTATAAAGAATCACAACAACACATCGAAAAGTTCCTTCACTACAGGTAGTGCGATAGGTGCCTTTGTTGATATTTCGGGTGCCTTTAACAACGTCTCTGCTGACGCACTATTTTGAGGGGCTCGAATGGATCGGAATATCCCCAATCATTCAGCGCTGCATAGCAAACCTTTTGAGTTGTCGGACGGTGGCGCGTGGTTAGGGCCTTTCGAGAAGGGCACATAGAGATATGTGACCCGTGTACGACACCCTCTCCAATCGCTTATTTGATTTTTTTTAATAACCACCCTAATGTACAAGCGCGAATGTGCCAAGTCGAACGAACACGTTCAAACTAGACAGAACTTGAAACAAGTTCATTAACAAAATACACACATATGTATAAACGTTAAAACTTTTTATGTGTGTCGAAATGAACTGAATTAAGTAGCGAGTTGGGTGGCCGTTGAAGAGCGAGCAGACGAGATCGAGAATATTTGCGGCAAGCAGTCAAAGAGGGATATCAAATGAATATATGTAGTAATAAAACTGCTGAAAATGCACTACATACATACATACATACATGCATACTGTGATTGTTTAACTTTAAAACTAGTGCATCTACAAAAGTATTATTGCATTTATCTGTTTGTCTTACTCTTGACGCACTGGGTGGGCTTCTAAAACTAGCAATGGCTTGAATGTATGTATGAAACACTTTTTCGCCAACTTTTTCTTACAAGTTTTTCATTTTTCAATCAATCGCTGCTTTGGCCTTGTTTGCGGCATTCAATGCTTTTATTTTGCTGATTTGGCTACTAAATCTGCCTTTTGTCTTGCCACTATCTGCGAATGGCCGCTTAGTTTTAAATTAAAGCATTTTTGTTTTATTGCGTTGCTTACCCACCTTTTGCCTTTGTTACCAAGTATCTATGACTCATAAAAATTACCAAGTGCAAAAAGTAAAAAGGCAAAAATAAAGCCAACGCGTAAGAAAAGGGGAGATAGTGAGCTTTGTTCTGCAAGCAAATAATTTGTTTGTTTTTGCTTAAAGTTATTAGGTATGTCCAGAATTAGCAGAGACGGGCTCTGTTCAATGTAAGTGTAGATTTCAAAAACATGTAGGTAGATAAGAGAACATTGGTTCAAATATAAATTCGAAATGGAAATTAATAGATTTAAGCCACATTAAACTGGGCTCTGTATAGGTAGGTAGGCATTCTGTGGAGATCTGGCAATACGGCTGGCGAGTAGAAATGTCTATTAGTTGCAGTTGTGAAAAGATTGCTGAATAATGTTAATTAAAAAGCAATACTTACATATAAAAATTATAAACCTAAATTCTTTTGTATTCTGTGCAATATAAGGGTGTGTTGAGAGTAGCTACAGGTCATTACACATTCTAAGAATTGTTTGCCTTCTAAGGCCAGTTCCATAGACTTTTTTCGATTTTTTTTATAAATATTAACTGCCCTACTTTTTTAGCTATCGCTTTTTAGTGCTGCTCACACTTACTATATATTTCCAGTATGCACATGTATGTATGTATGTGCGTTTCACTCCCAAAATGGCATGTCGCTGCCACTTAGTGAAGCTTCATTAAGCCTATTCATTTGGCAATCGTTCCAATTTTTTGCATTAATTCCAATTCTTTTTCGTGTATTGTTTTTTTTTTTTTTGCTAAATACGCGAAAGCCGAAATGAGGTTACCCGCATAGTTTAGTATTGTCATTTACATATAAACATATGTACATATATCGCACCCTAAATCATAAAGTGGCACAACTCAAAATTCAAAAATTTTCAGGAGAGCCAAAAAACTTTTTTTCATTACAAGCAATCGTATGGCAAAGAGCCAGGTATAATCGTCATTTTTCGGTCGAAAGAGACAGTTATTCAAAAGATTTTTTTTTTTTTTGGCAATCGCTAGAGATATGTATGTTCCGTATACCCGTTTATGAAAAAAACTCGATTTCGAAAAATTTTGAGTTGTGCCACTTTTTGATTTAGGGTGCGATATGTACGTACTACATGTGGCATATTATCTACAAAAAACAAGGCGAAACGAAATTAAATAAGAATAAAAAAGCGAGGTTTTTTTAAAATAGAAAAAAAAAAATTATTATGTAGGTACCCAATAAACACAGAAGCGAGGATGATATCGCGGCGAATTCGAGGCAAGTTCGCGAAAGCAGATTTTAGCGAATGTAATTTCTCGGACTCGCCTCGAGTTCGCGACAAGTTCGAGAAAATAGATTTTCGCGATATAACTTTTTCTATTTTATTAAGTTGTTTTGCACTAAAAAATCAATATAGTTCTGAAATTTTACATTTATACCTGAACTTGAAAAGCTTTTGTTATTCATGAAAGTTAAACTTTCTTTATAAAAATATTTTAAGTGCTTTGTATTATTTTATACGGATTTAACCCATTGCCAGTAAACCGAACTCTGAGCTTTTAATTTTTCGATACGCCATTTATAAAAGATCTCGAATCGCTAATGAAAAAATTTTCGAATCGCCAACGATCAGAGAAATTAAAAATTCTCGAATCGCTAATGATAAAAAATTCGAATCGCCAGCGATCCGAGAATGAACAAATTCTCGAATCGCTAGTGATAGGTGACATGCCTACGAATTCGGATTCGCCGATCTATCGCCGCGAACTATTGCCGCGATAATATAATCAGAGAAAGCGAATCCGACACGAATTCGAGGCGAATCCGTTGTGCTTATTGGGTATTTACATGTATGTATGTACATTAGAGCGTATCGCCAAAAAAAGTTTAAAATGTTCCCCTCTGGTTCGAATGTTTACTCCTTGGAGATTTCAAAAATGGAAAAAAAAAATTTTTCGGCACCCTGTAAAAACAGCGAAATTCGTTTTTTGCTCATAACTTTTCTATTTGGTGTTTGATTTTAACGAGCAATATATTGTTGTAAAGGTTTTAACCCGTGTCATATTTCGTCCATATAAGCCATTAACCTGCGACACCAACTTTAGCTTTTATTAAAATTTATTTAAAACCAACACCCTGTATTAAAAAAAATTTTTTTGAATAAAGTAAATTTAGCCTTGAATTTAGTTTTGACATAATTATATGAGTAAAAAAGATTATTACTTATTAATATTAGCTCTGTTTAATGAACAAAAAAGTTCGGAGCAGGTTAGAGCAGAGCAAAGTAGGGCAGCTGTCGAAATAGAGCAACTCAGAGCAGAAATGCCATGAAGAAGTACATAGTACACTCAAATGATCGATTGGAGCTCATTTAGAACGCCTAGGTTATATACTCGTTAAAGTAAGTAGCCGAGAACGTTACAGAAAATTAGAGCCAAGAAAAGATTTAGCATAAATGCATTACATTTATTTCCTCATTATATGCAGGTAAACATTCTTTTTATACCATTCATGGGAATGAAATGGTATTATAACTTTGTACCGAAACACGAATGGTGAAAGTACCAGAACGAGGCGTTGCAGACCTACATATATACCAATATGATCAGGATCATGAGCTGAGTCGATTAAGCCATGTCCGTCTGTCTGTCTGTTTAATCGCAAACTAGTCCCTCAATTTTTGAGATATCTGCATGAAATTCGGAATGTGAGTGTATTTTTAGGAGAAGCTTATCATTTGTCGGAATCGGCCGAATCGGACCACTATATCATATAGCTGCCATACAACTGATTGTTCAGATATATATATTTTAGGGTATAACTTCTCCATCTAAATAATGACACTTCTTTTTCTAAGGAATCTTTGTATAAATTACCCAGAGAATTGAAAGTATAACTTAAACAATATCAGACTATGCAACTTTTCATTTCCCCATTCATGAAAGGTATGCAGTCTTTGGTACGTCCGAAGTCAGCCGCGCTCTTACTTGTTTTTCTTAGTATTCAGGAAACAATTTTTTTTTTTCAAATACAGGGTGTTGGATTTAGTAAAAATAGAATAAAAGCTGAACTTGGCATGATGGGCTAAAAGTTTCTATGGATGAAATATTGCCTTGGTGAATACCTTTTGTATCACTTTTGAAAATCGAACGTAAAATATAGAAATTATAGAAAAAAAAACAAATTTCGCTGTTTTTACAGGGTGACAAAAAAATTAAAAAAAATTTTTTTGAAAACCTCATAAGTAAGTGTTCAAACTGGGGGGGGGGACATTTTCAACTTTTTTTTCCTCCATACACCGTGATACGCTCTAATGTACATATGTATATGTATACACACTAGTTTATTTAATAAGAGCTTTTATAGTATTATAGCGTGGCAATGCAAAAATAACATTTATTTTATGTACTTAAACTTGTTTTCATAGCCGAAACAGCATTGCAATATATGCATTGGGGATTAATAGACAATTCCTAAGCAACAAGCAAAATAATGACAGGTTCGCTTATCTATAATTTATATTTTGCAAAAAATGTACAAAAAAAAATCAAAATAGATATAATTAGAACCTTCTAAAAACACGCTGTAAACCCAATTTGCGATGCAAGAAAATTTAGCGCCAATTATTTTGCGCCAATGCCTTCACTCTCTCATGCAAATATCAAAGAATTGATATGTAAATATGTATGTAGATAATAATAAACCATATATTAAATAATAAATTTGCATAACACAAAAACTCACCTAAATTTGGCACGGTAACAGTAACCTGATTGTTGGAACCGACGTCCACAGTAGCTACTTTACTTTTGTCCACACTCGCTGGCTTAAAGTCATCTGAAAACAGAGAAAAAAAAAAACAAATTACAAATGGGGTAAAAGATAAACATAAATATTAATGTACGTTTGTTTTAAGCAATAAATAAAATTGATCATATATTTGTTTAAATTAGTATATACATATATATGTAATACACTAGAGGCAAAAATAATAGACAACACAAAGTATAAGTACCTGAATGGCCGATATTACCTCGTGCTGCAAGTTTTTTCGCAGGCCTTCAAAAAAAAAAAAAAAAAAAAACAAATAAAAAGTCCAAAATATGGATGGTGAATGGAAAAATGGTACTTTTCAGAAGTTTGCTCCCGAGAATATATACTAAGTTTCGTTTCCCAGTTACAGAACTAGATAGATTTTGTTGAGGATTCTACCCTCTCCTCTATCACATTATCTCATCTAATCCAAGAACCTCCGGAAATCGAAGCATAGCGCTCGTCTTTTAAGACTGAATATGCCCCTGACCTGGCCAAGGTGTGCCCAATGACATCGCAGTATATGCTCTGCAGACTCATCTTCCCTATTACAGAAGCTAAGAATATAGGCTGCGTGAGAGTATACCTAGTCTATGCATATGTTGCCTAAGTCTGCAATCTCGTGTGAGAATCCCTGTTAGCATTCTCAGTTTATTATTAGGGAGGTTCCGATGCTACTTGAATCGACTTATGTTATACCCTCCTCCCATTAGTGCTTTTGCCTGCCGCATTGCATTGGTTTGACGCCAGTAGATACCATTGCCTTAACTGCCTTTCCTCGTTCCTGAGCTCATTCCTGAGAGTATGTGGGCCTATTGCTATGAATGAACTTAAGCGCTATTGGTTTTGAAGCCGCCGCCTGCCTGTCCAGGCTGTCCGCCAGCTGACTGCCCTCTAGGCAATTGCATCTAGACCAATAGGATGCAGTTCCGAGTTGCGAACTCGTTCTATGAGATCCAGAACTAAAGTAAACCGGTCTCGCTTCACTTCGCTGCTATATATCTACTTCTTCATGTCCTTCTCGCTTTTGTTTGTTTTGGTTTTTAATTTTTAAATTTTGATTTTTTATTTTCTTTTGTTTTGTATTACTCAGACACATGCAAGATCGTCAGAGTCCACGTTTGACCCATATCTGGAGACCCGGCCTAGGAATCATAAAGAGTAGAGCTCCGTGTAGAAGTCCTGCTCAACACTTTTCATTTGATACCAATATTGCACAGAAATATTCCGGGTTAATCCAGGGTCACATTTTAACCCATATTTGGGGACCCGTCCTAGGACTCATAAAATGAATAGAGCTCTATGTGAAAGCCCTGCTCAACACCTTTTATTTGATACCAATATTGCTCAGAAACGTTCAAGGATCATCCAGTTCTAATTCTGGCCCATATCTCGGGACTCGACCTAGACATCATAAAGAATAGACACCCATGTAGTATCCCTGCTCAACGCCTTTCATTTGATACCAATATTGCTCAGAAACATTCAAGGATCATCCAGGTCCTCGTATTTCCCCATATCTCGGGACCCGACATAGGAATCATAAAGAGTAGAGCTCCGTATAGGGTCCCTGCTGAAAACCTCTCATTTGATACCAATATTGCTCAGAAACATTCAAGGATCATCCGGGTCCTCGTTTTGGCCCATATCTCGGGACCCGAACTAGGAATCATAAAGAGTAGAGCTCCCTGTAGAAGCCTTGCTCAAAACATTTCATTTGATACCAATTTTGCTCAGAAACATTCAAGGATCATCCGGTCCTCGTTTTGATCCATATCTGGAGACCCGGCCTAGGGGTCACTATTAAAAGAGATTCATATCGAAGTCCTGCTCAAAACCTTTCATTTGATACCAATATTGTTCAGAAACATGCAAGATCATCCGGGTCCTCGTTTTGACCCATATCTCCGGACCCGACCTAGGAACCATAAAGAATAGAGCTCCCTGTAGAAGGCCTTCTCAAAACCTTTCATTTGATACCAATATTGCTCAGAAAATTAGATAGGTAGATGAGGTATGCATATCTATACATTTGCATACATGTTCAAACAGGTTGGTCCTTTTTATTTTGCCTATTTGTCGCATTGTTGCTGAAAACAACAACAACATATGATATTTGCATTTGCACGACTATGCATGCAAGCATTTGTAAGTACATGCCTAGCTACCTACCTACCACTGACAATGCCAAGGTCATTTACGGTTTACGCATTTACATGTTTACTCGTTTACGCATTTACATGTTTACGCGTAAACTTTACCTGTTTTTCGAAATTACTCGTAGCTACAGCAAAGATGTTTACACATCAATAAGCTATCAACGAAGAAAATCCATGGTAAAATGGAAAAGTTATAGGCGATCAAGTAAATACAGCCAAGTCGCGCAATGCGTCTGGACGGGTATATTTTATGCATGTTGTACCAATACCTACACATCTGCAGTAGCAGCACGTTGGCAGCGCAGTAGATACAAGCCCATTTACGGGTAGAATATACCCGTGCAGAGGCATTGCGCGACGTGCCTGTATTTACTTGATCGCCTATAACTTTTCCATTTTACCATGGATTTTCTTCGTTGATAGCTTATCTTTTTCCCAATAGAATGGAGCTTCACGTAAAGGAGTAAAACCGAAGGTGAAGACATTGGTTTTAAAGATATTGCCTGACAAAGTCAATTTTTTCTTCAAAAAATCGTAAAAAATCTAAAAAATTCAAATTTAATCGTCAATATTTCAGAAACTATAAGAGTTAGAGAAAAATGTTATAGGAGCCATGAAAAGGAAATTTAATTTTCTTTCGTTTAGTGTTACTTCAAGGAAGATAGCTAACTGCGTTAAAGAGACATTCAGGATTAAGTGGAGCCATTGGCCAAATAACGGTAAATTACCGATATCTCAAAAACCTTCCCATAGAATTAAAAATGAACCCGATTTTCGGAATCAGCAACCGATTTTACATATAGATAGGATGGTCGCGTTCAGAGTATTCTTTGGCTGTAGAGCAGTGTAATTATTATTTTTGCCATCAGTGCACACACATGTGTGGGTACATATGTTTATGTTATGTGCTAAATTGACTACGTTACGTTACTTACACTTTATCGTGTGAAAAGCGGTCGTTGTATTTTTTGGATTATATGTGCAGCCAAGCTTTAACTCGCGCACCTCATCGCCAATATTAAGGCGTTCAGCTAGCGAACTTTTTTGTTTGGTCATCATCATCGTTGTTGTTGTGGCCTTATTTGGCGATAACGATAATGACGATGAAGTTGATGATAATGATGATGCGTATGAGTAATTGGTATTGTTGTAATTGGCACTGGTGTTACTTCTAAATTGGCTGTTGTGGTTGTTGGTGTTGTTTTGTTGAAGGTGGTGTTGGTGTTGGTGTTGCTGTTGCAGTTGTTGTTGTTGTTGGTTGTTATAATTGTAGTTATTGGAGTGTTGTTGTTGTTGCTGTTGCTGCAGTTGATATGATAATTTTGTTGGTGATTGAAAATCGTGCGAACCATACGATGAAGATGACGTTGATGATAATTTTTCACGTTCAGCCAACGTATGGCTGCTGCTGCCAACAAACGTGCTGGATGGCGCGTTGGCGTGCGGCGACGTCCTCGTCGTCGATGCCGCTGCCCCTCCTCCACCTGCTGCTGCCACCCACTGCTGATCAGATCCAACGCCGCCACTTCGTTGCAATTGTTGTACGTTATTTGTGGTAAATTGACGGCCGCCTTCTGCTGTACGACCGCTGCCGCTACCAACACCAACACCACTATTGCTGCTCGCTGTCGCTGTTGTCCCAGCCGCTTTGCTGCCTGCTCCTGTTCGATTGCGCTTCACGCTACCACCCGCAGCCTTGGCCTTGAGACGTTGTAACGTAGTGGTACCCGCTGATTTCGGAATTTTTTCGGTTTATGGTGCAATACGAAATTGCACGCACAGTGACACGTAGGGAAGAATTATGTATAGGTAAAATTATATACTAATTGCACTACTACATAAGCCAATAGTGGAGAGAGTCCGCATTGGCCTGCACCTTACTTTTTTAGTTACATATATACATATGTATGTATGTAGATTAAACCGATAAACGATATGCACTGCATTTAGCACATTTTTACAACAATAAATCACTCCATTTTTCATGTTTTTGTTATTACTTAACTGCTTAAAACAAGAACAAAGTATAAAATTAATTAATCATTCGGCGATTAAGCAGGGCTTGATTTAATATGTGCGGTAAATTCTTGAATATCGAATAATCGATTCTTGATTTTATGCGAATGCGAATGTAGGTACATACATACATGTTTGTACATATGTATGCAAGTTTAAAGTCGAATTTTCTGACGGAAGTGAACTTCCTATATCCAGTGTTGAATTACACCATAACACTGATTGCAACTTGTGATGTGCTAAGATTTCACCAAGCTAAAATAATGCTGACACAACTGGGTATATGTATAACAACGTTCCGAAAAATAACGAAATTTGGTTTAATTGCAAATTAAATGTATGGTTATAATTTATTGCATAAACACATTAATTGCTTCTCGTTGTTATACGAATGCGTCAGAAAAGCTTGCAAAAAAGAAGCTAAAATGTGTGTAGCTGTAAGGCCTCAACCTCTTTTGCTTTCAAGTTTTGTTTAGTGGTGGCCTTCCTTTCACGTCAGTGCACTACTACATAACCAGTACCTATGTATGTATGTATGATGAACATGTTCATATAAAAGCAGAACGCACATTAATTACTTAATACATAATCATCAAATCAGATGATTATTTGCCTTTCAGCACAATTTGCACTTTGTCTTTCATTTTAAATACACCACAATTTTTTCTGACACATACATATCTATGCATTCTAAAATAGCTGCGAACATATGTTTGCTTTCACGTCCTTCACATTCCTCCGGCTTTCACAAATTAACCAAAAAAAAGAGAAAGCAAACGCAATGCGTGAGCGAGCAAATACACACGAAACAATAGCTTTGTTTCTCTATCCACTAATTAACGTTAATAAACACTAATTTTTAGATTTGACATCTAATTTGTGTTTCTTTGGTTTCTCTCCAGTAAAAGAGAGCGAACTGAACGAATATTGAGAGAGCACTGAACGAAACTGGTGAGAGCGGCAATGATAGTTCTACTAACTTTTTTACTGGACAAATTTCCACTAGCAAGACACTAGCAAGAAGAAGAAGAAATGTCAAATGTGGAAAAAGGAATTCAAATTTGTATTGGAAAATACAAAAGTAAATACATACGTAGTAAATCAAGTTATATAGCTATTTTTATTTAAAAAAAAAGGTTTAATATCGACACGGGAAGTTATTTATAATGTATGGATGCAGGCAAACTAGTCCTATATAGAAATATATATACATTAGACAGCGGCTCAAAACAAGAACCACTATGAGAGTGCATCTTCCGCCGGATCGGCTGTAATGGAAGAAGTAAGAAATTTTATTCTTACAATTCACTCTTTGCTATTAGACAAATTCAATTTCATACATGCAGAGATTTTTAAGAACTGTAAAGCGATGATGAGATTGAACAAGTAGCTGTAGAAAGTTTAAGGTCAGTCGACATCGGCTTGTTTCTAACCAATCGAAATACGAGGAATTGTTTACTTCAGTATATTGAAATTGTTGTTCCGAGCTATCCTCATAATTTTCGAATTTCCAGAAGCTTGCTTGAAAGCATTGAACCCCCTCGAGCGAGTATGTCAGTCGAAATTTGTTTTTCTAATGCAATAGAACACTTAAAGGGATATATTAAAATCAGTGATGCACACCGCCGACTGCGCTACTTACACAAGCGCAACATATTTTTGCATTAGTGTGCGCGTATAAGCAGATGTCGCATACCTATTGCTCAGAAAAAAGAAAAAAATTCTTTGCACGATCGATGTACACAACATGAAATTCAAGCGCAGACTAATTGGTTGTAGGCGTCGCAATTGCTTGCTAGCAGCACACACACGACTCGTATGTGTAGCCGAGCAGCTCCGTTTTGCTCCGTTTTGCTCCGTATTGCTCTTTCGTTCAACACTGATTAAAATCCATATTTTTCTTTTCTGATGATGATCTCAATTTTTTTTCTTTCTTAAATTTTCGGGCGTGTCTTTTATCTTTTTTCATGCGCCAAACAATCATATCGTCGTTTAAACTGCATAACCGCTTAAGTGAAACTTTCATAACCGCCTATGCCAATATTGAGATTTTCCAAACTTTGACTCCTGGTGCTCTGCTCTATGGATTTATACCAGTGTCGGCCAAAATGCATTTTTCCTATGCCCGGGGCATAGGCTAGCTGCTGCGACGTCAAACACGTATACTCACACGTATACTCTCTGCCAGCTTCAGAAAAAACGAAAGAGCCAGTAAACTGCTCGTATATCTATGAATAGCTTGGTTCGGCAGCAGCGTATTGTACGCACACAAGTGAAAGCTACATACTATTGCATTGGCCGACACTGATTTATACCATAGATTTGGCCTTTGGAAAGCTCTATTTCCTTCTAATGTTCTTTTCACCTCTGAAGTCGGAGAGTTGGGCGGTTATGAAAGTCTCACTTGGGCGGTTACGAAGTGTAAACGGTGATATGTCACTAACATTTGCTGATTCAAGTTTCCTAATCTATTTTGCTAATATCTCTCACTGAGAGCAAATGTCACTTTACTCTCACAAATTTCGTTAAAAGAGATTAGCAAGAAATGTTAGTTAATGTTTTGCTGGAAAGTAAAGAAAAGAACCTAATTTTACAATGCTACAACAACTGCATTGACTACTACCAAGTCAACGTCGACGCCAGCAGAACAGCAACAGCGTCGTCGCCGCAGCCACCACCGCCACCTAGTGCGAACAAGCACACGAACTTACGAAGGAAAGCAAATAAAATCAAAGGTGATGTGCGAAAGTAGGGAAAAAATAAAATAAATTAAATAAAGAAAGAAATGTATGTAGTATATAAAATTAACAGACGACTGCCATTTACGGCCTACAACAGCTCTGCCCATGATACATGTATCATGGCTCTGCCACTCTACCATCATCGGCATGCGTCGACATCACAGGCGACGACCGACGACAATGGGAATGTCAACGATTGCAATCAATGGGCATGTGAGCGACGTTTCCTGATAATTGAAGTAGTAACTGTGTAACCTAAATCAAACGCACGCCGTCAATTTACTGTCAAAAATTTCTCATGCCCATACAACTTGTATGGGAGTAACCGAAATTGAACGGCGTGCGTAAAAAGCAAATTCGACGCCCAATTTTTGTTTTGTGTGACAGTTGAAATTAAGCATTGTAGGTGATTGTTTGCAAAAAAATTGACACTTGCTTTTGATATCGTGTCTGTTATAGCCCAGTTAGTCGAGAACGTAAACCCGTGTACCGTGTCAGCTGATCCAACCTATTTAATGGGATTTGTATGTAACCGATTATTCCACGACGTACGACGCAGAAGCCCGTACCGCAGAAATCAAAATCATTTTGATTTTTTACGTAAAAACGTGTCAGCTGATCGCTCGCATGGTTGCAAGGTAGAAGGGTTGCCAGTTGAACATTTTTAGTTATTAAATATTTAAATAGTAATTTTCACAGCATTATACAACTAACTCAACAAGATTGTAAAATGTTATCGAATATACATATATGTGTTCACATGGAAAAAATAGTATGTCTACTTAAACGAACCATTTATTATTACTTTAATTTTTAAAAGGAAAGGAAAGAAAACGTTTATAAATTTTTTTTAAATCCCAAACAAAATGTAAATATATATATATATATATATATATATATATATATATATATAAATTAATAACAAGATAATAGCTTTGTTCAACAACTTTACTTGCAAGTACTTGCAAAAAGAGCGTCAATGTCAAATTAAGAGTAAAAACGAGAAAAAGAGAAAATTATCAACCTAAGTAATTGAACACAAAATCGTAAACATTCGCAAGAAAACAGCTGATACGCTGTTTTGACAATTTGATTTTTAGGTTAGGTTGTAATTGAAATTTTTGAAATTGGAAATGAATGGAAATAACTGAATTAGGAAAACAAAATTCTACTTTGGCTATTCCACAACATCATCAAGATTCGTTTTTGCGCTAACTTATTTAGTACACAATTAGAAATTTGCGTTTAAAATATTTGTATATTTCCAATTGAAATTTTTGTGATCATATATTTTTGACACTTCTATTTTTTTAAAGCTGCTAGTAGTTGCAAGTGAAAATTTTACTTGCAGCGTTTATCAACTCTCTCGAGGTCTTACTCTCTCACTTTGGCTCTCTTTTGCGAATTTTTTGGGTTATTGAACATAAATTCGTAACTATTTGTAAAAATATGTAAAAATTTTGAGATATTGAACACTCCTAATAAATGAAGATATTACTGAAAATTAAAGCAAAAATTGTATTTATACACAATGGTGGCGGTATTTTCTTAATTGTTAACTCTTGGTGGTCTTCTTCTGCAATTTTTCTACATTAAAAAGTTATAAATTGCCACAATAAATCTGAGTTTCTGTAACAAAATCAATTAAAGTGATGTCACACTAATACGATCCACACTTTGTCACCACCTATTTATACTAGAAAAGATATGAGTTACAGAAACTCAGTACAGATTTCTTAATTAAACACAGATTTTTGTGAGAATCTTGTTGCTTCCCAATATAATTTTTTATGGATTTTCAATTGTAAATTTAATGTTCTGACTGTGTTTTTGTTATTTTATGTTTTGGTCCTTGATAACTATCACCAAGGTGTGATGGAAATATATTGGGCAACAACAAAATTACAAGAAAAATGTGTTTTAATTACCAACTAAGCCGTAAAAAAGTAACTAAATTAATAAAAAAAAAAAGTCGTCAACGACAACTTTAAAAACGATTAAATTAGTATTTTCTTGTCATTTGGCAAATAATGCACAGTTGTGTATTGAAGAGTAATCCTCATAAAACTTTGAAGATTATTAAAAATCTTGTTTGTTCAAAAATGACTAAATGGCAACCCTGCCAAAATGTAAACAAACTATATATATATGTAAATATGATGAATAAAACAAGTGATTGCTACGAGCTCAAAAAATCCTAAAAATTGCATACGGGCGTTTGCGTCAGCGAGCGGACCACACGTTCTCGACTAACTGGGCTATTAGGTACATATTCCACAAAATAACAAGATTTTCTCTGATTTTCTGTATTTTTCTATTTCTTTATCTGAACACGCACGCAAGTCAATTTCGGTTCAACGCATATGAAAAATTTGCGTGCGTGCGTTAAATTGACGACTTGCGTTTGATTTAGGTTACACAGTAAATACTCATGCACCGAGTACTTTTTTGATGCATATAATTCGTTTTATGTATGTACATCGTATTTTTTGCTTTTTGTGTACAAAGGGCAAACAAGGGCATTTTAAACTCAGCTTACCTTTATTTGGTGGTGAGTTTTCAGGTAAGCGATATTAATGAGTACGCAATTTATGCGTATGTATGTAACTCTCGAAATTTCTTTAGCGTCCAAGTTCAAAGTACAAAAATACTAGCCGTGATTACTTTTATGTTGAAGAAAAACCGAATACTTTTCCGCTACTGCAGAGTACCTACCGAGAAATTGTATTCACAATCTCTACCTAGATAGTAAATGACGACTACGAATATGATCACAAAAAATAAAGCAAGATATAAGAAGGGGGGTGTTTTGAGGATATGAGGCGTGTTTTGGTGGTCGTGGCGACGTTGGCGCATAGGCATACGTATGTATGTATGTATGTATGTTGAAGCTGTTGCTGTCTACAATGGCGAAACTGTTGCAATTCCACAAAATTTCCTCTTCCTCTCGTACTTTGTGGGTTGTTCATTTTGCGTATTTTTATTGAAATCACATATTTTTCGTATTCGCCTTGATTTTTTGGTCTATCACACATAGTATGTATGTATGTATGTATATAATATACATATGTATATATTTGCACAAATAAACACTGATTCGTACATACATATATATTCGTTGAGTTGCTTTGTCGTAAACGCTTTTTTGATTTTGATTTCTTGTGCGACCACCACGACGACGGCTGCGGTGACGGTGGCGGCGCTGCACTTCTCGCGACGTTCCAACACACCTGCCTACGACACAAATCGACTACCAACAACGCAACAGACTTGCAATTTTTTTCTGAACATGTATGTACGCGTGTACCGAAAATCTAATTTTTTCGCACTTTCGAAATTATGCAAGTTTTTTTGTTTTTGAATTTTCACACTCAATTTGCTGTTGGAATTTTTAAGCACTTTTATACTTATGTATTTTATTTAATTTCCTTCTTGTAATTACTTAGGTCAAATATGTAGTAAGTAATAAAAATTTTCTCTTTCGATTGAGTTTGTGAGTTGTCGCGCTGTCGTCGTTGTCTCGTCTACGTCTCGTGCACTTTTATCTTGCTGTTTTTGCCTTTGCATTGTTATTGCTTTTTACTGCCTGCTTTTTTGCTTAATCTGCCTTTTCATTGTCATTTATCGCTGTCAAGTTGTCATTCTGCATTCATTCATACGTAGGGTTGCATTGCGAGTTAGGGAAGTTGTTTCACAGCTTTGATTATGATTATATGGAACCGGTTTTTTGATTATACAACAAAGTGATTTGCGAATACCCCCTATAAAATTAAGTGATTCTGTGAATAACTGAGCATTTTTAAAGAAATAAACAACTTTTTCGAACAGTTTTACTAATATGACAATACACCGATTTTCGTATTATTTTCTTCCATATAAATGGGAAAATTTTGTATGGAACAACTCTCTCATAAAAAATTTTATCTAAATAAAGAAGATAAAGTGGAAGTGACCGCTAGCGCTATTTTTTACCATGCAGAAATTATGAAGAAGACTACATCCGATCAGCTGACTTCTTCCTCCACCTCAACAACACACACACACTAGCATTTTGCTGTTGTTTACGAATTGCTATCTGTCAAATTCTTTTGCATTCATGTTTCGATGACATTCTTATTTGACGGATGCTTCCTCCTTTATAGTTGCTTCATGATTTTTTCCCTTAAAACTCCAACTTTCGATTTGGGTTAATTTGTATCGTGTACTCGAAAATATTTTATATTTTTGTTTCTCATTAGCCGTGTTTCACATACGGTGATCCTAACCCAGATAAAAATTTTTGCATGTAAATGCAACAACAAAGATTTCAGCTCGATTAAACCAGATAAATTGCTGGTTCAATTTCTGATCCGCCCTGTTCGATTTGTTTTTTCCGTGCTGATTTAGCAGCACAGTGCTTTTTTGATTTGGCAGAACTGAAAAGTGACATTTGTGTATGTATACATATATATACATATACCCTGCAGTAAATTTGTTTCACTGCTAAATGATCATTGATCATTCTTTGTTGAATATTCATCACTATCGTTTTGCGTTGGTACAAGCGTGCAAGCTATATTGAAAAAACCAAACGAAATACCATCTAGGCGGTTATAAACCCACGAGCCAGCTTGTATTTCGGTAGGTTTTTTGACATTCGGCAGATTTTCTGACAAATTTTTCAATTTGACAACTATAAAACAAATTATATTTAAAATAAAAAATATATGGAAATACAAATTTCAAATTTGCCTCTTGTAAGCTTCTACTTTGGCCGTAAGGGGAAAAATTATACTGCGCACTGGCTTCTCCTTATAACATGGAATACATAGCTATCCCGCCATTTGAGTTTCATAATTTATTTCAGTAATTTAAATTCAAATTTCCAAAAAAATAATTTTTGAAATAGTTATTTTCAGTTAGTTTGAAGTTTAAAGTCAATCAAATTGTTTTTGAGGGAGTAATTGTCTCTTCAACGTACAGAAGAATTGTTTTTGCGCTATTATAACTCTGACGAGTTTTATGGCCGAGCTTCTCTCCCAATTCGAGGTGTGCTCCTTTTGTTTGTCCTACCATTGAACAGTTTTTCAGATTTTTTCTGCTGGGTATATGTTGTATATGTTTCTTCTTCTTTTTAGTTCTTTTCAAGTGCAGCCAATTTTCATTATGAGCCGAATTGTTTTTAAGTAAAAATTTATCTTAACCCAGACCCAGATGTAATAACTGAAATGCCCCTATTGTGTTTTCTCAGTGGCATTAAAGTTGTGAAACCATTGCACGTATACCAATTTACAGTTTGGCGGTCACTGTTAATTTGCCGGTTTGTGCATTGGATGTATTTGTCGATAATATAGTTGAAGTGAGGGATGAGCTGCTTTACCGCTCATAGTCGCCCATAACCAGATAACGTAGATCTTGGCTATATATCCGAAACTGGGTATTAGTATGGAATGTTATATACCCAGCAGTATCTACGAAGTTATTATAAAAGTTTCCAAAATACAAGAATATTATGTGTAGCAGATTTTAAAGCATATTGGCTTATTTTCAAAACTACAGGACCCTTTTTATTACAAAGATGTTTAATGTTTTTATTTATTTCAATAATATTTTTGTAGTTACTCATTTGCTCACATCCTTCAGCTCTTCATAACCGCAATTGCACACCTTGCAACGCGTAATGAAACCACTTGCCTACATGCACCTTTTGCATTAAAAAAATTACTTTCTTAAAACAAAAAACTTTAATTATTTTCAAAAAATGTATCGATTACATTTCTTGAATGCTCTTATCTCTTAAGGCGCGTCAAACAGGATCGGATTTACATAGGGGCATTATGGGCAGCTGCCCAGGGCGCCGTTTCAATAGGGGCGCCAAAACTAATACAAGGAAAAAAATTTTTTTTTTTATTTATCAAAAAAAAGTTTTTTTTTTAATATTACGAGTACAACAAGAATGAAAGATTTTTCAATTTTTTATAGAGGAAAAATTAATCAAAGTACATTTCAGAACATTGGTACAGTTCTTAACCTTCGCCCCAGTGGGACTTATATATCGCTCATTTGCTGCATTTGAACTTTTCAAAATACACAACTTTTCCGGTGCGCAAGTAAATGCAACATTTGGTTTGTATCTGAAGCGCTTAGTTTTCAAAAAATCATAAAGAATTTTTTACTCAACATGAAGTATGATGTAACTAACTATTCTGCAGCATTAACTCAAAAATCACGTTTTTTGATTCATGCCGGTCTTGCAGCAAATGACCGATATGTAAGCACTAAGTTTTAGTAGCTTGTGTGCAGTAAATGACGTGAAAGATTCAAATTTAATTGATATTTCAAATTTAAAAATCAAGTAGGCATTGAAATATTTTTTCGGGGAAATGCGCGAGCTCACTTTTTCAAAGGAAACTAAGATCTGAATATTTTCTGTTTCTGGTTAATTTGAATAGTTCGCGCCTCTATACAATGCGCTGCATACATTTTATGTAATCTTTAAAAGTCGTTCCGAGTTAAAAACATCAAAAAAGTGTCAGTGAATTAATGTTTTTGTGAAAAATAGAAGAATGAGTGCAAATATGAAAAAGTTAAGCGGCCCAGCAAACAAAAAACGTGCAGCCGAGAAAGTGCAGAAAGACAAAGATTTACTGTCGAAAATCCCTAAACTTGATTGTTTTTTTTTTTTTTTCAAACTCCTCGAAAACAAAATGACTCCGTTGTTGATCATAACCAAAAAGGTAAAAATGCATAAGTCAATTGATCGACAGCTAGGTTAGCCCAGGTAGATTCTGGGCCAGAAAGCCAGATTTCGCTACCTGGGAGGCACCCTACTGTCAAAAATTGTGAGTTTAGTTTCAGGACGAAACATTTTCACTATAAAATTGTTTTTCAGATTCGTATGATGAACTGCAATTTAATGATATTGCGAAATCTGTGCCACCTAATAATGAGGGTTTAAGATCAGATCATTTTGAAGGTTAGAAAATGGAAAAAAATGTGGTACCTATATAAGAATCGAATCAAATTTTTTCAATCCGTAAAATATATCAGTAATGAAATTTCACCACACGAAGGCAAGTACGTTTTTTTTTTTGGGAAATATTGGGGCGCGGCTTGATTTGTTTGCCCAGGGCGCTTCTAGAGGTAAATCCGCCCCTGGCATCAAAGCAACTGAAAGGAAATCAATGAGATTTGGGAAATGCGTGCTTTTCTTTATTGAAGTGAAAAAAAAATGTAGATACATACATACATATGTATGAAAAGAAAGCGAAATTGTAGCAAAGATAAAGAGCGCAAGAAGGTGCAGGAAATGCATAAAACAAAGTGATGCAAAGATGTTAGAACTAATTTTTACAAATTTTTTTTTGATATTATCATGCACAAGAAACAAAAAAAAACAAAAATACAAACAACTCTATCAAGCCGATCATTGATAGCACAAAAATCCGAGTTTTGCTTAACAAACAAAGACAAAAATAGAAGCAGCAGCTTAACAGACTGATTGACTGGATGGGAAAAGACATTGTGGCTGAGTGACAGGTCACTCAACAACAGTCTGTGCTACATAAATACATATATGTAGGTATGTACATAGCGGCTCATTGATCCGATTTTGCAGATCCGATCATAAACAACAAGCAAACAAACAGCCCAACGTTGGTGGCGATTTTGGCAGTACGGCCGCGGCGGCGCCTCTATTTGTTTGCCTATCTGACTTATCCGATCTTTGTCGGCTACTGTTTTAGATTATTAAGCGCATTTGAGAATAGGAATGTTTGCATACATACCTAAGTACTTTATTTTTGAGGTGGTTTCAATTAGTTTTTTCCTGAGCTACTGCTGTATGTAACTAAAATGTATGTATGCATTTAGGTACCTAGGTAGGTACCTGCTAATATGACGCGATTTCTAAAAGTGAAGGTACAAGTGAATCTTTTTATGAATATCGTTGTGATTTAGAGCATTCAAAATGTAACTCGGACTTTTTGGTTACTCCAAGAATGCCTTGATGCCTCTCTATAAATGTACATTCATTACCGTCGACTATACACTTGAAACTTTGATTTTTGTTATTATATTTTTATTATTCTTCTATTTCTCCTCTTTTTAACACGCTTTTATTAGCTTCGCCTGTATGTATGTATGTATGTATGTATGCATGTATGTATGTATGTATGTATGTATGTATGTAACTTCATCCCATCCTAAAAAGTTGCAACATTTAACTAAATTATTATATCTTTCAAACATTCACTTTTTTGTGTTCTCTCCAGGGCCGTGCGCATGGGGGGGGATGGGTTTGGGGGTTAAAAACCCCCCGTGACCAAATCTAAGTTGCAATGATTTTGCAAAAATTTTCAAAACACAGTTTATAAATTTTGCATTAAATCTTGACTCATAATTTTTGACAAAATTAGTACAATAATTTTACGGAAGATGAAATCCCGGTCCAAAAACCAAGATTCGCTGGAAAGCAAACACACCGATGTAACATCGCAACCGACACGGTAGAAGATTTCTATCGAATAAGTACATATATTCCATACTTGGATCTATTCGTCACACATCTCAAAGATCGGTTCTTAAATCAGCTAAATATTATGTGTAATTTTGCTTGCCTTTTCCCCAAAAGAATGCAAAATTTTGAGGAAGCGGCTTGCACAGAACTGTTTAAATCATACGAGACTATATTACATGATATATTTCCCGAAGCGTGGATAAGCGAAGTTCAGCTGTGGAGGGAACGTATTGCATCTATGGATATTCAAAATCCACTAGAAGCTCTTGGCATTTGTATGGCCGCTTTACCGGTTACCACCGCAACAAATGAACGTACTTTTTCGACGCTGCGATGACTAAAATCTTACTTGAGGTCAACAATGAAAGAAGATCGTCTTAATGGACTCGCGTCCTTGAATGTACATCGCAATGTGAATGTGGACATAAATTCAGTATTGACAGAATTCTTTTCCGTACCTCGAAGAATCGCAATGTTAAACGGACTTTAATTATAGCCATGTATTCATAAAAGTGCGAATAATATTCCACCATATCACAAATTCTCTATCAAATACAGAAAAATTTTTACAACCAAAAAAATTTCTTGGGTATAATTTTAAGCATCAGAGTATGCAGTTTCAGAAAAGTTAGAGAACATTTAAATTTATGATGGGTCTGGATATCTGTTTCAGCAAATATGTTTATCTTAGCGAAAAATGTATGCGAATGCAAACCAAAATTAAAAACCCCCCCCAAGGCTAATTCCTGCGCACGGCCCTGGTTCTCTCTATTATTTCTATTCTCCTCCGGATTCGAAACATGACATCAACAGCCCAACGGCATCATATAGTAGGACATTCAACATTATATTTTATGCTTCATTGGGGCTTTTATGTTACCTTTCTTCAAAATAGCCTCTATGAATTTCAATTCACTCCCGTATACAAGCCAATAAGTAACAAGCTTGCAGGGTACGGAAAAACTCACTCACGAACGCTCAAAAATACATTCTTCTCAAATCAGAAACAAATGTTCAAAGAAAAACGTATAACCACTCAAATAGCGAGCGAACTAACGCACAACAGCCAGCGACCGCTCATAGCGATGGCGATAAACTCAATGCATAAATTCACTCAAAAATAAAGCTTGAAGCTTTCTGTTTTGGGTTTGTTGTATTTGCAATGAAATCAACCGCATGTACAATGTACATACATACATACGTATGCAGAGCAAGAACTGGTTTTGTGTTTTGTGTAACAAGCTTTCTGTTTTGTCGTTGTTGTGTTTGCAATAAAAACAATCGCATGTACATACATATGTATGCAAAGCAAGAACTGGTTTTGTTTGTAATTCATTTAATAGTAAGTGCTGAATCAACGAAAAGGATCCCTAATTACATTTTTATACAATGTTTTGTAAACGTGAGGTGAAAAAAATTTCTCTAAAAATAAAAAAATCAAAAATAAAAAAAAAAATAAAAAAAAAAAATGCGCCACTCGGGACTCGAACCTGAGCTCCTTGGTCCGTAGGCAGCATACCTCACCATTACGCTACAAACGTATTCGGAGCTTTATTGTCTAAATTCGAATTTATTCAATCAGGTTTCTTTTTTTTTGTTCTTTTCAAATGCTCCACCTCAACTTCTCTTCACTTTCTGATTGTAAAATATAACAAAACGTTTGGGAAATTTTGTATTTCCAAACTAGTTTGGAAAACCTTGAATAAAAGGGTTTGGAAATTATTGCATAATAAGCTAGTTTACTTCACTGCATATTGGGATTTTTGGTAGAAGTTATAAATACATATGTATGTATGTAGATCTATTTCGGAGAACACCACATCCCATCAGACTTCTTTTTACTTTTATTCTTGCGTCCGCATAAAACATCCTTTAATGAAAAATTTCACTAAAAATTCAAAAATAAATAATAGCTTAAAAAACTAAAAAAACACGCTTTCATCTTAAAAATCGTACTAAAAATTGAGAAATAATTTAATTAGAAACAAAATGATGAACGAAAATATAAGTATTTAAGGAAAAGCGTGGGGGTGCTCAATAATATTTGAACATGAAAATATTCGATTCGTACAACTAGTACAAAAATATACCTAGTTGCGAAATTAAAGAGTACGATATATGAAATCTCAAAAAAGTCAAAATAAAATTATTAGTAAAAAAACACCGATTTTAAATATTTTTTGACATACTGAGCACCCCACGCTTTTCCTTAAATACTTATATTTTCGTTCGTCATTTTGTTTCTAAAGCTGATTCCACATAGAACTTTGTGTTGCGCTACGTGACACTTTCTGCGTGACAGCTGAGATTAAAATACATGTATATATATGAGGTTTCTCACATAACAAAAAGTAACGCAACGCCGAAGTTACGTAAAGCACAAAGTTGCCCAAATCTCAACTTTTGGGGGCGTTGAAATTTTTTTTCAGTTTCACTTTAATTCAAATGTAAATAAACAAATTTACATTTCACACAATTGAAAAATAATTTAATAGATTTTTATTTTCTTATTTACTTTTTTGTAAATAAAATGGAGAATGAGAAATTTTTCAGAAAATAAATATTTTTTGAGTGATGTTGCAGCGTTCAATGTGGCATAGTTTTTCAGTTTTGCGTTGTTTGACATAGAAAGCGGCGTAACGCAAAGCGAAAAAAGTTTTATGTGGAATCAGCTTAATTAAATTATTTCTCAATTTTTAGTACGATTTTTAAGATTAAAGAGTGTTTTTTAGTTTTTTAAGCTATTATTTTTTATTTTAAAAACAACCATAAATCTTTTAGACATCAAATTACATAGTACATATGTACATACATCCATACATAGATTTTAGATGGATATTTACCTACCAAAATCTAATACATACATAAATATTCATCAAAGGGCATTACATGATTTATCGACGTCAAAAATGCGCAATAAATGGCAACAATTAACATCATTGCATCACCCCACCTTCGCCATTTGTCAAAAGCCAGCGATTACGGCACAAACGGCGCAAATGGCAAACAAAATGGCGTAAACCGTTAGCGCTGTTGTTGGTGCTGGCGCTGTCGCTCATTAGGCCGTGACTAGTACCCATTCACATTTAAAAAAAAAAAGCACTAAGTATGTATGTTCATAGGTATCTAAATGGTGGAAATTGGAAAAAAGAGGTGTTTTATACACAAATTTTGCAACAACAAAAACGTATTTGCATGCATATGTATGTACATATGTATTCGAGCCTGTAGTAAATTTAGCCACGATTGCATAATTTATGTTAAAACGCTGTGGTGGGCTCTCAAATTAGCTAGAATGTAGAATCGTTTGCGTAGAGTAGACGGTGTACGGGGTATCTAATTGGGGTGGTGTACGCAGCACAATGTAGCGCAGGAAGAATTGATGGGTGCCACGATATTTTGCGCTTGAAAGCCATTGGAAGCGCAAAAAGCTTGCCAAACAAATTTGCAGTAAACGTTTAGCAAGTTGCACGCAAGCACATGCATGTACAAACAAATATCTCTGTACATATGTATGTATGTAGGTAGGTATGTAGATTGCATAAAAATCCTAGGCATTGCTTGCTGCTGCCGCCTTTTGTGACGTGTCTATGCATGTATGACAGGTTGCAATTGATTTATAGCTAGATGATTGAGGATATTTGTTGGTGAAAATTAATTTTTATTAGCCGCGATAAATCATTGAGCTATTTAAATGGTTTATTAATGAAGTGCAGCTATGAAGTGTGCAAATGAGAAGCAGCGAAAATTGCAAAAAGGTTGTGCAAAAATACATATGTATGTATATATGTATGTATGTAATAATTCATGTGCCTCAAACAGTTGCCTTCATTAGTCGGCAAAAAGTCACAAGTGGCTGACATAACATAGGTATCACATCGGTCATGCATGGACAGCAAAGTGCCTACTTGTTGGTGTTGTTGTTGTAAGTCGCAAAATAGCTGAATGAAGTTTGCAAATGAGAGAGCGTGACAGGCCGCAGAAGGTTGCGAATAATGCATTAAGTGTTCATTTTGCCTCCAATAATAGATAATAATTGGCTATCTTCAGGACAGATTCATACCTCCCTCGAGATAGATATGTGGCCATGAGGAAGTAGATAAGTTAGGTAGGTTAGGTTAGGTTAAGTTAGGTAGACCACATATGGTCCTTAGTGTTGCCAACAGCGTAGGGGGGGGGGGCGTTTTATTAAACTTGGAATGCAGGATTTCGCAAGTTTAGTATTTTGTGTATTTCCTCATCGGCAATGCCTTCTAGAGAAGAGAACTATGCAAAACCGAAGCAGTTAAGACGGAGCCTGCCAAAAGCTGGACATTGACAGATAAGATGTTCAAGAGTGCCAACAGCATCGTCTTCGTTGCATGCCGTGCACGCCTGACTCTGCACCAGTCCGATTTTGAAGGCATGAGATGGTGTGAGACAGTGCCCGGTTAGTATGCCGATCGATAGTCTGCAGTCTGCTCTAGCAAGTGTGAGTAGATAGTTTGCAGTTTTTACGTTGTATGACCGATCTTGCAGGATGACAGTCTTTCACCGGGAATCATCTGATCTACTTGAGATTTAGATAGCGTAAGATGTTTTCCACATTCACTTACGCTAGTGATGTCCCGTCTTTGGCTAACACGTCCGCCCTCTCATTTCCTTTGATTCCCTGGTGTCCGGGTAACCAGTAGAACGTAACGCTTCTATTCGCACAGAGTTCATGTAACTTGGCCCTGCACTGAGGTGGTCGACGCTTTGCTTGCCGCCTGGCTGTCGATGAAAATATTTATACGAAAATTTGAGGACGTTATTTCAGCTGAAAGTTTCGCAGCTTTTGAGGCAACGCAAACCTCATCTTGGAAGTTACTGCAGTAGTCCCGAGGTTCAAAGAATTGTTGTATCCCAAGCTCCGAACAAAACACCACAGCTTCCAATCTTGCGTACATCTTCGATCCATCTGAAAATAAGTTGAAGGCATGGCGATTGATTAATAGTCCGTTCTTCCACTCGACCTGTTGAGGTCGGTTTGGGGAGTAACGTAGGCCGAGTCCCGCATTTTTTTTTTTTTTTTTGGGTCGAAATATAAGACGATCTTAGTTATTTGGCTAAAATGAGTGCTCGGAAAAGCCTAAGTTATGCTGAAACGAGCTGAATATTTTGAGTTGAGGTTGAGATCCTTCTGATATCATAATGGAATCCTTTGAGTGCGTGCACCAGCAGTCACTGTAATCCAAACTAACCAAGCATTAGTCGTCGTGGAAGGAAGATAATGTTGACCAAAAGGGATATCCATTTCCCACTGTGCTTCAGTTTCAACTTACACTTCTGTGTTCACTAACCAAACAACTAAAAAAAAAACTTAAAAATTTCACTCCTTCAGCAAATTGACTCGACAACAACGCATGCGCATGTCATCCAATTTGCAATGCAAGCGACAACAATTAGCAAAAGCAACAAATAACGAAAAGTGCAAAAGTGGTGGATATGGTGGTTATGGAACTTGGTTGCTTCGCACATTAAAACAGTTTGATGGTTGTTAATCGTGTTTTGCGCTTGTTAAGATTTAATCAAAATATCTGCAAATACGCACTAACATACATACATACAAACAACTAACAAATCGATTTGGTGTTGTGATTTCATTGCTGCGCTTGCGTATTAATTTGCTTGTGATATCACAACAACATACAGGTAATAGATAAAAAAAAACAAAAGCAACAATGCCCAATGACAATAATACAAAGAACAACGCAGAATATAATAATAAAAAAAAAAACAAAAAAATAATACCTACTAAAGACAACATGAACTTGAAATACAATAAAAATAAGAATTGGTATACAAAAGCTAAAAACAAATTAAAAAAAAAAAATGAAAACATTAAAAAAAGATAAAAACAGAAAAGTTAATAAATAAAAAAGAGGTCCTTCGCGTTGCACGCTTTGCTCATGTCTCTTTTTGATTTTTTCTGGCTCGTTGGCCTGTTGACTTCTTCGCGTGTGTGTGATTGTGTGTGCGCGCTCCGATGACCACATGGCGAGTTGAAGTGATAAATTTAACAAATTTTCAGATAAAAATCTTTGATACACGTCGTCGTCGTTGTTGTTGTTGTTGTTGGTTTCAGAGAGATTACGAGTATAAGGTTCCAGGCAAGTCAATGCGAGCTGTCGATAGGAATTTTGAAAGTGGCAAAGCAATGCGGAATTTGGAGGAGCGATTAATTGGTTGGTAACAGTGGTGGATCCACGGGGGGGGAGGGGGTTCAAACCCCCCCCTTGTGGTTTATCATAGATCCCAAATTAATGCCTTTATAGATTCTGCGCCCAAATTTCCCAAACTGCTCAAGGAAAACTCTATCATTCCAAAAGCAATGGTTGGACCACATAACATCCAAAATATGTACCTAAATGCGAAAAAAGTTGATGTAGGTACCTTTGGACGCACGTGCATAAAATCAAATTTGTCAAATGCTATTCGCAAATTGCCAAATCGCAAATTTATTTTCTTTTCTTTCTTATCCCTATTTTTATCGGGATTGTACAGAATTAATTTGGTCATAAATGTCGGAATCGTTGGAGAAATTGCCTTTTTCAGAGGCATTTCGCAATTCTTGTTTAAATTAATCTTTTAAAAATTTGAGTATATAAACAAAAGAACTTCAATAAAGTAAAAATTCTATTAAAAATATAAATATAACCAAAAAGTACTACATACATACATATATTCTTATTTATTTTGGCTTTAAATGCAAGGGTAAGTGAAATTGATGATCAATTTGCCACCAATACCCCTGCAAAAAATGCGATCACTCCGGGATACATCCGGGACAACTCGCAAGGGAGCATGCGATTACTACCCATTTGTATCTCTTTATATGGGTTGAAGTGTTCTCTTTTGTTTGAGCATGTCCTATGAAGAGACTAATTGTACCCAGTTTGTACCCGAACGGGTAGCAAAAGCGCACAATTGTACCCGTTTTGTACCCGAACAGGTAGCAAATGCGACACATCCATTTGTGCGACTAATTGTACCCGTTTGATACCCTTTCGGGTACAATTCGTCTACAATTAGTATACATATGTACCCGTTCGGGTACAATTGGGAACAATTGTAGACTAATTGTACCCGAAAGAGAGCGCTCCCGGACAAATCTTTTTAGAGACTCGTCGCACACTTTTTTACAGGGACCATACGATACTCATTCGCACGTACCAATGCAAAAATATACATACATACGTTATACTTACATGTTATTTAGAACTTGAATTGAAATCTCCTGCACTTTATGTGATGACATACATATTAGGTCCGTTTATTATTAGCTAGTTATGAATATTTAGCCAAGTTTCGGCTGGAAAATCGTTTCTTGAGTCAAAAAAATAGCAGAAGAGAGCCATTGACAGCTCCAAATTTCAGCTAGTAAAATTTTCCCTAGCTGAAATTATTTGCTGCCAAAGTAAGAAACAGCTGTTGAAAAAATAAACAAACGAATGCTTTTGATCATTGTTTATACTAAATAGTTTGGTCACTCAAATGGTCTTCTTCTTCTTCAATTTAAAAAATGCGTATGTGTTTGTGCGAAAATGAAGAGAATGAAGGAATCAATGCTGTGCAATTTCGCATAATTGCTGTTACTACCAAAATGGGAGCAAAGTCGTTAAGATTTACTTCGTTTTTACTGAATTTTTTTTCTTCACTACGAAAACGATTTTAATAAAAATATATCGCACCCTAAATCATAAAGTGATACAACTCATAATTTTATTAAATCGACTTTTCATCATAAACCGGTACACAGAACATATCTCTAGCGATTGCCAACAAAAAAACTTTTCATTCGGAGTCTCTTTTGACTGAAAAATACGTGGCTTTTTTCCAATTCATTGGTTGTCAAGAAAAAGTTTTTTGGCTCCTGAAAATTTTTGAATTTTAAGTTGTGCCACTTTATGATTTAGTATGCGATATATATTAATTTTTTCCGCATATCGGCCCACGTGCGCATAAAATAACAGATACATGTTTTCCTGTTGATTTTACATTTTTAACTAGATAATTTTGCAATTTCAGCTATTTAAATTAACACGGATTTTTTTTTGATTTTACCTTAAATTTATTGTTAAATTAACTGGACTGATTTTACAATTTACAAAAATACAATATATCGCACCCTAAATCATAAAGTGACACAACTCAAAATTCAAATATTTTCAGCAGAGCCAAAAAACTTTTTTCTTTACAAGCAATCGTATGGCAAAAGACCACGTATTATGGTAATTTTTCGGTCAAAAGAGACACTTATTGAAAAGTTTTTTTGGCAATCGCTAGAGATATGTTCTGTGTAACATTTATGAAAAAACTCGATTTCAAAAATTTTTGAGTTGTGTCACCTTATGATTTAGGGTGCGATATGTACATTCAATAAAAAAAGGTGCTTCGGTATTGCGAGATATGGAAGGACTTCCTCGTGGTAAAATTGCAAACTTTGAGGAGAAAAAAGAAAATATTTTACATTAAAAACTTTTAGAAATAAAAATGCATTTCACTTTTAATTCACCTGAAAACTGAAAATATAAGTGGAAACGCCATTATCACGCACTTCCACTGATGGTAAACTCTTCCCACGACACCAGATTTTCTTTTTATTAAAAAAAAAAGAATAATAATTGCGTTTTGCACGAACAGCAGAACTCCAAATGTTCAAAAAAATTGTGTATGTCTCAAAATAGTTTTGAAGTTCTTTTTTTAACATTTTTTTTTGTTTATATTGACACTATCATCATGTTAAAGAAACCAAATTCCAAATGACATTTAAGAATAAAATTTTATATTTAATTCATAGCGTATATTTTAAAATTGCTCTATGTTGCATCAACACTAAAATTTGGTTGCATTTACCAAAATGTCAAATGATGTTTAAAAAGCTAAAATCACGTTTGAAAAATCGTGTAATTTGAAAAAAATTGTTGCTATTCTATGTGTAAAGATCGATCATGTTAATCTTACATGAAATAAAATTTGCATATACGCGAATGAAGTAGTAAAGGCAATGGTATCCGTATATTCCCTTTTCTATATTTCTGGAAAAATGTATTAACAGAACAGTACGAGAAAGAGCAACCCTGCTTATACGAAAATGTTCAAAAGGAAAGAAAAAAATTTGAATTCAAACGGCCATTTTGCATGGCGAAACCCAACAAACATTTAGGTTAGATATCGGTTTGAGAATGACTCAAGAACTAGCACTTTTCTAAAATCTCTAACGTTAGAGGACGACTCGAGAATCTGTCGAGAATCATATCGATCTCAAAAAAAAAAATGGGACATAACTCTCAAATGGAGAAAATTATAATTTCCGAATTGAAATCCAATGTAGTTTTCTAATGAAATTCTAATGAGAATTTGCAAATATTTCTTTTTCTAATCAGTCTCCAATTGATTTCTAGTGTGGTTTTCTACCTTCGCTTTGGATTAGAGATAAGTTTGAGAATTACACTCTCTAACACTCTCTAACACTCTCAGATTGTGTTCGCTGATAAAACGCTGTACCAATTCATACTCTTTGATTAATGTCTGGATGCCTTCGAATGCTTTGGTTGCTTTGGAAACTCTACATTCTCCTACATTTGGATATTTCCCAATTAGCACGAATCCAATGTGGGGAAAAAGTCTCAATTATCAAGTTTATATCCAACATGTTTTTACACTTAAGGTACAATACTTTTCCAAACTGAACTGAGTGCATAATTAGTATTAATTAAATTCAATCATATTAGCAATAAGTAAACGAAAAAGTGAGTGAAGAATAAAATTTAAAGAGGAATGTATAATTCAACTAATTTTTGTGTATAAAATATTGTTATTATTGTTAAATGCATAACAAAAAAGTGAGCAAATAAGTCAAGCAGACAATCATAATTGTTACATTTTTGTTCCTTTATTTCAATCGGATGAGAGTTTGTTGCTCAAAAGCTTTATTCTGACGGTTGATTTTGGTTGGAGAATATCGATAAAGTTCAAGTCAAATTCCAATATTTTTTTCAAGTGGAGAAACAGAAACATTTTCATATCGAAAAATGGGCTGTTTCTGAATTCAAGTTAAGAATTATTGTTGGAAATTGGAAAATGGATTTGATCTCAATGAAATTCAAATGCATTCAAAAATGCTTATTGGGTAGCAACGATTTGCGTCATGGATATTTCATTTTTGTTTTGAAAAAATAAATGTGTATCTATATTTTTGATACATACAGTAAGTCGCAGTGAAAATGACCCACGTTATGTTGTCCGAAGTTTTATGCAAATAAAAAATTATACACAAACAGATTGAAAAACAAATTTATGTACTTAGGTATATTTTAGAATAAACCACAATTTAGAATTTCAAAAAATATTTGATGAACATTATTTTTTAGTTATAAAAATAATAGTTAAAACCGGAAAAGTTCATGAAACGGACTCACAGTGAAGGTTAGCCACTGAGAGGAATATGCCCTAAAACGGTTTTAATACTTTTTTGCCTTGTTTCAACAGTTCAATTACTCTATCCCTAATATCTAAACTTGTTTGTCGGCCCATCTTTGCACACTGACATCCAAAATACAACTAATGCATCTATTGGCGCACTTGAATTAAATATAATACAAATTTTATTAGCAACCAATGTGTTTTATTCGCTCTAGCGTGTATTTTATGATAAGTACACCTTTTAAAAATGGAAAAAAATTGCCTGATCTGTTTTTTTTTTATATAATTAACACATAATGTAAAATGTGAACTGTAAAAATATATAAGAGAGAAATCGCTGTTCTAGAGAGAAAGTTTAAGTATTTAAATTGGAGTTGCCAGAAAGCTTGCTTTGATTGTGACGCGTATATACGTGTATGCTTTTGTTTTTCATCATTTCTGGCATGTTGTTGAAACTTTTCCGTCGCAAAATAATTAGGAAAGTCAAGTAATTGTTAACAAAGATATTTAATAATAAAATGTCTGAATAAATAATGGCTCACTTTCTCTGTGACTCACTGTATCCCCATCAAAACAAACTTCAACCATGGGAATTGTTGTTGCAAAAAGTGACAGGCACATTATGTGTCAATGGGAGAATGGGAAACTAAATAAACCAAATGTGAAGAAGAATCGACCACAGTGTTGTATTCAAACGTAACAAAATCTTCACAAGAAAATAGCCAAAATTCCGAATAAAATCAATTAAAACTCAAAAATATGTTAATTTTTTGTTATTATCGCTACAAATATAGCATTACAAATTCAATTCACCCAATAATTTTAAAGATTTAAAGATTTCAAAATTTATTTGAATTTTTTTTTCTGTAACTTTTGCACAGCACTGCAGGCAAGGCTTATCCAAATAGAGGTTATATTACTTCCTTTTTTATGTGTGTGTTTTCTTTAAAAATGTCAATGTGAAAGAGAAGAGAAATGAATATCAAGGAAAATTTTTTGCCAATTCGTTTTGTCTGACATTCACACTTTTTAGTATACATACACAATTCCAATCAGCTGATCTACTGCGATATCCTTCTTTAGATAATTCTTGACTGCAGGGTGACAGGCACAACATGTCAAAGAGTGTCGCAACTTATAGATATAAACTATGACTTTTGATTTTTATTACTTTTGAAATTTTCTGAATTTTTGAAATAGAAATAAAGAAAATTAAATGTTTTTTTTTTAGAAAAAATAACCATTAACAGTCAAAAAAGGCAATCAAATTACTAATCGCTAATTTTTACTATTATTCCGTTTCTTGATTTTCTGTTCGTTTCGCTCTTTATGAGCGCAATTCTTTCCGTTTTGCTCACTTCGCAGCTAGTTTCTAGTTTCATAAGAAACAAACCTATTGTTAATTTGGAGGATTTTGATTTTGGTGTTTTTAAGGTGCGGGAAATGGCGCAACTAGTATATAGAATAATAATAGTAGTTGGTATTAGTCCATATTTTCACCAGCGCACATAGGTAGATTTTCAAGTTGTATGCGGCCAAAAATATTTTATTCTCTACATCTACTCCAAATTGCTTGTTTAATGGAAAATTTTAATAATTTGTGTTAAAAGTCGATTTTATTGAAAAATTATACAGTGACTCAAAAAAAAAAATCATACGCCAAAGTTTTTAAATTTATTTCAAAGAGTTCTGTCGAAAATTTGACTTTCTTATTTTAGTTTAAAAATATAGAAAATTTTTCAATGAAAATCGTTTTAAGCAGGATTTCTGAGCTTATGGAAAAAATCTGAAAAATCGTAGAAATTTCTGAAAGTGGATTAAAAATTTCAAAGCAAGGCCATAATTTATGAAAGATTTTGAGGAGATTTCTAAGTGCACTGTTATGTAGCCAACAAATTTTAGTGTAAAAAGTGAAATTCTCAATGCTGTGAAAAATTCCGTCAATTTTAGAAGTTTTTTTCTGTAGGGTGTAGGGTGAGACCGTTCCAATTAAAATTTCCGAAAAGCCAATGAAAATTTTCAAAAAGTTGAATGTTGCATATTGTTATATTAAAATTGAATGAGCTGCAAAATTGCATACTCAAAACTCTTCTAAAAATGTAGCTTTAGGATTCTTAGCCCCTTTTTATGATAAGTATTTCCTTGACTTTGAAAAATTGGAAATACTAAAAATACGAAATCAGGTAATTTTTCAAATAGGCCAATTTTTAATCCATTGTTGATAATTTCTGGCTTTGCATTTTTCCGTAGAGAAATTGACGGGTAATCGATCGGAGGCGATAATATAACTAAAATGCTTTTTGAATTAAAAAATTAACAATATTTTTTCAAGAAAGGTCAATATGCTTAAAAGCTTCAAAATGGTGGGTCTTTTATATTATGCTAGGTTGACGATTTCTTCAATAAATAATGATATTTACCTGAAGCACTCGAATCCATGATGTTTACTTTGATAACTGTCTTAAAACTGAAAATATTGACGTTTAAAAATGGGTTACTTAAAATACGTAAAAAATAAAAGATCGAAAAAGTGGGAGAATAATAAGTTTCGACTAGCGGCAGGGACACCCCCGTTGTCTATAAAAGCCGAGAAGACCGGTTTATTATCGCCCGGTCTATTATAAACGTAGAGGGATTTTGGATTTTGTATTTGCACCAATTTTAAAATTTTCACTTTTGGCCGCATAAATTCGTAAAATCTACCTATGTGCAGCGTCTGCCCTTAAAAAAACATCTTCCAAAAAAAGAAATTTTCAAACCCCCCCCCCCCCCCCCCTTCCGAAATCCTGGATCCGCGCCTGGTAGGTAAGTATGTACAGTGGTGATGGTGACTTGGCGGCGTATACAGGGGGGAGTCGCAGTGGGTTGTACACCACGCGCAATAGGTCTATACAAAATTTACAGAGAGCACTTTGGTGCCCTCGCCACCCCTACCGATGTGCTGCAAGCAGAACACAAATTGCCATTTCCATGGCCTCCGCACACCTCATTCTGGCAGAGAGAATCCCAGAGAGCCAACCAAATTTCCCGAGTGAAGCCTCTGCCCTGGCCCGGAAGCAAGACCAGATCCGCCAAACCGACTCGGCAGACCCCCGCAGAAAAGACCTCAACTGAAAAATTCTGAAATGGTGGAAGAGCACAAGAGGCAAAGGAGGGAGCAGCTAAGCACCTGCAATCTCTCTAGCGAAGCAAGCAATCCCTGGAACACCGTGAAAGCCTTATCCAACTCGACAAAACATAAAGACAAAGTTTCTATCACATTTGGTGATAATGAATTTGGTCGACAATTCCTACTGCATCCTCCGGCGGATAAGGCCAAACGTCGAATTGCTCAGGCGGCTGCGCAAAAGGCCAAAGATTGAAGCGCCGCTTGCTCCGTCAACTACAGAGATTCAGGAAGCTATAAAGAAAGCTAAACCATCTAAGTCGGCCGGACATAACCATGTTGATTCTAAGACACTTAGGACAGAAGGGAGAAAAAATCCTAACAGAGGTTCTCAACCTGTCGCTGGCCACCCTTGTCATCACCAATATTTGGAAGACGGCTTAAACAGGGGAGATTCATATCGGCCGATATCGCTCCATTCCCCGGTAGTAACAACACTTCAGGCCGCATTAATACCATAATACAGCGGACGTTTACAACTTGCGACACATCAACATGGATTCCGCAAAATGCATAGCACAACAGCAGCACTGAACGCTGTAAACACCCAGATAGTTATTGGCCTCAACCAAAAACGTCCCGGTGAGAGAACGATCCTCGTGGCACTTGACCTGTCGAAAGCTTTCGACACAGTCGACCACGCTACCTTATTGGAGGACAACTCGAGCCTCTCATATCATAGAGACTAAAAAGGTGGACGTGGTCGGCAATCATCGGTAGACTTTAGCAACCAAGTCTCCAGACCTTGGAGAATAAAGCAGGAAGTCCCACAGTTAGAGTTGTTCAGATCAGGGACCGAAAATAACGGTTATTTTTTTTTGTGTGGTGAAAAGGTTACGCAAAAATAACCTTTATCTTCTTTTGGCCCTTAATAACCATTATAAAAACCAAAAAACCGTTTTGGGCCTGAATAACCGTTATGGCAACCAAAAAACTGTTTTGGGCTTGAATAACCGTTATGGCAACCAAAAAACTGTTTTGGGCCTGAATAACCGTTATTCAGATTTTTATTCTTTTTTGGTCAGCAATAAAAATCAGGCCTATTTATTTGACAATATTTCTGGACGATATTGGTATCAAATGAAAGGTGTTGAGCAGGGCTTTTACATAGAGGTGTATTTGTTAAGATTCGTAGGTCGTGTTCTCAGTTATGAGTGAAAAGTGAACCCGGATGCCCTGGAATGTTTTAAGCAATATTGGTATAAAATGAAAAGAAGTAATCAGAGCTACAATCCCTGCTCAACACCTTTCATTTGATACCAATATCGTCCAGAAATATTGACAAATAAATAGGTGTGATTTTTATTGCTGACCAAAAAAAATAAAAATCTGAATAACGGTTATTCAGTCCCAAAACGGTTTTTTGGTTTTTATAATGGTTATTAAGGACCAAACAAATTTTTTTTCTCATGATAATGGTTAAATATGACTTTTACCCCATTTCTCTTATAACCGTTACGTCCCTGGTTCAGATGCCTCCAACAATAAACTCTTTCTACGCACCTGTGTGTATCTTATCTTTTTTTGTGCTTGAATTCTCGTTCTGATAATGTTGTTGGCATGCAATTGCCATTTGTATCAACTGAATACCTATGCCAGAAAAAGCATCCAACAAACAAGTGACCAGTTTAGCGATGGCTTGTACCGCTATGGTGGTTAACTTGTTGTTGTACTTTAAATATTTGAAATTTACCTGATTGTTGGCTAATATGATAAACATGTTAAAGTGGCAAAAAGGTGAAATTCGTGTGACAAATTTTTCAATTATAATTTGCCAAACGAAAAATGTGCATATTTTATTGCGCAGACATAAAGTTGATAGGACAGTTGGGAGAGAGAGAGAGAGGCAGATAAAGGTTTGGCGAAGTTTCAAAATGTGCTAAATGGCACAAATGTGAACAGAGACGCGAACGTGAAATCTTTCAGTTAAAAGTGCTTAACCCTAGAGTTGCTGTTTTCAAATTCTAGTTTTTTTGAGTAAAAAAATAATATGCAAATCCTTTTTTTTGAGTGCAAGCTCCAATTTCATCAATCACACATACGTCAATCAGTTAATAAACCACAATTACATGCATTACTTCACTCACCCGCTGGTCCACATGTGGTTAACACAGTCAAAACAAGATCAACATGATTACAAAGCAACAACACCAACAACAACAACTATAGCGTGCGATGAAGGTGGCGCAAATAGATTGAGCATAGACACGTACGAATATGAAATATACACTCTGCCACGCGGTGTGACAGCAAGTGGTCCTTTTGGCTGGCCTCCGTATATCCACTAACGATCATCCACCAGCGACTTACAACGTTAACTACGAAACATCTGACATTCGAGGTTCGATCGATGAATCGATTGCTCGTTGACTTGTCTGTAACAGCACATGAAGAAGAAGAAGCAGAAGAAGAAGAAGATAACAATAAACAAATATGCACGTTTAAGCAATTCAAAGCAGCAACAAAACACCCTTGATGGCCCAACTTGTACCTATCTAGTCACATGATATCTATGCTCATCAATCGGTCATTTGTAAGAGTCATTAAATTGATATCACGTCGAGAAGTGGTGTTAAAAAACGAGCTTAAGTACATACTGATTACAAGATCACACGCAAAGTTTAGTGAAACAAATTTATCTCGTTTTTTATGTAGATACTAGCATACAAAAACATGTATGTATGTATGTATGTATATACAAAATTAGTTAACAATAGATGCAGATTTTAAACCATGCACACACACCCATTCCGAACTACATACATCGATCGATTGACCGACTGTTTGACCGACCAACCAATTCTAGCCAACCGAACATTTGGACCAACTGCTGTGTGTATGATAAATAAGCCGTGATGAGAGTGAATATAAATTTACAAAATAAATAAAAAAAAATTTAGTCCAGCAGAGTTTAGCAAATATTTTTTTATTAAAAAAAAAAAATGTGTTATATAAATTCGATTTTAACCCATGCAATACTGAGGGAGCGTGGAAGGCCTTCTGCTTATGCCAGTTTTGTGTCAAGGCATAATATACTGCAGATCACATAGATACTCCTTATACCTATATGAAGTAATTTCTTGAAGGAGACGCAAGTTCATCATCATCGTTCCACAATACATCACATTCATCAGCTCACATCAACCGGAGAACATCCAAATAGCCTATCTGAGACCAAACACAGTTCTAGATTTAATGTTAGAAATCGAAGGGCAAAATGGAACTTTTACTCACAGCGCGCATTCTATCTATCAATCCATATCGTAGAGCCCTTAAAGAAAACGAGTATGAATCAATTGCGATCTGTATGAATAATCCAAACGCTATAAAGATCAGAGGACATATAAGCTATAGCTCAGGAATCTGTGGAATCTTGCAGATAATCGAGCACACTCACGCACGTAACATTTTACTCACCCACAGTACCAAAGTAAATACCGTAACGAAAGGGTTAATTGTTTGGGTGTGTACAAGCAAAGATTCCATTCGTTATGAAGTGTGTGTTAGCTAGTCGATCCTCTATTGAAAGAGGATTAGAAAGTAATAGTTATGTATATATATACATACACAAAATATCCAGATAGATCTATAGTGGTGATTAGTGAGCCATCGTTGATATTTTATGATCACGTTGTGAGATAATGGCAATCAATCGAAGGCACGTACCAAAAACTAATATTGAGGTAAATTTGTGCTGAATGTGAATAGCTGTTTAATTAGGTCTAAGTAAAAATAAATAAATGATGTAGATAAATAAATAAAACTAGTAAACCCGGCCACGCGATGCTGTGGCTTTCAATTACACTGTGCGACAATTTGAGGGAGGAAGAGCACTTATTTTAAATTGACTTCCCCTTAACGCCGATATATATTCTGCCATTTTTAAGCCCATAGATTCTTATTAATAAAATATAAAATTAAGCATATACATAATTACTGGTTATTTTTATTTTCCGTCGACCTAGATTTTGTATGCAATGATTTTGTCCGAGGAGTCCCATATTGAAGTTTTAATGCGAATAATTTTCTACAATATTTTATCCATATAGCTACATACCTCCAAAAGGTCATTTGTCTTACTTCTCTTTCTCTTCCCCTTTTATTTGCGCTTCCTCTTCCCTTTATCCATTTTATTTTCCGTACTCTTCCGTCTTTAGCTTCCTTTCCTTCGCCATTTCTGTTCCTTTCATTATCCCCTTCCCTTTCTTTTTATTACAGGGCAAGACCTTTCATGACACTTAAAATTTGAAAACCGGACAAACTGTAACGTAAAAATAAATTTTTGAACAGGTAGCAAATCGTTTTGTAAAAATCGTAATAAATTACTAATTTTCAGGCCAAGCATTTTCATATGCCCGGCAAAGCCATTTCATATGACACTTTAAATTTAATAATCAAACTGTGGAGTAAAAATAAATTTTGGAACAGGTGGCAATCCTCTTTATAAAAATTACAATAAGTTACTTATTTTCATGCAGGACCCTTTCATATGACACCTCAAATTTAAAAATCAAACAAACTATGGCGTAAAACTGAATTTTTGAACAGGTGGCAACCCTTTTTGTAAAAATGGTAATAAATTACTCATTTTCAGGCCAAGCATTTTCATATGCCCGGCAAAGCCATTTCATATGACACTTTAAATTTAAAAATCAAACTGTGGAGTAAAAATAAATTTTGGAACAGGTGGCAACTATCTTTGTTAAAATTATGATAAATTACTCATTTTGAGGCAAAGAACTTTCATATGACACCTCAAATCTAAAACTCGAAAAGACTATAGCGTAAAAATTAAATTGTGAAGAGGTGGCAACCTTTTTATAAAAATTATAATAAATTACTTATGTTCACACAGATCCCTTTCATATGACACCTGAAATTTAAAAATCACAAAAACTATAGCGTAAAACTGAATTTTTGAACAGGTGGCAACCCTTGTTACAAAAATTGTAATTAATTACTAATTTCCAGCTGAATCTCTTTCATATGGTACCTGAAATTTATAAATCAAGCAAACTATACAGGACAATTAAATTTTTAAACAGGTGGCAACCCTTTTCAAAAAAATTAAAACTTCCTGCACATCTACAGGCCAAGCCCTTTTATATGACACCCCATTTTCGAAAATCGGTATAACGGTGTAAAAGTTATGGTGTTTACAAAAAATCGCTTAGCGTAATATATATAAAGATATATATAAAGATAGCGTTTTTTTTTTTGTTTGAAAAGAATAGTCAAAAAAATGCGTATTATTTATTAGCATTAAAAAGGTGGAAACTGAGAATGAGACTTAAATCGAAGTCATATTATATTGAGATGCAAACGTGGTGATATTATACAGGGCCTCGGAGTAAAACATTTCTTTGTTGCTCTGGCTCCGCTTTTAGCTACCTTTTTGTTTGCTCCGAGCTCCACTCTCGCACCCATTTATTTATTTTTTTTTTTGCTCTGCGTCCGTTATATCTGCCAATAAACAAAAAAAAACGTTATCTACTTATGTAGCAGGGATGGAAAATGACTCGTGCCTGTGCACTTTTCGGCCTTTTCGGTAGCATCTTGGCACTTATGCACAATAGACAAGACTGTCTAAAATCAGATACGATAATTTTTATGATGAAAAGAGGCGCTCAATGCTTACTTGACATACACTCAGAGAAAACCCGCATCGTAAAAATGACTATGAAAATATTCAGCTTTACTATTCGCTTTTTTACTATGAAACCAAGGAAATATGACTATGAAACAACTTGATCTGAATATAAACGTATTATTTCAACCGTTCAAGTATGAAAGATATTCAACTTGAATATGAAAAACTTTGAGTTGACTAGTAAATACTAATCCAACTGGACAAGTATTAACACCTGTCATTATAAAATTTGTAATAGTCATCTTCAAGTTGAAACATATTTATTTTAACTACTGTTGATGCTTCAACTTGAATATGGTTCATAGTAAACTTAAATATTTAGCACAGTAAAAGAAATTTACGCTGTGTAGATTTTCGTTCCTTCATTTGAATGCGGCTTTTCAAATTTCCGTAATTCTTAGATGGTTTATACACTGTTCGAGCTATATTGCATGATTGAGCAACTCAAATATAACTCATTTTCCACAAGGGAAATGAGTTGGCTTATTTAAAGCCATTTTTCGTACCCCAGAGGTTGGCACTCTCGCCGAACCTTGGAGCTACAGCGCTCCCCCCACGTGAATACATACAATATGAACATTTTTTAAAACAACTATGTTGTAACTTTAACTTGACTATAAAAATATTCAATTTGAATATGCTGCATTTTTCAACATATTTAGGACAACTATTTTTCATAGTTGTTTTTACTATGACAACACTTCAAGTCGAGTATGGTTAATTTTCATTTTAACTACTTAATATTTATTATGATGGTATGAAGTGCAACGTAGTCAGAATCACTATTTTCATCCTAGGCGCAAAACCATTGGTAAAAATAGTCAAATCAAGGTGTAAATAGTCAGATTTACGTGCGTTTTTTGCTGAGTGTAGATGTAAACTTCAAACTATTTGGCATATAGGGCGAGTGTTTTCAGGATAATACAGTATCGCTTTAAAAACGTCTTCAGTTTTAAACCTTCCTTTATTCCCTACAGTCCAGCTTAGCAGAAAGTGACTAAATGTATTTGTATGTACATATTTATCTATATATACATAGATATGTAAGGAGCTAAAAAGCTAGTCACAGCTATTCTACAATCCCTCGGAACTCCGATCGCGGCGACGCCGGCTGCTACGACAAAACGAAAATTGGTATTCTGGTTTACGACGTTTCGAACATAAGTGTTGTTAAGTGTTAAACTATGTTCGAATCAGTGTTAGGTAGCGTTTATGCGAAATAATATGTATTATTTGACAGCACATTTGTATTTTTGACAGCAAATTTATATTTTCAGTAAGTTTTAGATTAAATTTTCACAAAGAATATATTAAATGGTTAAAAAATGGATTCCATTGCTGCAACAGCTTATTTAGTGAAAAAATAAATGGAAGAACAAGGGAATTTGGACATTAATTTTAATTCAATTTTTTAAAATATTGCTTTCTATTATAAAAAAAAAAAGTGACAACATATATGAAAACGGCATTTATAGAATACTGTCACCAAGTTTCATGCGATAATACCTTGTAATTCGGTAATTAACACCGGCTAAGCTTGGATAGAATGAACCAATTTTATTTATTTACAAACTACTGCGAATTTTTCAGTGAAACTTTCAGGAAATATTCTTTGGATGATAATTCATCTACCTTCAACGCTTTCAACTATTATTAAATTATAATATTAAAGTTCTCCAAAAGGAGAATTCTGCCGGCTGAGGATTTTTTTAAAGCGCGCCCAAAGGCCGGTGACAGAAAGAAGTCTTCTACACACACATTGCTTTAACAAGGAATATCTCTTGCGCTATAATCGTCCGCGGGAGCGATTTTTTTATGATCTGTGATAGGATCGTGGTTCATTATATACAAATTTTCCCTTAACACCAGTGGTACATTATTGCGATTCCCACTTTAACTATTAGTAATTTAAAAATAATGAAAAAAACTGGACTCCATGAACTCAAGGGCAATGAAAATGCCAACTTTAGTGAAAATAACATTTACAGCTTATTCCAACAAAGTTTCATGCGAAAACCTCTTGCAGTTGGTTTGTTTTACACTATGTATTTATAGTAATATGTTATATTGATGCAATCCTTGGATGACGCTCCACACTGGTCGCATATCAACAAGTTTTTATGGATCGCAAAACATAAAAGCAAATTTGAGATCCAGGTTGCGATCAATCAAGTCATGAATATGTACATATCGTGTAGCAGGAATTTTGTGACTCGCCAGGACGCGTTGAGCATGAACGGATATAGAAAGTGAGCACGTTTCTTCGATTTGTTAGTTTCTCGTGCAAATGTTTGTAAATCATGTTGCAAGGCGATATTTTAAATTTTTAAAAAGACACAGTCAGGCAAAAATGCTTAAAGGAGTACATCTTGGCACAGAAATTATGCCCGACTTGCGCTACCCACTCATATTACATGATCGTAGTAATAATACACAATTAAAATTATTTTCAGAAGCTTTTATTAAACAATAATATATAGATATTGCTAAAAAGGATAATAAATTTCATTATTAAATAAAAGTTCAATACGTTGCAACTCCTTGTACTTATTTCCCTCTATTCAGTCAATTGTACTAAAGCAGATTCCTTTTGTTCACTTATTTTGCAAAGAAAAGGCCAGTAGCATAGCTAAACCAAGCCCGTTTTGTATAATAATGTTGCATAAATTTAAAAATCATAGTTTAATTACATTAAATTGGTAATATTTCCAAAAATAATCAAAATTTCTATTGCCTCCGACACACAAAAGCTGACGGAAAGAATCGTTCCGATAAACTGTCAAAAATCCGATCCATCGTGAACCAGGATGCCGATTTCCGATCTTCGAAAAAATCTGACGTTCATCGGACGTCAATCGAATTGCAGAATGCCATTTGATCCGATTCACCTCCGATGAAAGTGGATCGTAAACCGGAATAGATGTGAGTGATTTTTAGCTCCAGCTCTAGCTCCGCTCTAGCCAATAATTTGAGCTACGCATTAATATGCATTATTTATGGCATGTTGTTCTTGGCGAGTATTTTCGATTTGAATTTCACTCTCTTTCATTAATTTCAAAATTATTATTTTTCTTAGAAAACTCACTAAATACGCAAATTGCTTTAATTCGTTTTCTTCTCAATTAAACTTGTTTGCCTTCAACTGTGCCAAATTAGTTAAATTTTAGCCAACAAAACGAGTGCATGCAGTACCGTTATTAGTTTCATAAACATAAACATAAATATTTTCAAATGTTGATGGCACATTTAGCGGAAATTCACTTCAAATGCAATTTCAGATCTCATCAATTGATAAGAACACAAAAGACAAAGTTTTCAAATTACAAGCTAAACAACAGCAAATGGCTCTGGCTAAATGGCAATCGGCTAAAAGAATTGGCAAATTGGCAAAACAAAAAGAGCAAACAAAACCAAATGCAACTTTGTGCTTAGTTTTGCATAGCAAAAGCCCAAAACAACAAAGAACCAAAAAAAAAAGAAAACAAAAACAAAAAGGGCACATAAAAAGCTGGAATGTTTTTATTCATTAGAAAACGGAAGGAAAACTGGAATTTTTGTATCGTGCTGTATGTAGTTACACTGTGTACGGTAGCCACTGCCAATACGAATCAACAATCGAAAAGTTATGGGGCTTTATTTTATTGCACGGTAGGTACCTATAGAACTACTAAGCCGAACAAAACAAGAATAAAAACAACTGCAAACAGATACAGAAAATAAAAACGAACATAACTTTTGTGCTTCAATGCAATAAAAAATCAAGTAAGGTGGGTTTGTATACGTTAATGTCGAATATTTTAGGTGTTTTTTGAATGACAGAGGACTTGAAAGTCTTCGACACAAACTATGAGATTATCTTTCGATCAAGGAAGAACTGGTGAGATGTTAAACTCGTTCAGACATTCGATGTTTCGGTTTCACGGACGTGTCAAAAATGGCGGGCGGAGTGGCAGCGGCTATCTTCGCAACGCAGCCGGACATTTCCATATCAATCAGGCTCGCGGACACGGCGAGCGTTTTTCAATCTGAAATTTTCGCCATACGGGAGGCCTGCAAGGCTTTGCTTGCAGCGTTGAGTGCCAGTTTCAGAAGCAGGATAGGAATTTTCTCGAATAGCCAGGCAGCTCTGAACGCTCTGAGATCTGTAACGGTATTATCACGCTTGGTCGAGCAGGTTGGGGAGTGGGTCATAGGCTTAGCAAGTCGCCATAGCGTGTCTCTGATTTGGGTGCCGGGGCAACGCGACATTCAGGAAAGCGAAGTGGCTGATGAGTTAGCCCGGCAAAGCTGGGCTCTTGATGTCACAGAAGCGGACGAGCTTCTTGCTCCCCTGTGTTTCATTAAGGGCTAAATCTCTCGGCACTGGTTTGAGGAGGCTAAAACAAGATGGAAACGGTTGCAGACCTGCAGGTTCTGCCGAAGTATGTGGACCTCATACAACGAGATGCGATCATCAGCCATTCTAAGGATGGAAAGAACGGATATACATGGCATATGGCTTAACTGCGGTGTTCACAGGAAGTTGGGCTATTGGTGCCCACGCGGGCCGGCTGGGACTAGACCATAACACTTTATGCCGCAGCTGCAATCTTCCGCGAGCGGAGGAGACGGTGAAGCACCTGCTGTGTGAGTGTCCTTGGTACTGCAAATGATATTCCTTGGCAAGCCCTTCTTCGACAACCGCTCGGAACTCAAGGATGTCAAGCCTGAGGGGCTTCTTGGATACCTAAGCTCAACAGGATGGACTATATCCATCGTAGGACCTGCCCGGTTTCCGAATTGATATTCCTTAATCTATTCTTCTGGTTTTCAGGCACGAGTCGTGGTAGCAAAACGGCGTTTCGGCGCTAATTGGAGTCATTGGGACTCGCCACTCTAACCAACCAACCAAGCTAGCTTGAAAGCTCTTAAATTCAGATTCGGTTATTGGAATATGAAATATGCTATTAATTTATCGACGCATAGAACTTAGGTTCAAGTGGTCAAGTAAATGCAAGTAAAGTAGACCAAACTTTCATATTACCATTTTAATTTCATGCAAGGTATACAAAAACCGAAACAATAAAGATAAAACAAAAATTAAAGTTTGAAATAGGAGCTTCGTGGTTGTATCAATACATCAAGTTTTCAAAAAGCAAACAAAAAGAAAAACCAGAAAGAATCAAACAAATGAATTGAAATGAAATCAACTGAAAGGTAACAAACAACACCCGCAGCAGTGCAAGCAAGTCAAAGTGACTGAACTAGAGGCACCAACGGGTCTTCGCTTGCCAAATGCAAATACATAAATTTTGAAATTTTTTGCAACAAAAACCATTTGGTCGGTTGGTTAGCGTACAAAAAAAAAAGGAATTGGAATAAGGCACGTTCCGGCATTGCTTCGCCAGTTGAGCTGCTGACTGCGTAGGTACCTACCTGAGCTACCGTAAAGTGGACGTCATCCTTAAGTACATATGTATGTATGTATGTATGTAAATCTGCTTGACTGCTCCGCGCGCTCATTTCACACATTCGTCTCTGGTTGCGGTGTGAAAAATTCAATAAAGCGTTGACATAAATCATTATCGTAAATAAAAGCAGTTCCACAAGGCAGAACAAGAAGGAGTACACGCAATGCAAAAGGAGAAAAAAAAACAACAACAACCCCAAATAAACTGCCTTTCCATACAATTGGCATGAACACGCCGCCGGCGGCCAAGTCAAAATGTGGAAATTACAAATTGGTTAATCTGCAGTCCAATCCAATCGAATTTCAATTGAATCGCGTGGCAATGCAACGACCACACACACCCGCACTTCTACATATAGCCAGTTAGTAAAGGTGTTAATATTCAATTAAATCTTTGCCTTAAATTGACTAGTGTGGAAAATATGCATGTACAGGAAAGTCTCGTGGTGTATGCGCCGCAAGCAGCTTGTGGCAGGTCAAAGCCAAACTTAATAAATTAGACACCAACAAGCTTGACCGTACAATTTTTCAATTTCGGTTTGCTTTATTGAATTTTTGCATAACTTTCGCGTGCTTAGACTAACCCAGGAACGAACAGCTGGTGGTGGTCGGTGGTGGTAGTAGTGATGGGGTTGAAAAGGTCGCTATTATTGAATTTGTATTATCGAAGGAAGATTGAAAATATATTTTGCGTCTCGTTAAAGTAGAATTTAAATGTGGAACGTAAGATTTTTTCACGGTGTGGGTAGCTAAAAGTAATAAGCAGGGCATTCTAATGTTACAACTAAGCTATACTACTGTGTCGATCAATCGGAGTAGAAAGAGCAAAAAAAAAAAACAAAGAACTGTTTTAAAAAAGTCCATAGCTGAATCATAGGAAAAGTGGCGGGGTCTTATAAAGGTTTTTTTTTGTGATATCCCTGTGTGCAAGTGGATAACAAAAGCTCTTCAGCAATCGTTGAATGTTTCGACTGAAGAAGAGCTCCATCAGCTTTGAAGAAAAGACAATTCATTGCACATGAACAGTCATCATTCCTTCTTAGGGAAGAACCCATGGCAGACCAGTTTCACAAAGTAAACTCTGAACTCTTACTTTAGCTTGAAGACGAATTTTGCGTATTTATACTCCCTTCAGATATTCCGCCATTTGCATTGTAGATAAAACAGAAGCATGTGTGCAAAGCATAGATGGGCATACTGCAGTAAACTCAGTAATGCAGTAAAAAAGCGAGTGCTGTAAAGCATACATGGCCACCCAATGGCTCCAGTGACTCCGTTTGTCTCCCAACAACATCGCTGTGGCTCCGAGTGGCTCCCAACAACAAGCAAATCAATTTCGACAGAATAACGCACATTTCTTTTTTTCACAGAAATCGTCGTCGCGGCGAGCACTCAAACCTAACGGTCCAGCTTCGACCGACATTCATTGTGTAGTTACGCCTTCATACATACATACATATGTACATATGGTTGTACATTTATATCTGCTACCTCGTTCATGTTGTTTAGCAAAATATTTGAATGCCTAGCTGCAGCATATCTATACATACATATGTATGTATGTAGGTACATTAGGTACATTGTACATTTGTTCTTTTCAAAATGACATCTAAGAATAGAAAGTGCTCATGGGAGTATGATTTTTTTTATGTATGTTGTTGCAATAAACCGTTATTTGGCAAAATAATATTTTTATAACTCCGAGAAGAAGGTTGTTGCAATTTTTATTGATGTTGTTGTCGTGTGGCTCCCTTATGCTTAATTTGTGGCCACCTATGCTGTAAAGCTTACTGAATGCTTATGAAATTGCAATAGCTATTAAAATATTACTTTATGTTGCAAGATATTCGAGTTCAAACTGAGTTTTTCGAAAATTTTCGGTAGAAAGTCAAAGAAAAACATTTGACTGCTTGAATACTGGTAATGCATTACTATTGATACTTCAAAATGCCCATCTATGGTGCAAAGTAACATAACTCTTCTGTATATACATACATAAATAATTTCTATTATTTTCTCATCTTTATTTATCTTGCTCATTGTTGAGTTTATTAAAAATGTATTGTGTATACATACCTACATTTAATAAAAAAATGCAATCAGCGCATTTTTTTGCATAAGCACAGCGCTGCCCACGCGCAGAAGGCGGAGACTAGCTTTAACTTTGGCTAGCAAAAACTTGGCAGAGAAAAAATTGAAACAGTAAGCTAGCAAATACATACCTAAATAACAATGCAACAGACATTTATAAAAAACAAGTAAGGAAGCTTAAGTTCGAGTGGAATCGAACATTAGATACTCAGCTGTATGCTTTCATTGTTTGTTTGCGTTTGATGGATTTTATATAAAGCGAGTGCTGCATAAAGTGGGCGTAGCCACGCCCATTTTCAAAATTTTTATCAGTCATCGAACTAAGCATATGAATATTATTCTTTGTGAAAAATTTCATTCCTTTATGACTTCAAGTTACAAAGATGTCACGTTACAAATTTCCAAAGCGTGTTCCAGAAAATCTTTGCTAAAAAGTAGGCGTGGTCATAAACCGATTTCAATAAATTTTTGCGTGTCTATTAATACAAGTTATAAAAGTGTATAAACCAAGTTTCATCATAATATCTCAATTTTTTGTCGAGTTATGGGCTCCGAAATCTCGTAGATTCCTTTGTCTAAAAGGAGGCGGTGCCACGCCCATTTTCCAAAATTTTTCTATTTTTTGTTTCCGGTCTATCGTAGAAATCAGACCACAAAATTTCAATGAATTATCTTTACATTTGACAAAGATATCGCTTAAAATGTTTTTATTAGGTCACTTTATAATACCCATATATAAAAGTGGGCGTGGTCGTCAACCGATTTTGGAAGTTTTTCGTCCAAACAGTTGCCTAAGTAAGTATATCACGCGTACCAAAATTCATCGATATATCTTCAATGGTTTCTGAGTTATGGCTTATAAAACCCTCAATGTTTGACCCTTTCTAAAATTCACCAAATTTCTTCATAGGGGCCTGAGCTCAACACATGGGTAAAATTTCATCGCTCTAGCTTTATTAGTGGCTGAGATACCAAATTTCCGATTTTTTCTATATAGGAAAAGTGGGCGTGGTCATGGTCCGATTTCGCCCATTTTCAATACCAACCATCCCAGTCTCGATACCAACTTGCATTCCAAATTTCGTCAAAATATCTCAATTTTTGCGCGGGTTAGAGTGTTTACAGACGGACAGACGGCCGTGGCTAAATCGATTTCTCTTTTCACCCTGATCATTTTGATATATATAAGTCTATATCTATCTCGATTATTTCATTCTGTTACAATCCACCGTTATGTGATTAAAACTATAATACTCTGTGTACTAGTACAGCTGAGTATAAAAAACAGCTTCCAGCAGCTCAAATTTCTAAATGCGATAGTCAAATCACAGGAAAGCAAGTCTTTCTTGCTGGGCACAATGTTTTGTGGTGGGTGGGCGTAGAGTTGTTGATAAAAAAAATAATATGCAGCAACAAATCTAAAGAAAAAAGTTCTAATGGAAGAATTTAAATTAATTTAATGTAATAAATTAAATTAAAAAAAAATTTTTAACCATAACAACATTTAACCATAAATTTGGAAGGAGTGTAAGAAAAAAGAAGAAGAAAACGAAATCTAGCTTAATATGATTGCAAAGACTTCTTCTGCTTCTTACTATTGCTCTTCTTCTTCCTCTACCTCTACCTCTTATTCTTCTTCTTTCTATTTTTAGTCTTCTTATCATTTTCCTTCTTCTTCTTCTTCTTCTTCTTCTTCCTCTTCTTCTTCTTCTTCTTCTTTTTCTTCTTCTTCTTTTCTTCTTCTTTTCTTCTTCTTCTATTTCTTCTTCTTCTTTTTCTTCTCTTTATTCCTCTTCCTCTTCTTACTTTTTTTCTTATACTTCTTCTCCTTCATTGTCTCCATCGCTCATTTAGAGCACTCACCTTGCTTTGGTGCCATGTGGCGCTTCCTAAATCAATATACCACACATACATACCATATGCGCCATTTATAATCATTGTTACAGCATGCTAAACAATCAATAAAACAAATATGAAAAAAAAAAATTCAATAAAAAACTAAAAAAAAAATTACAAAAAAAAATAAGAAAAAAACTAAGTAAAAAAGGAGTAAAAAAAAATTGAAAAATATCAAACTCTTTTTTTGTCTCTTGTGGCGCTCGCTGGGTGTTAAAAATCATTCAACATTTTACTAACCATGCAATAAACCGTTGTGCCGCGATGCTGCGGGTGGTTTTCTAACTTTTTTTTTGTTGTATTGTAAGCTAATGTAGGCGCTTGCGAGACGCACTCATTAGTTTGACTCAGTGGCGGATCCACGGGGGGGGTTTTGGGGGTTCAAACCCCCCCCTTGTGGTTTATCATAGATCCCAAATTAATGCCTTTATTGATTCTGCGCCCAAATTTCCCAAACTGAACAAGGAAAACTCTATCATTCCAAAAGCAATGGTTGGACCATATAAAATCCAAAAAAATGTACCTACATGGGAAAAAAGTTCATGTAGGTACCTTTGGACGCACGTGCATAAAATCAAATTTTTCAAATGCTATTCGCAAATTGCCAAATCGCAAATTTATTTTCTTTTCTTTCTTATCCCTATTTTTATCGGGATTGTACAGAAATAATTTGGTCAGAAATGTCTGAATCGTTGGAGAAATTGCCTTTTTCAGAGGCATTTCGCAATTCTTGTTTAAATTAATCTTTTAAAAATTTGAGTATATAAACAAAAGAACTTCAATAAAGTAAAAATTCTATTAAAAATATACATAAATATAACCAAAAAGTACTACATACATATATTCTTATTTATTTTGGCTTTAAATGCAAGGGTAAGTGAAATTGATGATCAATTTGCCACCAATACCATACGATACTCATTCGCACGTACCAATGCAAAAATATACATACATACGTTATACTTACATGTTATTTAGAACTTGAATTGAAATCTCCTGCACTTTATGTGATGACATACATATTAGGTCCGTTTATTATTAGCTAGTTATGAATAGTTAGCCAAGTTTCGGCTGGAAAATCGTTTCTTGAGTCAAAAAAAATAGCAGAAGAGAGCTATTGACAGCTCCAAATTTCAGCTAGTAAAATTTTCCCTAGCTGAAATTATTTGCTGCCAAAGTAAGAAACAGCTGTTGAAAAAATAAACAAACGAATACTTTTGATTTTTATTACTTTTGAAATTTTCTGAATTTTTGAAATAGAAATAAAGAAAATTAAATGTTATGATGTTTTTGTTTTGACCAGCCTTCGTTTTATGATTCTAAGTTTTGTTGAGCTTTTTGGCCTTATTTTAATTAAAAAGAATGTTTTGTATACATGTATGTCTTTTGTTTATTTATTTATTATTTTGCCCGACGTTTCGGTAAAACTCCTTTACCATCTTCAGGGGTCGACTTTATTTTTGCAAAATCACACGAACATGGAGATATGAAAGAAAACAAACATTTAGATTTAGATTTCGTGTGATTTTGCAAAAATAAAGTCGACCCCTGAAGATGGTAAAGGAGTTTTACCGAAACGTCGCACAGTGGGGGCACCTCCATACAAACGCGGCCAAAAATAGTAATAATTAAGCTAGAATCTTGAAACTCGGAACTTAAGCTTTTTTGGTTGAAGTTAGTAAACTGTGAAAATTTGAACAAAATCCACCCACAAATACGCCCACCTCCCATATAACGGTATTTTTGAAATTTCAGCATTTTCCTAACTATTATAGCTAAAATGCTCCATTTTGATTAGTGTATACATTTTTGAAATATAAATCAAATGCGGTAATCATTTTGGAAAAAGGGTAAAGCACTTCACCGTTTTTAAATTAAAAATATATGCACTTTTAAGTATGTTATAAGCATTTATCATAAAACTTTCATACAAAAAAAATCGCATTTCAAAAAAATTTTATACCGGAAATGAAATTACACTTTTCTAAAGGATTTCAGTGTGATAAACCTGAGTCTGGAGTCAGATTTTCCAAATTGTTTCTAGTTTCTGAGATATTCATGCCCAAATAGGAAAAAAACACGTTTTTTGGCTCTATTCCCTGCTTAATATCTTTTATATAATTACTTTCCACTCAAGTTCGATTTAACCAGTTGAAAGCACAATCATTACCCTTGAAAACAGCGTTTAGTTTTTTCGAATATCTTAATTAGAATTGGAAATATCGATATTTAAGTTTCACCATTTTGACAAATATTCCCCATACAAAAAAATTTAAACTTTTTGAAGCATACTTCTGGGCATTTTGTATGGGAAAAATGTACCAAAACTCAAAAAACACCTTCCATAAAAATGTTCATAAAACAAAATGGAGCAAACGAATTTTTACAATTTTTTCGCCAGTTTTTAAAAGACATTCAGGAGCATCAAATATTAAAAAATTGAGGAGGTAATATTTTTTGTTTTTTTTTAATTTCATTTTAAAATTTTACAATTTTGACAATTTTTTTTTTTATATTCTAAAATAAAAAAGCTGCCAAAGATAACAATTAACGCTGATAAAAAAAATTACCTCATAATTTTAAAGTATGGACCATTTGCTGAAAGACGATAGAGAAATATTCGATTAGTCGCCTAAATATACACGTTTTTCATAATGTCAAAAGTAACATAATTAATGCATTTACAAAAACACAGTTTTAGGCAGATGGGAAAAAAATTACAAAAGCAAATGGAGCAAGTGGATTTTTAAAGTGAAAATGCAGTTTGATTAAGAATATATTATTTCAAAGCATAAAAAAAAATTGAGGAGGTAATATTTTTTGTTTTTTTTATTTTTTTATTCAAAGTCGAGGAAAATTTTTTTATCATCGACATTTTTTGTGAATATTTGAAAATTCATATAAATTCAACAGTGAGCGCTATTTACAACTAAGTTATTTTTTCTGAAAGAGAAAATCATTATCTATGTAACGATGTATCATTCGTGTATGTAGGTTAACAGTTAAATGAGAAAGAGCGTTTTGTATGAGGTGTGTTCATTGAGAAATAAAAGGACCTATTTTTTGCTCAACTTTGGGCACCCTGTACGGCTAAACGAAAAGATACTCAAAAATTTTTATATAAGCTTTTTTATTACAATTTGATGTATCTGTCGATCTCTGTTTAAAAAAATGGTTTTACTCATACTTTAATTTTGAATTTATTTTTGGCCGCAATCACCCATTGTGCGTCGGGCAAAATAATAAATAAATAAACAAAATACATACATGTATACAAAACAAAATTAAATGTTTTTTTTTAGAAAAAATAACCATTAACAGTCAAAAAAGGCATTAAAATTACTAATCGCTAATTTTTACTATTATTCCGTTTCTTGATTTTCTGTTCGTTTCGCACTTTATGAGCGCAATTCTTTCCGTTTTGCTCACTTCACAGCTAGTTTCTAGTTTAATAAGAAACAAACCTATTGTTAATTTTGAGGGTTTTGAGTTTGGTGTATTTAAGGTGCGGGAAATGGCGCAACTAGTATATAGAATAATAATAGTAGGTGGTATTAGTCCATATTTTCACCAGCGCGCATAGGTAGATTTTCAAGTTTTATGCGGCCAAAAATATTTTATTGTCTACATCTATTCCAAATTGCTTGTTTAATGCGTTAAAAGTCGATTTTATTGAAAAATATATACAGTGACTCAAAAAAAATCATACGCCAAAGTTTTTAAATTTATTTCAAAGAGTTCTGTCGAAAATTTTACTTTCTTATTTTAGTTTAAAAATATAGAACATTTTTCAATAAAAATCGTTTTAAGCAGGATTTCTCAGCTTATGGAAAAAATTTGAAAAATCGGAGAAATTTCTGAAAGTGGATTAAAAATTTCAAAGCAAGGCCATAACTTATAGAAGATTTTGAGGAGATTTCTAAGTGTACTGTTATATAGCCAACCAATTTTAGTGTAAAAAGATTTTGAGGAGATTTCTAAGTGTACTGTTATGTAGCCAACCAATTTTAGTGTAAAAAGTGAAATTCTCAATGCTGTGAAAAATTCCGTCAATTTTAGAAGTTTTTTTCTGTAGGGTGTAGGGTGAGACCGTTCCAATTAAAATTTCCGAAAAGCAAATGAAAATTTTCAAAAAGTTGAATGTTGCATATTGTTATATTAAAATTGAATGAATCATTCTTAGCCCCTAATAAGTTTCGACTAGCGGCAGGGACACCCCCGTTGTCTATAAAAGCCGAGAAGACCCGGTCTATTATAAACGTAGAGGGATTTTGGATTTTGTATTTGTACCAATTTTAAAATTTTCAATTTTGGCCGCATAAATTCGTAAAATCTACCTATGTATGTGCAGCGTCTGCCCTTAAAAAACATCTTCCAAAAAAAGAAATTTTCAAAACCCCCCCCTTGCCGAAATCCTGGATCCGCGCCTGGTTTGACTATTTGTTTAGCCTCGAAGTGCGTCAGTTTTATAGATATTAGTTAGTAAAAATTAGCAGCGGGCGATTTTACAATAGATACCAGTTTGCATATGAAACATAGCTGGTTATATATGTACAAACAAATGTATCTACACAGCAGGTGATTTTCCTAGAACGCGTGTTATGGTACTTACACCTTCATTTTTTGCCTCATTGAACTTTTTTCAACCGCAACATTTTCCTTATATTTCTACCTCTTCGTGCGATCGCGCATCTTTTTCATATCACATATTACACCTAATATGTTCACTGGACACTTCTTGTCCCTGGCCAATTTATGTAGTATGTATGTATTTAAGTACGTATAATTAAATATCTGTTTAGGGTTAAGCACCTTGTGACTAACAAAAGTTCGTTAAGTTGCGTGAAAGTCCCAAGAAACCAGTGGCGGACCTAGCATAAATTGCCTGGGCAAGCCTATGTGTGAAGCATAACCATTAGCCATTTATGTAATTTCCTTTGCTGTATTATTTAAAAGTTTCTTTTTAACATTTTCGAGTGGCCCGAATAAATACTTTTCAATGCTCGAACGCTCCCTTTTTTTGTTTATTACGCGTATGTTTGTACGGGCATTTGAACAATTCGGGTATTTGAAGATCGTTTTTTCTCGTTTATTTTTTTTTTTTTTTTTTGTTTTTTTTCATATGTATTTTTTATTTTTGTTTTCCTGATACACATTTTTTTGTTTGTATACTCAGAGAAAAGGAATCAAAAATAAAATAAACGTTTTAAACCAAGTCATTTTTACTTGAAAGAGTTTTTAGTGCTTAAAAAAAACCATTTTCGATCATCAGCACTCTTTTCGGAAGTGGATGCACCGGGGATTGAACCCGAGTCCATTCCAACTTCAGCCGCAATGACCCAACGGATAAACACACTCGGCCATTGAGACTCTGTGCAAGCTGTTGGATTTTCCCCACTTTTGCCTTTTTCATTTTCAACATTAACGTTAGTGTGTATATGCTTTTGCATATATTCTCCACAAACGTGTTGAATTTTTGTTGTAGGCAGTTCGCATTGAACATTGTTGTTGGTATTTATTTTATGTATATACCAAACAACGTTAACAATTTTACTTGAAAGAGTTTTTAGTGCTTAGCACGAAATTTTTATTTTTAATTCAATTTTTAATTGTTGGGGTAAGTGGAAAAAAATTCAACAACTATTTACAGCGAAGGTTGAGTGTCATTTTTATTTTATAAATTTTTTTAAATTAAAAATTAAATTTTTTAAATTAAAATGTATTTAGGATTTAAAAAGAAACATGTTTAAATTAAAAATTAAAATTAATGGAATAAAAACGAAAGTTTTTCCTTCAAAATCTCATAGTGCTTAAAATAAAAATAAACATTTTTAAATTAAAATTGTTTTTTCTTGATTTTGCAATTTTACTTAGAACATTTTTAAAATAAAAAATTTCGTATTTACATAATTCTTAAATATAAAAACGTGCGCTAGGGAAATCTTACACGAATGCGCAGAGGTATTTTTAGTTTCCTTATACCGACGGAAATTTCAGCAGTAGCAAGTGTATTTGCTTATTGCCTAAAAAATGGGTGCTTTAGTGTTTAAAAAACTGAGGTCCAATTTGATTTCCACCGCTTTTTAAAATTATCTTGATATTGTGCCAATAGTCGCCAAAAATCACAATCAACCCTTTTATAATCTGGTATTTGATATTTATGTTTGCATGCACATGCAGATGTAAGAAATTATGTGCATAAGTATGTACCTACATGCAAACGAAAATCAAATCAAATATGCATATGGCTGTGAATACTGAACTTTTGAATGCCGAAGCCAGCTTCATATTCGCATACAAATTTGATGTGAAAAATAAAAAAGTGCTTTGCTAGTTTTTTTTTTTTAAATTTAAGTCTGAAAATAAGCAATTGGTTTCTCCTTAGCGAAAGCGAGAAAACAAGCTATGTTATTCTGTTTTGAAAGCCACGTAAAAGCTAATGTGTGGAAACGTTGAAGCATGCTCACTGTGCTGTGATTGGCTGTACAAACAAAATACAAAATAATCATATCATTCTCAGAGAAAAGGGGATACATTTAAGTAAGTAGTTCTCAAACTGAGAAAATTATAATTCTTGAATCGACATTTAATGTAGTTCTCTAATGATAATTTGCAAATACTTTAGATACTAGTTATGTATATAATCTAATCGCCACGTAAGAGATTGTGTCCTGGCAGTATTTACTGCTTTTGATTACATTTTCTTATGTTAGTGAAACTAATCAAAGCTAGTTGAGAACTATTACAAAAATGTAAAGATTCGTGTGTAAGAAACTTGTGAGGTTTGAATCTATCTACTCTTCAATGCTTTTTCTTCTGGAAGCTTGTTTCCAGAGATTTTCTTTAAAAAAAAAGTGGCCTAAAAGAAGCCATTTCTAAACTACATATTGACACAAATATTGCAAATTTATCTCAAGAAATGCATCAGGTAAAAATTTTCTTCAAAAACGGGTTAAACTTGAAGCAAATTTTGAACTTGGACGTTCTTGAAGAAAATTTTGAGCTGGCGTACTTTTGAAAACTTTTCTGAACTGGCACGATCTGCCAGTCAGGTCGATATATACATATGTATGTACCTACGTCTTTTTGGTATAACAAAAGCTTCTGCCATTTCCTGGCTTCATCTTTTGAATTTTCCAAATCCACCTCTCTCCTACGCACATTTATTATTCCCCCCCGCTTATATGTAATGTGGATAGTATTACTATATCACATTATGTAATCATTTGATACACGATGTTGATCGTTATCACCAGCTCATAACGATCCAGCCACCAACTGTTTCTATTCATGCGTATTTGTATTCGAAAAATCATTCCACATGACCGCTCTCTGTGACTTTTCTTTAACTAACAACTGAGAGATTCGTTTTATTTCCTTATTTTTCTGTGTGCATTCTATGTCTTGGATAGCTTGTTAGGTGTCTAATGTTTTGTTGTTGTTAATCACAATATTTTTCTTGTTTTCTTGTTACGTTTCTACTGATTTTATCATCACCTCCACCTTCGCTATGTTTGTTGATTGCTCCAACGCAACGGTTGGCGTTGTGGGATTTTCAGTGAATTAAGATTTGGGTTTTCTTCGTTTTTCATTGTCACATTGTGTCATTTGATTTGTGTTTGAATAAGAAAATGTTAATGCACCTGTGCATGCCTTTTTTATTATATTTAAATTATATTTATCGAGAAATTTTATATTCTTCACAAATTTTAAAGACTGCATAATTGTATGTTAAGTTGTTTAGTTCTCTTTCCATTTGTTTTTTTTTTTCTACTCCAAAGATAACATATTGTTTTTTTTTTCTGGCTGGTAATCTAATACGCTTTTATGTAAATTTTATTATATCTTTTGTAATTTTTTAACACTCATGTTTAAGTCTACATGGGAGGTATGTACGTATTTTATTTGCCATTTCAATGGCGCCAAATTTTATTATCGTCACAGTTGTGCTGTCACAACACAAACGCCATGCAAATGCATTAAATTTTTATACTCAGCTGTACTAGTACACAGAGTATTATAGTTTTGATTTCCTAACGGTGGATTGTAACAGAATGAAATAATCGAGATAGATATAGACTTATATATATCAAAATGATCAGGGTGAAAAGAGAAATCGATTGAGCCATGTCCGTCCGTCTGTCCGTCTGTCCGTCCGTCCGTCTGTGAGCACGATAACTCGCGCAAAAATTGAGATATTTTGCTGAAATTTGAAATGTAAGTTGGTATCAAGACAGGAACGGATGGTATTGAAAATGGGCGAAATCGGACCATGACCACGCCCACCTCCCCTATATAGTAAAAATCGGAAATTTTGTATCTCAGTCACTAATAGAGCTAGAGTGATAAAATTTCACACACGTATTGAGCTCAGGCCCTTATGAAGAAATATGGTGAAATTTTGGAAAATGGGCGGTGCCACGCCCACTTATTTAGGGACAAACATTGAAAGTTTTATGAGTCATAACTCAGAAACCGTTAAAGATATATCGATGAAATTTGGTAGGCGTGATGTACTTACCTAGGCAAATGTTTGGACGAAAAATTGCCAAAATCGGTTGACGACCACGCCCACTTTTATATATGGGTATTATAAAGTGACCTAATAAACGCATTTTAAGCGATATCTCTGTCAAATATAAAGATATATCATTGAAATTTTATGGAAGGTGTCCAACTATGGACATAAAACAAAAAATACAAAAATGTTGGAAAATGGGCGTGGCACCGCCTCCTTTTAGAAGCAGGAATATACGAGATTTCTGAGCCCATAACTCGACAAATAATCGATATATTATGACGAAACTTGGTCTATACACTTTCACTACTTGTAGTAATACATGTTCAAAATTTTACCAAAATCGGTTGACGACCGCGCCCACTTTTATATATGTGTATCATAAAGTGGACTAATAAAAACATTTTAAGCGATATCTTTGTCAAATATAAAGATAATTCATTGAAATTTTGTGGCATGAGTTCTACAATAGATCGGAAACAAAAAATAGAAAAATTTCGGAAAATGGGCGTGGCACCGCCTCTTTTCAGACAAAGGAGTCAACGAGATTTCGGAGCCCATAACTCGACAAATAATTGAGATATTATGACGAAACTTGGTTTATACACTTTTATAACTTGTGTTAATAGACACGCAAAAATTTATTGAAATCGGTTTATGACCACGCCTACTTTTTAACAAAGATATTTCTGGAACACCCTTTGGGAATTTGTAACAAGACTTCTTTGTAACTAGAAGTCATAAAGGAATGAAATTTTGCACAAAGAATAATATTCATATGCGTAGTTGGATGACTGATAAAAATGTTGAAAACGGGCGTGGCTACGTCCACTTTATGCGGCACTCGCTTTATATAAAATACACCCTATATCGAACAAACGCAAACAAACAATGAAAGTATACAGCTGAGTATCTAATGTTCGATTCCACTCGAACTTAGGCTTCCTTACTTGTTATTAATCATATTAAAATACGAGTACATAAACATAGCATGGGAAATGCTTAATGTTTTTTTAATTAAGAGAAATGAACGGATGTAATCTGATCTATAGTTAACACTTCTTTAATATAACTAGTATGTATTTATTTAAGCAAATATTGGATTTTATCTCCAAGCTCTTGTTGGCCTTAAGGCCTTGATTCATCGATTATTGTAAAAAGAAAAACCATCGGCAGCTTTGGAGCATAAAAAATTTCCTTTGCTTCTATAAATCACAGCCAGTTAATACACTATAGAAATATCTCACTATTTTGCAATCTCTTATCGGCCTACCTAGTTCACATACCCTGCTTTTTATCTAGATACATACTTTCCCCCTCATAACCTTTCTAATTAGCAATCAGTTATTCTTTCTTTTTGTTTTTTTTTTTTTGGCAACTTAATCAACATTAACATCTTCCGTGCCTTAGTCTGCCTCTTCGTCCTCCTCGTCTGTGTCGTTTTTGTCTTTCAAATGCCGTCGCTTCATTTGACCATTTTGTCCTTTTAATTTGTTGTTGTTTCTTTGCTTTCTGATTCCCGTGTGCGGGCAACTCTCAACCATGCGGCGCGGCAGTACACTTAAATGATTTCTGGGGCTGCTCTAATTTCTTCCACTGCTTCCACTTTGTTATTCACATTTATAGGTACTTCCTCCTTTTTGGGTTGTTGCTAATTTTTATAATATTTTTTTTTTTTTTTCATTTAATTTCTTTTATCTTTTCTTCAAACAATCGCTGTTCTAATGAAGGCATCAAATATACATATATGTATACCCCTCTTGCTCCTTTTTATTGCTGTATATTCCCATTGTATGTATGTTATATGTGCCTTCTGCGTTGCTATCATTCCTTTCTACTACCTAGCTCTTGTATTCACGAAGCATTTTTATAAGCTTACCTTTTCTTTGGCCCCTATTGAAACTGTCACAATTGATCAGCTCGTTAAATGTCAACAAATGACGTTTGTCAGCGCCGTCATAGGACTACATTAATACATACGGATAAATTTTGGTTCCATTGTCTTTTTTCCTTTTTTTTCTTATTGTCGCCAATTGAGTTTTGGCAGTGTTGCGATTTTTTCTTAGAGTATGTATAAATAGATATTTGGTTATGGTTTTGCACAGAATCGATAATTAGTGATATTTTATGTAGTTCTATATGAGAACAATATGATGGCATACTTCACTTATGATCCAATTTCCATTGTACCTTTTGATGTAGCAAAAAAAGTAGGCACTAATTAAATATGTATGTTGCCAATCATAATCAAGGCATACCACTTTTAGTGCTATTACCCTAAGAAAAATTATATTTCATGGAAGATGATACAATAAGGGTGCATTTAAGACACATTCTCCGTTAAAAAATATTACAAGTGAAGCTCAATGAAAGTGTTGAGAATATTGAAATAAAATGTTCATGGATACGAACACTTTATGTTGAATGGTCGAAAATGACCTTCATATTATTAATTCCCCTTCGAGAATGCACTGAATTTGGAATTCATTACAAAGACTCCGACCTAGTTCTCAAATCAAAAAAACAACCTTGGTTTTTTGTCTATAAGAGCCTCGACCAAAGAAAGGCTCCAAAAAATCAAATAAGCTCTGTTCAAATTCTTTATCGAATGTGACACTTGAAAAAGAGACCTTTTTGGGTTTTATGATAATATGTCGATTCTTAAGAAAGCTTTCTAAAATATTCCGAAAGTGTCTTAGTCACGAAGGAAAAGAATTTTCTCGAAAATTTTAAGCTTTTTATTTTGTTATCAGAAGATACGAGTTCTTTGCATGTCACGTGTGGAGATTCATCATCAAGTCGACAAGAGTAATATTGCCATATTATCTTTCATCTAATACGAAGAACTTCCACAATAACTTACGACTTCATAATTTAAAACTCCATCAGGTTTTCAGGCTACGGCTTAGGCTAATAGGGGAATTTTTATTCAGGGATTTCGAATCTGTAAGTAAAATAAGAGTTTCCTTGGTATTTGCCAAAGTGACGGGGCTGTTATTCAGTGTGAGTCCAGGCTTTTAATGTAGAAGTGTTCATGTTCAAGGACTCTTCTGGTAACACTACGGACTTGCCTGGTCTATGTGAAGCCATTAATGGCCAGTCAGTTTAACCTAACCTAACCTCACCCACTCCTAATTGGAGTTATATGTATGTGGAATTTCACTTCCCACGACTGTACTTACTTATGCCACTTTAGCAATTTGTCTAAGTAGAATGGCAACAAAGTAATACACTGAATACGTGCATCCAACGAAAAGCCTCCTCTACGTCTGCTCACATTTTCCCTCTAGTAAAATTGTTCGCAAAATACGCCATTTTTTACCAATTTGTATAAAATAATTACAGTACATGGTATAATAAAGAATTTGATGGTGTCGGAAATTATTTTACAATTGCATGTAATTGAATATAATTATGGCGCATATGAGCGGAGGCGCGGACAAAACGTGCTTTAATAAGATATGAAAGGTGAAAAAGGAGTGGAATTCAATGGGAAAATATTTGTGTTAGAGCGGGGAAAATGTGCATAGTGTTGCGAATGGATTGTGTTGATTTTGTTTAATGTTGCCAGTCGACTGGTTTCGTTTGTTTAAAGAGGAAGACGGCATAAACTGGTCCTTCATAAAGGTAGCGGTAGAGGTAGCGTTGGGATCGGGTTGTCTTTAAGTTAACGCAACTGGAAAGGGTATGTCTTTCCTTTTCTCCATGGAAATATGAAACTTTTTCAAATAAGCATTCAGATCTTTGTAAACTGAATTCCATATACGCATACCCTATAAAATTCGCAACCGTATCAACACCATATCATATCCACCAGCCAGCGATCGATCGATCGATCGAAAAGTCACAATAATAAATATCTACACCGAGAGCACCTCAATGCAAAGCATCGTTGGTGTTTCATATAAATAATCGTTGACTCATAAATATTCGGCACATCTGACAACTGAAAATTATCTGCTTCGCTCACGAGCCATTTAAATCAATTTAACACGTTTGGCGTTCGAGAAGAAGAATGACTCACACACCTACAGCAGACCGAGAGAGGTGGCATTTAGTACACAAACTCCTTCATTACGTTCAATGGTGTGGCCGATTTTTTTTTTTTTTTGTAATTTTTTTTTCTTGCATTGGAAATTGAAATTTATTGAAAAAATTATGGCAAGTGAATGGAAATATTGCAGCGAAATACCTACATACATATATGTATGTATGTATGTAAGTATATTAATTTTATGCACCCGTAAGCTGAGGAAACCTAATCGATGCCTTATGTCTCCAGGCATTCATATAATATGACAACTTATAGATCGAGTCGTGTGGATGTATGTACATTAGGGTTGTATGGAGACAAATTGTATAATATTTCGAAAACTTCACCCCATAGGTCGATGCTAATACAGTCGAAGATTGCACATATAAATTTTTACCCGATCGGAGACGGTTAAGCGGTGTTGCACTGGGGTCCTAGTTTATATTACCATATGTGACCCCTGTGCGACACCCCTTAACCGTCTCCGATCGGCAACAAAATGTATATGTGATATCTTCGACTGTGGTACTACCGATCTAGTGGATGAGACCGAAGAAAATCGGTAATTTGATTTTAAGGACCACCCTAATGTATATATGTATGTATGTATGGCATCAGGGTTGCCAGGAATCTAGTACAATGCTCTAACTATTCTCTAATGGAAAGCAAAATGGAAAATTACCTTAGAAAAGAGAAAGATGAAGAAAAAGAAAGAACGAAAGAAAAAGAGAAGGAGAAAAGAGACAGAAGCATTTGCGAATTCTCATCAGAATCTCATTAGAGAACCACATTAGATTTCTATTCGGCAATTCTAACTTTCTCGATTTGAGAACTACGTCCCATTTTTTTAGAGGACGCTTTAATTCTCAGCAGTTCCTCGAGTGAAGTTGGCAACCCTTTGACACTATAAATGAATTGAAAAGTAATTGGCCAGGTGAGTAGATATTGCTGTGGCTTTTGGCAGCAAATGAAGCGCGGCACATCGCACGCGTGCATATTTTATAAATTTTAAGTGTGTACTGGGCTCAAGTTGTTGCCCCAGAAGAGGGCGAAGAGGCAGAAGACGAAAAAAGGAGCGAAGTTTTTTTTTTTTTTGTTTTTGTACGCTGTGGCACTTAACCAACAATTACGCGGACATAAATCAAATAGTCGAATGGCTAACTGGCAGGCGGCCGAAGCTAAATGGTGGTCGGATTGCTGGCGCAAACAGCAACACTTTATGAGTTCAACACACGCACATGCACACAAAAGTAACGTAAAAAAGTTCAATTTCTTGAAGCGCATATGATGAAGGTCTGTCAAGGGCGAACGGTAAAGGGGCTAAGTAAAAGAAGAGCAGCAATTGCGGAAAAGTCAACGTCAGCCTCTTGCTTGGTAAGTGCGGGCACCAAGTCCCCCCACGCGGCCAAGTCGTCGTCCAACCGTTCAGCAGCTTGACTCAATTCGCTCGGTGGTTTCAAGTATCAATAAATAATAGCGCCGGAATTTGCTGATCGTGATGGGAGTTTAGATTATAGTGCACACTGTCTCAGATACAAATCTGCGAATGCCACCAGCGATGATCGCGCTGTTGCAACATAAAACAATAATAACAATAACAACAGCAACTGCGGCAAAAATATATTAATAACAAGAAAAACAATCAGCGTTGCAGCGCGAAAACGACAATCGTCATTATAATCATCTGTTCTGCAACAGTTGTGCTGCGCGACAATCAACTTTATTTTCTTTTTTGTTGCCAGGATGCAGCAACAACTATCAAATAAACAAAGTGGCTCAACAGCAAATGGTATTCAATTGCAAAAGTTGCAACGCCGTTAAGCGCTCGTCCGTCCGTTTGTCCATCCGTCCATCCAAAGGGTGTTTGCAGCAAGATTGGGTTGGCGTTTGCGGGGTGATTGTTGGCAGTAAATTTTGCTGACTAAAAATTGCTGGCGTTATTTAAATTAATTATGCTATGGTGCGTAATTACAGTGCAGCCTTAAGGGTTAAGAGTTAAGATAAGTGAATTGCTGGGAATGGCGTTAGCCAATGCTAATGAGAGCTATTGCGTTTTAGGAGGGTTAAAGTGTTGGATTGCTAATGAGAGATAAGAACTTTATCATATAAAAGAATAAAAATAGTTTATTTTATTTTATTTTTACTTTGTTTTATTTCAGTTATTAAATTAATTTCTGCCTATTCTCAAACATCGGTCCATGTCAGCAGGGATTCCTTGCAAAGCATACCATACACACATATGTATGTATGTATATTTGTCCGCAGGTATGTACAATGTATGTACATGCATGCTCACTAAAATATGTTTCTGCGTCATCATCATCCTGCACAACTGACAGCATCTGTGTTTGCACGCGACCATTACTTTGTATGCACATTTATAAATCCATATGTAGGTATGTATGTACATGTGTATGTACATATGTTTTTTGCCAGCATAATTAACACTTTGTGGCACGCAATAAGAATGCAACTCTACTCGAATTTCGCTTACATAGCATTGCATTTTCTTCTTTTTTTTCCCCTATTTTAGACCGAAATATTTTTGACATATTTTGTCGGCTACTGGTGGTTAAAGCTCAGCAGGATAGCTGCGGTGGAAGGAAGAAGATGCTGGTTAGCTGACAACAACCTCTATGAATTCGTGAGTCATGAACACTTTCACGTCTTGGCGGTTCAACATTGGAGAGTTACTTATGCACCTATGTAGATCTGCGGTCCCGACCTTCCATATTTATCCGGTCAAGGATTTTTGACAACAAAAGTTGCAACAATGTGAGATCCAGCGTCATCATGACTTAATTGGATTTAGAGTGGAGCGTAATGTAAGATTTTAGTTATTGGAACATCTATGAATGTTAGAAGGACCTACCAGTGTATGAATTTTTGACACTTGGGAGCAGGGCCGCCGAGAGAAAATCCGGGCCCGGGGTCAAAAAAACTACGGGCCCCCATATTAAATGAACAAATTCTCAAAATCAAAATTCAATGAATACACTCAGGGAAAACCAGTATTTTAAAATCAAAAATAAAATTTTTGTTTTCATAATGCACGTTTTAAACCAAACCATTTTTATTTTAACAACGAAAATTTTTAAATTAAAAATAAAATTTTTAAATTAAAAATGAAATTTTTGAATTAAGAATGAAATTTTTGAAGTAAAAATGCATTTTGGACTTAAAAAGAAACATACTTAAATTAAAAATGAAAATGAATTTTGATTCAAAAACTCGCTCTTTGTTCAAAATTTTTTTGTGAGAAAAATTTTTTTTGTGAGAAATCCAACAAAAACAATAATGAGAATCGATTTTTTTTAATTTTGTTTTTACAATGATTCATATAATTCATGGATTCGTTTTTAGGAAAAGGGAAGTATAAATAGGTTACTACAATTCAATATAATGTTTAATGTTCCACTATGTGATGGCGTTGGATTGAATTTTAGGTTGATGTCATGGTTCGAATTCGGAGGAGAATATAAAATAAAAAAGAAAAAGGAGAATAAGGAGAATAAGAAATAAGGCGAAGTAGAAAAGAAGAGAAGAACAGGTGGAGGCTGTATTTTTGTAGGTGGGTCTTGTATTGAGAGAAGATGAAGAGAATGCCGTTGGATACAATTTCGAATCCGGAAGAGAAAATCATATAGAGAACACTGCAGCGTTTTTTTTTCTCATAGTGCTTAAAATAAAAATAAACATTTTTTTAATTTAAAATGTTTTTCTTGATTTAAAAATTTTACAATGAAAATTATTAAAATAAAAATGTTGGTATTTACATCACTTTTAAATATGTTTTTGTCCATTTTAAGCACGTTTTCATATGTTTTTATAATTTTTTTTCCCTGAGTGTATATAGTTACGAACTTTAATTTATCTATACATTAATACAGATCAAGTAAATATGTTTACCTACATAGAAATATACATATTAGGGTGGGTCAAATGTATTGTTCAAAAGGCACATCCAGTTTCTTAATCATGGGTCATACTGAGTAATATTGTCCATGGGACCATAGGTCTGGATGAATTTTGTTTAAATACATATTGCTTTATTTGTATGAAATAAGTTTCTTTGTTTGTTTTGTTTGTTTATTTTCTGTAAGCAAAAAGCTTGGATATCATTTTGAGATTCCCGGGCCCTCTAAAGCCCGGGCCCGGGGTAATTGACCCCCTCAGCCCTCTCCTCATCCTCTCGTCAGGCCTGCTTGGGAGGTAGGTAGGACATATTGTATATGTACACCGAGCAAACAAAAATTATATATATAGAGGGGTCAAAGAAATTGCTTCCCTACACTCAGAAAAATAATCACAGTAGTATCAACAATTTTCTTCTGTTAATACCAAAATTCGTTAAATTAACAGAAATATGTTTAAGTAGACACATTTAGAGTTGTATAAACGAAAACATCTTTTACTTTAACAAATATATCTATTAAAACCTATTTGTTAGTTCAGCAGGACTGATCGTCAATTATTAACAGAAATTTTTGTTGATATAACTGAGCCACTATTAACTTAACCCTAATATCTGTTGGTGTAACCTTTATATTTATTTGTTGATTCAACAAATCATTACTGTTGACTATAAAAAGAAAAAGTGTTTATTTTGCCAGTTTTCTCCGTTGTTACTTGCTGCTTTGCTTACGTGACTGAGTTGTAATTCACGAAGGCTTTTTCAAACAAAGGTAAGTATAAAAGCCACTAAAGTTCAATATTCAATATAATGTTTAATGTTGAATGCGGCACTATACATACATATGATGCCGTTGGATTGAATTTCAGGTTGATGTCATGGTTTGAAATCAGAGGAGAATATAAAATGGAGAACACAATATAGCAAGCAGTGAAAGCGAAGAAGGTGCCGCAATGGAAAACAAGCGAAGATGAAGCTACATACCTATTTGTACTTGGAAACCGAACTGAGGGAGGATTAAGAGAAAAGTGCAAATAAAAGATTTAAAAAACTTGCCAATGCTCTAAAAATACACACTATAAAGTAATTGTTAGAAATAAAGGGCCATGTGAAAACACAAAGGGATTTATTTTTAAGTTACAAAATTTCAACTGCGAAAAGTTGTTGATTTAACCGCGTTTTTTTCTATTGTTTTCTGAGGAGTTAGTTCAACAATAAAACTGTTAAAACAAAAGAACGTCTGTCAATTAAACAAATAAATCCTTTGGATATGATTTGACTGTGGAATCTGTTGTTTTAACCCGTAATCCCGTTGATCTACCAGCATCTTTTCTCTCGGTGCACATTTTTGAGAAAATTTACCCAAAATAAAGAAAATAATGTATTGCAACGCGAGTTTAAAGCAAGGAAAAATATGTCTTTGATCGCGAGAAGTTTTTTCTAAGTGTAGAAAGACCAAACTATGGTATGGATCGATAAAGCTGGGCGCCATGAGATAAAGTTTGGCAAATATTAATGTTGTCATAGGCGGTTATTAAAATTTCACTTAGGCGGTTATGAAGCTTAAACGACGATATATATTTGTAATTATAATATTTAATTCAAGGGCCAGAACATACTAAATATCGCTAATAATACGTATTCCTTAATAGACCCAGCATGATTGGCGCATTTAGATATGGAAAGATATGGAAATTGAATAAATCCCCAGACACTAGATACCTACTGGATATTTAAAAGTTAAACAAGAAAGTATCAAAATTCACGGTTTGTGGTAGATAGGCACTTATAGATATGTATAAATGTATTTTTTTATTGAAGGTATATAGGTATGCATGTTCATACAAAGTAAATAGGTAGGTATATATTTTTCTAGTACATATAAAGCAATTATCGCATTAAATTTGAATTAAGAGTTCGAATAAAAAAAACTTGGAAAAAGGATCAAATTATCAATAACAAGCAGGAGCAAACAATGGAAAATCAATTTTTAGGCCTACCACAATTGAAATTTTTTTCATGGTTCGAAAAAAAAAAAAATAATCTGAAAAATGGCATTAAAAGTCGGACAGACATTCTGTGAGCAAAAGCAGCAGCAGAGTAGAAAAAAAATCGAAGAAAAAAGAAGCGAAAAAGGACAAAAAATAGAAACATGGATTTTCGAAGAGGGTCCCATGTACATTGTATGTACATACGTTAGTACATAAATACCTATGTGAGGACAGGATTCGTTTTTTCACTTCTTTACCTTTGTAGGTATGTAGGTATGCACATAATATATTATATCCTTTCGGCAAATATGTAAGTAGGTACATATTAAATATGTGTACAAAGGTAAGTATCTATATACCGAGAATCCTCAATATGTAGCTATGTACATAATCTTTGTAAATATGTGTTAAGCTGGGGTTATAGATACTTAACATAGCATGGAACAAGTTGAGAAAGGGGCCGCTTTATGCGCGCTCCGTAAAAATCTAAATTGATCTGACTTCTATGTTACCCTAAGTGTGCATAATCAAATGTAGGTACTCAAATCCCATTGAACAGAAATTTTGAGTGAGTTTGTTCATGCTACGTTAAGTACCTATAAATCCAGCTTTATACACCCCAACATCCTATGCACCTTCTTTGCTTCTAATTCATCCCAGTCACCATCAATTCGCTACAGCTTCCCTTTGACAAACGAAAAAAAAATGGCGTCCATTGCGCAAGTCCATTTGCACACTAATACTAATGCAATACCAACAAACCTAACAGTAAATCGTTGACGAATTGACCAATCAGCTTATTGCATTTGTTGTTGTACATTTCTGGGCTAAACATTGCAGGGGAAATTAGTTGGCCACGCCTCTTTTTACGAAACTGGTTAGCTTTGTTTGCTTTGTTGTTATTCTGTGGTATTGTTGTTGTTAGTTTTTTGTGCACCAACAACAACAGCAAGCAAAATGTGAAGCCACTTTTTTTTAATGATAGATAAAACCAGTATATGAAATTACAGTTGTTCTCAAACTGGCAGGAGATGGAAAATGTAAGCGAAGATCTCTCTGCTAGGGTAAAAAAGAGATATGGCAGAATATCTCAATAATTTTGTGCAGCTGTACAGTAGGGCGGAGTGAATGGGGGCTTTTTTTTAAATCATAATTGCTCGGCGTGCCGAAAGTTGCCTTTCAAGTACAAAAGTAAGAATGCAAAATATTATTGGCCTAGTCCTTTATTTGGAGGTGCCCCAATTCCATTAAAGAATGGACAAAATGCTCCGGATGCATAAAATTCTAGATAACACTAATTTGCTAGTTTCTCATAAAAGTATACGTAATTCTTCAATGGAAAATGTGTGTCAGTCTCTCCCAGCTTACACAAAAATTCTGAAAATTCGAGAAAACTTTTTGAAAATTTTTGAAATTTACTTTTATGAGAAATTAGCAAATTAGTGTTATCTAGCTATTTATTCCAATTTACAATGTTAAAAAGGCAGAAGACTGATTGCAAGCACATACTACACAAAATGCGAAGCCACCTAAAAAATTAAGCACGAGTTCTCGGCATAATCGACAAAAATTGAGCGAGATGCAGTTCCAATAAACCTTGAAACCAATTGTGGTTGACTATTAAGATTGGCAAAGCAACAGGTACCAATTGATTTTGTTAACTACTTATGCACAGTGAACGAAATACCACACTTTACAATTTAAAAAGAAGCATACATTCTTTTCGTCGCCACTGTAGGATCTCTCTTTAACACCAAATTTGTTAAGAGCGCCTTCATATTTCTCACTTAATTTAAAACACTTTGAAAGCCACTGACTGCTTCAACTCAATATTTTATTTATATTCAACTCAATATTTATTTATTGGGAGTGCTCTCACGCTCGCACCTCTTTTTCGCACACATAGCGTGCAATGACTGCTGATCGGAAGGTGTCGGCAGTTAAAAAGAGACAAAGGATACCGTGTGGCAAGGTGAGAATCATTTGTGATATGTAGGTATGTAGGTATTTTTATGCTTGCATGTGTTTGTGATAATTGCGATCGTATCGAATTCCGATTCAGTTACAATTGAGCAGAAACAGACAAGAGGCACATTGCTTGCCACTGCTAAAATGCACCACCATAAAATGTGAATGGGAGCAACAACAACAAAAACAGTTAGTACTAAATAATCAACAGCAATAAGAACAATAACAATGTGCTTACCACAGCCGGCCATCATCTTTAACAACAACAACAACACACGTTCAACATCGTGAACAATGTGAGTTGTGGTGAGGATGGTGCTGGTGTTGGCTGCAGGCCCGACGAGAGGGGGGGGGCTGAGGGGGTCAATTGCCCCGGGCCCGGGCTTTAGAGGGCCCGGGAATCTCAAAATGATATCCAAGTTTTTGCTTACAGAAAATAAACGAACAACACCTTTAATCACCTTTCGTAGATAGCAATCATTTTAAATTTCAACAAATTTTATAAATCTCTTAAAGTGTCTGCACCCCACTTAAGGAATTGTTGGTTTTTGGCGTCGACTTTGCAGCATAAATTTGAATTCGTTTTCTGTTGCAACAGAAAAATTCGGTATGATGCAAATTCTTATACAGCGATATGGGTATTTCCTGGGCGTTTCGGACGGTATGTTCGCACGATTTTTTGAACTTTTGAGGCAGAAATATCGCGAAATATTGTATCGTTTTATGATAAAAGGAAAGATTTAGGCCACAGCTAATGATTAAAGTATGTTAGCGACAGAAATTTAGTTTAATGCCTCTGTTTTAGCCACTTAAACTGCGTTCCGGACGCTACAAAAACACGTCCATTTTTTTTTTTTTTTTTGAGTGGCTAAAACAGAAGCCTGGCATAGCAGGCGAGCACTCTACCCACTGCACCACAGCGGCCATGTATAGATAAATTAAAGTTCGTAACTATATATTCATTGAATTTTGATTTTGAGAATTTGTTCATTTAGTATGGGGGCCCTTAGTTATTTTGACCCCGGGCCCGGATTTTCTCTCGGCGGCCCTGGTTGGCTGTGGTGGTGACGCAAATGTCAACGGCAACCGGGGAAGGCAAGCACACAGCAACACAAACAATAACAACAATAGCAACAAAAACAACAGCAACAACAACAAAACGATATCATATGTACTCTCAGCACACACGTTGCCAACGGAGCAGCATATACAAAGTGGATAGAGTACCTAAATATCTGTGTGGCGGATGATACTCGCACCACGCAAATCCATCGAATTCAGTTTTTTGTACTCCGTCTTGGCGTGTGGTTGCCTGAATTCTCGAACGTTGAATATTTTTTGCTTTGTGCTACGCGTTCGTTCGGTCGGAGGATATTTTTTTTTTTTTTTTTTGATATTCGAGCGCCGTGCGCGATACATTCGTCATAAACCGACGGTGTGTATGATACCACGAAATAAAAAATTTGGATATATTTATACTCGAAGTTATCATGTAGTTTATAGTGTTGAGAAAATAAAATTAAATAAAAAAAATGAAAAATTAAACTCTAAAATGAATGAAATTAAAAACGAAAAGGATAAGCTTAACCGTGACCACTCAGTGTGCTGCGCTAGGATTTGATTTAAAGTGGAGCTCTGCTGGATAATCTCATACTTTTGCGCAGTTAGGTTTTTACTAACGTTTTGTTTTCGTTGGGTTGTTTGTTTATTAATAATTGTTCTACGATAACAACGATTTCGAAAAATTCGCGCTCTCTTAAAATATGTTTGTGACCATATTTGCTCAAGGAATCAGTACGTTTTGGTTTCTTCTCTAATTGGCTATGCGACAACAACGAAAATTGCCATCGTTGAGAAAAGCACGTGTTGTGACCAATGAATATCTAAATAAGTGAAGAAATGTAAACACAAAGTAAAATAAAATAGCAAAAAATAATACAAATAAGAGGAAAAAAATTAAAAAGGAAAATAGAGGAAAAACAAAAAAAAAACGATTTTGATCACGACAAATACGACAAAAGGCGTTTAAATAAATATTTACCTAGGTACATACCTATCTATTCAATAGGTACAAGGTACCTACCTACATACCTATGCATAATTAGGTGCAAATGTACCTACGCATGTATGCATGTTTTGCATACATACATATGTACATATATTTAATTTATATTGAAAGTAAGAAAAAGTGCAATTTTGTTTCACGAACAGCACAACTAGTTATAAAGGATCATTAAGGATGTACCAGAAAACTTAAATGCAGTAAATTCGTGTGCAGAAAAAGGTATGTAAAGTTTGTACTTTTGTAAATATGGATATTTACATAGGTATGTATGTAATCTCCTTGAATTGAGTTATCACAGCTGTTACGAGACCCTAGCCAAAAAAAAAAACCAATTTAAAAAGTCTACAGTTTTTGCTGCAAAAAAGGTTTATCAAAAGGTTGGAATACCTAAAATCGAGACTTGTTTTATGTACCTACCTACCTACCTAGTGAATATTTTGAGTCCCCTAGAATCAGCAAAATATTATGTCTAATCAATCCATAGAAGCATTTAAGGGGAGAATATCCTTAAAGATACAAAAGAAGCTGCTCAAATTACCAAAATCGGCGTTTTACCGAGTTCACCTTCGTAAAATACGAAAGAATTTTTGTTAATGTATGTATGTAACTTAGCTGGAAAAACAAATTTGTTGCTCTTTCAAACTCAAGGCAATGGTAGCATAGATATAGCATTTTCAGTTCGAATGAAACCTTTTTCAAGTCCAGTGAAACCATTTTCAAGTCAGGTGAAATCTGTTCCAATTGAAATTGAACCTTTTTCAATTAAAATGATATTGAAAAAGGTTCAATTTCTGTTGAAAACGGTTTAATTTCAATTGAAAGTGGTTTCATCTGATTTGAAAAAGGTTTAACTTAACTTAACCTGAAAATGCTATAGTGCTCAACACTTTCTATTTCTTCCACGTCCCTCCCAACCCATGCCGCAGTTGTGATTTCCTGCAAGCTTGTGCTCTCCTCTGCTAACTCATACGCAATGCAGTTACCCCGGACGTTAGCGTGGCCTGGAACCCAAATGACGTTCATTCCGGTCATACGTTTCGGCTAGTTTGTTCAGAGATTCCCGACATTTCATTGTAACTATAGATGTAGCGTTGCTACTCTGCAAGAATTTTATGGCAGCTTGTCTGTCAGAGAAGATCTTGATAGAATTTATTTTTGGCAGATCTATCATGTGACGCGCTGTATCCCATTTGGCTATGAGCCCTGCCTGATAGACGCTGCAGTAATCAGGTAGACGCAAACTTATTTTGAGGTGAAGCTTTTCACAGAAAACCTACTTCAAACTTTGTTGTTCAGTTTAGAGCCGTCCAAGAAAAGGTGCAGTGTGTTACGGTCAGGATCCCCCAAATTCTACCACTCACTCCTCTCCGGGTTGGTTGCCTCAACAGATGGCTGGTACAGTAGACGCTCACAAATTAGAACCACTTTGTTTTTAGGGTGATTCTAATTTATGAAAAATTATAATTCCTGGACGTTTTTTTTACTTCAGTAAAACCTTAAAATTTAAGTCAATTTGCATTGAAAAACTATAATGAAATTTTGTCTTATTCAATTTTATTCATAAAAACGAGAAAACATAAGGTAACAATCCAATATACATATATATATTTATGCGCTAAGTCAAAAAAAGGTCCAAAAAACAAAAACTAACAAAAACTGAACAGATAGCGACGAAAATTCAACGACTACCGAGCGTAATATGAATAAATTGAGGATTCCCTTTTTTATATCTATTTTGCAACAAAAAAACAAAATACGCTCTGAAATTAGAATTTTCGATTCTAATTTCAGAGCGTGTAATGTATTCAAAAAGTTGATTCTAATTTCTGGAAATTCTAATTACTGAGAGTTCTAATTTGTGAGCGTCTACTGTATTGCATAGTCCAGCTTTAGGAAATTTACATGGACATTTCTTAGAATTTGAGCGTGCCCAATGCGTGCGGTTAGCCGTTTGTCGACCTGAACAGCAGTGTTGCCATGTAAAAGAACAAAGCTATTGTGAATAGAAAAATGGAATTTTTGGAACATATATTCTTGTAGCATAAACATCAACCAATAGAATAAATATCAACCATTCGTATTCTTTTATATAGAGGCTGCACCAGCGGACTCTACCGGTAATTACCTCAAGACAACCGAACTCTGCTGGGCGAATGGCAAAAATTCGAATCCGTCCGAATCCCTCTAACGTGGAGTGCTTGTACATATAAAACTAAAATTATTGTCTAGCAAGTTTAGCGTTCTTTTCACGATCGCTTAATAGAAAAATCGACTATGAATATGGTTTCAAAATAAACAAGAAGCATTGTGACGGGGGACGGACTAAGAAAAAAACAACATTTTAAAATCAAAAATTAAATTTTAATTTTTATTACTTGATTTTACAATGAACATACATATTTATTTAAAATAAAAAATTTCGTATTTACACGTTTGTACGTTTGTGCTTATTTTAAGCACGTTATCATTAATTTTATACTGTGTTTTCCCTGAGTGTAGTTCTTCAATCAAATACCAATCTATTGCCATATTCATTATTGAAAGTGAGATTTGGAAAAAAGTGATTATTTTTCCAATTGAATCGTTATCGAATGCGAATGTTTATTGGGTATGCACAGAAATTTCTTATATTTTGCTCATTTCTTCTAAAATTTCTTTCATCTCATTATTATTATTTTTTTTTATTTTGTGTTGAGAGCGCGCCAGCTCATCTTCTATATATGTATGTATGTACTCATCACATTTCATCTGCATATAAATTACGTATTGGAAAAGTTTTGAAATCGCATGCGATTGGCGTCTAATTTTAGCTCGCTGTGCTACGAGCTTGTGTAACAAACACATCTAGTAGATTTATTCGATCGTTCAGAAATACTAGATACATACAAATTTTGTGGTTAATCAATAAAATATACATACCCATAAATAGAAAAAATACATAGTTTTAAAAAATCTCCATTTTCAATTTAAATTTAAGCGTATATTCTTAAATGTTTCTCCAACGTTAATTACACTGGATCACAAAATGAAATTTTTTGTCTGTACTTTGGACGTGACTATCCTATCTACATATACATATTTAAAATCGGTCGCTGATTCCGAAAATCGGGTTCATTTTTTATTCTATGGGAAGGTTTTAATCCTGTATATCTCTTTAACGCAGTGAGATATCTTCCTTGGGGTGACACCAAACGAAAGATAATTTACTTTTCATGGCTCCTATAACATATTTCTCTAACTCTTATATTTTCTCAAATATTGATTCAATTTGAATTTTTTCGATTTTTTACGATTTTTTTAAGAAAAATTTGACTTTATCAGGCAATATCTATCTTTAAAACCAATGCTTTCACATTCGGTTTTATGTTATGTTCAGACACAACCTTAATTGAACATTAAGAGCCTTCATTCAATTTTCAAGCCCAATGATTCTCAATTTACCATACAAAAATTGACCAAGTTAATGCTTCATTAGAAATTAATGAGTTGTTAATTAAGAACAATTCTGCATGCAACCCTGTTAAAAGGCTTGTTTCATAAGTAAAATGAAAAGTCATGAAAAGAGAAATGTGATTAGCGTCAGTGTCCACTAAACAGGTTGGTTCGTCAGATCAGCTGCATTCTTGTTCTTCTTCATCACCTATCAAATTTGTTTTTATTTCTGCTTATTTTATAAGTGCATTCGTGTTTACGATTGGTAAAAATTGTGGATGAATGTCAAATTATTTCGTCCTCCTTGCAATTTTGACATTTAGGTCACGAGAGTTTGATATTCAGCTCACGGCGTGTATGTGTGTATGTATCTTGAGTCGACCTGTTAAATTTGCCAAGTAAATTAAATATGTCTGAACACCAAATCTAAAGATGTTCAATCAACCCCAATTGACTTAATTAATTTTTATGTCTGAACATGATATTATTCCTTTACGTGAAGCTCCATTCCATTAGCAAAAAAATAAGCTATCAGGTAAAATATCGTCAGCCAAGAGTCGATTTTGTTATTTTTCGTCAGCCAAAAGTCGAACTTGTTACTTTTCGTATAGTACGACGGTATGTACCTATGTATGTAGGCATAAAATATTTTTGTCGTTTTTTTTTTCTGCATATGTATAATTGAATCATTCGTTTGTTTGTTTGTTTATCTAAAGAACTTCATTTCCATAAAAAAAAATTGGTATTAATTAGAATTTCACTTGCGCGAAAACATATACTAAGTATGTATATGTATATGAATTGATTTAAAATTGTTTTTGCGAAATTACATACATATTTAATGACATTTTTGAAAGTCATAAACAGATGATTGCGCGATTTATTCGTTCAAGTTGTGGGCGGTATGCTGAAGGTCGAGTTCGATCTAATTCGGATTATCTGGCGTAACTTGTGCCATATAACTCAACGAAAATATGTATGTCTTCAGTGTTGTGTACGAGTTATATGGTTCGTTGCGGTTTGTTCTCAAGTACCTACAGGTCTAGCATTTTTCTACTCTAAAAGCTCAAAATAGGAAAATACTATTTTCATAACTCGCTAACTCCAAAAGTTTTGGCTGAGAAAATACGTATACCCACTTGCAAACTCAACTCTGGTTTCCTCTTCTTTAATCAAAATTTTCTATTAAATAGCTCAAAAGTCAATTTTTAGTTTCACTTAAACAAGGCGAAAATTATTTTAAAATTTATAATTTATTGCGAAAATATAATAATTAACAATAATCATGACGTCAAAAACTATAATTTACCAAAATTAAAATAAACATACGTACATACATTTTTAAAATAAAAATTTTCACATATAAAAATATCGACTCTGTGTGTCAACATGACGAATTTCGAATTTCTATTTTGGTGCGGCAAACAAGCAAATGTTGAGCAATGTGTGATGTCCCTACATTAAGGTGGCTCTAAATGTAAAGATCTTTTTATACTCAGCTGTACTAGTACACAGAGTATTATAGTTTTAATCACATAACGGTGGATTGTAACAGAATGAAATAATCGAGATAGATATAGACTTATATATATCAAAATGATCAGGGTGAAAAGAGAAATCGATTTAGCCACGGCCGTCTGTCCGTCTGTAAACACTCTAACTCGCGCAAAAATTGAGATATTTTGATGAAATTTGGAATGCAAGTTGGTATCGAGACTGGGATGGTTGGTATTGAAAATGGGTGAAATCGGACCATGACCACGCCCACTTTTCCTATATAGAAAAAATCGCAAATTTGGTATCTCAGTCATTAATATAGCTAGAGCGATGAAATTTTACCCACGTGTTGAGCTCAGGCCCCTATGAAGAAATTTGGTGAAATTTTAGAAAATGGGCGGTGCCACGCCCACTTATTAAGGGTCAAACATTGATAGAAGATATATCGATGAAATTTGGTAAGCGTGATATACTTACTTAGCCAAATGTTTCGACGAAAAATTGTTAAAATCGGTTGACGGCCACGCCCACTTTTATATATGGGTCTTATAAAGTGACCTAATAAAAACATTTTAAGCGATATCTCTGTCAAATATAAAGATCTATCACTGAAATTTTGTGGCATGAGTCGAACTATGGACATAAAACAAAAAACACAAAAATTTTGGAAAATGGGCGGTGCCACGCCCACTTATTAAGGGGCAAATATTGAAAGTTTTCTGAGTCATAACTCAGAAACCATTGAAGATATATCAATGAAATTTAGTACGCGTAATATAATTACTTAGGCAAATGTTTGGACGAAAAATTTCCAAAATCGGTTGACGACCACGCCCACTTTTATATATGGGTCTTATAAAGTGACCTAATAAAACATTTTAAGCGATATCTCTGTCAAATATAAAGATATATCAGTGAAATTTTATAGCAGGAGTCCAACTGCGGACATAAAACGAAAAACACAAAAATTTTGGAAAATGGGCGTGGCACCGCCTCTTTTTAGAAACAGGAATATACGAGATTTCTTAGCCTTTAACTCGACAAATAATTGAGATATTATGATGAAACTTGGTTTATACACTTTTATAACTTGTGTTAATAGACACGCAAAAATTTATTGAAATCGGTTTATGACCACGCCTACTTTTTAGCAAAGATATTTCTGGAACACGCTTTGGAAATTTGTAACGTGACATCTTTGTAATTAGAAGTCATAAAGGAATGAAATTTTGCACAAAGAATAATATTCATATGCTTAGTTGGATGACTGATAAAAATTTTGAAAATGGGCGTGGCTACGCCCACTTTATGCAGCACTCGCTTTATATAAAATCCATCAAACGCAAACAAACAATGAAAGCATACAGCTGAGTATCTAATGTTCGATTCCACTCGAACTTAGGCTTCCTTACTTGTTATATATAAAAACTTTCTGCGTAAACCATTACATGAAGAAAATAATTAAGCGTTGTATGGATATAGACCAGATATAGGGTAGCGATATGTCAAAGCTGAAGTTTTTGAAAAAATTTTTTTACAAAATTATAATTTAAAAAAATAATTAAAAAAATATAATAAAGAAACAAATAAATTTAAAATTCAAAAATTCACAGATAAATATTGAAAAAAAATTTTTTTAACGAAAAAAATAATTATCAAAACAATATTTTTTGTTAAGCATTGAGGGTTAAAATTTCTCAAAACTCAATTGAAATCTACTTTTTTCGGTTATTGTTAAAATTAATGTTAAACCGCAGGCCTTCAAAAATGTAGAAGCAAATATTACAATACATATATAAGAGCCACCCTTATGTACGTACATGCATATATGTACCTACATATGTGTAAATATGGATGCGGGTGTGATTATGACTGAATGCGGGTGTTTCTTCCACACAACATCATCATCAACAACAAGAACAAATGCAAGAGAACACAAACAAACAACAACAACATAACACCAATGACATCGAATAGCCCAACATTACACGACCGAGGGAGCCCACCGTTGTGCAGCAACAGCAATAGCAGCAGCAGCAGCGGCAACACCACCACCGCATACACAGAATACAGTAGTGGACAACGGTGGCGATAAGCTGGCTGGTTGGTTGTCTGTCGCTGTTGCCTCTGCTGCGGTTGCTTCAACATTTATGTCATAAATTTCAATTAATTGCCATGAAAATAGCTCTTTTGAGTACCTTTTGCAAAGTAGAAAACAAGATGAAAAAAAGAAGAACAACAAATCCGTTCATAATCTCAACGTGTACGTATGTACATATGTATGCAATTCTGCCTGCTTGCCTACCATTACCATTACCATTTTTGCTTTCTCTTTCTCTGTTTCTTTCCCCCTCTTCTTCATGCACTCAACAACTTTTGCTTAATCTTGTAAAGATCACCTCCTCTGCTGTGCTGCATTGTCGACGTCCAAACACGGAGACACGAAGTTGAGCAACCCGCTGCTTTTGATCGTTTGTGGGTGAGAAGGCGACGAGGAAAGGAGGGGGGCACCAAGTTGTCGGTGCTCGGACAACACGCTTTGTGCAGCAATTCTTATCGCCAGTAACCAATCAGAGCGTTCGGAGAATGCCAGAACAAAACATAATGAACAAAAGTTGCCCAGCGACGAGTTGATGTGTTTGGACAAATGGAAGACAGAACAGCGGCACAAAAGAGAATCGTTGGATAATTTCGCAGCAGAGTTGCTGTGTTTGGACACGGACATTACCGCGCCACCAGAGCTGCAGCCTGCAGCCTTCAGTTGATCATCCGAGCGGCAGCAGCAATAATTTGCCGCCCACCAACATTCATTGCTGTGCAGCCATAACCATAACCATAAATGTTTTTGCTATAATTTATGTGTAATCTGCTGATTTTTTTTGCTTGTCGAGGTTTACTCATTCATAATCCTATTTAGGTACATGCGAATAGGTAGGCGAATTACAAAAAATTCCTAAAAAGGAAATTTTTATAACTAAAGGCAATTGAAGCTCTAATCATTCTAAAGCTGATTTTTTACAATTTTACTTGATAGTAATGCATATTAAAAAAATCCCTAAAAGGGAAATTTTTTAAACTCAGTAAAATAAAATCTACCAACCATTTAAAGCTGATTTTTTGGTGTTTTACATGAAAAAAGTGTTAATTCCAAAATATCCCAAAAAGGAAATTTTGAACTAACCACTCTAAATTAGATTTTTGACCGTATTTTTTTCAAAATAATGCATATTTCAACTTCAGGTATTTTCCCTTTTTGGTATTTTATGTAGTACGCATTATTTTCAAGCAAACTTGTTAAAAATCGACTTTAGAATGGTTTGAGCTTTCATCGCACTTTGTTTCAGAAATTTCCCTTTATTGAAATATGCATTTTTTTCAAAATAATGCATATTACAAAAAATCCCAAATCCCATTTTATTTTTTTCAAAATAATGCATATTTCAAAAAATCCCAAAAAAGGGAAATTTCTAAAACAAACTGCGATGAAAGCTCAAACCATTCTAAAGTCGATTTTTAACAAGTTTGCTTAAAAATAATGCGTACTACAAAAAATCCCAAAAAGGGAAATTTTTATAACTAGTAGCAATTGAAGTCCTGAAGTTGATTTTTAATAATTTTCAGCAACTGAGATATTAAAATTTTTTATAAGACCTTGTTTTCTTTGTATGAAAGGCACGCCCTGGAAAATGTTGTCAAAATTTAGAATCTTATAAAACTCAATTTGTTAATTTAAGCCAAATAAATTAAACGAAAAGCAATTGTTGCTGCTTTCTTAATAAATATGGCTCTATTTTTTGCATACCGCTGTACACAAGTAATAGCAAATTAAATAAGTGTTTTACTAAGACACAAATATGAGTTAAAAAGCTTTCATAAATATTTAAGTTCTGTAAAATTTCGCTGCTTTAGCTTTGCTCAATACTGTACTCTTGTACTTAAAATGTTTTTCATCATTTATTTATATTATTTTTATTATTTTATTTTTATTTTTTTTTTATTATTTAATTTTGTATATTCTATTTTCCATTTCTTTTCTTATTTTTTTGTGCCATTTCATTAATAAATTCACAGTTATGTCCATTCATTATTCTCACGCATGTAAAAATATCAAACATGTAGGTACACACTTTAGGCGAAAGATCGGCAACCTACTGCATCCATAGCTACATACATACATATAGAAATAATAAATTATGCATAAAACCATTTGATGTCAAATATATCATAGGAAGTGCAAGAAGAAGAAAAAATATTATGAATAGTTTTTATATAGACAGAATTGAAGGCAAGATTAGTGACACAGAGACGCACTCACTCACTCACTTACTCAGTCATTCACTGTCCACTGTCTATGAGTTATTGTTGTGAAAAAGTACAGTGTGTTAAATCCGAGAGATGTGTTTGTGTAAAGCAGATTGATGGAATATATTTTGAGTTGCAGCAGCAAAGGGTTATTTCGGTTGCGATTCACTAATATAATATACACTGGCGCGTTTATGAACTCTGCAAGTTTTGTGGTCGAGCTTCTCTCCCAATTCGAATTGTGCCTCTTAACTTTCTGTTTTTCCACTACTTTACTCTAATGCCTTAAATTGCTGCGTCTATTTTAATTCGCTTTTTTTTCTAATGCAAAGAGTCCACCTTTTGAATGACTTAGCTGCCTGAAAAAGTCATTTATCTGAAACACACAATTTAGAAAGTTACATGAATTAATATGTTCAACATTGTAAGTATAAAATGGCATGTCCAAATTAGCTCATTCACAAACAAATGGAAGTTTTGGCACAAGAAAAATTCAAAATTGCAAGCAAACTATGTAAAAGGAAATGCATTATTTTGGGCAGAATTCATGCAAAAAAGAAAATTTTAATGCAAATTTAGCTTATCCCTATACATATATATGTATACATATATTTTTAACCATACTTCTTAAGTATATCGTTACCCAATAAATATTCTATACAGTATGAATATCGAACTGATTATGAATTACGACAAATCACACTATGCCACTGCCTATCAATCTCCGCACCGCTCTCCATCTCCCATACGCTCTATTTCTTCCTCCCCCTATACTACTCTCTTTCTCTCTCCTCCTCTCCCGTTCCCTATCAACAACATTCCGTGGCCATCCAGGTTCACATATCGGTCTATATAATTTGAATCGCTTGAGATACATATCTCTTTATCCAATTGATATATCGACATAGCCTTAACTATATATGAAAAGTCTGATCGGCTCATTTAATTTGATACAAATATTGCTCAAAAATATTTTGGGACCATCCGGTTCCACGTTTTGGTCTCTATCTAGAGAACGGACTTGAAAGTTGGAATGAAGTTAACTTTCTATTGAAGCTCTGATCTAAACCTTTAATTTGATACCAATATTGCTGAAAAACATTTCGGGGCCATCTGGGTCCATATATTGGCCTAAATATCGATAAGGGGTTGATATACCGCAATTAAATATGTTCTAAATTCTCTAGCGGCTTCCTTGTTTTTTACCGAGTTCTTCATTGCATAACAAACAAACGTGATAAAAATTAACAAAAACGGATCATAAATACCGATTTTCTGAATATCTCATCGAAAACGTCATCTAGCGGAAAAAATTATAATCTATATCGAGAGGATTTATGCAAAGAATTAACTGTAAAAATTTGGCAAAAATCCGTGCAGTAGTTGTGGGCCATTTGCTCATACAAAAACCCCTACAATTTTGTATACATATATAGATTTGAGAATGACTAGAGGACAAGCCCTCTTCTCAGATCTCTAACGTTAGAGGACAAACCGAGAAACTACCAAGAATCATAGCCTTCTCAAACAAATAGTAGTTCTTAAATCGAAAAAGTTATAATGCTCTTCTCTAAGGAGATTCTAATGAACTTCTTTTTCTAATCAGTTTCCAATCGAATTCAAGTATAGTTTTCTACCCTCCCTTGCGATTAGAAAATAGTTAAAGATTTACACTACATACATAGTTATCCACAAAGTGTCTAAAGTTAAAGTGTTTACTGGCATTTATTGGGTACACAGCCAAATACTGGCATTTCTCTGCACTTGGCGGCGAAATTTTGAAAAATGTTTGCTGACAACACAACAGCAAAGCGAAGCATCAAATACGACGAACACTAGCACTAAGTCACAGGCGTTGCATTTTGAATGGGAAGCGCTAAAATATAGAATACGAACAGAATTAAAAAGTAAAAAACTGTTGCTTCAATTATAAGTGAAGTGCATTTTATTCTAGTTTTGTTTGCGCTTATTCGATCATTTGCGTTTTGTTTTATTTTTTATTGCTGCGACGAATTCGCTCACTGTGACGCACTGACAGCTCCACCCAGACGTGCTGCTTTTTTCTGTTTTTTACATGTTTGTTTTTGTAAATTAATTACTTAATTTTTATGTGAAATTTTGTAATTGCAGAAATTTCATTCAGCATTCGAAAAAACATACACACGTACATACATACCAGACTTGGGCATTATTCGAATAAATTTTTATTTAGATAGTTATTCGAATAAAAATTTATTTTTCAAATTTTATTCAGATAAGTTCCCTACGAATAAATTATTCTGAGTTTATTCGTTATTTCAAATAATAAATAAAAACTCAGGGTAAAACAAAAACTAAAACTGAGCAATAGTAAAAAAAAATTTTTTTTATTTTTTTTTGTTTGTATGTTTGTTTGTTTTTACATATTTAAATGAAAATTATCTATTATTCGAATAATTTTTTGTTTGAATAAACGAAATTATTTATTATTCAAATAAAGATAAAAAAATTTATTCATCTATTATTCGTTATTCCAATAAATTTTGCCCAACTCTGATACATACATACATATGAATGTATGTACTTATACAAATGTTAGCTGCTGCTAAATTTTACAAATTGCTTCTGACTGAATGTCTATTTTTCTGATATTTGTACGCATATTAAGTGCATTTCATTTATGCTGTTTTAGTAATTGTCAGCCATTTTTGTTTTTACATACATATATTTATTTTAAGTTTTTTTTTAAAGCATTAGAATTTTCGTTGCGAAGTGTTGTAAGTGGTTTACATACATATAGGAATACGTCTGTGTACCTAGTATGTAGTTCATAAATTAGTTGAATGTAGGACAATGTTTTGTTATTGCAACCGCTATAGCTAAACTTAACCCTATACAAATATTCATATATGTATAAGGCAACGATAAAACACTGGCGCAAATTCGTACCACAAATACCAAAAACATTTCAGTTCTATTATTGGAATTCTGGCGCGAGACCTATATGACATTGTTTAACCTAATTTTTCAGCTCATAGAGATCTGAAAAGGGGAACTTAGATTCGAACAGAAGTCATTCCGCATGTTCCAAACGATTTCAACATGATACAGCATGCACAATAATCATTGTAGTATCTCGCTTATTCCTTGCAATCGAATGGAATGGAATTGTGGCAGGCCGGGAAAAACTTTGTCTTTCCCAATCACTCAGGCATGTTTGCCCATTGTATTTAAAGCCTTTATAAAGGATCAGAATGTAGGTAAAAGGTGAGATAATGGTATCAGGGCTCCTCTGCAAACTCCACAGATTCTTTGATAAATCTGAGAAGTTTGTCGAGTGTTAGAGAATTTGTGTCCGTCATTCTCAATGCATCCGACCCGGTAATGCGCAATCTTAGGCTAGCGAAGGCCGAACAGATGCAGAGAAAATGCTCCGTGCCGTCGTCGTACTCCTCTATACAAGATAGGCATAATGAGCTCTCGATTATGCCTATGCTGTCTACATGGATTGTGTCCTTTAATCACCCAATTTTCCCATTTATCGGCCACTTCGCTACCTTGAACACCGCAGTGTCCGTGTACCCACACAGGTTGAATTTTATTCCATTTTTCTACGGAGCCAAGCTTCAAATTCGGGAATAATTTTTGAAGAGGTTCGCGCAGTTTCCAGTACCTTCAGTGCAGTCTGGCTGTCACTGCATATAAAAATTTGGTGTACACGCCACCTCTCACCAATTATACATTCTGCTGCTTTTAGTATGGCATACATCCCCGATTCAAATACCGTCGGCATTGTAACGTGAAGTCGGCATAATGGAACGTGAAGACGGCTTCCAGTTGCCAGCCGGATCCAGTGCCATATTCTGTTTTTGATTCGTCTGTGTAGATAGTTTTCTTCGATCCTCCCACTAGAGTTTCTTGATCTTTCCATTGATCTCTTGCTGGAAAATCGATAGTGTATCGTCTACCAAAAGATACTTGGATTACCAGCTTGTTATTTGGGGTCAAAAACAAAGGGTATTGCTCTGACAGCCTGGCAAACAATTACCAGGTCCCCGAGCTCCAATCGCCGTGCTATAACTACACTCCTTAGTCGACAACTCACTTTCATAGCCTCCCTCCTCTTGGATCACCAAATCCAGAGGGAGCAGATTCAACACAGCTTTGAGTGCAGCACCTCGTCTTGTACTATAGCACCCGTATTGCTGATAAGCACAATCCTCTGCTGTGTAAATCCACATTAACATTGCTGGTCTCAGACCCCAGTCCTTTGCTAAAGGTTCTTCTACGCTGTCCGAAAACTTCCAGTGCCTTGTTTACCTTCACCACCAGGTCAGTTTCTTATCTAGAATCACTCATAGATACATATGTATTTTACCTCTTCGGAAAGACTTAGTACACCACCTTGAGAGTATCCTCTCTCTACCTCTGCTGTAGCAAAGAAGCGCGTTTATTCCTTAATTTTATATCAAATCTTTGTAATTCCCACTAAATACAATTGAACTCTTAAGTGAAGAACTGTTGATTGGTCTATTCTCACTCTGCTTCTTTCACATCAATTTTACAATGTAAACCACAATATTCGGGCGATTTATTTTTAAATTCTGAACTAACAAATGTAGTCTGCTACGTAATTAATATTTATCAATGAAAAATATGCAAAAAAAATTTAAATAATTTAGTCACAAATTAAGAGCAATTACATTGCAGAAAAAAAATTTGTTGTTCATCTACCGCCAGTTTGTCAGCAGATTATTGCATGCAAAACTACAACAATTACGAATACGCTTACATATATACACATACATATTTACATATGTGCATATGTATATAAATAGACTTTTACCTGCTTTAAAAGTTTTTCAATTACTCGTGCAAAACAGCAGTGCCAACTTTAAACAATTTAATCAAATTTTTTGATACAAAGTTTGTGCTTTTAATGAAGCGCTTAGCTCATGTGTAGCCAGCGACGACATGACGTATGAGTAATCTGTCAGTGTTTCAAATAAGCGCAATGCCATTGGGGCGCAACAGTGAGGGAAAGCAGTGAGGGAAAGCAAGTTCTTTTCTTCTTATTTCAATAAATAAATAGTACCTGCCGTAGACACTATGTAGTAGAAATGCTTCTTGAATTGCATAACCTTTTGCTATTAATTATGACACAAATACACACATACCTATGTAGGTATGCATGCATTTTTCAAATAACCGATACGTGCCAGATGCTACATACTCGTAATGTGTGGGTCGTCAGAATTTTTTCCGCCTCATTTTGCGTATATTCACATACACATGTACAAATCTACACAAATTAGGGACCACACAGTGTATCTGTGGCTTCTTATCTTTTTGATGTTGCTTATGCTTTGAAAGAGTTGAGCCGTGGCGCCTCACATTTGTATCGCATCGTTTCGTATCGCATGACATATCTAACTGCGACGTGAAATGGCCGGTTTTTAACTTACTAATGCATCTTATGTGAATATAAAAAAAAATATTGTCACATACGAATATGTATACGTAAAATTAGCTACAGGCAGCTTTTTATACATACTTATGTACACATATGTACATAGTATATGTATGTATGTATGTAGTTTTGGCTAGGCGATACTGACAACAGGTGAATGACAGATTTTATCAACAAATTTGCGTTCATTTAATTTCCATTTATTTTACTCGTTTCACAATAATGATATGAAAATTCGTATGGACGGACATACATATGTATGTATGTATGTACATACTCGTACATACATATCGCACCCTAAATCAAAAAGTGGCACAACTCAAAATTTTTAAAATCGAGTTTTTTTCATAAACATATCTCTAGCGATTGCCAAAAAAAAACTTTTGAATAACTGTCTCTTTCGACCGAAAAATAACCATTATACCTGGCCCTTTGCCATACGATTGCTTGTAATGAAAAAAAGTTTTTTTGCTCTCCTGAAAATTTTTGAATTTTGAGTTGTGCCACTTTATGATTTAGGGTGCGATATATATCGAGCCGTATGCGCCGGAAAGATGTAAAGGCCATGATTTCCGATTTTCACTTTTTTGTAGAAATGGCTTACTTGTCATCACCCACAGCTTCTCCAGAAATTTTATGTCTGAAAAATGTACCGTTATGAAAAGCAATTTCGATGTAAGTACATAAGTTCAGTTTGTTTACTTTTTTTGTGAGTACGAAGTGGCTTTTACATCTTTTTTGCTTTTCAAATTATTGAAGACTAGTAACAAATAAAAAAATTTAACGGGGTTTTGTTGGAATTTAACTAAGGGTTTTATCACTTTGAAGACTTCTACTTTGTATTTTATTACATATCGATGGCCAATATGGTTTTCTTGAGCGGCATATTGCACTTTATTGCTCCATAATTTTGGAATAAAGTTCTAACGATTTCACGATAGTTAGGGTCCCTTTTGTTACTGCTTAGAGCAGTTTTAAACAAACTGGTTGTGTATTTCTAAAATTTCTCTAAAATTAATTTCTTGAATCCCGATAATTTCCCTCCAAACGTAGATGCTGAAAGTGATGAACATGGCGAGATATTTCATCAGAACTTAATAGTTTTTGAATGGCGATATCAAGGATCTTGGAACAAGTATATGATGGGAAACAAATCCAGAAAATTACAAAAGAATAGCCAAAAGTACTTACATCCCTCATTATTTATCCTCTCCTTAAAATCGCGAAATCCATTAATTTTTTTATTCAATTAATTCTTTATCCTATTGTTCACTGTTTTGAGAGACAATGTGCACTTCAAAACTCATAATAAATGGAAAGAAATAATGTTAAATGTTACTCTTTAATAAAGTTTTATAAAGAAACGGAAAATGCTAGGTTAAGAACTCTCAATAAAAATAGGTAAATATAAATACTGAATCATCGCATTATTGCAAAGTCTCAAATTGTTCACATTTAAATTCTTTATGGGATAGATAGGAGTCGGATCTGAAATTCCATATACAAACTTAGATTTTTTCATTCTTTTTGCCACTGTAACCAAACTACTTGACCAATTTTTAAGTGCAAAGGCAAAAAATTTTTGTTGGGATTCTCTTTACCAGTTCTTATTAGATGCCAAATCGCTACGGTGGCTAATACAATTTTTTATGCACTTATGTATGTCATGCAATGTCTGTTATGTACGGTTTTTTCTACATTTTTACCGATATCTCAGAAACAGGGTCTGCCACAAAAAAATGGATATGCTATTCGGTATCAGCGTTAGATTTCGTTTTAGAAACGTATAGTTTTATATTTTTGGTGGTTAAAGTTGATTAAAAATTGTCGAAAAGCAAAAAAAAAAAAAAAGAAATCGAAATAAAGAAATGAAAGTAAAAAATATTTTAAAAAACCTTCTCCTAAACATTTTTGAATTTGGCCTTTACATCTTTCCGGCGCATACGGCTCGATATGTACGCAAGTGAATGCAATAAACATAAAATATGTAAATGATTTGATTTTGCAAATAAATTTTTCGATGATTTGAAAATTTCAAGTACATAATACGTAGTTAAATTTTAACAATTTCATTGATTCTGAAAGCAAATTTAGATATTTTTAATGATTTTAATGACAATTGATGTTGAATATAGTATTTTAATGGCCTCGTACTTATTTATGTATGTATCTACCAGTGGCGGCCCTAGCATAAATTGGCTGGGCCAGCCTATGTAAATATAAAGCATAGCCATTAGCCATTTATGTAAGTTTTTTATTGCGGTTCCGTAATGGACTTTGATCAAATTCGTTTTGCATATTTACAAAATTGTTTATATTCATACCATATGAAACTGAATGTATTGGAATACTTAAAACGAGGAAATGAAAATGATGAAGAATAATTACTTTTGATATAAAATGGATAATATTAAGATATATATTTATACTAGCTGATCGGCCAGACGTTGTTCTGCCTAAAATTTATTCCTATAAAGCTTAACGGAAAAGTCCTTGTTTACAGAATTATCTGTAATTCATCGTAATAAATGCGAATACTAAAAAAATCTTTGTATAAAAGTTATATATGTAAATACCTACATATATTAACCGCAGAAAACCCCCCTATCCCTATCCCTCCCTACCACTATAAAATAGGAGGTCTTAATCAGGGTTATATTAAAGTTATTTTCAGAAGTTTGTATGGGAGGTGCCGCGCCCACTTTCCCAATAGCTCCCATTTTTTCTCGTAAGTACGGTTCAGATATTGTTTATCTCCGTATCAATTTCCAGGGTCCTACCATACGCACTTACAGAGATATTCAGCATAGCACATTAAGCTTGTATGGGAGTTACCACGCTCCGTCCAAATATTACGAACAAACTTGCAGAAGGAAGTATTAAGTTTAGTTCAGTGGTTTTCAAGTTTTAAGAGACCGAACAAACCACGACTAATTTTTATATATATAAATGACTTCTGTTGTTTTAGCTTTACCTACTTTAAGTCAGCACATCAACAAGCCTGGCTCAATCGAACATAAATTTAAGTTCTTCACACCATCACAACGTGAATTACTATATACAAAAGCAGAGCAGAAGTTGTTATGAGAATCATTTGAGAAGCATTGAACTGAATTGATTGCTGACGCCAAACTTATAGAAAAATATCTTTTAGTTTGACGTATTGTGGAACGATTTTCCGTCATTCCATGTCAAATTTGGTTTTTGGTATTTTTAGTTTCCTTATACCGACGGCAATTTCAGTAGTATCGAGTGGATTTGCTTATTATAGCATTAAAAGAGAATATCTAAAAAAACGGGCGATTTAGCTTAACTAAGGCGTTGCTACTTTTTTTTCTCAATTTAATTCTGAAAATAAGCAGTTACTTCTCCTTAGCGAAAGCCAGAAACAAGCTTTTTATTCTGTTTTCAAAGCCTCATAAAAGCCCATATGACGAGCTCAGAGCAAAAATGAGACATATTTTTTTCTCAGAGCAAAAACGAGAACAAAAAACGCGAAAACGTGAAGCGCTAAAACATGCCGGCAAAACATTTTAGTTCATTTTTGCTCTTCTTTCTTTTGTTTCTACGATAGTTCGTTTTTGCTCTGAGAAAAGATATCTCTCATTTTTGCTCTGAGCTCGTCATATGTAACTGTTAAAGCATGCTCACTAAGCCAGGTTGTGCTGTGATTGGCTATACAAACGAAATACGCTTGAATGTTGTTGGTGTGGTGCTAACGCGCCATTAGAACTTAAGTAGTAAACAAATTGAATAACTGAAATAGTAAACACATTTCAAGCGTAAAATAACCAAATTTTAAAGAAATTCGTAAAATGAAATGAACGAAAAAATTTAGACAAGCCGGGCTTTTCGGTTTGTATGAAGCGTCCGCCACTGTTCTGATTGTAGTATATATTGGAAATATCAGCTGGTGGTAATCGATCAACATAAACAGCGAAATTGTAGAATATTTTAATTGCACTTTTTAATTCCACGAATAATGTATATACGTACATAAAATTATAAAGCTCGATTACAATTGAAATTAAACAAAAAATTTCGAAGAAAAAATAAAAATTTATAAACAAACTCTATTAAGTACAGCTACCTCCAACTTAATGGCAACGACAGTTCATTTCTTTTCATAACGATCTTCAAACCCAATAAACATTTTTCATTATTCTCAATTTGACATGCATTTGAGAATAAACCCTTTTCTCAAACTTCAAACGTTTATTTCAAATGCATCTCAAATTTGCCTTGATAGCGTTCTCAAACTAAAAGGCACATTTTTAATATGCGATTTTGGGCTGATTTTCAAATTGAGAACGTCCATTTTCTCAAACTTATTTCAAACATAATTTTTTTCTCAAATGCTTCACAAATTGTTCTCAAATTGCTAAACATGTTTGAGAATCACTTGAAAATATGTTTATTTGCAAATGATATATATGCTGATTCTCAAATTGAGAAACAATATTTTCTCAAACGTTTGAGAATTTCTTTTTCAGTGTTTAATGGGAAAGGTATATATATATGCCCTACAGTAAACTGTATCTAATAAGCTGCACACAACTGTATGTACATTCGTATTACGAGACGCTTTGACTGCATACGCAATCACATTCCGCCACACGCAGCCAGTAAACGTATGCCCCGTGGGCCGCGATCGTTCAGTTCAATATTCTATTTTCGTGTGAATTTGAAGTGTGTAGAAAGCAGAGCACTTTGAAATTGTAGAATGGCAAGAAATAAAGAACTTGGCGTTGGTATTTTCATTACAGATACACATGAAACTGAAAACAGATCCAAGAATATCTCAAATCACCAACAAAGCAAACAGCAGCAAGTGTAATACATACAATAATACTACGCGGTCATAATGAAGAAAACAACAACAACAATGCGAGAAAGTTATAAATAAAATTGTGTATATTTTATGAAATGAAGAAACCAGAGCAGTTTTAAGCATTTTTATTTATATAATGATGTTTTTTTTCATATGATGATCACCGCATGTGAGTAAAGCACAGGATTTTAGTTGAAGAGCTCGGCCTTCACTTCCATTCAACGGATCGACAAAATCAGGAAAACCCAAAAGTGAAGTGAAAGTTCTAATGAAAGCTTTTTATACAAAGAAAACTAATCCTTTTTATCGAGTCTCGCCTTTGACCATGAAGCTGGAATATTTTGTTATTCCATTCCAGAACAAGATTTAGTCTATAGCAAAATGGAACCTTGGTTATCTTATGTATTTACTTTTTGTTATGAATTCGAAAACCCGTCCATTCTCCAAGAGAAATTTTTATTAGAGAGAGCGAGATGGTTGTTTTAAATACTCCATTTTTCTTCTTGTTACTATGGGTCCCATTTCGAAACGATTTCGAACATAATTGGAGTGTATTTCCCAAGGATGCATCGTAACGTTAATATTATCGTTTACCGAAAAAAAGCAATCGTTTCCGTTGAAACTATTCAGGTTTTTACCGTTTACACAATTATCAAAATAATTTATAGTCGCAAAATAACGTTAAGGAAATTATCGAAATAATACCATTTCGTTGATTAGCGAAAAGAAATTATCAAAATGATTTCATTTCGTTGATTAGCGTTATCATAACCAAATTTATAACGTTGAAATGCTTAGTGCCCTCGAAATGCCGTCGCGAACAATCGGCCGAGTACTCGGATACATACATATATGCATATGCAGACGAACTGCTACGATTTGAATGACATCTGTGTATGTATGCGCCTCGTGCAGGCAATCTTTTTGTTGATTTACTTCGTTTCAACGTTACCGGTTGCATTTTGATAATTTAGTTTTGTGAATTATCGAAACGAAATGGTTTTGATAATTTAGCGTTACGAATTTACGAAACAAAACCATTTTGATAATTTAGCATTGTGAATTAACAAAACGAAATAGAATCCGTTCGTTCGATAAGCATCTCTGGTATTTCCAATAGAAATACCTTAAACGTTACAAAACTATGTTTGTTTATAAGCTCGTTCGCTGTTCAATACAAATTTTGATTATCGGAGACCGTTATTTTTTTTAGCATATGAGAAAAGATCAGCGAAAGTACGAGATATATTTTTTTTAGGATTTTTTAACCATAATAAAAACCAAAAAAAAAAAAAAAATATTTGGTTAAGAATAACCGTTATATTGGCCAAAAATTTATTTGGATTCATCAATTTTAATAGTTAAATGCGACCATTACTTCAATTCTCTTATAACCGTTGTGTCCTTGGTCGCAGGTAATTTTCGAATTTCGAAACGAACACAATGGTATGCTTCTGAAGATCTTTCGAAAAGAAGCGTCTCTGCAAATTAAACTCAATATTAATAATTATGTAATTAAAAGCAAACCTAAAACAGACATGAACATCATTTAAGAAGTCTCTTAAATCTTTAAATCTTCAAAAATCAACATCTATAAATTTATCTTTCCTTATATGTAGGTACCATACCAAAAACTCAACAGATCATTCTTTGATTTCAACATAAAATATTCTCAAATTTCCTTTCACCTTCTCTAAATTCCTTTCTCTCTCCTTCTTTTTCTCGTTCTACATCTCTTTCTCTTACACTGCTTGTCTTATTATCTCCCTTCATTTTAAGTCTCTGTGATCTTATATATACATATGTACATTGTACATATCTGTGCAACATTTCCCCACGAGCTAACATTTTAGTTTGTTTTTGTAAATATTTCAAAATTGGCCGCTTGCCAACACACGAATTCTCAAATAACGCAGATCATTTCACTGAGTAAGAATAAAATATACATACGAGTACCTAGTACGAGTATAAGCAATAAATAGAAGTTTCGTATTTCGTTTTTAGAAATTACCGAATCTTGTTTATGTACAAAAATTCAATGCAGAATATACGAGTATGTTAGTATGTTGTATAATTTGAGAATTTTTTCGAAAGCTAAAAGTGAAAATACCTATTAATTAACAACAGCAAATAAAATTAGAACAAAATCTTCATCCGGATGTTGGCTAAAAATATATGTATATGTATTACATATACTAGCCCTGCAAAAAATGCGACCACTCCGGGATACATCCGGGACAACTCGCAAGTGATCATGCGATTACTACCCATTTGTATCTCTTTATATGGGTTGAAGTCAGTGGCGGACCTAGCATAAATTGTCTGGGCAAGCCCATGTGTGTGTGAAGCATAAACATTAGCCACTTACGTAATTTTCTTTGCTGTATTATCTAAAAGTCTGATTGCGTTCCGTCATTGACTTTGATCTAGAGCTCTCGATTTTTGTTTTTAACATTTGCGAGTAGCCCGAATAAATGCTTTTCAAATGCTCAAACACTCGTTTGTTTGCTTATTACCCGTATGTTTGTACGGGCATTTTGTTTTCATATGTATTTTTTATTTTTGTTTTCTTGATGCACATTTTTTTGTTTGTACACTCAGAGAAAATGATTCAAAAATAAAATTTTTATTTTGATGATGAACGTCATTTTTATTTTAAAAATGGAAATTTATAAATTAAAAATGAAAATTAAAAATTAAAATGTATTTAGGATTGAAAAAGGAGCATGTTTAAATTGAAATTGAAAATTAATGGAATAAAACGAAATTTTCTGGTTCAAATTTTCATAGTGCTTAAAATAAATATTAACATTTTTAAATTTGAAATGTTTTTCTTGATTTTGCCATTTTACAATGAACATCTTTAAAATAAAAATGTTCGTATTTACTAGAGCTCTCGATTTTTTTTGAACATTTTCGAGTAGCCCGAATAATTGTTGTTCAAATGCTCGAACAGTTGTTTGTTTGTTTATTACCCGTATGTTTGTACGGGCATTTGAACAATTCGGGTATTTTGAAGTTTGCTTTTTCTTTTGTTTATTATTATTTTTTTTCTTTACATGTAGTTTTTTTTATTTTTGTTTTTCCGATACACATTTTTTTTGTTTGTAAGCTCGAATGCTCGAATGTTTGTACGGGAATTTGAACAACAAACGGGCTTCAAACAAAAACGATCAGATCGAATTGCTCGATACCCGGGTATCTACAGCCCTAGTATTTACATTATTTTTAAATACGTCTTGGCCCATATCTGGGGGCCCGGCCTAGCCCTTACAATTAAAATAGTTCTATCTCGAAGTCTTCATCATTTGATGCCAATATCTCACAGAAACATTCGAGCACCATCTGGGTCCACGTTATGACCCATATCTGGAGACCCGGCCAAGACATCACAGTTAAAATAGTTCTATGTATGTTGGAGTCCTCATCAAGACCAATTGCTACCAATATCGCTCAGAAACATTCGAGGGTCAGCCGGGTCCATGTTTTGATTGATGAAGCTAAACTTATAGGGAAATCTCACACAAAAGCGCAGAGGTATTTTTAATTTCCTTATACTGACGGAAATTTCAGCAGTAGCAAGTGTATTTGCTTACTATCTAATATCTAAAAAATGGGTGCTTTAGTGTTTGAAAAACTGAGGTCCAATTACCAAAAGTTGTGAAATGTTTGATTTTATTTGATTTTGATTTCCGTCGCTTTTTAAAATTATCTTGATATTGTGCCAATAGTCGCCAAAAATCACAATCAACGCTTTTATAATCTGGTATTTGATATTTATGTTTGCATGTACATGTACATGTAAGAAATTATGTACATAAGTATATACATGCAAACGAAAATATCAAATATGCATATGACTGTAAATACTGTTGAATGCCGAAGCCAGCTTCTCATCCCCATCAGGGATGCCACTGAAAAAATTTTTTTCCTACCAAAAACCTACCAAAATGGCTTCGACCCTACCAATTTTTTTTTTATGTGAGATTTAAACATATTCAATAAATTCATTTATGGTAACTGCCAGTTTACTGGACACCCTGCAGTAACCGGACACTTTGTTTTTTTTTTACCGCTTAGAATAAAAAAAAAATTTTATTTTTTTTTTTTTTTAATTTTAAAGCCTTAGTATTAAATTTAATATTATTTTTACAAAGTTCAATTAATTTTGGAATGAGTGATAAATATGTGAAGGAAAAGAGGAGGAAGCAGTAGTTTCCAGATAAACAAAAACTTGGGTTGGCGTTAAATGATATTCGGACAAGGTTGGATTGGATGTTAGTGGCTGCAACTGCTCGTCCAGTGCGGAGGAAATCAGGATTTACAATTTGTGGAATAACATTTGAGGAATAATGAGGGCAAGCAACTGATTCCGAAGGAAACGTAAGAAGATTTATCGAGGGAAATAGCGGACATTGTTTCCAACTTGGTACAGCAAACACATTAGCTCTGTTCAATAACAAAAAATTGTTACGAGTTTTTCATAAAAAGTGTCATTTTTATATGGAGAACTGTCATTTTTTACGAAAAATTCGTAACAATTTTTTGTTATTGAACAGAGCTATTTACTACCTAGGCAGGCCTAATAGCCTATTGTGATACCACATGGAGCTCTTTATTACACACCATGTAGACGAACAACCTTGTTTGCTTCATATAGCGTAAAATGTCAGATGCCTTTCTGTTTTCAATCTCCTCCAGTTGTGTCTGTGGGGGCAAGTGTATTTGAGGCTCGAAGAAAACGTTTCTATTTAGCAGATTTTTGTAACAAAACTCTACTGAGAAGACACGTTTTCTCAACAGTGTTGTGGCAAAGTGACCATATGTACAAATCAGTGATGTTAGTTGAACGAAGGCAAAAACCTACCAAAATTCAAATCGTCCTACCAACCTACCAAAAGGAATAAAACCTACCAGTTTTGGTAGGAAGAGCCCAAAAGTGGCATCCCTGATCCCCATACAAATTTCATGTGAAAAATAAAAAAGTGTTTTGCTAGTTTTTTTTTTTTCAATTTAAGTATGAAAATAAGCAATTGATTTCTCCTTAGAGAAAGCGAGAAAACAAGCTATGTTATTCTGTTTTGAAAGCCACGTAAAAGCTAATGTGTGGAAACGTTAAAGCATGCTCACTGTGTTGTGATTGGCTGTACAAACAAAATACACATTGTGAGGTGGATTGGTGGTGTATTTGCGCTATTTTCTTAGCATGCTTTTAGGCACCGGATGTACAGTGGGGGCTATATTATTGAGAACTTAAATAGTAAACGCATTTAAAACGTAAAATAACCAGATTTTAAAGAAATTTGTAAAATGAAATGAACGAAAATATGTACGCAAGCCGGGCTTCTCAGCTTGTATGAAGCGCCCGCCTCTGGTTGAAGTATTCTCTTTTGTTTGAGTATGTCCTATGAAGAGAATAATTGTACCCATTTTGTAGCCGAGCGGATAGCAAAAGCGAACAATTTTACCCGTTTTTTACCCGAAAGGGTAGCAAATGCGACACATCCATTTTTGCGACTAATTGTACCCGTTTGATACCCTTTCAGGTACAATTCGTCTACAATTAGTATACATATGTACCCGTTCGGGTACAATTATAGACCAATTATACCCGAAAGAGATCGCTCCCGGACAAATCTTTTTAGAGACTCGTTGCACACTTTTTTTGCAGGGAGATACATACTTACATACATATGTATGTATGTAGTACGTATAGTATACATTTTACCTCTACGTTAAGTCTATTTGTTTTGTTTTAGGGATTTTTAAGAATCTACTTTGATATAGTAAAATAGAAATAGAGCAATGGGTAATTAATGCCAAATGCGTTAGGATGTTTAAAAATATAAATTCAAATTCTTTTTTCTTATAAAATTTTTAATTTGTATTTTTTTAATTAGATTTTTTATAATAATACTAGCTGTACCCGGCCAAGCTTTGCTTTGGCCCACTTCCTATTATAGGCATTAGAAGCGAAAAACGGCACACTTTAAAATAAGTTGGAAGTATCTAGAAATCGAACATTCCTCGGGCTGCCGACCTCAGCAAAATTTAGATTAGTTTAAAATAGAGTGAAGGAAAAAATGTGCTTATCCCTTTTTTCTTCGTATTAGTATCCCACTCCCTTTCCCTCTACTATTCTCTTTCTCTTTCCTTTTATTTCCTCTTCCGCTTTCTTTTTCCTTTCCCGTCGGATTTCCGGTTCCCTTTCTCTACCGCTCACTTTCATTCCCCCACTTATTTCTTCTCTCATTCCCTGACTTACTGTCTCTCCCCATCCTCCTTATTCCACTTTAATTATATCTCCCTCTCCTGTTCCATCCATTTGCCTTTCCCATTCTCATTACTCTTCCCCTTTCCCTTTCCCTAGGGAACCGGGTTTAGCATAACATACTTAGCCCTACATTTACATTCCGCTTCTGATTTGATACCATCGTTGCTTAAAAACATTCCGTAGCACCCGGGTCCACTCTTTTACCCATAATTGAGTACCGAGCCTAAGATTCATTATGAAAAGATCTCTATGTAACAGCCCTGGTCAACACCTTTCATTATATATCAGTATTACTCCGAATTACCTCGGAGTCAACCGGGTACACGTATTGACACACATCTGGGGACCCGACCTGGGAATAATAAGTTCATACCTATGTAAAATGCCAGCTCAATACCCTTCATTTGATAACAAATTCCGTGGTCATCCATCCACGTTTTGACCCATATCTGGGGACTTGACATAGGAATCATAATGAGTACGGCTCGATATAATAGCCCTGCTCAACACCTTCCATTTGATACCAAGATCAGTGAGAAATATCCCGGTGTCATCGGGGTCCACGTTTTGACTAAAATCTAGGGACCCGACCTAGGAATCAAAATGAGTTCACTTCTATGTAAAATCCCTGCTCAACACCCGTCGCTTAGAAACATTCCGGGGTCATACGTGTTAACATTTTGACTCATAATTTAGGACACGACCTAATGAGTATGGCTCTATGCTCTGCTCAACACTTTTCATTTCATACAATGTTCCTGATTGATCCACATTTGGGACCCGACCTAGGAATCATAATGAGTTAATTTCTATGTAAAATTCCTGGTCAACATCCTTTATTTGATAATTATTCCGGGGTCATTCGGGTCTACATTTTGACCCACATCTGGGGACCTGCCCTCTCTTAAACTTCCACTCCCTTGCACTTTACTTTCTTTTTTCCATTCCCTTTCCTTTTTCTTGCCTTTCCCTTACCCCTCCTTTTCTCTCCCCCTCTTATTCGTTCGCCCTTTCCCTCTCCCAATCTCTGTCTCTCACCCCTTCACTCTTCCATTATATTTTCGTTTACTTCCCTTCCCTTTCCCATTCAATTCCTTTTCTCTATATTGAAGCTATGATTCCCAATTTTCGGTTTCATCCGGGTCCATGTTGTGACCCGGCCTATATATCACAGTTATAATAGTTCTGTGTCGAAGTCATCATCAGTACCTTTCATTTGGTATCAATATCGCTCAGAAATGTTCGAGGGTCATCCGGGTCCACGTTGTGACCCATATCTGGGGACCAAGCCAAGGCATCATTAATTAAAAGTCATTAATTGAAGTCCTCATCAAGACCTTTCATTCACTCAGAGAAAAAGTAAGCTAAATTTAAGTATAGCGGGCTTGAATCAAGCCGAAAACGTCATGAAAGTCTGTTAAGCTGGAAAATGCTAAAATCAAGAATATATTCTTATTTTTAGAACGATTCTTTTGAGAATAAAAAGCTTATATTAAGAACCTTCTGTTTTGAAACAAGTTTGAATTTACTCATTTTCAGCATTGCACATGATTGATTTAAGAATTTCCATTCTTATTTTAAGAGTTTTCAAATTTGTTTTAAGAATACTCATTCTTGCTTTCCACTTTTTCGAAATTCAAAATTCGAAGTCAATTAACCCACCTAACAAAAAAAAAAAAGAAAAATGGTTAATATCTTCATTGTGTTTTATTTTATGACATATATATGTACATATATTTACAATGAGAGATATTTCTTATTATAACTATTGAGATATATATGTATGTACATATAATTCAGTTTTTATATACATACATATACAAATATATAAGTGTAGATTTTAAAACTAAAAGAGGAGACTTATGATACTATTATGATACTAGAGGACTTATGATACTATAACTATAACTATAACTATAACTGTAACTATAACTATAACTATAACTATAACTATAACTATATCTATAACTATAACTATAACTATAACTATAACTATAACTATAACTATAACTATAACTATAACTATAACTATAACTATAACTATAACTATAACTATAACTATAACTATAACTATAACTATAACTATAACTATAACTATAACTATAACTATAACTATAACTATAACTATAACGATAACTATAACTATAACTATAACTATAACTATAACTATAACTATAACTATAACTATAACTATAACTATAACTATAACTATAACTATAACTATAACTATAACTATAACTATAACTATAACTATAACTATAACTATAACTATAACTATAACTATAACTATAACTATAACTATAACTATAACTATAACTATAACTATAACGATAACTATAACTATAACTATAACTATAACTATAACTATAACTATAACTATAACTATAACTATAACTATAACTATAACTATAACTATAACTATAACTATAACTATAACTATAACTATAACTATAACTATAACTATAACTATAACTATAACTATAACTATAACTATAACTATAACTATAACTATAACTATAACTATAACTATAACTATAACTATAACTATAACTATAACTATAACTATAACTATAACTAAAACTATAACTATAACTATAACTATAACTATAACTATAACTATAACTATTAGAGCTGCAAAACCATCGATGGTCGGACCACTCGATAGTTTCGATAGTCAAAAAAAAAACTATCGATACTATCGATAGTTTTTTATAAATATTTCACTAAAATAAGAGCCTATACACACTTGCGACTCAATCGATTTAGTTGAATGTTGATTTGCATGGGAATGTATGGAAGCATTCACACTACATTCAATTAGTTGTACAACTGAAACAGTTGGATTTGCAGCCCAATTTCATTCCAACTGAAACAGTTGTACAACTGCTTGATCAGCAAGGCGCCCTTCTACGTATTCACACTTGAGACAATTTAGTCGAACGACTACAACAACAACAGTGATATTCGTAGTGGAAAGAGTTGCCATGCTGACAGCACTACTTTTATTTCACTTTTGGTAAATTGTAGAGATTGAATATTTCAATTAATATTTTCAAAATGTTTAAAAACAAAAGGTTCGTTTCTTATTAACTACACCATTTCCAGATGGATTTTAGAAAGCGTTAACTGGATTTTAGAAAGGGGAAATTGGATTTTAGAAATGTCAATTGGATTTTAGAAAGGGGAAATTGGATTTTAGAAATGTCAATTGGATTTTAGAAAGCGTTAAAAGGATTTCAGAATGTGCGTTTAAAATAAATTTTACACAGAATTTTTCGAATAGAAATTCTTTATTGCGTATGAAAGTATAAATTAATAATTATATAAATTTTCGAAAATCCAATTGACATTTCTAAGATCCAATTTCCCCTTTCTAAAATCCAGTTGACACTTTCTAAAATCCATCTGGAAATGGTGTAGTTATAGACAAGAATTATCTAACTAAGGATATTTACTTCCGTTTTCATATGTTTCTTGATATTGTTGTTCTCTTCAAATGTCATTAATTGCATTTTAAAATAGAAATAATGAAAATGAAATTTCATGAAAATTATTAATGGCTGATTTTTACTATTTTTCCGTTTCTTGTACTTCTGTTCGTTTCGCCTTTATGAGCGTAATTCCTTCCGTTTTTCTCTTTTCATTTACTTGACAGCTAGTTGCTAGTTTAATAAGAAACAAAGCCAAACAATGTATGCACTTTTTGTTTATTTTATTGTTTTTTATTTATTAATCAAGTTGACAGCTGACAAGAAGGTGCTTTCATGTAAGAATGCAGATAAACTTTAACAATTTAATACTTCATCACTTTATATGAAGACCACTAATGTAAAATTTGCTGAGTAAAATGTGAACATTGGCAACACTATGTCATTGTCAATCGCACGACTATTTAGTCTCAAGTGTGAATAGCTGCCACCGATTCGACTAAATAGTTGGAGTAGTGTGAATACAACAGTCCAATTCGACCAAATCGATTGAGTCGCAAGTGTGTATAGGCTCTCAACAGTTGCACAACAGCTCAGTCTTATAGGGCCCTTACATGATCAAATCATTTGATCAAATCGCGTGTCTGTGTAATTTGACGGTTTGCCTTACACACATCAAATCGGCATCAAATTTCATGCTACCTTTCTATTAATTTACAAAGGAAATTGTTAAATTATAAGCGATTTGAAGCGCGATAAATGGCCGTAGCATGCACAATTACCAATATTTGAGTTTTTAAAACACCATAATTATAACTTTTTTTGTCCCGATCCAAATTTAATTGTCTTTTTAATTTAATTTTGCACACTTGCCTACTCACACGTTTGTTTACATTTGAAATTTGATCAAATGGTTGCAACAGACGTCAAATGCTAATTTGGCACTGAAATTTGATCAAACAGCACCTTACACGCATCCACAACGCACGTCAAATAGCCATCCAATTTGATGGAAAACAAAATTTTTTGATTTCGGTCAAATCGGCATCAAACACGTACGTGTGAAAAACACATAGACAATTTTACTACCTCAGATACACGATTTGATCAAATATTTGACCGTGTAAGGGCCCTATTAGAAACTCACCCATTGTGTACGGAGAACAGTGACTTGACTCTGGGATGTGTGTTAAAAAGGTCGAACAGCTGTGCTCAGCTGATTTTGAAGTTGTTGTTATGGCCCAATGACGATCGTGAATGCAATATAAGTTGCTCTTCTTCTTTCTGTTTTGTAGGTTGTTGATTTTACATTCTTGCACATGTTATTCGTGGAATAGCTAGCGCAAGGCAAATTCATTCTTATGGTAATGGTACGTGAACAGCTGACTTCTTCTTCTTCTCGTTTTTAATTCACCGTGTACAGAAGAATGTCAAACAAGGAAAAATTTTACTTTGAGTTTGACATATTGATGGACAAAAATTTTAAGCGAATCGAGGCGAATATTGCCGAATTCGCCGTGCCACTACCATAATGAATTTGCCTTGGGCTAGCGTTTACGCTCTCTCCGGGAATTGCGTTTTAGGAACTCAGCCTTAATTTCTTTTCGGAATTATGAATTGGTTTTTTCAATTCCCAATTCCGGAATTGCGTTTCTGTCTTGATTGCTACGACCATTTCATTATGGTCCCTTTTCTTACAACAACCACATCCGGCCGCCATACCAATCTGTATCCCCGGAAGTCGCCGCCATACCAATCTGTCCCCGATTTTGACATCTGCCGATGACATATCGTATTTTTTTTTATCGAATTTCGACTACGCATCCCAGAGCCATTTCACTATATGCTGTACACTATGGGTATTAATTTTACCAATTGATATCGAAATCCAACTCCTTCCTAACATTCAGTATTCTTCTCTTGGGACAAAACTACAAGAATGAATACGGCAGGATCCACCAATACAGGTCGGCTCTTTAGATCAGCTGACTTCTTCTTTTTCAACAGCTATCCAATTTCTCTACTTCTGCATATTCTATACATATATTCGTGTTTACTATTGGTCAAATTCTTCGTTCTCCGAGTTTCTCCATCATTCGCTCGTGAGCTGAATGTCAAATTATTTCGTTCTCCTTTCAGTTTTGACATTCCGTTTGACATTCAGCTCACGGCATGTTTGTGTGTATGTATCATGGACCGACCTGTTAATTGGATCATGGAATAGGGATAACCATCGATAGTGGAAAAAAACTATCGATAGTGACACGAAAATAAAACTATCGATACTATCGATAGTGCCATCGATAGTTTTGCAGCTCTAATAACTATAACTATAACTATAACTATAACTATAACTATAACTATAACTATAACTATAACTATAACTATAACTATAACTATAACTATAACTATAACTATAACTATAACTATAACTATAACTATAACTATAACTATAACTATAACTATAACTATAACTATAACTATAACTATAACTATAACTATAACTATAACTATAACTATAACTATAACTATAACTATAACTATAACTATAACTATAACTATAACTATAACTATAACTATAACTATAACTATAACTATAACTATAACTATAACTATAACTATAACTATAACTATAACTATAACTATAACTATAACTATAATTATAACTATAACTATAACTATAACTATAACTATAACTATAACTATAACTATAACTATAACTATAACTATAACTATAACTATAACTATAACTATAACTATAACTATAACTATAACTATAACTATAACTATAACTATAACTATAACTATAACTATAACTATAACTATAACTATAACTATAACTATAACTATAACTATAACTATAACTATAACTATAACTATAACTATAACTATAACTATAACTATAACTATAACTATAACTATAACTATAACTATAACTATAATTATAACTATAACTTCAGAGTCATTAATTTCTGCATAGGCGATGGTGTGCTTCAGCTTCTATGCTCTTCTGATTTTTTTTTTGTATTTGGCGTAGATCTTACCGCTCGCATTTTTCCGGTCACTACTGTTTATGAAATATATTACTCCTGAGGGAAAAAAGAAACATTTTGGATGCCATATTAAAACATAAACTAAATTCGCATGAACCCGAGAACTCTTACCTGTTCTTTTTTCCAAGCAAACAATTTCTCGTGAAACTTCATCCGCAATCCTAGCGCAGTAATATGTTCCTTTAAATATGTATATATCTATATATATAAATGTGTACGTATGTTTACATATCGCGACGGAAAACTCACCCTTTAACTATTGAATACAGCTCCCAAATTAAAATCCCTTAGCAGTTTTCTCGAGCAAAAAATTTTAAATTATTATGAAATGATAGTTATGTACATATGTATGTATATAAATATTATTTCGAAAAAACTTTTCATTCTTAAATCAAGAATATTATTCTTAAACCAATTTTTTTTTCAGATTTTTATATTGTTTCAATAATGCCATTCTTGATTTAAGACTGGAGAAACTTAAATTTGAAATATTTTTCCTTAATTTCAGTTATTCTTAAATCAAGTACGGCACAGCTTGATTCTAGCCCGCAACTTTTCTCTGAGTGTTTGATACCAATATCGCTCCGAAACATTCGAAGGTCATCTGCGTCCACGTTCTGACCCATATTTGGGGACCCGGCCTAGACATCATAAATAAAATAGTTCTATCTTATAGTCCTTATCAAGGCCTTTAATTTGATACCGATATCGCTCAGAAACATTCGAGGGTCATACGGGTCTACGTTTTGGCCCATATCTGGAGACCCGACCTAGGAATCACAATGAGTACTATTCTTTGTAAATTGCCTGCTCAATAGCTTTCATTTGATACCAATATCGTCCAAAAATATTCAGGGGAAAGCCGGATCCACGTTTTGACCTTTTGACCTATATCTAGGGTACCGAATTCCGGATTTGAAAAAAATATGCATGTAAACCATCTAGGGCAAGGTACTCAGCTGGTGTGTAAAGTTGGTCAAAATCCCTCCACACGTTTGGGCGAAAGCCGGCGACAAAGAAATAGGCTTGATTTTATATATATATATACATAGATAATAATATAATACAATGGCGCTATTATAACTCTGACGAGTTTTATGGCCGAGCTTCTGTCCCAATTCGAGGTGTGCTCCTTTTTGTTTTTCCTGCTAATTGGGTGGACCTATAGCTTTATGCCGGCTCCGAACGGCAAATGCATTTTTTGTGAGAAGCTTTTTAATGGCAGAAATACACTCGGAGGGTATGCCGCCCACTGCCGAGAGGTGACCGCTGCTCTTAAAAAACCCGATAATTGGATTTTTACTAATTCGAAAAATTTTTGGTGTTGGCTCGGACTGGGGTTTGAACCCGAGACAATAAGTTGAGCCGTATGATAATACAGTAGAATCGCACAAAAGTTAACCAAATGGTCCCAAGGGCATTTAACTTTTCCGAAATATTAACTTTTCCAGGTGGTTTTTAAATTTGATAGAATACGGTAATAAACATAATTTTTGGGATATAACATATCAAATTTAGTTGAATATCTCAGTTTTCATCATTACAAAGTTAATTTACGTACATAAAATTTGCTAGCCATCCATCACTTGCATACAAATTTTTTCCAGGGTACATTTTTGCAAATTCAATCTTAGCTCTTGATTTTAAAATTGGACCACTAATTGCACAATTGCGTTGTTTTTGGTTCAAAAACCATTTATACAACCTTGCCTCGAGAACGGGATATTCCGACATGTGCAAAGTTTTCTTGGTTGCCAATTCCTGTGTGCTTGCCACTGCCTCCAACATTTTATATAGTTTTTTCTTTTTTTTTTTTTGAGATGGCCACTTTAGATACACTATAATCTAATGCCAAGCGGTTTCCGTGAATACCTTCATCAAGTTTTCTTAAAATATCAATAATTCAAACGACTAACTACATTTGTACCTCGCGACACCGACAATATTTTTTACACAGAAATTCGGGGAATGCACGCAAATTCCGGGAATATATAGAAACAAGGGGAATGAGCTTGTTTTTGCTGAGAAATAAACGGTTGGATTTAAAAAAAAAATCGATAAGCTCAGAAAAGTTAACCAAGAGTTAACTTTTTAGAGCCGTACGTGGACGGTCAAATTTGGTTAACTTACCCGAAGGTTTAACTTTCTCGCGAGTTAACTTTTGTGCGATTCTACTGTATTAAGAAAAGCTATAGCCATGCTTATAACTAATTTTATTTCCTAAAATTATTGTATGTATTTACTAAAACTTTTTCTCTTCTCTTACAGATTCGCGCAAGTTTTTCGTCGCAAAAGCTGCAATAATGCACGTCACACACCCAAAAAACAAAATCTTATTAAAATATTAAAAAAAAGTAATTTATATTAAAAATAATTTGAAAATCAAAACGAGAAAAGGCTGATTAAAAAAAGTAAAAAATTAAGTTAAAAACTAAAACAAAAAAACAACCAAAATGCTGCAACATACCGCCACCGATTTCTATGATATAGCCGCCGCCAATGCTGCGGTGTTGAGTGCGCGTCAAACGCCGCCCTACAGTCCGACGGGTTTGTTAGGCAGCGCTGTGGGTTTAAGCAGCAATAACAATAATAACACAAGCAATACCTTAGATATGTTGGGGCACAATGGCGGTATAGTGGGACCTGGGAGTGGTGGTGGTGGTGGCGGAGGTGGTGGTATACATATCGGCAACGGTAATGGTAGCAGTAATGGACGTGAAACGTTGCCCAGCTTTGGTTTTACGCAGGAGCAAGTGGCTTGCGTGTGTGAGGTGAGTTGAGAGAAAAATTAATTAGATTCAAATTGATTACAATTTTTAATACTTAGTACAAATGTCATCTAATCTACATTTTTCTTCGCATTTTTCTGCTATTAACAGGTTCTGCAACAAGCTGGCAACATCGAAAGACTGGGCCGTTTTCTATGGTCCCTCCCCCAATGTGATAAACTGCAATTGAACGAGTCTGTGCTAAAAGCTAAGGCCGTTGTTGCATTCCATCGCGGACAATATAAGGAATTATATCGTCTGCTTGAGCATCATCAATTCTCACCGCATAATCATGCCAAATTGCAGGCGCTGTGGCTGAAAGGTAAGCAAACAATCATCATGGACACATAGAAATCCTTAAAATAAAACCGCAAGCACCTGTTTATTAATAAATTATCATAATCTCACAGTCTCAACTTTAATACTTAAATATTTCCTGTTTTTATGTTTTCTTATTGTTTTTGTTTTTATTTATTTATGTATTTAAAAATGTAGCACATTATGTGGAAGCCGAAAAACTGCGCGGAAGACCTTTAGGTGCTGTTGGTAAATATCGTGTCCGCCGCAAATTTCCATTGCCACGCACAATTTGGGATGGTGAAGAGACGAGTTACTGCTTCAAGGTGGGTTTGAATCAAATTGAAGATGTGTATGTATGTAGGTATATACAAATGTACTTACATATGGATGTACGTACATAAGTGCTGCCTTGCTGAATTTTCGTCTTTTGTAATGCGGCGCGTTTTGTAAAGAAGCCAGCGTTGCATTTTTTGGAGTGCTGTTTTTAAAGGGTAGATTTTTTGATTGCTGCCACGTTAGCTGTTAGTTATTATTAGGGCAACAGAAGATATGCAAATGCATATTTTTCTGTTCCAGTCCTATTTACATACGATAAATATATATCGGCGTTTTAGCTCAAGACGAAGGGAATAAGCCTAACTTGTTAGGGCATATTTTCGCATATTTAGGTCAAAAGGCTTATTTTTGCATATCTTGACTTATTTGCATATTTTTGGCATATTTTGCTATAAATTCATATTTTAGCATAGTATTTCGTCGTATTTTTCCATCTCGCTTGTAAAATTGTTTATATTTAAATTTTATACTCTGGCAACTTTGTTTTGTATATGCGCATACTATTTGCCATTCCTCTTTGTCTGACAAGTTCAAGGCGAATTTAATAATTTTCACAATGCTTCATTCAAATGTGCTACACGAATCAGCTGTGTATCTACATACATAGGTATACGTCAGACGGTCAATATATGTTGATGAAATCCGTGGATCGCGATTCATATTGATAGTGTAGCATCGAGTATTGATGGCTCGCGATTCTGGATCGCAAAATGTTTAGAAATTTTGAAATACGCGACCCGGATCGCAATATTGACAATACGGATTGACTGTGTAGCATGAAAATTTTGCAATCCATCAAAATGCGTGTATATTTAGAAATTTTGAAATCAATAGTGCAATAGTGGCAATAAACGAATTAAAAGTGAAAGTGCGAAAAGGACGGAAGTAAAATATCTTGAACTTCAGAGCGAGAAAAATATCGCAATATTCATATTGAACGTGTAGCACTACACGCTACACAGTGACTGAAATTCTTGCTTTTAAATACGCCCCGATACCTTCAGTTGACGTGGAAAGATCTTTTTCTACGTTTAAAAACTTACCGCGACAATCGACATAGTTTTCTATTTGAAAATTTATCGCAAAATTTTGTAGTTTACAGCAATAGCAATTTGAATAAATAAGTTTGCAATTTGATTATTTTTTAGGGAAACACATTAATTTTCCAAAACCCTTCTTAAGAATTTCTCCCAATTATTTTATGTTACAACAGGTATATCTTCAAAGTTTGAAAAATCTAAGTGAAACGCCGAAACATGTAAACTTAATTTTTGCCTGTAGAATACAATGACGTATTCAGAATATCCGTAATAAATTTTGATTTCGAGATATTTAGAAAAGATGTTTAAGATCTCTGATAGTGAATTCTTTGTCGTTTGTAAACTTTACCCAAATTGATTAAGTTTTGTGATAATGTGTCGGCCGACGAATGGGTTCAACTCAAATAAATCTCAAAATTTAATTTGAGGATCTTCAACTACATTTTTTTAACAAATGTAAAAAAAAATTTTAGGGATGACTATCTAAAATCAAAATTGCGGAGGGTCAAACTTCATTTTAGAACTAGGCTCCTTTGGACTTTTTTGTTCAGAAATTGACCCGCCCTAATATATATACATTTTCGTATGTAAAAGTACTTGTTTTCTTTTGGTAACGAAGATGTGTTTCACAAATGTGATTTTTTTATACTCAGCTGTACTAGTACACAGAGTATTATAGTTTTAATCACATAACGGTGGATTGTAACAGAGTGAAATAATCGAGATAGATATAGACTTATATATATCAAAATGATCAGGGTGAAAAGAGAAATCGATTGAGCCATGTCCGTCCGTCCGTCTGTAAACACTCTAACTCGCGCAAAAATTGAGATATTTTGATGAAATTTGAAATGCAAGTTTGTATCGAGACTGGGACGGTTGGTATTGAAAATGGGCGAAATCGGACCATGACCACGCCCACTTTTCCTATATAGAAAAAATCGCAAATTTGGTATCTCAGTCACTAATAAAGCTGGAGCGATGAACTTTTACCCACGTGTTGAGCTCAGGCCCCTAGGAAGAAATTTTATGACATTTTGGAAAATGGGCGGTGCCACGCCCACTTATTAAGGGTCAAACCTTGCAAGTTTTATATGTCATAACTCAGAAACCATTGAAGATATATCGACAAAATTTGGTATGCGTGATTTACTTACTTAGGCAAACGTTTGGACGGAAAATAGTTAAAATCGGTTGACGGCCACGCCCACTTTTATATATTTGTATTATAAAGTGACCTAATAAAAACATTTTAATCCATATCTCTGTCAAATATAAAGATCTATCATTGAAATTTTGTCGCCTGAGTCCAACTATGGCCATAAAACAAAAAACACAAAAATTTTGGAAAACGGGCGGTGCCACGCCCACTTATTAAGGGGCAAACATTGAAAGTTTTATGAGTCATAAATCAGAAACCGTTGTAGGTATATCGATGAAATTTGGTACGCGTGATATAATTACTTAGTCAAATATTTGGACGAAAAATTTCCGAAATCGGTTGACGGCCACGCCCACTTTTATATATGGGAAACAAAAAGTGACCTAATAAAACATTTTAAGCGATATCTCTGTCAAATATAAAGATATATCATTGAAATTTTATAGCAGGAGTCCAACTGCGGACATAAAACGAAAAACACAAAAATTTTGGCAAATGGGCGTGGCACCGCCTCTTTTTATAAACATGAATATACGAGATTTCTGAGCCCATAACTCGACAAATGATTTATATATAATGACTAAACTTGGTGTGTACACTTTTATTACTTGTGGTAATACATGTTGAGAATTTTAGCGAAATCCGTTGACGACCACGCCCACTTTTATATATGGGTATTATAAAGTGACCTAATAAAAACATTTTAAGCGATATCTTTGTCAAATGTAAAGATAATTCATTCAAATTTTGTGGTATGATTTCTACAATAGACCGGAAACAACAAATAGAAAAATTTTGGAAAATGGGCGTGGCACCGCCTCTTTTTAGACAAAGGAATATACGAGATTTCTTAGCCTATAACTCGACAAATAATTGAGATATTATGACGAAACTTGGTTTATACACTTTTATAACATGTGTTAATCGCCACGCAAAAATTTATTGAAATCGGTTTATGACCACGCCTATTTTTGAAGAAAGATATATCTGGAACACTCTTTGGGAATTTGTAACGTGACATCTTTATAACTAGAAGTCATAAAGGAATGAAATTTTGCACAAAGAATAATATTCATATGCTTAGTTGGATGACTGATAAAAATTTAGAAAATGGGCGTGGCTACGTCCACTTTATGCAGCACTCGCTTTATATTAAGTGCACCGTGTTTCCATCAAACGCAAACAAACAATGAAAGCATACAGCTGAGTATCTAATGTTCGATTCCACTCGAACTTAGGCTTCCTTACTTGTTTATTTCGTCTTTTGTACCTATAAAATGTACCTTTAATAAAAATAATTTTTTGTTACAAAAAGTATTATAATTTAATAAAATGAGAATTTTTTATTTCGCTTTTGTAACTATAAAAACAAATATGTACCTTTAATAAAAATATTTTTTATTACAAAAAGTGATCTAATTTTATTTAAAACTAATTTTTGATATTTGTCCGGGCCAGGGTTTGAATCTGGAACCTCTTGCATGAAAGGGGAGCACACAACCTATCATGCCGTATATCTTTTTATTAAGTATATAAAAAAAATTTTTAAGTACATATTTTCAGTGCTTAAACCAAGTTTTAAGAGCATATTTTTAGCGCTTAAACTATATTTTTAAGGACATATTTTTAGCGCTAAAAATGATTTTTTTAGGGCATATTTTCTGTTGCCCTAGTTATTATAAAAAGAGGGGGAATTAATGTGCAGTAGATATATACATATGGAAAACTTAGTAGTGCACCTACGAAGTTTACTTATCTTCACATGATGTTACAATTTTGAATGATTTTTAAGTGTTTCTTTATGCATTCACATGTGTGCTAAACTGTTTTTTGGCTGTTGGCAGGGACGAAAGCACACGTCTACACCAGCAGTAAAGTTAATTTTTACTTTTACTTTTGTTTTTGTTTTTATTTTTATTTTCCTTTTTTTCATTCTTTTTTTTTAATATGTTTTGTTTATTGCAACGGCTTCATTTGATTAATCTATGAACTTTTCGTGTATTTTGTGGCAGCAAGTAAAAGCGTTTTACATTAAAAAAAAAAAAAAAAAAAAACTCATTGGGAAAGCAGTATTTTGTTGAGAGTCAAATATATTTAATTTCTTTAAAAACAAGTTTTCAACGGATGCTTTTTAATTGTATCAAATTAACAGTATTAACAGTTTGCACAGTCAATGCTCAGCATTTGGCAGACATCTAGGCATGGGTAACACTGCGCTGCGCGGCGCAATTGCGCTGACACCAACCCTGGTGTTATTGCGCTAACTCCGATTTGGGAAATGCGCCAACTCAATATAGCGCCAACTCAATGTAGCGCCAACTCAGTATAGCGCCAACTCAATGATGCGCTATTGCAATATAACACTGACTCAATTTCGTGCGCTAACACCAGCACCAATATAGAGCTAGTGTAAAATGGCGCAACCACAACGCCAATAACAGCACCGTAGTATATGTATACTAGGGATTCCAATCCCGGGATCCCGGGATCCCGGGATCCCGGGATCCCGCCCTTTTTGACACCCCGAAAATCCCGGGATCGCTAGAATTTTATCCCGGGATTTTCGGGATAAGATAAGGAGAGAATATTCCGCTATTATAGCAAAGAAAAGTTATATTTTATATAATTTTTATTGGTCTCAGATCTGTATACTAATAGCATTTCCTATTCTGAATGAAAATGTTGCATTATTACATTGCAGCATTATGAACATGTGTCATGTGCCCTATTAAAGTGTTGAATTTTTCATGTGATTAATGAAACAAAAATAATGCAACCTTTTATTTGTGCTAAGAGCAGAAAATGTTGCCCATAGTCGGGCCAGTTTTATATTTTGTCAATAGAACAAACATCCCCAAAAAAGTGTTGTGTCTGTGTAGAAGAGAACAAAAAATGTGACAGCCGGAAGAAAGTGCGACATTTTTTCTAGAATAAAAAAGTCCATTAGTTAAAGTAAGGATTAAAATTTTTTATTTTTTTTTAATAATTAAATTTTTTTGTATTGAAGTACGCGTTGTAAGGAAACGTACGTTAGGTATTTTTAAAGCTTTTAGCTTGTGGCAAAATTCATTCGATAATTTCTATTTCCTGATTTTTGGTCATTTATTTCTCAAATATTTTTTGGAATTTTCCCACATGGAAAGTAAATAATGGAAGAAAATGGAAACAAAATTTTAATTAGACTTGATAGTCTTACAACACTGTACTAAAATTAAATACGCAGCTGCATACTCGGAATTCATATCAAAATTTTGCCTCCGATATTTATCTATTCAGAAGTTGCATTAATTTTCTGAATTTTTCGGCAAGCTTGGAAATATCAATAATTTTTCTTTGCACTTTAAAGTTGTAGCGTTCCTCGAAATATATATTTCCTTTTTTCAACCCCAAATGTGGGAAAATAATACTGGTCGAAAAATGTTTGTAACAGAAATAAAATTCTACGTTTCAAAAGGATTTCGGTGTAGTTTTTGAGACATTCATGTCCAAAAAGGCGAAAAACGCAGTTTGTGGCCATATTCACTCCTCAATATTTTTAAAACTACTCACTTTCATTAAAAACTGATTACATCTATTGAAAGCACGATCATTTCTTTTGAAGACAACGTAGATATCCGAATAAGATACCCGAAAAAGGAAAGCGCTGTTTTCAAGAGAAATGATCGTTCTTTCAATAGCTGCAATCATCTTTTAATGAAAGTAAATAATTTAACAGATTGAGCAGTGAATATAGCAAAAAATCGCATTTTTCATCTCTTTGGACACGAATATCTCAAAACCTAAACGCATTACCGAAAATCCGACTTCAAATTCAGAATCAGCGCACCGAAATCCTTTAGAAAAGTAGAATTTTATTTGAGTTAGAAAATTTTTTGTAAATATTGTCGGCCTGTGTAATTAAAGTCCAAATCCCGGGATAAATCCCGGGATCCCGGGATTTAAAAAATAAATCCCGAAAATCCCGGGATCGTAAAAATCGGAAAAATTGGAATCCCTAATGTATACGTATGACAACGTCACAATTATGTGTGCTTGATAGTGATCTAAGTGACTCTAATTTCCAGCATATTTTCACATATATACGGAATATTTTTCCAAATGATTATGAAAATTAAAATTAATTGTGCCCTCGTATATGTAAGCAGAATTGCGCTAAAAAAAAAATACGGGGATGGTAAACAGTAACAAGCGAATTTATCGATTATTCGATGACAATTGCGCTAAAGGTGTTATTGCGCCAGTACCGTGAGTTGGCGGTGCAGTGAAATAACGCCCGTGGAATTAACGCCCGCGGGCGTTATTTCCCAAAAAAAAAGGAAATAACACCCGCGGGCGTTTTTTTTTCTTGAAAAAGAAATAGCGCCTGCGAATAAAACGAAATTAAACCCGTGGGTATTATTTCCACTCAGAAAGGGAAAGAACGCCCGCGCGCCCTATTCGGCGATGTGGGCTTTATTTCCCTTTCGAAAGGGCAATTAAGCCCGCAGACGGGGTTTTTTTTTAAATATGGTGTATTAGTGGGAAAAGCGCCGCAGGCGAAAAATTGGAATAAAAAATCGCGCGATATTTTATTCCAATTTTTCGTTTTTTTAAATATGGTGTTTGTTTTATTGGAAAAGCGCCGCAGATATATTTATTTTAAATAATATCCATTTAACTAAGCCTCTCTCAGTAATAACCCTGAGCCTCTCTGTCTCAGTAATTACTCGTAGGTATTATTTCTATTAAGCGGCGGAGTTGACACATATGTGCATAATATTTGAATATTTAGAAGGGATTTAAAAAAAATTTAAAGAATCGAAAATTCGTGTTTTCTGAGTATGGTGTATTATAATTGGAAAACGCGCCGCAGGCGAAAAATTGGAATAAAAAATCGCGCGATTTTTAATTCCAATTTTTCGTGTTTTCTGAGTATGGTGTATTATAATTGGAAAACGCGCCGCAGGCGAAAAATTGGAATAAAAAATCGCGCGATTTTTAATTCCAATTTTTCGTGTTTTCTGAGTAAGGTGTATTATAATTGAAAAACGCGCCGCAGGCGAAAAATTGGAATAAAAAATCGCGCGATTTTTAATTCCAATTTTTCGCCTGCGGCGCTTTTTCCCTAATACACCATATTTAAAAAAAAAACCCGGGCTTAATTGCCCTTCCGAAAGAGAAATAAAGCCCATGGATCAAACGAAATAACGCCCGCGGGAATTATTTCTTTTTCAAGAAAAGAAGAAACGCCCGCGGGCGTTATTTCCCAAAAAAGGAGTTAATTCCACGGGCGTTATTTCACTGCACCTGAGTTGGCGCCACGGTTGGCGCTGGCGTTATTGTATCAGCGCCAAAAAAATTGCGCCATTACCCATGGCTACAGACATCGACTCAGATACGTCAAAGCTTCCTACATGTCTCCTCTTGAGATTTTAGTCAATTTAAGTTTACATAAGCTAAGCCAATAGCGCAGCGTTGCTAATTAATATATGTACAAAACTTTTCGGATTCGTGTTCGAGATGATTTCGAGATAAACTCTGCTCGAAAGCTTGGAAGCTTGGCGTGGCAAATTCGAGGTATGTAGATTTGTAGAAGAGGGTTTTCTCGAAAGTATGTATGTACCTATTCGCCAATCAGCCAAAGTCTCGTATCACCAACGATCCGAGGATGTATCAATGCACGAATCGCTAATGTTAGATAGTTAGTTTATGTTGAGTATTGTACTGCGGCCAATAAGTCTATTGTGCCCTCTTCCCGATCACATTATCTCATCTATTCCGAACTCCTCCAGAAATCGAAGAATTGCGCTCGGCTTTAGAGACTGAATGTGCCCCTGAACTGGTGAAGGCATGTTCTGCTTGAAGGGATGGCTAGTCTATGCATATGTTCCCTAAGCCTGCAATGTCCTGTGAGAATTTCTGTCAGCATTCTCAGTTCATTCTTAGGAGTGTTCCGAAGCCCCTTGAATCGACTTATGTATGCCCTCCCAGTAGTGCTTTTGCCTGCCGCATTCCATCGGTCTGGCGGCAGTAGTGTTCGCTAAACTTCCTTTCATCGTTCCTGCGCCCATTCCTGATAGTATGTGGGCCTATTGCTATGAATGGCTCAGGTCCCATTGCTTTGGAAGCCGCCGCCTGCCTGGCCCCTCTATTCCTCTGTGGCTTGGTACCCAGCCCAGTAAGATGGAGTTCCGTGTTGCTAGTTCGTTCAGTCTCGTCTCGATTTCTGTTCTGTTTATTTGGTATATGTATACAATTTTTAACAATTCTTTGTATCTTATTTTGCAGGAGAAATCTCGATCTGTATTAAGAGACTGGTATGCACACAATCCATATCCATCGCCGCGCGAAAAACGTGAGCTAGCAGAGGCTACAGGACTGACAACGACACAGGTTGGTATAAAAACGTACTCGTACATAGAATCGATTTAGTTAAAAGAAAATTCTTAGCTGCTAAAATTAATAACAAAGATGCTTTATACAACGCCATATGCCACATACATACCTACATACGTTCATATGTACAGAAGTTTTGCACAACAATGTACATATCTATTTGACGTGCACTCACCTTCAACTCTTGGCGGTTTCAAATTCTAACAAAAATTTCAAAATCTTCAATGTCGAAATTGCCGCTGCTTTTAAAATATACATTTATTTCGAGTATTGTTTTTGCTATTGTTTCTCTGCTTATGTACTTAACTAGTAATTTATCTATTTCAAAGACTGATCGCTCTTGTCTCTGCCACACGCATGAATGCAGCTAATTAAGTTAAACTTTGTACATAATAATATTAATCACTTTTTTGACCTTATCGAAATGCTAAAATTTCGAAGAAGAAAAGAATCGCTGTAAAAAATTTGGCTGCATGACAGCTTAATGCACTTCTATTGTTGACATAATAATACAATTAGATACTAATTATTTTTTATTATTTTTTTAAATTCTTTTTTTCAGGTTTCTAATTGGTTTAAGAATCGCAGACAAAGAGATCGCGCAGCTGAGCATAAGGAGTAAGTACAAAGAAATATTTTTTTATATACAGTCAATAAAAAAAAAAAAAAACGAACTCAAATCACTTGCGATAAGTTTTATTAAAAAACAGCTGGTGCTGACAATGCATGTGCTCATTCAAAAAAAAAATTTATATAAAAAGTGAAAGAAAATCTTTAACATGAATGTGTTATTTATTTCTTTATCAAAACAAAGCAGACAATGAAAAAAATTGTTTAGCCAATTACTTTGGAGTGAAATGCAACCGTGAATGTGACAATTACATAACAACTGATGCATTTCACATATGAAACTGTTCATACATATGTATGCCTTTTACAAAGAAAAAACACAAAAACAAAAAAATTAATATAAGTATTTCTCACTTAAATAAATTTAAACAAATAACCATATAATTAGTGTCAGGGTTATGAAAATACTTATGTATGTATGTAAAGATGAAATGAAATGCGTTTAGTTGCGGCGATTGAAGAAGAAAAATCGCATGGAAAATTCGCTCAACAAGTTCATGTTTTTGTGGACAGCAAAATTGTGCGACCTTGGCAATAGCAATGCTGAAAAGAGCAATTTGTAGACGCATTCTGAAAATACAGAACAGAGCTACGGGTGTCACTTTTGCGATAATGCTGAAACGGTTTGGAAAAAAATTTCAGATCTAGCAGCGACTTTAGTTTAAAATTGTGATCTGTTTTGATTGTTTGATTTTTGTAATGTTGGTAGTTGCTTATGAAAGATTGGGTCATATTAATAAAAGCCAAGCATTTGCTTTTGCTTAAGATTTCAGACCTTTTACCCAAATTTTGAAATTTGGTTCATACAAATTAATGTCAAATTTCTGAAATTTTGAATAAAAGCATTTGCTTGGATTTTATTAATATGGCCCATTGTTTCAAGAAAATTCATGGCAGTGAGATTCTTAGCATGTTGACGACTACTATGGAACAATATGCTCTCAAAAAATACCCAATGAACATTTGAGCTTTGAGATCCAACTGAAATATCGAACTGAGAACGAGCTTATAAGCAAACTTAGTTTTCCAAAGTACATATGTACTTAGTATGTACGAATGTTTATTGGAAATACATAGGAAATGTGTTCGAAAGAATATGGGAATCATGTGTTACTATAGTAACAAGAAGGCAACTACTCTCTCTCTCTCTCTCTTTAAATAAAAATCCCCTTCGAAATCATAGATAAAGGAAAATAAATAAATAAATAAGATACATATATACATACATCGTGTCTATAACGAAGACTTCATTTTGTTGGAGAATCGTCTAGTTCTCGTATGGAATGCCAAACGATTTCTACATTCATTATCAAAAGTGAGACTTGAGAAAGAGTTTCGTTTATTTCTTTCAAACCTTTTCCAAATATTAAATAAACCTAATGCTAATTGGGCAGCCTCTACATGCGCATACATACCCAGCAAAAAAGTTTTGCTTATTGTTGACAAATCAGATCTAAAAAAGAGTACGCTGGCAGCGCTGCTTCTGTTATGCAGTCAATTTGTCTGCTCCTAACTTTCTAATACTTATCTAGGCTTATTTCGCATGGCGGATAAGCCTTTGAAATAAGGTGTGCTCTCAGAGAGAGAGAGAGAGAGAGTACTCCTTATGGCCTGATGAAATCAACACAGGAAAATCAGCCTTATTTTAAGCCTTACGCTACAAAAAATTTGCTACCCTTACAATTTTCAGGCCTTATTTCGTAAGCCTTAAAATCTGCAGTTTTAATTCTTAAATAAGGCTTAGATTTTTTGGTGGGCATGTAGGTACATATTTTAAACAAATTCATCTCCTCATCTTACTGTCATGCTACAAACTAATCAGTTTTCGTAAATTTGAGACAAAACAGCTTTTTGACAAACACCTACAACAATAATAAAGGCAAAAAAATAGAAAAACAAACAAAATAAAACAAAAAATATTAAGAAACACCAAAAATACATATGTAAATCCCAGTGATTTGGTTAATACACATTTTTCTGAACGTATATCTGCTTAAAAAAACAAAAACTTATCTACATAGTATATTCTAAAAATACATTTTCTACACAAATGCGTAAACATATTTTAAATTTAATTATTTCATTTAAATAAATACATACTATGTAGTATTTATCTTTATGAAGTTATTTGTTGCGCTAGAGGTCATACATTTGGCGTCGGTTTAACAAGAAAAAAATAAAAATAAAGAAACTAAGACAGACCCCGGCAAAACTAAAACTGAGATTGTGTTAGTGAGAACAGAGAGATTTATGCAACAGTGGTGTAAGAACTAAGCATATGGGACAAACGTACAAAATAGCAACGTTTTGAAAATAAAATAAATATTTGAATAATAATGAAAAATGTATTACTTAGGAATTTTTAACTTGAAAAAATGTTTTATAAATTAATTTGGATTCACCTATCTAAAATATTGGAAATTAACTTAAAAAAATGTTTTATAAATTAATTTGGATTCAACAATATAAAATATTGGAAATTCCAATAATAAAAAAATATCTATAAGGAGTTTTTAGTGTAAAAAATATACATTAAAAAATTATTTGAAGAATATTCATTGAGAAATAGTTGAGAGTTGATATCATTTACGAAATTTTTCCAAAAGTACATAACTAAACTTGTTAAGGTATGCAAGAATGGGGCGTAACTGCTTGCCCAGAATGTTGTACTACAGCTACGGACTACATCAGCTGATGACTGATTTTGTGGCAACGCTCGAAAATGTGAACACAATGGTGTAGCTCAGTGTATCTCATATATGTCATCTTTTTTATATTTTTGTACAGGGGATTCCTTAAATTCCATAAAAACTCTTTATTTTTTACAAGTTCAATTCATTTTTCAGTTTCTTCGTCCTTCATTTCGAATCTCCGTCATTAAAAAATTGAGCTGACACACTGTAGCGCGCTACAAAGTTAAAGTTAACTCTACTTCTACTACAGCCACAACTACACGCTACAGACACAGCTACACATTGTGGGCATTGCAATGCAATTGTACTGTTTTAACTTTTGACAGCTCTTACTACGTACTACAGCCACACCATTCTGGGCAATCAGTAAGTTATAACTGAGGATTTAGTAGAACCTTTAAGAATAAGCAAATTTTATTATATGAATTGAAAAATAAAGCATTGCAATTTTGCAACTTGAAAATTTGGTTGCAGTGCAAAATGATTTATTATTCATGGTCATACATACGCAATGGCACACTGTCGCATAACAAACAAAGCAACGCAGCCAGTGCTTGTGTTGCTTCTTCGCTGTCTAAACAACGACTGAATCACAGAGCGTTATACCATGTCTCCACATAACGTGTTTCGCTCTTTTTTTCTCCATTTTCTCTCTCAATCTTGTTTCGACCCGGAAACCAGAGCCGAATCTCGCCAATTTCCATACAAAATTTCTGAGAGTGAGTGAAGATTGAAACACTGTTTCATTCTGAATCATCTTGCCAACCTCGATGATATCGATGTCTTCTCTAATTTTGTATCGAAAATCTATCGAAATCTCACACAGACCAAAACAAAAACGCAAAAATAAGCAAACATACAAACATTTAAGAAGAGCAAGAAAGAGAAATGTTAAACTGAATCACGATGAGCCACGTGGAGACGGGTTATTTAGCGAGATGTTTTGCTACATGTTTCTTTGGTGAAACAAGTTATGTGGAGACGGGCTTTAAGCCTATGTGTGTTATACTCATTAACTCACGTGAGTCGATTTGCCGGGCCTTGAACTAAGAGCATACAAATAAAATCAATTAAAGAAAAAACGAATGCCATGAAATTCACACTCATTGGAAAAGTAATATTTTTCATTGTTTAATTACACTATGCAACAATTTCATGGTCCATTGTCTCTTAGGTGAATGTTTTCAACTCAGTATACTGAAAGACCTAAACCCCATACAGTGCGATCTTTCAAATTTTTTTAACATTTTCTAGTCAAAACTTTTTATTGCGATTTCAAATTTGTTAGTTTTCGGTGGAGAAAGGGTTAAAACATGTAACACTTGTGTGGAAAAGTTTTCAAACACGAAATTTTCATACATATTTCTCTAAACTGGGGCGATTTTGAATTAAATTTTGAAGTGGTGCATTTTTTAAAACTTTTCTGAACTGAGCGATTTTTCACTTAGGTGTCGATTTAGTAAAATTAACTCCGTCGGCAAAATGTCTTTTGGACTCCTTTTTATGGGGAGTACGAATAAAGTAGATAGTATCTGGAAGGTTAACGAAGAGAAATTAACTGATAGTATCAAGCGCCAAGAATGTGGAAAAATTCGCTATGCATTGACTTTCTTCCAAACAAACACCGAGGTTAGTTATCGATTTGAGAAGGACTCGAGAACTAGCCTCATTCTCAAACCTCTAACGTTAGAGGACGACACGAAAATCTATCGAGAATCATAGCGTTCTCAAACAAAAGGGTACCTAATTCTCAAATCGAGAAAATTATAATTCTCGAATCGAATTCTAATGTAGTTCTCTAATGAGATTCTAATCAGAATTTGCAAATACTTCCAATTGAAATTAAAAACAAGGCTTTGTCTCCTTTTACATGATTTTTTCATTGTTTAGATTTTATTAGTGCCAAATTGCATATGATTATATACATACATACATCTATTCGCATGTATGTATATGTTTATCACATTTATAAGAACTGAAATTTAAACTAAATTCAGTCTCATTATTTAAATTAAAGGTACTTCTTGTACTTTTTAATGGAAAACATTGTACTACGGTAATATTAGCTTTACCATTTTTTAGTATCTAATTTCAATATATGTATGTATATTCAATAGGAGTGTTTTATTGGGCACTTCTCTGCTCGCTTATACTCGATTCTGCTCTCTTGGCTGACAGTTTCCATACAAAATGTTAGAGACTTTAAGAGACCTTTAGAGAGTATGCCAGCTACTCATTAAACTGATCTTTACTGATTATGCCAATTTTTTCTATTGTGTATAAGTGAAATGGTTTCAAATTTTTGTCAATAGATGTCTCCCCTATCTTCGAATTCAACGCAATACCGTTCATTAGAAAATGTTTTCGAATTCCGTACCAAAGAACGTATATTGTACAACATACGTTCTTTGTCCGTACTTTAACGAACGGTGTTCGAAGATAGGGGAGACATCTATCGATAAAAAGTTGAAGAAATTTCATCAAATAAACACAACTTTTTTCAATTCCTTTACTTTAACGAACGGTCGTTTAATTTTCACTTATTTTTATACCAGTGGTTGTTTTTTTCGCAAGTATCTAACTCTTGCCCAATCGAATACGGCTAATATATCACAGAAATATATTGAGAATTGATAAAAGGCGTGAGATTTGGCTCCTCTAATCACTCGCTAATCGAATTCTAGTGTAGTTTTCAACCCTAGTTATCGATTTGAGAATATATAGAGAATTACATTAGTTATCTAAGGTAATCTCGACAAAATTTCTAACGTTAGAGACTGTGTTTGCTGGGTTTTTGGCGGCTTCCTTGCTTAAAATTTTCTTTATCATCATATGATTTTTCCTTTCAATATTCATTAAAAATAAAAGAAGAAAAATACAATAAAAAAAAACATCTGCTTGCGGCTGCCGCTCTCTTCTCAACAAATATTTGCATTTACAAATATGTACAGTGGCTCTCAGAAGTATTTTGCATAATTCATTTATTAAGAAATTGTTAGAAATTCGTCTTTTTTTCGAATTCTTTTGCAAATTTTTTTAATATGGTACTATAGCTGAATCTTCATACTACAAAAACACATTCATCAAAAACACAAAATGCATCTCATCTTTTTTATAAAATTAAAGAAACGAAAAAAGTCATACATTTTTGCTCACAAAAGTATTTTGCATATTGGGAATTTTGGTGAATAAATGCATCTACAACCTGTTTAATATTTTTTATGATATCCATTGTTTTTCGTAATGGCTTCCAAGAGTCTAGGGATGGGCTCTGCTAATTTTTGGCAAAATTCCGGAAGTTTTTTGTCCCATTCCTCGGCCAAAACCGCATTTATATATTTTTTTGGGGAAATCTTCGATTTTCTCACATGATCTTCAAGATAGGATCAAAAATTTTGAATGGTTCTTATATCGGAGCTTTGAACACAAACTTGGAAGTGGTTTTTATTCGAAAATGTTCAGATTTTAACATCATGAGTGATATTTTTCGGAAAAAAGTTGCTAGTACAAAGAAGAACGTCGCTTGAAGAACGTGAAATATTGAGAGAAAATCAACTAAACCCAGACACATAAGCTCCTACAATAAACAGAAAACTAAAACCAATACTCAATAATTAAGTATCGGACGAGGCAGTACACAGAGTACCGAGAAAACCCATGTTCACCGCCAAGTACTGCGCAACCAACTCTCTATCTCAAAGAAAGTGTCTTATTTTCCCCAACAAACACAAAATACAAAAAAAAATTAACATTTCTAAAATCATAATTTTAAGTGCCGAAAGAAAATATAATATTTTATGGCGGAAGCCCAATTAAGAGCTGAAAATCAAAAATATTAAAGCGATTGTTAAGCACTGTAGGAGTTTGTGATCAATCGAGGCTCAGGGAGTTCATATATCACCTCAGTGAGTTGTAAAACTTATTTTAGTGGATAGTACGATGGACGAGCATTCCAAATTTTCCATTTTCAGGGATAAACCTAAGTTCTAGTTGGGAAAAAATGGGTATGATATACAATGGGTTTTTAATTCAACAAGATAATAATGAGAAAAATACCGCCAATGATGTTAAAATGTGAACACTTTCGAATAAAAAACACATCCAGACTCTTTTTCAAAGCTCTGATATAAGAACCAATCAAAATTGTTAGTCCTGTCTTGAAGATCATGTGAGAAAATCGAAGATTTCCCCAAGAAATAACCCTAATGTGGGTTTGACCGGGGAATCGGACAAAATACCTCCGAAAATTTTGCGAAAAATTATCTGAGCCCATCCCTAGACTCTTGGAAGCCATTTCGAAAAAGAACGGATATCATAAAAAATATTAAACAGGTTGTAGATGCATTCATTCACCAAAATTACCAATATGCAAAATACTTTTGTGAGCAAAAATGTATGACTTTTTTCGTTTCTTTAATTTTATAAAAAAGATGAAATGCATTTTGGTTTTTTAATGAATGTGTTTTTGTTGTATGAAGATTCAGCTATAATACCATATTACAAAAAAAATTCCAAAACAATTCGAAAAAAGGCGAATTTCTAACGTTTTCTTAATAAATTAATTATGCAAAATACTTCTGAGAGCCACTGTATGTACATATGTACATAAATAAGAGTATGTAGGCATTTATTTATTTATTTCTTTTATTTGCTGGCAAACATACTCTAAGTGCGCAGAGGTGCACGAAAATAAAAGAAGAAGATCCTTGACTTGACCGCTCCGCTTGTGATGTCCTTTCAAACAGATCCGACGGCAGTGATAAACAAAAAAAACATATCCTTACATATATGTATGTACATACATATATATATATTATGTATGTATGAGTTATAAATTGTATACTTATGTAAATGCTTAAGCAAACTCTCTTTTCTGTTTTTTTCATCCTTTATCTTTTGATTGTTCGAAAATTTGTTGCATTAAATGTTTTTACTTTGCTTTTCTTTTGTAGTATTCCTCTCTACAACATACCTATGTATGTATGTACATATTTGTGTGAAAATATCCTTTTCTGTATAGCGCATGTATTTATTTATTTGCACTTACTTTACTTCACTTACTAGATATTTTATGCCTTTTTGTATTGGTTTATTGACTTTTCGAGTGCACTGTTTGTGTTGGCGGTTGCTGTAGCAGCGCAGTTTTGCCAGCGATGGATGAAGTTTGAATTGGCGCTTTGTTGATATTGAATAGCACTTAGCGCCAAGTTGGCAGAATGGAAAATCCATAGCACATATGTATAGTATATATGTATGTATGTATATACATACAATAGGGTGTTTCATTTTGGGCAATATTTTTTTCTTAGTTCTAGCTGCAAGTCTGCTTGCCGCTTAAAAATAAATTAAAACTTAAACTAAATATTTTACAATTTTTATTGCGAATCGAATTTTTCGAGAAGAATAATATTGCGTAAAAGTGAAACAGCCTAATGTGTTAATAAATGCATATATGTACCTATGTATATATGTATTTATGCTGTATTAAAACACTTCTCTTTGTAGTTATTGTTTATTATTATCGACATTTTTCGTCATTATAAAAAATCAATAAATTCATATATGTATGTACATAGTACTACATACATAGGTATGTATGTATGTATGTACCAACAACGCAACAAAGTCTTTATGACGACGAAAAACGAGTTTGGCCAAAAAATAACGCAAAAATAAAGTCAAAAAGCAACGAAAATGAGCACAACACAAATTGGATATCAAATTACTAACCATTTTGGTCTATGGTTTTTGGCAAATATTGCTTACTGTGTAACCTAAATCAAACGCACGCCGTCAATTTACTGTCAAAAATTTCTCATGCCCATACAACTTGTATGGGAGTAACCGAAATTGAACGGCGTGCGTAAAAAGCAAATTCGACGCCCAATTTTTGTTTTGCGTGACAGTTGAAATTAAGCATTGTGGGTGATTGTTTGCAAAAAAATTGACACTTGCTTTTGATATCGTGTCTGTTAGGTACATATTCCACAAAATAACAAGATTTTCTCTGATTTTCTGTATTTTTCTATTTCTTTATCTGAACACGCACGCAAGTCAATTTCGGTTCAACGCATATTAAAAATTTGCGTGCGTGCGTTAAATTGACGACTTGCGTTTGATTTAGGTTACACAGTTAGCGACAGAGGGAATATACATACATACATACGTACATACATACGTATATATGTATATATAACAAATGTATACATATGTATGTACATTAATATTGGTATACATAGGTATGTATCTATTAAAGTGACTTGCCTTAACGTGACTGACTTTATGTCCTTTACATTTTGCTCATATTCCATTTCATCATTTACTAAATTCACGTGCATGAAAATGAAAGTTTTCGAATTCGAAAAAAAGTGTTGAAATTCGCTGCTTCAAAGACTCTACAAACGACCGAGATTAATAAATTTCCAAAGCAGAGCTTAATCATAATCCATAGAGTACACTGAGAAAAAAAAAAATAGAGGAGTCAAAGAAATTCCCTATATTGAACACTATTTTCTTTATTTTGAGTAAATTTTCCCTTAAACGTTAAAATGATTACAAAATAAAGTTTTTATATGCGTTACCATGGTTTCATAAACACACTTCATACGTCAAAATAAGGAACAATTTCTTAAGCGCCATTAAATTCCCAACTTGTCCTTGTTTTGAAGGTTTGATTTCATTAATTTTGATAAATTGAATTCCCACACGAGTCACCATGGCAACGAATTTGTTTGAATGTTTTCCACATTTTAAGAAAATTTACCGTGTTCAAAATAAGGAAAAATATGCCTTTGATGTAGAGTTTTTTTTTGGTTTAGAGCGCCTGAGTCAACATAAATTTGTGATCGACTAAGCGTACCTATAATGAATGGCGCTTTGTGGGTGGTCGCGAATGCCCTGCAAACAAGCCGAGTACTCCATGCACGCGTGTATAGAGTACTCGCTATGGACCAACCGAGTACTCCTCAACCTGCCACATTTCATATAAAAAATATGGTCCATTTAACATGGCGATGTCCTAGGCAGGGATCACATACTCCGATTTCCGCATGACACCCGAGTAATCCAAGGAGTACCTACATAGGAGTAATCCATGGAGTACCTACATGGGAGTAATTCATGGAGTAGGTACTAAAATTAATGAAATTTAATTATCTCTGAACAGATTTGAACTACTGTCAATTCAATTTGATTATTAGCATTACATACATATATAAGTAAGCCTTTCTTTAATAAAAATAAAATAATAAAATTTTTCTAGCGCAATCACCAACATGTGTCGCGTTCAATGTCTTTTTATTACTAAATCGTGCACGTTGAAACGAGCATGCATATGTACATACATACATACATACACATACAAATGTACGCACTTGCTTCGTCGTTATCGCGATATACATACATACATTCGGTTTTCGTAGCAATGTTCGGCTAACTATGAGCCGATGCAGATAAACGATCACTTTGAAAGTACTCCTACCTACCACAAAATGGATCATATAACCCTATGATTTTTACAGGGTGTTAATTTTTTTAGCATACAGAAGTGAACACACACACAGGTTTTTATAATAAGCTTATTTTTCGCCACAATAACTTGAACTCGTTTTAATTTTTTTCATTTTTTTTTTTTGTGCCTGTCTGCTCTTCCTTGGCGCTGCTGCCCCATCCAAGGGGTTCGCACATACATACATGCATATTATATGTAACAGAATGAAGTTCAAAAATTCATTGATGAGGAATTAATTCATACATAAATATATCGCAAAAATTGTTGCTGTTGTTTTTAGGTGTTTTTTTTTGTTGCATTGCTTTCTCGACTTGGCGCTTAGTCTACTTTTTTCGATTTTCTTTGCTTCCTTTGCTGATTCGTTTTGCATGTTGTTGGCTTTATAGCAGGGGTGCAGGACCAGTGACTCTTTGTGACTCCCAACAACACCAATGTGGCGCCGTACGACACTCAGCAATAAACGAATTGAGCGCTGTTGCCACCAAGGCGCAGCGCAAAGCAATCCGTGCAATCGATCAACATTCTATGTGTAGCTTTCCTTTCGAATCATTTTTTGCCATTCCGGAAAAGATGTTGTTGTACAAATTATGATGTTGTTATTGAGTTATTCCAATTGGGCCTGCACCCTTGCTTTATAGCGTAGCTGAAAAAAATGCATTGGCTTGGAAATATTATTATAAAATTAAACACGGTCGAGTTGGTAAACAAGGAAACGATCGCTACACGTTTTGCTTGGTGGAGAGACAGCGGCAGAGACAGAAATAGTGACGGAGACGTAGACAGGGACATGGAGGAAAGTTTTAAAACTACTTGTGCTTTTTTTTAAATTTAGCTTAGTTTGAGTGTGATTTTATTTCAGCGTTCATTATGTCAGTGCTCTTTCAAAGACCTCTTTTACAGCATTTTCAATTCGAGTCACCTTTTTCACCAACAACCAAGTCAAGTCATGTTCAAAGCGACGCACGAGGGAGAGTTTTACATGGTTCTATTTATAGTGGCCGCTGTGGTGCAGTGGGTAGAGTGCTCGCCTGCTATGCCAGAGGTCTCGGGTTCAAATCACGGTCCGAGCAAAACACCAAAACAATTTTTATAATTATTAAAAATCCAATTATTGGGTTTTTTGAGAGCAGCGGTCACCTCTCGGCAGTGGGCGGCATACCCTCCGAGAGTATTTCTGCCATGAAAAAGCTTCTCACAAAAAATGCATTCGCCGTTCGGAGCCGGCATAAAACTGTAGGTCCACCCAATTAGTAGGAAAAACAAAAAGGAGCACACCTCGAATTGGGAGAGAAGCTCGGCCATAAAACTCGTCAGAGTTATAATAGCGCCATTGTATTATTATTGTATTATTATTTATAGATCAGACAATAAGAAAATACACTTATCTACATATGTTTCGATCTTGCAGCACATGTGTTGAAGAAGCAGAAAACACTATGTAAAACACTTGTAAGTTGTTAAATCTCGGAAAAGCAAACAATAAGCGGATGTTTATGGATATAATTTCCGTTCTCTTGCTTGTATTCCAAAGGGATTTGGGATTTACATGTAACTAAATACTATATGATTGTATATATCAAGGCCGTATTTAGGGGGGGGTTTGGGTGTTTGAACCCCCCACGAAATTCTGGTAGATAAATTTTACTTCTATCATATTCAAAGCTATATGTTGAAAACACTAGTTTACGAATAATTAATTTAAGAAAATACCAAGAATTTCAGGTATAGGGGAGGGCTGGTATGAACCTGCTGAGATCAAAACCATTTTCTTATGGTTAGGGTTTTGAGATAACGTAGTTTTGAGTTTTTTTGGTTACAACTTCAATCAAAAATTCTTTTCGCTGAAGTTACCGTATCTACTCCGTTCGAAAGATAATTAAAGTACGCTTCTAACCAGGGCCGCCGAGAGAAAATCCGGGCCCGGGGTCAAAATAACTAAGGGCCCCCATACTAAATGAACAAATTCTCAAAATCAAAATTCAATGAATATATAGTTACGAACTTTAATTTATCTATACATGGCCGCTGTGGTGCAGTGGGTAGAGTGCTCGCCTGCTATGCCAGGCTTCTGTTTTAGCCACTCAAAAAAAAAAAAAATGGACGTGTTTTTGTAGCATCCGGAACGCAGTTTAAGTGGCTAAAACAGAGGCATTAAACTAAATTTCTGTCGCTAACATACTTTAATCATTAGCTGTGGCCTAAATCTTTCCTTTTATCATAAAACGATACAATATTTCGCGATATTTCTGCCTCAAAAGTTCAAAAAATCGTGCGAACATACCGTCCGAAACGCCCAGGATATACCCATATCGCTGTATAAGAATTTGCATCATACCGAATTTTTCTGTTGCAACAGAAATCGAATTCAAATTTATGCTGCAAAGTCGACGCCAAAAACCAACAATTCCTTAAGTGGGGTGCAGACACTTTAAGAGATTTATAAAATTTGTTGAAATTTAAAATGATTGCTACACTCAGAGAAAAAGCAAGCTAAATTTCAGAATAGCGGGCTTGAATCAAGCCGAAAACGTTATGAAAGTCTGTTAAGCTCGAAAATGCTAAAAGCAAGAACATATTCTTATTTTTAGGATGATATTTTTGAGAATAAAAAGCTTATAATAAGAATTTTCCGTTTTCAAATAAGCTTATAAAAACTTATTTTCAATATTGCCCATGCTTGATTTGAAAAAGTAAAATCTTATAACAAGAACGTTCAACTTTGTTTTAAGAATATTTATACTTGATTTTCCACTTTTTCGAAATTCACAATTCGAAATCATTTAACCCATCTAACAAAATGAAAAAATAAAAGTGTTTATTTCAATGCATGGTATTTTATTTCGTTTTATTTTCAGACATGCACATATGTATATACATACACATATAGTAATATATATAATATAAAATTTAATTTTTTCATACATATACATATGTATATTCCGCAACACATCGTATATTATAAAACTAGAAATATTTATCTATGCAAAACAGGTCTTAAGGTAATGTTATAACTATAAATACAAAAATTTTGGAAGATTTCAAACTAAAAACAATTCAAACAAACAACTTGAAAATATAATTCCTGATTTTATTACTAAAGAACGAGGAGGATTTACTCCAGAAATAAATCGAATACCTTTTTAATTACACTGGATCACAAAATGAAATTTTTTGTCTGTACTTTGGACGTGACTATCCTATCTATATGTAAAATCGGTCGCTGATTCCGAAAATCGGGTTCATTTTTAATTCTATGGGAAGGTTTTTGAGATATAGGCAATTTACCGTTATTTGGCCAATGGGTCCACTTAATCCTGTATATCTCTTCAACACAGTGAGTTATCTTCTTGGGGTGACATCAAACGAAAGAAAATTAAATTTCCCTTTCATGGCTCCTATAACATTTTTCTCTAACTCATATAGTTTCTGAAATATTGACGATTCAATTTGAATTTTTTCGATTTTTTACGAATTTTTGAAGAAAAAATTGACTTTGTCAGGCAATATCTTTAAAACCAATGTTTTCACCTTCGGTTTTACTCCTTTACCTGAAGCTCTATTCTATTGGGAAAAATATAAGCTATCAACGATGAAAATCCATGGTAAAATGGAAAAGTTATAGGCGATCAAGTAAATTCAGCTAAGTCGCGCAATGCCTCTGCATGGGTATATTTTATGCATGTTATACCCGTAAATGGGCTTGTATCTACTGCGCTGCCAATGTGCTGCTACTGCAGCTGTTTAGGTATTGGTACAATATGCATAGAATGTACCGTATAGCGGCATTGCGCGATTTGGCTGTATTTATATGATCGCCTATAACTTTTCCATTTTACCACGGATTTTCTTCGTTCATAGCTTATATTTTTGGTAATAGAATGGAGCTGCACATAAAGGAGTAAAACCGAAGGTGAAAACATTGGTTTTAAAGATATTGCCTGACAAAGTCAATTTTTTCTTCAAAAAATCGTAAAAAATCGAAAAAATTCAAATTGAATCGTCAATATTTCAGAAACTATAAGAGTTAGAGAAAAATGTTATAGGAGCCATGAAAAGCAAATTTAATTTTCTTTCGTTTGGTTTCACCTCAAGGAAGATATCTCACTGCGGTAAAGAGATAAACAGGATTAAGTGGAGCCATTGGCCAAATAACGGTAAATTGCCGATATCTCAAAAACCTTCCCATAGAATTAAAAATGAACCCGATTTTCGGAATCAGCGACCGATTTTACATATAGAAAGGATGGTCGCGTTCAGAGTATTTTTTGGCTGTAGAGCAGTGTTATTTATGTTTAGCATGCTCCATACTTAGAGTATGTTCAGAAACGCAGCATGAAACGCAACAGCGGCAGTAATTATTTTTTTGATGATTGTGATGAGCGATGCTTCATACAAAATTTGTACTACAAAAACGGGTTTCGCTTCAAACTGAGTTTCTGAACAAAGCCATACATATGTCAATGGATGTTCCCTTTTGCAGCAGCTTCCAGTTTATCCTATTTCTTCAGTTTGTTGTAAATACAAAGACTTTTGCCGTTAAATGAACAACTTTCCGCAGTTGAAATGTGCCCAACAACGCTCCGTTGTTGTTTCAAAGATGTGAGCGTTTTTGATTCAAATACTGTTCGTATTTAAGCTAACAACTTTTGCTTTTGAATTAACCGCAAAAGTTTTTGGTCCAAAAACGGGCACCATTAAAGCAAATACTTACGCATTTAAGTTAATCTCAAAAAAAATTGTAAACAATAGTAATTTTTTTTTTTAATATAATAGATATTATTTTATTTAGTTTTTTTTATATAATATATGTTTACATAGTAATATTAATACTAATGCCCAGTTTCACCAAGCAAACTTTTTCCATTCAGTGATGGTCATTTGATGCATCATTTGAACAACACGATGTGTGGAAAGAGACGCGGCCACAAAGGTTTGCATCACATTTTCACACCGCCAATATAAAGATTATGGAAACTTGTAGGCAGTAGTGGCACAAATATCCATCAATCCTGCACCTCAAATGATATATCAAATGACTATCACTGTATGTAGGGCTTTTTACACACACAAAAACATAAACACAACTGATTTTATTTTATTATTTCATAACACATTCTTTATATTAACTTACATTGTTTTCCGACCGCCAGATTTGTAGGTTTCTGCGCAATCATCGCCGACAAGTTTTACCTCGATTGCTCGCTATCGGAAAATGGGATAATCAAACATATTTAATCTGAAAATACAAAATATATGTATGTAATTTAAACGTACAAATGTACATATAATATTAATATGTATATTATAATAATATATAAATATTATTATTGTGACTTACCTTAATTTGTAATTATATATTGCATATACATATGTATATGTATGTATATATTTTTCCCGAAAATTTAAGTTTGAACAAAATTTTTTCTATTTTTTATTTACTTCAAAATTTTTCAACAGCAAGGGAGTTTTTGAATCAAGAACGCCCGTCTTTGAATTAACTATGGAAAGTGGTTGAATCAAAAACTTTGCCGTTAAAACAAATACTTTTGCTGTTGAATCAAAGACGGAGGTTCAACAGCGGAAAGTTGTTGATTTAACTACGGGTATTTTTTTCAGAGTGTAAATAATGAAAAGGACAAATGCTCAGTATATACAATATTTGCTTAAGCTGACAAGACAACAATGCAAACACTCTCCACTTACTTTTTATACTCAGCTGTACTAGTACACAGAGTATTATAGTTTTAATCACATAACGGTGGATTGTAACAGAATGAAATAATCGAGATAGATATAGACTTATATATATCAAAATGATCAGGGTGAAAAGAGAAATCGATTGAGCCATGTCCGTCCGTCCGTCCGTCCGTCCGTCCGTCCGTCCGTCCGTCCGTCTGTCCGTCCGTCCGTCCGTCCGTCCGTCTGTAAACACTCTAACTCGCGCAAAAATTGAGATATTTTGATGAAATTTGGAACGCAAGTTGGTATCGAGACTGGGACGGTTGGTATTGAAAATGGGCGAAATCGGACCATGACCACGCCCACTTTTCCTATATAGAAAAAATCGGAAATTTGGTATCTCAGCCACTAATATAGCTAGAGTTTTAAAATTTTACCCACGTATTGAGCTCGGGCCCTTATGAAGAAATTTGATGAAGTTTTGGAAAATGGGCGGTGCCACGCCCACTTATTAAGGGTCAAACATTGAAAGTTTTATATGTCATAACTCAGAAACCGTTGAAGATATATCGATGAAATTTGGTACGCGTAATTTGCTTACATAGACAAATGTTTTGACGAAAAATTATCAAAATCGGTTTACGGCCACGCCCACTTTTATATATGTGTATTATAAAGTGACCTAATAAAACCATTTTAAGCGATATCTCTGTCAAATATAAAGATCTATCATTGAAATTTTGTCGCATGAGTCCAACTATGGACATAAAACAAAAAACACAAAAATTTTGGAATATGGGCGGTGCCACGCCCACTTATTAAGGGGCAGACATTGAAAGTTTTATGAGTCATAACTCAGAAACCGTTGAAGATATATCGATGAAATTCGGTACGCGTAATATAATTACTTAGTCAAATGTTTTGGCGAAAAATTATCAAAATCGGTTGACGGCCACGCCCACTTTTATATATAGGAAATATAAGGGGGCCTAATAAAAACATTTTAAGCGATATCTCTGTCAAATATAAAGATCAATCACTGAGATTTTGTGGCAGGAGTCCAACTATGGACATAAAACAAAAACTACAAAAATTTTGGAAAATGGGCGGTGCCACGCCCACTTATTAAGGAGCGAATATTGAAAGTTTAATAAGCCATAACTCAGAAACCGTTAAAGATATATCGATGAAATCTGGTACGCGTGATATATTTACTTAGCCAAATGTGTGGACGAAAAATTACCAAAATCGGTTGACGACCGCGCCCACTTTTATATATGTGTATTATAAAGTGACCTAATAAAACCATTTTAAGCGATATCTATGTGAAATATAAAGATAATTCATTGAAATTTTGTGACATGAGTTTTACAATAGACCGGAAACAAAAAATAAAAAAGTTTGGAAAATGGGCGTGGCACCGCCTCTTTTTAGACAAAGGGATATATGAGATTTCTTAGCCTTTAACTCGACAAATAATTGAGATATTATGACGAAACTTGGTTTATACACTTTTATAACATGTGTTAATAGACACGCAAAAATGTATTGAAATCGGTTTATGACCACGCCTACTTTTTAACAAAGATATTTCTGGAACACCCTTTTGGAATTTGTAACGTGAAGTCTTTGTAACTAAAAGTCATAGAGGGATGAAATTTTGCACTAACAATAATATTTGTATGCTTATTTGGATGATTGATATAAATTTTGAAAATGGGCGTGGCTGCGCCCTGTTTATGCAGCACTCGTTTCATATAAAATACACCCTATATCGAACAAACGCAAACAAACAATGAAAGCATACAGCTGAGTATCTAATGTTCGATTGCACTCGAACTTAGGCTTCCTTACTTGTTCTATAAACAATTGTATAGCCAACGCAACCCAAAGCCTATACAGCAGCTCGAAGCACATATGTACAACTTCATGCGCGCACTCAATGTCGTTGCATATGCATAGACGATCACAAAACTAGCCAGACCTCACCAGACCACACCAAAACAGATCATCACAAAACCAATTTGACTGATGCCCAATGGTCATTACACCGCCTGTGTGAAATCGGCTCCAATAAATGTCTGTTTCATGCCAATGAAAACCGTAATGGGAATGAGCAATTATTGGGTTTCGTCATTTGACGGAAAGTGACCGATTATATATACATTCATATGTAGCTCCATGCCCATAGTAATTGTGCCGATTGTGAACGCTTAAGGAGATCCATGAAGATGACAATAATGGCAACAGGCGCAATAATATATGATATATGTACATATGTATACATAAATCATTGAGATTTCGAAGGTATTGTCTGGTGGAGGATTCAAGTTGCCAGGACCATTAAAGCCATGCACACAAAACTGCAAATCCTCTTCGGAGATAGTGGCGTTGGAGTCGCCGCCACTGCCACGATTTTTTTATTTTCCATCTTGCTTTGTATGTATGCATGTATTTTATGTACACATTTCTTTTTTTTGTTTTTTTGTTAAAAAAAAAATATTTTTGTTTGAACAAAAAAGCAACGAGCAATTACATATGTATGTATGTATGTATATATTTCTGAGAACACTTGACCCTAGTGTTCTTAAATTAAGAATTTCATTCTTAAAACAATATTTTTTCAGATTTTTATCTTGCTTCAAGAACACCATTCCTGTTTCAAGATTGATGAAACTTACATTTTATATATTTTTCCTTAATTTCGGTAATTCTTAAATCAAGTACGACATATCTTGATTTTAGCCAGCAACTTTTCTCTGAGTGTATCTACGAAAGGTGATTAAAGGTGTTGTTCGTTTATTTTCTGTAAGCAAAAACTTGGATATCATTGTGAGATTCCCGGGCCCTCTAAAGCCCGGGCCCGGGGCAATTGACCCCCTCAGCCCCCCCCTCTCGTCGGGCCTGCTTCTAACGACATACCACTTATAAATTAAATTATGTTACATTTCTAAAATTTTAGCATATTTCCTTATAACTTCATAAAGTCATGGCTGAAAATTCATTACTCGGGTTATATTAGTTTCTGAATTATAACATTTTGTGTGTTTTTCGAAAGATCCCATATATGTTATGTGTGCGTTGTTATATGTAGTCCGATTTCACCTACATATTTTCAATACTAACTTTGGAAAGTCACCATTTTTTGATTTTTTGCGATTATTGAAAAAAATTGGTTTTTATTGGGGTTTTTATAAGAAGTTGTAAAAATCAGGAAAGTTTTATTCTTTTTAAAATTATTCTGTTTTATTGCAAACATTTTAAGCGTAATATTAAAAAGATGCGATAAATACTTTATTTTTGGCGATTTTTTTCAAGTGAAACAAAAAGGATGTTTTATGGTCGAAAAACTCGGTTAGGTGACCCAACTATATGAAAACGACTTCGCAGATAAAAGGACATTAGGAGGAAATATAAAGCTTCCCAAGCACTGTTTGCCAGCATACCACCAACATTCTCAAAAATAAGCTGTTGCTGTTTTGCGAAAGTTATAATAATTTTTTGAGAACTTTTGAATTTCGATTTCCTTTGAAAATATCTTAAGTCGAAGCACAGAACAGTCGAATATATTTGTTTGTTTTTTGTGCTGTTGCTTTACTGTGTAATTTCAAACAGATCAGTCGACAGTAAAGCACAGAACAGAATTTTAGTTTTAAGTGCGGCTTTTTAAAATTGGTTTTTTTTACATTACAATTTCGATTGTGTTCCAATAAATTAAAAAAAAAAAAAAAAACAACAACAATGCTGTAAAAACTCGAAATTATGTTTGCCCTTTGCTGTGCTGTACAAATTTCCACAATACAGCAACAGTCGACTATAATTTTTTGAAACTTAAGGCTGCGCAGTTGCAGTACAGTAGAACTTTTTATTTTTTATACTTCTGCTGCGCTGTTATTTTTTTACTTTTCAAATAAAAATGAAATTCAATCTATCAAATCTATCAATCTTAAAAATCGGATGTCAAATAACAAAGTTGCAAAAAAAACAAGTTAGAGTCTCAACATAAGCTAAAAATCTTGAGGCGGACTTTTACAGCTGAAAAAGCTGGGTAATCTAACCGAGTTTTTCGTCCATAAAATATTTTTTTTTTCACTAGGATAAAATCACCAAAAATAAAGTATTCATCGTGTTTGTAATAAAACAGTCTAATTTTTAAATGAATAAAAGTTTCCTGATTTTTAAAACTTCTTATAAAAATCGTAATTTGAAAATCAAAAGTTTCGTAAAAAAAATTTCTTCTAAATAGCACTTTAGAAACCAGAATTTTTTTTTATTATTTTTATTTAGTGCACGAAATAGGTTATATATTTTTTCTCAAAAAAAAAAAAAAAAAAAAAAATCCACAATGATGAAACCCCCCACGAAATAAATTCCTGGCTACGGCCCTGGTATATATGTAAGTGCCCTACCAACAGTTCATTCGATTATGGAACTGAAAAGTGTAGTAAATTGACCTTTTAACACTTAAAATGATCTCTTTCAGATTAAGAATAGTTTGTTTCGAAAAAAGATCGCAGTAAGTAATGCGGAGCATAATTTTCGTTGATGGAAGCTGCAAAGAAAGCAAAACACTTCTCTGCTGGAATCTTAACAGGCCTTATATCTCACAACAAGCTCGCAACATGGGAATGACTTTCAGGACGAAAGTGTAGTGTGGTTTTATTTACTGAATTTGTATTTCTTCAATATATTTCAGATACATTTGCATATATATGTATATATATATATATATATATCCGCGAAATTTAAAGATTTTGTCGAACATCAGTTCGGGTCACATAACGCATTCGTGTTTAAAGTGTTAATCTTGTCACGCAGACAATTTGAAATCAAAGAACATGTGGAAGACAGAACTATAAAATTCCAAAAAAAAACAACGAATAACTCAAGAGAATGGCTACTAAAATCGTTGCCTTGCTTAAGGAAAAAAACGAAAAGCGTTGGAATGACATTAAAACGCACATGAAAAACATTTAAGCGCACTTCCCGGCAATTTGTAACGATCTGTTTGGCTGCTGATGCTGGATAATATACGAGTGTGGCAGCCCACATGGCTGTTTGTTCGTTGTTGTTGTTGTACATCACAAGAATGTTGTTCACCATGAAGCACCATACACTTGCTGCCGGTGAAAATGGCATGGAGTGTCAGTGGGCATGACCAAAAGGGTGATGAGAGTTGTGATCTAGATTGGAAATAAATATCTTCATGGGAGAACTGCAGTAAAAGATTACATACATACATATGTGTGTACATACAAGAATAAATAGCCACCATATTAACATCTAAGTATGTATGTATGTGGTGGGAAATTGTGGCAACATGTGGCAGTCAAATTTGCTGTAGGTAGGTAAAATGCAAATAAAGGTTGAAGCAGGAGGAAGATTCAAATCATCAAAGCGGCTTCCATTTATTTATACGAGATCTTTAAACCAAACGTTTTAAAGATTTTAGCTTGTTCTTAAAACAATAACAACCGAAAGCAACCGAGGTGAGCTACATGACTGATATGCTAAGGAAAGTTCAACAAGCTTCTTGCGTTGCAATCATGCCCCACGGAGGCTCTGAATGTTGCGGGAGTTGATCAATTCAAAGACAGACTGTATGCGTCCTATAACTGTCTTCGATACAAACTATGAGATTATCTTTCGATCTAGGAAGGATTTGGGAGATAGTAAACTTGCTCATAGATTCAATGTTTCAGTTTATACGGAAGTATCAAAGATGACATGCGGAGTGGGAGCGGGCGTCTTCGCAACTCATTCGGAAACTTCCATATCAGTTAGGCCGGACACAGCGAGCGTCTTTCAATACGAAGTTTTCGCCATAGAGGAGAGTCTACTTGCAACAGAATGTGCCGATGCCGGAAACAGGAGAGGAATTTTCTCTAATAGTCAGGCGGCTCTGAGCGCTTCCGGATCTGCAACGGTGTCATCAAGCCTGGTCAGGCAGTGCAGAGAGTGGGTCATGGGCTTGGCTAGTCGACATAGCATACCTAAACCTGAGCTGGCCAAGCAGTGCTCGGCTCTCGATGTCGCAGACGCGGAGGAGGTTCTTGCGCCTCTGGGTTACATAAAGGGCCGAATCTCTCCGCACTGGCTCGTGGAGGCTAAAACCAGATGGAGGCGGTTGCAGACCTGCAGTGTCTGCAAAAGCTTGTGGCCTTCATAGATTGAGATGCGATCTTCAGCCATTCTACAAATGGACAAAAGAGACATTTCCCGTTTAACTGCGATTTTCACAGAATATTGGATCATTGGTAAACACGCGGCCAGTTTGCGATTGGGACCATAACACCTTGTGTCGCAGCTGCAGCCTCTTTGGGACCGAGGAGACGGAGGAGCATCTGCTATGCGAGTGTACTTTTCGCTGCCAAGGCAGAATGTAGTTCCTTGGCAAACCTTTCTTCGACAGCCTGAGAGGCCATTCCATTCCAGTCCCTCACTTGGAAGAAATTTATTAATGAAAATTAGATGTGCAGTCTTTGGCATGTCCGCGATTTTACTTGTTTCTCTCGCATATTTTGTTTGTTTCTCTGTTTGCCGTATTTAAGCTGGCTTATACCATGTCTGCACATAACGTGTTTCGCTCTTTTTTTCTGCATTTTCTCTCTCAATCTTGTTTCGACACGGAAACCAGTGCCGAAACTCGCCAATTTCCATACAAATTTCTGAGAGCGAGTGAAGATTGAAACACTGTTTCATTCTGAATCATCTTGCCAACCTCGATGATATCGATGTCTTTTCTAATTTTGTATCGAAAATCTATCGAAATCTCACACAGACCAAAACAAAGACGCAAAAATAAGCAAACATACAAACATTTAAGAAGAGCAAGAAAGAGAAATGTTAAACTGAATCACAATGAGCCACGTGGAGACGGGTTATTGAGCGAGATGTTTTGCTACATGTTTCTCTGGTGAATCAAGTTGTGTGGAGACGGGCTTTTACGTTATCGATAATCATTTGTAATTGTAGATTTTGCCATCACTAACAACGAAACATACATACAAACATGCATAAAAGCTCTGGCATGCAAAATAATGATAATGATAAAGTGTGGTGTGTGACGATTAATAAAAGGCAGCAAGCAATAAAATAAAACATGAAAAAACCCAAAAAAAAAACAATAAGAGACCTAAAGAAACGAAACGTTTAAGCATTCCAAAAACCAAATAACAAATAGTTAAATACTAATTCGCGTAAGCGAACAAAAACAACAACAAGAACAACAAAACAAAACGAGCAGTGCTAATAAAATGCCAACAAACGAAAACTTAAACCCGATAAACAAATGAGTAGCCCCGGCCACTAAAAATGAACTCATGAAACATTAAACAACAGCCACAACGTCGCCAAGACAGAGCCAAGCCGGTCTTCATCTTTTACATATGTATGTAGATATGTATGTATGTATCTTGGCACCGTATCCCCTCTCCACCCACCAAAGCACACTTAACGCCACACATATGCATCCTTACACAATTAAACTCGCTCAAGGCACAGCATGCGTTCTCAAATCGCTGGAGAAGAAGGGAAGGAGGGCAGGAAGAAGTAATGAGAAGCAGAGTGGGAATTGCATAGCTTTCTACTTGGAAAAGTTTGCAATTGTGCGAATGTATGTACATACATACATATGTGCGAATATTAGCATACAAGCTCCCTTCGCACCAATGCAACATCTACTCCAACCAGCCATCCAGTCAGCCACACAGCCTACAGATCGACCAACAACAAACAATTCGACCAACAACAAACAATTCGACCAACAACAAACAATTCAGCCACATTAACAATCATCAACAATCGGTTGCTAGCGAATGGCGCGACGGTTAACATTATCCGCTTAAAGATCAACGCTCAGCTCAAATCGACAACGGGAATAATAATAAAAAAAAAATATGAAGAACAACAATAACAATAAAAAAAATTACAGCAATAATAACAAGAAAAACAAAAAAAAACCATACATAATAATACTAATAATAATAATAACTTTAGCGTCAGCGTAAATAAGATCATAAAATTAAACACTTGGTGGAGTTGGTATAACAAGCGAATAGCCGCACACAGTGGGCGTGTCTTGCTATGAGAGCGAACAAAATTCTTATCTTCAGTACAAATGCATCGTTTTTCAATGCTTGCATTGTCATCACATACATAAGTAATCTTAATTTTTCGAGCTCCTCTTCGCCCTCACAAGACCTCATCTTTCTACTTGCTTCCCAAGTTGGTATTGTATGGCCTGTAATAAGCAAGCCCGGACCTTCCGTGTGCTAGTAGACTCTTTGTCCGTCTGGCGTTCCAATGAGGCCACAAGAGCCTAGTATGCTTGCTAGTACTCAGACCTGGCCACCTGTCATTTGTTTGTTCCAAATACAACTCCTTCAGTGTGAGCTTGCTGGTGGTAAGTGGCATGCCTAAACCCTTCCACGACGTTGAATGTGGAGCGGATGTCTTTACATTCGCTTTTCCTTGCTTTCAAGGACTCAATCGCCTCCTGTATCGCTGCTACCTCCCCCGTCGGCTGAAAAGACTCCACCTCCCACTCTAGCATTAAGCTTAGATCCATCGTTGTGGAAGTGGCTTGCATTATTCGGTACCGGAGGACATCTGGACCAACAGTCCCTATCTGGAATAACTATATCATAATTTCTTTTGAAAAAGTTGTTCAGTAAGCGATAATCCGATTGTTGATTTGGAATGGCCCTGAGTATGATGGTATGACCCTGGTCAATTAGCTGTCATTCGGACAGCTGCCTTAAGCGTATTGCCGAAGACGCCACAGATTGCGTACCGCTGAGGTCAATCGGTAGTATGTTTAAAATGGCATCCAGTTTATCTGAGGCGGTAGGCCGCGGCGCTGCACTTACACTAATAAGTGCACTTCTTTGCACCTCTTGAAGTAGTTGAGTATTCGTTCTCGCACCCAGGCCTGTCCACCAGACCACCACTCCATATAGTAGAATTGGCCTCACCACTACAGTGTAAAGCCACATTGTGATTTTGTGTGGGCTGATACCAAAAGGGGTCTAGCGGGGTATTTTTATCCAAATGTTCATAGAATTCCATGTCGATTAGATGGTTTTCAGTCAGGGTGATTTCGATACACAAATTTCTAGTCATGGAAGGGTAGATGAAATTAATGTAGATAGTAGACAATAAGTCGATATAATGCTGCTGCATACCGACTAATAATTCAAGCCACTCTCATAACAATCCCACTGTGCACAACCTATTTTGCGTATTTAACTCCAATCAACATCAAACTGTTACACGCTTGGAGACATACATAAATGCATTGTGTGTGTGCTGCAGAAAAGAGCAAGCCACCAACAGTGCATTAAGTAAACAGACGCAGACAAATGGACGGAATCCGAGCCAAAGTTTAGAACCAGACAAACTAAGGCATCAGCGTGCAACAACAGCAACAGTGACACTTTGCGGGCGCGTTGAGGAACTCATCAGGAATTTGTCAGATGCGAGACTAGAGATTACAGAGCGTAGAAACAGCAATGAAATTAACAATGAGCAACGATCGTCAGAAGATTACGAGTTTGATAGGAACAAAAACAACGAACAACAGCTATTGTAGTGGCGAGTGGGAAGTGGCAAGGCGGAGAGATTTGGATACTGGAATGTCGAAGAGATTAGGCGGAGGAGAGTGCTTTCCATGCAGTTAAGTGTTTGTTGGTGTTGAAACTACTCGTTAACAACGATAAAGAAAAGCAAGACATGGATGAATGAATGGATGGATGTGGTGCTTGGATGAATGGTGTGACTGCAAATTGAGGATCAGCGGATAACAAGTGGCAATAATCATGTAGCGACATTAGACTGTGTCAGAAAATAGTGTGAGCAAAGTTTTCGTTATAAATAAAGAAGTTGATGCAATGTGCTTTAAAAACAACAATAAAAAAATAGATTAAAGTTAGGCTCGGCGTTTTTTTACATTTTTAGCGTTGACATGGTCTAATATTTGTTGATATGTAAGTAACTATGTCGTCAACTAGGCTGAGAATGAGTGGATGCTTTTATTGCTGGTTGTTGATTGTTGATTTGATCCGCATCGGTGTCGGTGGCTGGGTTTGGTCAGAGTGCGTATGATGTGAACGATGTGAACGACGACGATGTTTCGTTTGATAGTGTCAATTGGCTGTGAAATATGACTAATGAGAAAGAAGTTGGTGCGTGGCAGACAGTATGTCGCGGTGGACACTTAAAAATGGACTTATGTATATACATACATATCGCACCCTAAATCATAAAGGGGCACAACTCAAAATTTTTCGAAATCGAGTTTTTTTCATAAACGGGTATACGGAACATATCTCTGGAGATTGCTAAAAAAAACTTTTGAATAACTGTCTCTTTCGACCGAAAAATAACCATTATACCTGGCCCTTTGCCATACGATTACTTGTAATGAAAAAAAGTTTTTTGGCTCTCCTGAAAATTTTTGAATTTTGAGTTGTGCCCCTTTATGATTTAGGGTGCGATATGTATCTTTGTACATATATAACATCAAAGACTGTGTTTCGTCGATCGCTTACTTAACTTAAGCTGAGAGTTAAACGCTGTAAAGAATGCAATTCGAGCGTTGAAAAAAGAAACTCGTTTTTAGTTGTTTAGTACCTATGCAAAAAAAAAACAACAAAAGCAAAAAAAGCTGTTAAAGACATTCCTTTTTGCAAATGTGTCACAATAAAAGCGACAAATGGTGATGATGATGACAGAAAATTAGCAATTTTTGACAGTCGCAGCGAATTCTTTTGCTTTTGTATGAAACTATCAGCAAATTTAAGTGAATATTTTTTCTGTTGCTAATTCTTTAATTGTTTTTTGTTGTATTTTGTTTTTTTTTATTGCTTCTATTTATAAATTTGCATATTAAATTAATTTAATGTGCCACAAATCCATCATTCATCATTCAATTGAAAAGGAAGCTCATTAAAAACATAAATAAAAGCCTCTTTTTTTTTTAGAGACAATTTGAATATTAGTACCTACTTAAACAATAATAGTAAATTACATGCTATTTCGTAATACCTACCTATATGCATATTTATGTATATGTATGTAGATAAATGCGTATGCGCTCTTCCATTGCCTTGACATAACAATCAATTTTATGTAGACGTTGATCGCAACCTTAAAGCCCGTCTCCACATAACTTGAAACAGCGAAACATCTAGGGAAACATCTCGCTAAACAACCCGTCTCCACGTGGATGATCGTTATTCATTTAACATTTCTTTTTCTTGTTCTTCTTAAATGTTTTTATGTTTCCTTTTTTCGTTTTTGTTTTGGTCTGTGTGAGATTTCGATAGATTTTCGATACAAAATTAGAGAAGGCATCGATATCATCGCGTTTGGCAAGAGGATTGAGAACGGAACAAGTGTTTCAATCTTCACTCGCTCTCAGAAATTTGTATGGAAATTAGCGAGTTTCGGCACTCGTTTCGAGGTCGAAACAAGATTGAGAGAGCGAGTGCAGAAAAAAAGAGCGAAACACGTTATGTGGAGACATGGTATTACATTACTAGGTACAAAGTTGATACACAAGAAGACAGCGGACAAGTACGTGTAAGCTCGACACGGTAATAAAAAGTGTTAGATACATACATATATTGAAAATTTCACATAACTTTTTTTGGATCCTAAAATAGTAGATTCCTTGAGTGTCTCAAATGAAGATTTATAGTTCGCGACTCCTATTAATCACACACTGTAATGGTAACTCAATAAGAAAGTAAGGAAAACTAATTAAAGAGATGAAAGACCGCGGCTGCCTTTGAAACGCCGCAGACTTGATAGCTTTCGCGGATGATAGAATTGCTATGCATGCATAAAATGATTGATTACTCAAGAAAGTTTGATATTCTTAGCTGTTTAAATGGAGATGTTATACTACAAAATGTCTATATCTGGAAAATAGTTTGTAAGAAGCTTTCGACAAATGATCATAAAAAGGCAGCCATGGTAAGACAGAGATTCAGCTTATGTTTCTGGTCATAACGGTATCATCTCTCCTTCTGGTACTTTCAAGATAAAAGTTATAATAAAAAGATTATCAGCCAATCGCTTTCCATTTCAAAATCGCAGGAAACAGAGATAGCAAATAAAGAGGGCAGAGACAGTCAAGGCCTTACGAGACAAGTTTGTCTTAGTCCCTCTTTCCAAAAAAGAAAAAAAAAAAAAAAAAAAAAAACAGAGTAGGTACCTACCTATGGCAAAAATGTGTGAGAGTTTGTGTTGGTGCGGTAAATAGATACGAGACTCTTAAATTTATCTGCTCTCACGGGGCATGAAGTGTATTTACACTTTGAAATACGGAGGAATCGGGTAAAACAGCTGATAACAAAATCAGCTGGTACCAAAAACCAGATAAAATCCTCCATAAATAATAAACAAATTCGGTATTTCTGATATTTGCCATCTTCACTTCTTTCCTAACCATCTAGACGATTCTGGCCGAGTCCAATAAAGCGCGCCAATCATTTCTGTTTCGTGCTGCGTGGCGCCAATCGGAAATACCAAGCGAGGACGAGTAAGTCTTCGCATGATCTTCCCAACACAGTGGAGGTCTACCTTTTCTTCTGCCTTTAGCAGGTTTCGATAGAAGTAGGTACATTCTTTGCCGGAGCACCTTCATCTATTCTCACGACATGACCTGCCCAACACAGCCGCTGGATTTTTATTCGCTCAACAATGTCGATGTCTGCGTAAAGCTCATACGATAGTCGCCCTCGCTTTGTGTGATGACAGAAGGTACTTCGTCTTGTCTTCATTATGTTATGTTCAGACACAACCTTAATTGAACATTAAGAGCCTTCATTCAATTTTCAAGCCCAATGATTCTCAATTTACCATACAAAAATTGACCAAGTTAATGCTTCATTAGAAATTAATGAGTTGTTAATGAAGAACAATTCTGCATGCAACCCTGTTAAAAGGCTTGTTTCATAAGTAAAATGAAATGTCATGAAAAGAGAAATGTGATTAGCGTCAGTGTCCACTAAACAGGTTGGTTCGTCAGATAAGCTGCATTCTTGTTCTTCTTCATCACCTATCAAATTTGTTTTTATTTCTGCTTATTTTATACATGCATTCGTGTTTACGATTGGTAAAAATTGTGAGATGAATGTCAAATTATTTCGTCCTCCTTGCAATTTTGACATTTAGGTCACGAGAGTTTGATATTCAGCTCACGGCGTGTATGTGTGTATGTATCTTGAGCCGACCTGTTAAATGGGCCAAGTAAATTAAATATGTCTGAACACCAAATCTAAAGATGTTCAATCAACCCCAATTGACTTAATTAATTTTTATGTCTGAACATGATATTAACCGCCACACTCAACTTGCTTAAAAAAACGACTAATAACAAATAGATACTTGAGCTGCTTAATTGCACTTGTTCGTTGTTGATAATTTTGTCTGCAAAGCTACACAAAAATCGAAACAGTTTCCAATTTTTTTCCACATCATCATAAATTTTTTAATAAATCGTTATCCAACTACAAGCAGACATGCAAACAATCAAAACACAAAAATACAGAAAATCCAACGAAAAAATACAAAACTTTATCGGACAGAAAAGATCTCTAAATGAGTGTCACAGCAGTTATAATTTTTTATAACTTTGTTTGTTACAACAACAACAGGCACATATGTATGTATGTATTAAGTCAAGCTCATTGACTGCTGGTATCGGCTATTAAAACATGTAGATAGACGCACACACATGCGTAAGAACGTTAAGGAGCATTAAAAAATACGTCCACAAACCTTAACTTTTCTTATGGTTGGTGGAATTAAAATAAGATGAAATGAGAAAAGAAAAGAAACATAGTAAATGCTTAAGATAAAATAAAAGAGCAAGCAAGGCAACAAATTGAAAAAGGTGTTGATCATAAATTTTCGAATAATTTATGGTGTATTGTTTTTTATTTTTTTTTTTGTTAATTTATCGAAGTGAATGGGTTGGTTATGTAGATACATACATATGTCACAACCAAGAATGTTCACTTGATTACTGTCTTTGCTTGTTTCATTTTGTTTGCTTTGTTTTGTTTGATTATTTAAATGTGGTTTCCTTGAAGGTTGGACAGGAGTAAATTAGCACCAAAAGTATTTTATTTATGTAACTAGGTACTTAGTTTAGGTGCGTTTACATACATACATAAATGTATTAACGTTTAAAATACCACTAATCAACAATGCCAACATTTTCAGCGTTGCCACCTTTCTTCGAATACATATACACATTTTTAGCACCCAGCGTCGCTATAATCCTCTTATATAACTAATTGCATTCTAACTTATTGCTTCTTGCATTCTAGCAATGAACTTCAACTTGCTTACAGTCAGTGGCAACAACATATATATTATGTACATATGTACATCCATACATACACGTATTCTCAATAAACGCTTTCCCAGTGCTCTCTTCAGCGTTGCAGTTTGGGCCACTAAAGTGGCAATTTGAACCTTTTTTAAAGCCAGGCCACCTGAACCCAACTTTTTGAAAATATGCAATATTTGAACCTTTTTAAAAATCTGGGCCACTTTTGGTCCTTTTTTACTTTCAAAATTATAGATAATTATTAAATAATTTTTAGTTTTTTCTTAAATATAAGAACAATAAAACTCTTTGTTACTATTTTACTTTGCATCGGCAACTCTCCGTTTCGAAAGGTTCTTTATTTAATTTGTTTGCCAACACTACCCTTGAATACTTTGAAATTTGGGCTGTTCGTTAAGATAATTAAAACGGAGCAGCTCAGACACACACAAACACATATAGCGTTCGTTGATCCGTAGGAAAGTGCAAGAAACGTACCTACGGCCCAACGAACGCTATAACAGTTTTTTTTTAATTCCTTGCCTTTCTCGGGGTTTTCCGTCTGCTCAACGAACGAACATATTAACGCTGCGTTAGTGTAGAGAATATTTTAATTCCATTTTCTTCATTAACTAAACCACAAAAATATATAAAAATGTATTTTAGCTAAAAAAAAAAATTGGGGCCACTTTTTTTAATTTTTTTGGGCCACCTTTTGAAATTTTTGAGCGGCAACACTGGCTCTCTGGTTTTTATTGCTTTACTTTGGAAAGGCGTTGAAGCCATTTAAAGTCACCTTTCATTTTTTATTTCCGTTTCACTTTGTTTTATGTATGTTGAATATTTTTTTTTGTTGCTACTTTTTTTATATTGCAGTGTGCTAAACTAACCGATGCGTGATTAAAGGTAGCAACAACGCACATGTGTTTAGATTAGTGTGGAGCGAGCTTTCAAGTCGTTCTGCAGAATCATGATTCACACTTATTTTAAGCGAAAAGCTAGGTACCTACTTAAAATTGAAGAAATTTCATGCACTACAAAAAAATGGCGCAAGAAGCTTAACGCATCTTGCTTATCAAATCAAGTAGGCGCCGCTTGGCGTAACGTGCATTCAAGGCCGCCGAGAGAAAATCCGGGCCCGGGATCAAAAAAACTACGGGCCCCCATATTAAATGAACAAATTCTTAAAATCAAAATTCAATGAATATATAGTTACGAACTTTAATTTATCTATACATTAACAGCACTTGTACACTCTTAAATATTGGGAAATATACTAAAACGAAATCAGCTCAGCATTCTTCCTTATAGGCTAAACAGAATCAGTCCGTCAATACGTTGGAATTTAGAGCAAATTCCTCGGTTTTTTTGTTACGCATACAAACACCCAGAGTCTACTTAGCTGTCAGTGGTTTCAAAGTATTGCCCGACTGATTCTTCTGAACGCTTTAGTGCAACAGCAATCGAATTGAACTGTACGAAGCACCAAATCAAATTTTATGCCTGGAACACAATTGCGACGGGTCAACGGAAAACGGGCCAACGGGTAGTGAACAGCTGATATTTTCCGTCGGAAAATCCGTCCGGGCACACACAATTGTGGCGGAAACTGATTTGACACAGGATCCACTAAAAAATGGTAGTCGCAAATGGATTAATGTCAAACGTGTGCACTCTTGTGTCAAAAGGTACAACAACGATACCAACTGTCGACCAAGAAAATGAAGCATGTTTTGATGTGGTATGACCGACCATGCATTATATGGATCCAGCTTTGACAGCAAAAATCAACTCTGATCATTCCACGCGCCGGAAAAATTAGAAATGGATCTAATTATTTTACCGCCGGAAAATTTACCGCCGACGGAATTTCCGTTTCCGCCGCAATTCTGCGCAACAACATACATTTCTGTCTATTTTAATTTTGACAGCGGGTGACTGGACTTGCTGACATGTCAATGAACGGTATGCTGGGCCTAGTCGACGCAGCGTTGCTTCGAAATTGTTTATTCTTTTATTTTTTTTTAATAAACTGATCCAGCTTAATATAATCAAATGTGCATATGTATGTATACATTCTTCCCAGCAAACATTCGGAGTCATAAAAGAGTCAGAAAGGAATCCTAAGCCGGAACGTTCACACTCATTATGAGCTCATTTTGGAGTCCGAAATGTATGCATTTCTGTTCTTAAGGTAATCGCCCGATATGAGCCTAAATTCATAAATCATATGAACCTGAATAAGAGTCATAAAATTCCACTATAGGACTCATATTTATGACCCTTTTTTCCTTCTCTTATGACTAGTAAAACCAAAATATTATTATTTTTTTTTTCATTTTTCCTGCCCTGACCCAGTTCTCTTCATCCTCTCTTCATTCACCCCCGCTTGTACTCCGCTTCTCTAATTGTGGAACCTTCTTTAACTGCACTGTTTGCTTTATAGTGTTCACAGATATTTCAGATTCATATCGGACTCCAAAATGGTGAGGAGGGCCACGAGAATGTTTGCTGGGATTATGTGATTTGAAGAAAAGCCTTGACGTGAAGGTGTGTTTTTGCTAGAAAAAATGGAGTAAAAATAACTTGACAAGATACATATGTAGTATGTATGTATGTATCTGTGGTCAAGTGTTTAATGAAGGTCGTTAACGGTAGGCTGTCAATGTGTCTTTTCAACTACGAAGGCTTAATTTCTGTTGATATGTATGCTTGCAGGTACATACATATGTACGTCCGGGGAACGTTAGTTTGTCAATTTAAAGGCGTAGAATGCGAAAACCAATAAAAATTTTCTTGTGATAATGAACTTGGCACATACCTACATACATTTTTGAATACATATCAAATAAATATAAGGCTTAGTTAGTTACCACTTCGAAAACTATTGTAAAATGAAATGAATGTGTGTGTTTCCTTTCCTGTGTTGTCCGTACGAGCCTAATTTCATATATGTAGGTATCGTAGGAGCCTGAATAAGAGGCATAGGTATATGACTTCTTTTGGACTCATATTTTCCTCTTATTTCTGCTCTTACATATGTACATACATACATACATATATGATGCTTATTGGATTCCAAAAAGACATTTATCGGACTCTTATAGGAGTCATGTATGACTATTTCTTCCTGCATAGGTTGCCACGTAAAAATATTTTTGTTTTTCATTCTCCGTCCCGTGACCCAGTTCTGTTCATCCTCTCCCCCTTCGGACTCCAAAACTCTGAGGCTCATATTTCGGACTCATATCGAACTCCAAAATTATGAGAGCTCCGAGAATGTTTGCGGGACTTAGTTTTCTTTGTTCGAAATTCAAGCAATTGGTTAGGACTAAATTAGACATTCAAGGTCGTTATTAAGTATGTATTTAAATTGAAATACATATACATACATACCTATATAATTTATAATAAAAAATTTAATAGGTATGAGACTTAATTCTATTAACCCAGCAGTATTTATCAGCTGGAAAACAGCACATATTTCCTACTGAATATTCAGTAGAGATGTAGTTCCAAAATCTGAACTTTCGCTTTCGTTTTTATATAGAGGTGGCGTCCAAAATCAACTACCTAAAAACTGCCGAACGAGAAGGGAGAGTTTCCATATGAAAAAAGGGCTGACTACGCAGGGAGAACTTCCATAGCATATATTTCAATACACCTGATGTCTTCACTGCGTGTTCAGTTATTTTTTCAGGCATGATTTTTGAACTCAGTTTCAGTGTATTTTTCATACTGAATATTCTACTGAATATGCACCTCCTTACCTCAAATACTGCTGGGAAATGCCAACTATTTTTGAATATACACTCAACTCGATACGTTATAAGTAAAATTCACAATGAAAATGTACCTACCTTAATTAATAATTTAAATATGTACCTACCTACCAAGATTTTGAAAAAAAACTTAGTTGCAACAACAACAAAATAAACATTTTACCATTCATTAATTCCATATATATATTACTTCTATATTGCTAACAGCCTATCTACTCAATGTGTTACAGTTCTGGTCGCGCTGAACTCGTTTCTCACTGCATATGCAATTTGTGCGCATGCGTCAACACAAGCAAAAGTCGTATATGTGAATATATGTCACACACACATTTGTAAAAATGTAGTAGCATTACAAAAAAAAAACAGAAGGGGGATTAAAAGGGGTCGTTATTCCCTTCATATAAAACTTTCTTGGTCGTTATAAAAACACAAAGCAGTAGATTAAACAATGAAATGCCAATCTTTCGAAAACCAAATTGTACACATGTATTTATTATTTCAACGTAGTTCACAACCAAATAACTTATGTATGCATACCTACATGCTAAAAATAAGGCAGATAATTTATATTTTCGTAAATTAAATAAAGTCACAATATATATATCGTCGTTTAAATTTCATAACCGCCTAAGTGAAATTGCTAACCGCCTAAGCGGCACTTGTGCCAAAAATAAAATTTGCCAATAATTCAATATGTTCCTACTTCTATACGAAGTTGATACTTTAGTCAACAAAATGATATACATAACTATTTAAATTTAAGTTTATACGCAGAAATAAGTTTAAAATGAAGGAGTTTTATGCTCTTCTGTAAAATTAATTCTCATTTACTTCAATAATATCATAACGTAGGATAGGCGGTTATACACAGCGACTATTCTTGTTTTCTGCGGTGGCGATAAATTCATACATACATACATTCAACAACGAAGAATGCCTCACACAAATTTACGAATGCAAAAGAATATTCGCGAGCGTTCAATGAGCGCCAGCGTTGAAATTCATTTTATGCGCTCGTGAGCGTCCAATGAGCGCTCTTTGAAAATTCATTTTTATTCATGCATATGTATGTAGGTACATATATTCATACCCATATCTTTGTTAAATAAAATACCTATGTATTTCATAGTATCAAATTTTTCTGTAGTCCCCCTTGTCTTTGAAAAGAAATGTTTAACGACACCCATGGAATCTTGCTTCCCTTTCTTACAGTATATCGTTACTGTGAAGTTTGACCAACAAAACAATTGAATAGTAGCAATATAGAAGTATTATATATATGATTAATTCACTCACCTAAGTGGCGCTTTTAACGTGACTAATAACGAGCATATTAAAGCCCGTCTCCACATAACTTGATTCACCATAGAAACATGTAGCAAAACATCTCGCTCAATAACCCGTCTCCACGTGGCTAATCGTGATTCAGTTTCACATTTCTCTTTCTTGTTCTTCTTAAATGTTTATATGTTTGCTTATTTTTGCGTCTTTGTTTTGGTCTGTGTGAGATTTCGATAGATTTTCGATACAAAATTAGAGACGACATCGATATCATCGAGGTTGGCAAGATGATTCAGAATGAAACAGTGTTTCAATCTTCACTCGCTCTCAGAAATTTGTATGGAAATTGGCGATTTTCGGCACTGGTTTCCGTGTCGAAACAAGATTGAGAGAGAAAATACAGAAAAAAAAGAGCGAAATACGTTATGTGGAGACATGGTATTAGATAACAACTCTGTACTGAATTGAAGTGAAGAATATGAGGGCGGGTTTGTTTGGCGAACATGGAAATGCGATTCAAGTCGTGCCCATCCAAACAAAAAAATGCACAGCTGAAATGTGAAGAACGAAGAACCATAAGTCAACTAAAATAAAAAAAAAACATATCAAAAGGGCGAATAGCTTGATATTAACAAATTTATAACGTGATGGAGGTGTAAGTAAATAAAGAGATGGAGAAGATGAATAGAAAAGTGCATATAAAATAAAATGGCAAACAAAAAGGCGAACGTAGCGCAAACAATAAGAAATTAAACAAACATAAAAGTAAAGTTAATGTAAAAATGGAATATGTAGCTAAAAGCAGTAAAGAGAAAAGGTATTGGAAAATGAGAAAAAGCGAAAAAAGAGAAAAGTAAGAAAGTGAAGCTACGGTTGTTCTTAAATATAACAAGTAATGAGTTTTTGTAAAAATGCAATATTCAACAGAGCCGAAGGCTAATAGCGTTTTCGATTCTGGCATAAAATTGTACCCTTTAATATCTCAATTATCAAATTAACTAACTTGACTTCGTTTTAATTGGCTGGATTTGTAGATAATGATGCCCTCTGACTTAGTTAGAGGTCAATAGGTAGGTATTCCCTGAAATTATCACACAAGCTTACAAGATGACAAAGAAAATCGAACAGTGTAACATTTTTTCGAGAAAAGAAAACGGCGTTAATATTTCTCATGGAATAAGGGATTTTTTGTTCGTTTGGTAGGAGATTTGTATTATGCCCCATGTTCTTAGAAAGGTTATATTCCAAAATGACAGTAGGTAGGTACTAGACATACATATACGCCGCCGATTGACGCCGCCGCCGCCGCGCCGATTACCTTCATAATACCCGTATGGAGCGAGATGTGTACATATTTTCCTAGTTTTGCTAACTGCTAAAGTTCTTCAAAATTAAAAAAAAAGGAACCAATCGACGTGTTTTGACCTCAGGAACAAGAAGCTCAATGCGGAAATGTTTTATTTTTTGCCGGTTAAAAGTTATTAACAAAAACTTTGGCTGTTCCCTACTTTACTAGCCTCAGTCCTAAAGAATTTAAGCTACTGGAAAATTTCAGTTCGTTGGCTTACATAATTTTTTCTCAGATACGGAACTTTTCTGGGATCTCTTCCATTTAGTCCTACTTATCGAGGTCTGTGGCTAATTCTTCTACTCAAAACTGCACCATTTCAACCCTCCTTGATATCATTAGATGCCAAAAATGATCCCAAACATGCCTCCAGAATCGAAAACTCATAGCTTGAACGTAAGAAAGTTGCAGTTTTTGAGTAGCCCTCACAGTTGTCGAACCTCAGCCCTATAGGGAATATTAAAGAAGACGATGGGGGATCAAAAATGGAAAAATAAGCAAGAGTTATGGAAAAAAATTAAAGAAGCTTGGTACTTAATACCAGTTGCAAATTGCGCTGATTTGGTCAACCCTATGCCACGAAGAAGTAAGGAAGTTATAAAAAATAAAGGAGCTTCAACTAAACATTAGTTTCAATCTAGCTGCAGCAGTAATATTGTAGTTTATTTGAAAAAAACAATCGAATTTAAAGTTTGTCCCTATTATTATTTCCAACTTAAATTATACATTTCATTATTTTTATTCAAAAAAATTAAATTATTATACAAAAACCACCCCAGAGTCTTTGAAGCATGTCCTCCCCGTGTAAGCATCAATATATGGTAATTACACTGGATCACAAAATGAAATTTTTTGTCTGTACTTTCAACGTGACTATCCTACCTATATGTAAAATCGGTCGCTGATTCCGAAAATCGGGTTCATTTTTAATTCTATGGGAAGGTTTTTGAGATATCGGCAATTTACCGTTATTTGGCCAATTGCTCCACTTAATCCTGTATACCTCTTTAACGCAGTGAGCTATCTTCTTTGGAGTGACACCATACGAAAGAAAATTAAATTTCCTTTTCATGGCTGCTATAACATTTTTCCCTAACTCTTATAGTCTCTGAAATATTAACGATTCAATTTGAATTTTTTCGATTTTTTACGATTTTTTGAAGAAAAAATTGACTTTGTCAGGCAATATCTTTAAAACCAATGTTTTCACCTTCGGTTTTACTCCTTTACGTGAAGCTCCATTCTATTGGGAAAAAGATAAGCTATCAACGAAGAAAATCCATGGTAAAATGGAAAAGTTATAGGCGATCAAGTAAATACACCCAAGTCGCGCAATGCCTCTGCACGGGTATATTCTATGCATATTATACCAATACCTACACATCTGCAGTAGCAGCACATTGGCAGCGCAGTAGGTAACAGCGCATTTACGGGTATAACATGCATAGAATATACCCGTGCAGAGGCATTGCGCGACCTGACTGTATTTACTTGATCGCCTATAACTTTTCCATTTTACCATGGATTTTCTTCGTTGATAGCTTATCTTTTTCCCAATAGAATGGAGCTTCACGTAAAGGAGTAAAACCGAAGGTGAAAACATTGGTTTTAAAGATATTGCCTGACAAAGTCAATTTTTTCTTCAAAAAATCGTAAAAAATCGAAAAAATTCAAATTGAATCGTTAATATTTCAGAAACTATAAGAGTTAGGGAAAAATGTTATAGCAGCCATGAAAAGGAAATTTAATTTTCTTTCGTTTGGTGTCACTCCAAGGAAGATAGCTTACTGCGTTAAAGAGGTATAAAGGATTAAGTGGAGCAATTAGCCAAATAACGGTAAATTGCCGATATCTCAAAAACCTTCCCATAGAATTAAAAATGAACCCGATTTTCGGAATCAGCGACCGATTTTACATATAAATAGGATGGTCGCGTTCAGAGTATTTTTTGGCTGTAGAGCAGTGTTATTATTTGGTCTTAAAATTAAATAAATGGAGAATTGCAAAATTTTGTCCCTATTATTTTTTCCAACACTGTATATACATATATTTATTTTAAAGTGCCTTATATATATATAAATATGTACATATGTAAATATATGTATGCATGTTTATTATCATACAAAATAAGCAAATGAATTTAACCCTGCAGTAAAAATCCGCAATGAATCCTTAATGAATCACTGATGCAATTCACCTATGACGAGGAGGCATCAGTGAATACTTTCATATAAAGACTGATGAATTTTTCATATAAATGGTTTGCTTTCCTCAGAAAAAAAAAACAAGAACAAATAAAAAAAAATATACTGAGTTATGACGACACTGATGAATATTCAACAAAGAATCATCACTGATCCTTCAGCAGTGAAACAAATTTACTGCAGGGAAATTTACCCTTACATATGGATTTGTGTACATATATTCTTTAATATTTATTTTCTTTATTTTATATTTTAGTTTATGTAACAATTGTTTTTTGCTGTTAGTAAAAAAGTTTCAACAATTTAAGGTGGAAATTAGTTTATTTATTCCATTCAGCCAGCGATATTAAGGTAACTAAATAAAATTAATATTTGAATAAGGATTGTGATTTGTAGATTTGGGGCAGGCGCGCCGGCGCGAAAAAGCACGCCGGCGTCGCCGCCGCCGCCGAAATGTTTTTGGAATAGCGCCGCCGCCGCCGGAATCACTGTCGGCGTATATGTCTAGTACCCTGCTAGAATTGTGTGACCGAAAGTACTAACACTATTACAAAAATATAATATTACCAACAAATTTACACTGTTTCTAGCCAAGTTCAAAACCAATGAGATAGATAAGGATAAAATGGAATTTGAAAATACACATACGGGAACGTGATGAATGAAACGGTCACAAAAGTTACCGATGCCCTTAAGAATGTGATAGGAAATATCCCAAAACTTTTGGTCATGCCTGCCGGTCATATGACCGGTCAAATGACCTGCACTGTTCTTGCAGGGTAGGTACCTACCGAATACCTTAGGAAGAGAGCAGTAGCACTACTAGGTATACAAATTTAAAAGCAACAGAAATTGAAGGGCAATTCTGAGAGAAGCGAATGCAATAAGAAGAGGAAAAAAATTTTAAATGAAAAATGGAAGTTGAAGGCAAACAACAAAAACAACAACAGCAAATGCAAACAAAGCAAAAAAAATAATAAACAAGCGAATGAACACTCGCACATTTTGTTGAAATTTGATACGTTGTTGAATTTAGCCCCGCCGGCAGCCGTCCCAGCAACAACAGCAACAACAACAACGACGTTAAGAGCAACAATACAAAAATAAAATAAAATAAAAATAAAAAGCCGAAAAAGCGTGTATGTATATATATATGTATATAATACATATTATGTATTATGTACGTATGTATGTACATAGCAACAAGAAAAACAACCAACAGCATCAACATCAGCTCAGCGCTCTGTGACAGCAACCACCTAAAGTAAAAATAAAAACAAAACAACAACAACAACAAAATATAAAAACAAAGAAAAAGTAATACAAAAATCAAAAACAAAAACAAACTAGCATGAATGCTTCTTCAAATGAAACGAACCAAAACGACGCGTCGAGCTGGCGAGCGTTACCGAAGCGCACCAAACAGGCCCTTTTAAGTTTATTTACACACTCATATGTACATAAGTACATACACCCTGCAGTAAATTTGTTTCACTGCTGGGGGATCAGTGATGATTCTTTGTTGAATATTCATCACTGTCGTCATAACTCAGTTCATTTTTATTTTTTTTTCTGAGGAAAGCAAAACATTTACATATGTATATGAAAAATTCACCAGTCTTTATATGAAAGTATTCACTGATGCTTCCTCAGTCATAGGTGAATTTCATCACAGATTCTTAAAGGATTCATTTCGGATTTTTACTGCGGGGCATATCTAACTACATATCGTCGTACCATATGAAAACTAGCATATTTGAAATTTCTGGCGAAAGCTATCAATAAAAAAATTCTGTACGAAAAGTAACAAGTTCGACTTTTGGCTGACAAAAAGTAACAAGTTTGACTTTTGGCCGTCGAAAAATAACAAAATAGACTTTTGGCTGACGAAAAGTATCAGTAATTATATACTGTTTTTACATTGAAATTGTTGCTGTTTAAACGAAATTGATAGTTTTCGTCAGCCAAAAGTCGAACTTGTTACTTTTCGTCAGCCAAAAGTCGATTTTGTTATTTTTCGTCGACCAAAAGTCGAACTTGTTATTTTTCGTCAGCCAAAAATGGAACTTGTTACTTTTCGTCAGTCACAAAAAAACGTATGTATGTTAGTTTTCGTATGGTACGACGATATGTACATACATACATATGTACATATGTATGTATATAGGGAGAACAGTCGCAAAAGCAGCAGTACATATAGGTACTATGTATGTACATATGTACATAGAAAAGAAAACGTAAATGTGACTTCAATGAAGAGCAGAAAATCTTTGAAGCTCCACACCACCATGTTAAGGACTGCACACTACTCCAAACATTAGCGTTGTTAAGCTGCGGGAAAAGGAAAGGTGTGCGCAAACTGCGCAGGATCATACATTTGTAGTTATACATGTACCTACATACATATGTACATACATATGTACATATGTATGTATGTATCAGAGATCAGCATGCGATACATTTTTTGTGATTTAGAGTATACTCATAAAAAATGCGGTGGGAGTATGACCGCAACCGCAAAATATGCGATCATAATAAACACCGTACCGCATTTTCTTGATCAATTCCGGTATGCGGTAGTATGGTGATATACACCGCAAACACCGCATATCGTAAACACCGTATACCGCAAACACCGCATATCGCAAACACCGCATATCGCCAACACCGCATACCGCAAACACCGCATTTCCCAAATAGAGATATTTACAATGTTGCCAGTGCGATTTTTTGTTTGTAATTTTTACCGTCTTATGGATTTCTGATGAAAAATACTTCTAATTACAATTTGATTTTAACCAAAGAATACCTATATAGGAAAACTCTCAGGATTGGTTTTTTTTTAATTTTTTCATTGAAAGGGCCACTTAAAATTTAGAGTTTGTTTACATTCCAAATAATTTGACTAATGAATTTCAAAATAAAAATATGTCCTATTTACATGAAATAGAGTTTTTTCCTAAAATCCTTGAATCACATTTATGGTTTCTTAGTAATACACATACAACTATAAGTTTTGTTTACACATTTTTGTTTGTCTGTGACATAATTCTTTATTTTCCAACGAGGCAAAGCTGAAGTACTGAATGTGTCGATCGTCATTTAAATACATTTAATTCAACTAGGTTGTCAATTAAACGGATTGCTAGTTTGACGGAAGAGTATTCATTCTGATGGCCCTATTAGTCGTATTGGATTTCAGAAATGAGTTTTTGATTATTTCATTATTGAAAAATATTTTATTATTCAAAAAACTGCCACAAAAAACAAAGCACACAAAAATAAAAAAAAATAATTGAGAATAAATTTACTGTATATCTTATAATCAGTAACTCATATCTATGAATTTAGTATCGTCGTACCATACGAAAACTAACATCAGATTTTTTGTGGCTGACGAAAAGTAAAAAGTTCAAGTTTTGGCCGACGAAAAGTAATAAAATCCAGTTTTGGCTGACGAAAACTATCAATTTCGTTTAAACAACAACAATTTTAATGTAAAAACAGTATATAATTACTGATACTTTTCGTCAGCCAAAAGTCGATTTTATTACTTTTCGTCGGCCAAAAGTCAAATTTTCTACTTTTCGTACAGAATTTTTTTATTGATAGCTTTCGCCAGAAATTTTAACCCTCGAGTACTCGCGCCTCGTAGAGTAACACGGATTCACGCGCATGAGCATTTTGCTCACTCGCTCTTGTAATGTAACTTTTCAATGCATTTACATTGTTAATCATTTCCTTTTTGTCGTAGAAATATTACTAACTAATTGGTTTTGAAGTAGCATATTTATTTAAGGAATTCACCTTTTAAAATTTTATTAAATCAATCGAATAAAACATAAATTTGTTATTTCACATTTCACACATAGTACATTAACAAAATTATTTATTGTAAAAAAAATAACCAAACAAAATTATAAAATCAGTCTGCGTTATGATTCACATTAAGGTTGCTTTCGAAGCAAAATAAGCACGTATATCTTACATGTTCCGTGCAGAGCAATTTTGCTCATAAATTTCACCCTCTGTTTTGAACGCCTATTTTTACTCCTGAGGCATAGCTCGCAAAGGCCAGGCTTTTTAGTATACTCATTCATGTTGTCCTCCTTCTCCAAACTATCGGCGGATTATTCGGAGGTAGTGTTGTGATCACTTTTTTCTGTTCCGCCATCACTCTGTGGAAATAATTCATTTTCGTCATTGTGTAAGCCTTCGTCATATAACACTTCTTCCAACCAAGAAGCAAGTGGTGAAGAGGCCCTGCCACAATGATGTCTGCGTTCCATTTCAACAGTACTAGCAAATACAAATGAAAATATTGTAAACATAATAAATACCAGCGTTAAACCCTAGGTTTCCAACAAAAAAGATTAAACATAAAATACTTACAACGTTTCTCGCGCAATGAGCAAAATGCCGCTCTCAAAAAACAATCTCCCATCTGAAGCTGTGATAGTGCACTAACGGAAAGAAATATTCGTCAAAGTGTGAATCACAACCACTTGCGAAGGTACTCAACACATCAAGTGCCACAAATCCATAGAACATAGAAATTTCGCGAAATAAAAAATTGCTTGAGCAAAATGCTCATAGCGCGAATGCTCGAGGGTTAAATATGTTAGTTTTCGTATGGTACGACGGTATGTGCAAATGAATTTTCAATTGCCTATACCTTTGCAGTGTGTGAAAAATTTCCGGCAACACTGAATAGCATACAAGTAAACAAATGCGGTGTTTGCGGTGATTGCGGTGTTTGCGATATGCGGTGTTTGCGGTATACGGTGTTTGCGTTATGCGGTGTTTGCGGTATGCGGTGTAAACAACACTACATACCGCAATATCATTTAGGTTTTCAATCAATGCGGTGGCGGTGAATTTTTTTTTTGGGTACTTATTTTTTGAGCCACTTAAAAAATAAGTATTTTTGCGGTGCTTTAGAAAATGCGGTGCACCGCTGCTGATCTCTGGTATGTATGTTTCGTTGTCAAACAGGGAGGTTTGTTAGTTGGGCTGGACAGATATACATACATATGTATTTATGTATTTATGTATGCATGTATGTACATATATACATATGTTTGCATGTACATACATACATATGTACATATGTATCATTTATGTACATATTTGTAAAAGCTTGATTGTTTTTTTGTTGCTCAGTTATTTAGTTGACAATTCATGCGGGACGCCGTTGATGATGACAATAACGGTCGCCGGCTGGGATGGCTTTCCTGGCATTGACGAATCATTATCACCGGTGCTTGTTGGTATAACGAACCCTTTTTATGCATACATATGTAAGTATGTACATACATATGTATGTATATTAAGGTGGAGTGAAATATTTTTTTTGGAAATTCAATGTGTTCCAAAGCCAGAACGGCACCTTTCTAGCCCAGTAATAAGCCCGTAAAATTTTATTGACCTACTCTCATGTTTAGAGGTGCACCCAGCCCCACAAAGTTGAAAAAAATAGTACGATCTGGTACAAATGTGAAATTTCTAAAATTATAAAATCAAAAAACGAAGTATGAGGATTGATAAAGATGGCTAAGCTGAGTATTAAAGTGAATTTTTTTTTATTTGGAAACAACAACAACAAAAGTTTTTAAAGGTCAAAGTTTATATTGTGCATTTTTTAAATTGCAATTACTTAAATACTACTGAACCGATTTCGAATATTTTTATACCATTATACCAATAATGTATACCAAATGAAAGGGAATCAAAATACCTATTGAACGGTATAAAAATATTCGAAATCGGCTCAGTAGTTTTTAAGTAATTGCAATTTAAAAAATGCATAATATAAACTTTGACCTTTAATAACTGTTGTTGTTGTTGTTTTAAAACAAAAAAAAAACTTTAATACTCAGCTTAGCCATGTTTATCAATCCTCATACTTCGTTTTTTATACTCAGCTGTACTAGTACACAGAGTATTATAGTTTTGATTTCCTAACGGTGGATTGTAACAGAATGAAATAATCGAGATAGATATAGACTTATATATATCAAAATGATCAGGGTGAAAAGAGAAATCGATTGAGCCATGTCCGTCCGTCTGTCCGTCTGTCCGTCCGTCCGTCTGTGAGCACGATAACTCGCGCAAAAATTGAGATATTTTGATGAAATTTGAAATGTAAGTTGGTATCAAGACAGGAACGGATGGTATTGAAAATGGGCGAAATCGGACCATGACCACGCCCACCTCCCCTATATAGTAAAAATCGGAAATTTTGTATCTCAGTCACTAATAGAGCTAGAGTGATAAAATTTCACACACGTATTGAGCTCAGGCCCTTATGAAGAAATATGGTGAAATTTTGGAAAATGGGCGGTGCCACGCCCACTTATTAAGGGGCAAACATTGAAAGTTTTATGAGTCATAACTCAGAAACCGTTGAAGATATATCGCTGAAATTTGGTAGGCGTGATGTACTTACCTAGGCAAATGTGTGGACGAAAAATTGCCAAAATCGGTTAACGACCACGCCCACTTTTATATATGGGTATTATAAAGTGACCTAATAAAAGCATTTTAAGCGATATCTCTGTCAAATATAAAGATATATCATTGAAATTTTATGGAAGGTGTCCAACTATGGACATAAAACAAAAAATACAAAAATGTTGGAAAATGGGCGTGGCACCGCCTCCTTTTAGAAGCAGGAATATACGAGATTTCTGAGCCCATAACTCGACAAATAATCGATATATTATGACGAAACTTGGTCTATACACTTTCACTACTTGTAGTAATACATGTTCAAAATTTTACCAAAATCGGTTGACGACCGCGCCCACTTTTATATATGTGTATCATAAAGTGGACTAATAAAAACATTTTAAGCGATATCTTTGTCAAATATAAAGATAATTCATTGAAATTTTGTGGCATGAGTTCTACAATAGATCGGAAACAAAAAATAGAAAAATTTCGGAAAATGGGCGTGGCACCGCCTCTTTTCAGACAAAGGAATCAACGAGATTTCGGAGCCCATAACTCGACAAATAATTGAGATATTATGACGAAACTTGGTTTATACACTTTTATAACTTGTGTTAATAGACACGCAAAAATTTATTGAAATTGGTTTATGACCACGCCTACTTTTTAACAAAGATATTTCTGGAACACCCTTTGGGAATTTGTAAAGTGACATCTTTGTAACTAGAAGTCATAAAGGAATGAAGTTTTACACAAAGAATAATATTCATATACTTAGTTAGATGACTGATAAAAATGTTGAAAACGGGCGTGGCTACGCCCACTTTATGCGGCACTCGCTTTATATAAAATACACCCTATATCGAACAAACGCAAACAAACAATGAAAGTATACAGCTGAGTATCTAATGTTCGATTCCACTCGAACTTAGGCTTCCTTACTTGTTAATTTTATAATTTTCAAAATTTCATATTTGTACCAGATCGTGCTTATTGCTTTCAATTTTGCGGGGCTGCGGTCAGTTCAAAACGTCATCCTATCGCCATAAAATTTTGTGGGGTTCATTAACTCGTATAAAGGCAACTTTTCATTGCTGGTACGTTCAAAAAAAGAACAAAAAAAATCTCCATATGATTTCACTCCACCTTAATGTACATATGTACATTTTTTCGCATTTTTATGCCTTTCTCCTTTCGGCGATGTTGTTGTTATGGGGCTCTAGGGTTGTTGCTGCTGACTCACATTTGAGGCGCATATACAAATGTACATACTCATGTATACGACTGCGTACCTATAACGCAATGGCTGCTAGTTCATTAGGTACATAAGAGAATAGAACGGAAGGTACATATATATGTACATGTGTAGGTCCTATATTAATACACAACTCCATTGGGTGGGGGAAATTGTTAATGTTTGTTACAAATAAATATACCGACGGAAATATATACATATGTACATACATAGATAAATTTTAAAACTTTAATTAGGTACCTACCTAATGATGTTTAAGAACTGCAGCAGTAGGTACCAGGCGCGGATCCAGGTTTTCGGCAAGGGGGGGGTTTTGAAAATTTGTTTTTTTGGAAGATGTTTTTTTAAGGGCAGACGCTGCACATAGGTAGATTTTACGAATTTATGCGGCCAAAATTGAAAATTTTAAAATTGGTGCAAATACAAAATCCAAAATCGCTCTACGTTTATAATAGACCGGGCGATAATAAACCGGGTTTCTCGGCTTTTATAGACAACGGGGGTGTCCCTGCCGCTAGTCGAAACTTATTATTCTCCCACTTTTCGATTTTTTATTTTTTACGTATTTTAAGTAACCCATTTTTAAACGTCAATATTTTCAGTTTTAAGACAGTTATCAAAGTAAATATCATGGATTCGAGTGCTTCAGGTAAATATCATTATCTATGGAAGAAATCGTCAACCTAGCATAATAAAAGACCCACCATTTTGAAGCTTTTAAGCATATTGGCCTTTCTTGAAAAAATATTGTTAATTTTTTAATTCAAAAGCATTTTAGTTATATTATCGCCTCCGATCTATTACCCGTCAATTTCTATACGGAAAAATGCAAAGCCAGAAATTATCAACAATGGATTAAAAATTGGCCTATTTGGAAAATTACCTGCTTTCGTATTTTTAGTATTTCCGATTTTTCAATGTCAAGGAAATACTTATCATAAAAAGGGGCTAAGAATCCTATAGCTTCCTTTTTTTAGAAGAGTTTTGAGTATGCCATTTTGCAGCTCATTCAATGTTAATATAACAATATGCAACATTCAACTTTTTGAAAATTTTCATTGGCTTTTCGGAAATTTTAATTGGAACGGTCTCACCCTACACCCTACAGAAAAAAACTTCTAAAATTTACGGAATTTTTCACAGCATTGAGAATTTCACTTTTTACACTAAAATTGGTTGGCTACATAACATTATGCTTAGAAATCTCCTCAAAATCTTCTATAAATTATGGCCTTGCTTTGAAATTTTTAATCAACTTTCAGAAATTTCTACGATTTTTCAGATTTTTTCCATAAGCTCAGAAATCCTGCTTAAAACGATTTTTATTGAAAAATTTTCTATATTTTTAAACTAAAATAAGAAAGTAAAATTTTCGACAGAACTCTTTGAAATAAATTTAAAAACTTTGGCGTATGATTTTTTTTTTTGAGTCACTATATATATTTTTCAATAAAATCGACTTTTAACTCAAAATATTAAAATTTTGCATTAAACTAGGCATGGGTAACACTGCACTGCGCGGCGCAATTGCGCTAACACCAACCCTGGCGTTATTGCGCTAACTCCGATTTGGGAAATGCGCCAACTCAATATAGCGCCAACTCAATATTGCGCCAACTCAATTTTGCAATAGAACACCGACTCAATTTCGTGCGCTAACACCAGCACCAATATAGCGCTAGTGTAAAATGGCGCAACCACCACGCCAATAACAGCACCGTAGTATATGTATACGTATGACACCGTCACAATTATGTATGCTTGATAGTGATCTAAGTGACCTTAATTTCCAGCATATTTTCACAAATATACGGAATATGTTTCCAAATGATTATGAAAATTTAAATTAATTGTGCCCTCGTATATGTAAGCAGAATTGCGCCAAAAGAAATAAAACAGGGATGGTAAACAGTAACAAACGAAAAAATGTTATTTATCGATTATTCCATGACAATTGCGCTAAAGGTGTTATTGCGCCAGTACCGTGAGTTGGCGCCACGGTTGGCGCTGGAGTTATTGTATCAGCGCCAAAAAAATTGCGCCATTACCCATGGCTACATTAAACAAGTAATTTGGAATAGATGTAGACCAGGGCTGCTCAACGCTCTCGTATTGAAAGTACAAAACTCAATACATCTACAAATTTTGTATATGCACTGAAAAATATTTTCGCTCATTTAAATTTTTTTATGAATTCCAATAAAATATTATTTTAGAATTTATTTTCAAATGGTAGTATCACATACATACAAATTTTTTTTATTTTTTATATGAAAATTTTTTGAATACAAATTTTTTACAGTGCTTTCATTTTTTGAATTTTTTTTTCATTACACATTTGTTATTGTAAATTTCGATTTCTTACGGCAGTGCTCGAGCTCCTATACAAAGTGCCTTTGCTCTGCACATTCAATATGAATCATAGGCACTTATGTACATATCAAATTTTTTAATATCTAAGTGCTTATGGGAGTGCAAAGAAAATTTTATTTTCATATCTGAAGTGAAAATATGTATATGTGCCTATGATTCGGAACAAAACAAAAAAATTGTGCTTTGAGTGCCTTTGAGGTGAGCAGCCCTGATGTAGTACTTTTTGGTTATATTTATATTTTTAATAGAATTTTTACTTTATTGAAGTTCTTGTGTTTATATACTCAAATTTTTAAAAGATTAATTTAAACAAGAATTGCGAAATGTCTCTGAAAAAGGCAATTTCTCCAACGATTCAGACATTTCTGACCAAATTAATTCAGTACAATCCCGATAAAAATAGGGATAAGAAAGAAAAGAAAATAAATTTGCGATTTGGCAATTTGCGAATAGCATTTGACAAATTTGATTTTATGCACGTGCGTCCAAAGGTACCTACATGAACTTTTTTCGAATGTAGGTACATATTTTGGATGTTATGTGGTCCAGCCATTGCTTTTGGAATGATAGTTTTCCTTGATCAGTTTGGGAAATTTGGGCGCAGAATCTATAAGGGCATTAATTTGGGATCTATGATAAACCACAAGGGGGGGTTTGAACCCCCAAAACCCCCCCGTGGATCCGCCACTGGTATATATGTATGTATACAAATTAAATCAAGTAGGCCTTTGTAACGCTGCGCCGCACAGTGGGTTACACTCTGTTTCCACTTCGGACAACAGTTCTTCAAGCTCGTCGTGCAGTTAGTAGCCTAAATTGTGACTAAGAGGTGCGGGGTATAAAATAAGTTGAGATGTTCATATGAATTCATTCCCGCTTTGTTAGAAAATACGCGCCACGAATTCGACAAACCGGCATCGTGGCGAAATTGATCCGATGTTATAATTCGAAGTCGGAACGACTTTAATTTTTTTATAAAAAAAAAACTTCGATTCGAGTTCACCCCGGCGAGTTCTCCAAAATGACGTCGAATCGACCTCGATGCAAATTGGGAATTCACACGGGCCTTCCCTTGTGCGCCTAAAAGCTTGCTACGGCTCTGTGTAGTGAAAATGGTTGAGAGATGGAAAGATGGAGAGGGAGATTATGATGCGAACTCGGCAAAGATCTTATGTATGCATATAAAACCCTTTTTCTGAATCGTTTCTAAATAATTGTGATTGCCTGTGTCTCATCTCACGCACCAAATCAGCGACAGGCTGGCTGGCTTGCTTGCTGATGATGATCAGAGGCCATAATACAAATACATACATACATTCCTATAACAAAGCTGTCATCATAAACAACTACATAGATCTGGGTTATTACCCTGCAGGGAACTCAATAACTAGTGAGCAAAATTTCTAGTTCCGAACTACCGAAAAGGTGTCAAAAGGAAACTAGATCAATTGTAGTTAGACCCTCACCAGTTCAGGAGGAGTGAATTGAGTGACCACTATAAGACACACTTTGATTTGTATGCAATTTCGAAGTGACAAAAATTCTATGAAAATTTTTCGTTCGGTCAGTTTCCGTCGGCTTTGTATATTTCTGCAATTCTCAGATGTTTAGTGAAGCGTTTCATATAAAGAGTTTTCTATTTGCATCTTAACTTGTATGAAATGAAATGTTCCCCTAATTATGCTTTCCCGATCCCTCAGGCTTATTTTTAATTTTTTTTTATTTTATTACTTTTTAAATATTACTGTAAATTTTATTTAATAAATAAATAAAAAAATATTAGTCAAAAAAAAAAAAAAATTAAAAAAAAAATCATCATCCACCTTGACACCGACAGGATTCGAACTCGCGCCCCTCAGATTGAAAGGCACATGCGTTAGCCAGTCGGCCATCGCGCCACTTGCATGAAGTGTGCCAAAGTCTGCACTTAAGCGGCAGATGTAAAACTGTAGAATTTGTAGGTACTTGTAGCTAGTTCAGAACTATCGAAAATGTGCCAATAAACGAACTAGTGTAAACTGTAGAATTTAGTACTAGTTCGGAACTATCGAAAATGTAGTGCAGAGGGTGACAATTGACACCGCCTAGGACATCGCCGTGTTAAATTCGCCAGTTGATAACATGCAAAAGAGATTTAGCTCGCACTAGTAGTGTCGAAAAATGCACTAGAAGCGACCTAGTTCGGAACTAGAGATTTTCCCTACAGGGTAACCAAACCAGCAACGTGATCATGTCTTCCCTGCAAAAAATGCGATTAATCCGGGACGTGTCCGGGATCAATCGCAAGGCAGCATGCGACTAATACAATTTTACATCCCTTTATATGGAGTGAATTGATCGCATTTGTTCGAGCATGTCCTATGAAGAGACTAATTGTTCAACTTGATCTATGATAAACCACAAGGGGGGGGTTTGAACCCCCAAAACCCCCCCGTGGATCCGCCACTGGTAGGTACATACATACATCGTAGATAGTAGTGCACTTGAAATTTTGTTCACTTTACGTATTTTTTAATAATTCCATTTTGCTTTTGAGTGTAATCGGAGTTCAAAGATCAGTGCTTCTGAAACCTCAAAAGACATGCGCGATGTGGGTATCACATTGTGGTTATTGTAATGATTGTGCTCTACTTATGTATAAGACTACTGTACATACATATATATGTACATATGTATGTACATATATACATATGTAGGTACATCCCACCTCCAAAAAACACATCACACAATTCAAACCGCAGTCGAGACCACACGTTGTTGCTTTTGCCGCCGATCGCCATCATTATATTTCTACTAGGTATGTATGTATGTATGTACATATATTATGTATAATGGGCATACGCGTATAGTTGGTGCAGCGAGTGTGTCCAAAGGATCAAATTACCAAACGAAAGAAAATATGTAAAAGCAAATATTAAAACAAATGCAAAAAACAAAAATAAAAGTAGGTAGAAGTAAATAAAAGCAAAATTAATGAAAATAAATAAGTAAGGAAGCCTAAGTGGAATCCGTCAATAAATTTTTGCGTGTCTATTAACACAAGTTATAAAAGTGTATACACCAAGTTTCGTTATAATACCTCAATTATTTGTCGAGTTATAGGCTCAGAAATCTCGTAGATTCCTTTGTCTAAAAAGAGGCGGTGCCACGCCCATTTTCCAAAATTTTTCTATTTTTTGTTTCCGGTCTATTGTAGAACTCATGCCACAAAATTTCAATGAATTATCTTTATATTTGACAAAGATATCGCTTAAAATGTTTTTATTAGGTCACTTTATAATACACATATATAAAAGTGGACATGGCCGTCAACCGATTTTAACAATTTTCCGTCCAAACGTTTGCCTAAGTAGGTAAATCACGCGTACCCAATTTCAACGATATATCTTCAACGATTTCTGAGTTATGACTCATAAACTTTTAAAGTTTGCCCCTTAATAAGTGGACGTAGCACCGCCCATTTTCCAAAATTCCATCAAATTTCTTCTTAGGGGCCTGAGATCAACACGTGCGTAAAATTTCATCACTCTAGCTTTAATAGAGACTGAGATACCAAATTTCCGATTTTTTCTATATAGGAAAAGTGGGCGTGGTTATGGTCCGATTTCGCCCATTTTCAATACCAACCGTCCCAGTCTCGATACCAACTTGCATTCCATATTTCATCAAAATATCCCAATTTTTGCGCGAGTTAGAGTGTTTACAGACGGACGGACGGACATGGCTCAATCGATTTCTCTTTTCATCCTGATCATTTTGATATATATAAGTCTATATCTATCTCGATTATTTCATTCTGTTACAATCCACCGTTATGTGATTAAAACTATAATACTCTGTGTACTACACCATTTCCAGATGGATTTTAGAAAGCGTCAACTGGATTTTAGAAAGGGGAAATTGGATTTTAGAATTGTCAATTGGATTTTAGAAAGGGGAAATTGGATTTTGGAAATGTCAATTGGATTTTAGAAAGGGAAAATTAGATTTTAGAAATGCCAATTGGATTTTAGAAAAGGGAAATTGGACTTTAGAAACCGTAAATTGGATTTTCGAAAATTTATATAATTACGTATATGTACATTATAATTTCATACGCAATAAAGAATTTCTATTGGAAAAATTCTGTGTAAAATTTATTTTACACGCACATTCTGAAATCCAATTCGCGATTTCGAAAATCCAACTGACATTTCGAAAATCACCTAAAATATTTCGACGAAGAAAGACGCATTAGCATTATTAACTGTGAAGAAAGACGCATTAGCATTAATATTGACAAAGAAAAATAAAAAATCCAATACGTCTTTCTTTCCTAAAAAATATTTAAATGCGTCTTTCTTTATATTAAAAAAAAAATAAAGCGTCTTTCTTCGTTATCAAAAAAATAAAGAGTCTTTCTTTCGAAAATTATTTTTAATTCTTCTTTCTTTGAAAGAAAAAAAGTTTGCGTCTTTCTTCCTCAACAAAACAGTTTGCGTCTTTTTTCTTCTATAGCGACGATATGTACCTATTAAGAAAAAAAATTACCTTACATTACATACATATGTAGCTTATTTATTAAATTTTTACTATTCTATAGATAAAATTATTTTAAATTCAGTCTCCACCTACTCCAAATCAGCACCCTATCACGATATACATACATACCTACATACAAGCCTATATTTTGCATTTTTGCGCTAATCGCATTAAACACCATTTCTGTTAACTAAATTTATACCTACATATGTATGTATGTATATGTAAGCTTCCGTAATGGAAATGCAGGAAGGGCGCTTTATTAGGGTGGCGTCAGTGTTTGTATGTACCTACATATGTACATACATACATATGTAAAAAGGAAAAATGGTCAAAGGAAAAGTAAAAAGAAAGACAAAAAGAAGAATAGCACCAGAACATTGGAAAGTATCATATTACACCGTTATTTTCATGTGTCTATTGTTTCTTTTAATGTTGGCGTCTTGCCTATTTCCTTCCTCGAAGCGTGCATTCTATTAAAAATCCAATGGTTTCTTTATTGTGGCTATTATATCTACATACACACATACATATGTATGTATGTAGAGTGTGGCGCCAAAATATGAGTTTTATAAAAATAAAAAAATATATGATCGTTCTTTTTTAACACGCTTTTATTAGCTTCGCCTGTATGTATGTATGTATGTATGTATGTATGTATGTATGTATGCATGTATGTATGTATGTATGTAACTTCGTCCCATCCTAAAAGTTGCAAACGTTTAACTCAATTATTTAATCTTGATATCTTTTTCACCACAGGCGCCTATATATACACATAGTATGTATGTATGTATGTAGATACACCCTTTTTACGAAGTGGAAGCATCGAAAGCCTTTACCCCCTCAGTGTGGGACTCTAACCTGCACTAAACCACCTTCTGTCATCGTACCGAATCCCCCGGTACAGGCCCGACGAGAGGGGGAGGAGACTGAGGGGGTCAATTACCCCTGGCCCGGGCTTTAGAGGGCCCGGTAATCTCAAAATGATATCCAAGCTTCGGCTTTGCAGCATAAATTTGAATTCATTTTCTGTTGCAACAGAAAAATTCGGTATGATGCAAATTCTTATACAGCGATATACATACATACATATGTACGTGCATGTATGTATTTAAGCAGCGATACGCCGTAAATTCCGAATTTGTTCATTTAGTATGGGGGCCCGTAGTTTTCTTGACGCCGGGCCCGGATTTTCTCTCGGCGGTCCTGCCCCGGTACTACCGTCAAGCTACCGTCGGGAGGTGGGTTGAGCACCAGACTTGAAGTGTCCGTAATGGTCGCGTTATTGCCCTCAGTCTGCCTTAAGAGGCTTCACCCATTTATTTATTTATAAACGTACTGCGTCCTAAACTCCTGTAGGTATGCGTGTCACTAGAACTGAACAGTGGTAGGTATGTGCTCTGCGGAGGCCAAAGCTCCACACCACGCGCGCTGACGTATGCTGGAGGCCGAGCTCCTGTACACTATTACACCTATTCTTTTAATCTCTCGTGCTCCTTTTTTAATTTCTTTGATTCATGCATATCATCACTCCAATACTATTGTTTTGAAATATAAAACCTTACTAATAAGTTTCTGTATAATTTTGCAATTTTCTTCGCTTTTTTCTTTTGTTGTTTTTGTTGTTATTGATATGTATTTTATTATTGATCTTTATTTTTTTATCCTTTTGCTCTTCTTGAATTTCCTTTGTTCTTTCATTATTCTACAAATTTTATTTATGTATATTCACATATGTATGTATGTATGTTTATATCCACCTCTCACTTATTGTGCGCAATGTTGGTGGCATTCAAATGAAATGAAGGCAAAAGAAAAATAAACAACAACAATGAATTCGAGTAATAGCAATTTTTTTAATTATTTCAGAAAAAATATGCAAAGCCAAGCAATAATAAACCAAACTCATGGTTAATTCGTTTGACGTGGCAAAGACTCCACCATAGTCACCGCTACGTAGGTGGTGGCTCAGTGGTGGCTGTAGGTGGTGGTGGCTTTATTATTTGTGGAGAATAAAGTGTTAGTGAGCAATACCAAAGAGGTATAGTGTTAAGTAGAGATGGCAAATATTTGGTGTACCTGTGATTTTGTCACCGTTCCTCAAAAGTCATTGGTCACTGCCGTGACTGATTTCCAAAATCACGGTGACAAAATCACGTATTCTGAAAGCATGCACATTTCAATTTACAAAAATTTATAGTTTTTTTTTAAATAATATTTTTAATTGATTTCAATTGATTTTGTTAAAGATTTCCAAACGCATTTTTAGGGAACTAAATAAAATGCAGTTATTTTCCAATTTATGTAGGTAATAATAATAATAAACCCAACGATTTCCCTCCACCCACCCAACCGCACGAGGGGCGCATCCGCATGACGTACGGATATTTTAAAATAAAATTTGGCCAAGGTGTTGAGTGGTAGAAGTTTATTAAACGTCGAGAACTTATACTGCTCAGCTACAGAAAATATAATTCCATCAGCTGGATATACATATGTACATAGAATACAATATAAAACTACAAATAAAAGTAATAGACAAAAATAGAATAGTCAATTAGACACGGTAGGCAGGAAGCGACGATAGGTTGCATGAAAATGTCGAGAAAAAAGGAAAGTGGGGTTGTGTTATGTGATGTTTATAGATGAAACATCCGTTGAAATTAAAATCCGAGCTGCTCCTTTTTCAAGGATATCCACATTTTTTGTTTTTTTTGAAAGGATCAAATATTGAGGAAATCGAAAATTCGCCACCGTCCAAATTTTTCCGATTTCAATACATTATTTGGTCGCTAAGGGATACAAAAAAAGGTATTAAAAAGAAAAAAGGACACCTGTAGTGGAAAAATCCAATGTGAACAGGACCTAAAGGATAACCACTGAAATATAAAATAACACAAAAAGTACCCACTTTAATTTGCGTATAACTACTAAAATATTAACTCTACGTGAAAACTCCTTATTATATTTTTCATTCAGAATAAATAAAGAAATATTTCTTTAATATACAATTTTGATGTACCTGCAGTGCTTAATGTACTTTGGTGCATCTAAAGTGAAAATTTCAAAAAAAGTACGTTTTTTTTATGGTGCTATTTTAAGTTCAAATATTTTTCTGGTTTATGTAAATATTTTAATCTAATGTTCCAATTCCCATTCATACATATCTATACGTTAATAATCAAAAAAAGTTAGAGCTGAGATACGCGCTAGCTGTGCACGGTGGGCGGGAAGCAACAATGGGTTGCATGGAAGTATCGAAAAAACGAAGGCCCAACGAATATGTGCCTAGCTGTGTGCTGGTACTAATTTTCGTTTAAAAAAAATGTTGGAGATGTTATTCACGCTTGCTGTGTGTTTATGAAGTATAACAGAATATCATTTTACGTAAGTTTTTAGCCGGCGATCGTTGTTTGGATATTTTCATGCAACCTATTGTTGCATACCGCCCACCGTGCACAGCTAGCACGTATTTCAACTCTAATTCTTTTTAATATTAACGTATAGATATGTAAGAATGAGAATTGGATCATTAGATTAAAATATTTACATAAACCAGAAAAATATTTGAACTTAAAATAGCACCATAAAAAAAACGTACTTTTTTTGAAATTTTCACTTTAGATGCACCAAAGTACATTAAGCACTGCAGGTACATCAAAATTGTATGTTAAGGAAATATTTCTTTATTTATTCTGAATGAAAAATATAATAAGGAGTTTTCACGTAGAGTTAATATTTTAGTAGTTATACGCAAATTAAAGTGGGTACTTTTTGTGTTATTTTATATTTCAGTGGTTATCCTTTAGGTCCTGTTCACATTGGATTTTTCCACTACAGGTGTCCTTTTTTCTTTTTAATACCTTTTTTTGTATCCCTTAGCGACCAAATAATGTATTGAAATCGGAAAAATTTGGACGGTGGCGAATTTTCGATTTCCTCAATATTTGATCCTTTCAAAAAAAACAAAAAATGTGGATATCCTTGAAAAAGGAGCAGCTCGGATTTTAATTTCAACGGATGTTTCATCTATAAACATCACATAACACAACCCCACTTTCCTTTTTTCTCGACATTTTCATGCAACCTATCGTCGCTTCCTGCCTACCGTGTAGAGCGAGAGATTTGTTGTCACTTGTTAAGAGCGCACAACAGAATTTTTCTTATCAGATAAATAGAGTCTGATATATCGAAATGAGTAGAATAATCATTAAAAGATTTACATAAGCAACGAAGTGGTTCGTGTAATTCAAAATTAGTTCTACACTGCTTTAAAAAGATAGGTTGAAAATGTCTTGATGGTCGAATAGGAACGTTTAAGTTTATTTCGGCTAGGAGAAATTGACTGCTTATGGATCCTTTCAGTAGTTTAACCAGAAATATTACACCTAACATTTCCCTGCGGCTTGATAAGGTTGGAAGATTAATAAGCTTCAAGCGACTAGTGTACGAGGGAAGATTTGTCCGTGGGTCCCAATGAAAGTTCCTTAACGCAAAAAGTAAGAACTGTTTTTGAATTGATTCCAGTCTATCGGAATGAACTTGATATTGCGGACTCCAGATTATTGAAGCGTATTCTAGTATAGGTCGTACTAATGTTGTAAACAGGGCTTTAGTTACGTAAGGGTCATTAAATTCCTTAGACCAACGTTTTACAAATGCTAGGATACTTTTAGCTTTGTTTACTGTAGCATTAATATGCAGGTTAAAGTGGAGCTTACTATCAAATCTTATTCCTAGGTCAACAAAATCGTAAACCTGTTCCAAACTATAGTTATTAATTGTGTAAGACGCAGGTTGAAGGATCTTCCGTGAAAAGCTCATAAATTTACATTTACTAAGATTGAGTGGCATAAGATTAATATTGCACCACGTAGCGAAGCAATTTAAATCATTTTGTAGGGCAGATCTTTCCTCCAAAGAAGAGTAAGACTTGAAAAGTTTCACATCATCGGCATACATCAGAAGTTTTGAGTTACAAATAGCATAAGAAATGTCGTTTATAAACAGCAAAAACAGAGTCGGACCAAGATGGCTGCCTTGTGGAACTCCTGAAGATACGTTAATGATGTTGGAAAAAGCATTTTTAAAAACAACTCTTTGTGTTCTATTAGTGACATATGACGCAATCCATTTTAACAGAATAGGTTGAAAACCAAGAAGATCAAGTTTATGGATAAGTAACGCGTGATTGACCTTGTCGAAGGCTTTGCTGAAGTCAGTATAAATTACATCGGTATTAGCATTATTCCTAAAACCGTTAGAGACATGAGTTGTAAATTCTAGTAAGTTGGTAACAGTTGATTTACCTCTACAGAAACCATGCTGCGAACTTACTATTGATGAGGAAATGGAATGATTTAGACAATTGGTGACAATAGCCTCAAATAACTTTGGGATAGCCGAAAGCTTTGCTATGCCGCGATAGTTTTCGATGGAAGATCTACTTCCAGATTTATGTAGAGGAATAATAAAAGATTCTTTCCACGCTTTTGGGAAAATTCCTGACTTCAAAGACAGATTAAATAGTGTGGATAATGGCTGGTAAATATACTCGGCGCATTTGTTTAAAAATATTGAAGGAATCATATCTGGTCCGTAGTTTATGGACTTCTTTATTGTTTTAAGCAAAAATAAAACCTCTTCGGGATCTATAAAAGGGCATTCAAATGTGTTATTCTGAAAAACTTGATACGGGTATTCATTAAAGCTAACATTAGTATTGGAATAATTTGATTCAAAGAAGAGGGCAAAAAGGTTCGCGACATCTTGGCTATCACTGGCATCACTATCACGATATCTCATAGATGATGGGAATCCCATTACTCTACGTTTCGAGTTTACAAAACCATAAAACGATTTCGGGTTGGAAAAAATGTTCTTTTTCATTTTAAATATATAAGACTTATAGCACTTTTTGTTCAGAAGTGAGTACTTATGACGCAGAACTGAGTATTTCATATAATCCTTTTGAGAACCAGTCTTCTTATATATTTTAAAGAAGCGCGATTTTTTATTTTTTAAAGCTCTTAACTCTCTAGTGGCCCAAAGATACAAAGGTTCATTATATTTGCGTTTATGTTTCGGTACGTATTTCTCAAAAAGGTTAAGAATCGTGTTATTGAAATGCAAAACATTTAGATCGACGTTTCCAGTATAGTCTGGCCATACCAATCTTGAGAGTTCTTTATTAAGTTTATTATAGTTTGCCTTAGAAAAATTGTAACAAAAACTAGACTCAGAGTTAAACTCTTTTACGTTACCACGGTTATCGTTATTTATAATTTCGTAAACCAACTCTAAAGGAGGATGGTAAACATCAACAGGTGATACCAGGGCATTAGCCCTGTTTACAGTATAATTGGATACATCATCTACAAAAATTAAGTCAAGCATTTTCCCAAACTCGTTTCTAATAGTATTGATTTGATGTAGACAGAGGTCAGATATTTCTTCAATGAAAGTGGTATTGTTAATATTAGATGTAAGTGGCACAGTATTATGATCAGCAATGCGCCATGAAATGTGGGGAAGATTAAAGTCTCCTAAGACGATTATTGAATCTAACTGTGTCATTCTAGAAATAAGAAATTTAAGTGAAGAAATAAGTTGTAAATATACTGATAGATCAGACGAGGGAGGAATGTAACATATTGCAAAATAAGTGTGACCTTTGCCGACCTTAATGCGGATGCATTTAAATTCAAAAGGTAGAAAGAGGTTTACATCAATTTCTTCAGATGGTATTGAAGAATGTACGGCTAGCAATACACCCCCGCCGACTCTGTCTAAACGATCATTCCTGTATACTTGGTACATGCTACTAAATATTTCGGAATTAAATGTATGTGGTTTGAGCCATGTTTCAGTAAAACAAATAATATGAAAGTTAGATTCAACCGTTTTTAAGTATACGTTAGTTAATTTAGTATTCAGACCTCTCACATTTTGATAGTAAATATTCAAAGCGGATTTAGATACTAGTTTTTTGGAACGGAAGAAATTTTAGCTAAATTTGTATTACGAATTCTTGGTCTGTGTTCGAATTCACGGACAAAAGCTCCGGACGGCCAAAAAGACGTACTCAAAAGAGCATCAAAGTCACTTAAAGGTACATCAATTTTAAACGAGGCAACATTTCGGTTGTAATTAAATTTAAATTTTTTAATAAACAGATTATCAGTTTTAATTTTAGATGAAATGAAAAATTTCAAGTCCTCTTCAGTGGTATCGATGTCGAATCTCGACACGAAAATTGATTTTATAGGAGGCACAACAACCAGCTCTTTAGGTGGGACAACAACCGGTTCCTTCACTGCGGATTGTAATCCGAGAGAAGGACCATTCAGTTTGGGATTTTTTCGGGATGTTACTTTTGTTGATGATTTAGGTTTATCATCTGCAGGCCTCGGTGAAGCCAAGTCAATCAGCTCCACCGTATTCTGCACATGATCGACCTGAAGATTTTTACGTATGATTTTAGGTATGTATGTATGTATATCAATTTTTGTTTTGTTTTATTAGAAAACACTTTTATTTCACACTAAAAAAGCGTCTGGACAAGCTTAGCTATTATTACTGGGCTTGACAAATATAATTCGACTAAACACATTTACATATTTATTTTTATTAAAAAGTGAATAAAAGTCTGGTTCCTGTCAGAAACCCTAAAAGTCACTGTCACTGAAAAAAATCACAGTGACTAAAAAGTCACGTCACGAATCACTCCGTTCCTCAAAAATCACAGGGTCGGCTATCTCTAGTGTCAAGTAATGTGTTGATGATGTGTTCCAAGCATCGATGCGCAATTTTTCAATTTGCAGAATTTGCTTTTGCAAAGCGAGCGGGTGGTCTAAATCAAATATTTTTTACATACATACAAACATACATACGTCGCGATTAAGCACTCATTAACAATCAAAAGAGCGTTTAGTGTAAAACAAAAATACCAGGGAATTAGTAGGGTAGATGTTCCAGTGAACGGACAGTACCCAGTGACCGGACACTAGCATGGTTTTTCACTTATAAATAGGAAACCGTTAAAAATTTTACATTAAATTAAATTTAAATCAAAGCAGGCATTCAATATTGACTATATTATAAATTTAATTTTTCTATAGATGTGACACAAGCTTTGTTATATAGCATTTAGTTGGTGGTTGTCGAGAAATGTATCAAAAAGAAATTTTTTTGCTAGTGGTATACAGATTTTTAAAGTTGATGAATATCGGTATCTGGGCATGAAAACATGTCATATAGTGCATAGTACTATTGGCAGATGATGTATAATGACATTTAAACAGAAACTTTGTTGAAAAAATTACAATTTTCTATAAAATTAGCTGTCCGGTTACCGGAACACCAATTTAGCCCTTGTTCCAATGTCCGGACAGGTGTCCGCTGACTGGAGTTATAGAAAAATATGTCTTGATATAGTGACCGGACAGTCCGTTATATTTGAAATTTAACCTGTTTGGAACGCATTTTGAATGTACTATTACAAAAAGCAAGCTCCGGAAAGAAAAATTTTAAAAATATATTAAAATTTCAGGTTCAGATGTGTGAAATACTGCCTAAAGAATATCATATACGGACAAAAATATAATTTCACAATATTTTTTTTAAATTTTTTAAAAGTTGGACTCTCATATTCAAGTTTTTAACGAAAGAAAAAGCTGCAATTGTATTTATCGATTAAAATATTGCTGTATTATAAGCATCATTAGCAAAATGCCCACATACATATATATGGAAAGGCAAACTGGAGATGAACTGTCAGCTAATATAGCAATCTTATAGCAGAAAGCATAAAGCAATCGGTCATAGGAGTGGGATTTATGAGGTCCCAAAATCTTATCTCAGCTTAGACTTCCCATTCCGAAAGTGGTACATACTGATGGAAAATATTAAGCCCCTTTCGAAATAGCTACGTACATATATATCCCACCATAATAGTTTTCACTTAATTTTTCAACATTTGAAATATTTATATTTAAGAAACCAAATTTTCATATAGTAGATAATTTAAAGTTTTATATAAACTAAAGATTTTTAGAAACTATTAACAGTAGGTAACACATACATATATAAAGTACATGTCTCCTTAAATCGCTTTAAGTCCTTTACATATGACCAACATATTATATCCTTTTATAAACTGTTAAATAATATAAAATAAACAAACCAAGATAATTTCTTATTTCTAAAGAATTCTCCTTCATTAATTTCAAGTCTAAATTGCTTTTAAGCATAGTTTTACTTATATTTTATTCGAAAAAACATATGTCCGTTCACTGGAAAAAGTGTCCGGTCACTGGTGAAAAATTACTTTTCTCAAAAAATATATTTATTCTGGAACAAGTAAGGAAGCCTAAGTTCGAGTGCAATCGAACATTAGATACTCAGCTGTATGCTTTCATTGTTTGTTTGCGTTTTTTCGATATAGGGTGTATTTTATATGAAACGAGTGCTGCATAAACAGGGCGCAGCCACGCCCATTTTCAAAATTTATATCAATCATCCAAATAAGCATACAAATATTATTGTTAGTGCAAAATTTCATCCCTCTATGACTTTTAGTTACAAAGACTTCACGTTACAAATTCCAAAAGGGTGTTCCAGAAATATCTTTGTTAAAAAGTAGGCGTGGTCATAAACCGATTTCAATACATTTTTGCGTGTCTATTAACACATGTTATAAAAGTGTATAAACCAAGTTTCGTCATAATATCTCAATTATTTGTCGAGTTAAAGGCTAAGAAATCTCATATATCCCTTTGTCTAAAAAGAGGCGGTGCCACGCCCATTTTCCAAACTTTTTTATTTTTTGTTTCCGGTCTATTGTAAAACTCATGTCACAAAATTTCAATGAATTATCTTTATATTTCACATAGATATCGCTTAAAATGGTTTTATTAGGTCACTTTATAATACACATATATAAAAGTGGGCGCGGTCGTCAACCGATTTTGGTAATTTTTCGTCCACACATTTGGCTAAGTAAATATATCACGCGTACCAGATTTCATCGATATATCTTTAACGGTTTCTGAGTTATGGCTTATTAAACTTTCAATATTCGCTCCTTAATAAGTGGGCGTGGCACCGCCCATTTTCCAAAATTTTTGTAGTTTTTGTTTTATGTCCATAGTTGGACTCCTGCCACAAAATCTCAGTGATTGATCTTTATATTTGACAGAGATATCGCTTAAAATGTTTTTATTAGGCCCCCTTATATTTCCTATATATAAAAGTGGGCGTGGCCGTCAACCGATTTTGATAATTTTTCGCCAAAACATTTGACTAAGTAATTATATTACGCGTACCGAATTTCATCGATATATCTTCAACGGTTTCTGAGTTATGACTCATAAAACTTTCAATGTCTGCCCCTTAATAAGTGGGCGTGGCACCGCCCATATTCCAAAATTTTTGTGTTTTTTGTTTTATGTCCATAGTTGGACTCATGCGACAAAATTTCAATGATAGATCTTTATATTTGACAGAGATATCGCTTAAAATGGTTTTATTAGGTCACTTTATAATACACATATATAAAAGTGGGCGTGGCCGTAAACCGATTTTGATAATTTTTCGTCAAAACATTTGTCTATGTAAGCAAATTACGCGTACCAAATTTCATCGATATATCTTCAACGGTTTCTGAGTTATGACATATAAAACTTTCAATGTTTGACCCTTAATAAGTGGGCGTGGCACCGCCCATTTTCCAAAACTTCATCAAATTTCTTCATAAGGGCCCGAGCTCAATACGTGGGTAAAATTTTAAAACTCTAGCTATATTAGTGGCTGAGATACCAAATTTCCGATTTTTTCTATATAGGAAAAGTGGGCGTGGTCATGGTCCGATTTCGCCCATTTTCAATACCAACCGTCCCAGTCTCGATACCAACTTGCGTTCCAAATTTCATCAAAATATCTCAATTTTTGCGCGAGTTAGAGTGTTTACAGACGGACGGACGGACGGACGGACGGACAGACGGACGGACGGACGGACGGACGGACGGACGGACGGACGGACATGGCTCAATCGATTTCTCTTTTCACCCTGATCATTTTGATATATATAAGTCTATATCTATCTCGATTATTTCATTCTGTTACAATCCACCGTTATGTGATTAAAACTATAATACTCTGTGTACTAGTACAGCTGAGTATAAAAAGTAATAATTACAAGAACATTTTTATATGCTTATTCGATTAAGAATTAATTAGTGGTCTCAAATAAAATACAAATGTCTTAATAAAGTTAACTGATTATTTTATACTTGAGCACAAAGTTGAAAAAAAAAGTTAATTGTCCGTTCACTGGAACATCTACCCTACCTAATGAAAACAGAAACCGGAAGGAAATACCTATAAAAACGGTTTCAAATGCACAAGCATACATTCTTTTCCAGTATGTGTACAACAAAGCCAAAAAAAGTACGTATGTATCTACATATGTATGTACATATGTACATGAATGGCCAGACGAATATAGCAAACCCTATACACTTCCCTGCAGGGAACTCAATAACTAGTGAGCAAAATTTCTAGTTCCGAACTAGCGAAAAGGTGTCAAAAGGGAACTAGATTAATTGTAGCTAGACCGTCACCAGTTCAGAAGGAGTGAATTGAGTGACCATTATTAGCACACTTTGATTTGTATGCAAGTGACAAAAATTCTACGAAAATTTTTCGTTCGTTCAATTACCTTCGGCTTTGTATATTTTTGCAATTCTCAGATGTTTAATGAATCATTTTATATAAAGAGTTTTCTATTTGCATCTCTTATGAAATGAAATGTTCCCCTAATTATGCTTTTCCGATCCCTCAGGCTTATTTTTAATTTTTTTTTATTTTATTACTTTTTAAATATTATTGTAAATTTTTATTAAATAAATAAAATAATTAGTTAAAAAAAATTAAAAAAAAAATTATCATCCACCTTGACACCGACAGGAGTCGCACCCGCGACCCTCAGATTGAAAGGCAAATGCGTTAGCCAGTCGGCCATCGCGCCACTTGCATGAAGTGTGTCAAATGCTGCACTTAAACGGCAGATGTAAAATTGTAGAATTTGTAGGTACTTGGAGCTAGTTCAGAACTATCGAAATTGTGCCAATAAACGAACTAGTGAAAACTGTAGAATTTAGTACTAGTTCGGAACTATCGAAAATGTAGTGCAGAGGGCGACAATTGACACCGCCTAGGACATCGCCGTGTTAAATTCGCCAGTTGATAACATGCAAAAGAGATTTAGCTCGCACTAGTAGTGTCGAAAAATGCACTAGAGGCGACCTAGTTCGGAACTAGAGATTTTCCCTACAGGGCTTGGTATGGCACGAGTCGTCTAAATTACATTGAGGCGTTTTAAATTAAAAATCCCTCAGAGAGTTAAATGGCATCATCATACATAAATGGATGAGGCTTGTTGGCTTGTTGAGGGTGTTGTATATTCCACATGTATATCGGATTAACACACACTCGCACACAAACGCCTCGTCTCGCCTTTGTTGAGGTAAATTGAGTAGATTTGGCTTGGTTGCACTTAAGGTGTACAATTGCAATGGTGGCAGGCAGCCTGGCGATTCACACACATCGCAAGCGAGGGCTGTAAAAGCACGCTAACTTGATAATGTCAAAATTTGACTTTTATTTTTACGAATGTTTCATTTTGTATGGAGTGGTGTTTTATTTTTCTTTTGATAACAGCATATGCTTAGTATAAATAATGGGTGCGTGTATAAGTAGCAACATTTGTTTAATAAATACATAATGCTGTTACGCGTATATACATATGTATGTATATGGAATTTCACTTTGGGGAATTTGGTTGTCATGTACCTACAATACATATGTACTTGTCGATAGATGGATTTAGATATGGAGATATGCGCAGAGTCAAATGTTATTGCTCTTGTCGTGGTTGTCATTTGTCAGCGATTATTGTTGATGATATATATGTACATATGTATGTATGTATGTACATATGTATGTATGTATGTATTGTCACAGTGGTTTATGCACTTAATTTTCATAGAAGTGTGAAAACATTTATGTAGTTATGATCCCCATGGACATGCAACAGCTGTTAGAAATATCATGGGGGTGATTGGGTGAAGAGCTATTGGCTCTATGTAGTGAGAAGCTACCCACAAACGTTATTTTTGGTAGAGATAACCATTTAAGGCATTTCTTTTCCAGCAAATTTTTATCAACATTTTCATAACAAATCATACGAAATCCACAGACTCAAAGAACATTTAGAGCCGTTTAGTCAACCTCTGATTAACGCTAACCACGGTTAAAGCCCGGTTAAACATCTTGATCGACTTCATCAAACCACACATTTAACATGTGGTAGATAATGAAGCCTATAGCTTAACCGGGCCTTTATCCTCCGGTTAGCGTTAATCAGAGGTTGAGTAAACGGCCCTTAGAATTTTTAAAGCGTAGTTTTAAAATTAGGCAGATCTACTTTAAATTGAATTCAATTGCACAGATAATACCTACATAAATATGTAGGTATGTTTTTGTACATACTGAAAGGATGAATCATCCTAATACAGTGGATACGCCAAAATCCTTTTCATGTCAAAAAATCTTCAATAGAAACGAAAAGAATAAATAAGTCTAGGTATATAAAAACAGAAATCGTGTTCGGTAAATATACTTGTGTCTGTCTATAAATGTGCATATAGTATGTTTGTATGTATATGTACATTTATATACATATTAACCCTGCAAAAAAATGTGCGATTAATACCGAAAGAGATTTGTCCCGGATTGATCTCTTTCGAGAACAATCGGTCCACAATTAGTCCCCGATTGTTCCCGTACGGGTATAAATGTAGACTAATTGTAGACCAATTGTTCCCGAACGGGTATAAATGTAGACCAATTGTTCCCTAACGGGTATAAATGTAGATTAATCGCTTTCATTCCGAACGGGTACAAATCTAGATTCCTTAAATGTAGAAATTTTACAAAAATATGCAATGTATTTAAAACATTGTAAAACAACCGGTAAAACGAATTGAACACCCTTTCTTTTAATAACAATGATGAATAATAATTTTAACAAAATGTTGTCTACAATATCCTATGAAAAAATCCTTTACATTACGCTCATATAATGCATACTCAAAACTTACAATTTTTTTTATTTATTTATTGAGATTTTTTTTCAAAAGTAAAACATTATATAATCTTTATTTATATATGTATGCATGAACATTTACAATTTTTTAAAGATTGTTATTAAAAATTGCCTTGGCGAACAACTTGGAAAAATCTACATTTGTACCCGTTCGTGCTGGAAGCAATTGATCTACATTTGTACCCATTGGGGATGAAAGCGATTAATCTACATTTGTAGGCGTTCGGGATGTAAACGATTGATCTACATTTGTACCCGTTCGGGATAAAAGCGATTGATCTACATTTGTACCCGTTCGTGCTGGAAGCAATTGATCTACATTTGTACCCATTGGGGATGAAAGCGATTAATCTACATTTGTAGGCGTTCGGGATGTAAACGATTGATCTACATTTGTACCCGTTCGGGATAAAAGCGATTAATCTACATTTGTACCCGTTCGTGTTGGAAGCAATTGATCTACATTTGTACCCATTGGGGATGAAAGCGATTAATCTACATTTGTAGGCGTTCGGGATGTAAACGATTGATCTACATTTGTACCCGTTCGGGATAAAAGCGATTGATCTACATTTGTAACCGTTCGGGATGAAAGCGATTGATCTACATTTGTACCCGTTCGGGATAAAAGCGATTAATCTACATTGGTACCCGTTCGGGTATACAAGTTGAACAATTAGTCTCTTCATAGGACATGCTCGAACAAATGCGATCAATTCACTCCATATAAAGGGATGTAAAATTGTATTAGTCGCATGCTGCCTTGCGATTGATCCCGGACACGTCCCGGATTAATCGCATTTTTTGCAGGGAAGACATGATCACGTTGCTGGTTTGGTTACCCTGTAGGGAAAATCCCTAGTTCCGAACTAGGTCGCTTCTAGTGCATTTTTCGACACTACTAGTGCGAGCTAAATCTCTTTTGCATGTTATCAACTGGCGAATTTAACACGGCGATGTCCTAGGCGGTGTCAATTGTCACCCTCTGCACTACATTTTCGATAGTTCCGAACTAGTACTAAATTCTACAGTTTACACTAGTTCGTTTATTGGCACATTTTCGATAGTTCTGAACTAGCTACAAGTACCTACAAATTCTACAGTTTTACATCTGCCGCTTAAGTGCAGACTTTGGCACACTTCATGCAAGTGGCGCGATGGCCCACTGGCTAACGCATGTGCCTTTCAATCTGAGGGGCGCGAGTTCGAATCCTGTCGGTGTCAAGGTGGATGATAATTTTTTTTTTAATTTTTTTTTTTTTTTGACTAATATTTTTTTATTTATTTATTAAATAAAATTTACAGTAATATTTAAAAAGTAATAAAATAAAAAAAAATTAAAAATAAGCCTGAGGGATCGGGAAAGCATAATTAGGGGAACATTTCATTTCATACAAGTTAAGATGCAAATAGAAAACTCTTTATATGAAACGCTTCACTAAACATCTGAGAATTGCAGAAATATACAAAGCCGACGGAAACTGACCGAACGAAAAATTTTCATAGAATTTTTGTCACTTCGAAATTGCATACAAATCAAAGTGTGTCTTATAGTGGTCACTCAATTCACTCCTCCTGAACTGGTGAGGGTCTAACTACAATTGATCTAGTTTCCTTTTGACACCTTTTCGGTAGTTCGGAACTAGAAATTTTGCTCACTAGTTATTGAGTTCCCTGCAGGGTAATAACCCAGATCTATGTAGTTGTTTATGATGACAGCTTTGTTATAGGAATGTATGTATGTATTTGTATTATGGCCTCTGATCATCATCAGCAAGCAAGCCAGCCAGCCTGTCGCTGATTTGGTGCGTGAGATGAGACACAGGCAATCACAATTATTTAGAAACGATTCAGAAAAAGGGTTTTATATGCATACATAAGATCTTTGCCGAGTTCGCATCATAATCTCCCTCTCCATCTTTCCATCTCTCAACCATTTTCACTACACAGAGCCGTAGCATGCTTTTAGGCGCACAAGGGAAGGCCCGTGTGAATTCCCAATTTGCATCGAGGTCGATTCGACGTCATTTTGGAGAACTCGCCGGGGTGAACTCGAATCGAAGTTTTTTTTTATAAAAAAATGAAAGTCGTTCCGACTTCGAATTATAACATCGGATCAATTTCGCCACGATGCCGGTTTGTCGAATTCGTGGCGCGTATTTTCTAACAAAGCGGGAATGAATTCATATGAACATCTCAACTTATTTTATACCCCGCACTCCTTAGTCACAATTTAGGCTACTAACTGCACGATGAGCTTGAAGAACTGTCGTCCGAAGTGGAAACAGAGTGTAACCCACTGTGCGGCGCAGCGTTACAAAGGCCTACTTGATTTAATTTGTATACATACATATATACATATTCACTTCAAACACTTGCAAAAAAAAAGTAACGTTGATGTACACGGCATGAAGTGCATTACCTACTTTCAAGAAAAATTTAAAGAAATCTATGCAACATTTGACTTAGAAAATATATTGAACAAAAATACATATTTCATTTGTTTACAAATAATAAAAAAAATATTATGAAAAGATTACGCATTGTGAGCAGCGATTTTTGCGATTCAGGCGATGTACATATGTGCCTCATCAGTCAGTAAGTAAACATAATTCAAGAGTCCTGGCTTTAATTACGTCTGTCTCCTGCTTTCTATAGAAATAATATATTATTATTTACAGAAAGAAGTGCAGATCAAACGCTAGATGTTGTTTTGGAAAAACTGGAAACCATTCAAGAAACCCAAAAGAAGATGGTGAATTGTATTTATGGCTTTAAAATAAACCTGCTTTCGTCCAATAAAACCATTGCTGTAAGAGTACCATGTTCTTTTCAACTAAATTTCTTGTATTAAAGAAGTGTTTTCTATGCTCACTGCATTAGCGACTCCCCGACGTTCCAATACTCCAAGCATTCGTTATGAAGCTTTATCAAGTCGTATTAGACGTCGTCAAAGAGTCGGTTTTGCACGTCGCTATCTAGTCGTCATTGTACGTCTTCTACGAGTCGTTTTGGCACGTCGTCAATGACTCGTTTATGTGGCTCGTTCGTGAACTGCTCTTTACATCCACTTACGACTTCACCGGCAGGTCGCACGCGATAGTCGCTGGCGAACGAATCTTTCACTAGACCGAGCAGGAATCGAATTCGATTCGAAGTCGTTTGGCAAATTGGGTTAGTAGTGATTTTTTTCCATACGCACAGACTCAATTTTTTTGGTAGTATGGGTTATGGGGTTTCTAAAAAGTATTTTAAGAAATAATGGGAAATTCAATCGTTTGATCTTGCATGCAACTCGCTGGGGCTCACGAAACGTCAAATTTGGCCACATTTAAGGATGACTTTTTCAATAACGCCTGAGATAGGGATGGGCAAATGGGAAAAATATATCGATATATATTGTATCAATATTTAAAAAAACATCGATTTATGGCGTGCAAAAACATCGATATATCAATATATCGAAAGGGCTGGCTTCACATTAAGGAACCACGTCCCGCGAAAAACCACTTCTTCACGGGGCTAGAGGTGCTCTCACAGATCTCAAAACTGGAATCCAAACTTGCCGCAGACTTATAGTTTACTAGATATTTTTTGTTAAAGTTGGATGGATCTGCAGATATTCTACGAATCCTGAAGAATAAACATAAAAATCATTAAGAATTGCTTGAAGAAGAAAGTAATGTAAATTCAAGCACCCGGACATTATGGTTATACCACTTCTTAAAAAATGTTCTGCTGTTAAATTCGAAGCGAATCAGAAATGTATGAAAAATATCGAATTTGGCTCGAAATGGCAAAAAATTATCGATTATCGATGCACGGTAGTTCAAAATATCGTCGATATTATCGGCTGTACTATTTTAAAAATATCGATATATATCGCCCAACCCTAGCCTGAGAGGCCTAAGATGCCACACATGGACTACGGCACTGCTTTTTACCTATACATTTAATAACAAAAATAGACATTCATATATACGCAGATATGAAGAATTTCAACAACAACAAACGCATGATTGTCATTTACTCGTTTGCTCACTGTATCCTATCACTCAGAAAAGCAATGATGCCAGTGTTTAAAAAACTGGCATAAGTTTCATTTCTGTTGATTTTGATTTTGATTCCGCTTTAAAAAAATCAGAAGTCGTAGTTAATCAATATGAAAAAATATGATAATAAACGATTTTGCCTGATTTTGATTTTGCGCTGATTTCATATTGCTCAAAATCAAAAGCAGCCAAATATCAAAATTAGCGATTTTGCCTGATTTTCATTTTGTGCTAATTTTAATTTTTTGCTAATTTCATATTGCTAAAACCAAAAGCAGCCAAATATCAAAATTTGCGATTTTGCCTGATTTTCATTTTTTGCTGATTTCATATTGCTAAAATCAAAAGCAGCCAAATATCAAAATCAATGCTTTCACAGTTTTGCTATTTACGCTTACATGCGCAGATGTACATACATATGTATGTATACAAACGTAATACAGAGGGTAAGAAATTATGTACATACACACATGTGTTCATGTAAGCTTAAATAGCAAAACTGTGAAAGCATTGATTTTGATATTTGGCTGCTTTTGATTTTGAGCAATATGAAATCAGCGCAAAATCAAAATCAAGCAAAATCGTCAATTTAAAAAGCGACGAATATCAAAATCAAATAAAATCAAACATTTCACGACTTTTGCTAATTCCGACTGCAGTTTTTTAAACACTGAATCATGCTGCTCCAAGCAAATAACGATCACGCTCTCAACACCATAGTCATGGCGCACCAGAGTAGACGTAGCGAGCATTGTGAATGGATACAAGTGACTTGACTCTGGGATGTGTGTTAAAAAATTCGAACAGCTGTGCTCAGCTGATTTCAGGGTTGCTGTTATGGCCCATTAACGATGGTGAAAGCAATAGAAGTTGCTCTTCTTCTTTCTATTTTGTAGGTTGTTGATTTTACATTCTTGAACATGTTATTCGTGGAATAGCTGGCGTTTACGCTATCACCGGGAATTGCGTTTTAGGAACTCAGCCTTAAATTATTTTCGGAATTATGAATTGGTTTTTTCAATTCCCAATTCCGGAATTGCGTTTCTGTCTTGATTGCTACGACCTTGTCATTATGGTCCCCTTTCTTACAACAACCACATCCGGCCGCCATACCAATCTGTACCCCCGGAAGTCGCTGCCATACCAATCTGTCCCCGATTTTGATATTTTTCGATGACTTATCGTCTTTTTTTTTATCGAATTTCGACTACGCATCCCAGAGCCATTTCACTGTATGCTATACACTATGGTAGCGAGGCCTATAACGATGTTGTTGCTGTTGTTGTTGTTGTCACGGTTTGCTGACTTGGTTGGCTGCCACTGGTGCTGTTTGCCATTCGATGTTTCGTTTGTTGCTCGTTTATTTTTTTTTTTGTTTTTTGTTTTGTTTTTATTATTGTTATTGCCGTGTAATTTGATATCCTTAAAAGAGCAGCAGCAGCATCGGCAGCATTAACAACAAAGCCCTGAACAAAAACTACAGCAACAACAACAGTAACTGCATATCGAATATAAAACATTAATGGCAACGGCAAATATCTACACGCACATCCATACATGTACATTCGTACGTATCCCTGCAGCTACCCTGCAAAAAATGCGATCACTCCGGGATACATCCGGGACAACTCGCAAGGGAGCATGCGATTACTACCCATTTGTATCTCTTTATATGGGTTGAAGTGTTCTCTTTTGTTTGAGCATGTCCTATGAAGAGACTAATTGTACCCAGTTTGTACCCGAACGGGTAGCAAAAGCGCACAATTGTACCCGTTTTGTACCCGAACAGGTAGCAAATGCGACACATCCATTTGTGCGACTAATTGTACCCGTTTGATACCCTTTCGGGTACAATTCGTCTACAATTAGTATACATATGTACCCGTTCGGGTACAATTGGGAACAATTGTAGACTAATTGTACCCGAAAGAGAGCGCTCCCGGACAAATCTTTTTAGAGACTCGTCGCACACTTTTTTACAGGGTAATATTAGAGGCAGTCTCGAAAAACGGCAGTCTAGAACTAGAGAGTTCTCAACTAGCTCCGAACTGATTCAAAAGTGTTCAGAGGAACAATTGTGACTTCATGAAAAATTTATGTTTACAGGTTTTAGTTCAAAGTTGAGCAACAGCAAATGTTGCGCTTTGCAATAATGCCCCTTTTTGCTGTCTTTCAATGGTTAACTAGAGTGCTGCCTACTGTCGAAACTCGACGGTTTTTCTAGATGTTTTCTTATGACTAAGGTGTAACTATAGTTTTTGTATAATTTTTTGTTGTTATTGTCACTTTTACTTTTTTGTTGTTGTTGTTGTTGGTGTTGTTGTCGTTAATCGTCTTCATAATTCTCCTACCTACTTCTTTCTTTCTATTTCTGATCTTTTCTTTCCTTAATTTCTTTCCTACTTATTCTTTCTTATCCTTCTTATTACTTGACTTTGTGTTTTTGTTGCAGTGCTTTGGCTTCTTTTTTATGTTTCTACTTCTTTGAAACTACACACCACTTCCAGCCAAACATGTTCACAATTGCATTCTAAGTTTGGTGAACACGCACAAACTCACCTATGCATGCGCATTGATACCGCTCTGTTGTATTGAAATGAAACAACCACCACACGGCAATTTTTCAACAACGATTGTGGACGCATTTTCCAACCAATTTTAATGAAAATTGGCGCAGTTCTATTTGAGAGCAATACCTCTCTAATGGTGTTCTTAGTTTTACAATCGGTTCAGTAGTTTCGACGGAGAAGATGGAACAAAATAATATAGAAGATACCAAATGGAACTTGGGTTAGGATTAATTTTGTCAAGCGCGGCCAAATACCATTTTTGAATAGTCCTGAAGTGCTTCCTTGTGAACTATCTTTGAACTATGGATTTTTGGACTATCCCAGGACTGTCTATATAGGAAGTAGTTCAGAACGCCTTCCAAATTGCGCTGGATTGGAATGAGAACCAACCCTGTCTCTTTTTTGAACTAGCTCTGCACTAGTCTGGAACTAACGCGATTTTCTGCAGGGATTCTGTATAAGACGAGCAATTTTGATGACTGAGGCGCAATAAATGGGTTGTTTGCTGTTTGTGCCACTTTTCAAGCGTGTGAGTGTTAGTATTCGCTGTTAAGTCGTTTATTTCATTTTATTTTTTTTGTCTACATGGATGTTGATGATAGATATGATAATTTCTATGGATTTTATCAGAGCGTTGTCATCAGCAGTTTTCTATTCAGATGGCAACAATTTGATTGGTATTAACAGCAATATAATTATTTAATGTGCTGTGAGAAAATGTGTGTTTTTTTATTTAGATATTCAAAAGTTGAACGAAAATACCAAAAGAAAGATTAAGAAGATGGTGAGAATATGAAGAGAATTATGCAAAGAAAAATTTCAGGTCCGCAGAAGTAAAAGAAAGCACCCGTAACTAAAGTACATTTTTATACTCAGCTGTACTAGTACACAGAGTATTATAGTTTTAATCACATAACGGTGGATTGTAACAGAATGAAATAATCGAGATAGATATAGACTTATATATAACAAAATGATCAGGGTGAAAAGAGAAATCGATTGAGCCATGTCCGTCCGTCCGTCCGTCCGTCTGTAAACACTCTAACTCGCGCAAAAATTTAGATATTTTGATGAAATTTGAAATGCAAGTTGGTATCGAGACTGGGACGGTTGGTATTGAAAATGGGCGAAGTCGGACCATGACCACGCCCACTTTTCCTATATAGAAAAAATCGGAAATTTGGTATCTCAGTCTCTATTAAAGCTAGAGTGATGAAATTTTACGCACGTGTTGATCTCAGGCCCCTAAGAAGAAATTTGATGAAATTTTGGAAAATGGGCGGTGCCACGCCCACTTATTAAGGGTCAAACATTGAAAGTTTTATATGTCATAACTCAGAAACCATTGAAGATATATCGATGAAATTTGGCACGCGTGATTTACTTATTTAGGAAAACGTTTGGATGGAAAATAGTTAAAATCGGTTGACGGCCACGCCCACTTTTATATATGTGTATTATAAAGTGGCCTAATAAAAACATTGTAAGCGATATCTCTGTCAAATATAAAGATATATCGTTGAAATTTTATGGCAAGAGTCCAACTGTGGACATAAAACGAAAAACGCAAAAATTTTGGAAAATGGGTGTGGCACCGCCTCACGAGAGATTTCTGAGCCCATAACTCGACAAATAATTCATATGTAATGACGAAACTTGGTGTGCACACTTTTATTACTTGTGGTAATACATGTTAAAAATTTTAGCGAAATCGGTTGACGGCCACGCCCACTTTTATATATGGGTATTATAAAGTGACCTTATAAAAACATTTTAAGCGATATCTTTGTCAAATATAAAGATAATTCATTAAAATTTTGTGGCATGAGTTCCACAATAGACCGGAAACATAGAATAGAAAAATTTTGGAAAATGGGCGTGGCACCGCCTCTTTTTGGACAAAGGGATATACGAGATTTCTTAGCCCATAACTCGACAAATAACTGAGATATTATGACGAAACTTGGTTTATACACTTATATAACCTATGTTAATAGACACGCAGAAATTTATTGAAATCGGTTTATGACCACGCCTACTTTTTAACAAAGATATTTCTGGAACACCCTTTGGGAATTTGTAAAGTGACATCTTTGTAACTAGAAGTCATAAAGGAATGAAGTTTTACACAAAGAATAATATTCATATACTTAGTTGGATGACTGATAAAAATGTTGAAAATGGGCATGGCTACGCCCACTTTATGCAGCACTCGCTTTATGTAAAATACACCCTATATCGAACAAACGCAAACAAACAATGAACGCATACAGCTGAGTATCTAATGTTCGATTCCACTCGAACTTAGGCTTCCTTACTTGTTTTACTTTCCTTTAAGTCCAGGCTATTTATTAAAAAAAATGAATCTTTCTTAAACTATTAAACTAAATTAGTGATTTAGTGAACTTCTCTAAAAAACAAATATTCTAACATCCCCCATTCCCCTTCTTCTTATTACAGCGGCGCATCGGATAAGCAACACTTGGATTCATCAAGTGACTCAGAAATGGAAAGTTCTCTATTACAACAGACGCACAATTCGGCTGGCAGTAGTCATCATCATCACACACACGCCCACCAACACCACCAGCAACAGCAGCCGCTGCAGTCACATCAACGCCATCAATCGCCACATCATCAAAATCCCGCCACGCATACGCACACGCAACAGCAGCAGCACACGCAGCAGCTCTCACCAACAACAACGCTCAACAATCATCATCATCACCATCAACAGCAGCAGCAGCAACATCACCATCATCATGCTGCGGCTGCAGCGGCGGCGAATATGGAGCAAACGCATCATCAGCAACATGCGCACAGTTTGAATGCCACACAGCAATTAGTTGGACTTACGCCACCCACATCGGGTGGTGGTGGTGGTGCTGGTAGTGGCACCGGAGCTGGTGGCAGTGCTGGCTCGAGTGGTGGTAATTCACTCACAACGGCCGCCGTTGCAGCTGCGGCAGCTGCTGCGGCCGCTTCAACGGCTGGCAGCAAGAATGGCAATAGCTCAGCTGCAGCAGCAGCAGCGGCGGCGACGGCAGCTGCGGCCGGGCAAATGGCTCCAATATCGGTGGCATATCCGCATCTGCACAGTGTTATGGGCTCCATACCCATTTATGATATGAGCGAATATCAGCATTTATGATTTTAGTTGGAAACGTCGTCCGCAGAGTGGATGACCAATGCGGCCGCAGCTGCAGCGGCGGCGGCGGCAGCAGCGGCAGTAACATCAGCAACAACAGCCATGGAACGCACAGATTCAAATATGGAAGTGGTGAATTTGAGACAAGATATGCAGCAAACTGAAAATTTCTATTATTAATGGTTTTCCTCGGACAAAATTTTACATAATAAAAGCTTGCAAAAAGAATGTGAAAGGCCACAGGAAAAAATGAAAAGATATAGTATGTATGACGCCTTGAAATTTGCAGCAAATTTAAAATAGAATCAAAAAAGAAATGTTTAGCTAAAATGAATTTAAAGATATAGTAGGTACATATATGGAGTACATATTTGGGTCTTTCATCGTTAGCTGGTATCACGCAGTGCTCCCAAAAATGCACTCTGTATATGATTTTGAAATTCCGAGGCATTGGTCTTGCACTTTGTGACGCTGACATTGTAAACTTTAAAGGACTTTAACTCAATTAATGAAAAAACTCATATCACGATAAATGCAAAAAATTGTTTATTACGTGTAGGCAGAGCTTAAAAGAAATTTACTACATAGAATTTTATTAGCAATAATTATATGTACATATGTATGTATATTGAAAAACAAAATAAAAAATAAATACGCATAAAGTTTACCATAAAATTCTATATAATTGTAAGGGGTGTTCATAAAGGGTTGTCATAAAAAGTGCTAAAGAAAAACTCAAAAACTAAAATTACATACAGATTGCTTGATTTTGCACATTTTTTGACAGACATTTGAATATCCCAATTTTTAAGCGAACAAATTTATGGAAATAAATCAAAATAGTGTAACTAGAGCACATTGTAAAAGAAATAAAACAAGTACTTAAAAGCGCAAACGAATCGTATGACAAACAAATTATTAACAAAATATGTGTACTATTGTATTCTATTAAAATACATACATACATATGAATCGTCTATTTTCAAAACCGGCCATCTCCACTCAAGTCGTTTGTGAGAAAAATGCAAAAAACTGCTCTTAAGAAACCAATGGCTAAAACGATTTGTTTTTATTATTATTATAGAGTAATTTGACTTGAATATGGCAGGTTATGGTTAAGAAATTGTTTTAATATTAAATACAGGTGATGTTTTAGAATTGGATCTGATACCTAGCTTAAAAAATTAAAATTTTGGAGATGGCCGGTTGTGAAAATGGACGATTCATATGTACATACATATATAGTATGTATATACATAAATGTAATAAATCTATGAACCCAAACTTACCTTTAGTTATTTTCTCTTTTTAATTTTAATATGTAAATACTTGTTTGTATGTAGGCATGTATAAAATACACAAAAAACAACTTTGTAAATAAATGCAATTTCAATTAAATAGTAGTTTAGTAAGTAACAACAACAACCTAAAATCAAATACATATGTGCAAAACAAAATCATATTTTTTTCTTATAGTTTTTGAAAGTTATTGTTAAATTATCGCTAAATTTTAAATTATTTAAATTTATTATGAAATTTAAAATTTGCGAAAATCATATAAAAAATCAAAAAAAAACTATAAACAAATACCTAAATAAATTATAAATTATATAAATTTGAAAAAGTTAGAAAGAAAATTTGTTTAAATACATAATCCGAGCGGCTAAAAAGCACTTGTGGCGTGGTGATCAGAATTTACTAGCTGTGAGGAAGACACAACGACTAAGCATTGGTCGCGTAATTTCTCTGCTCCTATTTGTATAAAAGTTCAATTTCAAACTAAAAAACACCGACCAATGTAGCAACAAACAACCCAACTTTTAAACGGTAAAATAAGGTGGCCTTATAGTCCAATTGGTTCTCCATTTCTAGCAAAATTTACGGTGCAAACCATATTACAAGATTTTCGATACTGGATCGAAGGGGTAATGGAAAATATCACACCGCCTGCATCATCAATCTATCTCCTATCAGGCTGAAGTAGTTCCAATAGATGAGTCAAATTCATGGATTTCTTGAAAATAAAGTACATCGAATTCAAAGCCGATTTTATGTATGTTCTCAGATAGCTCAGATGCATTGAAAGCGTTGGGAGCTGTCAAGTGCAAGTTCTGGCCCACAGAGAACTTTTTCGAGAGATTCGCAGAGCAGTTCTCGGTTCACGCGTGGCAAAGCTGTCGGCCGAACTTGCTAGAAGGGACTAGGCACTTTCAATGACGAAAAACTCACGAAAAACTCATTTGTCCGAAGCGGAACACCACACCCAGTAGAAATGAGTTATCACTAATCAAAGGTCCATTAACTCCGAAAGTGTGCAGAAAGACTAGATGGTCCCCCTATAATGACCTCTGAATGTCTTGTGGAGATATGTTTTTATAATAATCTTGACCTTAGCAAATTCAAATTCAATCATGAGAATTCATGAAAAGCTTCCCGCTTGAACATAAAAAGTACATACATATCGTCGGCCTCCTGCCAGAAACACGAATTTTTAAGTGCGATGTTTGCTCTTTATCTGGTAAATATTGATATAATAACAATTAATATTTGTATATATGCTTATATACTTACACGTACATATTATGCATGTATGTTTACACAAGCATTTGTACAAATATAAATTCTTATTACATCAATATATACCCGATAAAGAGCAGACATAGCGCTTAAAAAAATTTTCACATTCGTGTTTGTGGCAGTAGACCGACGATATAAGAAATTTATGGAGTAAAGTTGCTTTTCTTTTTGAAGGTGTGAACTGCTAAGCCACTTAAACGAGACAGTTCAGAAGAAGAGCAAGTCATTGATGGCATGTATGTACATACCTACTCCTCGATTATAATCTCAATAAATTGTAAGCCGTATAAGTACATTCTAGGTGACAGACCTAATCTGCAAACATATCCACATACATCCATATTTATCCAGTAAAATCAAAATCATATCTTCATTCCATACCGCATTTCGCTAGCTTAGAGTGCAAATTGTGTAAGTCCCTTTTTTCAAACTTTGTAGAAGAGACAAAAAACAAAAAATTAAAAAATTTCGAAACGAAAGAAAATTTCTGTTCCTGTAAATAATTTGGACTTACACAATTTTCTTCACATTTTGGACTTACACAATTTGCGTATCACTGAATAACAACGAGTAGAAATATGACAAATATCACAGACTTGTTTAACGTGGTGCGTATTTGATTTTTCTAGCGTTCTACATAAAAGTACACTTTTTCATAAAAGTGGATTTACACAGTTTGCACTCTAAGCTAGCGATTTGCAAAACCAAAAAAAAAAAAAAAAAACAAACAAAAAACACACATGTCCTTGTTGGCAGCCCTTTTTGACGCATCCCTTTTACTCACTTCTCTGTTCACTCTATTAATGTAAAATTATGCTAAGCGGATTTTCCTACACTTAAACACCCACTTATTGCTTTGTTTTGTTGTTTTTGTGGTCTTTTGCAATTAGACAATTTTTGTATGTTTTTTGAATTGAATGAAAATATTGTTTTTGAAAACTATTGTAAAACATGTGTATGGGATTTAAGTGACGTTAATGAATGAGAGTTAATACGTTAAATTTATTTAGAATCCTTTTATTTATGCGTAGAAACATATGTATGTATATATGAATGCATTTGTGTTTGATTATGAGGATATTTTTTTAAGAATTAACTTTGCAATTTTTTTTTTCAATAACTCAAGCCAAATAAACCTTATAGTGAACGTTCGAACATGGCCTTCGATATCGATATGCGTACATTAGACTACACCAAGGAAAAAATCTTACATATATGTATGTATATAGATACTAGTTTTTCAGTATCTTTTTTTTGTTCAATGAAAGATATCCATAGTTTTCTGTTTTTACTTTTAGTATAGCAACGCCCTTTCATTTAACTTATTTGTAACTTTGTAACCAAACACCGACGCATTGTCAATCCAAGCGGCAGTGGCACGTGCCTGGCGTATCGCTATAATTATAACTAATGGGCATTTTGGTATAGTTCACATGCTTCTTAATATACTTACATAATTATGAGCACCTTTATTCGCACATACTTACGCATAAAGGTATGTACATATATTTACATGGTTATATTATGTAAAAAAATGAGGACCTATGAAAAACAATGTTTCAGCTCCGTCCTAATGCTTAAAAAATGTTGACTCAGTAGACGGTTTGTTTTAAATCAATTAAAAAGGATCGTGCGAAAGAGATGCCCAATGGTTGTACTCGCCTCACTCGATCCAAAACCAGCATGCATACTCGCTTATTTACCGCTATCAACGGCTATTGCCAGCGATTCTTCGTCGCTACGCCGTTTTAACACTATCTATAGTAAGCCAATTGTGGTGGTTTGCTTTGAATTTTACCTTTAATTATTATCGCATCAAATTAACTAAGTGCCAAATTCTGCTGGTTAGGCTTGAGGCAAGCTGGTTACCCAGGTAACGTTGCATTGCGTTGCCAACCATCATCAATATTTGTAATCAAGGGTTGTGGGAGGATGAGCGTATGTCTAATGTCTATTACCGAGAGACACGTGTAGGTCGAGTAAACGGCCGCTATCACATGTTATGTATGTGAAGGTAAGTATATCTCTTTTAACAGATTTTTCTTACCACACCCCGCCTATCTGTACGCGTGCACTTTTCCTTTGCTGTATCACATTTCATAATATTTTGACTTTGGCGGCTGGCGGCTGTTGGCTGTCGGCGGGCGGATTAATTAACACATAACAGACGCCGCTGTCATGAGTTGATGACAGAGGGCTAAGGGGCGAGTTGCGTTTGATTTTTATTAAAATTACGTGTATCTTTTTTAAGGAAATTTCAAATAGAGCCTGTTATGGAAAATGGTGGTTATAGTCGTTTGAATTTTTACTTTTCCAATTTTTTTAATATATGTATTTCCAAGAATTTACTATAAACTAAATAGACCGATAGAAACCACAATGTTAAGTGTACTATAATCCGCTAATCATTTCGCATTTGCAAATTTGGCGAAATATTGAATGATAGAACCGGCTGGATGCCTGAAGTTAGATTTTCATGAAATAACTGAAAATTGGGCCGACATGCATGCCTTGTGAAAGTTTGGCTTTGTTCAGAAACTCAGTTTAAAGCGCAGCCTTTTTCGCTTTTGTAGTACAAGCAGAGCGTTCTTAAACGTAAATTTTTCATTAAGTGTCGCTCATCACAAACAAAAAAAAAAAAAAAAACACAACAAACGGGCTTCAAACAAAAACGATCAATTCGATTTGTTCGATACCCGGGTATCTAGAGCTCTAAAAAAAATATGTACTGCGCGATGTGGCATTTATGAACTGATGACGCGATATAGCAATAGATGATGTGAGATATGTATATGAAGTGATGATGCGATATATCAACAGATGATGTGAAATGTATGAAGTGATGATGCGATATATGTATCAATAGATGATGTGACAATTGATGTTGTGACGTATCAATTGGTGCTGTGTGATCAATCAATATTCTATGCAAGTGATGTGATGTCACGTGGTGATATAAAGCGACTCCCGGCATTTCCCCAGATTAAAAATCACTTCGCTTGCGCTTTTACGACTACTGGGGAAGGTCCATGCAGTTTATTTGAATTGTTCAATAGACATGTGATATTTAGATGTAACAGCACGAAAGGTTGATATGATGTGATATGATATGAACGAGCTAGAATAACAAGTCTTGTATACTACAATGCCTGATATTATGCTCGCACATTTTCCTTGAATTAAAACTACTTTTGAGTTTTGCTATAAAAATTACAAATTTTAATTCGTTTTATAATTATAAAACTAGATGTGAATTATTTTTCTAAGCGTTATATGTATGTATGCATCTATGTACGTATGTAAATGATTATTCCAACAAAATAAGTTGACATTCATCTAAGTATGTACATTAAGGTGGAGTGAAATTTTTTTTTTGGAAATTCAATGTGTTCCACAGCCAGAACGGCACCTTTCTAGCCCAGTAATAAGTCTGTAAAATTTTATTGACCTACTCGCATGTTTAGAGGTGCCCCCAGCCCCACAAAGTTGAAAAAACAGCACGATCTGGTACAAATATAAAATTTCTAAAATTATAAAATCAAAAAACAAAGTATGAGGATTGATAAAGATGGCTAAGCTGAGTATTAAAGTGATTTTTTTTTTTTGGAAACAACAACAACAAAAGTTATTATAGGTCAAAGTTTATATTATGCATATTTTAAACTGAAATTACTTTAAAACTACTGAACCGATTTCGAATATTTTTATACCATTCAATAGGTATTTTGCTTCCCTTTAATATGATATACATTTTATGTGGGTTCCATAACGCACCCCCTGCGGGGGTCAACCCCCCCTTTACCCCCCTTACTTTTCATATACAAAATGTATATCAAATTAAAGGGAATCAAAATACCTAACGAAAGGTATAAAAGTATTCGAAATCGGTTCAGTAGTTTTAAAGTAATTGCAATTTAAAAAATGCGTAATATAAACTTTGACCTTTAATAACTTTTGTTGTTGTTGTTTCCAAAAAGAAAAAATTCACTTTAATACTCAGCTTAGCCAACTTTATCAATCCTCATACTTCGTTTTTTGATGTTATAATTTTCAAAAATTCATATTTGTACCAGATTGTGCTTATTGCTTTCAACTTTGCGGGGCTGGGGGCAGTTCAAAACGTCATCCTATCGCCATAAAATTTTGTGGGGTTCATTAACTCGTATAAAGGCAACTTTTCATTGCTGGTACGTTCAAAAAAAGAACAAACAAAAAATCTCCATATGTTTTCACTCCACCTTAATGTACATATGTAGGTACATAATTACAAATGAAATACAACGTTTAATATAAAAAGAAAAAAAAAACCTTCAGCTGCAGTTCATTTACGATTGCCACGTCCACGCTTGCGCTGCGGATGCTGTTCCCTTTCCTCATCCGAACTAGCCGACTCCTCAATAACTTTGCTACGTTGACCACCAGTGCGTGATTTGCTGGCAGCAGCATTCGTCTTCGATTTGTTATCCGCTGCCGCTTTACGTCCACCGCCACGCGAAGCACCACCCTCGGATGAGGATGCCGAGGATGACGACGTAACAGCCTTTGCAGTGCGATTGCTTTGCTGTTGGGTAGAACGCATTGTCGCTTTGTTGCGCTGCTGTTGCTTTTGTGTTGCTGCCGGTTGCTCTTCATCACTGCTGCTGAACGTCTCTTCGCTGCTGCTTGATTTATCACGTCCACGACCGCTGCCGCCACGACGGCCGCTGTTGGCGCGTTGACTGCCACGTTTTTTATTGTCCTTTGTGCGTTTGCTGCGTGCATCGGCGCGGCCGGTGCTTGTGTCACCACCGCCTTCTCTATCCTCCGCGCCCCTTTCGGCGCCATCGTTTACTTCGAGGCATTCGTTGATGCGCGTCTCCAATTCCACCACAGTCGCCTTCAGCTCGGGTTTAGCCATTTTCGATGTATTACTTATGATCAATTTAAACGATTGATACACCTCATCGATTTGCACCTTATCCTTGTAATGTTGTATATTATCGATTAGCTTCTTAATCGAACGCTCATTGTACGACAGCAAACTCAGGCAATAGGCGATATCGCGCCATTGACGCTCTTCGCGCGTCACCGGGAAACGCAAGCACAGCTTCTCCACCAACGTCTCCACTTGACGATCTTTTTGTATCAGACCAAGTATATGACGCATGATGGTGCGATATTTCTCCTCCTCCAAATTCAGATTCGTGTCGCTCAGCTTGGAAATGATGTCGGGCAGCACATTGTACAATATATTCGATTTGTTGGCGATTTCCTTAAAGAACTGTTGTGTGATATTTTTGATTTCGGCATCCGGATCAACAATGCACATTGCCAAATCGGCTATTTGACCCTTGACGCGTATCATTTCGTGCAGAATGAGGTGGGAAAGCATTTTCACCGCTGTCAAACGCAATTCGTTATTCTTCTCGTGCAAGGTGGAATAGAAATGTCCCGTCCATGGCTCGATTATGTTGGGAAAACGGAATGTGAGATCAGACAAGCCAATTACAATATTACATTTGATTTTAATATTTTTAGTGTGACACAAAATGTTCATGAGAAAGGGCATATTAGTCTCACAGAATGTCGATGACACGCACATGAAACGTATGAGCGTGAGCGTGGCCGCTTGCTGCAGCGCTTGATCGCGATATTTAATGGGATATTTGCAAATTTCCATAACGTAGGGAAATATTTTGGCAAGTAATGAGTTTTCCGCATACAGCAGCACATCCTCGCAAATGTGATTGATGAGTTCGGCGATATTGTCCTCAGCAGTGGCGCCAACCAGATCTTCATCGGGCTGTGTAGCGAGGGTTAAGAAAGAAGATTGTGTAGATTAATTACGCTGTGATACAAATTGAAGGCTGTTGTTTGGGGGCGGCATAATTTCCATACAGAGCGAAGAACATATCGTCGGTCCGGAAGAAGAAAGACGCATGTCAGTAATTTGTCGACGAAAAAAGGCGCATTAAGAATATGTCGGGGAAGAAAGACGCTTTAGAAAACATGTCGACGAAGATAGACGCATTAAAAAATATTTCGACGAACAGAGACGCATTAAAAAATATTTCGACGAAGAAAGACGCATTAGCATTATTTACTGCGAAGAAAGACGCATTAGCATTAATATTGACAAAGAAAAATAAAAAATCGAATACGTCTTTCTTTCCTAAAAAATACTTAAATGCGTTTTTCTATATAGTAAAAAAAAAATAAAGCGCCTTTCTTCGTTATCAAAAAAAAATAAAGAGTCTTTCTTTCGAAAAATATTTTTAATGCGTCTTTCTTTGAAAGAAAAAAAGTTTGCGTCTTTCTTCCTCAACAAAACAGTTTGCGTCTTTTTTCTTCTATAGCGACGATATAGTAAAACCCCAAACCCGGTTTGCTACTGAGGTCTGAAGGATTTTTAGGTTAGGTTAGGTAATGAAGAATTTTTAAGTTAGGTTTGGCAATGAATGATTTTTAAATAGAGGAAAAAATGTGTTAAAATACATGTCGCATAGAAAAATGTTGTTAAGAAGCATACAGTAGAATTGCACGAACTTTAACTGAACAGAATACTTCTCCTCTAACACCTCAACGAACAGCTCCTTTTGACAACTTTTTTATAAAGTTCGAAAAAATATTATTTTGAAGGTCGTTAGAGGCTTAAAATGTTCTAGAAAATTATTCGTCATAAAATCTCACTAGGGATTTGCTCAGACAAAATCTTTGTACAAGAAACCTAAAAGACCACAGAAATCAAAAAACCAATATGGATAGTGGTATTTCGCTCTGTGTGGAAATTACTGCGCTCCCAAAAGTGCTGTTGCACAGTGTTACAAATACAATAAAGTAAGCAGCTGAAAAGCGGTTTGTAAACGCAAATTATATACCCAGCTGTGAATTCTAGACTTGCATCCAAAGCAATAATACTTTCATACATACAAAATAGAAAGAAATACTTTACTTGAAACTCACCTCCTGTTGCGGCTCAGCTGCCGTACCAGACAAACGCTTCAACGACTCTGTCGCCGACATATTCAAATTGCCCGCCGTCTTGCGTCGATTCGTATTGAAAGCATTCTTCTTCTTCTTCTCCTCACATTCGGTCAGCTCTTGTCTAAATTTCATATTATTGTAAACATCAATATCCAGAAAAATCATCTCTTTCAACGTCATATAGCCAATGGTGAAGAGGAAGCGTGTCAGCAGAAACACCGGCATGCGCTGTTCTGGTGGTGGCTGCGACAGCCGCTGCGTTGCCGATTCCGTTGTTTGACTTTCGGGTATTTGTTGTGAAAATGGCGTTTCTAGCGCGCGCACCTGTTGCGAGGGTGTGATATCTGTTGCGCTTATGGCAAAATCACGAAATTTCTTCAACAAACCAACAATTATATTCTGACATATAACATCGGGGGTTTGACATAAATGATAAAAGAATTCCAATGTACGCATTGTTAACTTATCAAAATCGGGTACGCCCGGATGAAAGAAGAAACGTTGAAAGAAATCGATGACTTTTTGTGCCAGCGGCGAATCTGGTTCATAACGTTTATAATATTTTGAAAGCATCGTTGCATCAATTGAATTTAGCATGAATTCCATGCAACCGCTAAATATACGTGGATCATTTTTGGCCCGTTCACCCAAACCAATAGTTTCAATTACATTAATATTCGCAGATGCAATGGAGGACTTAGCGTTTGAGGCCATAATTAACAATTGCAATGCCAAACGCGATTCATTGTCGGAAGTGCCCTCCAGCTTGAGCGTGAAACGTTCGAATAGCACTTGTATAATGGCGGCATCAATGTCATCCGTTGAAACCCATTCGCGCATTAAACACTCCATGGCAGTGTAATGACCATAATCAAGCTCCTCCAAGAAGCGCATCAGATTTTGTACGACTTTGATGGCGTGTGCTCTGCATGAAAAGAAAAAAACAAGAAGAAATTAAATAAAAATATAAAATAAAAAAAAAAAAAACAAAGAAATAAAAAATTTAATATAAAAAAAGTATGAAAAATTTAAATTAAAAAGTAAGAAAAATATAAAATAAAAAATATAAATATAAATAAAAAAATTGAAAAATATAAAATATATAAATAAATAAATAAAATACAATTTTAAAAAAAATAAGAAAAATAAAATTAAAAACAAAATAATAAAAATTAATAAAATTAGGAAAAATATAAAAGTAAAAAAAAAATAGGAAAACTATAGATGAAAAAATAAGAAAATATAAAATAAATAAAATTAGAATGATACAAAAGTAAAAAAAAAGAAAAAAAAAAAAATATAAAATAAAAAATAAGAAAAATATAAAATAAAGATATATATATAAATTTAAAAAAAAATTAGAAAAATATAAAATAAAAAAATAAGAAAAATACAAAATTAAAATAATTTGAAAAATATAAAAAAAATAAGACAAATATAAAATGAAAAAATAAGAAAAATATAAAATAAAAAAATTAGAATAATATAAAATTACAAAAAGGAGAAAATCAAAAATAAACAATAATAAAAATATTAAATTAAAGAAAATAAAATAAAAACAAAACAATAAGAAAAGTATAAATTTAAAAAAAGATAAAATAAAAAAAATAAGTAAAATACAAAATAAAAAAATGAGAAAAATAAGATATAAAAAATAAGAAATAAGAAATTTATAAAATAAAAATAGGAAAAATATAAAATAAAAAATACTGAATTAAAATAAAAATAATAAAAATAAATAAATAAAAATAAAAATAAAAATAAAAAAATAAGAAAAATATAAAATTAAAAAAAAATATATAAAAAAAATAGAAAAACAAAATAAAAAAAATAAAAATATAAAATAAAAGCAAAATATAAAATTAAAAAATTTGAAAAATATAAAATTATAAAAAAAAAACTAAAAATATAAAACAATCACTCCTTTACCCACCTGCCCGTTTGATCTGTGGTAAATAAGACTTTCTTATAAGCATTCGATACCGAATCACGCTTCTCCTTATCCGATGACCATACCAAATACAACATTTGACGCATGCCACCTTCTGTGCCCTTAATGCCGAACATATAGCCCGTAGTAAATAGATCCACTGCCTCGAAAACATCTGAATTGGTTTTGGAGAGTAATAGCTCTTGAATTTTCGGCACTGCTTTTGTAATTACTTTAGAAAATTCAATGGAATCTTGCAAGAATTGCACGGTTTTTATTTGTGTGCCAAGTTCTTCATTCTAAAAAATAAATGCGGTGAGTTTTTGTTTACATGCATATATTTCAAATATAAACTTACGCTATCCTTGCAGCCGTTTGCCAAAAAAATGTAAGACTTTAGCAGCGCCATATAGTAAGCGCATTGCTCTTCCGGTTTTAAAGTATGTCTGCGTATATAAAGTGTTATAAAAGTATACATTTTTTTAGGCGCGCACACACACCCACAAACTCACCTCAATTCTGCATTGCCAGCCACATGATCCGCTTTACGCACCAAAATAACTGCTTCACGATATTTTTTCTCCAACAATAGTGTTGATATGCGTTGTATCATATCCTCGTATTCCTCTTGTGTATTTTCCGCTACATCTTCAGTACCTAAAATAGCGTAAGCAACATTTATATAGAAAATCGAAAAAGCCTGAAGCAATACAAGTAAACTCACATTCTTTCAAATGCTCCTCCACAATTGGCAATATTTCCGGTATCACCTCATTCCATTGTTCATCGAGCTTTTCAGCCTTTTTACGCTCCTCCGCCAACAGTTCGCTTAGCTTTTCCATTTTCTCACACTCCTCTGCATGCTTCTTGATCAGCTCTTCTAGCGTTAGTTTGGCAGCAAAAGGATTGCGCTCCAAAAATGACTTAATCAATTGTACTGCCTGCTTACGCACCGACGATGTTTTATCCTCCAAACGTTCGACTGCTTCACAGAGCACTTTCAATTGAAAGGATAGCGGCACTGCATTCTCCTCCTTCATATTATTCCAGATTTGCAATACTTTGGCACGCACATGTGCCGACACATCATTAATGTGTGCTAAGAGATTTTCCAAGAATTCATTACGCGCCTCCTTCAATTCCTCTGAGAGTTCCTCCGAAGTGAGTTCGCCGACAATAGCATCACCCATAATTTGTAGTATACAATTGCGTAGTGTATGCGATTCACAATTTAAGAGTTCATCGCAGAGCGTCGAGAGATGCGGTATCATCAATTTGGGCGCAATTGTGGCGAGCTCCATTAGAAAATTGGAAAAGTTACGTGACACAACCGTATCGGCGGAGTCCACAGTCAAAGTTTCGACAATATCTTTGATTAACACCGAGAATACGCTCGATATGCCATACTCCTCATACAGCACATTTATGCCGCTAGCAATGGATACGGCTGCATGTTCGGTGGTGCGCAATATTTGCAAGACGCGTACGGGGAATGTTAGCGCATGATTGTAACGTTTGATGGCAGTGCCGAATATTTGAAAGATCGTGTCAGTGATGTGACGATTATCCGAGCGTGGATGTATTATTTCTAGAGTGCGATAGCAAATGTCACAAATGAGATTTACAAAATTCTCTTCAGCCACAGGTGGACTCCACAATTTCTCCAATGGGAATTGTAAAATGTTATAGAGTTGTACGAGAAAGCGTCCACGTTTGTTATCCCATTCGGGATACTGCTCCAACGTTTCAGTTTGCTTCACACGCTTTTTCTGTTGCAGTTGCTGTGTTTGTTGTTGTTGATGCGCTTGTGCCGCCACACTATCGATACGCCGCACAATATTGATTTGTAAGTATAATGCCATTTTAGTTAAATTCAAAAAACTTGGACGATCTTGAAAGTTTTGCGTGTTATCGCTACATGAGAGTAAGGGTGCTAAGCGTTGACCCAACTTGTCCACGGTGATGTACAGCAAATCGAAGCTACGCATAAGATTTGTAATTGTGGCAGCATCAGAGCCGCGGCTTTCGATTACGGTGAAATATGTATCAAAATGATCGAATAAATAAAATGGATCGCCCTGATGGACCATCTGCTTGCACACTGTACATTAAAAACAAAAGCAATTATCACAGAATGCATATACATACATATGTATGTACAAATTCACATAGTAAACAGACATATTCCAATACTTACACCTAAGCCGTTCTCCCAATTCATTTGGCGAATATACTTGCTTTACATAGTAGCTATCGCCGATGGAGTTAAGCAGCTCAGCGTTGGTGCTTGGCAGCACAAATTGGAAAGCCATTGTTGCAGCCCTAGCACTGTGTAAATAAACGTTTTTCTAACCCTTAAAAATATATGCTAGATTGTGAATTTACGGCCGGGAAAATTAATATAGAAATTGCCAGTATATTCCTAGTTGTATGTATGTAATATTAACGCACAAAAGATAAAATAATTATTTACCAAAAAGCAACCAGAAGAAAAATAAATTACACCGGCAGGATTTTGTTTGTTGTGACGCCAGCTGCTGTCAAACTTAAATTAACGTCAAATGAAAATAGGTCCGTTCGGCGGCTGCAAATTGCCGCAATTTGCAACCCAAGAAAAATATGTCTTGCTCTCCGAAAGAGAGAAACTTATGCAAATTTACTGGCATTTCAACGAACAGAACTTTGTCAAAATTTGCAGCAAATCAGCTGTTTGCCTTTATTCACAAGTGCATAACAAAATTCAAAATTTTACGAAATGGAATCGAAGGGGAAGCTAAATGTGCAGTGTCCTATGTTCTACACAAAAGCACTGTGGATTGGTCCAGGAATAAATCCAGAAAAGGAATTCTGTCGGCTGAGGGTTATCTTTTTAAAGTGCGGCTCAAGGCCGTGTTTTGTTTGGTGGATTTTACAATTTTACCAAAAAATATCTCATAAACTATAAGTTTCCGGCAAGTTTTTATTTCTGTTATGACATCTGTGAAAAAGTTATTTTTTTGGGGCGTGCGTCATTAATGGCCAATTTTCCCATTTAAGTAGTATACTATCTCCTATTTGCGATTCTACAACGCATAATTCCGAGAGTGCAGACGATGATCCCACTGCGCTGTCATTAACACGTTTCCTTTTAGCTGGTATCTTATTAACAAATTAAATCATTTAAATAAACTTTATAAATTAAAATAATATCATTTTCTCACTTCATTTTCTATTGAATCACACATATTCCCGATTTTCTTAGTTTTTTGACTTGAAATCACTTTACTTTTTTTTTTTTAATTGCAACCATATGATCGCAAATTATATGTTTTTTCAGTCTACTGAACTTTGCAACGACAAATTTTGTCAGTAAAACTTTGCAGCTTTCTCCGTCAATGAACTGTCAAAATTGCGCTCTCTCCTGCAAATTTTGACTGGGTTTTGCCTCAAAAACGCGATTTTCAGTTTTTTCTGCAATTTGCTGCCGGCGAACGGTCCTAATAGGGGCATTTCAGTTATTACATCTGGGTCTGGGTTAAGATAAATTTTTACTGAAACAATCCGGCTCATAATGAAAATTGGCTGCACTTGAAAAAAACTAAAAAGAAGAAGAAACATATACAACATATACCCAGCAGTAAAAATCTGAAATGAATCCTTTATGAATCACTGATGAAATTTATCATGAGGAGGCATCAGTGAATACTTTCATATAAAGGCTGCTGAATTTTTTCAAATAAATGGTTTGCTTTCCTCGTGCCTATATGACTCCGTTCGGAGCCGGCATAAAACTGTCCAATGGTAGGAAAACCAAAAGGAGCACACTCGAATTGGGAGAGAAGCTCGGCCATAAAATTCGTCAGTTATAATAGCGCAAAAACAATTCTTCTGTACATTGAAAAGAGACAAATACTCCCTCAAAAACAATTTTATTGACTTTAAACCAGGGACCGTAACGATTATCATTTTTATAAAAAAAATCATTTTTAATCGTTATAATTTGATTTTTATTTTTTCGATGAAATTTGATCGATATTTTATGATTTTTATTTTTTCGATCAAAAATAATTGTTATTACTGGATTTAAATTTTTCCGATGAAACTTGATCGATATTTTATGATTTTTATTTTTTCGATCAAAAATAATTTTTATTATTGGATTTAAATTTTTCCAATCATAATGAACTCTAAAAACTTGTTTTTTTTGCAAATTTTGTTCTCAAATAGAACTGCGCCAATGTTGGCACAATCGTCAACTTCAAGCCATCAAATATAGGATTCACTAACGTTGAAAAAGTTTACTATGATCGGAGAAAAAATAAAAAAATATTGATTAAAGTTGATCGGAAAAATTTAAATCCAATTATAACAATTATTTTTGATCGAAAAAATAAAAATCATAAAATATCGATCAAGTTTCATCGGAAAAATTTAAATCCAATAATAAAAATTATTTTTGATCGAAAAAATAAAAATCGTAAACAATGGTTATTTAAAAATTTAAAAAATAAAAATCTTTAGAATAAATATGAGCTCATATTTGGGTAGAATGTGCTAAAATCATTGTATCGGCATACTTGCATTTTATTGTTAACGAAGTTTTCATAATGATTTTTTCATCCGAAGAAATGAAAATAACGATTAAAATCGGTTCCTGCTTTAAACTTCAAACTAAATGAAAATAACGATTTCAAAAATTATCTTTTTGGAAATTTGAATTTAAATTACTGAAATAAATTATGAAACTCAAATGGCGGGATAGCTATGTATTCCATGTCATAAGGAGAAGCCAGTGCGCAGTATAACTTTTCTTCCGGACTTGTTCTTTCCCCTTACGGCCAAAGCAGAAGCTTACAAGAGGCAAATTTGAAATTTGTATTTCCATATATTTTTTATTTTAAATATAATTTGTTTTATAGTTGTCAAATTGAAAACTTTGTCAGAAAAGCTGCCGAATGTCAAAAAACCTACCGAAATACAAGCTGGCTCGTTGGTTTTTAACCGCCTAGATGGTATTTCGTTTGGTTTTTTCAATATAGCTTGCTCGCTTGCACCAACGCAAAACGATAGTGATGAATATTCAACAAAGAATCATCAATGATCATTTAGCAGTGAAACAAATTTACTGCAGGGTATATCTATATATATGTATACATACACAAATGTCACTTTTCAGTTCTGCCAAATCAAAAAAGCACTGTGCTGCCAAATCAGCACGGAAAAAACAAATCGAACAGGGCGGATCAAAAATTGAACCAGCAATTTATCTGGTTTAATCGAGTTGAAATCTTTGTTGTTGCATTTACGTGCAAAAATTTTTATCTGGGTTAGGATCACCGTATGTGAAACACGGCTAATGACGCTTGATAAAAGCGCAGGGTTGATTGTTGCATACTACTGTACGAATAAAAAGTTTAGTTTTGTGACAGTTTTAATATGAGAATTGATTTATTGATAATTTTGATCATTAAATTTAATAGACACAAACTTAATTTTAATTCATACAAACTTAATTTTAATTCATTTTCCTTTTTTCCGCCTGGCACCCTTTCCTTCACCAACACTTCCACCACCCTTTGCGATCGCTGGTCCGCCACCCACTTTTTGCATGCGACCTACTTTCATATCCTTCAATTTTGCTTCTAGCTTCTTTTTCGCTTCCGCTAAATCGGCCTCCGCACGCAGCGTCTTCGCCGGTTTGGGGTGCAAGAATTTCACTCGTTCATCACGCTTCGCCGCCTCACCACAGCCATGTACTTCAGGTAGTCCGTGCTTGAAACAAAAACGCTTTTTACAAAGTTGACAATCTTGCCCCATAAGTTTTGTATTTGTTTTGCAGCGCGAGTAGTCACACAAATTGTCCACATCCTTAACAGCGGTTAATACATCATCCAATTTTAAGTTGACCACTTCTGCTGGAATGCGTTCCAATAGCTCTAGGGTATTGTTGGTGCCGTAGTTAGGTCGAGATTTGCCTGGTGCTACAGGAAAGAGGGGAACCTCGTTTTGCTGGTTAGCGACGGGAGAAGTAGAATCTTCCTTCAGATGTTGTGCCGATGGAGGCGCTTTCGATTTTTTATTAGCTGCAAAAGTAAAGGATAAATGAATAATTTAAATATTAGATATTTTTATTTATGTTTACTTACGCTTTTTATCCATGTTTTCAATTTTTTGTTTTTTATAAACGAAATAGTTTTTTTTTGCACAGGTGACTTTTGACATTTGCATAGCGAACGCAGCTATTGATGTGAAATGAAATATAAACAAAAACCGAATACCTGTACCAATCTAATCCAATCGCAAACCTCGCAAAATTTAAGAATCCTTTAAAATTTATATATATATTTTGTTTTTATTGAATACACATTTAAAATTGAATTTATTATTTCATTTTTGTATAGAAAATCAATTTATAATATCCTTAAATAGCTTATCGACCTTCCGCTCTTTATTCGCATGCAAACTGGCCTTCCATTGTGTTGCAGATAGCCGATATGTTTCGACGCGAAATTTATTGTATAACAACCTTCCAAAAGGTGTGCCTTTCAACATATTAACCTTATCAGCCAACTCTTTAACGATACGAGCCTTTTGCGTTTCCTGCGCCGCAGCCAAATAGCAGCTATCGACGACACGCGAACCAAACTTTGTGATGGCCAAATCCACATAGAATCCCTCCAGATGTCGTATGAGTTTTTCGCGAGATTTTTCACCAATAAACTTGCTCTGCATAAACGCATCTACGATATGCGATCCATTTGGTGTATTGAAGATGGTTGCCAATTGTTCGGCCGCTGTTTCCAATATGCAATTAACCAAAAAGATAGGCTTATTGAAATGTAGAATGTGTTGCACGATTAATGAGCCATGCAAATGAACAAAATTGCTGCTATCCGTTTGCACCACCTCATACGGCTTCAGTTTGAGCAGGTAATGGAAAAAGCTTTTAGCTTTTTGTTTCTCGCTTACAGGTGTGTGTAGGGCTGTTTGTAACGATACAATAGCTTGAGCCTGCTTTGTGCCTAGCCTCAGGCAGGCAGCTGCGAGTGCTTCAACTACGCCAGTATGTCCGATTTTCAGCAGATCTTCGATGTGATCTACCAATTCACTAAAGACATTTTCGAAATCCTCTTTTTCTATGATGTTTTGTAAAAGCTTTTGTACTGCAAAATTTGTTAACTGCTCTTGGGCTAGTACCGATATGCGACCAGCGAAGAGCATAGCATACAGTTGTATGAGTAATTTTGGTCCAGCCACTGTCAGCAATGTTTCAAGCAAAATCACAGCTGTTTGATATTCGAATACTTTTGGTAGTTGAATTTTAGTTGGTGGCTTATTTTCTTCTTCTCCATCTGTTTTCTTATCGTCAGTTTCATTTGTATTCTCACAGCTTTCCTCTTGTTCTCCGTCCTCGTCATCATATATGACAATCTCTTTCTTTTTCTTCTCATCCTCACTCGGCTCCATCTTGAGAAAAGCATCCATTAAAATTTTCTTTCCAAAATGTTTTAACAGCTGCTTGTCAGTTGCTCTTAAAGCTATACAAATCACACCGAGCAATGCCGAAGAATGCTCTTGATAGGGGAAATCGGAAAAATGTGGCCACATTTCTAAACGTTGTGGAAATTCTTTCAGCACCTCCAACCAGTCATCGGACACAGTGTATAATTTCCGATTCTTTGCCATATCTGCTCCACCCTTCTCGAATGCCACCTTTGCTACATGCACTCCAGCCAAACACAATATGCTAGTGCGCATTATGTGATTAGCACATGAATCCCATACAAAATCCTCTAAATTGTTGAGTAAAAATTTGCTGACGCGCAGAACAAACTGTCTACAGCATTGACGATGCTCATCGTTAAACGTGGTCTCCAAATTGTACGACTCTTCATTTAATGTTTGAGCTTCATCGGTTTTGGCGCGTTTGGCTAAAGAAGCTTCTATGTGATCGTCTCCCTCGCCGTCGGCGTTTTTCAATTTACTTTTCCCCAGCCCTCGCAAGAAAGCAATTTCAATCATTTTTTGTAGAACATGTGAAGCAAAACGATCAGAGCAGATGGGCCGAAAGTTATCGGCGAAAGCGCTAAAAAAACGTTCTAAGTTTTCCGCATCGACAAAGCCTATCAGCGATTCAAGCGCCTTACTTACAATTTGGTTGGACGCCAAGTGCACTTCCTGTTCGTTGGTTTGTGTAAATACGTTATTGGCCATGTTAACTAAAAAGCCGTTTTATTTTAATATATATTATACATATATGTATGTATATTACTTCAAAATGTTACCTTTCTCATCTGTATCCTCAAAACCGTTCTTCATCGCATCCAATATATTGATGAAATATCTGTATTGGTCATAATCAATGTGTGTGCCACGACCGTAGATTCCTTGTTTGGCAAATCCCTTTGCATTACGCAAAAATCTGCTATTCTTCTTCTTTTTCTTCGGACGTTTTCTATTCTGTTCTACTCCTGTTGCATTTACTCCGGTCTCCATAATTAATTAAATAGATTTTTATTTAACAAAACCAAGAGGTTGCAGTAGTGCTGGAAAAACATCGATGTTTACGAGTATCGATATTTTCGATATTTTTGAGAAAAAACATCGATATTATCGATATATCGACCTTTATATTAGAGCTCTAGATTCCCGGGTATCGAACAATTCGAAAAGATCGAATTTGTCTGAGGCACGTTTGTTGTTCAAATGCCCGTACAAACATTCGAGCATTCGCGCTTACAGACAAAAAAATTTGTATCAGGAAAACAAAAATAAAAAAAATACATATGAAGACAACAAAAAAAAAAATAAACAAACGAAAAATACAAACTTCAAATGCCCGTGCAAACATACGGGTAATAAACAAACAAACAAGTGTTCGAGAATTTGAACAGCATTTGTTCGGGCTACTCGAAAATGTTCAAAAAAAAATCGAGAGCTCTACTTTATATAAACCTTAATTTAACATATCTATATATAACAGCTTTATTTTTCGAAATGTCTGCATTCATTATTGTGCCCTGAATTGAACGAGAGTGGCAGTCATTTATATTTCTCTAAAAATTAATTAAATAAACATATAAACTAAATATTTCAATTTATTATCAACAGAAATCTTTTTTGAAAAGGGAATTCAATAATCAAAAAAACAAAAAAGGTAAATTCTGTTCCAGCCAGAAAGAGTAGGTATCAATTACAGTGGTTCACTGAAATATTTCGCATTTAAGTTATTTAAAAAACCATGTTAAAGACTAAAAGGTTTGAAATAGACACATTAATAATGCATTCTAAATACCTTTTACACTCAGAGAAAATAAATCAAAAATAAAATTTTTATTTTTATAATGCACGTTTTCAACCAAGTCATTTTATTTTAAAAATTAAATTTTTTAAATTAAAATAAAATTTTTGGAATTAAAATGTATTTGGTATTTAAAAAGAAATGTTTAAATTAAATTATTTAATTTTTCCGGCTCTAGGTCTTAATTAAAACACTGACAGTTTTAAACTCCGCGTTCAAAAGAAAAGACGTGTAAAATAAATCCCTTGATAACGATCACCGAGGTGTGATTGAAATATATTGGGAAGCAACAAAATTACAACAATAATGTGTTTTAATTAAGACCTAGAGCCGGAAAAATTAAATAATTTATAAATAAAAGGTCGCCAACGAAAACTTTGTTTAAATTAAAAATAAAAATGAATGGAAAAAAACATGTTTTTGGTTCAAAATCTCATAGTGCTTAAAATGTAAATAAAAATTTTTAAATTTAAAATGTTTTTTTTTGATTTTGCAATTCTACAATGAACATTTAAAAAAAAAATGTTCGTATTTACATTACTTTTAGACACAGGAATTTCTACATAGGAATCAAATTTAAAAAAAATCTCCAAATTTGGGGAATTACCCACAAAACGGCAATGCTGCCTTTTACCAGCTTATTTCCGCGTTTATCAGTGATGGATCCATGACCGTCGATATATCGAATATCGAAAAAAAAATATCGATATTTCGAAAAAGTTCAAAAACATCGATGAATCGATATTATATCGATATCGCTTCCAGCACTAGGTTGCAGTCTGAATGCTGCAGCCTCTTATCCATATACCAGCCTTGCCGTTTTGTGGGTAATTCCCCAAATTTGGGATTTTTTTAATATTTGGGTAATTTTTGGGGAGTGCTATGATTTGGGGAATTTTGGGGAATTCGCCTTTTAATAATTTTATATGAATAATAATGCCTATAAAAAAATTAATTATTTTCATGAGTTTCTATTACGTTCGCATTGTGTGAAAGTGTGCATGAGTTTTTGCAGCATTTATTTAATCTTGAATTACCGGCTGGTCGAACATGTACAAGCAAATTTCATAAGCCCATTAAAGTAAGAAGTTAGCTAGGAAAAAAAATAAGCAATTGTATACCTTTCATGAACATGAAATGGTATTATAACATTGAGCCAAAACAGGTTTTTCGAAAGTTCCAGAAGGAGAAAAATTAAACCCAGCAAAATATATACTGATATCAGAATCATGAGCTAGTTGCTCAGTTGTTAAGATACGCTGATCATTTGTCGGAATCGGCCCAATTGGACCATTATAACATATAGCTCCCCTACAACCAACCATACATTTTGGGGTAAATTTTCTCCACTTAATTTGCTAAGATCATTACAATATTTTTTATAAATATTTGCATAAACAACCTACAGAATTGGAGGTACCTATAAATTAAAGAAAATCGGACTATTTAATGTTTCATTTCTCTCTAACTTGTTTTATGTTTCTTTATAACTTTTTTAACCACACATATAAATCCATACATATATGCACATAAATTTAAAAATACAAACATTTATAAAGTAAAATAAATTTCAAAAATATTTCTTTATTGGAAATCTCTTGATAACACTACCCGACAAAAAAATCCTCGACATTTGATTCCTATGTATTCCTGCTGATTCCAAATATGTAATCAAATGGTTCAAAAGTAGAACAGTTTTCGAGATATTTTGAAATTTCAGTTTTCGCACTAAGAAGAAAAGGAGGATTACTAATCTGTCAATATCTCCGCCATTACCGTTTCGAGTTTTATGTTATTTCATTTCATTTTGAGAAGATGAAAAACCCTTTCCAATTCCACATAAAATCGACGTTAAAGTGACGGAATTATGGCGGACAAAAGATTTGTTTTTATGCAAAAAATAAGTTAAATACAAGATGTATAAAATGTCGATGATATCAAAATTTTTGAAATTTTGTTGGGTAGTGTAATGTAACAATTTGTATGGGGAATTTTGGGCAATTATGGGTAATTTGAATATTTTTGGGGTAATCTGAAGAATTTAAAACGGCAACGCTGCCATATACGCTCTTTGGCGCCACGACAGAATTCCACTAGGCAAAAAATATTTTTCCTTTAAACTACGGAACAAATTTATTTCTTTGTTAATAATTCTTTCCTTTGTTACCCTAGCGAACTAGTACTACTATTACTACCGATACTCCACATTCTACTTCTACTACGATAGTACTACGACTACAACTGTGACTTTTATTATGGTGTTTTTCGTTATTGCTTGTTTTAATTTTAATACTAAAATAAAGCTCCATACAAATTTTAATCACGGTATCGGATCGACATTTTTTGTTTTTACCGAAAGCCTACCCACCACATGTATTTAAATTGGCACTTTCACTCTAGTGTTGCATACATGAAACCGGAGCGGATTAATTTTGGTATACCGCAACGCGGTAAGACCGGTCAGTAAAATTTGAGGAATTACTGCATATATTTTTGCGGCGTAATAAAAGAAGAAGATTAAAGGCAGTGAAAATCTCGTTTCGGCTATAAATTTTGCAAGCTATAATGTCTTCGTCTTCACTGAAAGACATTATTGTTATTATTGAGTGATTTGTTGAATTTTAAAATTTTATATTCTTAATTTCGATATTTGTTTTCCAACTTTCTGCAGGAAGTGTTCCTACAAGTGTGAAAAACACTTGCAACGCGGACTCGTTTCGGTAAGATGAAAATACCGAGAAAAATGTCGATCCGGAGTCGTACCGAGTAATGTGAAAATTCCCTTACTAATATTTGTTACAAGTCGCTCCTATCGAAAGTCCCTATACGGCCTCAATCGGAGTGATTTTTTATTTTATTTTTTTTTTATTTTTTAGAAACTAGAAAAACCCTGTTTAAGCATGGATGTAACTACAGCTGTTTCACCTTAGATCCCTCTAAGTGATTTTCTTTTACGTAGTACGGTAACACTATCACCGGCAAATGTTTATAGTTTTTTTGGCTGTGTGCCAATCGGTAGAAAAAATTAAATTTTGACATAAGGGTGTAAAATTTTGGCAGTATTCGTGGTGAATTCTAGTGTCATAATTTTACCTAGCTCAATGGGCTAGGTAAAATTTTGACATTTTGTAATTACATACATACATACACAAGTAACACAAATATTTAAAAACAAAATAACATCAGATCATTACATGAATACATTTCTTCTGTATCCATCAATGTTGCCATCAACAATTATATTCATTTTACGTCTAAAATTGTATCGTTGTCCCTTTTCGCCCAAAAGTTTATCTTGGTAACTGTCAAAATTTTCTATTCCATTTGGCACAGCAATATTGTTTTTTTTTTCTCAACATGGTAAAATTTTCTACCTCATTTTCCCATAGAGAAAAATGTTACCGATTGGCACACAGCCTTTGTGAACATTTTTTGAAGCAACGCGATAAGCAGCTGTTTATTGTGGTAAATAAATATTAGGGGCATTTCAGTTATAACATCTGGGTCTGGGTCAAGATAAATTTTTACTGAAACAATCCGGCTCATACTGAAAATTGGCTGCACTTGAAAAGAACTAAAAAGAAGATGAAACATATACAACATATACCCAGCAGTAAAAATCTGAAATGAATCCTTTATGAATCACTGATGAAATTCATCATGAGGAGGCATCAGTGAATGCTTTCATACAAAGGCTGCTGAATTTTTTCAAATAAATGATTTGCTTTCCTCATGCCTATATGACTCCGTTCGGAGCCGGCATAAAACTGTCCAATGGTAGGAAAAACAAAAGGAGCACACCTCGAATTGGGAGAAGCTCGGCCATAAAACTCGTCAGAGTTATAATAGCGCAAAAACAATTCTTCTGTACGTTGAAAAGAGACAAATACTCCCTCAAAAACAATTTGATTGACTTTAAACTTCAAACTAAATGAAAATAACTATTTCAAAAATTATTTTTTTGGAAATTTGTATTTAAAATTACTGAAATAAATTATGAAACTCAAATGGCGGGATAGCTATGTATTCCATGTTATAAGGAGAAGCTAGTGCGCACTATAATTTTTCTTCCAGACTTCTTCTTTCCCCTTACGGCCAAAGTAGAAGCTTACAAGAGGCAAATTTGAAATTTGTATTTCCATATATTTTTTATTTTAAATATAATTTGTTTTATAGTTGTCAAATTGAAAAATTTGTCAGAAAAGTTGCCGAATGTCAAAAAACCTACCGAAATACAAGCTGGTTTATAACCGCCTAGATGATATTTCGTTTGGTTTTTTCAATATAGCTTGCACGCTTGCATCAACGCAAAACGATAGTGATGAATATTCAACAAAGAATGATCATTTAGCAGTGAAACAAAGTTACTGCAGGGTATATGTATATATATGTATACATACACAAATGTCACTTTTCAGTTCTGCCAAATCAAAAAAGCACTGTGCTGCCAAATCAGCACGGAAAAAACAAATCGAACAGGGCGGATCAGAAATTGAACCAGCAATAGCTGAGTTCCCGTGGCAGTGATCCAGATCCGGATACAAATTTTGCAAGCAAATGCGACAACAATTTTGTGATCCTGGTATTTATCTGGATCAAAACAACCTATTACAATCTATACGGATCAGAAATTGATACAGATAAACGCCAGGATCACAGTATTCTTGCTGCTTTTGCATGCAAACTTCTTATCCGGATCTTGATCACTGCGACGGGAACTCGCCTAATTTATCTGGTTTAATCGAGCTGAAATCTTTAGGTGAGTTCCCGTGGCAGTGATCCAGATCCGGAAACAAATTTTGCAAGCAAATTCAACCACAATTTTGTGATCCTGGTATTTATCTGGATCAAAAAAATCTGTTACAATATATACGGATCCGAAATTGACACAGATAAACACCAGGATCACAAAATTCTTGTTGCATTTACATGCAAACCTCTTATCCGGATCTGGATCGCAACCAACGGAATTCGCCTTTAGTTGTTGCATTTACATGCAAAAATTTTATCAGGGTTAGGATCACCGTATGTGAAACATGGCTATTTAAAATAAATTTTTGCAGGTTTTACGCGTAAGAAAATTAATCTTTTAGCTTTTTGCTGTACGGTTGATATCAAGTTTTTTGGTGAACCATGTTTTCACTCTGCAAACAATCGCATCCTGCAACTGGAATCGAGTATGCAATCTGCTGCCATTTCTTCAACAATACTGAGGAGAATCTGGTGGTGGCAGGAGCAAATATTCTAAAAGTCTACCGCATATCTCCACATTTGGATGCTGCACAACGGCAAAAGCTACTAAACATAAATGAATTGCGACCGCCACCCAAAATGCGTTTGGAGTGCTTGGCCACATATACGCTCTATGGTAATGTTATGTCGCTGCAAAGTGTGTCATTAGCTGGCTCACTACGCGATGCTCTGCTGATCAGTTTCAAAGATGCCAAACTGTCGGTGTTGCAACACGATCCGGATACATTTGCTTTGAAAACACTTTCATTGCACTTCTTTGAAGAGGAAGATGTGCGTGGTGGATGGACGGGACGCTACTTCATACCAATGGTGCGTGTTGATCCCGATTCAAGGTGTGCCGTTATGTTGGTGTATGGTAAACAATTAGTTGTATTACCATTTCGCAAAGATAACAGTTTAGACGAAATCGAATTGGCCGATGTGAAACCGATTAAAAAGACACCAACAGCTTTAGTGGCACGCACACCCATTCTAGCATCATATTTAATAGCGTTGCGGGAGTTGGATGAAAAAATTGATAATGTATTAGATTTACAATTTCTTTATGGCTATTATGAACCAACGCTATTAATACTCTACGAACCTGTGCGCACATTTGCCGGCAGGGTATGTGTGCGATCGGACACATGCGTGCTGGTGGCAATCTCCTTGAATATACAACAGCGTGTACATCCGGTAATTTGGACTGTCACGGGGCTACCATTTGATTGCCTACAGGTGTTTCCCATACAAAAGCCCATTGGTGGCTGCTTGGTCACAACAGTAAACGCCATAATATATCTTAATCAGAGTGTGCCACCGTATGGTGTAAGTTTGAATAGTTCAGCCGATCACAGCACCAGCTTTCCATTGAAGCCTCAGGATGGCGTGCGCATATCGCTGGATGCGGCTAGTCTGACTTTTATCGATATCGACAAATTGGTCATTTCATTGAAGGGTGGTGAACTATATGTGCTCACTCTGTGCATCGACTCTATGCGTACAGTGCGCAATTTCCATTTCCATAAAGCGGCTGCAAGTGTGCTAACCAGTTGCATGTGTGTGTGTCAGTCGGAATATCTTTTTTTGGGTTCACGTTTAGGTAATTCTTTGTTGTTGCATTTCACCGAAGAGGATCAAAGCACAGTTATAACATTGGACGATGTAGAAACAAATGAGCCGGCTAATGATGAAACTGGCAATAAAGCGCGACGTGTGGAGGATGAAGAGTTGGAGGTATGGAGGCATTTGAAACGCAGTTATTTATATTTGTGTACCTATTTATTCGCTTTATTAATTTTCTTTTTTATTGTATTTTCAAAGGTATACGGCACCGGCGCTAAAACATCCGTACAGCTACGCAAATACAATTTTGAAGTCTGTGACAGTTTGCTTAACGTCGGTCCCATTAATTTTATGTGCGCTGGCGAACGTGTTGAATTCGAAGAGGATGGCGTTACACTGCGCCCACATGTTGAGAATTTAGCTGAGCTGAAAATTGAGGTTGTCGCCTCTAGCGGTCATAGCAAAAATGGCGCACTGTGCGTCTTCGTCAATTGCATTACGCCACAAGTCATAACCAGCTTTGAGCTGGAGGGCTGTTTAGATGTTTGGACAGTGTATGATGATGCTAGTAAGAAGACGATACGCCTGGATCATCATGATTTTATGATACTCTCACAACGCTCCACATCTTTGGTACTGCAAACAGGCGATGAGATTAACGAAATCGAGCATACGGGCTTTAGTTGTCAACAACCTACCATTTTTGTTGGTAATCTCGGACAAAATCGTTTCATCATACAAGCAACAACACGTAATGTGCGTTTGTTGCAGGGCACACGACTCATACAAAATGTGCCCATCGACGTGGGTTCGCCGGTGGTGCAAGTATCGATTGCCGATCCCTACGTTTGTTTGCGTGTGCTCAACGGCCAAGTGATAACATTGGCATTGCGTGAAACGAAAGGAACACCACGTTTGGCTATTAATAAGAATACGATCAGCAGCGTACCGCCAGTGGTAGCCATCTCCGCCTACAAGGACTTGTCTGGACTCTTCACCGCCAAATCGGATGATGTGCTCAATTTGACGGGTAGCGGCGGTAATTCCCTCTATGCCGGTTTGGGTTATATGAAGGCAGAGCCACATATGAAAATTGAGGATGAGGAAGATTTGTTGTACGGCGAAACGGGCAATGCATTCAAAATGAACAGCATGGCCGATTTGGCCAAACAATCAAGGCAGCGCAATACCGATTGGTGGCGTCGTTTGCTAACGCAAGTCAAACCCACTTACTGGTTGATAACGGCACGTGAATCGGGTACTTTGGAAATTTACTCCATGCCGGATATGAAATTGATGTATTTGGTGAATGATGTAGGCAATGGCGGTATGGTGCTGAGCGATTCAATGGAATTTGTACCCGCACCATATAGTAATCAAGAGAATAGCAAAGCTGGTATACTGTTGAATTGTATGCCACAGCATGCCAATTCACCTTTAGCGCTGGAAATCAAAGTGGTGGGTTTGGGTAATCAGGGTATGCGTCCACTACTGTTGATACGCACACGCCTCGAACTGCTCATCTATCAGGTCTTTCGCTATAACAAGGGCCATTTGAAGTTGCGTTTTCGCAAATTGCACACGCTGAACATGCTGGACGTACAACCCAGCAGCATGGAGGTGGACGATTTGGAAAGCGAATTGGAAACGTACAATTTGCAAGAGCGCTATGTCTGCAAGTTGCGTTATTTCGCAAATATCAGTGGACACAACGGTGTAATGGTTTGCGGTGTAAATCCACATTTCCTCTTTCTCACCGCCAAAGGTGAATTGCGCGTACACAAATTCTACGGCAATGGTGTGGTGCGCAGCTTTGCCGCCTTCAACAATGTCAATTGTCCCAATGGCTTCCTGTACTTCGATCATACGGCCGAATTGAAAATCTCTGTGTTGCCCACTTACCTCACCTACGATTCGATATGGCCGGTGCGTAAGGTGCCGCTGCGGTGTACGCCACGCCAAATCGTGTATCATCGTGAGAATCGCGTGTATTGTTTAATAACGCAAACTGATGAGCCAAATAATAAATATTATCGTTTCAACGGCGAAGACAAGGAGCTGACAGAGGAGAATAAGGGCGAACGTTTCATTTATCCGAATGCACCGAAATTTGCCATGGTGCTAATAAGTCCGGAAACGTGGGAATTGGTGCCCGATGCCTCAATACAATTCGAGGAGTGGGAGCATGTGACGGCTTTCCAAATCGTTAAGCTGGCCTACGAAGGCACGCGTTCGGGTTTGAAGGAGTACCTTTGTATTGGCACAAATTTCAATTATAGCGAAGATATCACATCACGTGGTAATATACACTTGTACGATATCATTGAAGTTGTGCCCGAGCCAGGCAAACCATTAACCAAATTCAAGTTGAAGGAATTGTTTAAAAAAGAACAAAAGGGCCCAGTCTCCGCGATATCGGATGTGCTTGGCTTTTTGGTCACAGCGCTCGGTCAAAAGATCTATTTGTGGCAATTGAGAGATGATGATCTTAGTGGCGTCGCTTTCATCGATACCAACATCTATGTACATCAAATAATATCCGTGAAATCGCTTATACTCATCGCCGATGTGTACAAGTCCATTAGTTTATTGCGCTTTCAAGAGGAATTCCGTACATTGTCGTTGGCATCGCGCGACTTTGGTCATCTGCAAGTCTATAATATCGAATTTATGATAGATAATAATAATCTGGGTTTCCTCGTCACCGATGTCGATAAGAATTTCATCGTTTATATGTATCAGCCGGAGTCGCGCGAATCGATCGGTGGCCAGAAGTTGTTACGCAAAGCGGACTATCATCTCGGCCAGGCAGTGAATACAATGTTTCGCGTGCAATGCCATCAACGTGGCTTCCATCGGCGTCAAGCATTCCTCTACGAAAATAAGCATCTCGTCTTTTTCGGCACATTAGATGGCGCTTTGGGTTATTGTCTGCCACTGCCCGAGAAAGTGTATCGCCGCTTTTTGATGTTGCAAAATGTGTTGCTTTCGTATCAAGAGCATTTGGGTGGTTTGAATCCGAAAGAGTTTCGTACGGTTAAGTGTTCGAAAAAGTTATCGCTCAATCCATCGCGTTGCATTATTGATGGTGATTTGATTTGGTCATACACCATGATGTCTATGGCGGAGAAGAATGAGGTGGCGAAAAAGATTGGTACGCGCACGGAGGAAATTTTGGCTGATCTACTTGAGATTGAACGTATTTCGGCGGTGTTTTAAATGGGTGTGTAACGAAATCCCGAAAAACAAAATCCAGAAACACATAATCCAGAAATACACAATCCAGATTCGACCAAATCCCGACCAATCAAAATCCAGACACGACCAAATCCAGACCAATCAAAATCCAGACACGACCAAATCCAGACTAATCATAATCCAGACACTACACAATCCAGACAAAAAAATCCCGACAAAAATCCCGACAAATATAAAAATAGTTTAAAAAAAATCGCGCGATTTTTTTTAAACTATTTTTATATTTGTCGGGATTTTTTCACGTTTAATAAGCATCATAACAGTGTTATTGTTTTTGATTTTATTGTTGTTGTTGTTGTTGGTGTTGGTAGGGATCTGGTTGTTGTTTCTTTCATCTTCTTCATTTTCTTCTTCTTCTTCTTCTTCTTCTTATTTTTATTCTTCATCATCATTATCATCATCATCATCACCGTCATCATCATCATTCTTCTTCTTCTTCTTTTTATTCTTCATCATCATCATCATCATCTTCATTCTTCTTCTTATTTTTATTCTTCTTCATCATCATCATCATCATCACCGTCATCATCCTCATTCTTCTTCTTCTTCTTTTTATTCTTCTTCATCATCATCATCATCATCACCGTCATCATCCTCATTCTTCTTCTTCTTCTTTTTATTCTTCTTCATCATCATCATCATCATCATTCTTCTTCTTCTTTTTATTCTTCTTCATCATCATCATCATCATCATTCTTCTTCTTCTTCTTCTTATTTTTATTCTTCTTCATCATCATCATCATCGCCGTCATTATCCTCATTCTTCTTCTTATTTTTATTCTTCTTCTTCATCATCATCATCATCATCGTCGTCATTCTTCTTCTTCTTTTTCTTATTTTTATTCTTCTTCTTCTTCTTATTTTTATTCTTCATCATCGTCATCATCATCATCCTCATTCTTCTTCTTCTTTTTCTTATTTTTATTCTTCTTCTTCTTCTTATTTTTATTCTTCTTCATCATCGTCATCATCCTCAGTCTTCTTCTTCTTCTTATTTTTATTCTACTTCTTCTTCCTCATCTTCTTTTTCTTCCTCGTGATATTATTTTTACGCTTGTGCTTTCGAATTGAATTTCGCTTTCAAATAGAGCTACAGAGTGATAGCCCTGTCTGGATTTTGGCTTGTCGGGATTATGATCTGTCTGGATTTTTTTTTGTCTGGATTATGATTTGTCGGGATTTTGTCCTGTCTGGATTTTAAACTGTCTGGATTTTGTAGTTTCTGGATTTTTAAAATTGTCTGGATTATGTCCTGTCTGGATTTTAAAAATTCGGGATTACGGTGCGCACCCGTTTTAAATGCTTTTTTATACGTATATACTAATAATTAATTTTACGAAATCTAACAGCTAAAGTTATAATGTAGTTTAATATTTAAGGACGTTGAAAAACAAATACTACATACACTTGCGTGTATCTGTCGAGTTCAATAAACTGTATTAGATTTTCCACTTGGACATATGTACCATACTGTCATTTATTTAACCCACAAGTGTAGTGGCTATGAGGCATAGATCAAGTGCTTTATAATCTTTTACTGTATAATAAAATGGATTATCGTAAAGTTGCCAAATTTGTGGTTGCTCCTTATTCACTTCATAATGCCAGCAACGCTGTCTGTACGTGCCCTTCTGATACTGCTCACATTTTACTAACGGTTTACCGAGTGCAAAACATTTCTTTTGTGCGCCAAAATAGACTTGTCCCAATAAATTCGCAACCATATTGTTAACTGATTGCAAACATTTCATGAATGTCCGTTCACAAGTACATTTCATACTGAAAAATAAATACGTTAATACAAATACTAAATAAGCTTTTAAACAGCTAGCAGTGGTAGCTAAACAAAAATCCCGCTTACATAGGATACTTTCCCCTATTGTTAATACCATGTAGACTTTTGTGGTTCCAATGTCTCCTCGCAATGATCATGTGTTCAAAAGCATGCATTCACTTCGCGTTCTTCTCCCAAATCATTGTAATGATCTGCCGTATTTCCACGCCCACACCATTTCGCACCTGGCATGATGAATCCTCTGGAAGGTGCTGGCGGTTCTGCCTGATCTTCATCTTGAGTTGATACCGCCGTAATTAAAAGAAAAGTAAGCGCAATGTATGCTTGTGCACGAGAAGACTGCACACGCTTCTTGTTTGAGTCACGCCTCTTATCAGCTTTCTTACTATTCTACGGTCATAGTGTATAGCATACAGTGAAATGGCTCTGGGATGCGTAGTCGAAATTCGATAAAAAAAAAGGCGATAAGAGCCTATACACACTTGCGACTCAATCGATTTAGTCGAATGTTGATTTGCATGGGAATGTATGGAAGCATTCACACTACATTCAATTAGTTGTACAACTGAAACAGTTGGATTTGCAGCCCAATTTCATTCCAACTGAAACAGTTGTACAACTGCTTGATCAGCAAGGCGCCCTTCTACGTATTCACACTTGAGACAATTTAGTCGAACGACTACAACAACAACAGTGATATTCGTAGTGGAAAGAGTTGCCATGCTGACAGAACTACTTTTATTTCACTTTTGGTAAATTGTAGAGATTGAATATTTCAATTAATATTTTCAAAATGTTTAAAAACAAAAGGTTCGTTTCTTATTAACTACACCATTTCCAGATGGATTTTAGAAAGCGTTAACTGGATTTTAGAAAGGGGAAATTGGATTTTAGAAATGTCAATTGGATTTTAGAAAGGGGAAATTGGATTTTAGAAATGTCAATTGGATTTTAGAAAGCGTTAAAAGGATTTTAGAAAACAAAATTGGATTTTTGAAAGCGTGAATTGGATTTCAGAATGTGCGTTTATAATAAATTTTACACAGAATTTTTCGAATAGAAATTCTTTATTGCGTATGAAAGTATAAATTAATAATTATATAAATTTTCGAAAATCCAATTTACAGTTTATAAAGTCCAATTTCCCTTTTCTAAAATCAAATCGACATTTCTAAAATCCAATTTCCCCTTTCTAAAATCCAGTTGACGCTTTCTAAAATCCATCTGGAAATGGTGTAGTTATAGACAAGAATTATCTAACTAAGGATATTTACTTCCGTTTTCATATGTTTCTTGATATTGTTGTTCTCTTCAAATGTCATTAATCGCATTTTAAAATAGAAATAATGAAAATGAAATTTCATGAAAATTATTAATGGCTGATTTTTACTATTTTTCCGTTTCTTGTACTTCTGTTCGTTTCGCCTTTATGAGCGTAATTCCTTCCGTTTTTCTCTTTTCATTTACTTGACAGCTAGTTGCTAGTTTAATAAGAAACAAAGCCAAACAATGTATGCACTTTTTGTTTATTTTATTGTTTTTTATTTATTAATCAAGTTGACAGCTGACAAGAAGGTGCTTTCATGTAAGAATGCAGATAAACTTTAACAATTTAATACTTCATCACTTTATATGAAGACCACTAATGTAAAATGTGAACATTGGCAACACTATGTCATTGTCAATCGCACGACTATTTAGTCTCAAGTGTGAATAGCTGCCACCGATTCGACTAAATAGTTGGAGTAGTGTGAATACAACAGTCCAATTCGACCAAATCGATTGAGTCGCAAGTGTGTATAGGCTCTAAGTCATCGAAAAATATCAAAATCGGGGACAGATTGGTATGGCGGCGACTTCCGGGGGTACAGATTGGTATGGCGGCCGGATGTGGTTGTTGTAAGAAAAGGGACCATAATGACAAGGTCGTAGCAATCAAGACAGAAACGCAATTCCGGAATTGGGAATTGAAAAAACCAATTCATAATTCCGAAAAGAATTTAAGGCTGAGTTCCTAAAACGCAATTCCCGGTGATAGCGTAAACGCCAGCTATTCCACGAATAACATATGCAAGAATGTAAAATCAACAACCTACAAAACAGAAAGAAGAAGAGCAACTTCTATTGCTTTCACCATCGTTATTGGGCCATAACAGCAACCCTGAAATCAGCTGAGCACAGCTGTTCGACCTTTTTAACACACATCCCAGAGTCAAGTCACTTGTATCCATTCACAATGTCTACGATCGTTGACTTACTGATGGCTGTATACTAGGTGTGGAAAACTATCGCCGATACTATCGATATATCGATAGTCTGTTCCACTCGATAGTATTTTCGATAGTTTTCGACTATCGATGATACTATCGTCACTGAACGAAGTACTAAACTTGCAGTGATTGATGTTTATTTCGTGTATACCGACTATTAGTATTTAATAAAATCAGGTGTTGGTAACCCTGAAATGTAGTTGTGCGGTTGGTAGCACTTTTTTCGGAAAAAGAAGCGCGAAGTGTTCACATGTAAAAGTGTTAATCTGCAATACAAAAGTTAATTTAATCGTTTAATAGTCTTTTTCAAAAATGGATGATGGTCCTTCCGCAAAAAAGTGCAAACTCTCCGCTGTGTGGAATCACTTCACGAAAAGCTCACAAAGCAAGCCAAAGGCGGTGTGTTGTTACTGCAAAAAATGCTTTAAGTCCAGTGGTAATACGAGCAACCTGTGGGACCACTTAACTCGTTGCGGATTTTACCAAGCTTCAAAACACCGACAGTGGCTGCATTGCAAACAAAGCAGCGGTACTTGGAACAGCTCAACTGTGACCAAAACACGGATCCCCTTATGTTTTGGAAAGTATGTTTGTTTGATGTACATATATATATATATATATATATATATATAATTGAATATGTTTTGTATTAATTTTTCAGGTCAATAATAATATGCAGTTTGATTCACTCCCATCATTTGCAAAGAAATATTTATGTATACCAGCATCGTCTGTGGAGTCAGAAAGAATCTTCAGCAAGGCCGGTTTGGTTGTTAGTGAGCGCCGAACAAGGCTAAAGACGAAAACTGTAGACGTCCTGATCTTTCTAAACAAAAATATTGAAATGCCTTAGAGCGACATGACTAAAATCACACAATTTCATTTCATATTTTCAGTATTCTTTGTTTAACATACCAAATTATTACAATAAAACACAACTTAGTTCAACAATTGTTATTATTATGAATTAAAATGTCTCGATAGTATCGATATATCGATAGTACCAGTCGATACTATCGACACCTATCGATAGTCAGGACTATCGATAGTTTTCCACCCCTACTGTATACAGTGATGCCGCTATCACTCCAATTGGAAGATTTCACTCCGATTTTGACCTCCTCACTCCGCCACTCCCTCTTGGACTAAATCACTCCCACTTTTTCATGTATGAAATAATTCAGAAATTTTGAATCAACTTTCAATTTTGTATGTATAAAATTACAATCTGGCAGCGTTATTGTTTACGTCTTATAATTCTGCCGCAGTGGCAACTTTTCACTGATCTTTGTTTTGTGCGCGCTTCCATGGAAAATTTCAAATCAATTGCTCTAAAATTAATAGATGAGTTAAAATTTATAAAAACACATTAGCTGGTTTTTACATTTTTTTGTTTTCATCAGAAAAGTTTGCCCTGGACCAAATGCAAAAAAAGGTACATTGACAGGTAAGTTATATTTCTAAAGGATACTTTTCCATATTTCATAACCTCATATTCTCTTTCCAGCTATTTTATCAAAGAAGAAAATTCCCCTGCTGCTACAACACAGAAATTGGCCTATGATGTAGCTATTGCAAATGACCATACTTATGTATACGATTTGGATCCTGTGGCTGCTGCCGTCTGTACGAGCGACTTCGATGCTGCTATTTCTGCTATAGTTTCCGATGATTGTAGTGCTGCTGCTATTGCCTATATGACACTACATTTTTTCCCTGGTTTTTTTGGTTTTGAAACCCCACCGAAAGTCAAAATACAAAAACGATTCTTCTATAGGTTGAAAAGAGACAAATACTCCCTCAAAAATAATTTGATTGACAGTAAACTTCAAACTAAATGAAAATAATATTTATTTTAAAAATTATTTTTTTTGGAAATTTGATTTAAATTACTGAAATAAAAAAGTTATGAAACCCAAAGGGCAGGATAGCTTTGTATTCCGTGTTATAAAGGGAAGACAGTACGCAATATAATTTTTCTTGCGGACTTCTTCTTTACCCTTACGGCCAAAGCAGAAGCTTACAAGAGGCAAATTTAAAATTTGTATTTCCATATATTTTTTTATTTTAAATATAATTTATTTTATGGTTGTCAAATTGGAAAAATTGTCAGAAAAAATTACCGAATGCCAAAAAACCTACCGAAATACAAGCTGGCTCGTTGGTTTTTAATCGCCTAGATGGTATTTTGTTTGGTTTTTTTCAATATAGCTTGCTCGCTTACACCAACGCAAAACTGTATTTGACCATCTCCTTCACACAAAAAACCTGGTAGAATACCAGAAAAAAAACGTAGTGTCATATGGGCTTATGAATGATTTGCACACCACAGACGGTGACTTCGATGCTGCTATAGTTTCGGGTGATTGTAGTGCTGCTGCTATGAATTATTTTCACACCATATGTATGGTAAATAATTGTAGTGCCGCTGTTTTCTGCGATTTTCACACCAAAGACAGTGAAAATAAAGCCGTTCAAACAAAAATTCATCGATAAATGGAAGATGAAATTTAGTTGGTTAGAAAACAAAGATGAGAAAAGCTTCTGTAAAATTTGTGTAAAATTGTTGGGAAATAATATTTCTGATTTGGAAAGGTATGGCAATTCTGATGGTCATAAAAGGGCAGAATTGTCTTTACAAAAACACAAAATACATAATTTATTTAAAAAAAAAAACTTATCCTACTTATATATACATACTTGTATTTTTATATCTAAGACATTTATCTAATGCAGAACATGCACTAATTTATGTATACAAAAGTTTATAAACAAATGTGCTATGAATAAAAACACAATTTTAATTTAATTAAATTCATTTCTAATAAATACATATGTCCTTTAATTCGAAAACAAAATTTTGCGTTTGCTTTCCCATATTTACATTTCTTGTTGATTTCCTTATTTTTGACATCCCTCCGCAATTTCACTCGCCTCTTTCGTCCGTCACTCCGAAACACTCCGCTCATAAATTTTGGAACGGCATCTCTGGCTGTATATATACTTATATGTACGTACATATATGTATTGTGGCGAATATAATCGGTTCTCCACTTACATTACTAAAATGATTGAACACATCTCTAGGGAAAGTGCCAGAACTAGAAGAAGATACCAGATAATTTCCAGTGTTGCCAGAATTTTCCAGATTGCGTTTGACAGACTATATAAGGCGGCGAGCAGGCGCTCCAGAGTCAGTCGTAATTTAACCGTAGAAGTGTTAACATCAAGTGAAGTAAAACAAGTGTAGACTTTTTAGTCGTGAAATAAAGCAGTGTGAATTAAGAAGTAAATAAAGACTTTTATTTAACAATTCAGCGATACGAACCCTATAGAAATAATCGAGCTATCGACAAATACGTAACAATTGGTGTCAGAATTGGAATTGTTAAATAAATTCCAGGACCAAGGATAACGAAGCAAGGATAACGAATCAAGGATAACGAATCAAGGATAAGGAAACAAGGATAACGAGACAAGGATAACGAAATAAGAATAATGGCAAAGTTAAATGATCTGAAAATCCAAGAACTTAAAAGGGAGTTAGAAAAGAGAAACCTGAGTACCACCGGCAATAAAATTGAACTACAGGCAAGGTTAAGAGTAGCTATGGAAGCATATAACATTAATGTAGATGAGTTTGATTTCAACGATGATGTGGAAGAGGTGCAAAAGGAAGAAACCCAGAAGGAAGAGGCTCCACAGTCAGTAGCAAACGTAGACATGAACTCGATATTGGCTGTGCTGACACAGATATCGGCAAAAATGGAAGATCAACAGGCACAGATGTCGACAAAAATCGAAGAACAACAGGCACAGATAACGTCAAAAATGGAATTGCAACAGTCAGTACTTTCATCACAGGTGTCCGGCATTGCGGCTCAGTTGGAGGCACAAGAAGAACGCATGTCCTTACAATTCAAGGCACAGGATGCAAAAATTATACAAGTTAAGGAGGTCCTTGAAGAAAGACAAGAAAAATTAGAGGACGATGTAAAAGCATTGAAAGCCCGTCTCCAGGATATTCAACTAAGTCGTCCAGTCGCTTCAACTGCTACACAGAAGATAAAACCTCCGTCGTTTGATGGAAGTGGTCCATTTCAAGTATTCAAGCTACAATTTGAGAAAACGGCAGTTGTAAATAATTGGAGTGCGGAGGACAAAGTCGCTGCCCTGTTCGTAGCATTGAAAGGACCTGCAGCAGAAATATTACAGACTGTTAGCGAGGGCGAAAGGAACAGCTATGACGCAATTATGGGTGCCATTGAAAGACGTTATGGTAGCGAGCACAGGAAGCAGATATATCAAATGGAGTTGCAGAATCGCTTCCAGAAACCAAATGAGACGTTACAAGAATTTTCTTCTGAGATTGAGAGGCTAGCTCATTTGGCAAACGCAGGAGCACCTCAAGAATTCATCGAAAGAATGAAAATTCAAAGCTTCATCAATGGAATACGAGATATTGAAACGAAGCGGGCTACCTATGCAAACCCAAAGGGAACTTTCGCTGAAACGGTCTCATATGCTTTGACACAGGAAACGGCATCTCTATTAAGCAAGCCCACTTACAAGGCTCATCGTGTGGAAGTGGAAACGCCAGACTTACTAAGCAAAATATGGGAGGCGTTGAATGAAATGCAGAAAAAGAAAAGTAATGCTGTGAAATGCTTCAGATGCGGAAAAATAGGACATATAGCACGCCACTGCAGCAATAGTTCCAGTAAGTTCAGCACTGCCGATGGGCGCAAGCGGAATATTGATGGGTATGAACAAGCGCCCAAATCAACTGAGTCGTTAAACTAAAGCGGGCCAGCCAAAAGGGGCGTGGGCTGGTCCCCACAATGGAATGACCCATAATCTCTGTCTCTCAGTTGGGAAGAAGCACGAGTAATGTTACTATTGGTGGTTTGGTGGACGGAATGGAGCGAATGTTGACTGTGGATACGGGAGCATCTCATTCCATCATTCGATCTGACTTGGTAAAGAAGGAAATAAGGCCATTGTATGGAGCAAAATTGCGTACGGCAACAGGCGAGGATACCCAAGTCCTAGGGGAAGTTACATGCGAAGTTGTAATTGGAAATGTTGTCGTACTACACACCTTCATAGTGGCGGAAATTGTTGATGAAGTCATAATTGGTGTGGACTTCCTAATCGACCAAGGCATTAAGATTGACATGAAAAACAAGGTTATGAGTTACAAAAACTTGGAGGTGCCGCTAAATTTTGGCTACGATAAGAGATGCAGCAGTAAGAAAGTGCTCGTGGAAGAGAATCAGCAGATACCGCCAAAGTCCGAGGCAATTATTTGGGCAAAGATTGATGGAGATTGTGGGACAAACAAATTGTGGGTTGTCGAAGCAGAAACAGAAACTAAATCCGATGTACTTGTTGGAAAAACCCTGGCTATGACAAAAGAAGATGGACGACTACCAGTAAGAGTACTTAATGAGTTCAAGTCACCAATCAAACTCTCCAAAGGTGCTATATTGGGAAAATGCGAAGAGGTTGACATCATCATGAATTGCGAACAATCCCAAGGAGAAGTTTCTACTAGCAATACAGATCTTTCAGATGAAATAAATGCTTGGACAGAAGAACTGCAGGAGAATCACAAAAGAAAGGCGAAAGAATTACTTGCCAAGTATTCTAGCATATTTGATAAGGATGGTACAAAACCAGGCAGGACAAATATTGTGAAGCATCACATTGACACCGGTGATGCAAGGCCAATCCGTCAGGCTCCTCGCAGCGTTCCATTAGCGAAACGTCAAATGGTGAGCCAGATTATACAAGAAATGAGCGACAGTGGGGTAGTTGAACCATCAGTCAGTCCATGGAGTTCTCCGGTAGTACTTGTTAAAAAGAAAGATGGCAAGATGAGATTCTGCGTTGACTACCGGAAACTGAATGATGTAACGAAAAAGGATAGTTACCCATTGCCAAGAATTGACGACACTCTGGACTCGCTATCTGGAACGGAATGGTTTTCAACACTGGACTTGAAAAGCGGCTATTGGCAAGTCGAAGTAAAAGAGGAAGACAAGGAGAAAACAGCCTTCAGTGTTGGCGATGGTCTTTGGCAATTTACGGTGATGCCATTTGGATTATGTAATGCTCCAGCTACCTTTGAGAGACTTATGGATCAGGTACTGAAAGGATTGCACTGGAAAACATGTCTTGTGTACCTGGACGATATCATTGTATTGGGAAAAGGCTTTGATGAACATCTCAAAAATTTGGAGGAAGTTTTCCGAAGAATAGCTGGCGCTGGTCTCAAGTTAAGTCCTAAGAAATGTGCATTATTCAAGAAAGAAGTAAAATACTTGGGACATAAAGTGACTACAAAGGGCATCTGCACTGATAACGAAAAAATAGAAGCAGTAAAAGATTGGCCAAGACCTCGGAATCTACATGAATTGCGAAGCTTTCTTGGGCTGTGCACATACTATCGCCGATTTGTACCAAATTTTGCCAGCGTAGCAAATAGTCTCACGGAGCTTATGAGGAAAAATAAGACTTTTGAGTGGAGGAAGGAACAAGAAATGGCTTTCCAAACGTTAAAAGATCGGCTTTGTACTGCTCCAATGCTAGCATACCCGGTTCCAGGAGCGAGGTTTATTTTGGATACTGATGCGAGTGGTTATGCTATAGGAGGTGTTTTGTCACAGGAAATCGACGGACAGGAGAAGGTTATCGCATACTACAGCCGATCAATTGGGAAACCGGAAAGAAATTACTGTGTAACACGAAGAGAACTATTGGCATTGGTAGAATGCATCAAACACTTCCATAAGTACCTCTATGGTCAACGATTCCACGTCAGGACTGATCATGCAGCGTTAAAATGGCTTTTGAAATTCCGAAATCCGGAGGGTCAGTTAGCAAGGTGGATTGAGCGACTACAAAATTATGACTTTTCTATAGACCATCGCAAAGGCAGTACCCATGGAAATGCTGATGCAATGTCGCGGCGACCATGTAATCTTGAATGCAAGCATTGCTCTAAAGCTGAGGAGAAGGAAGACATCATAGATGTTCGGCTAATGACAATAACATCTACAGACGAATGGAATGCGGAACAATTAAGGAAGTGTCAGATAGAAGATCCAGATCTGGCACGTGTAATGATTGGTTTGGAGCAAAACGAACGACCATCAAAAGAAGAGATGTCAGCAGAAAGTCCTGTTGCCAAATCATATTGGGCACAGTGGAATAGTTTGCAATTGGTAAATGGTTGCCTACATCGTGTTTGGGAGAGTGAAGATGGTCAAAGTTCTAAAACATTGATAGTTGTTCCAAGGAAAAGAATACCGGATGTGTTAAATGAACTACACAATGGTCCAAGTGGAGGTCATCTTGGAGTAACAAAGACGGTAGAGAAAATCAAGAAGAGGTTTTATTGGGTCGGCTGCCGTCAGACAGTTGTTGAGTGGATTGCGAACTGCGACGTGTGCATAAAGGCTAAGGGTCCCAAATCCAGGAGTCATGGGCTGATGAAACAATACAACTCAGGAGCACCATTTGAGAGAATTGCCATGGATGTAGCTGGGCCATTTCCTACTAGCAAACTTGGAAACAAATATGTACTGGTAGTCATGGATTACTTCAGCAAATGGCCGGAGGTGTACCCGATTCCAAATCAAGAAGCAGAAACTATAGCCGAAGTATTCACCAACAATTGGGTGGCGAGATATGGTGCACCTATAGAGCTACATTCTGACCAAGGAAGGAACTTCGAATCAGTTGTGTTTCAGGAGCTGTGCAAAACACTGGGTATTAGGAAAACCCGAACAACTGCGTTGCATCCACAATCAGACGGCATGGTAGAAAGATTTAACAGAACATTAGAGGAACATTTACGAAAAGTGGTGGATAAGTTCCAGAGAGATTGGGACACTCATATTCCTCTGTTCCTGATGGCATATCGATCGGCCGTACACGATACAACAGGTCAGACTCCTGCAAAAGTAATCTTTGGTAGTGATCTTCGACTGCCAGCTGACTTGAAATTTGGGATAAGTGCTGATGCGGGAATAAATGCCAGACAATCTAACAACGTTCTGGAAGAGGAAATGAGAGAAATACATGAACTTGTAAGACAGCGAACAAAGATCATGAGTGACAAGATGAAGGCCAGATACGACAAGGCAATGAACTCAGAAGGTTTTGTTGAGGGAGATCTAGTTTTGCTATACAACCCGCAGCGAAAGAAAGGTTTGTCCCCGAAATTGCAGTGTACTTGGGAAGGGCCCTACAAAGTGATTAAACGGCTCAACGATGTTGTGTATCGCATACAAACGATTGGAAGACCAAGGAATAAAATGAAAGTGGTTCATCTGGAAAGGCTAGCAGCATTTGGGACAAGTAATGTGTCAGATCGGGACGATCAGACTTAGGTGGAGGGCAGTGTGGCGAATATAATCGGTTCTCCACTTACATTACTAAAATGATTGAACACATCTCTAGGGAAAGTGCCAGAACTAGAAGAAGATACCAGATAATTTCCAGTGTTGCCAGAATTTTCCAGATTGCGTTTGACAGACTATATAAGGCGGCGAGCAGGCGCTCCAGAGTCAGTCGTAATTTAACCGTAGAAGTGTTAACATCAAGTGAAGTAAAACAAGTGTAGACTTTTTAGTCGTGAAATAAAGCAGTGTGAATTAAGAAGTAAATAAAGACTTTTATTTAACAATTCAGCGATACGAACCCTATAGAAATAATCGAGCTATCGACAAATACGTAACAGTATGTATATAAATACATACATATGTGCATACCATTAAATTTGTAAATTTTGTACGGGGTTTAGCTACAGTTAAGTTGAAAAACAAAAAATTTCTATGAAAGAGTTTTTAGTGCTTAGCACGAAATTTTTATTTTAATTCAATTTTTAATTGTTGGGGTAAGTGGAAAAAAATTCAACAACTATTTACAGCGAAGGTTGAGTGTATAGCTATTTCACGAAAAACCATTTTCGATCATCAGCACTCTTTTCGGAAGTGGAAGAGGATTCACCGGGGATTGAACCCGAGTCCATTCCATCTTCAGCCGCAATGACCCAATGCTTAACACACTCGGCCATTGAGACTCTGTGCAAGCTGTTTCTATAACTTAAAATCTGTGATGCTCAGGTAAGGCATAAGAGGGCGTTTTATTCTTGTTGTTACGGCGTTTATTAAGAACTGTTTAGCGTAGAAAACTTTTTAACCGTGTTAAATATATAATTTAAAATAAGATTACAAAAGGTTTAACAACGAACATTCAGTAGTATTGTAACTACATACATACTAGGTACATATATTCATAAAAGTTATTTAAGGGTTACAAAAGCTTTACAGAACGTACCACAACTGTTTCGTCTGTTAAAGCCTCTTGTAAGGAAATTTCATTTATTTCCGCTTGTACAATATATGTATGTATTAAAAATACTATTATTTGTTTTCATTAAAAATAAACAAGCACATCTCACACTGAAAAAATCTCATTCAGCGAATGAATACAAACGCCTTCGCCTTAAAGTATGCAATGCAAAAAGGAAGTCGCTTATATGCAGGCAAGCATACAGTGAACTACACTGCGTATACGCAACTTGTTTACAAACGTGTGAGAAAGGGCAAGTGTACTGTTATCCTGCAAATTTTTAACTAAAATACGTGTTTGTTAACATCATGGAGTATTAAATATTGCAAAATTACACGTACATAATATGTATGTACATATCGCTAGCTTAGAGTGCAAACTGTGTAAGTCAATTTTTATAGAAAAGTCTATTTTTATGTGGAACGCTAGAAAAATCAAATACGCACCAGGTTAAACAAGTCTCTGATACTTGTCATATTTCAGCTCGTTGTTATTCTGTGAAACGCAAATTGTGTAAGTCCAAAAAACGAAGAAAATTGTGTAAGTCCGAAATTTTACATGAACAGACATTTTTTTTCACTTCGAAATTTTTTTATTTTTTGTTTTTTGTCTCTCCTACAAAGTTTGAAAAAAAAGGACTTCCATAATTTGCACTCTAAGCTAGCGATATATCTTATCCGCTGGCTCCAATGTTCACCTTTTCTATTTATTTTCCCTTTCATTTACATTTTTCCCATTTACGAATCTTTTACAATCTTGATATTTTTCAAAATTTGCAATTTATGATTTACCATAACTATAAAATGGCATATCGTAAAATTGCCAAATCTTCGGCCGGCTCTTATCAACCTCATAACGTATGCAGCGCTGTCGAAACGTGCCATTCTGATATTGCTTACATTTCACTATCGGATGACCCAACTCGAAACATTTACTTTGCGTTCCGAAATATATTCGTCCCAATAAATTTGAAACCATACTGTTAATTGATTGCAAACAATTTAAAAAAGGCTGCTCACAAGTGCACTTCAAGCTGAAAATTAATTATTTAATTAAGCCATTAATTTGCATAACACAATATGTAAATTATGTATGTATGTAAATACTCGCTTACATAGGAAACATTCCGTTATTGCCAAGACCATATAGAATTTGTTGTGGCTCCAATATTTTCTCACAATGATCATGTGCCCGACAGCATGTATCCACCTCACGTTGTGTTCCCAAATCATTATAATCGGCTGCGGTATTTCCAGGACCACACCATTTAGTACCTGGCACGGTTAAGCCTTTGCTGGGAGGAGCTGGCGGTAATGCCTGATTATAAATGTCTTCATCTTCGAATACTGAGTCTTCCCCAAAAGCCCATACCGCAGTAATAAAAAGAAAAGTAAGGACAATGACTGCTTGTGTACAGGAAGGAATCATACTGCTTGGTTTATTAATTGTTTATAGACTAAATTTCGATTTGCAAAAATTTCGAATTACGCTCAACAGCTTTCATACTAAATAAATATGTATGTACGTATGCATGTAGGTATTATGAGATTAGGGCGAAAGCCCATAAACATTACACCACTGATAAGGCTAGCTGATGATGACGTTGACCTTGTTATAAGATTTTAATTATTTATTAAAAGTTGTATGTATATGTATATATAAAAATGCATGTAAATATCATACATATATACGGTTACATTTGTGAATTTTGCATGGCTATTGGCTACAGTTTTAAAAAAAAAAATACTTTCACACTTTGAACTCGCGAAGCACAGGTGAGCCGTTCTTTTGTTGGTATTGTTGTTGTTGGCCTTATTCAGGTTGTTGTTGTTGTCATTGATTTAATTATTAAGTTATAATTGTCGTTTAAGTTATAATTATCGTTTTTTGTAGAATTGTATGTACATTGTTATGTTCCCTCATCTTACCCCCTTTTATTTTTCATCTCCTACGACACTGTAAACTTTCGTGCAAAATATGTGTGGTAAATTTGGAGATTTCACCGCATGTACATAAACTCACCAAAACTCAAGTGGTGAAAGATTTCTTCACCATACCATAAGCTGCTATTCCATTGGAAATCACACAACAACAACTACATTCTTGAAAACAATCTTTATTCAGACAACCCTAATACTTGTTGCAAGAAAACAGCTGATTTTTGTTATGGACTGATAAGCACAAATGCACAACTGTTTACAAGCTCGTTTATAGTGCATTTTTGTTACTTGTGCTTAGCTTAAAAAATGTTTTTTCGAAATTTTATAAATTTAACCAAGTTTTATGTAAATCAAACAAATTTTTGTAAAAATTTAAAAGTGCAAAGCAATGTGAAACGCAGCATCAGCTATGTGCAAGGGCAAGAGCCAGAACCGAAAGTACGTGAATATTTTTATTTTATAGATCACGAAGGAATGGTAAGTCATATTTTCAAATTAACTTTTGTGCAAAATGGCATCATTTTTATGTAATTACGGAAATCCAGCTCTTCTTAGATAATGCCAAAATGAAAAATTTCACCTCTTGCTTTAAGGAAAAGAAATTTCTAAAATTTTTCTTCAGTCGCATTAAATTGAATGATACAAATCGTTATCGTGATGACTTTCCATATTTATCGCTTTGTGGACGTGAGCGAAATTTTATACGCTGTGACGATACGCCAATTGTGTTTACGCATGTTCTACAGGATGAGGGTAAGTAGATATTCACATATGTACATACTTACACAATACAGTATTTATCACAGCGGTCAATTTTAGGTAATAATCGTTTATCATATGCTCATGCTGGTGATCAATTAAGCATAGATTTTCAGCCACAAAAAATCTATATGAATCCTCAAACGGGTCGAGTTTATCATCCCGCTTGGTCTAAAGTGGGTGGCATCGGTTTGATACGTTCAAAGTTAGCCATTGAGCTAAGTCGTAATTTTGAATTTTGTAATAGCGAAGAAGAGCCACCTACGCATTTCACATGGCGTGGTCAGCGTATGCAATTGGAAAATGATTGGGTGGCGCAGACGCAACGTTATGGAACGTTCGAGGAACAAGTGTGTGGTTGAACTCTTGCGCTACATACATATGTATATCACAATATGATTGCCTTTTGTATATTGCAATATAGGTACTTTATTCAATATTTTAAGTATGTAATTAATAACAACTATTGTAGATAAAATCAAAGAGAAACTATAAATAACTAAATATATATTTTTAATGTATAGTAATACTATAATAGTATATTAAATTGTATTTTTTATCAATCAACACTCAACGGTTTAAATTCGCCTTCTTTAACCCAGGAAAGCCCATTTGATGGCATAGCAGAACTTTCAGCAATTTCCTTTCCAGAGAAAATACGTTCCCGCACAGGTCCATGCACCTCAGCATTGAACTTTTCAAATACTATATAATGGGGATCTTCTGTTGGTGGTTCATCATATAAACGTTCTTTGCTGCTCGCTATACAATCCTTAACCCGTGCTATGAATTCGGCACGATTCTGTGTGAGCAATTCTACTGCTTCGGCATTCTGATATTTTACTCCTGTTGAAGCGGCTAATCGTGTACATTCAATGGGATCAACAAAAATGGCTTGTATAAATTTTAGTAATTGCCATATGTGATCCTCGCCGCAGCGCCAATATGGAAAGGCGCAGGAAATATCCAAAGAACCGGTGTAGGGACAAATGAGCGGATGTATCATTTCATTTTGGAAGATGACAGTCTATTAATATAGAAAAGTTCATCGGTTTATATTTATGTAGATATGTGCTAGATACGGACTCAATGTATTTTTCTTACCGGCAATGTTTTGTCATCTGGAAATTTATCGGGCAACAGAATTGTAAAGCGAAATACGGCATCTACGTAGAAACCTTGTCGTACAAAGATAACGCCAAACCACACTACAATTATATATTAAGTATGTAAGTTCGTTTATATTTATGGGACATCTGTATGTCTATGATTGAAATGAAGGTCACTTACATAGCGAGTTTCCATATGAGGGTATGACATAGACACCGCCTATTTTTTCCGACTCGATCATTTTACTGTAATTAGCCATACGTAAGTTGGTTAGTGGCGCACCACACAAGCCATAAATATGTAGATATGTACATGTGTAACTAGAATGAAATTCTCTACTTACTATTCGGCCAAAATTTTATATTCCTGTTGAATGGTGGTAAGTATTTTATCCTCTTCTTTATGTGCATCCAAAGTCATTTTGTTTATTTCTTTTGAAAAAATAAATGGTTTTAATTTACCAAAAGCATCAAAATAAAAACAAAAACAGAAGGAAATGAAAAAGAATCAGCTGTTTGCCGAAGGTGTGTTCCATACTCATTATTAGTTCCGTTCGGCGGATGCAAATTGCAGCAATTTGCAAGCAGGGAAAAATATGTTTTGCTCTCCCGAAGAGAGAAACTTATGCAAATTTACTGGCATTTCAACGAACAGAAATTTGTCAAAATTTGCAGAAAATCAGCTGTTTGTCTTCACTCAAAAGTGCATAACAAAATAAAAATTTGACGAAATGCAATCGAAGGGGAAACTAGATGTGCATTGTTCTCCGGGGACATTCCCAAAAATTTCAAAACAGTAAGCAATAGTGGTATACATATACATACATATGTGTGTATAATTTTACATATGACAAGTTAAAACGGTCGGACATATCCCGGAAGCTGCATGCTTCGTGACCAGCGAACCATAACAATAATAATAAATAAGTTTTTTCGGGTAGTCTTTTGAAAGGGTCGAGATTACAATAGGGCTCGCTTCGGATGATTTTGTCACTTAATTCTTTGAAAAGTCTTTTTGAAATACGAAAATGAGTTCGGAACTCTCTTTCCGTATAAGCCGGAACTGTTTGCTCGACGTATTGCTTTATGGAATTTCTTGAATTATTTTCACATAAAACCAAAGCAAATTCCAGGAGTTCCTTGTTTTTATTTCTAAGTCTAACCAAAGTTTCACTTTCAATCTCGTAGAAGTATAAATTGTCTTTTATTACTCAAAACTATTTATTTAAGTGGACCGGCTTTCCATTAAGAAACCACACCCCGAGAAAAATCACTTCCTCAGAGGGGTAGAGGGACTCCTACAGATCTCAAAATCAAAAGTTGCCGGAGGCTTATAGTTTGCGATTCAACAACGCAGAATCCCGAGAGTGCAGACGATGATCCCACTGCGGTGTCATTAACAGGTTTCCTTTTAGCTGGTACCTTATTAACAAATTAAAACATTTAAATAAACTTTATAAATTAAAATAATATAATTTTCTCACTTCATTTTCTATTGAATCACATATATTCCCGATTTTCTTAGTTTTTTGACTTGAAATCACTTTCGACTTTTTTTTAAATTGCAACCATATGATCGCAAATCATATGTTTTTTCAGTCTACTGAACTTTGCAACGACAAATTTCGTCAGTAAAACTTTGCAGCTTTCTCCGTCAATGAACTGTCAAAATTGCGCTCCTTCTGCAAATTTTGACTGAGTTTTTGCCTCAAAATCGCGAATTTGCAGTTTTTTCTGCAATTTGCAGCAATTTGCTGCCGGCGAACGGTCCTTTTGCCTCAAAAAACGCGAATTTGCAGTTTTTCTGCAATTTGCAGCAATTTGCTGCCGGCGAACGGGCCTATTATTTTTATTGATTTTTGAAAATAATCCTTTGAAATACATCACGGTTAAAAATTTGAGTGGTTTTCCTCAAAGTGAATTATAGTTGTATTCGCGTACAGCAATTTGTTGCAATTTATTACAATTTTGCAACAAATATCCGCTTTTTCCATTTTTTTACGCAAAAAAATTGCAGAAGTGATGGAAATGAGAGAGCAAAGTGACGTTTATTTTTGTGAGAGGCTGCAAAATTCTGCAGGACAAATTTTTTCCATCACATTTGTCCAGCAGCAAAACAGCTGATGAAAAAACATATGTTTGTAATTTGCGAAAATTGCAAAATTGAAATTCAAAATTAAAAAAGTTAAATATGGACGAATTAATTATGAAAGATGTAAATAAATAACATTTGATTATGTCTGCATCTGTACTTGGGCTAAATGTCGGATGATAACAGCAGTATTGTATGTTTGTTGCTTAATGTAGGAAGTCCGCCGGTTACCCTCTGCTAACTTATATGTATGTATGTATGTATGTCAATATGCAATGCCAGCAGGCAGCCGCAGCTCCGCATTTATATACATACATACATGTTTCTTTATTAGTAAAATACAATGCAGGCATAATCTACAGCTGAAACTAAGCTAAAGTAATACAAATTTCGTATATATTTTTGTAAATATAGGATTTGTATATATTTTGTTAATTCCCATAATTTTAATTTGATCAGCTGTTCATCTTTCCTGCAAGATTTGAATAGATTTGCATTTTTTTACTTTTTTGGATATTTTCCTCTTGTGAGAGGAAGAATGATATTTGGCGAGATAGAGAGTGATAGAGGCAAACAGAGAAAAGCTGCTGGAAAAAGTACGCGAATACACCTTATATAAAGATTTTTAGTGATATAATTTCTATTGCGTTCGGGAATACTTGCAAGTACCCAAAACATATTGAATTATAACAAAAATTTATTAAAAGAAAAAATTCATCATTTAGTACACTTAAATACAACTCTACCTTTCGTTTATTAAGCAAATGGAACACAGCTAATTAAAGGTGTTTACTCTACTACAACAACAACTAAAAAAAAATTTATTATTGTGCTATTTTTGTGGATAAAAAAGGTTATTTGGCGAGGTGCTCATTAAAGGTATGTGATATGCGTCACTTGGTTGCCGTGCCTTTGCTTTAATTAAGTTAGTAAATAAAATTAAATAAACAATTTTTTCCAGGTACGCTGTTAAGGAAATTTCAGAAAATAAAAATTTGGAACAGCAAGTGCATAATTTCTGAATGCTGAAACTGGAATTGAAGGCCATTAAAAAACAAAGTATTTTATTTAACAACCGAAAGACGGCTATAACGTAGCATTAGTAAGTGTACGTTTAAACGTTGATTGGAAGTTGTCAAACAACTGGTTAGTTGCAGGTAAAGGCTACGGCACGGTTATATGAGTAATACAATATATTCAATTTGCATGGTGACGTGAAGTATTTCCAAAGAAAAAAATTATTCCTAACAAAATAACACGAAGCAATGAGCGCATCAATCATTGCCAATTTGTGTGTCTACATACTCACATGGAATGTGGGCACACATCATCCGGATGACATATCGATGACGGGTGCCCTATCGCTAAACGGCACAACGGCTTGTCCCGGCCAACGGTTGCCGGACATTTATGTTGTAGGATTGCAAGAAGTGAGTGTACATGCCAAGAGTCAAATATTCAACATATTCCACGACGATCCCTGGACATTTAAGATGGGTGAACATCTCATACCACACGGTTTTATTAAGATTAGCACCGAACAGCTGCAAGGCATTCTGGTAATGCTGTTTGCCCAACCCAAGCATGAACCGCACATCAAAGATATCGAAGTGCAGAGCACACGCACTGGTTTGGGCGGTCTGTGGGGCAATAAAGGTGCGGTGAGTATACGTATGAGCCTGTACGGAACGGGTGTGTCTTTTGTTGGAGCACATTTAGCTGCACATGATCACAAGTTGGCGGAACGCATCGAAGACTATAATTCCATTGTAAATAATCATCATTATAAAACGCCAAAATATCACAGCATTTTCGATCATGATTACGTTTTTTGGTTTGGCGATCTCAATTTTCGTTTAACAGGCAGCGATTCGGCCTGGGACGTACGCTCCCTGGTGGAGCAGGGTAAATTGGCTGAGTTGTGGGAACGCGATCAATTGGAGTTGGTGCGTTCGACAGGCAATGCATTTGGCTTACTCAACGAACAGCCACCACCATTCCCACCCACATTCAAATTCATTGAAGGCACAACCGAATACGACGTAAAACGACGTCCGGCATGGTGTGATCGTATTTTGTATCGTGTACAAGAGTATCGTTATCCCGATATAATTTTAAACATAACACAATTATCATATAAATCACATCCCGATTATGTGCTCTCCGATCATAAACCTGTCTCAGCTGAATTCCTGTACAAAATCGAGGCACAGACGCAAACGGATGAGGAGCTGTATGAGTTGACGCATGGCGGTGCTGAAGCGACTGAAACGTCTGTAAATATCTTATTTTTTGTTGTAACAGCTTTGTTGTTATTGCGCTAAAATTTTGTTTGTACACAAACACAACTTGTTTGTTAATTGTTTAATTTTTCCTGTTTGCTTGTTTCGTTTCGTCTCTTAGGAGCTTGAAAGCGAAAATGCTCGGCTCGCACCGATTTACTAAGAAAAACAAGAAAACAAAAAGCAGTAACGTGCGAAAGCGTTTCATGCAAATCAAGAAATTATTTTATGAAAAAACAGCAGGTGTGATAAGAAGAGTCAATTCTTTGTGAGCGTACATACATACATACATATATGTAAGTGATAAGAGCCAAGTGCCAAAAAAGTGCCCAGCAAACGAGATCCAAAGGCCAGCATATGTATATATGTATTTAGCAAGTTTTTCTGTTGTTAATATTTCTTATAATACAGTGCATGTACATAGGTTTATTTATGTATATATGTATATGTATGTATCTATGTTAAACGTCCACTACTTATACTATATTATTATACTACTTATTATTCTAATTTTATCTTTTTTCTTTAAGCTACATTTGATGACATTTTGTATACCAACTTTCTATATATATTTTTTGTTATTTACAGCCATACTTATTTAAAATATACGTAAAAACTATGTATATAGACTATAAATATTTATGTACATACACTTTAAAAACTACTTCTGCAAAATGTTAGTACTCACAAAACAAAAACAAACCATCGTACTTATGTTCAATAACCGACATTATGGAGTCTGTTCAAACTAAAAAATTAGCCCAAATAATTCTTCCCAAATGTATACAAAAAAAAAATGCGTCATATTAGACTAAAAAACTTTAATTAAAATTTTAGCTTAATAGACAATGTAATTAAATGGCCAAAATGTATAAAGTCCCAATAATGTTCAGCATGTTAAAATTAGAAACGAAAATTAGATTTCTATAAATAGATAAGCAGCCGTATACCTGATATATGTATATACATATGTATTTAAAATAAAAAGTTGCCTTCATGTAGTAAAAAACTGTTCACATATCAGAAATCGAATTGTAATGTTAATACGTATACATTCATAGATATATCTATATGTACAACAGTAGTAGTAGTAGTAGCATAACGCGTTGTATTTTTTTATACATATACGAGCAGTGTAAACACATTAATCTACCATATGTACGCAATGAAATGTGTAAATTTTACTGTATGCATATGTAAAAATAATAAAATAAAATTAATTAATAACCAAAAGTGTCTTATTACATGGGATAGTTGTTGTGGAGAGATAGTTTTGGGAACCAACAACAAAGCAACAGTTCATGGCCCTGATATAAAGCTGTTTGCACATGTAAGAACACAATCTGGACTGAAATTTTGAGCACAAATTTCCACCATATCTTCATATAATCTAAGACATAATTTCTTCTTCAGCACTACTGATTTCATTTTTTATAGGTAAATTCCCCTATATGTATATGTACATAAGTAATTATTTTATCTAAGACTTACTATATAATTGCAACGATAAGGAAATGAGCTTGGCATAATTTTTCTCAATCGAAAACCGGTTGTAAATAAAACTATTACGTATTATAGATAATTATGTTCTAGCAATGACTTTCTAAAGTGATCATTAAGGCATGGCAGAATATGCAAATGCATATTTTTCTATTGCTGTCCTATTTACAAATGGTTAATGTAGTATGCAGGCGTTTTAAGAATTATATGTAAAATATTAAAATTTCTTTTTGATACTAAACGGTATTGGGAGGAAAATATGCTTGGCACTGTGAGAAGTAAATTTTACTTAGTGTTAAAAACTTAAAACTTTTTTTTTGTAGAGACGATTACGATTGCAGTAATCATTGTCGCCCAGCTCTGATATATACTATATGTACTACATATTTTTTAAATATACATAATTTACATATTAATTCTTCTGAATTAAAATGGTTATGTTACAAATAAAATTAAATGGTAGCTTGCGGCCAAATTTTATCCTTTTCTTCCTGGGGACCTGAGATTTTCTCACCACAGAGGTCCGTTTTTTTTTGACACCTTATGCATTTAAAATTGAGTTTTAAGCGCTTATAAATGCTTTATAAGCATATATGCAATTAAATATGCTCCAAAAATCAAAAAAAAAATAGATCTTTTCCCAAAATAGACTGCGAAATGTTGAAAAATACTTTCTAAAAATGCGTGGGGAGCGTAGAGACTCGAAACTTTACAAATACGGGTTAAAAAAATTAGAGAATTTTTTTGCAGCCTAGATCTATTTTTTGAACGAAAAAAGACACTGAAGATGGCGCATATTAGCTGAAACCGGTTTGTATCCAAACCAAACTTGACAAGGGATGACGAAAAATGACATCATATCGCTAGCTTAGAGTGCAAACTGTGTAAGTCCATTTTTATGAAAAAGTGTATTTTTATGTAGAACGCTAGAAAAATCAAATACGCACCACGCTAAATAAGTCTGTGATACTTGTCATATTTCTACCAAGGCTGCTCAACGAAATTAACAAAATAATTTTGTTTCAAAAATATCAATAAAAAATATCCAAAAATTATTTTGTTTTGCTAATTATCAGAAACAAAATTTTTTCGTTTCAAAAATTATCAATAAACCTTTAATCAGAATAATTTTGTTTCGTTGATATCAAAAAAATTAACAAAAATTGTATTTATTTTAATTCATGTACGTATGTATGTACCAGAGCTGGAAAAAACCAAGTACCAGTACAATTACCATTACCAGTACTCAGTAATTGAAAAGCCCAATTACCAAGTATAAGTATATTATACTGGTACTTGATACTCAGTACGTACATTTTTCAATTCTTTTGCAATTCTTTTCCAATTACTTTCAATTCTTTTTCAGTTGATTTTCAATTACTTTCAATTCTTTTTCAGTTGTTTTTTCAATTCTTTAATTTTTTTTTATTCCATTGTAAATATAAGATAACAGTTTAATAACAAGAAAATATTAAAACGAGTGCATACAATTTTTCGCTCAACTGAAGCTGATGGAGCTAGTGGTGTGTTTGTTCGTATTTCCACGTCCAAGATTATGGGATATTTTTTTAAACTTGGTAATTACATCTCAGGATCTCGTATATATTCTCTCCCAATTCGATGTGTGCTCCTTAACATTTTTCCTACAAATTGCGTGGACCTACAGTTTTTATACCGGCTCCGAACGGCGAATGCATTTTTTCATAGCAGAAATACACTCGGAGGGTATGCCGCCCACTGCCGAGAGGTGACCGCTATTTACAAAAACCCAATAATTGGGAATTTGATTAATTAGAAACATTTTTTTTGTGTTTCTCCGGACTGGGGTTACAACCCCAACGTAGTAACGTAAGCGAGCACTCTACCCACTGCACCACAGCGGCCCATAACATGTATGTACATACAACATAACATGTACATACATATATATGTACGATCGGAGAAAATTTGAAAATTTAAAAAAGTAGCATATTAAAAAAACCCACCCTAATGTACGTATGTATGTATGTATATTTAATAAAGAGTTCTTATAAGGGAATTTTCCTGCTTTTAGTGGCTGTAATATTTAGTATCCGATGTATCTTATGTAGAGGTTAGAAGAAAATACAATAGTTAAAATAAATTCATTGATTAAACTCCATGTAATTGAAAAGAATTGGTGGTAATTGGTGGTAATTGAAAGTAATTGGTGAAAGAATTGAAAAAGTTGTACTTAATTACCAATTACCAGTATAAAGTAATTGTACTTGATACTTGAATTTTTTAATTATCAAGTAATGGTACTTGGACCAAGTACAAGTACCAAGTATATTCAGTACTTCACAGCTCTGGTATGTACATACATAAAAACATACATATGTAAAATTTCTTTTCTTCATAAAAAACGAAATTATTGAAAAGTCAATTTTTCGTTTAAATTTGAAACTATGTATATCTATTAATTTTTTTTGATAACAGTTGAAACGAAATGGATTTTGTTATGTTTTTACGTTTATAAAATCGAGTATTTCAACAGAAACAAATTTTTTTTGTTTATTGTTAAAAATAACGTTATTTTGCAGCCTTGATTTCTACTCGTTGTTATTCAGTGATACGCAAATTGTGTAAGTCCAAAAAACGAAGAAAATTGTGTAAGTCCAAAATTTTACATGAACAGAAATTTTTGAAGTTAACTTCTTAGGCGGCGATACAGAGTTTTTATGGAGAGTGAAATTTGAAATTTGATGCAACGGAAGTTGCCCCCGAAATAGCAGCCATTTTAGTTGATTTTTAATTTAAAAAAAAATCAACCTTGATATCGCGTGGCGTTTCGAACTCAAAACCCCTCGTTTCCAGACCAGACTCAAAACCTCTGCGCCACCACACCACTTGCGTTGAATATGTCAAATGCTGCACTTAAATTGAACTAACAAGTTCAACTCACTCACGTATGTACATATACGTGTAAGTACATAACAGCGCTGTGGTGAAATAAGCGTGGTGAGAATGTTAATAACACAAGCAGAAATTAAAGTACACCGTTTGACACAACTCGCGTAACTAGCGCAGTAGCTCAGGTGAAGATGCTTGGCTTCCAATTTTTAAGTGAAGGTGGTTCAAGTCGAGCCAATTTTTTTGTTCCTTTTTTTTCTATTAAATAATTTTCTTTATAATTTTTTATTAAATAAAAGTGCCACCCGAATATCGGGAATTACAAACTAGTTAATTATTAAGGGTATTCATCTAAAGTGATAAACTGCTGGTAAATGTGGTAAAGTGATAAAATAATAATTGTGATAAATTATCTGTCAAAATTTGTATGAAAATATATTTAAGCAAATTTTATCACTTTACCGAACGATTTTGTTGCGTAAATTTATTAATTTTGGTAAAATTCAAGTCTGACACATTGTCAGTTTTACTTTTTCAATTCAAAAGAAGAAATTGTGCTTTCTTTCGGCATTTTAGCACGAATTATTAAAATAATTTCTACGAAAATGTTATATGCATTTTTTTGTTTATTTTATTGGGTTTTTTATTTATTAATCAAGTTGACATTGACAGCTGACAAGAGTTTAAACAATTATTTATCAAGGTGCGTTCATGTAAAAATGAGGATATACTGATAAATTTTAACGATTTATTACTTTATCACTTTATATGAAGACCACTATTAAAATAAAAACGACCAAACAACCAATATAAAAACCAATCGGATGAGCCTGCCGATAAACAAAATCTAATAACAAGAAAAAGCCTTGCCTTTTCTATAAATAGAATTTGTACAAACAAAAACACACAACCACATGTATGTACATGCGATAGTTTTCATTGCAATATCCCTGCAAAAAAATGTGCGATTATTCCCGATATACATAGATTTGTCCCGGATTGATTTCTTTCGGGAAAAATCGGTCCACAATTAGTCCCCGATTGTTCCCGAACGGGTATAAATGTAGACTAATTGTGGACGAATTGTTCCCGAACGGGTATAAATCTAGATTGATTATATGTAGAAATTTTACAAAAATATTCAATGTAGGGTAGATGTTCCAGTGAACGGACAAATAACTTTTTTTTCAACTTTGTGCTCAAGTATAAAATAATCAGTTAACTTTATTGAGACATTTGTATTTTATTTGAGACCACTAATTAATTCTTAATCGAATAAGCATATAAAAATTAAAATATAATTATTAGTTTTTCCAGAATAAATATATTTTTTGAGTAAAGTACTTTTTCACCAGTGACCGGACACTTTTTCCAGTGACCGGACAGCAAGGATCCAGTGAACGGACATATGTTTTTTCGAATAAAATACAACTAAAACCATGCTTAAAAGCAATTTAGATTTAAAATTAATGAAGGAGAATTCTTTAGAAATAAGGAATCATCTTGGTTTATTTATTTTATATTATTTAACAGCCTATGAAAGGATATAATATATTGGTCATATGTAAAGGACTTAAAGCGATTTAAGGAGACATGTTTCAGGAAATTATACATGTGTTACCTACTGTTAATAGTTTCTAAAGGTCTTTAGTTTATATAAAACTTTAAATTATTTACGATATGAAAATTTTTTTCCTAAACATATATATTTCAAATGTTGAAAAATTAAGTGAAAACTATTAAGGTGGGATATATATGTAGCTATTTCGAAAGGGGCTTAATATTTTCCATCAGTACCACTTTCGGAATGGAAGTTTAAGCTGAGATAAGATTTTGGGACCTCATAAATCCCACTCTTGTGACCGATTGCTTTATGCTTTCTGCTATAAGATTGCTACCTATAACTTACTTACTTACTTAATTGGCACGTAACCGTCTAGACGATTTTGGCCGAATCCAACATAGCGCGCCAGCTATTTCTTCTGCATTCAGCGGGTTTCGACCTACCTATAACAGCTGACAGTTAATATCCAGTTTGCCTTTCCATATATATGTATGTGGGCATTTTGCTAATGATGCTTATAATTCAGCAACATTTTAATCGATAAATACAATTGCAGCTTTTTATTTCGTTAAAAACTTGAATATGAGAGCCCAACTTTTAAAAAATTTGAAAAAATTATTGTGATATTATATGTTTTTCCGTATATGATATTCTTTAGGCAGTATTTCGCACATCTGAACATGAAATTTTAATATATTTTTCTAATTTTTCTTTCCGGAGCTTGCTTTTTGTAATAGTACATTCAGTATGCGTTCCAAACAGGTTAAATTTCAAATATAACCGACTGTCCGGTCACTAGATCAAGACATATTTTTCTATAACTCCAGTCAGCGGACACCTGTCCGGACATTGGAACAACGGCTAAATTGGTGTTCCAGTAACCGGACAGCTAATTTTATAGAAAATTGGAATTTTTTCAACAAAGTTTCTGTTTAAATGTAATTATACATCATCTGCCAATAGAATTATGCACTATATGGCATGTTTCCATGCCCAGATACTGATATTCATCAACTTTAAATATCTCTATACCACTAGCAAAAAAATAACTTTTTGATACATTTCTCTACAACCACCCACTAAATGCTATATCACAAAGCTTGTGTCACATCTATAGAAAAATTAAATTTATAATATAGTCAATATTGAATTCCTGCTTTGATTTAAATTAAATTTAATGTAAAATATTTAACGGTTTTCTATTTATAAGAGAAAAACCACGCTAGTGTCCGGTCACTGGGTACTGTCCGTTCACTGGAACATCTACCCTAGGTATGTATTGAAAAATAATAATAATAATAATAAAATGGCGCTATTATAACTCTGTCGAGTTTTATGGCCGAGCTTCTCTCCCAATTCGAGGTGTGCTCCTTTTTGTTTTTCCTACTAATTGTACTAATTGTAATGTATTGAAAAAACAATAGGTAAAACTAATTGAAACTGAAAATGACTATTTAAAAAATTTTAATTTATTGAATATATTCTTTTACAAAAGTAAAAGTACAAAAAGATTATACAATAAATGTTTATTTAAATAGGCATGAACATTTATAATTTTTAAAGATTGTTATAAAAAATATCCTTGGCTAGCAACTTTGAAAAATTCCTCACATATCTTTTACACTCGCATAATGCATTCTCAAAACAATAAATATTTGGAGAAAATACTTAATTTTTTTAAAAGATTTCACTACAAGATTATTCGATTATAAACTCTTCTAATATATATAACAATTTATAATTTTTAGACATTTTCATAAAAAATAGCCTTGGCTTACAACTTTGGATGAAAGCGATTAATCTACATTTGTACCCGTTCGAGATAAAAGAGATTGATCTACATTTGTACCCGTTCGGGTATACAAGTTGCACAATTAGTCTCTTCATAGGACATGCTCGAACAAATGCGATCAATTCGCTCCATATAAAGGGTTGTAAAATTGTATTAGTCGCATTCTCCCTTACGATAGATCCCGGACACTCTCCGGATTAATCGCATTTTTTCAGGGATGTATTTTCAAATTCGCTTCTCATATGATATGTATATGAAACTTGTTACTTGTTGCTTTCGAGCCAATATAAATTGAAAACAAAATTATTTGAAATATTGAACAAGATGTAAGAAGTTAACTTCTATCACGTGTACTATGCTACACGCGGGTTTTTTGTTTTTTTTCATTTCGAAATTTTTTTATTTTTTGTTTTTTGTCTCTCCTACAAAGTTTGAAAAAAGGACTTACACAATTTGCACTCTAAGCTAGCGATATTACTACCCTGTCGGAAAAGCAAGCCACCAAAAAGTAATACTCAATTATAAATGCACATTCTGCCTTGCCCTAGTGATAACGTATGTACATATATACATGTATGTATGTATGCATTAGGGATTCCAATCCCGGGATCCCGCCCTTTTGGACACCCCGAAAATCCCGGGATCGCTAGAATTTTATCCCGGGATTTTTGGGATAAGATAAAGACGGAATATTCCTTATAGCAAAGAAAAGTTGTATTTTATATAATTTTTAGTGGATTCAGATCTGTATACCAATAGCATTTCCTATTCAGCATGAAAATGTTGCATTATTACATTGCACCATTATCAACATGTGCCCTGTGCCCTATAAATGTTGCATTTTTCATGTGATGAATGAAACAAAAATAATGCAACCCTTTACTTGTGCTAAGAGCAGAAAATGTTGCCCGTAGTCGGGCCAGTTTTATATTTTGTCAATAGAACAAACAGCCTTGAAAAAGTGTTGAGTCTGTGTGGAAGAGAACAAAAAATTTGACAGCCCGAAGAAAGTGCGACATTTTTGCCAGAATAAAAAAGTCCATTAGCCAAAGTAAGGATTAATATTTTTGATGTTTTTTTAATAATCAAATTTTTTTGTCGTGAAGTACGCGTTGTAAAGAAACGTACGTTAGGTATTTTTAAAGCATTTAGAATTCTTGTGGTAAAATTCATTTGATAATTTCTATTTCCTGATTTTTGGTCATTTATTTCCCAAATGGTTTTTGGAATTTTCCCATATGGAAAGTAAATAATGGAATTTTAATTAGACTTGATAGTTTTACATTAGAGCGCTTTCACATTACTCGGTGCGGTATCGGATCGACATTTTTGGGTTTTACCGAAAGTATACGGAAACCTTACCGACCACATGTATTTCAATTGGTGCTTTCACATTAGTGTTGCATACATGAAATCGGAGCGGACTAATTTCGGTATACCGCAACGCGGTAAGACCGGTCAGTAAAATTTGAGGAATTACTGCATACATTTTTGCGGCGTAAGAAAAGAAGAAGAATAAAGTCAGTGAAAATCTCGTTTCGGCTATAAATTTTGCAAGCTATAATGCCTTCGTCTTCACTGAAAGACATTATTGTTATTATTGAGTGATTTGTTGAATTCTAAAATTTTATATTTTTAATTTCGATATTTGTTTTCCAATTTTCTGCCGAAAGTATTCCCACAAGTGTGAAAAACACTGCAACGCGGACTCGTTTCGGTAAGATGAAAATACCGAGAAAAAATGTCGATCCGAAGTCTTACCGAGTAATGTGAAAAGGCCCTTACTCTACTAAAATTAAATACGCAGCTGCATCCCCGGAATTCATATCAAAATATGTGCCTCCGATTTTTAAATATTTTCGGAAGTTGCATTAATTTTCAGAATTTTTCGGCAAGCTTGGAAATATTCGCTTAAACGAAGTGTGTCGTTAAATTCTAAAAATTTTTATTGGAAATTATCAAATGATCGCAAACCTTTTTATCCTAATATCCTAAAAGTACCAACTATAAAGGAAAATGTTTTGTTCACCAAATGTATTTAATTTTCTTTGTTGATTGTGTTTTTTAAAGTAACTCTTAAGTGTTATTAAATAATACGCATGATTTTACGTTCCTATTTTATTTTGTTAGTAATGAAATAATAAAAAATGGCAATAAAAATCTATTTTTTCTTTGCATGTTAAAGTTGTAGCGCTTCTCGAAAATATACATATTTAATTTTTCAACCTCAAATGTGGGAAAATAATACTGGTCGACAAATTTTTGTAACAGAAATAAAATTCTACGTTTCAAAAGGATTTCGGTGCACTTTTTGAGATATTCATGTCCAAAGAGGCGAAAAACGCGGTTTCTGGCCATATTCACTCCTCAATATCTTTAAAATTGCCCACTTTCATTAAAAACTGATTAAATCTATTGAAAGCACGATCATTTCTCTTGAAGACAATGTTTTGCTTTTTCGGATATCTTACTTGTAACTTGCAAATTAAAATTTTGTAGCACGCTTTTAGGCAGTTTATTATATTAACAACAAACTGTGCGTTAGAATGAAATAAGTGAATTAATTTATATTAATTTATCGAAAATACGACTAAATTTTGCGTGACTGAAACAAAAATTCCAATCAGTGGCCTACTATGTATATATTTTCTATACTGAAATAAAAATAGTTCGGCAGAGCAGCTACAAAACTTGATTTCGATTAAAACAGCGCTACAAATACTGCCGTTGATTTCAAAGAAAAATACCTTATTGTACAAAAACATATATTTCTAGATCGTTCGAATTGATCGTTCTTTCAATAGCTGCAATCATTTTTTAATGAAAGTAAATAATTTAACAGATTGAGCAGTGAATATAGCAAAAAATCGCATAAATATCTCAAAACCTACAAGTATTACCGAAAATCCGAATTCAGATTCAGATTCAGGGCACCGAAATCCTTTAGAAAAGTAGAATATTATTCGAGTTAGAAAATTTTTTGGAAATTTTGTCGGCCTGTATAATTAATGTCCAAATCCCGGGATAAATCCCGGGATCCCGGGATTAGAAAAAAAATCTCGAAAATCCCGGGATCGTAAAAATCGGAAAAATTGGAATCCCTAGTATGCATGTATGTACTATGTACTAGATGTTAGCTGAGTAAAAATAAATTTCAAAACTATGTAAGAACGGTATTTTTGTTTTTGAAAAATGCGTCCACGATCATCGTTGGAAAATTGCCGCGTCATGTCGGTTTATTTTAATTTTATAATTAATGAGTAATTCCAACTTTAGTATCTAGCACACAATTTAATTTTGTTTAGGGCAAGTGAAAAAAAAATTATACACCTGCGGGTCAATTTCCGTTCTGGGAAAACGTGAAATGAAAAGCTTTTTCACGTTTTCATTACATTTGTGATTCTCGTTTTATGAAAAATGAAATCAACTGTCTCAGCGTTTTGACATGATAAAAATAAATTGAAACGGAACAAGATTTTTTCACAATATCACTTTGCACTTGATTCCTGTATCGTGTGAAAATGAAAAGATTTGTCAGAATATTATCATATGAAAAATTATTTATCACAGATAATTTTTCTGGGAAAATGGAGGTGAAAAGTGGAGTATGCGGCAAAAGCGCTCGCTGTATACTGTTTTTTTTTTTTATTTTTTGTTGTTTTTTTTTTATTGGTTGTTTATATGTACATTAGGCATATAACAAATTTTGACGAAAAATTTGGCATACCACCACGTGGTGGCAAATATTGTACAAGTAATGAATATCACTTTTTTATGTGATTTCGGTTCAAAAACGTTCCGCGCAAAAATGGATTTCTAAAAAAAGTCAGATTTTTTTTTAATTTTTTTTTAATATTTTTATTTTTACATTTTTGTCAATTGTTATATGAAATAAGTTTTAAGTTTAAAGTATGTGATAATTTCCACATTTCTTTTAATAGACCTTAAGGTAAATATCTATTATTATGAAGAAAAACGTGTACACTGTACAAAACTTTTTTTGTTTTTTTCAGCAGTTCTGATAAAAAGTAATTTCGTTTTGCGCGGAAACTTTTTTGCAATTTCGCAAAAAAAAAATACCGGGGTTCATACTTTTTTATGATCTATTCGACTATGGTATGCCGTTTTTCGTATTTGCAAAAATTGTAAAAAGTTATAGGCCTAATGTACATATTTATGCTTTTGTTTGTTTGTTTGTTTTGTTTTTAAGTAATATTTTCTTTACGTTAATTTTTTTGTTTGTTTTTTATATGTTTTTCTATTACCTTATTTTGTTATTTTTGATCTTTTGTTTATGTTTTTATTTTTTTATGTGAATCTTTTGTTTAATTTTTTTATGTTTTTATTATTTTTATTTTAAATACTGTGGCCTCTGTAGCGTAGTGGGTAGAGTGCTCGCCTGGCATACCAAAGGTATCGGGTTCTAACCCCAGTCCCTACAAACAACACAATTTTTTTCTAATTAAAAAAACCCAATTATTAAGTTTAAAAAAAAAAATAGCGGTCACCTATCTGCAGTGGGTGGCATACGCTCCGAGTGTATTTCTGTGGTGAGAAAGCTTCTCACAAGAAATGCATTCGCAGTTCGGAGCCGGCATAAAACTGTAGGTCAGCTCCATTAGTAGGAAACCAAATAAAGTTAAGGAGCACACCTTGAATTGGGAGAGAAGCCCGGCTATAAAACTCGCCAGTGCATTGTTGTTAAAACGACTGAAATAAGGACTTTATAGCAAAGAAGAATAGAATATATGTATCTAAATTACATAAATGATTTATAATTAAAAATTGATTTTTCCATTTCATGAACTTTATTATTAGCAATGCTTTATGTAATAATGTCGTTAGCGAAAGCATCTACTAGTTGCAAACGACTTGAAATGGTCGTATGTGAGGTAATTTTACTTCAGGTTCTTCAGAGTCCTCTAAATTAACCTCATCGAATGGTACTCTTTCTGTTATAAGGCGAAACTGTAAGCCCACAACATATTATCGTTTAAAATTTAGTTGCTTTTTAATCTGAAAGAAAAAGTGTGCCAATACTTTTTCCACATAAAAATAGGACTTAATTCCATTTTCATGAATTAATGTAATTTTTTCTTATACGTATAACAAAATTTTTATTTCTTCTTAACTTTGTCTACTGTGCCAATACTGTTTTCCGTAAGTGTATATTATTTTTGTCTACAGAGCCAATACTTTTTTCAGTAAGTGTATATTATTTTTGTCATTTGTTAAATTTTGACATTTCCCCAATAACATAGTTATAAAAGAGTTGTGCCACTTTTTGATTTAGGGTGCGATATGTAATCATTATAAATATTCTTCATATAAGCATTTTTAACTTAAGTGTGCTCTGCCCAATCCACAAAAAAGGAGACTCCACAGTACGCGCCAATTATCGTGGGATAAGCCTCCTGAATATCGCATATAAGGTCTTAGCAAGTGTATTGTGCGAAAGACTGAAGCCTATCGTCAACAATCTGATTGGACCTTATCAGTGTGGCTTCAGACCTGGTAAATCTACCATCGACCAGATCTTCACAATACGACAAATATTGGAAAAAACCCATGAAAAAGGATCCGACACACACCATCTCTTTGTCGATTTTAAAGCCGCTTTTGATAGCGCGAATAGGAATTGCCTGTATGCCGCAATGTCTGAATTTGGTTTCCCTGCTAAACTTATACGGCTATGCCAAATGACATTGACTAACACCACCAGCTCCGTCAGAATTGGGAAGGACCTCTCCGAGCCGTTCGAGACCAAACGAAGTTTCAGACAAGGTGACTCTCTTTCGTGCGACTTTTTCAATTTGATGCTGGAAAAGATAATACGAGCTGCAGAACTTAACCATACAGGAAGCATCTTATATCACAAGAGTGTGCAACTGCTGGCGTACGCCGATGACATCGACATCATTGGCACTAACACGCGCGCCGTATGTTCTGCCTTCTCCAAGCTGGATAAAGAGGCTAAGAAAATGGGTTTGGCGGTCAACGAGGACAAGACGAAGTACCTCCTGTCATCACACAAAGAAACAGCACGCCTTGGCAGCCACGTCAATGTTGATAGCTACAAATTCGAAACTGTTAAGGACTTCGTCTATCTGGGAACCAGCATTAACACCAAGAATGATGTCAGCACGGAGATCCAACGAAGAATCACGCTTGCCAATAAATGCTACTTCGGACTAAGTAGGCAACTGAAAAGTAAAGTCCTCTCTCGACAAACAAAAATCACACTCTACAGGACGCTCATCGTTCCAGTCCTCATGTACGGCGCAGAAGCATGGACAATTTCAAAATCAGATGAGATGGCACTTGGAGTATTCGAGAGAAAAGTTCTTCGTAAGATTTATGGACCTTTGCGCGTTGGCGTGGGCGAGTATCGACGGAGATTTAACGATGAGCTGTACGAGCTTTACACAGACATCGACATTGTTCAGCGAATAAAGATCCAGCGGCTGCGTTGGGCAGGTCATGTCGTGAGAATGGACGAAGGCGCTCCGGCTAAGGAAGCATTTCTATCGAAACCCGCTGAACGCAAAAGAAAAGGGAGACCTCCACTGCTTTGGGAAAATCAGGTGGACAGCGATGCTGCCTCCCTAGGTGTTCCCAAGTGGCGCCATGCTGCACGAAACAGAAGCAATTGGCGCGCTCTGTTGGACTCGGCCAGAATCGTCTAGACGGTTAAGCGCCAATCAAGAAGAAGAGAAGCATTTTTACAGATGTGTATATGAATATGTATGTATGCTAATGTGTTATGTATGTTAATTTAATAAGAGGCAGTATGTTTTGTGTAGAACAGTGCAATAGAAAAATTTGTTCCCACTTTCGTTTTAATGAACGTAAATATAAATATTTTGGGGAGATATACGCATTTTGTTTATAAGCCAAATAGAACACACACGTTTCTGTGTTTACTTCCCTACAACAGAGTTGGGCGATAAGGATTACGATTACAAAATGATTACGATTACAGTAATCGTAATCTTAGAAATTTTGAAATTACGATTACTGTAATCGTAATCGTCGTTACAAAAATTACGATTACTGTAATCGTAATCGTAAAAAACTTGAAATTACAATTACTGTAATCATAATCGTCGTTACAAAAATTACGATTACTGTAATCGTAATCGTAAGAAACCTGAAATTACGATTACTGTAATCGTAATCGTCGTTACAAAAATAAGAATTACTGTAATCGTAATCGTAAGAAACTTGAAATTACGATTACTGTTCTCGTTTTCTGGAATTACAATGTGTAAAAAACAGTGATATACTTACCCAACATCGTTTTCCAAGAAATAATAATAATTTTTACATACATACATACATATGTGTTTATTTCTCACACATTAAGTAAACAATTAAAACTGGGATGTGTATTAAGAAGAGAGAAAATTAGCGGAAATAATAAAGATACAACATTAAGACTGCTGTTTTGATAATTTACATTCAATAATATTCAATATTAGCCTTAAGCAGAACTAATTTTTCAAAAGAAACATCGTAAAGTGCATGGCGTCGAGGACTGTTTATAATGCCCGCCAACGAAAATAGCCTTTCCACAGGTGCTGACGATGTAAGCGGGGTGCTGAATCTTAAAGATTCTTTCTTTATCAGAGGATATCTTTTAAAACAGCCATGGCTACTATCAGCATCGTTCAAATATTTAAAAAAATCTTCTCCTATAATGTTTGAGCCACTACCAGGAAGCACTTCAGGTAAATCAATGTTTTCTAAAGGTATATTGAGTTTTAAATAAAATATATATTAAGTTGTTATATAGATATGTAGTTAGGTATTTACCGCCGAAGTCAAAAAAATCTTCATCTAATATTGGCTTTTCATAGTTATGGTCATTTACATCTTCAAAAGTTGCAGTGGAGTTTTATTACTTTTTAATTTTGTTATAAGGTAAACCTAAGTAATTTGTTTAGTAAAATCTAGCAATTGTAATACATATTTTTTATACTACATGCAAAATCCACATTTTACGAAGAAAATTAGTGTGAGCTACAGCTCGATTTTTATGCATGAGGCCATTGTTTCCAGCCCACTAAAAGCTGCTATCTCAACCGCAAATATTTCAAAATGTATATAATATGTGTGAAATTGCAAGCTTTACATAATTATTTGTAGTTTTTAGCACTTCTTTCAGAGCCAAGCATATTTTCCTCCCTACACCGTTTAGTATCAAAAAGCAATTTTAATAATTTTTTACATGTAATCCTTAAATGTTGTAATTTATGATTACAGAAAATAAGTATTACTGTAATCGTAATCGTCAAAAACTTGAAATTACAATTACTGTAATCGTAATCGTCGTTACAAAAATAAGGATTACTGTAATCGTAATAGTCAAAAACTTGAAATTACAATTACTGTAATCGTAATCGTCGTTACAAAAATTACGATTACTGTAATCGTAATCGTAAAAATCTTGAAATTACAATTACTGTAATCATAATCGTCGTTACAAAAATAAGAACTACTGTAATCGTAATCGTAAAAAACTTGAAATTACGATTAATGTAATCGTAATCCTATGTGTAATCGATTGCACATGTAATCCTTATCGCCCAGCTCTGCCCTACAAAAATAAGCAAAATATAAAGTTTGCTATTTTTATGCATAAAAAATTATGTGAAGTTAGAATTGAGGCCCTGAAAAAAACAAAACATTATCTATGTATATTTAACAGCGAAAAGGTGGCGAATTCGTAGTTTTGGTAAGTGCACGTTTAAGCGTGGATTGGAAGTAGTTAGACAATTGGATTATTGCAGCTAACGGCTACCGTACGGTGTTTACTTATACATATGAGTAATAAATACTCTGGTGTTATTAATTCTTGAATTTGTTTCACTTATAAGTACCAACAAATAAATATTAAATTTGCAAATTCACGCAAAGTAATTAAAAAAATAAAAAAAGGTAATTAAAAAAAACAAGCAAAAATGGCCGCGTTAATCATTGCCAATTTGTGCATTTACATACTCACCTGGAATGTGGGCTCACATCAACCGCGTGACCTTTCACTGATGGGCGCTCTATCGCTAGACGGCACAACGACTTGCCCCAATCAGCAGTTGCCGGATATTTATGTTGTGGGATTGCAAGAAGTGAGTACACGTGTCCCGAGTCAAATACAAAACATATTTCACGACAATCCCTGGACATGTGCGATAAGTAATCACCTCGCAAGACACGGCTATAAAAAGATCAGCACCGAACAGCTACAAGGCATGCTAGTAATGATGTTTGCCCAATCCCAACATGTACTCCACATCAAAGATGTGGAAGCGACTAGTACGGGCACTGGCTTAGTTAATCATTGGGGCAATAAGGGTGCGGTGAGCATACGTATGAGCCTGTATGGAATGGGTGTGACTTTCCTTTGTGCACATTTAGCTGCAAATGCTAACAAGTTGAAGGATCGCATTGAAGATTATAGTCAAATTATTAGATCTCATCATTATAAAACAAAATATTATAAACGCATAATGGATCATGATTACGTTTTTTGGTTTGGCGATCTCAATTTTCGTTTAACCGACAGCAATGCGGCCTCAGATGTATGCTCGCTGGTGGAACAGGGTAAATTCAGTGAGTTGTGGCAGCGCGATCAATTGCAATCGGTGCGTACGACAGGCCAAGCATTTGAGCTTTTCAACGATCAACAACCCACTTTCCCGCCCACATTCAAATTCTTTGAAGGCACATCCGTTTACGATCTCAACCGAAATCCAGCATGGTGTGATCGTATTTTATATCGTGTACGAAAATCTTGCCAAGCTGGTATAATTTTGAAGTTAGAACAATTATCATATAAGTCGCATCCCGATTATGTGCTCTCCGATCATAAACCTGTTACAGCTGAGTTTCTATATACAATCGAGGCGCAGACGCAAAAGGATAAGGAGAAGTATGAGTCGAAGCATGGCGCTGCTGAAAAGTCTGTACCTAAAAATTTTGTTATAAAATGTTTTTAACACGTTGTTATTAGCTTCACTTGTAGGTATGTATGTATTAGGGATTCCAATTTTTCCGATTTTTACGATCCCGGGATTTTCTAGATTTTTTTTTATAAACCCGGGATCCCGGGATTTATCCCGGGATTTGGAATTTAATTACACAGGCCGACAAAATTTCCAGAAAATTTTCTAACTTAAATAAAAGTCCATTTTTCTAAAGGATTTCGGTGCGCTGATTCTGAATCTGAAGTCGGATTTTCGGTAATACGTGTAGGTTTTGAGATATTCATGTCCAAAGAGACGATGATTTTTGCTCAATCTGTTAAATTACTTACTTTCATTAAAAGATAATTGCAGCTATTGAAAGAACGATCATTTCTCTTGAAAACAGCGCTTTGCTTTTTCGGGTATCTTATTCAGATATCTACGTTGTCTTCAAAAGAAATGATCGTGCTTTCAATAGATGTAATCAGTTTTTAACGAAAGTGAGTAATTTTAAAAATATTGAGGAGTGAATATGGCCACAAACTGCGTTTTTCGCCTCTTTGGACATGAATATCTCAAAAACTACACCGAAATCCTTTTGAAACGTAGAATTTTATTTCTGTTACAAACATTTTTCGACCAGTATTATTTTCCCACATTTGGGGTTGAAAAAAGTAAATACATTTTTAGAGAAACGCTACAACTTTAAAATGCAAAGAAAAAATAGATTTTTATTGTCATTTATTATTATTTTATTAGTAACAAAATAAAATAGGAATGTAAAATCATGCGTATTATTTAATAATACCTAAGAGTTACTTTAAAAAGCACAACCAACAACGAAAATTACATACATTTGGTGAACAAAACATTTGCCTTTGCAGTTGGTACTTTTAGGATATTAATAAAAAGGCTTGCAATCATTTGATAATTTCCAATAAAAATTTTTTTAGAACTTAACGACGCACTTTGTTTAAGCGAATATTTCCAAGCTTGCCGAAAAATTCAGAAAATTAATGCAACTTCTGAATAGATAAATATCTGATATGAATTCCGAGTATGCAGCTGCGTACCTATCTAATTTTAGTACAGTGTTGTAAGACTATCAAGTCTAATTAAAATTTTGTTTCCATTTTCCATGTGGGAAAATTCCTAAAAACATTTGAGAAATAAATGACCAAAAATCAGGAAATAGAAATTATCAAATGAATTTTGCCACAAGCTAAAAGCTTTAAAAATACCTAACGTACATTTCCTTTCAATGCGTACTTCAACACAAAAAAATTTAATTATTAAAAAAAAATCAAAAATTTTAATCCTTACTTTGACTAATAGACTTTTTTATTCTAGCAAAAATGTCACACTTTCTTCCGGCTGTCACATTTTTTTGTTCTCTTCCACACAGACTCAACACTTTTTTTTGGGATGTTTGTTCTATTGACAAAATATAAAACTGGCCCGACTACGGGCAATATTTTCTGCTCTTAGCACAAATAAAAGGTTGCATTATTTTTGTTTCATTCATAACATGAAAAATTCAACACTTTAATAGGGCACATGTTGATAATGCTGCCACGTAATAATGCAACATTTTCATTCAGAATAGGAAATGCTATTAGTATACAGACCTGAGACAATAAAAATTCTCTCTTTATCTTATCCCGAAAATCCCGGGATAAAATTCTAGCTATCCCGGGATTTTTGGGGTGTCAAAAAGGGCGGGATCCCGGGATCTCGGGATTGGAATCCCTAGTATGTATGTATGTATTTATGTAATTTCCTCCCAGCATAAAGGTATGCAACATATTAAATAATATTGATGTTTACAGCAGTGGTAATTAAAAAAGTCTAAGGTGTGTTAACTTAACCTCTCGAAAATTCTAATTTCAGAGCGTATTTTGTTTTTTTTTTGTTGCAAAATAGATATAAAAAAGGGAATCCCCAATTTATTCATATTACGCTCGGTAGTCGTTGGATTTTCGGCGCTATCTATACACTTTTTGTTAGTTTTGTTTGAATTCGATAATTATAATTGGAGTTTTTTTTGACCTTTTTTTTGACTTAGCGCATAAATACATATACGTATATTGGATTGTTACCTTGTTTTCTCGTTTTTATGAATAAAATTGAATAATACAAAATTTCATTGTAGTTTTTCAATGCAAATTGACCTAAATTTTAAGGTTTTATTGAAATAAAAAAACGTCCAGGAATTAGAATTTTTCAGAAATTAGAATCACCCTAAAAACAAAGTGGTTCTAATTTGTGAACCTCTACTGTAATTATTATTATTATGTGTATATAATAATAAATATTCTAAAATAATAATATGGTAAATTGTATACCTAAATAGAAATTGCCTGCAGTTACTGTACACAATAAAAGAAATCACTTGTAAGTTGCAATAAAATATATTTAAAAACATTTATGTACACTCTAAAAGCCGTTTCTACAAAATATTACTATGTACTTGCATAAAATTCAAACTATTGTACATAACAGTGGCTTAACGCGTTCTATTTCTTTAACTACCCAGTTAGAAAAGTGGTTATACATGTCCTTTAGAACGCACGAAACGATGCATGTATCGGAAAATGCATCCCAAAGTAGTAGCGAAAAGGAAAGGTATCGGCTCTTGAGAAATAAAACATCAATAAAAAAAATTGAAACATTGAACAAAAACAATTGAGGAGGTCCATAACAAAACGCAATAATTCCACCAAAACAATTAAACGAAAAAAACTAATTTAAGTCAATAGGATATATATTTTTTTTAAACTGTTGTTGTAGTTTAATAGTTATCTAAAAACAATACAAATCATAAAAAAAATTTTTATCTGGCAATTAGTTTTTAAGTTATTTAGATTAAAATAATGGAAATGTTGCGTTTTGGTCCGTCCAATAGTATTTATTTCATTTTGTTCTGAACATGTATGGAAATGTTGCGTTTTGATATAAACTAGGTTTGGAATTTTGGCTTTTTGCTTTAAATAATTTTTTTTTGATTTTAATTGGTTATACATATTCTATAGGAAAATTAAAAACTGTTTTATATCAACGGTTTTTATTGCATTTAAATCACTATATTAACATACAAGTATTACAATAAATTCACATTATATTACACTTTCATTGCAGTGTCCTCCTCCAAACAATCACATAAAGTTATATCATCTGTTCCATTGGCACTATTTCCCTGCTGATCTAAAAATATCTTGGTATAATACTCCAACTCAGATATTTTGGAGGTGCAGTGAAATAACGCCCGTGGAATTAACGCCCGCGGGCGTCAATTTTTCGTTTCATCTGAATATGGTGTATTGTTATTGGAAAAAGCGCCGCAGGCGAAAAATTGGAATAAAAAATAGCGCGATTTTTAATTCCAATTTTTGTTTTTTTTTTTAAATACGGTGTATTATTATTGGAAAAAGCGCCGCAGGCGAAAAATTGGAATAAACAAGTAAGGAAGCCTAAGTTCGAGTGGAATCGAACATTAGATACTCAGCTGTATGCTTTCATTGTTTGTTTGCGTTTGTTCGATATAGGGTGTATTTTATATGACACAAGTGCTGCATAAACAGGGCGCAGCCACGCCCATTTTCAAAATTTGTATCAATCATCCAAATAAGCATATAAATATTATTGTTAGTGCAAAATTGCATCCCTCTATGACTTTTAGTTACAAAAACTTCACGTTACAAATTCCAAAAGGGTGTTCCAGAAATATCTTTGTTAAAAAGTAGGCGTGGTCATAAACCGATTTCAATACATTTTTGCGTGTCTATTAACACATGTTATAAAAGTGTATAAACCAAGTTTCGTCATAATATCTCAGTTATTTGTCGAGTAATAGGCACGTAGATTCCTTTGTATAAAAAGAGGCGGTGCCACGCCCATTTTCCAAACTTTTTTATATTTTGTTTCCGGTCTATTGTAGAACTCATGTCACAAAATTTCAGTGATAGATCTTTATATTTGACAGAGAGATCGCTTAAAATGTTTTTATTAGGTCACTTTATAAAACCCATATATAAAAGTGGGCGTGGTCGTCAACCGATTTTGGAAATCTTTCGTCCACACATTTGGCTAAGTAAATATATCACGCGTACCAAATTTCATCGATATATCTTTAACGGTTTATGAGTTATGGCTTATAAAACTTTCAATATTTGCCCCTTAATAAGTGGGCGTGGCACCGCCCATTTTCCAAAATTTTTATATTTTTTGTTTTATGTCCCTAGTTGGTCTCCTGCCACAAAATTTCAGTGATAGATCTTTATATTTGACAGAGATATCGCTTAAAATGTTTTTATTAGGCCCCTTTATAGTTCCCATATATAAAAGTGGGCGTGGCCGTCAACCGATTTTGATAATTTTTCGCCAAAACATTTGTCTAAGTAAGCAAATTACGCAAAACAAATTTCATCGATATATCTTCAACGGTTTCTGAGTTATGACATATAAAACTTTCAATGTTTGCCCCTTAATAAGTGGGCGTGGCACCGCCCATTTTCCAAAATTTTTGTACTTTTTGTTTTATGTCCGTAGTTGGACTCCTGCCACAAAAATTCAGTGATAGATCTTTATATTTGACAGAGATATCGCTTAAAATGTTTTTATTAGGCCCCTTTATAGTTCCCATATATCAAAGTGGGCGTGGCCGTCAACCGATTTTGATAATTTTTCGCCAAAACATTTGTCTAGGTAAGCAAATTACGCATACCAAATTTCATCGATATATCTTCAACGGTTTCTGAGTTATGACATATAAAACTTTCAATGTTTGACCCTTAATAAGTGGGCGTGGCACCGCCCATTTTCCAAAACTTAATCAAATTTCTTCATAACGGCCTGAGCTCAATACGTGGGTAAAATTTTATCACTCTAGCTATATTAGTGGCTGAGATACCAAATTTCCGATTTTTTCTATATAGGAAAAGTGGGCGTGGTCATGGTCCGATTTCGCCCATTTTCAATACCAACCGTCCCAGTCTCGATACCAACTTGCATTTCAAATTTCATCAAAATATCTCAATTTTTACGCGAGTTATCGTGCGTACGGACGGACGGACGGACGGACGGACGGACGGACGGACGGACGGACGGACATGGCTCAATCGATTTCTCTTTTCACCCTGATCATTTTGATATATATAAGTCCATATCTATCTCGATTATTTCATTATGTTACAATCCACCGTTATGAAATCAAAATTATAATACTCTGTGTACTAGTACAGCTGAGTATAAAAATCGCGTGATTTTTAATTCCAATTTTTCGATTCTTTATATTTTTTTTAAATCCCCTTCTAAATATTCAAATACTCAATCAAAATAAACAAAGCTTCAGTAAATTTCTATAATCATTAAGTAAGTAAATATTTAAATACTCAATCAAAATAAATAAAACTTCATTACATACATATTGGCACTTTCAGACCACAATCTAAACAAATACTCTTATAGAGTTTTCAACAATTTGACGACAAACCGGGCACAAAATATTTATATTGCCATTTACAATTGCAACCTTACTGTGCTCTCCAAAGCAATCCGCATACAATTTAAAGTGATTGCATGGGCTTAAGACATCGCGTGGCTTGATAAAACAAATAACACACAACAACATGCTTTGACTCTCCCAAAATTGTCTGCCGTTTCTTCATAGTCAGAACAATCCATTTCGGATACATCAATGTCTTCTGTGTCACATGTCTTATTTTCGGGATTACTTATTTGATTCGCCTGCGGCGCCTTTTCCAATAATAATACACTATATTTAAAAAAAAAAACGAAAAATTGGATTTAAAAATCGCGCGATTCTTTATTCCAATTTTTCGCCTGCGGCGCTTTTTTCAATAATAATACACCATATTTAAAAAAAAAAAAAAATGGAATTAAAAATCGCGCGATTTTTTATTCCATTTTTCGCCTACGGCGCTTTTTCCAATAATAATACACCATATTTAAAAAAAAAGAAAAATTGGAATTAAAAATCGCGCGATTTTTTATTCCAATTTTTCGCCTGCGGCGCTTTTCCCACTAATACACCATATTTAAAAAAAAAAACCCCGTCTGCGGGCTTAATTGCCCTTTCGAAAGGGAAATAAAGCCCATATCGCCGAATAGGGCGCGCGGGCGTTCTTTCCCTTTGTGAATGGAAATAAAACCCACGGGTTTAATTTCGTTTTATTCGCAGGCGCTATTTCTTTTTCAAGAAAGGAAAAAACACCCACGGGTGTTATTCCCTTTTTTTGGGAAATAACGCCCGCGGGCGTTAATTCCACGGGCGTTATTTCACTGCACCATTTTGGACCACTGTTCGCCAAAGTTTTCTCAAAATATTTAGCATAAAAAGAATTAGCAAATGTGTTTACAATATTAAATGCAAAGTAGTTATTCACAAAGGTAGTTTAATCAAAGAATATTTCTAACAACCATAAAAATAAAATTAATTTAATTGGATAGATATGGAAATGTTTCATTTTGGTCTGAACTAATATTTTTGGTGTTGAATAACTGTAAAATGATTGACCTTTGGTATGTTTTATAGCAATGGTTACATAGGTTTTAATGCGTAGAATTGGATTTAGTTAAAAAACCAAAATATTTGAAATTTTTTTTTTTACAATGATGACAATTGTTCATAGATGCTTTTTCGAAAAAAAGCGGAAGCATAAAAGCATCACTAAAGCTCAATATAATGTTGAACAAGTAAGGAAGCCTAAGTTCGAGTGGAATCGAACATTAGATACTCAGCTGTATGCTCTCATTGTTTGTTTGCGTTTGTTCGATATAGGGTGTATTTTATATGAAACGAGTGCTGTATAAACAGGGCGCCGCCACGCCCATTTTCAAAATTTGTATCAATCATCCAACTAAGCATATAAATATTATTGTTAGTGCAAAATTGCATCCCTCTATGACTTTTAGTTACAAAGGCTTCACGTTACAAATTCCAAAAGGGTGTTCCAGAAATATCTTTGTTAAAAAGTAGGCGTGGTCATAAACCGATTTCAATACATTTTTGCGTGTCTATTAACACATGTTATAAAAGTGTATAAACCAAGTTTCGTCATAAGATCTCAGTTATTTGTCGAGTAATAGGCTCGTAGATTTCTTTGTATAAAAAGAGGCGGTGCCACGCCCATTTTATTAACTTTTTTTATTTTTTGTTTCCGGTCTATTGTAGAACTCATGTCACAAAATTTCAATGAATTATCTTTATATGTCACAGAGATATCGCTAAAAATGATTTTATGATGTCACTTTACAATACCCATATATAAAAGTGGGCGTGGTCGTCAACCGATTTTGGTAATTTTTCGTCCACACATTTGGCTAAGTAAATATATCACGCGTACCAAATTTCATCGATATATCTTTAACGGTTTCTGAGTTATGGCTTATAAAACTTTCAATATTTGCCCCTTAAAAAGTGGGCGTGGAACCGCCCATTTTCAAAAATTTTTGTATTTTTTGTTTTATGTCCGTAGTTGGACTCCTGCCACAAAATTTCAGTGATAGATCTTTATATTTGACAGAGATATCGCTTAAAATGTTTTTATTAGGCCCCTTTATAGTTCCCATATATAAAAGTGGGCGTGGCCGTCAACCGATTTTGATTATTTTCCGCCAAAGCATTTGTCTAAGTAAGCAAATTACGCATACCAAATTTCATCGATATATCTTCAACGGTTTCTGAGTTATGACATATAAAACTTTCAATGTTTGCCCCTTAATAAGTGGGCGTGGCACCGCCCATTTTCCAAAATTTTTGTACTTTTTGTTTTATGTCCGTAGTTGGACTCCTGCCACAAAATTTCATTGATAGATCTTTATATTTGACAGAGATATCGCTTAAAATGTTTTTATTAGGCCCCTTTATAGTTCCCATATATAAAAGTGGGCGTGGCCGTCAAACCGATTTTGATTATTTTTCGCCAAAACATTTGTCTAAGTAAGCAAATTACGCATACCAAATTTCATCGATATATCTTCAACGGTTTCTGAGTTATGACATATAAAACTTTCAATGTTTGACCCTTAATAAGTGGGCGTGGCACCGCCCATTTTCCAAAACTTCATCAAATTTCTTCATAAGGGCGTGAACTCAATACGTTGGTAAAATTTTATCACTCTAGCTATATTAGTGGCTGAGATACCAAATTTCCGATTTTTTCTATATAGGAAAAGTGGGCGTGGCCATGGTCCGATTTCGCCCATTTTCAATACCAACCGTCCCAGTCTCGATACCAACTTGGATTTCAAATTTCATCAAAATATCTCAATTTTTACGCGAGTTATCCTGCGTACGGACGGACGGACGGACGGACGGACGGACGGACATGGCTCAATCGATTTCTCTTTTCACCCTGATCATTTTGATATATATAAGTCCATATCTATCTCGATTATTTCATTATGTTACAATCCACCGTTATGAAATCAAAATTATAATACTCTGTGTACTAGTACAGCTGAGTATAAAAAGGAATGCCTGTCGTACTAAAGATGCGACTAAAATCTACCCCTATTCTGTCAGAATAGCTTATGTACATAATATATGTGACATACAAAGTGGCACAGTCTTATGTACCTACATCGGTAGGTATACATACATATGTACATATGTACATTCTTATGTATGTACATATATATATTTGTATTAATTGGTGAAGTACACAGAAAACTGGATTAATTAACTGTTATTTAAATTTTAGTACATATAACTTATTCTATTAAATGATACACATGCGTACAAACACGTGAATGAGGAAATGATAACAAAAGCTTGTTGTGAATTCTTCTGAATTCTTCTATAGAAGAACCGGCTTTGAAAAGCGTCAATGACTTGAAACATCAAATCACATAAAACTTTAATTTGCATAAGTAAATAACGAATTTTAGCACACATTGTATGTACATTTGTACAAAAATAAGCTTAATATAAGCGAATGGAGAGGTTTTTAAATAAATAGGCGCATACGTTTTGTGTTAAGAGAAAAAGCAACACTTTTAGATCCGCTTTCCGGACAGACATACATACATACAAAGTAACTCATTCTGATAGAACTCAAACTGACATCATAGTTTGTTATGCCTATGAAATTATGAAATGAATATAGTCTATGAAGAGACAAAAAGCCTCATTCGTTATTTTTCTTGTTTACTTCTACTAAGGTGCACTGTAGAGCTCGTCGATATAGAATGCATTTTATCTGTAATCTATAACAATATTCTACAGACAGTCAGACCGATTTCGGAAAAGATAAACTAAGGGGATTTACAAAAAAAAAAAAAAATAAAACAGTGCAGAAAAATGTCAATTTCAACGCGATCATTAAACTAGACAAATAGAAATTTTCGCTAATTATATGCCCAAATGCAATGAAAGAAGATAAAACAAGTAAGGAAGCCTAAGTTCGAGTGGAATCGAACATTAGATACTCAGCTGTATGCTTTCATTGTTTGTTTGCGTTTGATGGAAACACGGATTATTTTATATAAAGCGAGTGCCGCATAAAGTGCGCGTAGCCACGCCCATTTTCAACATTTTTATCAGTCATCCAACTAAGCATATGAATATTATTATTTGTGCAAAATTTCATTCCTTTATGACTTCTAATTATAAACATGTCACGTTACAAATTCCCAAAGGGTGTTCCAAAAATATCTTTGCTAAAAAGTAGGCGTGGTCATAAACCGATTTCAATAAATTTTTGCGTGTCTATTAACACAAGTTAAAAAAGTGTACAAACCAAGTTTCGTTATAATATCTCAATTATTTGTCGAGTTATAGGCTCAGAAATCTCGTATATTCCTGTTTCTAAAAAGAGGCGGTGCCACGCCCATTTTCCAAAATTTTTGTGTTTTTCGTTTTATGTCCGCAGTTGGACTCCTGCTATAAAATTTCAATGATATATCTTTATATTTGACAGAGATATCGCTTAAAATGTTTTTATTAGGCCACTTTATAATACACATATATAAAAGTGGGCGTGGTCGTCAACCGATTTAGAAAATATTTCGTCCAAACATTTGCCTAAGTAAGTATATCACGCGTACCGAATTTCATCGATATATCTTTAAAGGTTTCTGAGTTATGACTCATAAAACTTTCAATGTTTGCCCCTTAATAAGTGGGCGTGGCACCGCCCATTTTCCAAAATTTTTGTGTTTTTTGTTTTATGTCCATAGTTGGACTCAGGCGACAAAATTTCAATGATATATCTTTATATTTGACAGAGATATAGCTTAAAATGTTTTTATTAGGTCACTTTATAATATACATATATAAAAGTGGGCGTGGCCGTCAACCGATTTTAACTATTTTCCGTCCAAACGTTTGCCTAAGTAAGTATATCACGCGTACCAAATTTGATCGATATATCTTCAATGGTTTCTGAGTTATGACATATAAAACTTTCAAGGTTTGACCCTTAATAAGTGGGCGTGGCACCGCCCATTTTCCAAAATTTCATAAAATTTCTTCCTAGGGGCCTGAGCTCAACACGTGGGTAAAATTTAATCGCTCTAGCTATATTAGTGACTGAGATACCAAATTTCCGATTTTTCTATATATGAAAAGTGGGCGTGGTCATGGTCCGATTTCGCCCATTTCCAATACCAACCGTTCCAGTCTCGATACCAACTTGCATTTCAAATTTCATCGAAATATCTCAATTTTTGCACGAGTTAGAGTGTTTACAGACGGACGGACAGACGGACGGACGGACGGACGGACATGGCTCAATCGATTTCTCTTTTCACCCTGATAATTTTGATATATATAAGTCTATATCTATCTCGATTATTTCATTCTGTTACAATCCACCGTTATGTGATTAAAACTATAATACTCTGTGTACTAGTACAGCTGAGTATAAAAAAAAATGGTATTGATTATGTAATGGAGGAGATTCATAAATCTAAAACGAACAAATTCGGGTTATTTACATTATTTTCTTATCGACAAATTTATTTTAATAACCATCATTAAGACTGATAATAAAACAAAATAATGGGAGCTTTCACATGCCTGTAAAGATTATTACTTACTATTGCAATAATTTCAAAGTTCACATGTATTTTTTTCCGAACACAATAAAATCTGTTCATCAAATAGGCTATAGGTATTTACCTAATATTTTTGTGAGCGGTTCATTGATGTTAATCACGAGCATTCTCTATTCTGTTGGCTAGTAAATACATACATAAATATATTCATTTCCTGTGTTAGGCATTCTCTGGTTCCGGTATCCTTATTCAATGTGAGTTTTGTTAGTTTTTTCTTTACGATAAATTATAATTTATTGCACCTACATACGTCTCGCCCGTTTTATGGAATAGGGATTTAACTCGAAATTTTCGATTTCTGGGATTTTGCCATATATTTAAATAACTGGGTAGTGCCTTTGAGTCTAGTCTTATAAAATACTCAAAAAGATAAAAATGGCGGAAATAAAAGTGATTTTGTAGTTAGCCGTAGAAGGAAACTATTTGAAATTATAAAACTTTATTTGCGTTTTCCCAAAAAAAAATTTTTTTGAGTTAAATCCCTATTGCATAAAACGTGCGATCTGCAGATAACAGAAGTCATGTGGCATTGAGATGTTGGTTTGGTCATTAGGATCTTTGGTTGGTTACATGGATCTTTGGTTGGTCTCCATCATGGCCTTTGCCTGTATTTTTCCTACAAAATTATTCTCATCCAACCATATTCTCTTCGCACCCGAAAACTTTAAAGATGCTTGACTTATACAGCACACCATCACGCTACTCTGCATTTGTATGGCTATGGCTCCTTACATGACAGCAACAGTCGGCTTAAAAAGTGTTAACTGAGTGGCTACTGGCTATGAGCGAAAGAGCATAATACGCAGGTACTTTGACCCAGAGATTAATATGTATCTCTAAAATACAGAGTCTAGTTCAGCTAGTGGCAACAGAAAGAAAAAAATCCCCTTTTCTTGTTCGCTGACAGACGAGTGCAAGAGGAGTGTAACCAAATCTGCTTCAAAGTCAAGTCTAGGCACTAGAAAGGCCACTCCAAAGAAGGTATAAAAAGTTCGAATAAAAAAATCGCGTATATATGTATGTATATGTACATATGTATATGTTTATTAAACATTGTGTGAGTTTCTAAGACAGAGCTGTTGTAGTAACTGTAGAGTGTTTGTCTTAGAAACGCACTGTTGAGCAATTCCGCGCAGCTCAACAGTTGGCAACTTTTCGCCATTTTTTCCATCACAAATTTTATTCGCTACTTCAGCTCAACATGTTGTGTAAAGCCAAACAGCTGATAAATTCATCAAGCCGTTCCTAAGACGTAACTGTTTAACTCAACTGCTACATAACTGTTGAGCTCAACAGTTGCGGAGCAGCTTTGTCTTAGGAACTCACCCATTATATTCTTTTTGATATTGATTGTTATCAATTAATCAAAAATATTATATATTAAGTCGTTTAGCGACACAGTTATCGATTGATAAAAATCAATAAAATAAAAAGTACCCGATACCAAAAACAATGCAATATTCAGCAAACAATGAAAAAGTTTTTTTTTTAAATTGTTTGTCATAAGAGCGCGCTTCATATATAAAACGGCTGGCTATGGTGAATGAGCATTCATTGCCAAATGAACGATCGCTGATGGAACACCTACAAACGAAGCGAATATTAACGTGTGTATATTTGGATGTATGTAAATTGGGCTAGTAACAAAAACAAACAATAGAAAATAAATAAATTAAAGCACGACTTTGTGTGAAGTACTCGGAAGTCAGTCGTGTGAAAATACATAGCAAAACGTGTCTATCAGCAGCGATTTTGTGTTGGTGCAAAAGGTGATTCCCCCCAATGAAGTGATGACTACATAGTGAATGGGCAGATACATACATACATATGAATGTAGTTAGATTAAAAACTATTATCGTGAATAAAGTAAAACAGCGACGGATGTGTGAAGATCGAACAAACAAAAAATACTAAAAATTAACAACAATTAAATAAATTAAAATATAAACTGAAAATAATGAAAATTGCATGATGAAATTGGTACTCAGTGCGAAGTTCAATGCATAAGTTCATAGAAAGTGAGCAATGTTAGTTAGGTATTAAAATAAAATAACAAAAAATATAAATAATCAAAGTAATTCAAAGAAAAAAGCCAAGCTAACAAAAAATGGGCGTATGTGTAATTGATTCCGAAGATCCAGCGGGCTATGATGGCACACCTGGTAGTAGTGATAACAGCAGCAGTACGAATACTGGTTGCAACAACTGTAATTGTAACAGCGGCGCTAACAGTAACAGTGAAGGTGAAAAGAGAAGCACTTGCTGCTGTACATGCAATTGCATGCACCTTCAAGCAAATGCAGCAGCACTGCCAACACTGACAATAACATTTGCAAACCACAACAAAAACAAGGGCGGTCATACAACAGCGAACAACACATATCACTACACTAAAACGGAAACGCTGCATATACCGCACGATGCATCAGCACCAACAGCAACAACAATGATTGAACATTTAACAAAAGATTTGATAGGTAATTCCAAGGAATATCGCATTGACAATAACAAATGTGATTTACGTATAATTGGTAATAGCAATCGAATACGCATCGGTTGTAATCATGGTAATTTGCAAATCATCGGCAATAGTACAAGACTGAAAATAACAAATAATACGGGCCAAATACGTTACACAGGAAATGAGGGTCGCATTTGTTTGGGCAGCGATTCAGCACAACAAATGGTCGATTATATAGGCAACAATGGCAAATTGAAGGTTATCAAAGTGGCGGCAATGGAGCTGTTAAGTGCAAATAGTGTTGATAAAAATCAGAAACATACAAAAATCCCCAAAGCAGCGGCGACGACGGAAGTTAATGAAACGACGACGTTTACAAATGCGACGGAGAAAAAATGCGCGGCAACAGCAACAACACTGCCGTCATGTGCAAAAGCAAAAAAAGTGAAGGTGAAAAGTGCATCCATTGCTGGCGATTGCAGTTCACATCATTAGCGTCAATTTAATGAGTTATTTCGTCGAGAAAATCGCCATAATTTAAACAGCGCTTCAATGCCAAATTTGAAGAAAAATGACGGTGAGCATGAGGTGAACGATGATGGTGATTGTGATGGTGACGGTGACGGTGACGACATCAATGCAAAGTCTGCAAAAGGTGCTAAAAAAAATGGCAAAGAGCATAAAGTAAATAAAAAGTTTCTTAAAATCGGTCATAAAATTAATATAGTTAATACTTATGGTAAAATATACATAAAAAATGCCGTTAATGTTAGTATTTAATGTAAAAATAGTTGAGCTAAGTAAAAAGAAAATCGTAGCCAACAAGTTGAAGTTGGTAAAAAGAGTTATGGCGTTTTCTTTTCTACGAAAAAATGTTGCCCTCCTATATCCCAATTATCGAATTACATATCCTGACTTTCTATAAAATGGTTGAATTTGTAGATAAGGGTGCCCTCTTACTTAGTTAGAGGTCAATATTTGGTGAAAGGACCAGACAAACTTACAAAATGGCTAAGAAAATCGAACAGGGCAACATTATTTCGAGAAAAGAAAACGCCATTAGATTACAATTTTGAACTTTATTAACTTTGTATTAACGCAGCATCGATGTTATGGACTAGGCTCTTAGATCCCACAGTATTCCGAAGCATCAATATACCATAAGAGATGTGATTAATCATTATTAATAAAAAAAGTATAAAATGGGAAAGCACTGACAAAACATGACAAGGAAAGAATATAAAATGTAAAAAAGCTCTATTATTTACTAAAAAAAATATTTAAAAAATTGTTCAACAAGGACGAATTGGGGGGAGAAAAGTAAAATTAAGTACTAATTACATAGCTTTATAAGTAAAAGAAAAAATTATGTAAAAAAAACATTTTACTTTTCTTTTGACTGCAAAACGTTCAATGTTACTTGATACAATTAATATTTAACTTAATTAGCAAACTACTAGAATTTTATACGTAGAATTACATATGAGAATGAATACCTCAAAAATGGCTACCAATTGCGCAATTTATTGTATCATTATTGTTCCTAAAAGTCTACACAAGCTATACATATGTATATGTATTTTATGATTAGCGTACACTCAGAAAAAAAATCATCAACACGATTCATGTAAAATTAACACGATCGATCTTTACACATAGAACAGCAACAATTTTTTCAAATTACACGATGTTTTAAACATGATTTTGGCTTTGTAACTGTCATCTGAAAATTTGGTAAATTCAACCAAATTTTATTGTTGATACAACATGAAGAAATTTTAAAATATACAAGATGATTCATATATAAAATTTTATTCCTAAATGTCATTTGGAATTTGGTTTATTTAACATGATGATAGTGTCAATATAAACTAAAAAAATGTTAGAAAAATGACGTCCCAATTTTAGTGTTAATACAACATGAAAACAAATGTCAGAACAAGAACCACAATTAACAATAAAATTTGGTTGATATAACACGAAACAATGTTCAAACATAAACGTCATTTGTATTTTTGGTTTATTCAACTCGATCATAGTGTCAATGTAATCTAAAAAAAAGTGTTAAAAAAGAACGTCAAAACTATTTTGAAACATACATATTTTTTTTTGATCATTTGAAGTCTGATTTTCGTGCAAAACGCAAATTATAATTTTTAAAAAAAAAAAGGAAAATTTTGTGCCGTGGCAGTGATGCGAGTTTAGCATCATTGTCAGTTCGCGATAGTGGGTTTTCGATTTATATTTTCAGTTTGCAGGTGAGTTAAAAGAGGATTACATTTTTGTTTCTAAAAGTATTTAATGTTCAATATTTTATTTTTCCTCTTCATAGGTTGCAATATCACGAGGAGGTTTTTTAGCGAATGGGGGTTTGCGTGCAGCATGCGATTGTTGCATTAGCGGCCAAACATTACTCGGTGCAAGTGATAGTACTATCGCCCATGTATAAACTATCGCCGGTACATTTGTGTTCGTATGAGAAGGACGCCTTCAATTTGGTCAGTTGTGCGGGTGATGTACGAATGTGCTTAATTGAAGTGATGATTATATATCTTATGTTTTATATGTTTTTTTATTTAAAAAAATAAATTGTACAATCAAAAAGACTTTGTAGTTAATTTAACAATAAATTTAATGTAAAATCAAAAAGATGTTATTGTTAATTCAACAGGACCATTTCGTGTTAATTTAACCAGCTTTTATTGTAACATTAACTAGTTAAAATTGTAAAATCAACAGGAAGACTCAATACTTTTTAGTGTTAATTCTACAGTTGTCATCCTGTTAAACTAACACTTGACAGTAGTGTTAAATTTACACGATTACATGATGGCATACATTAAGAATCGTGTTGAAAAAAATTAACCACAAAATTTGTTGATTTTTGGTTGATTTCACACTATTTTTTTTCTGGGTGTAATAAAACGTATTAAAAACTAAGTCATAAATGTAAAAAAAACTGAGTTGTATAACCAAGTCGTTAGAATAATGAGCAATCACATTACAAAAACATTGTAAAACAATTTACATGTGTACATATGTATGTACATATATTGAGAAATGTGAACATACATACATACATACATACATATGTATGTAACTAAGAAAAAAAATTTATAGAATGTTAAGAAAAAATACTACTTGCCATCCTATGAATGACATGACAATAAATACATACTATCTATGTATAGATATATTTCAGCAAAAAACTATTGTTTATTTACAGAGCTGCTCTAGGTTACTATAGATTGAACTAGATCACAAAATTGTATTTCATGACAATTTTTCGTACTCTAAGACCAGCCACACGTGACGGCAGAAAACGCGCAGAACTTGGGCAGGCAGAAAACTCCGGTTTACAAAAACCCTCGATTTCCTTGTATTTCTGCCAATGTGCACACATGAAGACGCGCGTTTTTATGGCTTTCTGCCCAAGTTCTGCGCGTTTTCTGCCGTCATGTGTGGCTGGTCTAACTTGCTCCGATTTACTCTACACTTTGTTTCATGAGCCGCTCTAAACAGATCTAGAGCACAATTTTTTGCTCTAGCTTTTTTTTTGTAGAGTAAGTTAGAGCAGTAAATTTTGACAACTGTCAACAAAATAAATAAATGAAATTTGAAAAACAAAAACAAACAAAAAATGGAAAATTTGTTTATTCAAAATAAAAAAGGGAAAATTGTGGACATAGAGTGTTGTTGTTTCTCAATTTTTGCTGCATTTATGTTAAGTCGTATTGAAATGTGAATCAGTCAAATATTTTCATAATTGCTACCTAAAATGTGTTTCATGAGATGTTTGCTCTGAGTTACTCTAACTTGATCTATTTGTTTTTCGACAGCTGCTCTATTTTGATCTAACTTGAGCTGCTCTATTCTATTTTTGGTCTCATTAAACAAACCTATTAATATGTTTTGCTCTAAATGAATTAAGCTTTAAAGTCAGAGATTCAGTTTCATGACGTAAGACTTAATTTGGCAAAGCTTGAAAAGGTGAATTGTATGTACATATAGGGAAACTGGTAAGAAACTATTAACTATATATACATGTGTACATATAGGTACTTACATATGTACATATGTATAAACATACAAACAACAAATGTGAGCCCAACTAAATTGACTCAGCTAATTCAACCATCTAGGTATGTGGTATTTTTCTCCGAGTTTTTTTTTTATATTTTGCTAGTTTTCGTTATTTATTTCCCCACAATGCATTGGTATGAAACATATCGCACCCTAAATCAAAATTTTTCGAAATCGGTGTTCTCTCATAAATCGGTACACAGAATATGTCTCTAGCTACTGCCCAAAAATCTTTTTTTCCATTACATATATACATATGTATGTATATACCCTGCAGCGAAATCAACTAGTTATAAACTAATTGACAACTAGTTGGCCATACAGCTCAACTAGTCAGCCATCTATCTTTTTTCCATATTAGCAACTGGTATTTTTAACACGGTGATGACCTAGGAAATGGCAATTGTCAGTATCCACACCAGAGTCATACCACTTGACTGACTAGTCAGTATCCACACCAGCATCATACCAATTTGCTGACTAGTCAGTTTAGATATCAGAACTATACCAGTTGACTGACTAGTTTTACATGCTACTCCAATGAAAATAAAAATTGCAAAATAAAGTTTCTAATACATTTATTTAGTTATTGATATTGATGATATTTAAATTAAAGAATTCAGGCACTTTAGATTGGTATCTTGCATATTAAATATTTAGGTAAATTAACACTAACATTATGAATAAGTAACACGTTGACCATTCTAATCTTGACATTTATATTGATGATTTTCTGACTTTATACAAACATATCATGTACTTTTTTCTATGGCTGAAGTAGTATCTAATATACAGTGCTATATTAACATTTCAATCTATGTTATATTTGATTTAATGATCTAACAATTTGCAACCAACTAAATCTACAAGGGGCCTACTACGCAGGGTTCGAATACTACAACAACAATAAAGAAGTTGCTTTACTTTTACTGCATACTTTTACTGCATCCAGAAACCCCGGATACATTCGTTTTTTAATTTAAAACCCTTTTTTTGGAAAAACTTCTTGTTTCATAACTAATCTCAATTTATCCCCTATGAATCTAGTTGGGCAACTTCCATAATTTATCTAGTCAGTTAACTGGTAGGTTGGCTGACAAGTTTGGACTTTCGCTGCAGGGTAGGTACGTGCCCTATTCCAATAGCATTGCCTATAAAAAAGAAAAAAGTTTTTGTTGTTGTTTTAAAACAAATTAATCATCTACGGCATTTACAACATTCCTGACCCGACATGCACACACACCATATTGATACATCCGCACACACGCTGTTAAAAATTACCTTTAATATTAGTAGCAAAGGCGAATACGTATGTATGTATGTATATAAACAAAAGTACCCGTAAAACTATTTTAAGGTGAAGTGGGTTCAGTCGATTTTCCTTAGTCATCAGGTTTACTTAAATCTTCCAACATAAGTTCGTCGCAACCTAAATACATACATACCGACACATGTGTTTTTATATATGTGTGAGCAAAACTTTGATGTTGCTAATTGCAAAACAAAGCACCTCGCACGGTGGGTAGTCAATGTTAGAAAATAAAAAAAAAAGATTGCCAGCTTTTTTTTATGTAGTTTACTCCAATTATTCATACCTAAATGTATGCTATAAAGAAGGAATGAATTGTTACTTATACGCCCTGCGGCACTTATATATCGTTATTTGTGCAATATTTATCACGTTCAGAAGTGAGTTTCTGTAACAAAATCGGAGAAATTGTCGATCAAAATGACGTCACATTAATACGTTCCACACTTTGTCACCACCTAAAAAGCAGGTGAGAATCTATCTATTGACGTCATTATGACTTCACTCAGTCGAAAACATTGATAGAGTTCAGTTACAGAAACTCAGTACAGTTTAAAGATGAGACTGACACTACCACTAAAAAAAATTTCGCTCGGTATTTTTAACCAATCAACAATTGAAATATTGACGCTTCCGTGCAATTCTGTACTAAGTCTAGAAACTCGATTTGCAGGGGAAGCTCTCAAAGTTTAAATTCGATATGAAAACTTCAGTTGGGTAGATTGAATGGTCAATATCAAAACTTGATGTCATCTAAGTTAGGATACGCTGTGTATAAAACCGCAAAAAAGTAGAAACTTGCGAAATTATTTTTCATGAAAAACTTACAATGTTTTTATTCTATAAAAATCTCGCATTGTATTATACATAGGTACACTTTTGCTTACAACTTTGGATTTGATTGTGCAGTAGATACGACATTTTTACAGTATCGAAATTAAGATAGTACTTATTTCATGCCTGAAAATCTAAAAAATGGCAAAACGTACACGGAAAAAACTATAATGATGTCACATTCATATACTTATGTGGATATTCCTGTCTGATCCATAAACTATAGATGTCACATCAGGCGCGGATCCAGGATTTCGGCAAGGGGGGGGGTTTTGAAAATTTCCTTTTTTGGAAGATGTTTTTAAGGGCAGACGCTGCACATAGGTAGATTTTACGAATTTATGCGGCCAAAATTGAAAATTTTAAAATTGGTGCAAATACAAAATCCAAAATCGATCCACGTTTATAATAGACCGGGCGATAATAAACCGGTTTTCTCGGCTTTTATAGACAACGGGGGTGTCCCTGCCGCTAGTCGAAACTTATTATTCTCCCACTTTTCGACTTTTTATTTTTTACGTATTTTAAGTAACCCATTTTTAAACGTCAATATTTTCAGTTTTAAGACAGTTATCAAAGTAAATATCATGGATTCGAGTGCTTCAGGTAAATATCATTATTTATTGAAGAAATCGTCAACCTAGCATAATAAAAGACCCACCATTTTTAAGCTTTTAAGCATATTGGCCTTTCTTGAAAAAATATTGTTAATTTTTTAATTCAAAAGCATTTTAGTTATATTATCGCCTCCGATCGATTACCCGTCAATTTTTATACGGAAAAATGCAAAGCCAGAAATTATCAACAATGGATTAAAAATTGGCCTATTTGGAAAATTACCTGCTTTCTTATTTTTAGTATTTCCGATTTTTCAAAGTCAAGGAAATACTTATCATAAAAAGGGGCTAAGAATCCTAAAGCTACATTTTTTAGAAGAGTTTTGAGTATGCAATTTTGCAGCTCATTCAATTTTAATATAACAATATGCAACATTCAACTTTTTGAAAATTTTCATTGGCTTTTCGGAAATTTTAATTGGAACGGTCTCACCCTACACCCTAAGAAAAAAACTTCTAAAATTGACGGAATTTTTCACAGCATTGAGAATTTCACTTTTTACACTAAAATTGGTTGGCTACATAACATTATACTTAGAAATCTCCTCAAAATCTTCTATAAATTCTGGCCTTGCTTTGAAATTTTTAATCCACTTTCAGAAATTTCTACGATTTTTCAGATTTTTTCCATAAGCTCAGAAATCCTGCGATTTTTATTGAAAAATTTTCTATATTTTTAAACTAAAATAAGAGAGTAAAATTTTCGACAGAACTCTTTGAAATAAATTTAAAAACTTTGGCTTATGATTTTTTTTTTGAGTCACTATATATATTTTTCAATAAAATCGACTTTTAACTCAGAATATTAAAATTTTGCATTAAACAAGCAATTTGGAATAGATGTAGACCAGGGCTGCTCAACGCTCTCGTATTGAAAGTACAAAACTCAATATATCTACAAATTTTGTATATGCACTGAAAAATATTTTTGCTCATTTAAATTTTTTTATGAATTCCAATAAAATATTATTTTAGAATTTATTTTCAAATGGTAGTATCACATACATACAAATTTTTTTTGTTTTTTATATGAAAATTTTTTTAATACAAATTTTTTACAGTGCTTTCATTTTTTGAATTTTTTTTTTCATTACACATTTGTTATTGTAAATTTCGATTTCTTACGGCAGTGCTCGAGCTCCTATACAAAGTGCCTTTGCTCTGCTCATTCAATATGAATCATAGGCACATACATATCAAATTTTTTAATATCTAATGCCGTTTTCTTTTCTCGAAAAAATGTTGCCCTTTTTGATTTTCGTAGCTATTTTGTAAGCTTGTCTGTTAATTTTACTGAATATTGACTTCTAACCAAGCAAGAGGGCACCATTATCTAAAAATTTATTCATTTTGTAGAAAGTTAGGTTACGCAATTCGATAATTGGGATGTAGAAGGGCAGCATTTTTTTGCAGAAAAGAAAACGCCATAAGTGCTTATGGGAGTGCAAAGAAAATTTTATTTTCATATTTGAAGTGAAAATATGTATATGTGCCTATGATTCGGAACAAAACAAAAACAATTGTGCTTTGAGTACCTATGAGGTGAGCAGCCCTGATGTAGTACTTTTTGGTTATATTTATATTTTTAATAGAATTTTTACTTTATTGAAGTTCTTGTGTTTATATACTCAAATTTTTAAAGATTTATTTAGACAAGAATTGCGAAATGTCTCTGAAAAAGGCAATTTCTCCAACGATTCAGACATTTCTGACCAAATTAATTCTGTACAATCACGATAAAAATAGGGATAAGAAAGAAAAGAAAATAAATTTGCGATTTGGCAATTTGCGAATAGCATTTGACAAATTTGATTTTATGCACATGCGTCCAAAGGTACCTACATGAACTTTTTTCGCATGTAGGTACATATTAGAAGGCTGCACGAATGGATTCGAAACGGCCAACAAAATATTCGCGGCTGTCCAATTACAGTACCTACTTGTTTCTGTCGTTTTAGAATAAACGCAAGTAGAGCACAACCATAAACAGAACCAATACAATTACTTATTCGTAGCGACAATTACATGACCTTAAAAAGGTTCTGCAAATAGTGTACACTACTTGCGAATACTTCGAATATAATCGAAATATATGTATGTACATACATATTTTCATAAACACACATCCAGACGTTGTGTTCAGCAAAATTACGCTGCTAGTGTGAGTGTGTGTATGTGCATATGCATACACACTAGGGCGGGTCGATGGGTAGGGGCCAAAAAAAAATTAACAGGGACACATCGCATTTATAAAAATTTGGGTAATTTCAAGCTTTTTTGCCCAAGAAACCATATGTCTAAAATAAATTTCGAACCAGAGCTTTTTACGATCTACATATTTCCAACTGTTCTATATATTTTAAAATAACTCGGTAACCAATACTTCGATTCTTTTGATTTTTTCGGCATTAGTTAGGAAACTTATTTGGCATATTAAGGTGGTTTTATGAAGGAAATAAAATTCTTCCGAAATTCGCGGAACAACCCGATTTTCATGCGAATATAATACGGAAATCTATACCTAAAATTTTTCCTTAATATATTAAAATTTAGAGGTCGTGCAAATGCCTCCAAATTTCTTTCTCCTTTTATATCAGTGATGATACATAATTTTTTTCAAAGTCCTTAATGAACAAGAAAAACATTTCTTATCATTAAAAAATTGAACATATGTTTGTTGGGCTTTTATTTTTTGGTCCACCTTAATGCCATGTGCACATTAAATAAACAAACAAACCAAAGAAGCAACAAGGTTTTGCGAATACTTCATAACATGGTTATTATTATGTTCTATTCTATCGTGGCGAATAGTGTACACTAATCGCTCCAACAGAGCAAATAGAAATAGTATTTGTATTCCAAATGAAAAGTATGGGTTATATTCGTATCTGCATTGAAATTGTGCTGTGACTAATTGTACAATGCATAGAGTATTCGAAAATATAGAAGAGGCAAATGGTATTGTGCAGAGGTCTAGTACATATTTTGGATGTTATGTGGTCCAGCCATTGCTTTTGGAATGACAGAGTTTTCCTTGATCAGTTTGGGAAATTTGGGCGCAGAATCTATAAAGGTATTAATTTGGGATCTATGCTAAACCACAAGGGGGGGTTTGAACCCCCAAAACCCCCCCCCGTGGATCCGCCACTGTGTCACATCCATATAATGGATGTCATATCCATATTTCTTTATATATTAAATTTTTTTTTTTTGATCTGATACCCATTATTATATATATATATATCATATCTGAAAAAAATACCCGTAGTTAAACCAACAACTTTCGGCTGTTGAATCTCCGTCTTTGATTCAACAGCAAAAGTATTTGTTTTTACAGAAAAGTTTTTGATCCAACAATTTATTCAAAAACGGGCGTTGTTGATCAAACACTTGCTTGCCTTTAAAAAATTTTTTGTGAGAAAATATTTTTTTGTGAGAAAACCAACAAAAAAAATAATGATGGAGAGAAGATGAAGAGAAATATCCAAAAAAAAGTATACTTTTAGCAACAATTTTCTCCCCGTTGTTGATTTAAAGGCAAAAGTATTTGACCCAACAGTTTCCGTTGTAAACAAAACTAATGAGAACAAATTTTTTTTAAATTTTGTTTTTACAATGATTCAAATATGTAATTCATGGATTCCTTTTTAGGAAATGGAAGTATAAATAGGTTACTACAATTCAATATAATGTTGAATGTTCCACTATGTGATGATTGGATAGAATTTCAGGTTGATGGCATGTCATCAGTGAATGATAAGAAGGAGAGAAGAATAGGAGAACAAGCGGAGGCTACATATTTGCAGTTGGGACCCGGGCGGAGAGAAGATGAAGAGTAAATGCAAACAAAAATTTATTTTTAGGTGAAAATTTTTTCCAACAATCTCCGTTATTGACTTAAATCAACAACGCTCGCACCTTTGAAACAACAACGGAGCGTTGTTGGGCACATTTCAACTGCGGAAAGTAGTTGCTTTAACAGCGAAAGTCTTTAGATTTACAACGTTTTTTTTTTTTCAGAGTACAGTATTGTTTGGAAGCGTCGATATTTTCTCTAAGAAATGATGTGGGATCGAATGTTTTGTGGTAATAAAACATCGTTTTAATTAGTCATATTTTTTACTCAAACTTGCATTAATCTCGCCACCGTGCAACGGCCCGCGTTGATTTCTACTCGCTATTCAAAAAAAAAAAAGAAAAAATTCGGGAATTTTATTCAAACTTCCATTATGTATTTAAGCTATGTATGAACACACATATTGTTTGCATATACTTATGTATGTACTAGACATATACGCCGACAGTGATTCCGGCGGCGGCGGCGTTATTCCAAAAACATTTCGGCGGCCGCGGCGACGCCGGCGTGCTTTTTCGCGCCGGCGCGCCTGCCCCAAATCTACAAATCACAATCCTTATTCAAATAATAATTTTATTTAGTTACCTTAATAGCGCTGACTGAATGGAATAAATAAACTAATTTCCAATTGTTGGGGTAAGTGGAAAAAAATTCAACAACTATTTACAGCGAAGGTTGAGTGTATAGCTATTTCACGAAAAACCATTTTCGATCATCAGCACTCTTTTCGGAAGTGGATGCACTGGGGATTGAACCCGAGTCCATTCCATCTTCAGCCGCAATGACCCAACGCATAAACACACTCGGCCATTGAGACTCTGTGCAAGCTGTTGGATTTTCCCCACTTTTGCCTTTTTCATTTTCAACATTAACGTTAGTGTGTATATGCTTTTGCATATATTCTACCCAAACGTGCTGAATTTTTGTTGGCAGTTCGCAATGAACATTTGTTGTTGGTATGTATTTTTTTATATACCAACAACGTTAACAATTTTACTTGAAAGAGTATTTAGTGCTTAGCACGAAATTTTTATTTTAATTCAATTTTTAATTGTTGGGGTAAGTGGAAAAAAATTCAACAACTATTTACAGCGAAGGTTGAGTGTATAGCTATTTCACGAAAAACCATTTTCGATCATTCGAAAAGAGTGCTGATGATCGAAAATGGTTTTTCGTGAAATAGCTATACACTCAACCTTCGCTGTAAATAGTTGTTGAATTTTTTTCCACTTACCCCAACAATTAAAAATTGAATTAAAATAAAAATTTCGTGCTAAGCACTAAAAACTCTAAACTAATTTCCACCTTAAATTGTTGAAACTTTTTTATTAACAGCAAAAAACAGTTGTTACATAAACTAAAATATAAAATTAAGAAAATAAACATTAAAGAATATACACAAATCCATATGTAAGAGTAAATTTAAATTCATTTGCTTATTTTGTATGATAATAAACATGCATACATATATTTACATATGTACATATTTATATATAGATAAGGCACTTTAAAATAAATATATGTATATACAGTGTTGGAAAAAATAATAGGGACAAAATTTTGCAATTCTCCATTTATTTCATTTTAAGACCAAATAATAATTACCATATATTGATGCTTACACGGAGAAGACATGCTTCAATGACTCTGGGGTGGTTTTTGTATAATAATTTAATTTTTATGAATAAAAATAATGAAATGTATAATTTAAGTTGGAAATAATAATAGGGACAAACTTTAAATTCGATTGTTTTTTCAAATAAACTACAATATTACTGCTGCAGCTAGATTTAAACTAATGTTTAGTTGAAGCTCCTTTATTTTTTATAACTTCCTTACTTCTTCGTGGCATAGGGTTGACCAAATCAGCGCAATTTGCAACTGGTATTAAGTACCAAGCTTCTTTAATTTTTTTCCCATAACTCTTGCTTATTTTTCCATTTTTGATCCTCTTTAATATTCCCTTTGGGCTGAGGTTCGACAACTGTGAGGGCTACTCAGCAACTTTCTTACGTTCAAACTATGAGTTTTCGATTCTGGAGGCATGTTTGGGATCATTTTCGGCATCTAATGATATCAAGGAGGGTTGAAATGGTGCAATTTTGAGTAGAACAATTAGCAACAGACGTCGAGAAGTAGGTCTAAATGGAAGAGATCCCAGAAAAGTTCCGTATCTGAGAAAAAATTATGTAAGCCAACGAACTGAAATTTTCCAGTAGCTTAAATTCTTTAGGACTGAGTCTAGTAAAGTAGGGAACAGCCAACGTTTTTGTTAATAACTTTTAACCGGCAAAAAACAAAACATTTCCGCATTCAGCTTCGTGTTCCTGAGGTCAAAACACGTCGATTGGTTCCTTTTTTTTTTTTTTTTAATTTTGAAGAACTTTAGCAGTTAACAAAACCAGGAAAATATGTACACATCTCGCTCCATACGGGTATGGCGCGCCAGCGCACGCCGCCGCGTCGATACGCCGATTTCACGGATTATGGCGGCGGCGGCCGATTATGAAGGTAATCGGCGCGGCGGCGTCAATCGGCGGCGTATATGTCTAGTATGTACATATGTGCATATATACATACATACATATAGTAGTAGTAGCAAAAGAAGCTGCAATTATTGCACAGAACGATGTCCAGCGTTCCAAGGCGAGAGAAGCCAGCATGCATAGCTGGCAGTTTAGATGGAGTAACTCCACGAAGGGACGCTGGACACATAGATGCATACCAGATTTGAAATGCTGGTTGGAACGAGCACACGGCGAAGTCGATTTCTACCTGACGCAGTTCCTATCTGGGCACGGTTGTTTCAAGGCCTATCTCTTTCGCTTTAAGCACGAGTCGAACCCAACGTGCGATCACTGCGGGGGGCAAGCAATAGAGGATGCATACCACGTATTCTTTGAGTGTGCGAGATTTTACGAATCTAGAAACAAACTCCGTAGAATATTTGGAGGTGACTATACACCTGAGTCGTTCGTGAAGCATATGCTAGAAAGCAAGGCAAAATGGACTGCAGCGAGTAACGTAATAGCAGACACCATGAAAACACTGAGAAGCCTAGAGAGAAGACGGCGAGCAAACGGCGACTAAATGAGCACTACTTGTGTCCTTCTAATCATAGGCACGTCTAACAATGACCACCTTGTGTGGAACGGATACGCACAGGAGCTCGGCCTCCTGCATCCGTTACTGATACGTACAGGAGCTAGTCCTCCTGCATCCGTTACGCGCGTGGTGCGGAGCTTTGGCCTCCGCAGACCACCTAACATTTACCACTTCGAGTGGAACGGATACGTACAGGAGCTCGGCCTCCTGCATCCGTTACGGATACGTACAGGAGCTAGGCCTCCTGCATCCGTCATCGCGTGTGGTGCGGATCTTTGGCCTCCGCAGACCACCTAATATTGCGAACTTTGAATGAAACGGATACGTACAGGAGCTCGGCCTCTTGCATCCGTTACGGATACGTACAGGAGCTAGGCCTCCTGCATCCGTCATCGCGTGTGGTGCGGAGCTTTGGCCTCCGCAGACCACCTAATATTGTGAACTTTGAATGAAACGGATACGTACAGGAGCTCGGCCTCTTGCATCCGTTACGGATACGTACAGGAGCTAGGCCTCCTGCATCCGTCAATGCGCGTGGTACGGAGCTTTGGCCTCCGTAGACCACCTAACACTGACCACTTTTATAAAAATATATGGGTGAAGCCTTTTAAGGCAGACTGAGGGCAATAACGCGACCATTACGGACTGTGAGCCTAGTGCTCAACCCACCTCCCGACGGTAGCTTGACGGTAGTACCGGGGGGTTCGGTACGATGACAGTAGGAGGTTTAGTTCGGGTTAGAGTCCCACACTGACGGGGTAAAGGCTTTCGATGCTTCCTCCTCGTAAAAAAAAAAAAAAAAAAAAAAAAAACATACATACATATGTATTTGCATCCAACTAAAAATTTGCGAATAAAGCAAAACATTTTTTCTTCAAACCACTTTATGCCAATGCCAATTGCCAATATAATTTTGTATATTCATGGGACATTGTATGTATGTACATATGTACATAGAGTCGCTTGAAACAACGCATAATTAATGACTTCTCTATACATTCTATATACGTTGTTTCCTTATTCAAGCGTCGATATATGCCTGCATATCGACTCAAATTAATTGTGAAAAAATTTTAGTATCTTGCATTTTTAAGATAAATAAATATTTTCGCTGCTAGCCCCCATCTATGTATGTACAACATATCGACGCTTCCAAACAATACTGTACTAAGTCGACTTAGTACATTTTCCCGTTTTTGGTGTTTTCAAGTATAACGTGTTTTAATTTGGATGCTGTCAAATTTTGGTATGAATCCGACAATCTAATCAAAAGTTATAAGCAAAAGTGTACATATACAACTCGAGATTTTTAGAGAATAAAAACTTTAAGAGCTTGCCATGAAAAACAACGTAGCAAGTATTTATTTTTTCTTACGGTTTTATATAAAGCGTGCCCTAACTTTGACATTTTCAAGTTTTGGTATTTATCGTTCAATCCAAACAGAAGTTATAAGTGAAAATATACTTAGCATACAACTGAAGTTATATCGAGTTTAAACTTTGAGAGCTTCTCCTGCAATACACAGTTTGTAGACTTAGTACAGTATTGTTTGGAAGCGTCGATATAAATGTATGTAGGTACATATGAATACACTGAAGACATATTTTCCTTCCCTGCAAAAAAATGCGATTAATACCGAAAGATATTTGTCCCGGATTGATCTCTTTCGAGAACAATCGGTCCACAATTAGTCCCCGATTGTTCCCGAACGGGTATAAATGTAGACTAATTGTAGACCAATTGTTCACTAACGGGTATAAATGTAGATTAATCGCTTTCATCTCGAACGGGTGTAAATCTAGATTCCTTAAATGTAGAAATTTTACAAAAATTTGCAATGTATTTAAAAAATTGTAGAACCGGTAAAACGAATTGAACGCCCTTTCTTTTAATAACAATGATGAATAATAATTTTAACAAAATGTTGCCTAAAAAATCCTATGAAGAAATCCTTTACATTACGCTCATATAATGCATACTCAAAACTTACAATTTTTTTATTTATTTATTGAGATTTTTTTCAAAAGTAAAACATTGGGCCATATTAATAAAAACCAAGCAAATGCTTTTACTCAAGATTTTCAAAATTTGACAATAGTAATTTGTATGAACCAAATTTCAAAATTTGAGTAAAAGGTTTGAAATCTTAAGCAAAAGCAAATGCTTGGCTTTTATTAATATGACCCATTATATAATCTTTATTTATATATGCATGAACATTTACAATTTTTTAAAGATTGTTATTAAAAATTGCCTTGGCGAACAACTTCGAAAAATCTACATTTGTACCCGTTCGGGATGTAAGCGATTGATCTACATTTGTACCCGTTCGGGATGAAAGAGATTGATCTACATTTGTACCCGTTGGGGATGAAAGCGATTAATCTACATTTGTACCCGTTCGGGATGAAAGCGATTGATCTACATTGGTACCCGTTCGGGTATACAAGTTGAACAATTAGTCTCTTCATAGGACATGCTCGAACAAATGCGATAAATTCACTCCATATAAAGGGATGTAAAATTGTATTAGTCGCATGCTCCCTTGCGATTGATCCCGGACACGTCCCGGATTAATCGCATTTTTTGCAGGGTTATTTTGAACACGCGTACTAATACACATCCATATTATTTGTAAAAACATTCAAAGAATTTCGCTGATTTGTATGAGAATTCAACGTATCAAAGTTAAAGAAATCAAATCTCCAAAACAGAGATAATTGGTAATGAAAAGGCGCTTAAGAATTTTTTCTTCTTTTAATGCAAGAATATATTTACAACAAGCATATGAAACTATGGTAACCTGATTTTTTATAATCCTTTGTTTTAGGGAAAATTTACTCAAAACAAAGAAAATAGAATTCAAAATAGAGAAGCAATTTCTTTCAACCCTACATACATTTTTTTTCTTAGTGCCCTGCAAAAAATGCGATTAATCCGGGACGTGTCCGGGATCAATCGCAAGGGAGCATGCGACTAATACAATTTTACATCCCTTTATATGGAGTGAATTGATCGCATTTGTTCGAGCATGTCCTATGAAGAGACTAATTGTTCAACTTGTATACCCGAACGGGTACCAATGTAGATTAATCACTAACATACCGAACGGGTACAAATGCAGATCAATCGCTTTCAGCCCCAACGGGTACAAATGTATGAACGGGTGCAAATGTAGATTTTTCCTTAAAAAATTGTAAATGTTCATGCATATTTAAATAAAGATTATATAATGTTTTACTTTTGAAAAAAAATCTCAATAAATAAATTTAAAAAATTGTAAGTTTTGACTCAAAACTTTTGAGTATGCATTATATGAGCGTAATGTAAAGGATTTTTAAATAGGATATTTTAGGCAACATTTTGTTAAAATTGTTATTAAAAAAGGGTGTTCAATTCGTTTTACCGATTGTTCTACAATTTTTTAAATACATTGCATATTTTTGTAAAATGTCTACATTTAAGGAATCTAGATTTGTACCCGTTCGGAATAAAAGCGATTAATCTACATTTATACCCGTTCGGGATGAAAGCAATTAATCTACATTTATACCCGTTCGGGATGAAAGCGATTAATCTACATTTATACCCGTTAGGGAATAATTGGTCTACAATTAGTCTACATTTATACCCGTACGGGAACAATCGGAGACTAATTGTGGACTGATTGTTCTCGAAAGAGATCAATCGAGGACAAATCTCTTTCGGGATTGATCGCACATTTTTTTGCAGGGTGTATACAAAAAAGTCCCCAAAAGGTGTTCAACAGTTTTAAGGGAAAAGTAATTTTTGCTTCTTTGATATAGGTATGTATTTGATATTTCTTTTAGCACTTAAGAAAGTAAATACGATGTATGTAAATATGTACATAAATATGTATGTAAATATATTGTTCATGTAATATTCACTGCACTAACACTCAATTAATTTGTATATGCACTTAAACACGATACAGTTAGACGGTTGATGTCTCCAAAAGTACCAACATGCCCCAACTGATTTGAACCCTTGCTAGCGTAATGGTAAAATTTTGTGCTAGTACATATCTATGCAATTTATATAACCATAAAGTACAAAATTTTCCAAAGCTATTGTATGTATGCAGCTCACTTCAATTGGAGCAATATGGATTTAATTGGAATAGATATACATATATGTATGTATAAGTTTGCCTGATTGTGTATGAATGCGGCTTAAAAAAAACTGTTGCGTAAATTCAAAAAGTCCCCGAGAGCCTCAATTAACTTTAACACAAGTAATTTCATTTTATATTAAAATCAATTGCTGCTTTCAAGGAATTTTTAATTTGTCAAATTTTTACAAATTTCAAGCTTTTTATTTTATTTTTTTTTTTATGTGTAAAAATATTTTTATGTAAAACCAAACGCAATTTACATACATACATATATCAATTGTTTTCGAAAACTACATTATGTACACAGCTAGTAAATAATAATGAAAATACGCCGCGTACAATGATGTAGATTTTGAAACAAGCGACAATTTAAAGTCAATCGATTTCAACACAAACAAGTTTTAACACTGAATTCTTTTTCTATTGCTTTGCAAGTATTTTTTTTTTTTTTGTAATTTTAATAAAACATTTTTTTTTGTTCTCTACGGTCTGCACACTATAACGTTTGTTTCGTCGAATAGTTTATCAGCAAATAAAACTAACTACTGACTACCGTCTTTCCAGTCCAACTTCTGTTATTTTTCATGCTGAAATTCGAAACGGAAATTGATTACAAAAAGGATAAAAAAAGAAAACATTTTGTTTAAAATTCCATTGCTGTAAACATTTTATTAGAGCATGAGTATAGTTGAGAATATATAAAAATAAACATGTGTCGCGTAGACGCATTATTCGAGCTGTGATCCGGTGTCATATGGTATGTACCATACATACATTCATACATAGGTAGCGTCTTAACCCTCCGACGCACTATTTGATAACATTACACACTCTAGCTAGGAATAATCTCCTAAGGTTTAACTCTAATAAAAACATTCTGCCAACTGTCTTTCCAAATTTTTTTTCCTTTCGAAAGATAATTGTCTTTGGAAAGTAAGCCCAGGAAATGTATCCTTTTTGAAGTGGTAAAAGACTAAAATTCCCTATTTTAATGACGTAAGGCAAATTTAGTTTGGATCAGAGAATACTCAGAATACTTCAATCAGTGGGCTCAAGCGCTGATATGGTTGTTCTAACGACAGAAACACTCGCCAAAAACTCTAGAGTTCAGTCGAAGTAACAATCATTGGTAGCACATATGAAAATACGAGTCGTCGCTGTACTTAGAGTCAACTGCCATCTGTGGGAAAGAGCCCCACGCACGGTTTTCTATCTATGTATTAATAAAATGACCATACATACATTAGAGCTTTCATACGCTTATGAGCGCTGTTAAGGGTTAAATGATTCGTAACAGTAGCAAAAGGGTGTTATCGCGGCAACAAACAGCTTTGATATTTAGCAATCTTGGACGTTGTGAATGAAAGCAAGTTAGGAGGCAGGGGATACAGCTGTTGTGAGCTGAGATGTTCTGCTACAAAGACCAAGAAATAATAATCAATTAGAGTTTGGGGAAAACTTTTAAGATGTCCCTATGTATTAACATGCATATAGTTTCACCATCAGCTCTTGAAAAAAGAACAAGTTCATGCAACTTTTTTATTGTAATTTTATTACAATTCATTACTCATTTTATTTCATTTTCTATTCATTCAATTCAATTTTGGGTAATTTAACATTTTTTACATGCTGCTTACTCTTATTATTAAGTTCATCACTCGAAGTACTCGCCGTCGTATGCTCGATAGCAATATCATGCGCTTCATGCAAATCATTCATCTTACCAACATTGGTGCTGGCAATGGTTTGATAAACACTCAACGCTTGCGTAACCAATGATGTTATATCACCCGGATTCGAGGGTAGTATAAGTGTATTATTCGTTTTCGCTAAATGTCTAAATGCATCAATATATTGTTCTGCCAACGTCAGGGAAGCAGCATTTTTACCATCTAAATCTTGTAGCGCCTTTGCAACTGTTTGCAATCCACGTGCACGTGCATCGGCCACAGCCAGCATGGCAGCAGCTTCACCGCTTGCCTTATTTATTTGCTCCTGTCGCTCGGCTTCGGAAGCGAGAATACGCGATTTACGTTTACCTTCAGCTATATTGATTTCTGCCTCACGACTACCTTCCGATTCTAGAATGGCGGCACGTTTACGCCGTTCAGCTTCCACTTGCATTTGCATGGCTTCATGTACACGTGTTGGCAAACGTATATCACGGATTTCATAACGCAAACACGCAATGCCCCACGCCTCACTGGCCTTATTTATTGAATCCACTATGCTGACGTTGAGCGATTCACGTTCACGAAATACCTTATCCAATGACATTTTACCCAATTCGGAACGCATTGTTGTTTGAGCTAATTGTGTTATAGCAAATTCGGGATCTTCAACGCCATAAGAAGCGCGATAGGGATCTATGATACGCAAATAGAGTACACCATCTATGCTAAGCGTAACATTGTCTACAGTGATGGCGCTCTGTTTGGGTACATCAATAGCAATTTCCTTTAGACTTTGTACATATTTGATTTTGTCGATCAACGGCACCAATATATTGAGCCCAGGCTCCATGATCCTGTGGAAGCGACCCATACGCTCCGCAATCCATGCCTCTTGCTGCGGCACAAACATAATTATTGTATTCATGGGCGTTGTTCCTTTAGTGCGACGGCTCTGTTGTTCTATTAGTTGGTGTCGTCCATTCCTTAACAACAACGACTGTTGGTATTGATGCTGCTGTTGTTGTTGTGGCAGACGACGTCCTGCATTAGTGACAAAGGTACGTAACATTATTGGTGTAAAAATGCACACGCTCAGGTGTTACTTGAGATTACGAATAGAATGGTAGAAGTGTAGAATAACTGAAAACAAAGTACTGTACAGTTTACAATAACAAATCTTTAAGAAAAAAGAACTTGAGGCTCTTTGTTGGCAAAAGTTACCTTTTTCAACTAACTTTTTGCTTATTAATTTTTAAACAATTTGGCGTAATATGCTCCATGCAGCGAATGACATTTGACAATTTGCTTTTGTTGCCGACTTTCGGTATGTCAGCAAAAGAAATGTGATAATCATGCTTGAACAATGTCAGGGAACGTAAATATACGTTCGCTGATCGTATTCAATCACACACGCAAAAAAACACTCACACTGGACAATCCAGATTGTAGTTGCCAAGGGCCTTAACTTTTATAAATATGTAAATATATATTTTTGCAATATTCGCTTTTAGGGCCGGTATCACCATGTCCGGTTAATTTAATCGCTGATTAGTTTGACGTACATTGTATGACGAGCTGTTAAATATATGCTAAACCATAAAAAATATGGTTAAAGCCCAAATTACATCAGCGATGTGGCAGCGGGCAGCGACGGTTTTCGGAATCAGCTGATGCGTCTAATATGAGCAGTCACTGCCAGACCAAACACAATAGAGCGTTCGCAGTATTTGGCAGTGACTTCTTTATATATTAGGTCTGTTTCCTTTTACCTTGGACACGTGGTGACATAAATTTACTTACCATTTTCATGTCCACCTTTTTCAATTAAAATAATCATGTTTCATTTTTTCCTCTGCTCTTTCTTCTTCTTTGCTTTTGCATCCCGCCAGCAATATTTGCTAGTGGAAATTAATTAAGTAAAAATTAAATTCTCTCCCGCTTGCTGGCATCAAAGTACGGAAACACAAAATTAGTAAAAAATATATTACATTGGATAGTACGGAAACAGACATAAGTTCACATCAACACTTTGAAGTTGGCTGCGATTCAAGGCAGCGGCAGCGAATTTAGAATTTGGGCTAAACGGAGCGGTGCTGGCAGCTGCCTCTGCTGTATTATGTGCCGCTTCATTACAAACCGTAGTTTCTAAAAATCAGCTGATTTCGAAAAACATTCACTGCCACAGCCACAGCGCTATTGTAATTCCGGCTTAAATCATATGATTCATATGGTTCAATAATAAAGGTTTTCGCACTACGACATACGTACATACATACATACATACAAACTCCATGTATACTGCTTATGTATTCTGTGGTGCTTCTGTCAAAATCATTGTTCGCCATTGTAGAAATCATATTGCGTCATGCTCAAAATTGACATAAGTTTGACATAAGCACCACAATATAAATAAAAAAGTAGAACAAAGTTAGTAATCAGCTGTTTAGTGAGTTAACCTGTATAAATTAGACTTGGGTTAAATGCTTAACCGAGGACGGTGAAACTGGCCCTTAAGCGCTGGTTATAATAGCCGGGACGGGACGGAAGCCGTACCGATATAGAACGGTGACAAACTTAAGGCAGTTATAATAATGCGTTAACTGCCGTCTTTGACATTTGCCACAGCTGTAAATATTGTGCTTTATTTACCAATTTAAAACAGAAAACTTTCAATTTGTTGGTGATTTCATGACGACGCACGCCGTTATTAAGTCTTTCCTCGAATTCGGTCATTTTTATTTTATAAAATGTTTAAATAAATTGTTTGATAACATACCGTCTGTTTGTCACAGCAAAGAGAACTGTCAAATTGCCGTAAGAATACGGAAGAAATCTAAAATCAACAGATGCTTACGGTTCTCGCCGTTTTCTACCGTTCATTGTAATCAATCACATGCCTTTCACATACAATAGATATAAAAGTGACAGCTCCATCCGTTGCGTTACGGCTATTATAACCAGCGAGTTACTGAGTACCCGTTGTTTTTCAACAACGAATAGATTAGCATATGGCAACGCTAGAATAGTAATATTTTGACAGCCGGCTAATCGACTGTGTGCGCTTTTTTATTGGATTTCGAACGTTGCGCTAAATGTGGGTATTTTGTAAAAATATTGAATAAAATATAACATTCATAATAGAAAACTCAATAAATGTTATATCCATAAAGTTTAATTATCATATATATGATTAGAAAATAAGTCTACACCGTCGTTGAGCAACATAACTGCCAAATTCTTTGATCGCCAAGAGGACCGTGGTTCCATAAATACGTAGGTACAGAGCAAAATGTTCAGTCAAACAGCGCTGGGAGCGGCGACCACCACGCCATCCACTAACCGGATGAATGATTTTGAAGTAACAATGCCTCCTGATGACTCGGTATCAGCTTTGGAATTCAGTCCGAGTACCATACCGCAAAATTTTCTAATAGCGGGTAGTTGGGATAGCAGCGTACGATGTTGGGAGGTAGAGCAAACGGGCAAAACAGTACCGAAATCAATGAAAACAATGGGTGGTCCCGTATTGGATGTATGCTGGTCGGATGATGGTACAAAAGTATATATGGCCGCATGTGATAAGCAAGTGAAAATGTGGGATTTGGCATCCGATCAAGTGGTGCAAGTGGCAGCGCATGATGCGCCAGTAAAAACGTGTCACTGGATAAAGGGTTCAACGTATAGCTGCCTGATGACTGGCTCATGGGATAAGACATTAAAGGTAAGCTGTTTTTGTATATACATACATATATGCACTACAGAGAAGAAGCTTTTTTCCGTTCTTCTGTTTTAGTTCTGGGACACACGTTCGCCAAATCCGCTTATGGCCATCAATCTGCCAGAACGCTGCTATTGCGCTGACGTTGATTATCCCATGGCTGTAGTGGGCACTGCAAATCGAGGTCTAATTGTTTATTCCTTAGAGAATACACCGACTGAATTTAAGCGTCAAGATAGTCCGCTAAAATATCAACATCGTACTATATCAATATTTAGAGATAAGAAAAAAGCACCAACGGGTGGGTTACTTTTGTTTTATATTTTTTATGGGTTGAATAATTAGAAACATTTAAGTATAGCTAACTTCAATTATTCTAAAATCAGGTTACGCGCTTGGCAGTATAGAAGGTCGCGTTGCAATTCAATATGTGAATCCAGTAAATCCCAAGGACAATTTCACCTTTAAATGTCACCGTACAACGGGCACTGCTGGCTATCAAGATATATACGCTGTAAATGATATAGCATTTCATCCAGTGCATGGCACTTTAGTGACGGTTGGCTCAGATGGCACATTCAGTTTTTGGGATAAAGATGCACGTACCAAACTTAAGTCATCGGAGACAATGGATCAATCCATTACTAAATGTGCATTCAATCAAAATGGACAAATCTTCGCTTATGCTGTGGGCTATGATTGGTCGAAGGTACAATTTAGAGAACAATTGAAAAGAAATTTCTTTATTATAACACTATCTCCTTCGACAGGGTCACGAGTACTTTAATCCAGGCAAAAAACCACAAATATTCCTGCGTTCTTGTTACGACGAACTAAAACCACGTATCGCATAAATGCTCAAAGTAGAACAACCCGACAAATTAGTTAACAAGAAAACATACTTAGGTAGTTTGTGTGTGTATCTATAGATTATCAGCGCCCTTTCAAATTGTAATATCAATAATAAACCGTTGCATTTCCACATAAGTAATAGATTATAAAGTAAAATTTAAATAATTTATCCTAATCGCTTTATTTAATTTGTTGGCTGTTTACCTTTACTACCGTCGCCACTTATTCTTTTAATAAACTAAAATCGCATTATAAATCGCGGTCTCAATGATGTCCACCCTCAGCATGCTTGTCGTCTCCATGGCCATGACCATGACCATGTGCATCTTTCGAGCTAAAAGCATATTCACAGCCAATATGAATGGCGCAAGCGATGCTGCCCCACAAGAGTCCGCGCAGGAAGAAGGCGCGAGCGCGGCTAGCTTGTGTGCCCATGGTGCTTGGCTCATAACGCCATACCTCATTTCTGAAAAGTGTATGGAGAGTGGGGAATATAAATAATTATTATTTTTGGTATCATTTTCATGTATACAAGAACTCACCTTAGCCATGGATCTGTCAAACCTTGGCGAGCTAATGCTTCTTTCACCTGACGCAATTCGGGAATGTGATCCACTTTATAGATTGACGGGTGTGGTACTTTGTAGGGTTCGCCGTGACCGTGTCCGCCCATTTCCAGTTATTGAAGCTACGGAATATAAGGCAAAGGAATTGAAAAGGCAAAATTATAAGATTTCTAAAACATTTGTTGCCTTAGAGCAGGAACACTGGTGTTATATAATGATTGTTGTTTTATATTTGTTATTATATACAGTGCTGGCAAGCAGTTAAATAAACAGTTGTATTTCCATAGTCTTTTTTTTACTCACTTTGGTTATTTACAGAATACGAAATGTATTTATTTCTTGAATAAAGCAATTTTTTTCAATCGGAATATCAGCCGTACACAAAAATGACACAGTTCGAAAGCAAATGTCAAAATATTGCAACAAAAATCAGCTGACACGAGAAGGTTGCCACATCAATATCAATCAAAAAGGTGTATGCGTAGCAACCTAAAATTTAAATGAGTGTATCCTCCAAACGATGCAGTAGCTTTTCGATAGTTTTTGTTATTTTGTAAACGTAATGTTGAGACTCATGATTCAAATAAAGAAGATTGTGTATTCAGCGGTTCCGCTATGCGTTCATCCAAAATTTGACAGAATCAGCTGATTTAGTGACGTAGTAACATAAATTCCCTTTCACCCAGTTTCGTTTCCGGTTTTCTAATAACTAAAGATTGTGTGCGATAAATGTGAAGTTTATGTTAAAAAACTATTTTAAATATAGAAAAATGAAGTGCCGCGTATTTATTATTGTGAATAATAGTTCAGTAAAGGTATTTTTTGCCTGTTTGAATATTTTTTTCTCGTCGATAACGTAGTTGATGACGTACTAACCAAAATGAACCTAATCTCACGGATGAATATTTTGCTGAATATGGCTGAGTGCACAATCTTCTTTATTTGAATCATGGTTGAGACTGACAGTATAGCGAGTTTTAAAAGTTTTAAGAAAAAGTATTATAGCACATATTTTCAAATGACAGCATCATAAAATAATGTTAGAGAGTCATTAATTCGATGTAGAATGTGGCCTGGTAAAAAAAAAATAACTTGTTTTCCTGAAAAAAAAAAAAAAGTTTCGTTTCACGACAAAGCTTTTGACAAAATCATCATTGCATTGTTGTGCTTGCTTTAAGAAAATGTCAAAAATCCTAATTGAACAAATCTGACCTTGACCTCTGAAACGGGATTATCAGCTGTTAACTAATCCTTTACAAACACCCACTGACTGAATAAATTAAAAGAGTTGGTTTTTTGGGGATATATTTATTTCCTTATTTTTTTATTATTCTTTAAATCTCGCTTATTTCTATATATGTATATATAACATATATTGTATTTCTATGTATGTAATTTGTATGGTGGATTATATATTCTTACTATCATAAGCATATTTGTATGTATGTATGTATGTAATTGGCCTAGAAGAGAAAATCAGCAAAATATTTTGATACTGTAACTTGAAAGAAAGAAAATATACAATAGCAATTTTCTAACAAAAATGTAAGTTAGTTTTCTACATTACTTGTAAGTATGTGTTAGATTTTTAAAATAAAACTTAAAATTTAACACATATTTATTTATAAAAATTAACAACTGGCTGTAGAAGAAAAAATTATTATTAGTGTTTTATTAAAAACAAAAATATATATGTATTAAAAAAATTTTCCAAATTTTTAATTTCAAAATGTATTATTTATTTTTTTTGGAGAAATCATATGAAAAACCGATTTGTACATAATGCTAAGCAAAAATTAGCATTTTTTTGTTGTTTTTTTGTAACAGTTGAACAAATGACGTTGTGTGGGTGGTTTTTTTTCTTTTTGATTTTTATAACTTGTTTTGAAGTACTGCCAAAAGTCAATAGTCCGCACATGTAACATATTACATATATAGGCATAACTATTTGACATACTGTAATAGCGGTATTCATACAGGGCGCAAAAGTTATTTCTCGCTCAATTATCCTTTCGCATTTTATTCCACGCACACAACGTCGTTACATACATAACTATAACTAACTGCTAAATATTACGAGTAATTTTCTTTATTTCTGAAACTTATTTTAAATGTATATTTTTTTTATCCACAACAGTAGTAGTTTTTTTTATAAATTTAGTTAGATATTACAAACCAATCATAACTATTACATATGTATTTTAAAAAATAGTGTGGCTTACTTTTTGTAATTTTTTGTTCATAAAATTAATTTTTTGCATTTTTTTGTATTTTTTTATTAACGTTTTTTTATTTTTAAATGAACTTACATGGATGTTGTATACAAATTTTATATAGGTATATAATATATGCTACTTTTAAAAAGATCTACTTTTATAAGGAAACTGTCAAATTCTTGGCTTCTTTTCATACCTATATGTTTATATAATTTTGAATTTTTATTTATTATTTTTATTTATTTATCTTGTATATCACTCTTCTTTTATTCATCTAATTTTAATTATTTTTTTCTGCACAATTTTTAAAAAAGAATTTACCACAAAATATTTTTCGTAAACGCTAGAAGCTCTTGTTATTCATACATACCAGACCTGTAAAATACTCAGTATATACTCGTACTAAGTACCAAATAAGTATAAGTACCACAGTACTTGTACTTAGAAATTCGAAGTACAAGTACTACAGTACTTGTACTTGGAAATTCCAAGTACAAGTAAAAGTACTTATCAATGTACATGCAAGTACTTTTTTGACAAACTATTTCAGATTGTTTCAAACAAAAAAATATCACCTCAGTTGATTTTGATTTAAAAATTTTATTTCAATCAAAACATTTAAAAAAGCAGAACAAAAACACAGATATGTGTACGTACTTAAAAAGTACTTATCAGTAGTACTTGTACTTGTACTGGAAGTTTGAAGTACTGGGGTACTTGTACTTGTACTTGTACTGGTACTTGCACTTTACAGGTCTGATACATACATAGTTATATTTTTAATAATTATTTGTTTTTCTTGTTTTTAGCAAAAAAATACTGTGATGTGTTGGAAAGGTAAAGAAAAGCAATACAATACAATTATATATTCATATGTATGATATTTATGTAGTACCTTCAAAGTTTTATAGCGAATTAATAAAATAAGCCTATAAACTCTGGCTGCGAACATTGTGGCGTTTTTTTAGCCAAAATTAAGTTGAATGTAACTTTTTGCTATAAACATGATTTGGCTGTCAAAGGAGAGCTGCAGCCATGGTATGCATTTATTATATCCAAGCAAACAGCTGATTTTCACTACAAACTGGTCCCCCCGCATTTATGTATGTCTTGGTTACACCTTAGCTGCAGCTTATTATATATCTATTCTACGATTCATTGGCGCTTCGATTACGGTGAAATCAGCTGTTAGTATGAAAAACAGCTGATTTCCTTCTGAAAGCGCTACAATGAAAATCCATCTGAATGCAGAATGAAACTATATCAACTACAAGAAGTAAATCTGAAGTTGTGAGTAAATATTGAGACTATATATGGGAAAATTTTCCAACAGTCTACCACGCGTTGAAAAAAAGGACTTGTCGGGCGTTGTAGAGGAGGTCCTGCTTATTCAAAATCCAAAAGTCCCGTCGACCGGAGATATTTGTCAGTTGTAAAATTTACAAAACAAAACCCCAAAACTGTGCAGTATTACCGTATGAAGACACTTATAAAAACACGCACTATGTATATTTGTGTGCAGAACACCTTTTTGCGTTGGCGGCCTTTGGCCGCGCTTCAAAAAAATAACCCTCAGCCGGCAGAATTCTCTTTCTGGGGTAACATCTATGGACCCATCCAACTATCAATAAACTACCAACAAATATCTCATGAACTATAAGCCTCCGGCAGGTTTTGATTTTAGTTTTGAGATCTGTGAGAGGCCCTCTACCTCCCTGAAAAAGACATTTTTCTCGGACCGTGGTTCTTTAATATAAGGCCTACCCTCTTCGTAGACAGATGGAAATCTGAGCCCTATATATATGTAGAATGGTAATATGTAGATGTTTAAAGTATGGAAGAGTCCAGTACTTTAAAATTTTATAGAAAAGACAAAATCTGCAGTAAAATTATATTACTATTAAGCTGCATATTTAAAATTTTTCGCAGGCTACAACTTTTCTTTTAGGAATTTTCTTCCTTAGCTAATTTGTTTTATAATTTAATTTCTTTTTTGCAGTGATCCTTTTGCGCCTTTTTTGTGCTCATAGTAATTATTTTTCCCACAAACTGACGGTAAAGTTATTCATAAATTGTTTATTTATTTTTATTTTTGTAATGAAGCGGAAAGAAATGAGCCGCGGCGAAAACAAAGGAATAATTTCAATATTTTGACAGATTTTTTTAACTACTATTTCTTTGCTATTTGACATAGTTAGATTCTCATTTATGTATTTTTTTATATTTTTCTTTTGCTGTAATGCGCTCTCATGGGCAAGGTATCGGTCATTGTTTTTAAGCTAACTCGATTTGCGTTGTCGTCTAATGTTACTGAATCCAGCTACTGGTACTCATTTAAAATACCGGTTAAAAAGAATCGCGAACCCGATAATATCGAAACTAAACTACTCGATACTCAAAGTATCGGTATCGAAAGCGGTAATTTTCTAGAAGGTGCAACCTTAAAATATCCTCTAAAATAGTTAAAAGAGGTACAAATCGACACGTTCTGACCTCTAGATTATGAATTCGAAAGCGGAAATAAAAGAAATGCAATTTTTTAGTGGCTAGCACGAAATTTATTTTTTTATCAATTTTAATTTGACTGGAAATAAAAGATTTTTCCACATTTAAAAGATATTTAATAAAACGGTTTAAAGTTGCACCGTCTTCTAGAAAGTTAACAAAAACGCAATAAAACTGCATCCTGAGGCATACGCATATCGCTGTATTAGTGCTAATTCCATGGCATAGTATGCCATGGCTGGTTCAAAAGTTTTGATTTTGACGTAAATCCTTTTCCAACTCATAAGAATAGTTCAAGCTGATTAAATAAAAGTTTATTAAGTTCTTGAAAACATTTTTTACAAACCAACAGCTATTACAAAACAACAGGTGTATTTAATGCAATCACAGTTGTAAAACTATATTTGCCAAATACTTAGTATTTTGAAAAATAAACATCTTAAATAACATTAACAATTCATTTTCATTGAGATTATATGTATCCATGATTGAATTTTTTTGGAAATATAAATTTAAATTATCGAAACAAAAAAATTATGAAACTCAAGTGGCAGAATATCTGCGCATTCCATGTTATAAAGAGAAGCCATTGCGCATTATGATTTTTCTTCCGGACTTCTTCTTTCCACTTACGGCCAAAGCAGAAGCTTACAAGAGGCAAATTTAAAATTTGTATTTCCATATATTTTATATTTTAAAAATAATTTATTTTATAGTTGTCAAATTGAAACAATTGTCAGAAAAAAGTGCCGAATGTAAAAAACCTATCGAAATACAAGCTGGCTCATTGGTTTTTAACCGCCTAGATGGTATTTCGTTGGTTTTTTCCAACATAGCTTACTCCCTTGCACCAACACAAAACTGTAATTGACCACCTGTTTCACACAAAAAACCTTGTAGAATACCGGGAAAAAACGTAGTGTCATAGGGGCATTAATGGAAAACAGAACCTTTTTTTTTATAACGTGTTTTTAGTAAAATGAGAAAGAAAAAAGATATTGACGATTTTTTCGCTGAAATGACGATTTTTTATTGGCAAACGTCAAATTATCGTATGAAAATGAAAAATGTATAATCCTTTATATATAGTTACCATTATTTCTAATGTGAAAATCAATAAACAGATTTGGGTAACTTCATACAACTTCATACAAAAAACCTTACGAAGTGGCCCAAACCTGCAATTATTTCAGCACGTGGATCAGACCTATTTTTCAATATGTACCAGTGAAAATTACTCGTGCTTGTGCATTTTTCGGCACTATTTTGCGTTGCACAATTTTTTGGACAAATATGACACAATTTTAATTTTCCATCACTGAATGTACTCATTTGTTCGATACCGTGGTTGAAGTACTCGATACCAAAAAATATCGTCGCAAAAGAATCGAGTAAAAAGTATCGGTATCAAATGCAAAAAATATCGATTTGGTATCGTATCGTATCGAAATTCGTGTCCCTAAAAGCCCGTCTCCACATAACTTGTTTCACCAACAAAACATCTAGCAAAACATCTCGCTAAATAACCCGTCTCCACGTGGCTGATCGTGATTCAGTTTAACATTTCTCTTGCTCTTCTTAAATGTTTGTATGTTTGCTTATATTTTGCGTTTTTGTTTTGGTCTGTGTGAGATTTCGATAGATTTTCGATACAAAATTAGAGAAGACATCGATATCATCGAGGTTGGCAAGATGATTCAGAATGAAACAGTGTTTCAATCTTCACTCGCTCTCAGAAATTTGTATGGAAATTGGCGAGTTTCGGCACTGGTTTCCGTGTCGAAACAAGATTGAGAGAGAAAATGCAGAAAAAAAGAGCGAAACACGTTATGTGGAGACATGGTATAAATCCATTCAATCCATTTGGTGTGCAGAAGGTTATGCGCGGAAGACTTTGAATGCACAGAAAATGTTTGTTGCTTAGCGTTGGACCTTTTCTACAAACGAATAGTACATTTTAAACAGTTAACTGCATTTTTTTCGTTTAGCGAAATTATCGCTAAATATAGCTGATACAAAAAAAAATTAAGGTACCTACTTTTATTCTATGTACATACATTAAAGTCATGTCGCATGTTTTTTTTTTTGTTGTTGTTAATCTCTCGCTTGTCGCAATGCACTCATTACGTTTTATTATGTTGATTTGATTTTTCTTTGAAGTTTTTATATGTATGTACCTATATTTTAATATTATTTGACTTTGCATGCCACTTGTGCATATCGTCGTTGAAGATGCATTTTTGCGTAAGAGGTATTTTCATTTTCGCGTAGCGGACATTGGATGAACTTTACAGGAGAGCATAAAAACTATTTCGTTTCAAAACCGTTACTTATTTCTGCGTACAAACTCAAATTTAAATAGTTACGTAGATCAGTTTGTTAGCCATAACATCAACTTAGTGTAAAAAAAGAAACAAATTGAATTATTAGGACTCTTTTTTTTCATGTGCGGTTGTGCAATTTTTATTTGGCACAAAAATCACGCACAATCGGTTATGAAATGGCAAAATGTTCAATATAATTCTTATTTTAGCATTTTATAAAGAAAAAAAGTTACAAAACTTGTACATATATTACATTTTAAACTAAAATTCATATTTTTAATTAAGAAAACGTAAGTTTGTTTACACATAGGTGGAGAACTCTTAAGGTAAATGTGGTAAATTGTCATAAAAGCTATGACAATCGGACGGCATCACTCTTTTAAGTTCTTGTAAATGTTGATATTTACGTTTTGTAATATTGAGGTGACCTTTGTGGATTGGATTAGGAATATCCGTGTCTATCTGGTTTATAACCTGACTTGAATGTCTTATAAATTTTCGCATAAGAATCATGGCCTACAAAAAACATGTTTTTATCGCAATGTAATACATTAATTTTTATACACAGCTGTAATAGTACACAGATTTAAATATTTTTATGAAATTTCGTATATAGGTTCCTATCCAGACTGGGACGGTTGAAAATGGGCGAAATCGGACCACTACCACGCCCACTTTTATATATGATTATTACAAAGGGGCCCAATAAAAACATTTTGAGCGCCAATTATAAAGATAATTCAATGAAATTTTGTGGCACAAGTACCACGATAGATAGAAAACAGAAATATTTTGGAAAATGGGCGTAGCACCGCCTCTTATTATACAAAGGACTCTACGAGATTTCGGAGCCCATAACTCGACAAATAATTGAGATATTATGACGAAAATTGGTGGACTTATATCTACCACTTGCGGTAGTATATGTGCAAATTTTAGCGAAATCAGTTTATAACCACGCCTACTTTTTAATCAAAATTTTTCTCGAATGCCCTTCAGAAATTTGTAACGTGACATCTCTGTAACTAAAAGTCATGAAGGGATGAAATTTTATAATAACAAGAATATTTATACGTTTAGTCGGATTATTGATACGAATTTTCAAAATGGGCGTGGCTGCGCCCACTTTATGCGGCACGGCCTTTTTTAAATTGCACCGTGTATCTAGCAAACGTAAAAAAAAAACTATGAAAGCTTATAATATTTGGCTCCACTCGAACTAAGGCTTCCTTTCTTGTTTTGTTTTTTAATTTTTGATAACTTTAGTCATAATTTGGTTGGGAAAATTGTAAAGATTGTAGCAAAAAAACGTAGCTTACCAATTAGCAACTTCATTAATTTGTTTAAAATAATACCTGCTTGATATTTACCTGACATTATTTGTTGAAATAAGTTAACTTTTGCTCCCTTTCATAAAAATTCGCCATTTAATTTATTTATCTAATAACATATAACTTCGCTTATATGAATGAACTGAAATCATACGCGGTAATGCTGCCAAATTTTAACAATACCCTTCATACGCGATTATGCAATTTACTGTTATTATGCGTTTTTGTTGTTAGAATTGCAATGTTTTGGTATGGATCGATAGAGGTGAGCGTCAGGAACTCAGGGTTGGAAAATCTCATTTTTGGCAAAAATGTCCCTTACTCGAAAATAAAAATACCTCTTACGCAAAAATGCATCTTCAACGACGATATGATAAAAATGTTGCTTTTAAAATTTGTTCAATCCGTTATTTCTTCACATTTCTGCTTAAAACAAGTCCAAATCGTAATTTTAGACTTTTTTCTAGTTATGTATTTCCGTTTGGTTTTTTTTGTAAGTACAATAATAAAAAAAATTAATGCACTTCACCTAAGCGAAATTGTGTAATTAATATAGCCAACCTTTCTTTTTAACACGCTTTTATTAGTTTCACCTGTATGTATGTATGTATGTATGTATGTATGTATGTAAACATTGCATACTTTTAGGCGAAAGCGTTTTCAGTGTGAGATGTGCTTATTTACTTTACGTTATTCTCTTCCTCTCCCCCTTGTTAGCAAATGCTGTGCGTCTTGTTTTTGTTTTTCTTCCATGATTTTCTCTCTTCTCTCTCGGTTGCATGGATGCTTTTATGATAATTGTTATTTTCTCCCCATTCTTCGTAATTAATTTTATATAGTCATTAATTTCTAATTATAAAACTTAAATTTAGTCACTCAAACGCTCTTTCAAGCAATCAGTCACACATGCTTCGCTGTTACATCCACGATAAATTTTTTTTATTTGCTTCCATTCACTCTGCATACTCAGTCAATTGCAGTTCTATGGGTGCTCTATCGGCTCTGCTTAGGGGCGGGGAAGGAGAGTACATAATTACTGATTGCAGTTTGTCTAGGCTTTAAACTCAGGGTTTTTTTTTTATTTTAAGCCTCACACGGTTCGTTTTCACTTCAAGCTGCCAGCGCTTTATTAACACTCGAAATACATATGTATATATACATATATGCGTAGCCCGCCCTTGCTTGATTACTGCGCTACTCACTTGCACATATTGCACATGGCGTTAGATACCGTTTTGTGCGAGCAGTTTTGCAAACGCATTCGCACGTAATCACTGCACGCTTACACGCTGATCTCTTCTGTTAGAATATCGTTAAGTAAGCGATTTAGGCTATCAAGTCCCGTTAGAAAACCACCGTCCGGCCCATGATGTACTGGTGTGCTAGGTGCCACCTGCTGTAGTAATCCGCCAGCGCTACGCGGCACAAAAGCCGTGTGCGCAAAATCAATTAGACGCACATCTACCAAGCAGCGGGAATCCTCTTTTGTCGCTGACGTTTGAAAACTTGCAACGTCCAGTGATTTTGAGGCATGTTGTAGCGTTAAGCGCGCCGCATTCACTTTTCTATTGCTGCTGCCGCTACAACTATTTGTGGTTTTGCTTTTATTGTTATTATTATTATTAGCATTTTGCATATCTTGTATTCCAGCGAGCAATGTAGTTTTAATATTGTCCGCTGCGCATTCGGCAGCCAATTGTGCCGAGGTGGGCGTTTTTATAGGTGATGCATTAACGGAAGTTGGTGTTGAGGAAGCCGGTGCCGCGCTGCTACTGGTACTACCCGCTCCGGCAGTTACACTACTCAAACTCAGCGCTGTGGTTGATTTTTTCGCTTGTGAGGAGGTTGATATTGCATCTTTCTTATTTTCACTGCCATCTACCTCATATTCATCGTCGGCATCTTTGCAGCGCAGGCGTTTTACGGCGCCACGCACCGACTTCAGCGAAGATGCCGTCGATGAGGTGGGCGATGAATTAGCAACGGATGCGGGCAGTTTACCACTTACACTGTTTGGCGGCAGCGATGGTGTGGAACAAGTGGACGAGGCGAGCGTGCACGGTAGACGTGATGTCGCTGCCGCCGCAGCTGCTGCTGTTGCTGTTAGCGGCGTATCGCCTATTTGTGCCAAAGGTGATATATCAAAGGAGTCTTGCTGTGATTTGTAACGCTTTAGCATTACCTCTGTTTGGCCGATTATGCTGCTGTCATAGTCAGAGCTAGCCTCGTCTGAGCTATTATCGCCCGTTTGCCGCCCGCTGGTTACCGCTTTAATTTGCTCCGACAAGCCGGAGAAATCATCGCTGCTGTTGCTGCTGTAATTCATCCAGGAATCACCCGAGTGCGGCGACGATGTCGAGACACTAGGTAATGGTGGCTCAGGGTCGAGGAATACTGTTTCTTCGGATATTGGAATGAATGGTGGTGGTGCTGCATTGGTGTTGTTACCACTTGCTGTGGCAGCCAGATTAGCATTATCGGCACCTGGTCTACTAGCCAATGAAGGTGGTGGCATTGACAATGTATCGGCATCAATGTGCAGCGCAGCTGTTGACGCAGCAGAGTTATCTTCAATGCCATGCGCTGGTGTAATTGCTTCTCCAAAGCCATGCGAACGTTGCAACGATACATCGGCCAAGGCGCGCTTGCGACGCGGACCGAGTAGTAGATTTGGGTCAGTTGTATTTGTTGAATCATTCGAAGCATCGGCATCGTAACAAAATGGATCACAGCCGGTGCTGCTGTTGGTCGCCGAAGCATTACCGCTATCAGCCGCAACCATGTGCAAGTCATCATCGGCTTCGTGGGGTTCTAATTCATCGCCGCCATCATGACCGCCAGTATCGTCATCTGCATCTACTGCATTGTCGTCGTCATCATCGTCATCGTCTATGTCATCATCGTCGATGCTGTTATCATAATCGAACGTAGCTGATTTTGTGGACGATTTCGGTGTGTTAGGTACAAGCCATTCTTCAATGTCCATTGGATGAGCCTGAGGATTCTCCTCAAAGCCTTCATATACGATCAGTAGTGAACTGTAAATATAAAAAAATACCATAATACAATAAAATATGTAGCTAATCATAATTAGCACAAATGAAGGCAAGACAAAAGACAACACATTGTAAAATAGAATAAACAGGATTTATTGCATAAACTTATTCTACTTACCACGAGTAGAAGCGATAGCTAGATTGCTTTTCTATGACACGCCGCAACTGCAACAGACGCTGTACAATCTTCTTAATGACGCGTGTGCGTAAACGATAGCCATTGTAGAAGAAGTCATGCAAAGCCTGTTTAAAGCCATTCTCATCCAATTCGCGACCCCAGTACTTGTCGCGCTTGGCATACTGATCGATATGGGCCTGATAGGTTTGCATGCCACAAAGGCGTACACCCAACGATGCCGATGTGCTGGCCGCACACTTGGCCATCTGTTTGGAGCGCTTCTCTGCCGAAGCATCGTCGCCATGCTGACGTGTGCCCATTTTCAAATCCAATATACATGGATTACGAAATTGCGATGTGATATTCTCGAGCATTAGGAAATCTGTAGGAATGATTAAAAAAAAATAAATAATTTTTTTTTTTTTTTTTAAATTAAGCTTATATAATCTTTATATGTATTAATTTCAGTTGGTGGGTAATCATGAGACAGAGAGCACACTGAATACGTATACAATATATGAAAGCACAATTGCGTTGTGCTCACGTTGCCGAATAGATTAACCCAGATTGACCGACGAAAGACGTCAAACGAGTGCCAAGAAGTAAATCGTTTTAATACAAGGGTAAAACGCCGAAAACGCTCTTAGTATTATTTAATAGTTTAAATAATAGGTGTACTCGCGTACTTTTTCCAGCAGCTTTTCTCTGTTTGCCTCTATCACTCTCTATCTAGCCAAATATCATTCTTCCTCTCACAAGAGAAAAATATCCAAAAAAGTAAAAAAATGCAAATCTATTCAAATCTTGCAGGAAAGATGAACAGCTGATCAAATTAAAATTATGGGAATTAACAAAATATATACAAATCCTATATTTACAAAAATTTATACGAAATTTCTATTACTTTAGCTTAGTTTCAGCTGTAGATTATGCCTGCATTGTATTTTACTAATAAAGAAACATGTATGGATGTATATAAATGCGGAGCTGCGGCTGCCTGCTGGCATTGCATATTGACATACATATGTACATACATACATACATACATATAAGTTAGCAGAGGGTAACCGGCGGACTTCCTACATTAAGCAACAAACATACAATGCTGCTGTTATCATCCGACATTTAGCTCAAGTACAGATGCAGACATAATCAAATGTTATTTATTTACATCTTTCATAATTAATTCGTCCATATTTAACTTTTTTAATTTTGAATTTCAATTTTGCAATTTTCGCAAATTACAAACATATGTTTTTTCATCAGCTGTTTTGCTGCTGGACAAATGTGATGGAAAAAATTTGTCCTGCAGAATTTTGCAGCCTCTCACAAAAATAAACGTCACTTTGCTCTCTCATTTCCATCACTTCTGCAATTTTTTTGCGTAAAAAAATGGAAAAAGCGGATATTTGTTGCAAAATTGTAATAAATTGCAACAAATTGCTGTACGCGAATACAACTAATGTTTGATTGTTATTCCTAAAATTTTCTTCTGCTTCTTATTTTTCTGCAAATTTAGCAACGCTGGAAGAACTGTCATTTAACAGCGCTCAGCTTACGTTTGCATGTATAAAGTATCCGCACTCTTTGCATTGTTACCTTTATTTTTTTGCATTTTCACATGTCATCATCAACCGCCTATACATACATAAGTGGAAAATCACGTTTGCACTCGACAATGTTTTCTTTTTTGCATTTTACTTGTGAAAGCAGTACTACACCTTTTCCAATTGTACTTTCGAAAGCATCAATTTGATCTTAGAAAGCATCAATTTGATTTTAGAAAGCATCATTTTGATTTTAGAAAGCATCAAATGTACTTTAGAATAGTCAAATGTTCTTTAGAAAGCGGCAAATGTACTTTAGAATTATCAAATGTACTTTAGAATTCATCATTTTGATTTTAGAAAGAATCAAATGTACTTTAGAATAGTCAAATGTACTTTAGAAAGCGTCAGATGTACTTTGGAAAGCGTCAAATGTACTTTGGAAAGCGTCAAATATATTTTCGAAGTATCAAATTTGACGCTTTCTAAAGAACATTTGACTATTCTAAAGTAAATTTGATGTTTTCTAAAATCAAAATGATGTTTTCTAAAATCAAATTGATGCTTTCGAAAGTACTGCTGGAAAAGGTGTAGATACTCGTATATAATGCTGCTGACGTATGTGATTAAAATCAATCGATTTTTTTTAAAAGACAGACTTTATATAAGGCTGTGTGCCAATCGGTAACATTTTTCTCTATGGGAAAATGAGGTAGAAAATTTTACCATGTTGAGAAAAAAAAAACACAATTTTGCTGTGCCAAACGGAATAGAAAATTTTGATAGTTACAAAGATAAACTTTTGGGCGAACACGGACAACGATACAATTTTAAGACGTAAAATGAATATAATTGTTGATGGCAATATTGATGGAAATAGCAGAAATGTATTCATGTAATGATCTGATGTTATTTTGTTTTTGAATATTTGTGTTACTTGTATATGTATGCAATTACAAAATGTCAAAATTTTACCTAGCCCATTGAGCTAGGTAAAATTATGACAATAGAATTCACCACGAATACTGCCAAAATTTTACTCCCTTATGTCAAAATTTCATTTTTTCTACCGATTGGCACACAGCCTTTAATTAGAATTTTTTCATTCAATTTAAACACCATTTTTATGAAATACGTTGCAACCATCGTAAAGAGACTTTTTTCTCTAATGATATTACCTACGTAAGTAGTTTGAGAGTCTCTGGGTGGCGGTTTCCCTTAGTAATCACACGAAAATTAGAATCAGTATCCTGTGACTCTCGAACTGATTCACATATTTCCTATTCTATGCACTAATTTTCAGAAGCTTGAGGTTAGAACATCTTGATTTACTGCTGAATACAATATTAATGCGCTTTAAAGGTTTAAGCGTTTTATGAATACGGTAAAAAAGAGCTATTAAAATGTCCTATAAACTTTTCTATACAGTTTAAAATATGGAATTTTTCGCGAACTTGAAATTTTATGTGATTGAAGCAATGATTGATTCATCTTTTGGTTTGTTTGCCACCACAACTTTACACATTTACGGATACTAACATTGCTTATTTGTGTTGTCTAATTGCGAAATACTTTTTATAACATCGGCAGCATTTCCATTTTTATGAACTTTCATCCTGTAAAAAAGAGAGAGAAAAATTTACCTTGTAGGCATTAAAAAAGTTCGTAAACAAATACATTTTTTTGTTGGGTTTGGTTCAAATTAGTTTATTGCTTGATAAAAATGTTCACATATTTATACATAAATATTTATTTTATCTAAATATTCTAAACTAAATTATGATGCTAGAAAAAGCAGATTCTGTGTGTTCGATTTTTATTTCATCTCTGTGTATTTGAAATACATACATCTCATTACTAACAATAACTCTAAAAAATAATGCTTGAAATAACGATCGTTTCGATTTTATCACTTCAGGCTCCCAGCTCATTGTCGGCAGCAGCGCTCGGCCATGCTTTAACGGCTATTCGGTCGGCATTGGGCTACTGTGTGGCTGGCAAGGAGTCGAGTGCGTCATAATGGATTCCAGTGTGTTGCAGCAGGGGCGGCGAGTTGTGAAGGGCGTCAAAAATGGTGGCGCACGATCGTTTTGCTCGCTCGCTCGCTCGCTCACTGGGATTTTGCTCATTTGCGTAGCTTGTACTACGTGTTCTTGAGTGCCAAAACAGGGTATAAGGCATGTATGTTTACATATTTGTATATAAATTACATTTAGTATATACGTGGGGACTGTCTTAATCATGTTCTGCTGGCGTTGTTGGTCGTCGTTAATGGCGGCCTAAAAGAAATACAGGGGCATGGAAGAATAAAAAATGGTGTGGGCCTTGAATTCAGTGGCCTTATGAATCTGATGTTTTGATTCATACTTCCTTCTTCGTTATGAATGTATCACAACAATGATTCGAGTTTAAATTATATATGTATGTAGTTTGTAGTAAAAATAAGTGTTTACAAAAATAAAAATTTTGTTCATTTCATTTCATACCCACAAGTAGTAAGCATTTTCGAGTGGAGCTTGTGCATCACGTAGAGACAATTCGTATTTCTATTTTGCTTGGTTTTGCAACACGTACACGCGCAAACATAAATTCAAAGCATATTGCTTAGATCTAAAATAAGAGTAAAAATTCACTGCCATATTTTTTTTTTTTTTTTCTTACGCCATTATGTAATAATAAAAAAACCCTTTCTTTTTTTATCAAATGAACCAAAATCAATGTTTTCTTCTTGGTTTCGATTTATGTATATTTAAAGTACCTTAATACGTCATCACGTTTCCGTTTCGAGGTGCTCATCTTGCGTGCAGGCTCTTCACGAAAACTTGGCGAGTAACGTTTCTCCAATTTGGCACCGCCCATTGTGGTCGCTTGCATCACGCCTACAAAATAAATGCATATATAGATAATGCAAAGATTAGTGATGAAGTAAAACCAGTTTTTGCGGCAACTTAAATAATTTTTCCTTATTTATATTACTTATGAATGTACGTAAATCTGGGAAATGCTCCATTTTCATTCATGTAAATGATTTCTGTTTTTTAGTAGATATTATGCTGAGATGTAGTAAGAGCCACAAAGATGAAGACATGAAGTCAAGTTGAAATATTATTTTTTAAAACTCAGAATAAAAAACAAAAACAAACAATTTCTCTTCCAAACAAAACATGCTTTAGCAAGGAAACTAACTTACGTTCCATTGGAATTTATTAAAGCGAATAGGTGGCCTTCTCGAAAGAAATTTTGTAAAGGGATTGATTTAATTATAAATAAAATAAAAACCAAAAAAGCTTATCCATGTATTGTATATCGAAATTACATATATTAGTGCCTTAAGGCAAGCAATACTAGCCCTTTCTTATTTTAGCGCAGATGTATATGCGCTAAAATAAAAACACGACTATATGTATAGTTGCCTAGAGGCAGATAATACTATGTGCAACGTGTGTACTCGCCTTAAGGCGAACAACACAATTAATTATCGATAAAATATTACCACACCGACACTAACCGATTTGTAGAAAAAACTTTGCGAATAGATCGATAACAGTGAAACGGTTTCGCCATGAACTGTACATTTAAAAGCAAGATATTTTTTAATTTGCGATTTGAGCGTATTTAGGATCTTATTTGTGAAGTAAAATGGAATGTTTATGAAGCGATATCGCTAATCTACACGGACTCTAATTTAAAACTAAAAAGAAAGGAAAATCATGTAATCACTTTTTGAATTTTAATTGGTACATCAAACAAGAACAATATTAGACATGTATCTAATTAAGATAAAAATGTTCTATCAAAAATTATTAGCACCCTTAAAAAAAAAATATATATGTATTTGTAAATAATCTTACTTATAATTTATGCTAATAATTCAATAGTATCCAATACAAGTATGTATTAATAAACGTTTTTTAATGAATCGGCATAATATCTTTATACAAACCCTTCCAATATGATATCGTGATACCCGTCGCCAACGTCTTCGTCTTAGTCGTCGATATATTGCTTATAAGCAACTGAACGATTAGAGTCAGACTGAATTTTCTTAGGCAGAAGAAGTGTATGTATTTACATTGTATGTACATAAGAGAAGCGAAGATTCAGAATAGATTCAGTTTCATTGCGATTCGACTTTTCTGTCTACGGGGCATTAGCGGATTTGATCCTTTTATTTTTTTGTTTTTGTGGTTGGGAAATTGCTTTGCACAACAACCTCACACAATGCAAGGCACATCGTGCGGCCGCCAACGACGTTTCTGCCGTCGCCTTCACTGAATTATAAATATACAAATGAAAGAAAAAAAAACACAACAACTTTGGTTTGATCTTTGATCACAAAAAAATTAAAACAAGTTTGAGGATATTACGCTAATTGCGAGTTCTCCATGCCGCACGAACAGTAGATTGCTTTCCAGATGCGCCCAAATGCTTTTGGCAATCACACACGTTAACATTGCTTTCTTGCACAAATCACTGATTACTGATTAGTGTACTCATTCATTACTTGCAGTCGCGCATATTCTTCGTATCTTCGAGCCAATCAATAAAGGCTACACAGGTACGGGAAGTAAAAGCAGACCAAAAAATCATTTCATCTTACGGCCCCGTGTGCTGTGCAATAACCTCTCACATTTATGCTTTTATTTATTTATTTTTTCTTTTAATTTTAGATGTTTTGTTTTGGTTTGTTGTAAGCATTGCGAGAGTTTTTACAGCACACAAGGATTTCATAATAGTAATACATATATGTATTTATGTTTGTAGAAAGAGGAAGATGTTTGTAAGTCAATACGTAGTGATTAAAGTAATGTGTTAAGATGAGTAAATAAACTATTATAAAAGTAAGAAACTTATTCCGAAATTGTATGCGATAATAATATATTATAACTAACTAACTTCAAGGTTATAACATTTTTTTATTACTTTTCTCTCGCGCCTTTTTTGTCTCATTCCAAATAAGTTTCTGTACTCTTTTTTAATATTTTAAACTTAAATCATTATTATCATGGTAACAACTTATTCTTAATATATGCAAATAAGCACTTACCATCCAAGAGACCTTTTGAACTTAAGCTAATTAAACTTTACTGTTCATTGTATATTGAATAAAATTTTACGAAATAAATTTTCTCTCTTTATTTTTCTTTTTTTACGAGCATATGTATGCACATTTCAGCTGTAAATAGAAATACAAAAACAATTTTATGCTGATTGTAATTAAACAATTCATATAAAACTGTAGTTGTACGATTTACAGACTGTAAACATATATACGTATGAATATGTATTGATATAATACACAGGGTTATACAATTGTGTTTTGCTGTTAAAAAAAACTTATAATTGATTTCTTTAGAATATATTGTACGTAATTGGTTAACATGGCATGTAGTGTGAACACCTATTAATGATGCCTCCACAGTAGAACACGCATATGCTTATCGATTTTCGATAACATTCACTCACATCATCAGTTTGTTGGCGATGCGCTTTTACTGTAGAGGGTATACGACAATTTCTTTTTTTTTTTTTGGGTATTCAACATTCATAATTTTTAAATGCCTTATTGATTTAACCCTGTGTATTTTTTTTATTTTGGAATTCAATGTCACAAAATTAAATGATAATGAACTTTTTTTTATTTTTATTGTTGTAATATATTATTTTTTGAAACTATTTTATTTTTTTTCATTTTTTATTTAAGTAATATCTATTCTATTTTTATTACATTTTATAAAAATACAGTCTACGAACAATAAATGAAAAATATCACAATTTTCAATAACTATTGCTAAAAAAATTCAGTCATACGTAGATTACGTGATACTTATTTTTGTATTTTTGATATTTGCACATACAACATAAGACAAACGCTAATATAGAAACACAAAGATGAGAGAAGAGGAGTAAATTTGTTGTGTTGTGATTGGCTATTAAAATTGTTTGCACATTTTTTATTCGCTTTTTTTTTTGCGCTGCCATTATTGACACTAATGACAGTTAATATGCACATATGTATATCTGATATGAAGAAGAACTAAATTCGAGCAGAGAAACATTCGCATGTATGTATGTATGAAAAACTACAACATGATAAAAATGTTTATGCGTGGTTAGAGGTGATTTTTATCATTTAGTTTTAAAAAAAAGTGTCGCCAACTAGTATTATTTTGCTTTGTTAAATATTAGTTTAACATAAATCTCCTTTATTATTTTTATCAAATTTAATAATTAAATTATTCTGTTGTCCTTTTTTTCATGAAAAAACAGTGAATAATTTTCCAACGTAAATATGCATGAAATGACGATGTTCAATTTTGCTTAAATAATACACTTATGCATTTTCTATTTTTTACTCTTACTCATACTAATTACTTTATGTACATATATGTTTTATTAATAAATGGCCGTCTGCTTACCTTTGTATTTGGGCACAAACTTCTGTACATCGTGCGGAATGTTTTGATAAAAGTCCAATTCGCGCAAATTCAGCGGTTTTATGACAGTCGATTGATTTAGCAATAAAAGACGGGTATGACCACCGACCTGAAAGCGAAATAAAAAGTATTGATTACATAATTGAATACGATAAAGTTTACCAGACGCTAGGACTTATAGGTTCGAATCAAAGTAATTCCTCCCAAGAGCTTACATAATAAAAGGCTGATTTTCGACTTATTTCTTGAGTGAAAAATAATAGTAGGCGAGAAATTTTGAAGTTTAATAATCCACCGTGAATAGTAAGTTGAATACGAAGACGATCATCAAAAAACGTAAACAAAAGAAACAATTTTGTAAACATACATATGTATGTAAGCAATTGGTAAGCTTTTAAAAATGAATAAAAACTTTAAATAAATTGTTTAAGTTTTGCTTTTTTAATATAGGAAATCATGGAAAGCGACGAAGATGGCCTCATTCTCCTGCTTAATTGTGTATTAAATTTCTGGAGAAGTCGATACTCGTTGAAGAAAATTTCAGAAGTAAAATTTTCAGCATTTCTTGTACCTACAGTGCCGAACTAAAGTATTGGCACAGCAAGATGCTTCAACTTTAACACTGTTTTTTGGCCGCATGTGAAGAGATTTCTTAAAAATATAAAACATCCCAGGATAGAATGATAAATTGTTAACCATTTCCATTTTATTTTATTTAATTATCTCTTTTATTGAATTAACGGCAGCGATTCTAAGAAAAAAAGTACTGTTTTGGGCTGAACAAAAGTATTGGCACAGCTAAATATTACTGGCTATTTTGCGCTGATTTATCGGTCTAGCAACTTTTATTAATTTGTCATGCTACGAGAACGTGTGACTTACGTACATTGCTCTTAAAATACGAGCTGCGGACGTCTCAGTGTCTTAAATAAGTAAATCTTCCATTAAAGTGAGTAGCAAAAAAGTGAAACCTAGATGCAAGCTGTTATGGTTTCCCCACACAGTTTGCCGGTCCTCAAGTTGGAAAATGCTATTTTTTTTCATCCGAGTAAAGAACATTGTTTCAGCAGTTGCTTGGCTTACTTAATATCCTTTTACATGAGCTAAGCGTTTATTTAGGCTTATTTTTGGTATAAGGGGCTTTCGGTTAGCTATACGAGAATGGTAGTTATTTTCATATACGGCTCTCCGGATCGTTATGGCGAGCATATCTCTTCCGAATTCTGTCTTAACCTAATCTGCAATGTCGGTGGAATATATTCTACGATTTTTTTTCTCTCTTCTTACTATCTGACTGCGTTTACGGCCGTTTAAAGCCGTAGGTCTATCCGTTCTTTGTACACTTTGCAAAGATAAGCCTTCTTGAAACGTTGAACAATGCTCCGAATAGTGTGGCGGTTTCTGTCCATAATTTCACCCATCCCAGAGAATGATTTTCCATAATTATGCAAATGTGACATAATTTTTCGCCGAGATTCGGCGGTTTCACTTTTTTGCTACTCACCTTAATGGAAAATTTACTTATTTAAGACACTGCGACGTCCGCAGCTCGTATTTTAAGAGCAACGTACGTAAGTTACACGTTCTCGTAGCATGACAAATTAAAAAAAGTTGCTAGACCGATAAATCAGCGCAAAATAGCCAGTAATATTTAGCTGTGCCAATACCTTTGTTCAGCCCAAAACAGTACTTTTTTTCTTAGAATCGCTGCCGTTAATTCAATAAAAGAGATAATTAAACAAAATAAAATGGAAATGGTTAACAATTTATCATTCTATCCAGGGATGTTTTATACTTTTAAGAAATCTCTTCACATGCGATCAAAAAACAGTGTTAAAGTTGAAGCATCTTGCTGTGCCAATACTTTAGTTCGGCACTGTACATCATTTTATACGGAAATTTTGGGTTTCTTGTTAGGTCGATACTGAGCTTAAGAATTCAAAGTCAAAGTTGTACAAGAATATTTATGTACATATCTATCAAGTGCGACTCTCAAAATCTATCTCACCACATATTTGTATGCATTTTCCCTCACTCACCTGATTAGACAAAGGCTGCAATGCAACTTCATCCTCACTCTCCAATAGATCCTTACTCAGCTGTGGCTGCAACAGATTTTTCGTAATTGATCCTCGACCATTGTTATTGTTTTTGGCACCTTGCTCCGCTGGTGTAGACTGTGCATGCGCATAGCTACCAACATTGCCTGCACACGAGTCGGAACGTTGACGACCCAAATACTGATGTAGAGCAGCTGTTGCTGATGCAAGCGGATGTTCTTGTGGAATTTGTGTATTTTGCGCTTGTTGTTGGTGTAGCTGTTGTTGCAGCGGCTGATAGCAATTCTTATCAGATCTATCGATCTCCTCTGATTTACTTTTGGTTGGCGTTGAACTTTGACTGCTACTATTGCTTACAGACAACTGTTGCAAATTGGCTGTAACCAAGGAACTACAACTGCTGGAAACATGTTGCGCTGAGTTACTCAATATGAGTTGTTGCTGCTGTTGCTGTACGGCGGCTGTTATTATGTTATTGCCGAGTGTTAACTGACCTATAGTAGGTGCAGTGTCTGTAATGTGTTGTTGTTGCTGTTGCAAATGCAGTTGCAGTTCGATTTGTTGGCGTTCATTTTGCTGCTGCTGCTGTTGCTGGTGTTGTTGCTGTTGCTGCTGATGGCTGTGACTGTGAGCAAGCAAACTAGTCTGTTGTTGTATTGTTGGACCATGTTGATGATATGACGTACAGTCAGAATCTCCCATACCCCAATCCCCCAAGAAATATACCATTCCCTTCGGCGCAAAACAATGTTAATTCAGCTACTTGTGTGGTAACCGTGATAAGTAATTATGGATAAGTAATTATGGAATTACTTTTGCTTGAAGTTTTACGCGTTTTAATGAAGGCCTTTGAGGTTTCGATGCCGCTATATTTTTTATGTGATTTGTTTATGTGTATTCTGAATCGAAATTTTATACATACATAAGTATGTTCTGCAAACAAAATATGAAAAAATATTATTATTATTATATTGGTATCTTTTTTATCTTATATAATATAATGTAGCTTAGTATAAGTAAACGCAGCCCTATGGTGGTACATCTTTAGCATTAAATGCAACCATGTATGTAAATAATAATAAGAAATGTGGAAACCCTGGCGACGCGATTAGAAAATAGCTTTGTTCGCTTACTTTCTCCAACAGCATTTACTCAGCAGCCTCCAACAGCCAGGTGTTGGAGAAAATTGTCATCTTTCCTCTCAGAAGAGAAAAATATCGTAAGAGGTAAACGAACACAAAATTTGCAGAGTTCAACAGCTTTGGCAAACAGCTGATTCAAAGGATAAAAAGGATTAAAATTAAAATGATAATAAAATTAGTGGAATTTATTGCTGTTAATTATGTATATATGTACATATAACATAAAAAGAATAAAATAAAACATAGTTTTTTTTCTTATTTAATTTCTTTTGATTCGTTTTGGGTTTCTTTATGGTCAGATAGTCCTTTGTCAGCTCGCGGTAACCTCCTCAATCGTTCGCATAGGATCGCAAAAGGGTTTTTTGAAATTCGGAAATACATCTGGAACTCTCTTTTACAATAAATCGGCACTGTTTGTTCTATATAAATGCTAATGGAGTTACAATTGTGCCTGAAAATAGTGGGGATATATGTACATATGTATGTATCTGCAATACAATTAACTTCATGTTGTTGAAGGTTGTTGCAGGTTTTGGGGAGTGTAGGGGATGTGATAGTCCTTTGCCGGATAAATCCGGTACGCTCGGGTACTAGTCCCTTCTGACACTAGCCCGACTGTCGTGCGAACGATTTTTTTGGCCATAATCAACCTTCTAGGCCGGTGGATTTTAGTCGCGCCTTACAACGGGTATATTCTAGACCCCCTACCCCGCTGGGGTTCGCTGTTACTATCTGATAAATAGGATTTCATTGTAATAATAATCACACTAACAATTGCTTTTCTTTGTACCCATGTCCATACTGTTTTCCACCGCAGTATGTCTTCGCGTCTGCTGCCCCGCATAAGAGATTTCAATTTAATGCAGCCGGCCCTGGCCATGCTTTAAAAAAATAACCCTCTATGGACCGATCCACAGTACTTTTGAGTAGAACAAACTTTGCGTTGGCGGCATTTGGCCGCGCTTTAAAAAAATGACCCCAGCCAGCAAAATTTCCTTTCTCGAATTATATCTGCGGAGCGGTGTTATAATTAGTAAAAATTAACATCCATAGAACATTTCCCGAAAGTTCTAGTAGTTTGAAAATAAATACGGCGGACGCATTATACTGAAGCCGACCCACTGCAGAACTACTCTCGGAGGGTGTGCCACCCACTGCCTAGAGTGGCTGCTATTTTTAAAATCCGGATAATTGGGTTTTAGTTAGAATTTGTTATGTATCAAGGCTCAGCTTGTATATAATGAACCAATTTCATTTATTTACAAACTACTGGTAATGTTTCAGTGAAACTTCCAGGAAATATTCTGTAGATGATAATTCATCTTATCTTAACACTTTCAACTATTATTAAATTATAATATTAAAGTTCTCCAGAAATAGAATTCTCCCGCTGAGGGTTATTTTTGTAAAGCGCCAGTGGCGTAGCTAGAGAATTTTTCGGGGGGGGGAGGGGGGGTCACAGCCAATGTAAAAAATTTACCAAAATTAAAATTACCAAAAAAAAACTACAATTTTTTTTACAAATGATAAAAATCGCTAGCTTAGAATGCAAATTGTGTAAGTCCTTTTTTAAAACTTTGTAGGAGAGACAAAAAACAACAAAAAAAATTCGATATGAAAAAAAATTTCTGTTCATATAAATATTTTGGACTTACACATTTTTTTTCGCTTTTTGGACTTACACAATTTGCGTATCACTGAATAACAACGAGTAGAAATATGACAACAAGTATCTCAGACTTGTTTAGCGCGGTGCGTATTTGATTTTTCTAGCGTTCTACATAAAAATACACTTTTTCATAAAAGTGGACTTACACAGTTTGCACTCTAAGCTAGCGAAATGTAATTTTTTCAGACTATAATTTAACATTTTAGTACACAAATATCGCTTATAATACATATATCAAACTCTTAAGGCCCTTGGCCACTTAAAATCTGGAATGTTAAGAAGTGTATACATATGTGTGAGTGTCCGGTGATTGACGCAAATATCTAAAAGATTTGATTCTCATCAACGCGAGCCCGAACAAGAACGTGTAGCACGACGACTGCCGATTGCACTAACACACACAAAAAAACTCACACATACACACTGCTTGACATGCCAGATTGTCAGTTGCCAAGGACCTTTAACTATACTTCAAAAGTAAGTCTCATATTCTCTTCTGGAAATCTACGCGCATAGGAAAAAAACCGCAGAAAAAAAAATATACCCACATATTGGAAATAGAATGGTGAACAATAATTCATCGCTTTTTTCCCGACCCCATACTCTGCACTTGCCCCAGATGGTCGTAACTGAGCATATCTGAAGTTAATTTTTTTTGTTTTTTTCTTACATATTTTTAAGTGCTAGTTTCAACTTGAATATTTATTATTTAAAGCATTTCATTTAAGTAATCGTGATGAATCCTAAAGGTTCAAGTAATTATTAACACTTTTCAATAATATCCTTGGTTTCCAATAATTCTAAGTTTATAGTTTTAAGCTTTTAAAGTTGGGATATTTAAAAAAATTGTCCCCAAAACTACTACGCCACTGTAAAGCGCGGCTGAAGGCAAAATGTGTTCTATACAAAACAACTGTGGATTGCTCCATGGATATTAATCCAGAATTCTCCTGGCTGAGGGTAATTTTATTGAAGCGCGGCCGAAGGCCGCCAACGCAGAAAAATGTTCAGCACATACATACATTAATTTAACAAGGAATGCCTCCTGAACTATAAGCGTCCGGCGGGTAGTACACTTTTTTTTTGTGATCTGTGATACCACCCCTACCCTCTGGAAAATTAATTGTTATCGGATCGTGGTTCATTATATACAAATTTTCCCTCTATCCAGGCTGGGGATCCAACCCACGACCTCTGGTATGGCAGACTAGCCACTGTCCGCTACACCACAGTGGCCACAATACTCCCCACTGCACCACAGCATCCCGTTAATATATAAGCTTAGTATCGACCTCTCAAGAAACTCAAAAGTTCCATATAAAATGACGTACAAGAAATGCTCAAGAAATTTTTCTTGTGAAACTTTCTTGAGCGAGTATCGACCTCTCAAGAAATTTAATACACTTTTTTAGCACTAGCACAGCAACACAGGTTTTGCCAAGAAATATATCATCGAGCATTTATTTCTTAAAGAAATTTTGACGTCTGTTGGGTTTTGTTACATGTTGATAAAAATGATGGTGAAAATGGAAAAATTAATCGGAAAAAATATAGTGCACAATTTTTGTAATGATGCAAAGCGAAAGTTGACATCAATTTCTTACATCTACCTCTATTCCGGCCATCAATATACCACAGTTTAGCAGTAATATAAGGTCATCCTCGTCGCTTTCGATGATTTCCTAAAATACCGACAAAATAAAACTATTGAAAACAAATATTTAAAGCTTTTATTTAATGTTTTTTAAGAACTTATCAATTTCTCATGTTTACAAAATGGTTTATTTTGTTTACGTTTTTGATGATCTTCTTCGTTTCACTTGGTATTCACGGTGGAATAATATACGTCAAAATTTCTTGCCTACTACTATTTTTCACTCAAGAAATAAAGCTAAAAATTTCTTGAGCTGTTTCTTGAGAGGTCGATACCAGCCTATACTAGTATCGCCGGTGGTCGAAATTCGACCATGCAATTTATTTTTTCAACTTTGTATTGGTACAAAAATTATTCCTTTTCGCGGAGACAAGCAACACTTTCCAAATTCCAGTTGTACCGCAAGATTGATCACGGTCCGACGCGAAATCATGGTCAAAATCAAGGCAGATCTAGGAAGGTAGGCCCGGTGGTGAGCGATTTTAAATTAAAGCGACTCTTCAACTGTGTTTACGATATTTGTAAACACGTTTACGATATCTATTTATCTTAACTAAAAATTTTATTTATTAATTATAAACAAATTAAATAATTTATAGAAAAAATTATATGCCTATGCACTGCTCCTGACTCATACGAACACATCCATATCAATTTTATGTGGATATGAGTATGTTAAATGTGCTAAACAGCCTGGCAATTGTTTGTATGGAAAAAATGTTAGCCTATTAATATATAGATAGTGGGCACATTTGCCAACGAAGCAAAAACGAAGTAAATCAAAAATGGTACAAAACTAAAAACTTTATTTATTAATTATAAAGAAATTAAATAATTTATAGAAAAAAAAAAGCCTATGCACTGCTCCTCACTCATACGAACACATCCATATCAATTTTATGTGGATATGAGTATGTTAAATGTGCTAAACAGCCTGGCAATTGTTTGTATGGAAAAAATGTTAGCCTATTAATATATAGATTCCGGCAAAGGAGATTACAATATACTAAGGTACATAATATGCATATAAATACTTCGCAAAAAGTATGTAACTTATTTTGCATATTTAATTTATCCATATTTGTTGCCAATTTAGTGTAGTATTTTTCCAATTTTATAATTGATTTGTATATTTTGCAAATCTTAGTTGTATTCGCTTACTTTTTCCAGCAGCTTTTCTCTGTCTGCCTCTATCACTCTCTATCTCGCCAAAAACGATTTTCCTCCCACCAGAGATAATTATCCAAAAAAGTAAAAAAATGCAAATCTATTCAGATCTTGCAGCAAAGACGAACAGCTGATCAAATTAAAACTATAAGAATTAACAAAATATAAACAAATCCTATTTTTACAAAAATTTAGAGGAAATTTGTATTACTTTAGCTTAGTTTCAGCAGTAGATTATGCATGCATTATATTTTACTAATAAAGAAACATGTATGTATGTACATATACATATAACTATGGAGTTGCGACTGCCTGCTGGCATTGCATCCCAGCAGGGCTTTCTCTTACATGTAATGGGTAAAATCATCGAGAAATCTTGTTTCATCGCTTACACTTGCGAATACGGATTGCATTACTTTAACATAGGCATGTCATTGGCGGTATTGTCTTACAATATGGTAGACAGTAATGCATTATAAAGTCGCTACTAATATTAAGAAAAGTAAGCTGTTACAATTAAGAAGTTCTTTCACTGGTATAAGTAATTGCATATATCACACAATCCAGTATAGTAATCTATAATGCATTATAATAAAAACTGGTAAAATAAACGAGAATGAGGGTAAATTGCTTTACAAAATTGCTAGTTACAAAAATTTAAATCAATGTAGGCTTTGCAAAATATATCGGCACATATAATCTTTTCGCTTATTTTATGCAATACTGGTAAGCGAAAAAAATAATTTTAAAACTATGAGTTAGCAATTTATGCCGAAAACAAATAGCAAACAGAATGAATAAAGAATCAAAACATTCTTTGCAAAATGTGTTTAAAAACAAACACTATTTGAATAATAATTATTACACTATGTATTTGCACAGCTATTGGCTTATTTAAAAAATGTTCAACGATGGAATAACGCGACTAACCACGACAGTTTTATAATGAAAACTGGCAAAATAAACGAGAATGAGGGTAAATTTCTTTACAAAACTGCTATTTACTCGTAGAAAAATTAAAATCAAAGCAAAGCGTTTGCAAAAAAAATAACGGCAGTACTCCAAACCTTTTCGGTTATTTTCTGCATTACCAGTAAGCGAAAAAATAATAATTTTAAAGCTGTCGCATTACAAGTAATGAGCAAAGTAAGCGAAGGAGTGTTTCTTAGCTATGTGTAATGCGTTATTTCATTGAATACAATTTTAAGCCATTACCAAAATATGGAAAAACCCTGCTGGGATATTGACGTGCATACATACATGCATACTTATAAGTTAGCAGAGGGTAACCGGCGGACTTCCTACATTAAGCAACAAACATACAATGCTGCTGTTATCATCCAAAATTTAGCTCAAGTACAGATGCAGACATAATCAAATGTTATTTATTTACATCTTTCATAATTAATTCGTCCATATTTAACTTTTTTAATTTTGAATTTCAATTTTGCAATTTTCGCAAATTACAAACATATGTTTTTTTCATCAGCTGTTTTGCTGCTGGACACAAGTGATGGAAAAAATTTATCAAGCAGAATTTTGCAGCCTCACAAAAATAAACGTCATTTTGCTCTCTCATTTCCATCACTTCTGCAATTTTTTTGCGTAAAAAAATGGAAGAAGCGGATATTTGTTGCAAAATTGTAATAAATTGCAACAAATTGCTGTACGCGAGTACACCTCTTGTTACTTGCAAAAATTTCAGTCAGCTGTTGTTTGATCAGCTGTTTTCCTGTTGGAAAATTGCTGTTGGCAAAAATTTGTCCAACAGAATTCAACAGCTTCTCACAAAATGAAATGTCAGTTTTCTCTCTCGGTTGGTTCTCTTTTGTTGGAGATTTGGCGTAAAAAAACGGCGAAAAAGTGTTTGTTTTTAAAAGTTTTCGAAAAACATCAAAAAATATCCGTAAACGAACAAAGCTAATAATAAACCGAGCGATTCTTATACATAATACAAAGACGCATAGTAGAGATGAGCGAAACTGCGATTTTTCGATATCTGTGATTTCGGTGATTGCTATTTTTAAATCACTGTGATTTTAAACTGCTATTGCGATTGCATGGACTGGTATAAAATCATCAGTTACCGGTAGAGATTAATTTTGCGTTTTCTGAGCGATATAACCTGTCTTTATTTTATGTTAACAAAATGATAGCAATAACAACGTATTCCGCAGTAATATCGCTGCTTGTAAATATTTTTCAAAGACAAATTGTAAATTCAATAATTTTTTTTTTCTTATATTTCTATATATGTACGTATGTGGTCTGCTCAAAAGTGTTAACAAAAAGAAATTTATAATGCTTTTGCGATTGCGATTCACATAGGTGAACTGCTTACTTGCTACATCGATAGCAGTTGCCAATAAGTAGTGAACTGCTATTTTGAAAAAGTGATCGCAATTGCGATTTGTGATTTTTTATTCACAGTGAAAAAATCACCGTTTGCGATATATCGCTCATCACTAACGCATAATAAATAAATAGTTTTTTATGTCCAGCTTATTTTCTAATTCATTTTCAGTCTCTCAAACGTAATCTGCAACCAAACAACATACAATCTACTATGTTAATATAACAAATACGCCTGAGGGTCCTATTTTCTCGCACAACTTTTAACAACATTTTAAATATCATTAAAGTTTTTAGTATTTGCGCCCATCAAGCTTGACTTCCTTTCTGGTCGCTTTAGAAATTTACAGCCTGATTCCCTTTGACGATATCGTGTCCAAAACGTTGTCGTTCGTGTGTTGGTATTATGAATGACAATACGACACACAAAACGAAAGCCAAGACGTTAACAGCTGATTGTTACGTTAAAAACGTAAGAAATTAGTTTTGTTCGTTTACGGATATTTTTTGATGTTTTTCGAAAACTTTTAAAAACAAACACTTTGTCGCCGTTTTTTTACGCCAAATCTCCAACAGAAGAGAACCAACTGAGAGAGAAAACTGACATTTCATTTTGTGAGAAGCTGTTGAATTCTGTTGGACACATTTTTGCCAACAGCAATTTTCCAACAGGAAAACAGCTGATCAAACAACAGCTGACTTGAATTTTTGCAAGTAACAAAATTTGCAAAATATACAAATCAATTATAAAATTGGAAAAATACACTAAATTGGCAACAAATATGGATAAATTAAATATGCAAAAAAAGTTACATACTTTTTGCGAAGTATTTATATGCATATTATGTACCTTAGTAAATTGTAATCTCCTTTGCGGGAATATATATTAACGGGGCCGCTGTGGTGCAGTGGGGAGTGTTGGGGCCACTGTGGTGTGGCGGACAGTGGCTAGTCTGCCATACCAGAGGTCATGGGTTGGATCCCCAGCCTGGATAGAGGGAAAATTTGTATATAATGATCCACGATCCGATAACAATTAATTTTCCAGAGGGTAGGGGTGGTCTCACAGATCACAAAAAACAAAGTACTACCCTCCGGACGCTTATAGTTCAGGAGACATTCCTTGTTAAATTAATGTATGTATGTGTAGAACATCTTTCTGCGTTGGCGGCTTTTGGCCGCGCTTCAATAAAATTACCCTCAGCCGGCAGAATTCTCTTTCTGGATTAATATCCATGGAGCAATCCACAGTTGTTTTGTATAGAACACCTTTTGCCTTCAGCCGCGCTTTACAAAAATAACCCTCAGCCGGGAGAATTCTATTTCTGGAGAACTTTAATATTATAATTTAATAATAGTTGAAAGTGTTAAGATAAGATGAATTATCATCTACAGAATATTTCCTGAAAGTTTCACTGAGCCTGGATAGACAACAAATTCTAACTAAAACCCAATTATCCGGATTTTAAAAATAGCAGCCACTCTAGGCAGTGGGTGGCACACCCTCCGAGAGTAGTTCTGCAGTGCGTCGGCTTCAGTATAATGCGCCCGCCGTATTTATTTTCAAACCACTGAAACTTTCGGGAAATCTTCTATGGATGGTAATTTTACTAATTATAACACTCCCGATCGCTCCGCAGTTATAATTCGAGAAAGGAAATTTTGCTGGCTGGGGCTATTTTTTTTTAAAACGCGGCCAATTGCCGCCAATGCAAAAGTTTGTTCTACTCAAAAGTACTGTGGATCGGTCCATAGAGGGTTATTTTTTTAAAGCATGGCCAGGGCCGGGTGCATTAAATTGAAATCTCTTCTGCGGGGCAGCAGACGCGAAGACATATTGCAGTGGAAAACAGTATGGACATGGGTACAAAGAAAAGCAATTGTTAGTGTGATAATTATTACAATGAAATCCTATTTATTAGATAGTAACAGCGAACCCCAGCGGGTTAGGGGGTCTAGAATATACCCGTTGTAAGGAATGCCTGTCGTAAGACGCGACTAAAATCCACCGGCCTAGAAGGTTGATTATGGCCAGAAAAAATCGTTCGCACGACAGTCGGGCTAGTGTCAGAAGGGACTAGTACCCGAGCGTACCGGATTTATCCGGCAAAGGACTGTCACATCCCCTACACTCACCAAAACCTTCGTGGAGTGTCTTGGTGGCTACAACAACAACAACATGAAGTTAATTGTATTGCAGATACATACATATGTGCATATATCTCCACTGTTTTCAAGCAGAATTGTAACTCCATTAGCATTTATATAGAACAAACAGTGCCGATTTATTGTAAAAGAGAGTTCCGGATGCATTTCCGAACTTCAAAAAACCTTTTTGCGAGCCTATGCGAACGATTTTTAGATTGAGGAGGTTATCGCGAGGTGACAAAAGACCGACCAAAATGAAACCCAAAACGAATCAAAAGAAATTAAATAAGAAAAAAAAAACTATGTTTTATTTTATTATTTTTATGTTATATGTACATATATACATAATTAACAGCAATAATTTCCACCAATTTTATTATCATTTTAATTTTAATCCTTTTTATCCTTTGAATTTGGGGCTTGTGAATGTAAATAAAAATCAGCTGTTTGCCAAAGCTGTTGAACTCTGCAAATTTTGTGTTCGTTTACCTCTTACGATATTTTTCTCTTGTGAGAGGATATGTGACATTTTTCTCCAACACCTGGCTGTTGGAGGCTGCTGAGTAAATGCTGTTGGAGAAAGTACGCGAACAAAGCTATTAACGTGTACATACATATATACATAGGCAGGAAAAGCGCTTTTCCAAATGCATGGTAGTGAACATTGCATGCAAATTCATATTGTACTCATAAATGGTATGGAGGCATGTCTTGCACATTGAGCTACATAAGCAGACATTGAAAATAATTTTTAACAATTTCAAAGACTTTGAAAATAGCAAAAAATCTCAGACAAAAACTTTAACAATCGTTGAAAAACTAAAATCCAAAGACAAAAAGTAATGATTTTTGTCTGAGAGAAAAGCTTATTTCTTTAATTTTTCTGTCAAGCTGATGCCACATAGAACTTTTAGGGCTGTCAGAATGAATACTTTTCCATCAATCCGTTTAACGGACAATATAGTTGAATTACATGTATTTGAAGGACGATCGACACATTCAGTACATCAACTTTGCTGTAACAAAACAAAATTGGAGCGAGATCGGAGCTCGGAGAAAAACACGTTGAGGGCTAAAAGTGGACCCAGACGAAATTTTGACAGCGGAGCGAACGACAAAAATCTTTTGCTCCAAGGCCCCGATTCCAAGTGTCAAATTCAAAATAATTGTCATCGTTAGTGGGGTCTTAGGGCATTGTTATACGTTCAATAAATACTGACGAAACTCACTGATAAATTACCTTAGACCTTAAAAAAACTGCCAAAGTTCTACATAGAGAAGAGACAACAAAACTGACTTTAAGCAGCAATAAAATCATTAAATAACCACAAACTGTATTACAACATCATGTATTTTCATGTATTTACGTTCAAATATATATATATATATTATACATACATGTATATATACATATGTACAATTGAAAAATATAATTGAATACATAAAATGATGTAAGAACACCAGAAAACTACAACCTTGAGCATTATAACTTAGAATTGCTGACAGAAAATGTGCAAATATACATACATACATACATAAATACAGCATGAAGTAATGGATATATCAACATTTAAGTTCAGCGATGACTTCACAACGCAAATGAAGCGTAACGTACACACATAAATCAGTGAAGTAGAAGTTTCTTGTGTGAACGTATTATTTCAAACATCGACTTACGGCCTTATTCCGGTGTGGTAACATAATTTACTTTACTGGTGAAATAAAGAATCTGGTACTTTAAACACTCTTTTCGTATTCTGGCAGCGGAAAATTAAGTTACCACCTCAATACGTGGTAACATTTTGTTACCATTTTCATCCCAATTCCATTCCGTTCGTATGGAAATTCTTTGACAGCGTTGCCATTTGTGCGAGAATACCAATTGAAAAGATGGTAACAATTTTCAGCAACATAAAATACCAGTAAAGTAATTTTCCGGTAACGCTCGGAATAGCAGTGTTAACATACATGTTTGGTAACACTGCTCTACAGCCAAAAAATACTCTGAACGCGACCATCCTTTCTATATGTAAAATCGGTCGCTGATTCCGAAAATCGGGTTCATTTTTAATTCTATGGGAAGGTTTTTGAAATATCGGCAATTTACCGTTATTTGGCCAATGAGTCCACTTAATCCTGTATATCTCTTTAACACAGTGAGTTATCTTCCTTAGGGTCACACCAAACGAAAGAAAATTAAATTTCCTTTTCACGGCTCCTATAACATTTTTCTCTAGTTCTTATAGTTTCTGAAATATTGACGATTAAATTTGAATTTTTTCGATTTTTTACGATTTTTTGAAGAAAAAATTTACTTTGTCAGGCAATATCTTTAAAACCAATGATTTCACCTTCGGTTTTACTCCTTTGCGTGAAGCTCCATTCCATTTCCAAAAAAATAAGCTATCAACGAAGAAAATCCATGGTAAACTGGAAAAGTTATAGGCGATCAAGTAAATACAACCAAGTCGCGCAATGCCTCTGCACGGGTACATTCTATGCATATTGTACCAATACCTACACATCTGCAGGCCCGACGAGAGGGGGGACTGAGGGGGTCAATTGCCCCGGGCCCGGGCTTTAGAGGGCCCGGGAATCTCAAAATGATATCCAAGTTTTTGCTACGGAAAATAAACAAACAACACCTTTAATCACCTTTCGTAGATAGCAATCATTTTAAGTTTCAACAAATTTTATAAATCTCTTAACGTGTATGCATCCCACTTAAGGAATTGTTGGTTTTTGGCGTCGACTTTGCAGCATAAATTTGAATTCGTTTTCTGTTGCAACAGAAAAATTCGGTATGATGCAAATTCTTATACAGCGATATGGGTATTTCCTGGGCGTTTCGGACGGTATGTTCGCACGATTTTTTGAACTTTTGAGGCAGAAATATCGCGAAATATTGTATCGTTTTATGATAAAAGGAAAGATTTAGGTCACAGCTGATGACTAAAGTATGTTACCGACAGAAATTTAGTTTAATGCCTCTGTGTAAGCCACTTAAACTGCGTTCCGGACGCTACAAAAACACGTCCATATTTTAAAAGTAGCTAAAACAGAGGCATTAAACTAAATTTCTGTCGCTAACATACTTTAATCATTATCCGTGGCGTAAATCTTTCCCTTTATCATAAAACTATACAACATTTCGCGATATTTCCGCCTCAAAAGTTCAAAAAATCGTGCGAACATACCGTCCGAAACGCCCAGGAAATGCTCATATACATATGTACGTGTATGTATGTATGTAAACAGCGATACGCCGAAAACAAACAAAGCTTGCGAAGCTAAAATTTGCTTTGGTGCTTCGTACAGTTGAATTCGATTGCTGTTTCACTAAAGCGTTCAGCAGAATCAGTCTTTTGATATACTAAATTATTACCAACAAATATTTGTATTCCAATTTAAAGAAATTTATTTCATACAAATAAAGCAATATGTATTTAAACAGAATTCATTCAGACCTATGGTCCCTTGGACAATATTACTCAGTATGACCCATGGATTCGGAAACTGGATGTGCCTTTTGACAATACATTTGACCCACCCTAATATGTATATTTCTATGTAAACATATTTACTTGATCTGTATTAATGTATAGATAAATTAAAGTTCGTAACCAGACTTGGGCATTATTCGAATAAATTTTTATTTAGATAATTATTCTGAGGTTTATTCGTTATTTCAAATAATAAATAAAAACTCAGGGTACAACAAAAAAAAACAACTGAGTAATAGTAAAAAAAAAACTTTGTAAATTTTTTTTGTTTGTATGTTTGTTTGTTCTTACATATGTAAATGAAAATTATCTATTATTCGAATAATTTTTTGTTTGAATAAACGAAATTATTTATTATTCAAATAAAAATAAAAAAAATTTATTCATCTATTATTCTTATTCGAATAAATTTTGCCCAACTGTGTTCGTAACTATATATTCATTGAATTTTGATTTTGAGAATTTGTTCATTTAGTATAGGGGCCCGTAGTTATTTTGACCCCGGGCCCGGATTTTCTCTCGGCGGCCCTGCACATCTGCAGTAGCAGCACATTGGCAGCGCAGTAGATACAAGCGCGTTTACGGGTATAACATGCATAGAATATACCCGTGCAGAGGCACTGCGCGACTTGGCTGTATTTACTTGATCGCCTATAACTTTTCCATTTTTTTGTTCATTTAGTATAGGGGCCCGTAGTTATTTTGACCCCGGGCCCGGATTTTCTCTCGGCGGCCCTGCACATCTGCAGTAGCAGCACATTGGCAGCGCAGTAGATACAAGCGCGTTTACGGGTATAACATGCATAGAATATACCCGTGCAGAGGCACTGCGCGACTTGGCTGTATTTACTTGATCGCCTATAACTTTTCCATTTTACCATGGATTTTCTTCGTTGATAGCTTATCTTTTTCCCAATAGAATGGAGCTTCACGTAAAAGAGTAAAACCGAAGGTGAAGACATTGGTTTTAAAGATATTGTCTGACAAAGTCAATTTTTTCTTCAAAAAATCGTAAAAAATCGAAAAAATTCAAATTTAATCGTCAATATTTCAGAAACTATACGAGTTAGAGAAAAATGTTATAGGAACCGTAAAAAGGAAATTTAATTTTCTTTCGTTTGGTGTCACCCTAAGGATAACTCACTGTGTTAAAGAGATATACTGGATTAAGTGGACCCATTGGCCAAATAACGGTAAATTGCCGATATCTCAAAAACCTTACCATAGAATTAAAAATGAACCCGATTTTCGGAATCAGAGACCGATTTTACATATAGATAGGATAGTCACGTCCAAAGTACAGACAAAAAATTTCATTTTGTGATCCAGTGTAATCAGTAAAATTTCTTCCTTTCTTGATTAATTCAGTAAACATACATAACTGTCACAAGTATAAATATTGCATTTCTGTGTGTTTTTAAAAATCCAGTTTATACCCGAAATTTTAATTGCTACTGCATATGTGTGTATGTACTACGTACATATTTACAATTCCCAAATGAAGTCATTAACGCCAACAATTGCAATCTTAAGTTCATTTAAACAGGACCTAATGAGTTCATTAGCGCTGATACAATCAAAATTAAAAACGTAAATAGAATGATACCTAAAAAAAATTAAATGGGAAAGTAACCGATATAGTGTATGCAAAATAAAAATGGACATTTATATATATGTATGACCCAAATATATATATGTATGTATGTAGGTATATAGGTATAGATACGAAAGTACGTACTAATAGAGATAAGTAGGTCGACATTTCTGTGAGGATAACCAAAGAACCGAATTAATAAGACATACCAAAAGGAAAATAAAAATTAAAATTAAAAATGTATGTTAAAAAAATAATAAAAGTGCAGACATTGGTGACTTATCTGTAACCTTATAAAACAGCTGATTCAACCAACCTTACGACAAGCTGTGTTACTAGTCATTGGTGCCTTGTCGTAATTCTGTAGCTGTATCGTTAACTTACAGACCAATTGGATTTTGGTTAGCAACCCTAAATCCGTAAACAGCTGACACTTGTGAAAGCAGATATAGGAAGGTAGGCGCATAGGCGAATTCAGAAACTTCTTTTTTTATTTACAAAGGTAGATTATAATATCAAAATCAAAGCGAATTCACATCATGGCCAATAGTAATAGGCGAGTCCCAAGCGAATTCAGATTTTAACAAGGAGAAATATTATTTTGACATAACAATCTACTAAATACAATAACAAAATACATGGGAAATTTCTGAATTCGCCTATGCGCCTACCTTCCAAGTAGTGCTGGAAAACCATCGATAGTGGTCCCATCGATTGATCATCGATAGTTTTAAATGCAACCATCGATAGTATCGATGGTTTAGAGCCTATAAACACTTGCGACTCAATCGATTTAGTCGGGCTTTGATTTGCATGGGAATGTATGGAAGTATTCACACTACATTCAATTAGTCGAACAACTGAAACAGTTGGATTTGCATACAACAGCCCAATTCGACTAAATCGATTGAATCGCAAGTGTGTATAGGCTCTTAATATATGTACGTAGGTGGCCCGTTAAAGGGAAATGTGGTACTCAAATATTTAATGCACATATACATACATATGTATGCATGTATGTATGTACATATGTTCTCATATTTAAAAGAAAAATATAAATTTTTATTAGAAACACATTATAAAATTTATAAAAAACCAAAATTTATGTAAAAAGTTCAATACAAAAAATAAATCAATAACTACCCAGCCAGCAAGGTACCGTACATTTTACGAACATTGCGATTTACGAGCTATTCTCGAATCAGAAAACAATAACAAAAGAAGCTTTTTTCTATCATGTCAAAAAAAAAGAAAACGAAAAATTTCAAACACTTTTATACGAAAAATTTCAAACTATAATTTAAAAGTAAGTATGTTTGTAAAATTTCTAATTAAAAACACAAATAACATAAAATATATTAAATTATAATTAGCATGCAGGAAGGTGAAGGATTTGTGCACAAGTAAGAACGTCCTGGAGGAAATTTATTAGCGATGAAGTAGCCGAGCATTTTTCGTGAAGGGGCACTGGTGTGAAAATTAGCGCAATTGGTTTGGCAACGACTGCAGCAATAAGAAGTATGTACATATGTTACAGTTTCAATAATACTTATTAGGTTTAATCTTTTACTCTGTTCTCTAAGGTACATTTCGTAATAAATTCAATTCAGAGGAAGAAGTGTTTACCCGATTTCGAAGAAGCGCTTTCAATATGCCCATGACAGGCAAAAGAAGTTGGCAGAATACCATCGAAAACAAAATTAATATATTATTATAATTATCGCATGCATTACCATTGTTTAGTTTAATATTAAACAGCAGTCAATAAAAAAACTTTATACATACCTAAAATTTAGCTTTGTTTATGGGCATTATTTTACGCATTGAAAATCAGTCGGTAAGGCAGTCCAAAAGGTCGTTTTTTCTATTGAAAATCAGGGACCGTAACGGTTATAAGTGATATCCAAAAAGTTGATTGTTAACGATTATTTTCCGTTTTATTTTTTGCTCAGAAAATAAAAGTTTTTTCTTGAGTTTTATTTTTTGATCAGAAAATAAGTTTTTTCTTGAGTTTTGTTATTCGCGCAGAAAATAAAAGTTATTTTTTGAGTTTTATTTTTCCCTCAGAAAATAAAAGTTTTTTTCTGAGTTTTATTTTTCGATCAGAAAATAAAAGTTATTTTTTGAGTTTTATTCTTCCCTCAGAAAATAAAAGTTATTTTTTGAGTTTTATTTTTCGATCAGAATATAAAAGTTATTTTTTGAGTTTTATTTTTCCCTCAGAAAATAAAAGTTATTTTTTGAGTTTTATTTTTCGATCAGAAAATAAAAGTTAGTTTTTGAGTTTTATTTTTTTGCTCGCGTCACATAAATATGTAAAATTTATAAACTTTTATTATCTGAGCAAAAAAATAAAACTCAAAAAATAACTTTTATTATCTGAGCAAAAAAATAAAACTCAAAAAATAACTTTTATTTTCTGATCGAAAAATAAAACTCAAAAAATAACTTTTATTTTCTGAGGGAAAAATAAAACTCAAAAAATAACTTTTATTTTCTGATCGAAAAATAAAGCTCAGAAAAAAACTTTTATTTTCTGAGGGAAAAATAAAACTCAAAAAATAACTTTTATTTTCTGATCGAAAAATAAAGCTCAGAAAAAAACTTATTTTCTGAGGGAAAAATAAAACTCAAAAAATAACTTTTATTTTCTGAGCGAAATATAAAAATCAAAACATAACTTTTATTTGCTGAGGGAAAAATAAAACAGAAAATAACGATTAAAAATCAATTTTTTTATAAAAATCGAAAAAATAAAAGTTAATGCACCTAGAGGTAGCCTGCGTTACGGTGATTACATCTGTGTACTTCTTTTGCGTTTAGCGTTTCTCCTTCAGTATGATTTTTTTAGTCAAAATTTAAAAAATAACGATTATTTGCAATCCCTGTTGAAAATCAATCGTTTACGAATACGTTTACGATAAAAAACGGACGTAAAAAGATTCATATACGAGTGTTTTTTCGTACATTTACGACACTCGTAGGCACTGAACATTTTAAAGCGAAACAGTATTCTTAGGAGAATCGTAAACGGATTTCATAAACGATATTTTATTAGAGTTTTCTTCGAGAAAACATCAGTTTACGAGCTCGTTTACGATGATTTTGCTGGCTGGGTATTCAAAGAATACTACATACACACATTTGTACATATACAATTGTCTACAAAATAATAGGAGAGCCGAAATCAAAACCTAAATTGCTCAATTCTCAATAAAAAAAACCGTTTTATTTGCAAGTTTTTTTATAAAATTATTCACTAATCTTTTATTTATATATTACAGCCCACATATTCCAATTAAATGCCTTAAAAATTATAAATCTCAGTTTTTTTGATTAATTTTTTTAACAGACGTTGTAGTTATGTACTAAGTTTACAGATTTACGGCACCACTAACAGCTCACATGGATAGCGATAAAGTTCCAATAAGGTTAACGATACTGAAATACTTACAAGTCACCAATGTCTGAACCTTAACAATTTAGCTTTCATTTTCATTACCAGAAATATACCTTATCTTGTATGTCTGCCACTAAGCTGTTGTCTGGCATTACAAATTATTTCAAATTTTACTTTTTTTGTCGAATTATGCCGAGACACGCTTTATGGAGCGCTTAATTGTCGCTTTTATTGACATAAATTATCACTAATAAAAAAAAATACCTTTAAATGCAGACAGTAAATGATAATGATTGCAATAATTTATAATCGATCGATATAAATATAATTACCCAAGTTTATAGAATGCGCAATTTCAAATTATGAGAGGAAGAAGAAGACAGATTAATCAAATTTAATTAATGAAGTAGGAAATCTTTAACAAAAATAAAAAAAGTAAATAAACATACATAAGTATGTATATGTAAGAGTGTTTCAAAGAAAAGTGCTTACTTTTAACCTCTGCTTGTTGACGAAAAGCTTCTAATCGTATGTACAAGTGTACGCTATCTATGCGATTATTATTGATAACACTTTTGTGCCATAAAATTTAGATTAGATTGCGTAGGCCAATGCCAGACCAGCACTCAATGATAACGTCTAGTCTAGCGGAATATAACAATTAAGCTCAATTTGCCTTTTAATCTCTCAGAAATATTATTGCTTTTTAAGATAAACCATTCCAGATGAATAGCCTTAGAAATAGCTTAACCTTTGAATGAGACTTGTCTGCCAAAACAAAGCAGCATTGTCTGCAATGCAACAAATATCAATATTTTATGTATCAAAATGCATTGTAAATGAAATACACTCGAATTACACTTAAGCTATGCATAATAAATCTTTTTCTGAAAAGACAATATGATACTTGAAGAATTCCTGAAATGACGAATGTAATCAAATGTCAAGCAAAGCCGTGCGGATGAGAACTAAGCAGTAGTAATTTATTGAAAAAGTTTAATAAAAAAAATACATATGTATGTAGAAAAATCGAAAAAAAAATCGGGTTTTTCCTAAAAGTTAAGAAAAGAAAAAAAGTTTTTGAGGCTTTGGAATAATTCAAAATGCACCCGTACCTGTAAATATTCAAAATAGAAACACACCCCTACTGCAAGCAAAAGATTTGTATTAAGAACAACGCTGCATAAACATGAAAATAATAGTATGTATGTATGTACATATGTACCTGAACATGCAAAAAACCAGGTCAACATATATGTATATATGAAAATATGTACATATGTATCAAACAGGTTAGTTGGCTCGTGGGCTGAATGTTTAGTTTACATATTTGCTTAACCACAAATACAAAAACAAAAAAATATATATATGTATTCCAAGTGACAGCACAGCGTGTCATCAGCGAGTAATCGACCAGGTTTACAAAGTAGGTCAATAGAATAATATAGCTAAACATATGTACATATGTATGCATGCACAAATAATGACAACCCTCCTCAACGTTTGCTGAAACATGCTAACAAAGTTGATTGCAATTAAAGATTTCTAGAAATTTTGTATTAAAGGCCGTTTAAAAAATAAACAAAACATAGTTTGACAAGTGGATAGCAACTCTGTATAAGGAGTAATACACATTCAGTCACACGGTAAACCGAACAAAAATATTTGTCTTAATTTATTTAATTTAACGAGCACAGGCCCAGGTTATATTTTATTTTTTTATTTTTTAGAAACTAGAAAAAAACTTTTTTAAGCATGGATGTAACCACAGCTGTTTCACCTTAGATCCCTCTAAGACTCATCAGGTAGGTTACTTTTGCTTCTGCCAAGACTCGAACTTGCGCACTCAGCGGTTAGAACTGTAGTTATTGTACTGCAAAAGTACAGCAGTAAGGTGAAACAGCTGTAGTTACATCCATGCTTAAAAAAGTTTTTTTCTAGTTTCTAAAAAATATTTGTCTTTTTGGTTAGAGTTGTCTCCAACAGTGTAGGAATGTGATGTATTTCGGAACATTTTGCTGTCATCTCCTATCAAATATAGTTGGAAGACCAACAAGTTCTAGTATTGAGCAGACTTCATGTCATTTCTTTGCAGAAAAAGCATTCCACAATACATCATAAATGCATTTCATTCGCTTGGCAATATTTAAAAAGTAAAATAAGCGTTGATTAAAAATTTTAAGGGGAAAAACAGCTTTATATGTACATGAAATCGATAAGCGAAAACAACTGTGAATGTATGTACATATATTTGTGAAACATAACCGGTGGGGTATTTTAAATAAAATCGCAATAAAAACATAATCCCAACAGACAGCCACAAACAATAAATAAAAATGCCAGTAAGTCAACGATAAGTAGGCTGACCATCCGTTCTGTTTTTTGAGGGACCGTTCTGTTTTTCAGACGTCTGTCCCTCGTATTTTTTTTCTTTTCGGAAAACTTCAAAATGTTCTGTTTTTTTCCTAGTGTCCCTCATTTGTCCCTCATTTATTTATTTTGGGGCATATTCATAGTCTTGATAAAAGCTGATTTTAAGTTAGTTAAAATCAATATTTTATTTTGACTATGAATATTCCCCTTTTTGTTTAAAATCTGTTTTATATTAAAAAGGTTGAGGTGGCAGCCCTTTTTCTCATCAGAATTTAAGTAGTTATCGATAATAACTACCATCCTCATTCACTATATGTTTGTTGGAATGTAATTTTTGTGGCTGCTGTGTAGCAAATTAATTTGAAAGAAATTGGTAAATCGTATTAAAATTGATTTGTGGACATTAAACTAATGGCGTTTTCTTTTCTACGAAAAAATGCTGCCCTCCTATATTTCAATTATTGAAATACGTAACTTGAGTTTCTATAAAATGGCTGAATTTGTTGATAACTGTACCCTCTCACTTTGTTACAGTTTAGTATTCGTTGAAATGACCAAACAAAGCCATAAAATGGCTAAAAAAATCAAACAGGGCAACATTATTTCGAGAAAAGAAAACGCCATAAGTTACCAAATTCTTTATTATCGTAGCATTATACTTGCTTTATTGCAGATACCTATAATTAAACTTACAAATTTGTTTATTTTTGTTAAAACAAAAAGTCTGAAGAGAATGTGAATTACATATGTTTGTAAGCCTATTATTTGATGAATAAATATTTTTTACGATTTCAAGTTTCATAAATATATGTTCGTACTTATATCATTTGAAATTTTGTCCCTCATTTTCGATTCATATTTATGGTCAGCCTAACGATAAGCGATTTGCAAATGAGGAAACACACCACTTACATAAAAAGAAAAAAAAAAAAAAAAAAATAACAAAGCTCAATGTATCAACAAGTAAAGAAATACTAGACAAGAGGCATAAAAATGAAAGAAAAAAATTATACAGCGCTATTTTAATTTTAAATTAAACTAGCTGACCCGGCAAACTTCGTTCTGCCCAAAATAGATTTTTTTATTAATTTCATTTCAACAATTGCTATTACACCGGTATTGTTTTTAATAGAAAATTAACGATTTTTCACTACTTCATTGTGTATACAACTTCAAAAATATATAATTTTAGTATTCAGTTTAAGGCTGCACGATACACAACATTTTTAGTTTTCTGTTCCGGATATTTATTTTCACTGAGTATTGGCTATTTTAACCAAGTAAGTAAGAGTATTGATACGTATAGTATACCTCCATAGATTTAGATATATTCAGCCTCAAAAGTTTAGTACGTATGGGAGGTGCAATGTCCCATTTTTCGATAAATCTTTTCTTTTTTTTTGGGTGAACATGGTATTGATATCGTATATCTGCATAGTGATTTCTATGTACATGCCATGAACGCTTTTAGGGATATTTAGCCTTAAAAATTAAGAACGCATGGGAGGTGCCACGCCCCCTTTTCCCAAAACTACTGTTTTTTTCATAAGCATGCTATTGATATCGTTAATCTCCTGATCAACTTTTAGGTCCCAACCTTAAACGCTTTTATAGATATTCAGCTTGAAAAATTAAGTTTGTATGGGAGGTGCCACGCCCCCTTTTCCGATAACCTACACTTTTATGCGCAAAAATTGTTTTGATATCATATAGCTCTGTACCAATTTACAGGTCCCTGACTTAAATCCTTTTAAAGATATTCAGCTTAAAAAATTAAGTGTTGTTGGGAGGAGCCACGCCCCCTTTTCGTATAACTCCTATTATTTTGCGTTAATATGGAATTGTTATCGTTTATCTCCACACCAATTTCCAAGTCCCTAGCGTAAACAATTTTAGAGATATGCAGCATGAAAAATTAAGTTTGTATGGGAGGTGCCACGCTCCTTTTTCCGATAATCCCCACTTATATGCGTGGTTTTGATATCATTTAGCTCTATACCAATTTTCAGCTCCCTACCTTGAACTGTTTTGGAGATAATCAGCTTTCAAAATTAAGGTTGTATGGGAGGTGCCACGCCCCCTTTTCTGATAACCCCCACTTATATGCGTGGTTTTGATATCATTTAGCTCTATACCAATTTTCAGCTCCCTACCTTAAACTATTTTAGAGATATGCAGCATGAAAAATTTAGTTTGTATGGGAGGTGCCACGCTCCTTTTTCCAATAATCCCCACTTATATGCGTGGTTTTGATATCATTTAGCTCTATACCAATTTTCAGCTCCCTACCTTGAACTGTTTTGGAGATAATCAGCTTTCAAAATTAAGGTTGTATGGGAGGTGCCACGCCCCCTTTTCTGATAACCCCCACTTTTCTGATTGAGAAGGGTTTTGATATCACCTACCTCTATACCAATTTTCAGCTCCCTACCTTAAACTGTTTAGAGATAATCAGCTTTAAAAATTAAGGTTGTATGGGAGGTGCCACGCCCCCTTTTCTGATAACCCCCACTTTTCTGAGTGAGAAGGGTTTTGATATCACCTACCTCTATACCAATTTTCAGCTCCCTACCTTAAACTGTTTTAGAGATAATCAGCTTTAAAAATTAAGGTTGTATGGGAGGTGCCACGCCCCCTTTTCTGATAACCCCCACTTTTCTGAGTGAGAAGGGTTTTGATATCACCTACCTCTATACCAATTTTCAGCTCCCTACCTTAAACTATTTTAGAGATAATCAGCTTTAAAAGTTAAGGTTGTATGGGAGGTGCCACGCCCCCTTTTCTGATAACCCCCAATTTTCTAAGTGAGAAGGGTTTTGTTATCACCTACCTCTACACCAATTATCAGCTCCCTACCTTGAACTATTTTAGAGATAATCAGCTTTAAAAATTAAGGTTGTATGGGAGGTGCCACGCCCCCTTAACAATTTTTAATTTTTTCTTCGTCTAAACCTTCGCGGGGTAACAACAAACAAACCCCCCTAAGGAAGTATTTGATTTGGTTCAGCCGTTTTCATGTTTTAGCGTTACAATTAAATACCAAATCATTTTTATATATATAGATGAATAGATGAATTACATATCGCATCCTAAATCATAAAGTGGCACAACTCAAAATTTTTTGAAATCGAGTTTTTTTCATAAAGGGGTACACAAAACATATCTCTAGCGATTGCCAAAACAAAAAAAAACTTCATATATTCACTCTTGTCCATTAAAAAAATCAGCTGACAGTTGAGTCAAGAGCCGCCCGTTTGTATTGTAATCGAAATAGTGTGGAGGGGCTACTTTAACAAAAACTGACAGCTATGTGACAATATATGTACTATGTAAACTTAGAGCGCTTTCACATTACTCGGTTCGGTATCGGATCGACATTTTTGGTTTTTACCGGAAGTATACCGAAACCTTACCGACCACATGTATTTCAATTGGCACTTTCACATTAGTGTTGCATACATGAAATCGGAGCGGATTAATTTCGGTATACCGCAACGCGGTAAGACCGGTCAGTAAAATTTGAGGAATTACTGCAGACATTTTTGCGGCGTAATAAAAGAAGAAGAACAAAGTCAGTAAAAAACTCGTTTCGGCTATAAATGTCTTCGCTAGAAGACATTATTGTTATTATTTAGTGATTTGTTGAAGTTAAAAATTTTGTTTTGCAAATTTCGATGTTTGTTTTCCTATTTTCTGCCCAGGATCCACCTATACAGGTCGGCTCTTCAGATCAGCTGACTTCTTCTTCTTCTTCAACAGCTATCCAATTTCTCTGCTTCTGCATATTCTATACATACATTCGTGTTTACTATTGGTCAAATTCTTCGTTCTCTGAGTTTCTCCATCATTCGCTCGTGAGCTGAATGTCAAATTATTTCGTTCTCCTTTCAGTTTTGACATTCCGTTTGACATTCAGCTCACGGCATGTTTGTGTGTATGTATCATGGACCGACCTGGTAATTGGATCATGTTTCTGCCGATTACGCACCGAAAGTATTCCCACAAGTGTGAAAAGCACAGCAACGCGGATTCGTTTCGGTAAGCTGAAAATACCGAGCAAAAAATGTCGATCCGATGTCGTACCGAGTAATGTGAAAAGGCCCTTACATTGCATTGGGAATGATTACTGATAGTGTCTGCTGCGGCATCGATAAATATACATAATTGCATACATGTATACATATGTATGCACTTTCCGTTACTTTTTGGCGAATATTTTTTTTTCAACTTTGCAAAACAAGAAATACTAGAAATATGTTTACTAGAAATATGTTTACGCAAGTAAAATAGAAAATAGAAGGAAAAATAAAAGAAAAAACAAAAAGCAGTACAAATGCAGTAACTAAAAATCAGCAATAGCACAAGGAAAAAAAATCACTAAAAAATTGGCTTTTACAAAAATATTTACATATGTATGTACAAAAAATCACTAATCACTAGTTTTCGAGAAGAAATTGCGAATATGCGAACAAAACAATGCAAAGAAGAGCAAAAAAAAATAAAACAAAACAGAGCGAATAATAAAAAATTAATTTCTAGTTTGCTGATAAAACAGAGAAAGTATGTAGACAAAAGGCAAAACAATTTTTTTTATGTTTATTTCAACTCAAAAAATATGATTACGTAAAACAGTTATCTGTGTGCTAAACTGATTAGCTTTAAAGTTTTTGATATATGAATTTTGATAAGCAAAAAACAAATTATAAACAATTGCATCGAGGAAAAAATAGATAGCGGATTATCTATCCCAAGTGTGAGTAACCGGTAATTTTAGGCTATAATTTTTCCATAACATTTGATTGCACCAGTGAATTATGTATATACAAACATACATGAAATGTATACATTTGTTTCTTACGTGTTGCATTTTTTTGCACTTAGTTCTCTAACTTGCTGTGTGTGAACTGCCTTTTAATGTCTAGAGTTGACCAGTACGCCTCACACTCGATAACAATGGCTTTGCGATAACCATCGCTATGCCACAGGCTGGGTATACACGCTCCAACTGGTTGTATCAAATATTCAAATGACCGCAAAGATGTGGAGCGTGTACACTTGCAATAGACTTTTCGAATTAAAAAAACCTTTATACAAAAATATACAACATAATTTAGATAATACAGATTAAACTTTGGCGATACTTTTTACATCGTTTAAAATGAAATTTTTTCTAGTTTGTAACATTTATTTGTAATTTTATTTCCCTGAACTGCTTCGCTTTAAATATGACTAATTACCCATGCACATATAAAGTAAATCGCTATTATTCAATTATAAGTAAAAACAAAAAACAGCAAAACTTTTCAATACAAAAATTGCTCTTTTCAGCTGTTTCCATGCAAAAAACCGTACGACTTCATTATTCATCACGAGTAAGGAAAATAAAAGCAATGTAAGCCGTGTTTTTATTCAAGCGCATATACATCTGCGCTTAAATTTTGTATGGACAACTAAGCGCGGATAGAGATGTGCGCTTAGAAATCCATACAAAATTTAAGCGCAGATGTATATGCGCTTGAATAAAAACACGGCTGTAATTAATGACAACTTTTGTTTGAATAATGATGTTTGCTTACTGTTACGATAACGTCAGCGCCCGGCAAGCTGTTTTGCAGACAATGAGAAAAAAAAAGTTAATGAGAAAGGGCAAAGAAACTCGTACCAAATAGAGCTTTTGAAAATATAATCGAATATTCAACAAAAAAAAAACGTAACGAAAATAGCGAATACCGACAAATGACGTATTCAGAAAGTCGAAAACGCGCCAAAAGCAAAATTTCGACATTAAAATTAAGCGTAAAAGGCGACAATGAATAAGAATGGCCAGAAAAACTATGAATATACCAAACAACTCACCAAAAATGGTCGAGTATGAGTATGCGCTGAATAGGTACAACATTTATTAATATGAGTAATCCACTTTCAAAAGTGGCTATGTGAATTTTTCACATTAAGGCACAAATTAGAAAAAAGAGAAAGATAATATAGATAAATATCAGACTATTTGAATCTAATATCACTATGTGAAACGATTCGATCTAATAGGGGAGAAATAAAAAATAAAATACCAGTTTTTTCTTTTTATTTTATGGGGCCACGGCATTCATTAGTACCGCAGCAACAAAGTTGAATAAAACAGACGAAAAAAATTGAGAGAAAAGAATAAAAAGTTTTTAAACAATTTAAATCAATCGAAGTGCCGACAAATGTACGTACATATGTATTTATTTTTTATACATCAGCCCGCATCCACATCTATTTTGTAGCTGTATATAATTTGAGCGCTGTGGAGGAAAAATAATAATACGAACATGTTATGTAGAAATGAGCAAAAGAGAATACGCAAAAAAAAAACAGCAGTCTGAAGCATTAATTAAACAGCTGGCACAGCAACAATTAGCAAATATGTATTTCCCACAATACCACTTTTATCTGAGTTGTATTATATGGTTGCCAACATGATCAGATGTTGATATGTCGCCACTTTTTCAAACAATTATTCGCTTGCAAATTTATCATAGAGGCGCTGAGCGCTTTTTCATCATTGAGACATAAAGCATTTTAGGGGCCGCAACCTAAACCGTAACCCTGTAGTCTGAGTTAAATAGGCCATGTTAAATGAAGATTCTCAGGTAAAAAGAGTATTCCTATCTACACTCACCAGTGACTGTAGAAAATCAAAGGTCTTCATTGCGCTGGGAAGAGCACATGTGATTTAACCTTCCTTGGTGTTTCGAAGTGGCGCCAGCTATCATCAAACGAAAACGACTGGCGCAAGCTTCGAATGTATTGTGGACTATAATTCAGCCACTTTCCCGAAATTATCTATTAGCCTAAAGATTATTACCACGTACACACTTTTTGTAAAAAGGTAAAACTTTATCTGCGGCAACCCTATTAGGTTACGTATACCTAATGCAGTTATCGCATGCTGTCTTGACGGACGGATACGCAGCGCTGAGCGTTTAAAACAGCGTCATCAACTACATATTTACATATGTATTTGTTTTATTTTTTTTTTTGCTTTTTTTTCCTAATCGCACACTGATGTACTACTAATATGTGAAAATCATGCATGGAGCAACCAAGAAATAGGCAGAGAAATAAGTCAAAGCAATGCTGCTGCTGCAAACGTCAATGTAAACGTTTCACTACCGCATATATCTTACAAAAAACTTGTTTCAAAACAGTAGTATTATCATGATACAAACAAACAAGGTAGTTCCATTTCACTTTGACATTGTCATTTTTGATTATAATATGGATTTTTGACGTCTTATTTTAAGTCAAAAATTTAGGATAGCGTTGCCCAATCAAAATTTTTTGGCTGAGGGTATATTTGAACAAAATATTGGGTATTTTAAATGAAATGGTGTTTTTCACATATGCTAATCAACAGAACAAATAAAAGACAACAATCAGCCGATGTAATGAGTATATTTTAATATTTTAAAAAATTTAAAAAAAAAAAAGCTTTCCAAAGAAAATAAAAAATAAGTTATTCATAAAAAATAAAATAGATTTATGCAGTTATTTAAGTCGAAAAATATTATCAAAACGTCCATTATATTTCAATATTTGAAAACTGTTCGATTTTTTATGAATAAGGTAAGAGTTCTTGATTTTCTTTATATCGTAGCTATAGAAGAAAAAAGACGCAAAGAGTTTTGTTGAGGAAGAAAGAAGCAATTTTTTTTTTTTTCAAAGAAAGGCATTTAAAATATTTTTCGAAAGAAAGACTCTTTATTTTTTTTTTTGATAACGAAGAAATAAAAGAAAGAAGCATTTAAATATTTTTTAGGAAAGAAAGATGTATTGGATTTTTTATTTTTCTTTGTCAATATTAATGCATATGTGTCTTTCTTCGCAGTTAATAATGCTAATGCGTCTTTCTTCGTCCAAATATTTTATAATGCGTCTCTGTTCGTCGAAATATTTTTTAATGCGTCTATCTTCGTCGACATGTTTTGTAAAGCGTCTTTCTTCCCCGACATATTTTTAATGCGCCTTTTTTCGTCAACAAATTACTGGCATACGTCTTTCTTCTTCCGGATCGACGATATATATAAATACATATTTGGTTTCAATGTTTTATACAAGAATATTTCCACATTTAAAAAATATATTTATTAAGAAAATTTTTTAGCAGTTATATAAGAATGTAAATTTAATTTAAATTTTTATGTTGCAGTTTTCCTTAGATCTTACTTACGTTATTAATTTAATTTTCCTTTATTTTATTATTTACCTAATTCTGAAATAGATTCTTCGCAAAAAAAATCTTTTTACTAACTTTTCATCTAAATTAAATATTTTATTTACTAATAAATTTTGCATATAACTAGAGCCCTAGATACCCGGATATCGAGCAATTCGATCTGATCGTTTTTGTTTGAAGCCCGTTTGTTGTTCAAATGCCCGTACAAACGTACGGGTAATGAACAAACAAACAACTGTTCGAGCATTTGAACAACAATTGTTCGGGCTACTCGAAAATGTTCAAAAAAAATCGAGAGCTCTACATATAACCATGCCATCGACCGCACTTGTTTTTGCGGTTGCAAGTTCATAAGTCGTGCAAATATTCATAATTTCTAAACCACTGAAATTTTTCAATAAAATTCACAGGAGGTGTAGTGGGATTGTAGTATGTACTATATTCCACAAACCTGCCGCAACTTATTTTAAGAATAAATCTTATTTTTTATATAATTATTTGTGATCTGATATTATGAAGAATTTAATACGTAAATGTACGTATTTATGTATATATCAATATTCAAATTAAAAAAATTCGTTTTGTTGCAATCGATACCATGGTTACCATGGAAATAAAAAATAACATAAATGGAGGATTTTTAGCACTGAGTATGGCAGCACGAAATGTCATAATCCATATAATTGTCAGGTGGTTAATATGGCGACAAAAATTTGACGTTTACACTACCTTCTTTCTTGTATCATGAGTATTATAATACGATGACGTTTAATAGTGACGACTTTTGACTCGACGACGTCGATGTACGCCACATTTGTCGTACGCTGACTTCGTCTGCTGCTCGCTTATTTTATACCTACATATATATTATACTGAACGTGCCTGTTCCAACTAACTAAACTGACTGGTTGGGTACATATCACATAGTAGAGACATATGTACTATGCCTGCTAGCTTGCTTGACTGGCTGGCTGGTGGTTGGCCATGTGTTGTCTGTGCGGTTTACTGTGATTGCCAGCTTTACAGCGTGTTTACCTGCGCTGTTTTACAATCTTTGTTGTTGTATTTTTTTTTTCTTTTGCTTTTATTTGAAGCAGAGTTTTTTCGGGCCACCTATTTTTAGTTTTTTTTTTTCTGTGCTTATTTGCCCACAGTGCTCACTGTAGCATGCTAGCATGCAATGCCAGAAATAAAACATTTTCACACGCTTCTGGGGTTTTCACAGTTGTATGTGATGTTTGATTTTTTTTTTTTTTTGAGTGAAGTATATGTAAATGTTGAGAAATTTTGTACATTGCTCTTTGCTGCAATGTATTTAGTACGCAAACTCTGCTTTGTGATATGAAATTTTATAGTGTAAAGTGAAATTTTGTTTTGACAGTGATTTCATTTGCATACAAATATCTTATCATTTTATTTTTGTTTTTAACTTTTTCATGTGTATTTCCTTTATTTAACTTATATTCAACCTAAATTAAATTTTTATTTATTTAAATTAAGTACAAAATAAGGAATAAGTGTGTAGGTATATACATATGTACATAATTAAAAATTTTTTTCAGGTACTTCACCTTTTTTCCACTTTTGCACTTTACGGCTATTCTGCTTCGTTCGTTGTTTAGCAAACGTTTTCAATTCTAGATTTTACTGGCTGCGCCCCGTCATACAAAGACTGCTGCTGCTCAGCACAGTTCGCAAAGATGCGTATGTATTAGTATTTTTTCAATTTTGTATGTATAATATTTTAGAAGTTTTAATAAATTTTTTTACGCTTTACTCGTAAAATTTTCTGAATCACTTTTTCCCTTTTTCGCGTTTTTACATATATTAAAAATTTTCTGTATGTATACTTTGTAAAAATTAAAATTTTCACTTCACACAATTTTTCACATACACGCCCTGAATATATTTTTTTTAGCTAGGTACTTCACTAGAAGCGTATGCGTTAGCTTTTTATATTAGTTTGACACGGGTAACACGTTTGATTAATTTTAGAAATTTTTATATACCCTTATATATGTACTTCTATGTACACACATAAGTAGGAATACTTTATATATGTAGAAATAATCACTTTAATATTGACTTTCAGCACTTTAGTCCATTACTTTTCCGCTGCTGACATCCGTTTCAAACGAGTTACGACGCTGGACTGAGCGTTGTACGAGCGCCCTGCATTTTACTTGTTGTAGACGTGGCTGAATAATAAGCGCTGAAAGAGCAGCAACAGCTAGCGAGAGCGAAACATCATTTTTCAGCAGCATTTACATATGTTTGTACGACATGCACTGGGTGGAATGGGAGCAGCTTTTGTATTTCGACACTCAAACGTCGAAGCGCAGCTGTGGGGAGCAAGCACAATGTACAAGGCGGCGCGTGTACGTGGAAGTTGGCGCAAAGGGGGCTTTTGGCCACCGCAAGGGCATACTTCCGTCGTATTTTATTTATACTGTCGCACTCTCTTCCATTCATTCGGGTCCCATCGCCTCTTCCGGATTTCTTATAGTGACTTTAGAATCCCCAAAACGCGCTACAAAAAAATTTTCTGTGACGCTTCTGCTGGTAAAACACTCACCCTCAAACGTAATCCGCCCGTTTTCGCATTAGGTCCTGCTCCGTTTAATTTACCGTTAACATTTTCCAGCAACATTTGCTAGTGGAAATCTGTCCAGGAAAAGTTAGCTAGTTGAATTGTGATTTCAATTTTCGCTCAATTTGCTGTGTTTTGCTTGCAATGAAGTACGGATACACATAGTAGTTAGCACTGCTAAACAATTAGTAATAATTATCACTAATACCGCTGTATGAAAACAGACAATAAGACAAAATCTAAAATTCCTAGCCCATTTTGAGCCAACTAATACGTATTATCATGCCATCTTGTGAACACTGCCTTATCGTTTACTCACAGAGCAACTAAAACAAGCATTTGTATATCGATATGCGACTCTATTCAACTCATCACTATGAATCAATCGCACAGTGGATTGTAGTAGTCAGGGCCCCGAGCGGAGTGGAGCAAAGAGCTAATGCCGTGGTTATGGTACCAATGTTGCTTGCCAATCAAAATCGGAAACATTTCGTGATTGGTGAGAGGTGGTTATGCTTACATTGATGATTGGAGCGCACATACACAACATAACACATTATTACCCCGAAACCTCGGCTGCTGGCTGCCTGTTTCACACAGCAAATTTGCTGGATGTGAGAGTCCGAAAATTCTCTCACCGTTGGAGTGCACAACAACAATTACGCGGTGCTCGACCAGCAGCATTGGTAGCATAACCAGGGCATAAGGAGCTAAGACTTTTTTCCCGGAGCGGACCTGGAGCTCCAATCATTGCACTATGGTTAAAAATTCAGATTTTGAGGAATAAAGTAGTTAGAGTTAAGATATCAGTCTAAAACTTTTCATAGGGTATTTAAAGGTAAAAGTAATGTCCCATGACGAAAATGGGCGAGCCACGCCCATTTTTCGCTGCTGCTGCCATACAAAGTGGAAACTGTAAATTTAGGTTGAATTTCAAATAGAGATAAAACTTTACTTTTCTAAAGATTTCCGATACGCTGAATCTGAATCTGAAGTCAGATTTTCTATGCTACGTGTAGTTTTGGAGATAATATTATTTTAAGTTCATTTTTTTGCGATAGGAAATTTTAAAGTTTTTTTTTTTTAGCAAGTTAATGAAATTAAAATAACAATATCTCAGGTACTAAAGAAGATATCCGAAAAAGTGTAACGTTATTTTCAAGGGAAATTATTAGGGTTTTAAACCCTATATATAAATGAGTTTTATATTTTTATTATTATCAATACAAAATTGTAACGTATAGCCTTTTCGAAGTTTACTTTGCTCTGAAAAAAGTGAAATTGTAGCCTCGCTTGCAAATTCCCGCAGATAAAATAACATTTGTATTAAAGAGGAGTGTCCTCTAGCTGTAACTACATATATAATTTTTATTAATCCTATTTGATCCAACTTTTTTATATTCTATTTAACACAGAAAAAACTCACAATCAAAACACAACACGGCTTAAACTCAAAAATATATTAACGATTATTATTGTTTCAGAAAAAAGTTTGTTGTTCTTGATTTTACATACCTTTCTTAATATTTTCCACCTTATAAACATATTTTATTCAAATTCGTTTTTATCACCACTTGAGATTTTTATATAATTTGAGTAAAATCTTTTTTACGAATACAAAAATCAAAACCAAGACTTTGAAAGCTTTCTGATAAACAAGTGATCGCTAGCTGACATTATTTTTTTTATTTTTTATTTACTACAGTAATGTGCACTGAAAGGTAATTACTTTTTTTGGGAAAATCAAAAGTCGATAATTGGGTTTAATTCCTCAATATTTCGATTTTGAACCATAGTGCATTGGCAGGAGCGGACATGGAGCTAAAAATCACTTGCTCCTTAGCTCTATTTTCCAAATAGAATGGAGTTTACCTAGTTATGGTAGGTGTTTCTTCTTCAATGTACGTAACTGTATTTGTTGCAGGTAAATTTCAAGAGGGTATTGAAATGAAATGAACAAAAGATATCTCATTTCGCTCAGGCCAAAGGACATTCAGCAAAATGTAGGTACTTTCTCACAAGGAAGAACAAAAACTTTTCTCGGAGAGAGAGCGCAAAGAATTTAAAGACGATGAATGAAATCGAAATATGTACTTACATACGTATATATACACGCGTAAGAAGATAAATCGCACTTCCTCATTGACAGCAACCGAAATGAAAGCAAAACATTCACTGCTTGGAGTGAATGGCACATTTTGTGAAATATTATGGGAGACGCAAATGTGACCAAAACTGGGTTCAAACTGCGCACTTCTAAAGTCATTTGTAAGTACATACATATGTATATACATACATACATATGTACACATATCCATACATATATGTATACATATGTATTTATACACATAAAAGTACGATAAGATTGTAATTTAATTCCACGCGAATTGAATGAAAACAAAGCAGATGTGCAATTGAAGTAAATGAAGTCTCATTCGATAATACCGAGTTATGTACATATGTATGTATGTAGGTATGTAAGAAATTAACTTGACTTCTTTTGTATTTTTTTACTCAGCTAACAACTGACAATTGAAACCCAGTTTTTTACGAATAAACAGTTTCGTTTACATGTGACTCGATCAACATTCGGTTTTGTGAATGCATATTTATTTGTCCGATTCATTCACAATGGCGGTCTCTTTAAAACGGTCGCTATTCTAAAACTCAAAAACGATTTAATCCTTGCGTAGTATATAATGCACAGACTTAAAATCAAATAAAACTCATAGAGATAAGAACACAAATGGCAAGTTTATGCGCGTGGCTGATGAAAAGTAATAAAAAATGATCAATTCATACAAAATATGTCACTCCAAAAGTTCGAGTTAATGAGTGTATGATTTTTTCGTTGTAAAAGAAATTTAGTTTCTTTGACGTTAGTTGCAATAATACTGGATAATCAGCTGTTTCCTTAAAACAAAAATTATATTTACATATGTCTGAAGGTTTAACAGATTATTTGGCGTCAGTTCTGTTAGCGATAAAGACGCTCATTGCATGACAAATAACAACAAATATATTTGCATGTATGTTTTTGTTTCTGACAGCTATAAAGAGCTACTATAAAACAGCTGTTTGAATGTCAGTACTAAAGCAAACTAGTTATATATACATATAGTATACTCGCCTTAAGAATACAGACAAAGTAAGTAAAATACAGATATCTTAAGAAAACATCAGATTAAAACTGCATGTGTTCTTCTGTTGATTGTCACTTAGACGTCAATGCATTCTACGCTTTATAAGTATAAGCTGGTTTAAGTAAGTTATAACTTGTTGGTTCTAACGTAGATCGTAGTCAACTTATCTATGTACCATTTTTTCTGAAATTCGAAGGAACAATCAATTTTGCATACCCGATTGAATTTCAACCAAATCGTATGACTCTCTGAGTCATATCTATATATGTATCTGTTTCCGCTCAAGGTTATACAATTTCATTGAACTTTTATAAATCCAGAAACTCACACCTGAGTTTTATTAGTAGGTGCATTTATACATAAAATAATTGGAGTGGGAAAGTGAGCTCATAGATATTTTTAATCAGTTGATATATGTACGTTTATTTATTTTTAGGAATTACATATATGATATAGTAGTATTAAAATTAAATGTAGGATTGTGAAGTTAAAATAAGTTTTGTATGTACATACATAGATCAGTCATGGAACCACATTTAGCCAGTGTTCGTTGTTAAAAAAAACTTTTGAATCAAACATACTTCACACTTCCAAACACAAAGTTTGCATGTGCAAAGGGGCTATCAAAAACACAAAACAAAACAAAACAAACGACCAACAACGTACCGTACAGTTGTATATGTATTTTATCAAGTAGGTACCTATACTGTCACAAAAAAAGCAGAAACCCTGCAAAAAATGCGATCACTCCGGGATACATCCGGGACAACTCGCAAGGGAGCATGCGATTACTACCCATTTGTATCTCTTTATATGGGTTGAAGTGTTCTCTTTTGTTTGAGCATGTCCTATGAAGAGACTAATTGTACCCAGTTTGTACCCGAACGGGTAGCAAAAGCGCACAATTGTACCCGTGTTGTACCCGAACCGGTAGCAAATGCGACACATCCATTTGTGCGACTAATTGTACCCGTTTGATACCCTTTCGGGTACAATTCGTCTACAATTAGTATACATATGTACCCGTTCGGGTACAATTGGGAACAATTGTAGACTAATTGTACCCGAAAGAGAGCGCTCCCGGACAAATCTTTTTAGAGACTCGTCGCACACTTTTTTACAGGGAAACAGTCTTGCAAAACATATTTGTCAGCAAAATCCGCCTTTAGTTAAATATTATTTCTTCGAATTTAGCATATCGAATTGCAAATGAAGTGTTTATACTTCAAAAACAAAAATATACCTACAAATGCACACATAATAAAAAAAAAATGGTTTACGTTATTTTTTCTAATTTCCCTGCAAAAAATGCGATTAATCCGGGACGTGTCCGGGATCAATCGCAAGGCAGCATGCGACTAATACAATTTTACATCCCTTTGTATGGAGCGAATTGATCGCATTTGTTCGAGTATGTCCTATGAAGAGACTAATTGTTCAACTTGTATACCCGAACGGGTACCAATGTAGATTAATCGCTTTCATACCGAACGGGTACAAATGGAGATCAATCGCTTTCATACCGAACGGGTACAAATGTAGATCAATCGCTTTCATCCCAAACGGGTACAAATGTAGATCAATCGCTTTCATCCCGAACGCGTACAAATGTAGATTAATCGCTTTCATCCCCAACGGGTACAAATGTAGATTTTCCAAGTTGTTAGCCAAGGCAATTTTAATAACAATCTTTAAAAAATTGTAAATGTTCATGCATATTTAAATAAAGATTATATAATGTTTTACTTTTGTAAAAAAAATCTCAATAAATTAAAAAAAATTGTAAGTTTTGAGTATGCATTATATGAGCGTAATGTAAAGGATTTTTTCATAGGATATTGTAGACAACATTTTGTTAAAATTATTATTCATAATTGGTATGAAAAGAAAGGGTGTTCAATTCGTTTTACCGGTTGTTCTACAATTTTTTAAATACATTGCATATTTTTGTAAAATTTCTAAATTTAAGGAATCTAGATTTGTACCCGTTCGGAACGAAAGCGATTAATCTACATTTATACCCGTTCGGGATGGAAGCGATTAATCTACATTTATACCCGTTCGGGATGAAAGCGATTAATCTACATTTATACCCGTTAGGGAACAATTGGGCTACAATTAGTCTACATTTATACCCGTTCGGGAACAATTGGTCTACAATTAGTCTACATTTATACCCGTACGGGAACAATCGGGGCTAATTGTGGACCAATTGTTCTCGAAAGAGATCAATCCGGGACAAATATCTTTCGGGATTAATACACATTTTTTTGCAGGGTTATTAGTAGACAGCAATATGTATATGTACATAATCAACCGCCACACAATGGGTGATTGCGGCCAAAAATAAATTCAAAATTAAAGTATGAGTAAAACCATTTTTTTAAATAGAGATCGACAGATACATCAAATTGTAATAAAAAAGCTTATATAAAAATTTTTGAGTCTCTTTTCGTTTAGCCGTACAGGGTGCCCAAAGTTGAGCCAAAAATAGGTCCTTTTATTTCTCAATGAACACACCTCATACAAAACGCTCTTTCTCATTTAACTGTTAACCTACATACACGAATGATACATCGTTACATAGATAATGATTTTCTCTTTCAGAAAAAATAACTTAGCAGGGCCGTGCGCAGGAATTAGCCTTGGGGGGGGTTTTAATTTTGGTTTGCATTCGCATACATTTTTCGCTAAGATAAACATATTTGCTGAAAAAAATATCCAGACCCATACATAGGGTTGCCAGACGTACTGATTTGATCAGTACAATACTGATTTTTCGTACCCCGTACTGATGGTTTTAAAAACCTTAAGAAATACTGATTTTTTGGATTTTGTACTGATTTGTACTGATTTTTAGCCGACAATAAAAAAAATCATTTTATCACCCTGCGATATTACTCGACGACCAACGTGTAATTGTTGTTGTGCACTCCGACGAGTGAGGGAAATTTCGGACATCGATCAAATTTGCTGGGTGAAACAAGCACCCGAGGCTTCGGGGTAATATTGTGTTATGTTGTGTATGTGCGCTCTAATCATCGATTTAAGCGTAACCACCTCTCATCGATGACGAAAATGTGCCCGAATTTCATCTGTGAGTTTGCTCGTAAGCATAACCACGGCATAACCATGAAATGATTAAGAAGGAGGAAGCAACGCGAACGTTAAATGTCATAGAAACATGATCGACAGTTAACGACACGGAAACAAGAAATAAATGCCAGTAATAAAGACGATTTTCTCCGCATATATTGCTTTTTTTTGGAAGGCAATGTACTGATTTTTTCGGGAAGGGTATCTGGCAACCCTACCCATACATCATAAATTTAAATGTTCTCTAACTTTTCTGAAACTCATTATGATTCATCAAAATCTAGTTAACCAGGTCCTAAATAGTACTATTTACAGTACTTGTTAATTGAAACTGCTCACTGTTTTCACAAAATGAACATTTTTTGTTATCAGTACAATTTTTTTTAAAATGCCAAACGAACATATGCTACACAACTTTGTAATTTCGGAAAGCTCCAAGTGCAATTCAAATTGCCGAACTTATGTATTGGCCAACCTTATTTTTTGCAACTTTCACCAATTTCTTCTTCCGTAAAATTATTGTAACTAATTTTGTCAAAAATTATGAGTCAATATTCAATGCAAAATTTATAAACTCTATTTTGAAAATTTTTGCAAAATCATTGCAACTTACACGGAAAGAATTTTTTACTAGAATCAATGCCGAGACAAGAAAAATTAGACTTGATTTTGAACTTAGAAAATAATTTCTTAATATCAAGAAAATCCAAGAAAATTGGATTTTAAATAAATAAGTAAACATTTTCTTGCTTCAAGTGAAATCGGATTTTAAATAAATAAGAAAAAGTTTTCTCACTTCAAGCAAAAATGGACTTTAAATAAATAAGAAATAATTTACTTACGGTAAGTGTTTTTTTCTTGTTTTTAGGAATAAATAATTAAGAAATAATTTTTTTGTTGCAAGTAAAACTTTTCTTATACGAGCTTAAGTAAATAAGAAAATATTAAATATATAATCAAGTAAAAATTTTCTAAAAATATTAAAAACGTAAAAAATAAGGAAAATGAAAACTAATCATAAGGGATTAGAAAACCATAATTAGTCAACTAGTACTTATTTTCCTAGGACTTGTTCACTGAAATGATAACATTTCAATTAATATAAATGAAGATGCAAATAGTGAACTCCTTATACCAAATGCTTCACTAACAATCTGAGAATTGCAGAAATATTCAGAAATATGCAAAGCGGATGGCAAATGAAAAAAAAATACGTGTTACTTTGGAAATGCAAATTCAGCAAGAAATATTTTACTTCGCTCAATAAAACGTTTTCTTATTTATTTAAAATTTTTTTTTGCTGTAGTTTGATGATATGCTCAAAGAACTTTGGCGTTCAAATTGAGCAAGAAATATTTTACTTCGCTGTTGTTTTCTTATTTATTTTCAATTTTTTTTTGCTGTAGTTTGTTGTTCCAATTCATCGAAACACAATTTTCTTAAATTCTTCTTGATATTAGCAAGAAGATTTTCTTCATTTAAGTAAATTTAAGAAAAGATGTTCTTATTTATTTAAACATTTTTTTCAACACTTTTTTTCTATAGATTTTGTTAGTGTTCTTGAATAAGAAAATAATTGTCTCATTTTTGGAAAACTCAATTTTTTATTTCCAGTAATAATTAAGTAAATTTTTCTTATTTCCCTAAAACTTTTCTAAATTGAGTTCAAGAAAGTATTTTTTTGATTCAAGTATACAAATTTCTTTCCGTGTAGATTTGATCATGGGGGGGGTTTTAACCCCCAAAACCCCCCCCCGTGCGCACGGCCCTGTAACTTAGTTGTAAATAGCGTTCACTGTTGAATTTATATGAATTTTCAAATATTCACAAAAAATGTCGATGATAAAAAAATTTTCCTCGACTTTGAATAAAAAAATAAAAAAAAACTAAAAATTTTTTTTTTGTGTTTTGAAATAATATATTCTTAATCAAACTGCATTTTCATTTTAAAAATCCGCTTGCTCCATTTGCTTTTATAATTTTTTTCCCATCTGCCTAAAACTGCGTTTTTGTAAATGTATTAATTATGTTACTTTTGACATTATGAAAAACGTTTATATTTAGGCGACTAATCGAATATTTCTCTATCGTCTTTCAGCAAATGGTCCATACTTTAAAATTATGAGGTAATTTTTTTTATCAGCGTTAATTATTATCTTTGGCAGCTTTTTTATTTTAGAATATAAAAAAAAATTGTAAAAATTGTAAAATTTTAAAATGAAATTAAAAAAAAAAACAAAAAATACTACCTCCTCAATTTTTTAATATTTGATGCTCCTGAATGTCTTTTATAAACTGGCGAAAAAATTGTAAAAATTCGTTTGCTCCATTTTGTTTTATGAACATTTTTATGGAAGGTGTTTTTTGAGTTTTGGAACATGTTTCCCATACAAAAAGCCCAGAAGTATGCTTCAAAAAGTTTAAATTTTTTTGTATGGGGAATATTTGTCAAAATGGTGAAACTTAAATATCGATATTTCCAATTCTAATTAAGATATTCAAAGAAACTAAACGCTGTTTTCAGGGGTAATGATTGTGGAGTGGAAAGTAATTACATAAAAGATATTAAGCAGGGAATAGAGCCAAAAAAAGTGTTTTTTGCCTATTTGGGCATGAATATCTCAGAAACTAGAAACAATTTGGAAAATCTGACTCCAGATTCAGGTTTAGCACACTGAAATCCTTTAGAAAAGTGTAATTTCATTTCTGGTATAAATTTTTTTTGAAATGCGATTTTTTTGTATGAAAGTTTTATGATAAATGCTTATAACATACTTAAAAGTGCATATATTTTTAATTTAAAAACGGTGAAGTGCTTTACCCCTTTTCCAAAATGATTACCGCATTTGATTTATATTTCAAAAATGTATACACTAATCAAAATGGAGATTTTAGCTATAATAGTTAGGAAAATGCTGAAATTTCAAAAATACCGTTATATGGGAGGTGGGCGTATTTGTGGGTGGATTTTGTTCAAATTTTCACAGTTTACTAATTTCAACCAAAAAAGCTTAAGTTCCGAGTTCAAGATTCTAGCTTAATTATTACTATTTTTGGCCGCGTTTGTACGGAGGTGCCCCCACTGTGCGCCAGTTGAGATAGGAGGAGTGTCGCAAAATATTCCATTCGTTAATACACACGTTTAATGAGATTGCCTAGATACAAATGTACATATTTACATAGGTACATATATATGTATGTACATATCTATTTTTTTTTTTTTTTTGATATGTACGTATTCATGTGAATACTGAGGGTTGGCAAGGTGTGTTTGATTTGACACCTATACATCCAGTTGTCAAGATATTAACAGGGTTGATTCACGTTTATTTCTTGCTTGCTTTCCATCGTTGATTGAAAAATCGTTGGAGTGGATTTACAATATTTTTTTTAAAAGTTAATTACATTTTTTTTCCATTATCCTAATTTGAGTACTTATCTAATCTAATCTTAAATCTAATCTTAATCTAAGTATCAGTATATAGCAAAAGATTTATTATTACATTTGTTTTTTTTTTTTTTTAAATAACGCAAGGTGTTTAGTTATATCATGACATGTGTTTGGCTGATGTTGTTTTTTTTTTTTTTTTTTAAAAATATATATGTTCGTGAACAAAAGATTGTTTATTTTTCTCTATATATATATATATATATATATGTATATGTATGTATACATTTTTTTTTTTTAATAAAAATTTTAGGTGCGTTTTAGTTACATGTGTATTGTTATTTTTAAGTTTAATAGTGTTATTTTTTTTTTTTTTTTTTATATTTTGTTTTCAAGTTGTGCTTCATATATGAATTTTATAAGTTCTTCATATTTTTCTATATCATTTGTTTTTAGTAAGTCCGTTAATGATGTATAGTTTTTGAATATGTTGTAATTGTTGCGAAGTGTGTCAAAATTAGTACATTCAAACACAAGGTGGTCTGATGTTTCTATGGAGTTGCAATGTCTGCATTGATTTGACATGCCTGCTATGAAAGTGCTTAGATATTTTTTACAGTACGTGTGGCCTGTGATTAATCTGTTTATAAGTTTGATGTTGTATGGAGTCATTGAAATATTTTTTTTGTTGAACCATGGTTTTATATGTGTATCTGGGACTATTTTAGAAAAGTATGTACCTTTGTTATTGCTGATTAATTTATATTCATTGTTCCATTCATTCCAGATTTGTAAATTTATTTTTAGTTTTGCTTCCTGTGGTGTGAGTGTGGTTTCAATGGTTGCACCTCTAGTGGCTGCTTCTTTTGCTGCCATATCGGCCTTTTCATTGAAGGGAATACCAACATGGCTGGGGGTCCAGATGATTTGTATTTCATCTAGATTCATGTTATATAAAGTATTATGTATTTCTGCAACTATGAAATTATCTGTTTTTTCTTTTTTCAGGTTGTTTATGGAGGAGAGACTATCCGTGAAGATGGCTAATTTGTTGCATTTTTCTTTTGACGCTATTATTAGAGCTTGTTTTATGGCTGTTAGTTCTCCAAACATGGAAGAGTATTTATCTGTAAGTTTAAACATGTAGGATATGTTTTTTTGAATGTCGTGTATACTGCAGCCTGTGCTATTTTCTGTTATTGATGCGTCTGTTGCCAGTAGAAAGAAGTTTTTCTTTTGTAGATTGTCTTTTATTTCTAGGTATATTGATATCAACTGTTCTTTTGAGTATTGTTGTTTAGATGTTTCGAGATTAGTTCCTAATAATAGTAAGTTATTGTGTTTTGTAAAGTTTATGTTTGTGTTTATTTTGTCAAAAAGGTCTTTATATTTGTTGTATATGAAGCTGTAGCTGGAGTTTATTTCAGTAGAGTTATGAAGTTGTGTTTTTAGGTCTCTGTTTATGAACCATTGCTTAGATAATTCTTTGGCAGCTAGCCATTTGGCTCTCATCAGTGGAGGCAATTCTCCTGCAAGGGTGTATCTTGTATGTATGGGAGTGGTCGGTGGGACTCCTAGGCATCTTCTTATTGTTTGGTTTCCAACAACTTGTAATTTTGTGTTATATCCTTTGGGAGCGTTTGCAAAGGTGGTGCACCCATATTCAATTTTGGATCGTACAAAGGATTTGTAGAAGTTTAGGCTATTTTTTGGATTTAGTCCAGCTTTGATTGTTGTTAATTTGGAGATTAGATTTATACCTGACTGTGCTTCTTTTTTTATTTTTTTAACATGATCTTTGATGTTTGATTTGTAGTTTATTATTCTGCCTAGTAATTTTATTTCATATGCTTGTTCTATAGTTATATTTCCTATTTCCATTTTGAATGTTTGTTTTTTGCCAGATGTCATGTGCATGTATTTGGTTTTTGAGTAATTGAAGGAGAGATTGAGCGTATTTGTTATATTTTGGAAGTCTATTATTTTGTCTTTTAATCTATGAAGTGCAGTTTCTTTGTTTTTGTCATGACATATGATGATAAAGTCATCTGCATATTGAAATAGTTGAGTAAAATCATCATTGATGATATGTAGTTTACTTGTATAGAGATTAAATAGTGTTGGTGATAGACAACTGCCTTGTGGCAGACCGTTGTTTATTTGTATGAATTCTGTGTTTAGATTATAGTATCGTATTGAGAAGAAATTATATATCCATGAGTATATAATTGGATTAGCTTGAATTTCAATGAGCTTTGATTTGAGTATTGATAGATCTACACAATTGTATGCATTGTTAAGATCTAATACACATATGAATATTTGTTGTTTTTGGTTTCTTAAAGTGGCTATTTGATGTAGGATCTCATTGATGCACATTACAGAGGAACGATTTTGTCTATAGGCGAAGGACTTAGATGGTATTATTTTATTGGTTTCCATGTGGTCGACTAGGATTTCTTTTACCAGCATGTTGAGTGTTTTGGCTATTACTGAGATTAGGGCTATTGGTCTGTAGTTTGTAATGTCGTCAGGATTTTTGTTGGGTTTTAATATGGGGACTATTTTGATTTTTCTCCAGGTGTTTTTGACAATGTTGTTGTTTAGATGGTATTCCAGCATATTTAATAATGCTTTTTTGGCATTAGGGGGAAGTTTTTTCAACATGTCGTATGTTATATGATCGAGACCTCCTGCAGTTGATTTTTTCGTAGAGAGAATGTTATTTAGTTTTGTCAGTGAGAATGATATATGATTATTGTTGTGTGTTTGTATGTTAGGTAGATTGTTATCAGTAGGTGTAGCAACTTGTTCTTTGAGGAAGTTGAGATATGGTAGTGTATTTTCTTCTGGCCAGTTGAATTTTGAGAAGCTGGCGTTGCCTTTAATATTTTTTATGAATTGCCATGCATTTTTGCTTTGAGGGTCATGATCAAGCTCTTCAATTCTATCCTTGTAGTTTTTGTTTTTCGCTTTTTTGACTGTTTTGATCCATTTCTTTTTTTCATCTATCGCATCATTTATGTCTTGAATTCTGTTTGTTCTATTAGCCTTTTTAGTTTTCGCTATTAAGATTCTGTATTCTTTTTCCGTCTCTTCATTCCACCAGGCTTTTGGTTTGTGTTTGAAGTTGTCTAAGTTGATGGTAGAATTTTTTAATGCCTTTTTGATTGATTTTTCTATTGTGTCGGTTGTGACTGTGTTTTCTATTTTAGCTAGTTCTTTGGCGAGTCTATTTTTTGCTATGAAGTATGTGGGAAGTTTTTGTATGTCTGAGAATTCTATAACTATTGGATAGTGACGGCTACCTCCTATGTACGATTGATTGCAGCTCCAATTTATGTTTCGGGATAGGTTTGAAAAGCTTAAGTCTAGAACTGATCCTGAGTGTGGGTGAATATTATGGGTTTTTGTGCCATCATTGTGGCATGAAAAATTGTGTAGCATAGTGATGTTTTTTAAGAATCTTCCTTTAGCAGTGGTAATTGTGTCTCCCCATGTTTCGCATCTAGCATTAAAGTCACCCAATATTAAAACATTAGTTTGATTTTTTAAGAAGTTGAAAAGTTTTGTCATTTCTTCTTGAAATATACCAGTGTTTAGGTTTGGGGGAAAATAAGCGGTGCATATTGTGATATTGATTTGTAAGTTTGTAGTTTTTATTAGTAGTATGTCATATGTTGTGTTGTATTTGATTTTTTTAAAATTAAGATTCTTTTTGCAACCTATAGCAACTCCGCCATATCCATCGGGTCGATCTTTTTTGATAATATTGAAGTTAATTAGTTTGTGGTTTGTGTTGTTACTGTCATGTGAGAAAGTTTCCTGTAATGTAACTATGTCAATATTGTGTTTGTGTATAAAAAAATCTATATAGTTTTTGTTGGTTTTCAAACTTTGGCAGTTATATTGTAGTATCTTCATATTCTATAAGTGGATTGATTGTAGTATTTATTGTTAATCTCTCATTTGCATTATTTTTGTATAGCTTGTTTAATGTTTTGACTATCGGTTCTTCTGAGTTAATTTGAAATTTTTCACAGAGCATGTTTACAAGTTTTTCTATTTCAGTGACCTTAGACCACTGATTTGAATCATAAACAGGTGCCGTTTTTTCCTTCGGTTCTGTCTTTTTGTTTATTGAGTTTGTTTTGTTAGTTGTCTTGGCTAGGATTTTACTGTATTTAATCGTAGTGAGTTTTTTATTAATTAAATGATCTTTATTGATAGTTTTTTTTTCTGATTGACGTATGGGGGGGAAGGCCTCTTCATAGTCATATAAAATGTTGAACCTGTTAGAATTTATTTGATTATAGGTTTCGTAGGCTTCTGTTTTTGATATCTTTTTTATTGTCATTATTTCTGTTAAGTTTTTTTCTTTTGCCCATTTGTTACATTTATCTCGGTTGAGGGATGTATGGCCCTGTTCGCCACACAGAATGCATTTATTGTCATTTGCTTGGCATCTCGGTTTGCATCCTGTGTCATTTCCGCAAAGGATGCACCTGTTTTTGGCTTTGCATGCGAACTTGGTATGTCCCAAACGTCCGCAATTATAACATTGTTTCACTCTGGGAATGAAGTAGTGTATTTTCATAGGTACGCAGAATATGTTTACTGATTCTGGGATATCGCATCCCGAAAATCCTATTTTTACAGTAAATGTTGGTATATATGTTATTTCGTCATTGTTGTCTTTATTTTGGGTTATTTGTCTTCTTGTGATGCGTGTTACCGAAGTCACATCGATTGTTGAATCAATATTTTCGAATATTTCTTTTTCTGTAAATTCGAGGGGTACTTGTTTTGCTACCCCGTATGTCTCAATCATACTGCGCGGGATGTATGTTTTAATGTTGTTGTTTTTTAGTGTGTCATTGTCTACTGCGTTGTTGGCGTCAGTGTTAGTATGGAAATATACCTTGTAGAGGGATCGTCTTATTGCTTTGACAATCTTTATCCCTTTTACGTTAAAATGTCTGATTTTGTTGATTAAGAAAAGTCCATTTTTAATTGAGTCATTGTTAAATAGGCTGCTATTAGATGTATCAAAAAATACACAGAACTCGCCTTTGTGGTTCTTGTCGTACTTGACGACTGGTCTGCTCTGAGCTATGTCCATTTGGGTTGTCTGGGTGGTCTCTGTTGAGGTATTGGAACCTTCAACTTGTTGTTTATCGCATTCAATGGCTGCTGAGATAGTGGTATTTGCAACTGGATTATTTTTAATGTTTTGTGGAATGAATGAATTGGGTGCATTTACCATTTGTTTTTGTAAATCATCTGGATTATTGAAAAATGGGATTGTCCCTTTTTTAACTACCATTCCCTGAAGGGGAGGTAGTTCTGCTAGAAATTCGTCCCTTTTAGCATTGCTTGAGGTTTTTTCTGTGTCTTTGTACGGATGTGCTGTAAGTCCATTTGTCATATTTCGTCTTATTTTTTTTTTTGGTTTATTGCCATCAGCAATAACTGACGCCGAAGCGTCCTCCATTTTATAGGGTTCCGTTATTCCGTTATGTTTTTTCCTCTTACCTATCCTGTATGTACAATGAGTAAACTGATGGTTTCAATCTTTATTAATTTAGTATAATCCACAAACTGTATAGTTATCAAGTATGCACTTATTGCTAAGAAATATCTTAATATCTAGTCTATTAAAGAAATCAAATTTTTAAATTAAATCAAAAGAAAGTTATCCACTCGTTTCCGCACAAGATTCTTCTTCGGAGGTTCAAAAGCAAGTGTACATATCTATTTGACAGCGCAGATAATTCCATATGAAGTTAAAATAGGCAAGTTGTTTTTTTTTTTTACACTTTGATGTGAATTAGTCCTTTTTATTTTTGCTAATATGACCAGAGGCGGATTATCCCTAAGGCAAACTAGGCACTTGCCTAGGGGCGCGCGAGCTCAGAATTTTTAAACAAATAAAGAAAATAACATATCGACGATTAAGAATTAAAGCTGATCTATAATAGATCGATAATAGATAAATCTATTATATTGCACAAGCATCGATATATTGTGCAATATTGCGCGTTTGTTGCGTCGTCAGGCTTGCCAGTACTGGCGATTTGTCGCAAAATTGGCGATTTTTTACAAACTTTGGCGACCAATTTATGAAAATTGGCGATGGCGACTTTTTTGGCGATTATCAAAATATTAGATTATATTAATAAAAAAGCAATTACTTTTTCAAGCCTTTTTTTGTCAAATTTTGAAAGTTTCTTCATACAAATTTTTGTCAAATTACAAAAAATTTGAGAAATAGCAATTGCTTTTTGTTTATTAATACGACCCATTATCTCCACTTTGCCAATAAATCTTACGATATGTAGAGATCTATTGAGAAAATAAATATATACTACATACTCTGGCAACCATTTTCTGCACACTTGAGTGCAAACCAAAATTTTTGTCTGCACACTCGCCTATCCACGATACGACGGTCTGTACAACTTTGACACCCTACGGGACAGTGAGCTTCAGCTGACACCGCACGTGCTGTTCATCGCTGACATATGTTTTGTGCATCGTCGACAGCACTTTCTTAAGGGCCTTGTGAGGAAAGTGATGCCTGGCTTTGCGTACGTGTGATCTTTCATCACCTTCTCTCTTATGTACTTTGGCTATCTATTCAAAATAGGTTTGTCTCTTTTACTCCAATCACAAGTGATCAAAAACAATAGCACCATCGTCAGGGATTGTGGTATCGGGTTCGACGACTCCCTCGCAATTTATCAATGAGGAGAATTTATCGCTCCATAACATAAGTACACTCTGTACGTCGGTTACCAAGTAGCCATTATTTTATTTCTTATAACAAAATAGCCATATTAAGCATTTTGAGATTAAGAAGGTTCACATTTTATGAGATACATATCTCCGAAGCCAGTTTAGGTATTGAAATTAATCAAATGGTTTATGGCAGCATTCATAAACACCTTTCGTTTGATACCCATATTGTACTAACACATTTTGGTGCACATATTGGCCGATAACTCCGAAACCGGTCGAGATATCGAAACAAATAATACCTTAACTTTAAGTTGAGCGTCTAGCAATCCAATAAAAAAAGTTTCGTTCAATTCCATTCAGCACTTTTTGAGTGATACGGCCAGAAACATACGGACATACAGACAGACAGACAGACAGACAGACAGACAGACAAAAATTCTAAAAATGGTTGATTTGGATTCTACTGGCTTAATAATGCTTCCCCCAATCATTTTTTTCTCGATACCTGCAATGTACAGACATCGACCTGTTACAATTTTATTATATGTAGAGATTAACAAATTATCTAAGCTTTTACATCATCTATATCTACATCTACACTAATATTATAAAGAGAAAAGATTTTGATGGTTAGGGTGTAAAACAACTAGGTAGTTAAAATTTATAGTATTATGATGGCCATTTATGGTCGGTACAGGGGCGCCGAGAAAGTGGCTGCCTAGGGCACTCTGGACCTTTAATCCGCCACTGAATATGACGAATACAATAGGCGATCTTTATGAAAACCCAGGGGGGACCATTTGATCTCCCAATCACACTGCTCCCAACGCAGTGGAGGCCTATCCTTTTATCTGTCGTCATTGGTGGGTATCACATCCACTACGTTGAAAAGATCAGATGAAGAATAAATTGGTCTCCTTAACTATGTTCACGTATTTATTAACTCCGAGTTAACCATACAAATTATTTCGATAAAATCCACTTAACTCTACTTTCATTTAGAGTTTATGATATGCAACCCTGTTCTTTGCCAAAATTTGGTAGCACTTTTGAAACATTGGCATTATTTGAACAGCTATGTAGGTGGTCGCAATAGACGAAGGATTTTTTTTTAAATTTCTCTCTGCATTAAACCGCTATGACCTACATATGTACCTTAGTAGAAACTCGATTATGGAATGTCCATCCCTACAATCTGTGTGTAAATCGCTTGGTTAATCTAACGAAAGCGACATATTACAGTTATCTTTCTAAATTGAAATGAGTTGTGACCGGAATTCATCGGTTTGCGCTCAATAATACTGGTGTTTTATTTCTATTGCTCAGAAACAAAGTGTGAGCGATAAGTGACAGGTACATACATATGTACATAAATATATTTACACACATGTTTGCCTTGATATGAATAATTTTTTAATAATTTGATACAACACACGGGGTCTAACTGTTTAGGGCAAGGTGTGTACGAACATGGAAATAATAATGTAATCGCATACACATTTATGAACGTACTTTACTTTTAATTTGTGGTTTTGAAAAAGTAAAATGAAGAAAAAAAAAACTGTTGAATGCTTTTTAAATAAAAATTAAATTGACTAATTTATAATAGCTGGAGGTCTGTGTAAATGATTTCGGGATCAAAAAACCTTATGAAGAAATTAATTTGATGAGAAAGTTTTAGAAAGGTGCTTCCTCTTGATTAAATGCAAAAAAAAACTAGTTAAGAGATTATGATTTAAGCAAGCTTACAGTACACTTTATAGCCAAAGGTATGGAGGGACGATCGCGTAATCAAACCGAATGACAGAGTAGAGTAGACTATTCATTTCAGAGTTTTCTAATCTTTCTGTGAACAAAAACTTTGCATAAACAAAATATGACGAAAAAAAGTTCAACTTATTTACATATTTAGAACGTAAGCAAACTTGAATGGCACAAAGCCTATGAGGTATGTACCTAAATAAAGACCAAAAAAACGCTTGAAATCAAAACAACGTCAACGAACTTTCAACAAAAAACGGAAAATGAGGTCACTAATTACTTAAATTGCTATTATGAAGGGACGACGACTCACGAAAAATGTGAGGAAGTTTTTTTTAGTGTGCATAAATAAGTTTTGCTCAAAATGTCAGCACAAAGTTGTGCTAAAAGCCTAAAGCCGTACATTTGAAATAGAGAATAAATGGAAACAACAAAGTAGAAACAGTAAAAGCAAGCAAATAAAACATAGAAAATAATTGGCAAGTTTTAGGTACATACATACTTATAATGTACTACAATGGCGCTATTATAACTCTGACGAGTTTTATGGCCGAGCTTCTCTCCCAATTCGAGGTGTGCTCCTTTTTGTTTTTCCTACTAATTGGGTGGACCTACAGTCTTATGCCGGCTCCGAACGGCGAATGCATTTTTTGTGAGAAGCTTTTTCATGGCAGAAATACACTCGGAGGATATGCCGCCCACTGCCGAGAGGTGACCGCTGCTCTTAAAAAACCCAATAATTGGATTTTTACTAATTAGAAAAATTGTTTTGGTGTTTTGCTCGGACCGTGGTTTGTACCCGAGACCTCTGGCATAGCAGGCGAGCACTCTACCCACTGCACCACAGTGGCCACATACATACAGTGCACGAATAAGTACAAGAGCATTAAGGCATTTTAATATAAAAGGGCCCCTTAACGATTGCTGAGTGGGCTGAAATTGCGTCATAAGCCAAAGCAACTCTGTTTAATATGCGCATAAGCGGAGCAAATAATTTTGATTGAAGCAGTTTACGTAGGCATATTTGTACATAAGTTTAGCTGTAACATAAGATCAAAACACGGTATACAAACAAAGCTTTGAAGTTGAACAATTGGCTGTTGTTTTACCATTACGTATACAAAATATTTACAGCTCTATTCTGTGTACTTGACAAATTCACCATATTGCTTATTTGTCAATTTTGACTATTTATCAAGTATTTGCTATTCTGTGTCAAAATAAAAAGCTCTTTTCTTGCCAAATTGTCAATACGTCGATTGGTCTTGACAAATAAAATTCCTTTGTTTTGAATTCAAAGTTATTTTTTTATATTTTCTTAAATAATGGAATCGCAAGGTTTTTTAATTTTTCTGTTATTGGTGAATGAGGAAGAAAATGCGGAAAATAGAAATCGTTCGCGGCACTTAAGATCCTTGGGGACTCGAGCGCTCCATTTTCCTAGTGAAAAACTTCCGAGTGAAAATTTGTTCGTGCAAAATTTTCGTTTGACCCGTCAATTGTGCCAGCGCCTTATTCATGATTTACAACCATATGACGATCAACAGACGTCTTTGTCATTAACTGTCCGGATTTTGGCGGTCCTATCAAAAACGGGTCCTATCAAAAATGTGTGGGCACACACTCTCCCTTTCCTATCGGTCTCCCTACTACTCTGCATTTCCCGTTCACTCTGTCTCTACCTCTCCCTATACTACTCTCTTTCCCTCTCCCGTTCCTTATCAACAACTTTCCATGACCATCCTGGTCCACATATCGGTCTATGTCATATACATAAATCGATTTAGGTATCGAAAAAAAGTTAGTTGTATATTGGAAACCTGATTACTACTACATTGCTCAAAAATATCTCGAGCTATTCAGGTTCATGTTTGGGCCTCAATATCGGGAACCGATTGAGATATCCGTATAGCGCTAAACATGTATGGTAACCCTGAGACGCACCCTTAACTTGATGCCAATATTCCGCAAAAATATTTGGGGCACATCCGGGACCACGTTTTGGTCTCTATCTGGAGAACCGACTGGAAAATTGGAATGGAATGAAATTTCTATTGAAGCTCTGATTTATACCTTTAATTTGATACCAATATTGCTCAAAAATATTTTGGAGCCATCTGGGTCCTTATATTGGCCCAGATAGATAATTTTAAATTTCAATGTGATCGGCCCGGTAGCTTCGGCGTGCATAAGGAACAAACACACAAACAAACAAACTTTCATACTTATATACATATGCCCTGCAAAAAATGCGATCACTCCGGGATACATCCGGGACAACTCGCAAGGGAGCATGCGATTACTACCCATTTGTATCTCTTTATATGGGTTGAAGTGTTCTCTTTTGTTTGAGCATGTCCTATGAAGAGACTAATTGTACCCAGTTTGTACCCGAACGGGTAGCAAATGCGCACAATTGTACCCGTTTTGTACCCGAACAGGTAGCAAATGCGACACATCCATTTGAGCGACTAATTGTACCCGTTTGATACCCTTTCGGGTACAATTCGTCTACAATTAGTATACATATGTACCCGTTCGGGTACAATTGGGAACAATTGTAGACTAATTGTACCCGAAAGAGAGCGCTCCCGGACAAATCTTTTTAGAGACTCGTCGCACACTTTTTTACAGGGTGTATGTATATACATACAAACATATGTAGATATAAAATACTTACATTTTTTCAGTTTCTATTTTGCGATTTAATTGTATAAACAGCTGATTTCTGTTTACAATATTTTTTTCACCACGTGTTGGGAAAATCACATTTGTAAGAGCTTTTTAGATTTGTCAAGTTACGCACAGAATAGGAAAAATAGTCAATTTGATAAAAATCTTGACTATTTGTCAACTTATTGATAATTTGTCAGTTTCACAGAATAGTGCTGTTAGAATGTATTCCAAAGTTTGACAATTGACAGGTAGAATCAACGCAAGCTACCCTGCTAGAATTGTGTGACCGAAACTACTAACACTATTACAAAAATATAATATTACCAACACATTTGCACTCGTATGTGTTCTAGCCAAGTTCAAAACCAATGAGATAGATAAGGATAGAATGGAATTTGAAAATACACATACGCGAACGTGATGAATGAAACGGTCACAAAAGTTACCGACGCCCTTAAGAATGTGATAGCAAATATCCCAAAACTTTTGGTCATGCCTGCCGGTCATATGACCGGTCAAATGACCTGCACAGTTCTTGCAGGGCCAACGGCTGTCAAACATGCAAGTGTTGTAATTCATACACTATTTGTGTGCTGTCACTTGCTTCTCATAGTTCTGACAGTCATGCAAATAGGCTAACATTCCCTGCTAGAATTGTGTGACCGAAAGTACTAACACTATTACAAAAATATAATATTACCAACACATTTGCACTCGTATGTGTTCTAGCCAAGTTCAAAACCAATGAGATAGATAAGGATAGAATGGAATTTGAAAATACACATACGGGAACGTGATGAATGAAACGGTCACAAAAGTCACCGATGCCCTTAAGAATGTGATAGGAAATATCCCAAAACTTTTGGTCATGCCTGCCGGTCATATGACCGGTCAAGTGACCTGCACAGTTCTTGCAGGGATTCATTATTCGGTTAAGCGATATAGGCAATATTGATTTGAATGGCACGCGGCGGAAGTACACGTAAAGCGTGAGATTAAAAATAAAGTCGATTGGAAATTTTCAGAATGCTTCAGTTTTTTTTTTATTTTGTCACAGAGGTTCTATTGATGCTATTTGTTATTTACCCTGCAAGAACTGTGCAGGTCATTTGACCGGTCATATGACCGGCAGGCATGACCAAAAGTTTTGGGATATTTCCTATCACATTCATAAGGGCATCGGTAACTTTTGTGACCGTTTCATTCATCACGATCCCGTATGTGTATTTTCAAATTCCATTCTATCCTTATCTATCTCATTGGTTTTGAACTTGGCTATACACACATACGAGTGCAAATGTGTTGGTAATATTATATTTTTTTAATAGTGTTAGTACTTTCGGTCACACAATTCTAGCAGGGTTAGCTTTGTTCAACAACTTTACTTGCAAGAAGAGCGTCAGTGACAAATTAAGAGTAAAAACGAGAAAAAGAGAAAATTATAATTATCAACCAAAGTTATTGAACACAAAATCGTAAACATTTGCAAGTAAACAGCTGATGCGCTGTTTTCACAATGTGATTTTTAGGTTAGGTTGTAATTGAAATCTTTGAAATTGAAAATGAATGTAAATAACTGAATTAGGAAGACGAAAATCTACTTTGGATATTCCACAACATCGCCAAGATTCCTTTTTGCGCTAATTTATTTAGTTTGCAATTAGAAATTTGCGATTAAAATGTTTGCATATTTCCAATTGAAATTTTTGTGATCATATGTTTTTGACGCTTCTATTTTTTTTAAAGCTGCAAGTAGTTGCAAGTGAAAATTTTACTTGCAACTATTTTCAACTCTCTCGAATTCTTACTCTCCCAATTTGGGTCTCTTTTGCAAATTTTTTGGGTTATTGAACATAAAATTCGCAACTATTTGTAAAAGCAATTAAAAATTTTGAGTTATTGAACAAAGCTATTATCTGAATGCGGTAAAAAATAGACTTATTTATGTATGTAGAGAAAGAAGATAATTAAAAATTAATGTAAATAAGTGAATATTTTAAAAATATAAATACACGCGCGCCATCTGTTGGAACATAGCGGCGGTTATAACCTAATCCCATTAGTAAATATGTTGCATATTTTTAGACAGCAGCTAGAAATTACATACATACATACATACATACATACATACATACATACATACATACATACAGGTGAAACTAATAAAAGCGTGTTAAAAATAAACGAAACCAGACCTAAAGATAGTCTTGAAACAATTTCGCTACAAATTAAAGCAGTAAAAATTATTTAAAAACATGTTTTCCTTTCAAATACGCGATGACGCAAGTAGTGTTGTCTAAATTTCTAACAACTAAAAGCCCGTCTCCACATAACTTGATTCACCAGAGAAACATGTAGCAAAACATCTCGCTCAATAACCCGTCTCCACGTGCCTAATTGTGATTCAGTTTGACATTTTTATTTCTTGTTCTTCTTAAATGTTTGTATGTTTGCTTATTTTTGCGTCTTTGTTTTGGTTTGTGTGAGATTTCGATAGATTTTCGATACAAAATTAGAGAAGACATCGATATCATCGAGGTTGGCAAGATGATTCAGAATGAAACAGTGTTTCAATCTTCACTCGCTCTCAGAAATTTGTATGGAAATTGGCGAGTTTCGGCACTGGTTTCCGTGTCGAAACAAGATTGAGAGAGAAAATGCAGAAAAAAAGAGCGAAACACGTTATGTGGAGACATGGTATTACACAGTTGATTGAAGCGAAGAGTTTTTAAAGCAATTGCGAAGCTTGTTAGAATAAATAGGTGAAGCAGCGACGTCAGCAAGGCAAATAAATAAAAAAAGAAAGAGAACAAATATGTAAATAAATAACAAATAAATGAGTAATAAATGAAGGTTGGCGTGCGAAAATGTGAAACATTTTACTGTCAACACGTGTTCTATTAAATTCAGTTATGTAAGTAGCACATGTGAAATGTTTTAAATATCTTAATGTACATGTGTGCATAATAAGCTCATAATTTCGTTACTTTACAGCAAAAGTGTTAATGAATTCAGATTGTATTTTTCGAGGCTGCCATATTGGCAATGAAATTAAGGCTGCAGCAAATTTTATTTTCTTTTACGTTACGTACAAGTAAAAGTGAATAACCGCAACCAGCATACCTGTGCGTGCTTCAAACTAATGTGGGAGTCTAACCATAAGCCTAACAGAAGTAACTAACTAACAATCCACACGCAAGATGTGCGCTTGCCAACTTGGTGGCCGTTGCGTGGGTTTGAAAAAGCCTTATGCGTTTTCATTGTTATACGTACTTCTGCATTATCCCTGTTATTGTGTTATTTATTTATGTTGTATTTTTTATATATGTAGCTTTGCCTAATGCTGCAGCTAAAGCTTGTTACAATAAAATGCCTGCCAACATTCATTTCAACTTAGTAAGCCTATGAGGGAATTATGGGAGCCTGAAAATATTAATAAAAAAACCTACGCAGCTGTACAAAGCCATTTTCAAGGGCTTTTAGCGTTGCCGCGCTATGCATGCGAACTTAACTTGCACACAAATTATGGATATGGAGTTTGTCAAATGAATGGTAAAATCAAGAAGAAGAGTAAATGGCTTATAGAGTAGTAAAATTTTGAAGAAATTAAAATGTTCTAAGGCAAAGAAGAGTATTTCTATCAAGACGCGCTAAAGGCAGAAGAAAAAGGGAGCCCTCCACTGCGTTGGGTAGACCAGCTGAAGACTGATTCGTACTCCCTTTGTATTTCCAATTCGCGTCAGGCAGAACGAAACAGAAACGACTGGCATGCTTTATTGGAAGATACGTATTGCGCTTTTTAAACACAAATCCCTAAAAGAACAGTTAACTTTATTGCCCTTCATCACACCAAATGCATTCCACATTTAAGCAATAAGCCTACCATCTATATATTAATAGGCTAACATTTTTTCCATACAAACAATTGCCAGGCTGTTTAGCACATTTACCATACTCATATCCACATAAAATTGATATGGATGTGTTCGTATGAGTCAGGAGCAGTGCATAGGCATATAATTTTTTCTATAAATTATTTAATTTGTTTATAATTAATAAATAAAATTTTTAGTTAAGAGAAATAGATATCGTAAACGTGTTTACAAATATCGTAAACATAGGTGAAGAGTCGCTTTAATTTAAAAGCGCTCTCTCTATTATATATGCATTGGCCCAGTTTACGCTCAGATCAAAATCAACGCGGCCAAATATCTCCTAGTGCTTTTCCTTTAAAGCGAAAAATGAGAGATAGGGCGGGAGAGCACACTGAGTAATTTTAATTTTGACCAAGGCATATCTAACAGGTAGGCTCGGCGGCGAATTGAAAAACTTCTTTTTTTATTTACAAAGGTAGAGTGTAATGTCAAAATCAAAGCGAATTCACATCATCGCCAATAGGAATGGACGAGCCCCAAGCGAATTCAGATTTTAACCACGATGAAATATCATTTTGACATTACACTCTACCAATTACAATAACAAAATACATGGGAAATTTCTGAATTCGCCACCGGACCTACCTTCCTAGATCTGCCTTGATTTTGACCATGATTTCGCGTCGGACCGTGATCAAAAGGGCAAATCAGTGTTGCGGTACAACTGGAATTTGGAAAGTGTTGCTTATCTCCGCGAAAAGGAATAATTTTTGTACCAATACAAAGTTGAAAAAATAAACTGCATGGTCGAATTTCGAGCACCGCCGATACTAGTTAATATTAATCGCTTACAATTGAACTCAATTTTGTAAAGTTTAGAAATATTTTATTGCTAATCTAATAGCAAGTAATGGGTTTTCCTAAAACAATTTTAAATTTTGAAATTGCGTGAAAAAATACCAGCAAACAGCTTTTAGCCGGCAATTTGACGCTTTAAGGGGCAGTTGATCGCTAATAAATACGCGCACCGCCCACACATAAATTTTTTGCTTATTTTTAGAAATGCTATTGACGTGATTTAAGTAAAACTATTTCGCTTAAAATAAATACGGTGGAAAAATTTATATTTTTTGAACAAAGTTACAGTAGAATCGCACAAAAGTTAACCAAATGGTCCCAAGGGCATTTAACTTTTCCGAAATATTAACTTTTCCAGGTGGTTTTTAAAATTGATAGAATACGCTAATAAACATAATTTTTGGGATATAACATATCAAATTTATTTGAATATCTCAGTTTTATTCATTACAAAGCAGAAACTTAGACTTAATTTAAATACATAAAAATTGCTAGCCATCCATCACTTGCATACAAATTTTTTCCAGGGTACATTTTGGCAAATTCAAGCTTAGCTCTTGATTTTAAAATTGGACTACTAATTGCACAATTGCGTTGCCTTTGGTTCAAAACCCATTTATACAACCTTGCCTCGAGAACGGGATATTCCTTGTGCAAAGTTTTCTTGGTTGCCAATTCCTGTGTGCTTGCCACTGCCTCCAAAATTTCATATCGTTTTTTCATTATTTTTGAGATGGCCTCTTTAGATACACTATAATCTAATGCCAAGCGGTTTCCGTGAATACCTTCATTAAGTTTTCTTAAAATATCAGCTTTTTGATGTAAATTCAATCTAATTTGCGATGATTTATTCCGCTTTGTTGCCATTTTTAACACCCAAACTATGTTTACACCACTCAATAGTTCAAACGACTAAATACATTTGTACCTCGCGACACCGACAATAATTTTTTACACAGAAATTCGGGGAATGCACGCAAATTCCGGGAATACATAGAAACAAGGGGAATGAGCTTCTTTTTGCTGAGAAATAAACGGTTGGATTTGAAAAAAATCGATAAGCTCAGAAAAGTTAACCAAGAGTTAACTTTTTAGAGCCGTACGTGGACGCTCAAATTTGGTTAACTTACCCGAAGGTTTAACTTTCTCGCGAGTTAACTTTTGTGCGATTCTACTGTATTTGTTTACGTGGATTTGCAGAAATTGATTCACGTGTAAGGAATTTTTTTAAACATTTTCTTTTTTTATATATTTTATTTTAGAAAAATTAAAGGTAGGGTAAAAAAGTTAATCATAGGGTAATCATTCGGTAACTATTGGGTATCTTTTTTATTTGTTTTATGCTCTTTATCTTACACGTATGTATCTACTACAAAGCACAAAAGCGTTCATCAGCTGTCGTCCCCAGCTGACATGCCACACACTTATTTCTTAGAAATTTACATATAATATTTGTAAGCAATTATTTGCATCAAATCTATGCATAAAATTATTATTTGTTATTTAAATGTAATCTGTTAATTAGCATATCCGTTCAGCAAATATTGGGTCTTTGCAGCAGTATCGTCTGCTATTGTCTATCGCCTTCTCCTGTCAAATGCTAGCTTCTTGTTTTTGTTCTATGTATATATAACAAGTTTTATTCAATAGGGATTTAACTGAAAAATTGTAAAAACGCAAATAAACTTTTATAATTTGAAAGAGTTTACTTCTACGGCTAACTACAAGATCACTTCTATTTCCGCCATTTTTATCTTTTTGAGTATATTATAAAACTAAACTCAAAAACACGACCAAGTTATTGAAGTATGTATGTATATGGCAAAATCCCAGAAATCGTAAATTTTGAGTTAAATTCCTATAGAATAAAACGTGCGATATGCATCTATAAATATAATACTCATGCATGTGCATTTCATTTGCGTTTTAACTGACAATAGGTCCGTTTATTATTAGCTAGTTATGAATAGTTAGCCAAGTTTCCGCTGGAAAATCGTTTCTTGAGTCAAAAAATAGCAGAAGAGAGCCATATACAGCTCCAAATTTCAGCTAGTAAAATTTTCCCTAGCTGAAATTATTTGCTGCCAAAGTAAGAAACAGCTGTTGAAAAAATAAACAAACGAATACTTTTGATTTTATTACTTTTGAAATTTTCTGAATTTTTGAAATAAAAATAAAGAAAATTAAATGTTTTTTTAGAAAAAATAACCATTAACAGTCAAAAATAGCATTCAAATTACTAATCGCTAATCCGTTTCTTGATTTTCTGTTCGTTTCGCTCTTTATGAGCGCAATTCTTTCCGTTTTGCTCACTTGACAGCTAGCTGCTAGTTTAATAAGAAACAAACCTAATTTTGGTATGCAATTTGAAATATTTTTATTATGCCATTTGGTAGTATGTATTTCATTTAGCCAAATTTGTTTGTGTATATGAGCTTATTAGAAAATGGCTGCTTGGCAGTTGTTTAAATATTTCAAAATGCGTCGAAATTTAAATGCAATAATTTCTATTTCGATAAATCAATATTTACAAGTTTGTGCAGGTACTTATTTCTCATTAAGATTAATTTTCTTCAGTTTCTTTTTTTTTTTTGAGATTGCGCTGTATTTGGACAGCTGTTCAGTGTTCAAATGCGATAATTGTTTATTATATTCAGTAATGGAAATATTTTTAGGTTAAATTTGAGTGTAATTTAAAAACAAAAATATTTGCGTTTGCATTTTATTGTAATTCATATTCTAGCAAAATAAACCAGAAGTTTGTACTTTTACCTTTGAGCATGCACTACAGTTTAAATAAGTGAATATTTTAAAAATATAAATACACGCGCGCCATCTGTTGGAAAATAGCGGTGGTTGTAACCTAATCTCATTAGTAAATATGTTGCATATATTTAGGCAGCAGCTAGAAGTTACATACCCACATACATACAGGTGAAACTAATAAAAGCGTGTTAAAAATACTGAAACCTGTCGCGAATTATAGGAAGTGAATGCAGACTCTAATTTGCACACAGTTCGCTGATGGCGTACATACATACCTGCAAAGATAAAAGAAAGTAATTTGTCAAAATCTGTTTACAATGAAAGCTTTTCATATCAAGTGAAATACGTATGTATACAATTAAGTATAAGTATAATTATGTATAAGTGTAAATATATGTAAGTATAAGTGTAATGCCAATTAATATAATATTTATGAATTAAAAGCGAACGGTACGAGAGTCCATTGCTGAAACGAGTCAAAAGACAACTCTTTCCAAGACCTTCACTATATATATTCATCAAGCATAAAGCAGACGTAAACATTATTTCATATTCATGAATTAATTTCAGAAGTTGTCTAATTTCTATTTCATGTACATGGTGGAATAAACAGGTGACGTAAATAGAAGAGTGCGACACTATTCTCAAATAGTAAGCTCTTTGAAACGGTAGGGTTGCATTTCCAGAGGGAAAAGGGGGAAAAATGTAGGGCTAAATTGGCCGGATCCGGTCCAAAAAGAGGAGTAAATTATTTATATATTTGTCTTATTGTTAAAGGTAAAATACTATATTTTATGTTATATATATTATTTACAATTCTTAAGAAGCTTTTATTCATTCTTGAGAAACAAAAAAATTGGTGAACTGCACCAATATGAATATAAAAATTAAAACAAAACGCCTTCAAACGACGATATATTTCACATTTAACCAAATATATGTATTGAGTTCAATATCTGGTAAAAGTTATATTAATTAGTATCAGGTTTCGTTTTTCGGAATTCGGTACAACTTACTGAAAAAATATAAAACCCAGCGAGTTTCGTATGAAAAAGGCAAACATAAGGCGAAGATATAATTCATACTCAACTGGATATATTGAACTCAATATCTGGTAAAATTTATAATCGTTAGTATCAGCGTGTATTGTTTGGGCATTCGATATATCTATCCAATCTCAACGGATATGGTGATCCGGGTATTACAATTTTCGGAGTTGTTCCTCTGTAAAAATATTTTTGACACCTTTCAATATTGTTTCGTCTCGTGCCCTTTCGGCTTTTAGATTGTTATTTTCGCTTTCTAGAAGTTTTATTTGCAACTTTAATCTTGCTATTTGAAGAAGCATTGGATCCTTGGAAACATATTCCTTGTTAGAGCGAAAACCGTTTCCAAAAAAGTTTTTAAATAATAATACATATGGAGAGTAATATTTAATGTTTGTGCTGCATGGTCTCGCTTTTCACAAATACCATGGTTTTCGAAATTCCAAGATAAGGGACACCACAGGCATCGACACTGTTTCCTTTGTCAGCAAGCGTCGTTTTGCTGGATTATGTGCCTTCGGCAAAATGCAGGACGCACACTTTTGAACTTAGTGTAGGCATCACACCGCTGCTTTCCCTAGCAGCATTATATCTGGGTCTCTGAGTTTGTGGGAGGGCCAAACATTCTGAAACTCGCCACCGTCCAAGGTTTTCTACAACGGGCGTAGCTTGTTTTTGGCATTTTTGAAATGATGGCGCGAAAATTTAAATTTTAACGATTTTTTTCTTCATAAATAATAAAATTGTCAAAGGAAATAAAAATGTTACAAAACAACTATTGTTTTAAATTTTTTCCAAAAGTCGCTCCTTCATACACCTAAAATACACATAAAAACAACACTTTTTTGGGATCAACTGGGGGCAACATTGGAATTTCATTTTCAAAGAGCCGAATGACAGGAGGAAGAAGAAAACAGAATGAAATAGCTGCCTACTTACGTCACCTTGTTATTACACCATGTGCTTTACTGTTCACATTTTCAGTTGACGCTTTCTTAGTTACAACAGGCTAATCTCATTTCACATCAGTGTTTTCTCGTAAGCTATTGATTGTTCTCATTTTCCATTGGCAGTTGTTGCTTTGCTATCATTTTCTATTGACTATTCTCATTTTGAATTGACGTTTTCTCATGAACTTATTTTCTATAATAATTTATTTATTTCCCTTATTTCGCATTTGATATTTCTTTTATCTCAATCCCTCATTGTGGCGCCATTAATTTTGGTTATTTCATCATCAATTTAGTCGTTAAGAATTTGGTCTTTTTTCTTGTTTACAGTGTTTACCAATTTCTTTGTCCTTATCGTATATAAATGTTTATTTTCAATCTTGATTTACTTTGGTTTACTTTTGTCAAAAGTCAAAAGTTTTCTTTAAAAATTTCTTGTAAATTAATTTGAGATCTGCAGCAAATTTGTGTTCCACAAAATTCTATTAATTTCTTTATTTAATCTCGCTTACTTGTTTGTGGCTAATTTATTTTGTAGAAGCTGGTGCCTTTTGGCAATGCTCTTGAGTAGGTGGGAGTGTGGATAATGGAATTTTCACTTGTGCTTGTTTTTCTTTGGAAGAGTGTATAACTACATAACTAAATTTGTATTTATATACCACAACACACACTTTACTCGAATTCTCTTGGTATATAAAAGATAAAGAAATAGTAAATGCATATTTTCTTTGAAAACTTATAAACATAAATAACACGAATTTCTATTGAAGACACGTTTCACGTAACCGAATTCGCCGCCTAGTTGACAACGCCTACAATTGGCATGCAAATTGTAGGATTGTTTTATTGGGCACTTCTCTGCTCGCTTATACTCGATTCTGCTCTCTTGGCTGATAGTTTCCATAAAAAATGTTAGAAACTTTAAGAGACCTTTAGAGAGTATGCCAGCTACTCATTAAACTGATCTTTACTGATTATGCCAATTATCTTTACTGATTATGCCAATTTTTTCTATTGTGAATAAGTGAAATGGTTTCAAATTTTTGTCAATAGATGTCTCCCCTATCTTCGAATTCAACGCAATACCGTTCGTTAGAAAATGTTCTCCAATTCCTTACCAAAGAACGTATATTGTACAACATACGTTCTTTGTCCGTACTTTAACGAACATGTTACATTGAGTATGGGCTAGATTCGAAGATAGGGAGATATCTATCGATATAAATTTTTAAGAAATTTTATCAAATAAACATACCTTTTTTCCAATTCCTTTACTTTAACGAACGGTCTTATAATTTTCACTAGTTTTTATACTCAGCTGTACTAGTACACAGAGTATTATAGTTTTGATTTCATAACGGTGGATTGTAACAGAATGAAATAATCGAGATAGATATAGACTTATATATATCAAAATGATCAGGGTGAAAAGAGAAATCGATTGAGCCATGTCCGTCCGTCCGTCCGTCCGTCCGTCCGTCCGTCCGTCCGTCCGTCCGTCCGTCCGTCCGTCCGTCCGTACGCACGATAACTCGCGCAAAAATTGAGATATTTTGATGAAATTTGGAATGCAAGTTGGTATCGAGACTGGGACGGTTGGTATTGAAAATGGGCGAAATCGGACCATGACCACGCCCACTTTTCCTATATAGAAAAAATTGGAAATTTGGTATCTCAGTCACTAATAGAGCTGGAGCGATGAAATTTTACCCACGTGTTGAGCTCAGGCCCCTATGAAGAAATCTGATGAAATTTTGGAAAATGGGCGGTGCCACGCCCACTTATTAAGGGTCAAACATTGAAAGTTTTATATGTCATAACTCAGAAACCATTGAAGATATATCGATGAAATTTGGTATGCGTGATTTACTTACTTAGGCAAACATTTTGATGAAAAATTGTTAAAATCGGTTCACGGCCACGCCCACTTTTATATATGTGTATTATAAAGTGACCTAATAAAAACATTTTAAGCGATATCTCTGTCAAATATAAAGATATATCATTGAAATTTTATGGCAGCAGTCCAACTATGGACACAAAACAAAAAACATAAAAATTTTGGAAAATGGGCGGTGCCACGCCCACTTATTAAGGGGCAAACATTGAAAGTTTTACGAGTCATAACTCAGAAACCATTGAAGATATATCGATGAAATTTGGTACGCGTGATATACTTACTTAGGCAAATATTTGGACTAAAAATTGCCAAAATCGGTTGACGACCACGCCCACTTTTTTATATGGGTATAATAAAGTGGCCCAATAAAAACATTTTAAGCTATATCTCTGTCAAATATAGAGATATATCATTGAAATTTTATGGCAGGAGTCCAACTGCGGACATAAAACTAAAAACACAAAAATTTTGGAAAATGGGCGTGGCACCGCCTCTTTTTAGAAGCAGGAATATACGAGATTTCTGAGCCCATAACTCGACAAATAAGTGAGATATTATGACGAAACTTGGTGTGTACACTTCTATTACTTGTGGTAATACATGTTCAAAATTTTAGCGAAATCGGTTGACGACCACGCCCACTTTTATATATGGGTATTATAAAGTGGCCTAATAAAAACTTTTTAAGCGATATCTTTGTCAAATATAAAGATAATTCATTGAAATTTTGTGGCATGAGTTCCACAATAGACCGGAAACAAAAAATAGAAAAATTTTGGAAAATGGGCGTCGCACCGCCTCTTTTTAGACAAAGGAATATACGAGATTTCTGAGCCCATAACTCGACAAATAATTGAGATATTATGACGAAACTTGGTTTATACACTTTTATAACCTGTTTTAATAGACACGCAAAAATGTATTGAAATCGGTTTATGACCACGCCTACTTTTTAACAAAGATATTTCTGGATTACCCTTTGGGAATTTGTAATGTGACATCTTTGTAACTAGAAGTCATAAAGGAATGAAATTTTGCACAAAGAATAATATTCATATGCTTAGTTGAATAACTGATAAAAATGTTGAAAATGGGCGTGGCTACGCCCACTTTATACAGCACTCTCTTTATATACCGTGTTTCCTTCAAACGAAAACAAACAATGAAAGCATACAGCTGAGTATCTAATGTTCGATTCCACTCGAACTTAGGCTTCCTTACTTGTTATACCAGTGTTTATTTTTTTTTCGCAAGTCTCTAACTCTTGCCGAAACGAATACGGCTTGTATTGTATTATCTTGTGAAACCGAATAAATAGACAGACGAAGTCATACGTTTTCGTGGAATGGTTAATGGAACATGCAAAGGCATACGCATCCAGCAAACACCCATGCAAAAACAAAAAAAAAAAAACAAGACAGAGAAATCAATAAAAGCGCGACAAGCTGCGTTTAGGCTTTTCAAGGCTCATTTTAATTAAGGCCGACACGCAATACAATCTATGGCATATGCGATTCTGTCAGTACAATATTTGCATATGTACGTAAATAATAAAGTACTTGGAATAGAATATTTCGTACTTCTGGCTAGTCACCATAAGGAAATTAGCGTACTTTTACTTTTAGGATTTTTTGAACTTACTCTAATAAATTTTAAGGAAATAATTTGAGTTGCCATTTTCCAAAAGTCTCAAGTTCTAATAAGGAAGTGTGAAAACACATAACTAAATAATTGATTAGTTAAAAGTTGTATTAAACGTTTCCTGGGCATAACTATGAATCAATGCCATTTTTTTTAAAATGGACAACGCAAAAACAAATAAAAATTTTCCATATATCGCATTCAAATCAGACACTCAATTACTTAAATAATTTGTTATTAATTCTCACGTACTTTTTTTCTTTTTTCTCTTTACATTTTCAATCATATTTTGCGTTGCGTTTAAGTCAATAGACATTTTAAATTAAGGCTAGCGCTGACTATGGCGTTGCATTTAAATACAAACATACCACCGTTTAAACTTCATAACCGCCTAAGTGAAACACTTTCAAAACCGCCTAAGCTACAGTTGTGAAAAAAAAAAATTAGAATTGAATTTCTAACACCCAGCTCTACGACTTCAGAGCTAATAAGGGGGCAGGAGAAGGAAATATGCATAGAACTTCCCAAAGACCAAATCTTTGGTATGGATCGGTAGAGCTGGGCGTCAGGAACTCAAGGTTGGCAAATCTCATTTTTGGCACATGTAGGCGATTATGAAGTTTAAACGACGATATGTAGTATATACATATGCATGTATTTACATATGTGTGAGTATGAACATCAATCTGTGTTTTCGCCTGTTAATTGTCAATTAAATTGTCACGCGTCATTTCTTAACATGAAAAATCGCGACAGGCCTGCTGTACATGTGCTGCGCGTACACAGATAAACACATTAGGCCGTCTCGCCTTACAGAAATGTTCTAGAAAATAATTCAACATAAAACTTCAGTAGGAGTTTCCTCAGCAAATATCTTTGTAAAATTAATACATATGTACATACATACATATATTCCTTGGAATGTTAAATGTGCTTTATTTCGGGTTCTACTGAAGCGATCGATATACTGCTTTTGCAAAAGTTAAAAATTTTGGACGATGCTTAACATGAAAGCATAAAAAGGGTACATTAGGGTGGTATAAACTAAGTAATCGGTGGTAGTGACCCCAATGACGCACATATGGTTAATACAATTACATAGTAGAGCTTACGATTTCTCGAGTTCGAGCGAGACGAGATTTCTCGCGAGACTCGAGTTCTCGCTAGATTCTCGAATCTCGAAAATCTCGAAAGGTTTGCGAGCTTCTCGACATTCAACTACATCGCAGAAATTGCGGTATAAGCATACTATGCTGTTTCGTAGCTTGTTCTGCTTGTATGTACTTACATGTGCATGAATATTTATCATTTACGCCATTCCCAGGTGTATTTCACAAAATTCCGAGTGAAATATGTACAATTAAAATTTCCTAATATAAAATTTTTTCTTTCCAATGACATTCGAGAAATTTTAAATATGTATTCATATTGTTTGACACAATACACATAATATGTTATCGAGAAATCCGAGAAACGAGATTTAATCGAGAACCCAAGTCTCGGTTTTCTCGATCCCCAAATTTCTCGACACTGCTTGAGATCGAATCGTAAGCCCTATTACATAGTAGAAACTGTCCTCTCAGGCCAAAGATATTGGTGTATTAAACTTAGAGATCCGACTATAAATAGCGAAGATATTAAAAAACTTATTTGGCCGACATCTAGCGGCGTTCAAAAAAAATCAAATTTTGTTTTTTTTTTTTTGTGATACGGCGTAAACCACATGTGTACGCCCTTTTAGGAAATTTTATTGAATTTTAATTTGCACACTCAAACCAACGATTTTGATATATGTATGTACATATGTCTCAATATAACGGTAATTGATAGCTATGAGGCGGAATTGATGATGATTAATTGGCCTTGCATAAGTACATGAATACTTGACACATACACACATAAGTATATGCATGCTTAATGAATTTCTAGAGAGTACTTACGTATAAACTTAAGTCACAAGCTGTTTTTTTTCTGTTTTTGGATTGACGTATTAAGTTAATTAGATCGGCTTTTAATTTGCATACATACATACATATGTATGTATATCAATATAAGGGTAAATAACATAAGAATCTAGAGTTTTCGACACCCAGACTGAGCTCAAATAACAATTTGAACTGTTCTGATGTGAAAGCTAAAGTACAAAAAAAAAAAAAAGCCTTGAACTTGTTTTACGTTTTAAGCCAAAGCACGCATGTCAAGCATAATTTTTTTATATTTTTTTGTTTTCTGTTATTCTGCAAATATGTATATCTACACTTGTTTACTTTCTTAACGAGAGAGAGAGAGCATGAAATTATATTCAAGTTAAAATAATGCCTATACAAATTTTCCTAAATGCGACAAAATGTACATGAAACATGGTGTAATAACAAGGTGACGTAAGTAGGCAGCTATTTCATTCTGTTTTCTTCTTCCTCCTGTCATTCGGCTCTTTGAAAATGAAATTCCAATGTTGCCCCCAGTTGATCCCAAAAAAGTGTTGTTTTTATGTGTATTTTAGGTGTATGAAGGAGCGACTTTTGGAAAAAATTTAAAACAATAGTTGTTTTGTAACATTTTTATTTCCTTTGACAATTTTATTATTTATGAAGAAAAAAATCGTTAAAATTTAAATTTTCGCGCCATCATTTCAAAAATGCCAAAAACAAGCTACGCCCGTTGTAGAAAACCTTGGACGGTGGCGAGTTTCAGAATGTTTGGCCCTCCCACAAACTCAGAGACCCAGATATAATGCTGCTAGGGAAAGCAGCGGTGTGATGCCTACACTAAGTTCAAAAGTGTGCGTGCTGCATTTTGCCGAAGGCACATAATCCAGCAAAACGACGCTTGCTGACAAAGGAAACAGTGTCGATGCCTGTGGTGTCCCTTATCTTGGGATTTCGAAAACCATGGTATTTGTGAAAAGCGAGACCATGCAGCACAAACATTAAATATTACTCTCCATATGTATTATTATTTAAAAACTTTTTTGGAAACGGGTTTCGCTCTAAAAAGGAATATGTTTCCAAGGATCCAATGCTTCTTCAAATAGCAAGATTAAAGTTGCAAATAAAACTTCTAGAAAGCGAAAATAACAATCTAAAAGCCGAAAGGGCACGAGACGAAAAAATATTGAAAGGTGTCAAAAATATTTTTACAGAGGAACAACTCCGAAAATTGTAATACCCGGATCACCATATCCGTTGAGATTGGATATATTGAATGCCCAAACAATACACGCTGATACTAACGATTATAAATTTTACCAGATATTGAGTTCAATATATCCAGTTGAGTATGAATTATATCTTCGCCTTATGTTTGCCTTTTTCATACGAAACTCGCTGGGTTTTATATTTTTTCAGTAAGTTGTACCGAATTCCGAAAAACGAAACCTGATACTAATGAATATAACTTTTACCAGATATTGAACTCAATACATATATTTGGTTAAATGTGAAATATATCGTCGTTTGAAGGCGTTTCGTTTTAATTTTTATATGCATATTGGTGCAGTTCACCAATTTTTTTGTTTCTCAAGAATGAATAAAAGCTTCTTAAGAATTGTAAATAATATATATAACATAAAATATAGTATTTTACCTTTAACAATAAGACAAATATATAAATAATTTACATCCTTTTTGGACCGGATCCGGCCAATTTAGCCCTACATTTTTCCCCCTTTTCCCTCTGGAAATGCAACCCTACCGTTTCAAAGAGCTTACTATTTGAGAATAGTGTCGCACTCTTCTATTTACGTCACCTGTTTATTCCACCATGAGTAAAGCACAAATATTTTCAGTACCTATCACTTCTTTTTCCATGTCCTGAGAAAAAAGTACCAAAAAATCGATTTTTTTAATGTAAAGAACCGCCCTACTCATGTACAATATACATACATTAGGCCGGAGCCATTTATACGGAGGAAAATTAATCGATAGCGTGCCATCGGATCCAAATTTCAAACAGCATACGTAAGTCTACGTTGTGGGGTATGGTTCTTCAATTGTTCCAGCTAAAATTCTTATTTTATACAAAGTGCTGTCAACGAAAATCATAGATATCGGATGACTATAGCTTAGAGATCGCATACCATGATTTTGGGCTAAAGAAAAATGAAAGCATTCTACTTAGTTCTCTTACACCGGAAGATAAATTGAAATTTTAAAATCTGGTTACATATTGAATTTATTTATATTTAAGTAATTTGAAAAAAAAAAAAAAAAAAAAAATGCTATGTATATTAGCAAGAGATTAATGCCAAAAATATGCGATTTTGGGCATTCAGCCCCCAAAAACGGAAAACAGGCTATATCTCGAAAACTTCTAAACCGATTTATGATTTCATATCTGGATTCAGCATACAATTTTGTTTAAATTTGTTATTCATATTTACTTGAGTATCTTTGTGGTCGATTTTCGTACATTTTTAATTTTCAAAATCCGTCTTGGTCCAAATTCCGGAACATCAAAATTAATTTTATACAAATGTCTTGGAAGAGTTTTAGAAAAAAAAAATTTAAGCGTGAATAACGGGTATTCATGAACAATGATGTGTAAACAGTTTCGAAATCGGATATTTATTCCCTTTTCCTTATTCCTTTTTTCCTGGTTTTCTATGGATTAAAATGCGACTATAGTTTTTGTAATTTTTGTTGTCATTGTGACTGCTACTATTTTGTTGTTTTTGTTTGTTTTGGTTTTTGGTTTTTAAATTTTGATTTTTTATTTTCTTTTGTTTTGTATTGCTCAGAAACATGCAAGATCATACGAGTCCACGCTTGACCGATATCTGTAGACCCGGCCTAGGAATCATAAAGAGTAGAGCTCCGTGTAGAACTCCTGCTCAACACCTTTCATTTGATACCAATACTGCTCAGAAACATTCAAGGATCATCCGGGCCCTCGTTTTGACCCATATCTCGGGAACCGACTTAGGAATCATAAAGAATAGGGCTCCCAGTATAATCCCTGCTCAAAGCCTTTCGTTCAAGGCTGCTCAACAAAATAAACAAAAAAAATTTGTTTCAATAAACATATAAAAAAAATATCAAAAATTTTTATTGCTTTGCTGCTTATCAAAACCAAAATATTTCCGATTCCAAAATTATCAATAAAATTGTATCACAATTAATTTTGCTAATTTGATATCAAAACAAAATAACAAAAAGGATTTCGTTTTGTTTATGTTTGTTTGTTTGTTGCTAAGTTATACATACGTATGCATGTACATATGTATGTATGAATACATATTTATATGATAGGTTTTCAGCATGGTCAAATTATATGGTCGTAGCAGTACGCCAACAACAACGATTCCCTTGTGTTTGTTAGTGTTTTTTTTGGTAACTGGTTGTCAAAATCAGACAGGAAAATGGCGAATTAAAGGAATTCTCCTTTATCAAAATGAATGCAGGCGAATTATTATTGACATTTATTTGGCAATGAAATTTTTTTATTTCAAATTGAAAAAATAAAAAAATGTTATTTACATACATAATTTACAATTATATATGTACGCAAACCAATCAATTGCACAATATTTGTTAAGGCGAATGCAACAACAACAAACGCTACCAGTGCGGGTGGTGGCATTGTTGGTGGTGGTGTTGGAGCAAGTGGGACTGCAAGTGCTAAATCAGCACTGCTCGATGACTTAGCTGCAACCGGTAATGATGTTGCTGAACAAGCCAGCCGACGAATATTGGGTTGGCTTTCCAATAATGTCACACGCCCCGAGAAAAACGACTTTTACTGGGTTGTAGGGGAGGAGGAGTAGGTTCTGAATTAGTTAAATTTAGGCGCCGGAAGTACCTAGTTTTCCCGGAATTTGTTAAAGTTGTTAAATTTTTACCAACAACAACCCCAATTCCTCATTTACAAAACAAATTTCACTCTTTATTTTAGTCACAACACGTATATTACTAATACATATATTTAATAAATTTTACAATATTGCGTTAAAATCACTTTTATTAAAAATTTTGCTAATAGCGACTTCACAGGGTGTACTACGCAGAAGGACATCACCGTGGCGGTAGCCACGGTTAGGGCACACGTCCGGACGGATGGCGTAGCCCAGGGTTATTTTTTATAAGCGCGGCCGAAGGCCGCCAACGCAGAAAAGAGTTCTGCGCAAAATTTTTTTTCTTTATCGAATTTATATGGAGAGTTCTAAACTTTAACCATAAATTCCTTGAAAACGAAGTACGTCCGGCGCCTAAATTTTACGGATTCAGAACACCCTTCCCCTCCCCTACTTACCGGTAGAAGTCGTTTTTTTGGGGGCGTGTGACATTATTAGAAAGTTTCCCCCGAATATTAATCGACAACGTAGGTATACGTCACCGCAGAACTTGCAAACTATGAAAATATTGCGTCGACCAACGCAATCGATTGAGCCCCCTGCAAGAACTGTGCAGGTCATTTGACCGGTCATATGACCCGTTTGCGTATATTGGTTCAGCGATAGATCTGGAAGATGGTGTAGGGTGAGTTGGGTGAAATTTGGCTTCTTTATTTTTTTATTACAATTTTTGTTTGTTTATGCAGAATTCTACGAATGCACCGTCCACTTCGACAACAACCGCAGTTACTATCAGTACAACTGCCAGCGCAAACAACTCTTACAAAGGCAACAATATAGCAACAATGCCAATGCCACCAAAGGCAATCAGCTTGGCATGAATGGCGGTGGAGTTCGGGGTCAGCACTGTTGCCGTTACCGCTTCCCTTACCAACTACGCTCCAACATCACTATCAGCAACAGGAACAACCACAACATCAACTACATCAAACTAGGTCGCCGGTTGTTGGTGACAGCGCATCGTTAGCTGCATTAAGGCAACAGAAGCACTACCAACACCAACAACAACAATAAGAGCATCTTACTTTTGCCACGCGGACCCGATGGCTCTGCTGGTTTTCAGATGCGTCGGGTGATGGTGGCAGCGCAAGCATAGGCGGATGCACTACTAGTAGACTATACTACAATTCGTAACACATTTGAAAAAATTGTACTAATAAAAAAACAAAAGTAACGCGCATTTTCATATGTACATAGGTACGAGTAATGACATGGATTATATACGTTTGGTACGAAGCGACACAATGCATGAAAGTTACAGTGCCAACATTAATTGCCAAAATTCGATAAGAATTTACAATTTGCAAATACTGGCGGTATTTTCTTTTTAATTTTATGTATCAATTTTATTTCTTAAAGCAAAAAATATGTGTTTGTACACACAATGAAAATTCAAACTCAAACAGTAAATGTAAATAAACATATATGTAAATGTAAACAAAAACATTGGTTTGACATGCATTTACCCAGCCAATAAGAAATAGCTCTGAACAGGGCCGTACCCAGGAATTTATTTCGTGGGGGGTTACATCGTTGTGGATTTTTTTTTTTTTTTGAGAAAAATATATCTTATTTCGTGCACTAAATAAAAATAATAAAAAAAAATTCTGGTTTCTCAAGTGCTATTTAGAAGAAATTTTTTTTACGAAACTTTTGATTTTCAAATTAGGATTTTTATAAGAAGTTTTAAAAATCAGGAAACTGTTATTCATTTAAAAATTAGACTGTTTTATTACAAATACGATGAATACTTTATTTTTGGTGATTTTATCCAAGTAAAAAAAAATAATATTTTATGGACGAAAAACTCTGTTAGATTACCCAGCTTTTTTCAGCTGTAAAAGTCCGCCTCAAGATTTTTAGCTTATGTTGAGACTCTTAACTTGTTTTTTTTTTTTGCAACTTTGTTATTTGACATCCGATTTTTTAAATTGATGGATATGTCATTATTTTAGTCTTTTGAGCAGGGTTTGAAATTATTTTCAACTTTTTTTTCATTTCCATTGAATTTCATTTTCATTTGAAAATTAAAAAATTAACAGCGCAGCAGTATAAAAAATAAAAAGTTCTACTGTACTGCATCTGTGCAGCCTTAAGTTTCAAAAAATTATAGTCGACTGTTGCTGTATTGTGGAAATTTGTACAGCACAGCAAAGGGCAAACATAATTTCGAGTTTTTGCAGCACTGTTGTTATTGTTTTTTTTTTTAATTTATGGGAACACAATCGAAATTGTAATGTACAAAAAAAAACCAATTTCAAAAAGTCGCACTTAAAAATAAAATTATGTTTATCTGTGTTTTACTGTCGACTGATCTGTTTGAAATTACACAGTAAAGCAACAGCACAAAAAACAAACAAATATATTCGACTGTTCTGTGCTTCGACTTAAGATATTTTCAAAGGAAATCGAAATTCAAAAGTTCTCAAAAAATGATGATAACTTTCGCAAAACAGCAACAGCTTATTTCTGAGACTGTTGGTGTTATGCTGGCAAGCAGTGCTTGGGAAGCTTTATATTTCCTCCTAATGTCCTTTTATCTGTGAAGTCGTTTTCATATAGTTGGGTCACCTAACTGAGTTTTTCGACCATAAAACATCCTTTTTGTTTCACTTGAAAAAAATCGCCAAAAATAAAGTATTTATCGCATCTTTTTAATATTACGCTTAAAATGTTTGCAATAAAACAGAATAATTTTAAAAAGAATAAAACTTTCCTGATTTTTACAACTTCTTATAAAAACCCCAATAAAAAACAATTTTTTTCAATAATCGCAAAAAATCAAAAAATGGTGACTTTCCAAAGTTAGTATTGAAAATATGTAGGTGAAATCGGACTACATATAAAAACGCACACATCCCATATATGTATAAGATCTTTCGAAAAACACACAAAATGTTATAATTCAGAAACTAATATAACCCGAGTAATGAATTTTCAGCCATGACTTTATGAAGTTATAAGGAAATATGCTAAAATTTTAGAAATGTAACATAATTTAATTTATAAGTGGTATGTCGTTAGAAGCGTACTTTAATTATCTTTCGAACGGAGTAGATACGGTTTGCGGGTATTTGTAACTTCAGCGAAAAGAATTTTTGATTGAAGTTGTAACCAAAAAAAACTCAAAATTACGTTATCTCAAAACCCTAAGAAAATGGTTTTGATCTCAGCAGGTTCATACCAGCCCTCCCCTATACCTGAAATTCTTGGTATTTTTTCAAATTAATGATTCGTAAACTAGTGTTTTCAACATATAGCTTTGAATATGATAGAAGTAAAATTTATCTACCAGAATTTCGTGGGGGGTTCAAACACGCAAAATCCCCCCCTAAATATGGCCTTGGCTCTGAACAGATACATTTGACAACTATGTATCATTGCGGCGAAAAAAATTACATATCAGCTGGGCTGCCGATACCACCTTTCTAGTTGCATCATGGTTTTCAGTTTTTTTTTATAGGCACAGGAAACAAAATTATTTTGGTAATCAATTGTTTGTTTGCAGCTGAAACAATATTTTTAAAAAAATTTTGTTTCGACAATTATCGAAACGAAAAAAATTTTGATAATTTTTTTGTTTTTTGTTGAAGCAATTTGAATTTAGTTAAATTTTTTATGCTTTTAAAATGAAAAGTTTCAACATAAACAAAATTATTTTTTGTTTATCGTTAAAAATATCAATAAATTTCAGCCCTGCTTTCGTTTGATATCAATATTAATCAGAAACATTCAATTATCATCCAGGTCCTCGTATTGCCCCATATCTCGGGACCCGACATAGGAATCATAAAGAGTAGAGATCCGTGTAGAAGCCTTGCTCAAAACCTTTCATGTGGTACCAATTTTGCTCAGAAACATTCAAGGATCATCCGGGTCCTCGTTTTGACCCATATCTGGAGACCCGGCCTAGGGGTCACAATTAATAGTGCCTCATATCGAAGTCCTGCTCAAAACCTTTCATTTGATACCAATATTGCTCAGAAAATTAGATAGATACCCAATAAACCAAAAGGCTTGAAAATAATATTATAACAAGCTTACAAATATAAGCGTTAAGCTTGAGGAATGCTTGTGTAAACTATTGTAAAAGACTTAAGAACAATTGTAGAAAAATCAAAACGGCACCCTTTTTATAAGCTTACAAATGTAATTGTAGAAAAATATTACTTGTGAATGCTTGTTGTAAGCTTATAAATACAATTGTATGTATAAATAGTAGAAAAAAGAAAAGAAATAAATTTTTATTTGCATTTTTCTTTTCATTTTCTTTCCTTCTTCACCTTTACTGCAAAGTTCTTTATTTTATATTCTCCTCCTGTTTCGAACCATGACATCAACCTGAAATTCAATCCAACGGCATCATATAGTGGGACATTCAACATTATATTGAATTTTATTGAGGCTTTTATGCTTCCCTTATACGAAAAAGGAATCAATGAATTATATGAATCATTGGAAAACCAAAATTTAAAAAAATTTTACAGCAAGCTTAAAACAATCTTATTATTAATAGTTTTTTAAGCTTTCATTGCAAGTGTAAAGTAAGCTTATTGTAATATTGTTTTCAAGCTTTTTAACATAAGTGTTCCTCAATTATTACAATCATGCTTGTGAGTAAGCTTACAATTAAGCTTATAAAAACTGTATTGCAATAAGCTTACAATGGACAATTGTTATAAGCTTGTTCTCAAGTCCTATTACATTTCGCTTACTTCCTGGTCTGTTGGGTAGATATTGGTATGCATACCCATACATTTGCATACATGTTCAAACAGGTTGGTCCTTTTTATTTTGCCTATTTGTCGCATTGTTACAGAAAACAACAACAACAGCAACGATCTTAGCATTTGCACGTTTATGCATGCAAGCATTTGTAAGTACATGTCTATCTACCCTGTAGGGAAAATCTCTAGTACCGAACTAGGTCGCTTCTAGTGCATTTTTCGACACTACTAGTGCGAGCTAAATCTCTTTTGCATTTTATCAACTGGCGAATTTAACACGGCGATGTCCTAGGCGGTGTCAATTGTCACCCTCTGCACTACATTTTCGATAGTTCCGAACTAGTACTAAATTCTACAGTTTACACTAGTTCGTTTATTGGCACATTTTCGATAGTTCTGAATAGAGCTGCAAAACTATCGATGGCACTATCGATAGTATCGATAGTTTTTATTTCGTGTCACTATCGATAGTTTTTTTCCACTATCGATGGTTATCCCTATTCATTCTTGTAGTTTTGTCCCAAGAGAAGAATACTGAATTTTAGGGAGGAGTTGGATTTTGATATCAAATTTGTCAAATTAATACCCCAGCGGGTTAGGGGGCTTAGAATATACCCGTGGTAAGGAATGACTGTCGTAAGAGGCGACTAAAATCCACGCTTCTAACGATATATAAATTGTAGTAATTGAACCACACCTCGCTAATGACATCTGGTCAATGTCAACATTTTTAATTTTTTCCGATTTTTGAAAGTTTTGATTTTCAAATTAAGTTTTTTATAAAAACTTGCAAAAATCAGAAAAAAATTATTTTTTAAAAATTAGCCCGTTTAATTGTTAAGGTAATATCAAAGATATCTGATAAAAACATTATTTTTAGCGATTTCTTTCATGTGAAACAAAAGGGATATTTTATGGACTAAAAACTCGGTTATATGACTCATCCGTGTATAGGGCGTCGTTTTACAACTTTTTTTTTGCAAAACACTATAGACTTCTTGCGCGGCCTTAAACTTCTCATATTCAATAGTACTGCCTTTAAAATAAGAAACAATTTGCTCGCACAGCTAAAATCATTGAAGGTGCAAAACACGGTAACTCGCATGGAACATGGTGCAAGGTTTCCAATATATTAGCTGCGGAATGATTTGTATCTAACAGCAGCGTTTGTGTCTACAGTACAGCTACTCGCAATTTGAAATTTTCTGATATAAAATGACAAGCAATAGTTAAGTAATTTTCATTATTCCTTTTTTTTGCTTGGTTTTCCGACGAGGTAGGAATATGATTTATTGTGGAACGATTTTTTCACAAGGGATGACGAAAAATCGTTCCACAATACATAGGTATCTATATCTTTAGCTTAAGGGCCGTTTACTCAACCTCTAATTAACGCTAACCCTATGAGAGGGTGAAGTCACAAACAAATTTTATCTTTTCACGGATGTCATCTAACCGAGTTTTTCGTCCATAAAAAATCCTTTTTATTTCACATGAAAGAAATCGCTAAAAATAATGTTTTTATCAGATATCCTTGATTTTACGTTAACAATTAAACGGGCTAAATTTTAAAAAATAAAACTTTTCTGATTTTTACAAGTTTTTATAAAAAACTTAATTTGAAAATCAAAACTTTTTCAAAAATCGCAAAAAATTAAAAATTTTGACATTGACCAGATGTCATTTAGCGAGGTGTGGTTCAATTACTACAAGTTGTATATTGTTAGAAGCGTAACTCCAGCGAACATAATTTTTGAATAAAGTGATAACAAAAAACACAAAATTACCGTTATCTCAAAAATGTAACCATACAAAAAATTAAAAAAAAAAATGTTCTGTGCTCAGCAGGCCCATACCTATCCTCCCCCATAACTGAAATTCTTCGTATTTTTTTATTTTTTGATTTATTTAAAGCATAGTGTATTCTATATTAATGAAATGTTTAAACAGTGTGCCTTTTGATTATCGGTATTTTACATTAATGAAATGTATAAACAATGTGCCTTATGTACTAGTCAGCGCCAAAGATGCTAAAAACAAATGTACTACTTCTAGTTTTATTATTATAGCGTTTTCAAGTCAAATGAAGCCTTTTTAAATCAAGTGCAAATTTTAAATTGAAAAAGGTTTAATTTAACCAAAAAATGCTATACGTATAAGTGAAGTATTTAATTCCTATTTGTTGTTCTTTTGTTAATTAATTAATGTTATGCGTTAAAAAAAAAGACTTTGAAAAGGAAAATGTAAACAAAACAATCCGTGTTTTTAAGGTTTAATTTAACCAGAAAATGCTATATACATACACAGAGAAAAAAGTACAATGGTTTTTTCAACCAACTTCTTGGTTAGTGTTTTATTGGTTGATTTATTCATGTCAAAAGGAAAAAATGTAATATGTACATTTTCATTGTACCATTAACCAATATTTTGGTAACAATCAATATCAAACAGAAAGTTGGTTTCCCCAACGTGTATATTTGTTATATTAGCGAAAATATTGGTTAATTCATATCTAAAAAAAAAAAGTAAAAATATTTACGAAGCTTTATGGCTTCGGCTCTGTTGTTGCCATCGCCTTCAACCCCGTTTGTGCTTGACGAAGTTGAATGGCTGGACCCGAATTGCAGAGAGCGAGAGAGTGAGTATTTGGAATTTTCTTTGTTATTCAGTTAACATATTAACACTCTCTTATAGATCATACATAGCAGTGCTGCTACTGGCATAAAAATATAACCAACAAATTGTTTAATAGTAACAAGAAATTGGTTGAAGATTTGAACGAACATTTTGTTATATCACAAATATCATGGTTAATATAACCAAAAACACTGTCTAATATATCAACAATGGTAATGGTAATATTAAACAAAATTCGCATTGATTCCACATCAAGTGTGAAATTAGTACTATTAACCAACTTTTGGTTGATTTTTCTCTCAGTGTAAATGAAATATCTAATTCTTATTTGATCTTTTATTTAATTATTGTTTTGCGTAAAAAATTAAAGACATTTTGGAAAGAAAACTGTAACAAAACCATCCCTCTTTTTATTTTAGTGAAATATTCATAAAAAACTATCGATAGTATCGATAGTTTTTTTTTCGACTATCGAAACTATCGAGTGGTCTGACTATCGATGGTTTTGCAGCTCTAGTTCTGAACTAGCTACAAGTACCTACAAATTCTACAGTTTTACATCTGCCGCTTAAGTGCAGACTTTGACACACTTCATGCAAGTGGCGCGATGGCCGACTGGCTAACGCATGTGCCTTTCAATCTGAGGGGCGCGGGTTCGAATCCTGTCGGTGTCAAGGTGGATGATAATTTTTTTTTTATTTTTTTTTTTTTGACTAATATTTTTTTATTTATTTATTTAATAAAATTTACAGTAATATTTAAAAAGTAATAAAATAAAAAAAATTAAAAATAAGCCTGAGGGATCGGAAAAGCATAATTAGGGGAACATTTCATTTCATACAAGTTAAGATGCAAATTGAAAACTCTTTATATGAAACGCTTCACTAAACATCTGAGAATTGCAGAAATATACAAAGCCGACGGAAATTGAACGAACGAAAAATTTTCATAGAATTTTTGTCACTTCGAAATTGTATACCAATCAAAGTGTGACTTATAATGGTTACTCAATTCATTCCTTCTGAACTGGTGGGGGTCTAACTACAATTGATCTAGTTCCCTTTTGACACCTTTTCGCTAGTTCGGAACTAGAAATTTTGCTCACTAGTTATTGAGTTCCCTGCAGGGTACCTACCTACCACTGACAATGCCAGGCGATTCACACGGACACAGCAGCGCACTAACACAAATGTCATTTACGGTTTACGCATTTACGGTTTACGTTTACGCGTAAACTTTACCTGTTTTTCGAAATTACTCGTAGCTAAAGCAAAGATGTTTACACATCAAAAATTCTAAATTCCACGGCACGATATATGCACAAAGGTTAGTAAATCGCCCCGGGCCTAATGTACATACATGTGTATTTGTGTGCTGCTGCAAATGCATTCATTACGAAAAAGCACCGAGTGACCCAGCCTGCACATGTCGAATTTAATTACAGTTACACATTGCGCTAACGAAGCATAGCCGACCAAGCAAGAGAACAAAGCAACAGTAGGCGGAACAAAACAACAAAAAACGGGAAGTGGTGCATGCCTACTACATAAAGCGCACAAGGGGCGTACGGGTCGTATGAGCAACATTGACATGTGTGCAGGGCCTATAGGAAGGTGGAGCATATCTACATCACATGCACTATATTTGAACGTACGTATGTATGTGAATGCATCTGATTGCACATACATATGTACATATGTGTAGACACTTGAAGCAACTAAATTTAGGCATACGCCCACATCTATTGCTGCAAAACACACGCAAAGCCACATAACCTTACTTTGAAAGCACCTGCATGCAAATATTTGCAGCAACATGCTCTGTTATATACATAAGTAAGTACATACATATGTATGTATGCATACCTATACTTCAATATAAATTTATGCATGCTATTTACGAAATACTTTCGTAGTATTTACGAAATACTTTCGTATATTTACGAAGGCTTTCGTACTATTTACGAAATACTTTCGTAGTATTTACGAAAGGTTTCGTACTATTTACGAAATACTCTCGTAGTATTTATGAAATACTTTCGTATATTTACGAAGGCTTTCGTACTATTTATGAAATACTTTCGTAGTATTTACGAAGGCCTTCGTACTATTTACGAAATACTTTCGTACTTTTGAGCAACGAAAGATTTCGTAAATATTACGAAACCGCTTTCGTACATTTACGAAGACTGTTAGAGCTGTCAAATTGTTGTACAATTGCCCAAATTATTTTTTAGCTTAACGTTAAAAAAACCGTAATTATTACATACATATATATGTACATATGATGTATATTTCAATGAAATTTGAAAACTTTTTAGAAATATGTATATCAATAAAATAATGCTAAGAGAAAATTGTTTTATATATACATAAGAAATAAGTTTAGATAATTTCATTTTAGTTTTAAATATCTACGAAAATTAATTTATTCAATTAATTTAAAAGTTTTTATTTATTTTAATATTTTACATTTATATTAATATTAATTTTAGTAACTAATAAAATAAGAGATACTTATTGCTTATACGTGTTCTGACAAACATAGGAAACTTTGGAAATCGCAATTTGCAAATGTGGACGTCGTTCCGATCCACTTAAATAGATAACCCTGTGAAAAAAAAAGAAAAAGAAAAATAAAAAGAAAAAGAAAAAGAAAAAAAGAAAAAGAAAAAAAGAAAAAGAAAAAGAAAAAAAGAAAAATAAAAATAAAAAATTAAGACTAATGGCGTTTTCTTTTCTCGAAATAATGTTGCCCTGTTTGACTTTCTTAGCCATTTTGTATGCCTGTCTAGTAATTTCACCGAATATTTACTTCTAACTAAGTAAGAGATTAACATTATCTACAAAATCAGCCATTTTAGAGAAAGTCACGTTACGTAATTCGATAATTAGGATATAGGAGGGCAACATTTTTTTGTAGAAAAGAAAACGCCATAATATAAAGAAAAATAAAAATAAAAAAAATTTGACTAAGATAAAGATAAAGATAAACATAAAGACAAAGGTAAGATAAAGATAAATATAAAGATAAAGATAAAGGGAAACTACTTAAAACCTTAAAATTCAAGCACCTACACTCGGAGAAAAAAAATTTTATTTTTATAATGCACGTATTAAACCAGATCGTTTTTATTTTAAAAATGAAAATTTGTAAATTTAAAATGAAACTTTTGAAATAAAAATTTATTTTGGATTAAATAGAATCATTTTTAAATTAAAAATTAAAATGAAGGGAATAAAAGCGCAAGTTTTAGGTTAAAAATCTCATAGGGCTTGAATTAAAAATAAACATTTTTAAATTTAAATGTTTTTTTCTTAATTTTATAATTTTACAATGAACCTTTTTAAAATAATAATGGTCGTATCTACATCACTTTTAAATACTTTTTTGCCCATTTTAAGCACGTTTTCATATGTTTTTAAAATGTTGTTCTCTGAGTGTAGAAATATCTCTTTATATTTTTTTATTAAGTATTTATTTAGGAAAATAGATAAGACCGAAAAAAAGTAAAGTAAATGCAACTAATGTACTCACTCTTAAGTTTAATCAAGTTGGAAAATATCACAGTTTATTTTATATATCAATATTGTCTTTTTATATACAATGCATTATTCCTTTATACATTATTTCATTACGCACTTACTACTTATAATAATTTTTGATATTATTGCACCGACTCAACAATTTACAATGAAAGAAGACTTGTACGGTAAAATATTGTTGTACGAAAGTATTTCGTATATATTACGAAAGTATATCGTAAATCTTTTAATCCTTTGATAATGTTACGAAACTTTCGTACAATATACGAAATTATTCGTAAAGATAATTTTAAGAAAATTTACGAAAGTGTTTCGTAATATTTACGAAATATTTCGTAATATATACGAAAAAAATATTAGAAAATAGTTTACGAAAGCCCTTTCGTAATATTTACGAAAGATTCGTAAAATTAGATTTTGTTGAGAAAAATGCTTTCGTAATATATACGAAACTTTCGTACATTTTACGAAACTCTAGACTACGAAAGTCTTTCGTAGTTTTTTTACGAAATTTTATTTTTAGTGTAAAGCTTATACGGCTTGGAAAAATAAACGAACTGAGGTAAACTGGACTGCGTATAAAGCAATAAGAAATGTGACAAACACCCTCATTAAACGCGAAAAATGCAGGTATTTTAGTAAAATGTTGAGCCCGGAATTACCTAATAATATATTGTGGCGTAATTTAAAATCTCTGCGTGTGTATGTTAAAGATGGTCCGTCCTGTTCGCTCAATCCTGATGAGCTCAATGATGTATTTGTCGGTCGTAATGTTATATCTAGTCTTACCGGAACTAGTAATACTGCATGTCCCTCTTCATCTATATATCATCAATTTGAATTCTGTGCAGTGTCTGAGTATGATGTTGAGAAATGTATTTATAAAATAACATCAAATGCTATAGGAGCTGATGGCATTCCTATAAAGTTTATAAAAATTATACTTCCTTATATTCTGCCAACTCTCACACACATCATCAATCATTGTATAACCACCTCAACTTTCCCGGACGTGTGGAAGATTGCGACAGTGTTGCCGATAGCCAAGAATAAGAGTCCTGTTAGCCCATCTGATTTTCGTCCTATCAGTATTCTTCCTGCTGTTTCTAAAGCTTTTGAGTCCTTGCTAGCTGAACAAATCCACTCGCATTTGGAAAAATTTAGCTTACTCTCCCCGTTCCAGTCTGGGTTTAGAGCAAAACATAGCTGCACAACAGCTGTAGTTAAGATCTTGGATGATATTAGGACTGCGTATGATAGAGATAAAGGGCCATATTAATAAAAAGCAAGCAAATGCTTTTACTCAAGATTTTATAAATTTGACATTAATTTGGATGAACCAAATTTCAAAATTTGAGTAAAAGGTCTGAAATTTTAAGCAAAAGCAAATGCTCGGCTTTTATTAATATCACCCAAAGTCACTTTGTTATGCTTGCTTGATTTTTCGAAAGCATTCGATTCTGTAAAAAGTTATCATCTGGTGTTCCACAAAAAATAACTTTTATTTTCTGAAGGAAAAATAAAACTCAAAAAATAACTTTTATATTCTGATCGAAAAATAAAACTCAAAAAATAACTTTTATTTTCTGGGGGAAAAATAAAACTCAAAAAATAACTTTTATTTTCTGATCGAAAAATAAAACTCAGAAAAAAACTTTTATTTTCTGATGGAAAAATAAAACTCAAAAAACAACTTTTATTTTCTGAGCGAAATAAAACTCAAAAAATAACTTTTATATTCTGATCGAAAAATAAAACTCAAAAAATAACTTTTATTTTCTGAGGGAAAAATAAAACTCAAAAAATAACTTATTTTCTGATCGAAAAATAAAACTCAGAAAAAAACTTTTATTTTCTGAAGGAAAAATAAAACTCAAAAAATAACTTTTATTTTCTGAGCGAAATATAAAAATCAAAACATAACTTTTATTTGCTGACGGAAAAATAAAACTCAGAAAATAATGATTAAAAATCAATTTTTTTATAAAAATCGAAAAAATAAAAGTTAATGCACCTAGAGATAGTCTGCGTTACGGTGATTACATCTGTGTACTTCTTTTGCGTTTAGCGTTTCTCCTTCAGTATGATTTTTTTAGTCAAAATTTAAAAAATAACGATTATTTGCAATCCCTGGTATTTAGTTCTTGACTACGCACATACATAAATCAATGTCACTTTTGCTTGTTTGTCTGCGTGTGTTGATTTCATTGTTCTAGGATAATACAATTGCTTGTTGTTGCCAGGAAAAGTAGTAGCATTATCGTTGACATGCATCAATTTCTTTCGCATTGATTTTATGGTATTAAGTAGCATACATAGCTAAATATGCACATATCTAGGTCCTGCATAATTGCAAAAGTATTGTGTAGACAATTTGACTGGCGGGCTGGCTGCTACGGGTACTGCATGCGTCATATTTATGTACCTAACTGTCAGCACTTACAACAACAACTACAGTTTACATGCAACTAAACACAATAGATTGCATTTATGAATGTCACATATGTACAACACATGTCCATACATACAAACATATTTATTCAAGGTTCATTTTTTGCTGCAGCCAGGAGCGGATTTACATAGGGGCAACATGGGCAGCTGCCCAGGGCGCCGTTTCAATAGGGGCGCCAAAACTAAGACAAAGAAAACGATTTTTTTTTATTTATCAAATGAAAGATTTTTTCAATTTTTTACAGAGAAAAAATGAATCAAAGTACACTTCAGAACATTGGTACAGTTCTTATCAAATGAAAGCTATTGAGCAGGGAATTTACATAGAATAGTACTCATTGTGATTCCTAGGTCGGGTCTCCAGATATGGGCCAAAACGTGGACCTGGATGACCCTCGAATGTTTCTGAGCGATATTGGTATCAAATGAAAGGTGTTGAGCGGGGCTTTTACATGGAGATGAACTCATTATGATTTCTAGGTCAGGTCCCGAGATGAGCAGGGATTTTACATAGAGATGGACGCATTATGGTTCCTAGGTCGGGTCCCCAATGTGGGTGAAAAAAGAACCTGGATGTCACCGGGATATTTCTCACTGATATTGGTATCAAATGAAAGGTGTTGAGCAGGACTTTTATATTGAGCCGTACCCATTAGATATGATTCCTAGGTCAAGTCCACTGATATGGATCAAAACGTGGACCCGGATGATCACGGAAGATTTCCCAGCGATATTGGTATCACATGAAGGGTGCTGAGCTGAGATCTTACTTAGGTATGAACCCATTATTGCTAGGTCGGGTCCCCAGATGTGGTTTAATACGTGGACCCGGATGACTCCGGGATCCTACTGAGCAATACTGATATAAAATGAAAGGCGTTGACCAGGGCTGCTACATAGAGCTCTTTTCATAGTTATCCTTAGGGCCGGATGACACGATATGTTTTTCAGCAACAAACAAATGAGAAGTGGAATACTGGGCTATGTTGCGCTAAACCCAGTTCCCTAGCGAAATGGAAAGGAGAAGGGTAATGAGAATGGGAAAGGCAGAGGACGGAAAAGTAGTGGGAGAATATAATGAAAATCAAGATAGGGAGAGAGACAGTAAGACAGGAAATGACAGAAGTAATAAGAGGGGGAATGAAAGGGATAAAGACAGAATAGGAGAGGTAAGGAGAGTGGTAGAGAAAGGGAAGCAGAAATGTGACGGGAAAACGAAGCGGAAATGAAAGGGAAAAGAAAGAGAAAGGGAATAGTAGAGGGAAAGGGAGTTGGATACTAAAAGGAAGAAAAAGGGATAACGACATAAAGAGGGTAAACAAATTTTTCCTTCATTTTTTTAACTTATCTGGCTTTTGCTTAGCTCTGCAGCCCGAGATAAGTTCGGTTTCTAGATACTTCCAACTTAATTTAAAGTACGCAGTTTTTTGCTTCTAATCCTATAATAAGAAGTGGGCCAAAGCTAAGCTTGACCGGGTACAGCTAGTTATATAAATAAAAATGAAATAAATATTCTTTCTAAGAAAACTCGAATCAAATTTTTTAAATCCGTAAAATATATCAGTAATGAAATGTCACCACACGAAGGCAAGTACGGTTTTTTGGAAATATTGGGGCGCGGCTTGATTTGTTTGCCCAGGGCGCTTCTCGAGGTAAATCCGCCCCTGGCTGCAGCAGAATTCCAGTCGCCCGTCCACCTGCCTATTCACTTACTTGGACAACAACAAGAGTGGCACTTTCGTCTGTCAAACGCATCATTGACTTTGACATTGAGACATTTGACATTTCTTTTGCGTGTAATTTCCTCTTCTTTTATGATTTTTATTGTGTATTTCTTTTATTTGCATTTTTATTTGATTTTACTACAAAAAATTTCCATGTGCACAGTCATCAACTTTTTATACATTGTACATACATATATTTTGTTGTTTTTTTTTTATTTAAGCACATGCTTTTGTTTTGTGCTTGCCAATAAACGCCGCTTAAGTTAAACGCAATGTCATGGTCATGGTTGAAATGCAATTTAACGTCTTTGCTCTTGTATTGTTTTAGAATTAGCGTGTATACACATGCTTGTAAATATGTACATACGTACGTACACTTTTAATACAGATGCGACACAATAAAATTTCTTGCATTTTCCACAACACAAAAGTCCAATGCCTGCCATTTCTATGGACGCTTTGTTGTGCATGTTGTAAGCATCTTACGTCAAGGTTAAGGTCAGTGTGTGAAAATTTGCTAATAAATTTCATTTGTTATGCAATTTAATAATTTATGTTGTTTTTGTTTTTCATACTTTCCCGCTTTAATAGAAGATTCGTGCATAATGAATGGACTGTTCTTGCAAATTTTAATGTTACTACTTTTTTAATTTTTTGTTATTGGCTTGCTTAAATTGCTTTTTTTATTGCGTTAATTTAATAGAAATATTTGTTATGCTTATTAAGGCTTGGATATTGTTGAAATGGAGAAGACACTTATCGGAAACAATTTGAAGCCATTTTACTTATTCACAATAGAAAAAATTGCCATAATCAGTTACGACCAGTTTAATGAATAGCTGGCATACTCTCTAAAGGTCTCTTAAGTTCTCTAACATGTTGGGTGAAAGCTTTCAGCTAAGAGCAGATTTTAGTATAAGCAATGAGAGAAATGCCTAAAGAAACATGCCGAATGAAACTCTTCTTCTACCTTTCTCTTTTTCTTTACCTTTACCTTTATCTGTACGCTTATCTTTATCTTTATTTTTATCTCTCTCTTTATCTTTATCTTTATCTTTATTTTTATCTTTATCTTTATCTTTATCTTTATCTTTATCTTTATCTTTATCTTTATCTTTATCTTTATCTTTATCTTTATCTTTATCTTTATCTTTATCTTTATCTTTATCTTTATCTTTATCTTTATCTTTATCTTTATCTTTATCTTTATCTTTATCTTTATCTTTATCTTTATCTTTATCTTTATCTTTATCTTTATCTTTATCTTTATCTTTATCTTTATCTTTATCTTTATCTTTATCTTTATCTTTATCTTTATCTTTATCTTTATCTTTATCTTTATCTTTATCTTTATCTTTATCTTTATCTTTATCTTTATCTTTATCTTTATCTTTATCTTTATCTTTATCTTTATCTTTATCTTTATCTTTATCTTTATCTTTATCTTTATCTTTATCTTTATCTTTATCTTTATCTTTATCTTTATCTTTATCTTTATCTTTATCTTTATCTTTATCTTTATCTTTATCTTTATCTTTATCTTTATCTTTATCTTTATCTTTATCTTTATCTTTATCTTTATCTTTATCTTTATCTTTATCTTTATCTTTATCTTTATCTTTATCTTTATCTTTATCTTTATCTTTATCTTTATCTTTATCTTTATCTTTATCTTTATCTTTATCTTTATCTTTATCTTTATCTTTATCTTTATCTTTATCTTTATCTTTATCTTTATCTTTATCTTTATCTTTATCTTTATCTTTATCTTTATCTTTATCTTTATCTTTATCTTTATCTTTATCTTTATCTTTATCTTTATCTTTATCTTTATCTTTATCTTTATCTTTATCTTTATCTTTATCTTTATCTTTATCTTTATCTTTATCTTTATCTTTATCTTTATCTTTATCTTTATCTTTATCTTTATCTTTATCTTTATCTTTATCTTTATCTTTATCTTTATCTTTATCTTTATCTTTATCTTTATCTTTATCTTTATCTTTATCTTTATCTTTATCTTTATCTTTATCTTTATCTTTATCTTTATCTTTATCTTTATCTTTATCTTTATCTTTATCTTTATCTTTATCTTTATCTTTATCTTTATCTTTATCTTTATCTTTATCTTTATCTTTATCTTTATCTTTATCTTTATCTTTATCTTTATCTTTATCTTTATCTTTATCTTTATCTTTATCTTTATCTTTATCTTTATCTTTATCTTTATCTTTATCTTTATCTTTATCTTTATCTTTATCTTTATCTTTATCTTTATCTTTATCTTTATCTTTATCTTTATCTTTATCTTTATCTTTATCTTTATCTTTATCTTTATCTTTATCTTTATCTTTATCTTTATCTTTATCTTTATCTTTATCTTTATCTTTATCTTTATCTTTATCTTTATCTTTATCTTTATCTTTATCTTTATCTTTATCTTTATCTTTATCTTTATCTTTATCTTTATCTTTATCTTTATCTTTATCTTTATCTTTATCTTTATCTTTATCTTTATCTTTATCTTTATCTTTATCTTTATCTTTATCTTTATCTTTATCTTTATCTTTATCTTTATCTTTATCTTTATCTTTATCTTTATCTTTATCTTTATCTTTATCTTTATCTTTATCTTTATCTTTATCTTTATCTTTATCTTTATCTTTATCTTTATCTTTATCTTTATCTTTATCTTTATCTTTATCTTTATCTTTATCTTTATCTTTATCTTTATCTTTATCTTTATCTTTATCTTTATCTTTATCTTTATCTTTATCTTTATCTTTATCTTTATCTTTATCTTTATCTTTATCTTTATCTTTATCTTTATCTTTATCTTTATCTTTATCTTTATCTTTATCTTTATCTTTATCTTTATCTTTATCTTTATCTTTACCTTTACCTTTACCTTTACCTTTACCTTTACCTTCACCTTTACCTTTACCTTTACCTTTACCTTTACCTTTATCTTTACCTTTACCTTTACCTTTACCTTTACCTTTACCTTTACCTTTACCTTTACCTTCACCTTTACCTTTACCTTTACCTTTACCTTTACCTTTACCTTTACCTTTACCTTTACCTTTACCTTTACCTTTACCTTTACCTTTACCTTTACCTTTACCTTTACCTTTACCTTTACCTTTACCTTTACCTTTACCTTTACCTTTACCTTTACCTTTACCTTTACCTTTACCTTTACCTTTACCTTTACCTTTACCTTTACCTTTACCTTTACCTTTACTTTACCTTTACCTTTACCTTTACCTTTATCTTTACCTTTACCTTTACCTTTACCTTTACCTTTACCTTTACCTTTACCTTTACCTTTACCTTTACCTTTACCTTTACCTTTACCTTTACCTTTACCTTTACCTTTACCTTTATCTTTGCCTTTACCTTTACCTTTACCTTTACCTTTACCTTTACCTTTACCTTTACCTTTACCTTTACCTTTACCTTTACCTTTACCTTTACCTTTACCTTTACCTTTACCTTTACCTTTACCTTTACCTTTACCTTTACCTTTACCTTTACCTTTACCTTTGCCTTTACCTATGTATGCATACCTACATATACATACCTATTCTACTCCATCTACTATTCTTTATCCCTATCCTACTCTGTCTCACTCTACTACATATATTTCAAGAGGTATTCGCTGTGAAAGTTTCAGTTTGTCATCTCATCTTATTTTATTTCATTCCCCTCATTTAATTTCCTTCCATTTCATTTCTAAATTCCATTGTATGCTCTAGCGCAACCAAATAAGTATCTAGTATGTATGTTCCTGCATAAATATCACTCATACGCCACCGCCATTAATGACGTCAATAGCTGGTACGTGCTCTTTTATATACAAGCTATGCCATCAAATTAAATGCATCAACAGTTACATTTATTACACACAAATTGCAATTGTAATTTATTTATTTAGTTTGTAAACACTTTTCATACAGACAAACCTTAACTAACAAGGAAAACTGTTAAAGCTAATTTAATTTCATTTATTTATTGTATTTACACTACGCTCTGCTGATTTATTCACATTTGTAAGCATATACATACATAGTAGTATTAAATTTACATCGATCATTTAATTAAAACAAGTTAAGTTTGTCAGCAGCGCAAACTGCCATTTGCTACAAACGAATGCCGCTTGGATTGAAAAAATAAAATTAAAGAAAAAATCTTCTTATGGCCTGGTTATGCTACCAATCAAGCTGGTCGAGCACCGTGTAATTGTTGTTGTGCACTCCGACGGTGAGAGAATTTTCGGACTCTCACATCCAGCAAACTTGCTGTGTGAAACAGGCAGCCAGCAAACGAGGTTTCAGAGGCAATAATGTGTTATGTTGTGTATGTGCTCAGTAATTTTCATGTGTTATGTTGTGTATGTGCGCTCCAATCATCAATGTAAGCGTAACCACCTCTCACCAATCACGAAATGTTTCCGATTTTGATTGGCAATCAAGATTGTAACCATAACCATAGCATTAGCAACAGCAAAAGACAGAAAGTCATTGCCATGGCCAAAAAAAGGAAATGAACGAAAAAAGAGAAAAGGAAATAAACAAACAAACAAGCTTAACTCAATCGCCATTAAAATTACATGGAAATTTATTATAATGTTGTTGCTGGTTTAGCGAAAGCACGTCTTTTTATGTTTTTTTCTTTTCTGCTCGTTTTTTCTCTATTTTTTCGTTTCTTGCACGCCACGAGTGGGCGTGGTAGGTACTGTCAATTCTAACTACATATGTAAATGCATAAAAGAAAAGTCATTCGTCATTTGCATGTTTTTGCAGACACACGCTTTACTTTGCTTTGCTTTGCTAGGCAACAAAAAAATCTTCTCTTGGCATTCTCGTTCAGCGCCTTGTTTTATTAACATTTTCTTTGTTTTGCAGGTTAATATGTGAACTATTTCTATGCATGCACAGACATGTGAACTATTTCTATACATGCATATGTACATATGTATATGTATATGTGTATAATTTTTGCTTGCTAAGCAAACGTGTGTCTAGGTAAGTAATTGTTGAAGTGCTAATGAAATGTTTAAATTCTTGCTTGTCACTAACTGCCGTCGGAATTTAAATGAAATAACGAGATATTGCAGTGGCGGACTCTTCATACAAGTTGAAATGCCCGGCTTGCCTATATATTTTACAAAGTTTATGTACACAATTTCTTACATGTATGTACATGTACACGCAAACGTAAATATCAAAAATCAGACTGTGAAAGCGTTGATTTTGAGTAATACGAATTCAGCACAAGATCAAAATCTGACAAAAGCGTCATTATAAAAAGCGACGACGAAAATCAAAATCCAAATAAAATCAAAAATTTCACGACTTTTGCTAATTCGGCAAACACTGCTTAAAAGTTAAGCTATAGCATCCATCTTTTAGATATTCTTTTATAGTGTTATGATAAGCAAATGCACTTAATGTTGCTGAAATTGCCTTCGGTATAACGAAACTAGAAATAACTCTGCGTTTTCGTGTGAGATTTAGAGATTTCTCTATAAGCTTCATTGAATACTCCCAAATGATTCCAATAATAACTTGCGCTCGGCTTTTGTAGATAATCCACATTCTGATGGTGAAGAACTTGAATCTACGTTCGACTGAGTCAGGCTTGTTGATGTACTGGCCAAAAATAGGTCCAGCTAAAGCAACAAAAGTCATATACATATTTTCATATATCCATTGCATATCAAAACTTAATTATTCTTGATTATGGTCATTTCCTTGTTTCATTTTCAATATATTCAGTTTCATGCGGTATGAATATAAACAACAAATCAAATACGCACCACGCTAAACAAGTCTGTGATACTTGTCATATTTCTACTCGTTGTTATTCAGTGATACGCAAATTGTGTAAGTCCAAAAAGCGAAGAAAATTGTGTAAGTGCAAAATTTTTATATGAACAGAAATTTTTTTTTCATTTTGAAATTTTTTTATTTTTTGTTTTTTGTCTCTCCTACAAAGTTTGAAAAAAGGACTTACACAATTTGCACTCTAAGCTAGCGATATGAAAAACGAATTTAATCAAAGTCAATCAATCAATCAATGGCCTTGCCCAGCCAATTTATGCTAGGGCCGCCGCTGATATATACATAGGTAGTTTATATATACATTTACTTCATATGCATACATTTTGCATGCATACATCATACATACATAGGTATGCACAGTGGGACATTGCAAGAAATTAAATACATACCCTCAAAATGGATAACGGATTAAATAAAGTCTAAAATTTCAAAAGCAATTTCACACTCGCGTGCTTGCTAAACATGTATAAATTGTGTTAATATTAAACCTTCGTTAAGTACTAGCATTATTTTTTTTATTATCAAATTGCATTTTAAAGCTCTTTGCGTTTTCATTACATTTAATTTCCAAGCACATTGCTTCCTTTTAACACACTGTGCCGGCGTAACGTTCGCTTGTACAAGGAAGCAAATTTTGTATTGCAAATCAAGCCCTCTAAAGACCTGATTGCCTTGCTGTAATAGTTCAGTGACTTTTGTAAGTTAATGCGTAAAAGTAAATAGTCATGCACTTATTTATTATTTTTATGAAGTTGTGGGTAAAAAGTAAAAAGTAACAGATACATACAAAAAAGCTCGTGCCACGAATATAATACGCCAACATAGCGGGGTTAGAGGTTTTTGATGCTTAAGAAAGACAGTGAAATAAACAATTAGTGAACAAAACTCCGGAAATGAGCTATACTCGTATTAGGCCCTTTTCGAACATGCAATGGTATGTAAGGGCACTTGAACTTACTATAGAATATGCTTATGTGTAGGAAACTCACCTTTTTTACCATTAAATGTTGTATTTAGGATTTTTAAGCAGCTTTTTTTTTTTAATTGGCAAGCAATCTTTATTAGAAATTTCAAATTTTTTTCACGCCTTCAACTAGACTCAATTTTAAAGCGACGTTAAAGCTCATGAAACTTTGTCCTTCTGCTCTTTTTTGTGCCACCCACAAAGCTACACACTTTTTGTAGCAAAGCGCAAACTGCAATAAAACCTTTCAAAAATAAACGTGAAACCGTGTTCAAAATCGTAAGCTCAATCGCACAAAAGAGGCGATTTTAGCATTAATTATTTCGCACGATTTTCACACAATACAAACAACAGAGACAACCGCTTGACGACTACTGTTGCCATTTAATAGCTGCGACGCACTAAAATTATTGCAAATGCCATTGCGACGACAAAGTCTTTTTCTAAACTAAAGACAAAAGAGCCTGCCTGCTGTGCAGTGTGTATGTGTGTGTGTGTTTTTTTTTTTAAATTTTGTTGGTGAACTTGAAAAATGCACAATTCTTCCATAAAATTAATAGGTCCCTGCAAGAACTGTGGAGGTCATTTGACCAGTCATATGACCGGCAGGCATGACCAAAAGTTTTGGGATATTTCCTATCACATTCTTAAGGGCATCGGGAACATTTGTGACCGTTTCATTCATCACGTTCCCGTATGTGTATTTTCAAATTCCATTCTATCCTTATCTATCTCATTGGTTTTGAACTTGGCTAGAAACACATACGAGTGCAAATGTGTTGGTAATATCCCTGCAAGAACTGTGCAGGTCATTTGACCGGTCATATGACCGGCAGGCATGACCAAAAGTTTTGGGATATTTCCTATCACATTCTTAAGGGCATCGGTAACTTTTGTGACCGTTTCATTCATCACGTTCCCGTATGTGTATTTTCAAATTCCATTCTATCCTTATCTATCTCATTGGTTTTGAACTTGGCTAGACACACATACGAGTGCAAATGTGTTGGTAATATTATATTTTTTTAATAGTGTTAGTACTTTCGGTCACACAATTCTAGCAGGGATTATATTTTTGTAATAGTGTTAGTACTTTCGGTCACACAATTCTAGCAGGGGTATGTGCGCTCGATTAAAAGATGTGAAAAACCGCCTTTGGCGGATGTAAATATTAACACACGATACATTAAATATACATATGTATGTACATAATTATAATATGTATAAATATTTATAGACATTTAGGTATGCATATAAAGAAACAAATGAAAATCAGCGCAACCATGGCAGGCACATTGCACTCACTGTGGCACACCGTTGCGTATGAGCAACGTAAATAAATGCGTGCGAAAGCATCCCTGCAAGAACTGTGCAGGTCATTTGACAGGTCATATGACCGGCAGACATGACCAAAAGTTTTGGGATATTTCCTATCACATTCTTAAGGGCATCGGGAACTTTTGTGACCGTTTCATTCATCACGTTCCCGTATGTGTATTTTCAAATTCCATTTTATCCTTATCTATCTCATTGGTTTGAACTTGGCTAGAACACATACGAGTGCAAATGTGTTGGTAATATTATTTTTTGTAATAGTGTTAGTACTTTCGGTCACACAATTCTAGCAGGGCAGCGAGTGGTGAGTGGGTGATTGATGAGTACGATGAGTGGTGAGTGGGTGAGGTGTGAATGAACGAATGTTGAATGGACGAGTGGTGAGCGGACGAGTGGTGAGCGGACGTGTTGTGAGCAGGGATGTGATAAGTGGGCTTTTCCTACCAAAACTGGTGGGTTTTTTTCCTGTTGGTCGGATGGTCGGACGATTTGGATTTTGGTAGGTTTTTACCTTCCTTCAAGTAACATCACTGATTTGCTAGATTTTGCCACAACCAGTGATGCCGAAATTGGGCCTTTCGGACCAAATCTGGTCCGATAAATTTACTTTGGGCTGTTGGGTGGCTAAAGTCAATTTTGTTCCGATTTGTAATATGAATATTTTTAGTGGAGTTCTTTTATTGTTAGTGAAACACACTATTCGCACACGGTATATATATTGAGACGGTAATGCCAGTAGGCGGAAATGTCAAATACTGCTTACGTCACAGGACCAATAAAGCCGCAAACAACCAAACAAACAGCTGTGCCAATTGCAAAAGGAAATGACGTATGAGGACCTGATACTTTTTTCTAAAACCGAAAGAAATATGGCGGCCAGCGAACTGACATGACCTTTTAATTGGATCATGCTATTCGCATATCTATTGGAGTTGAGAAATTTAGTTCACTTTGTTGAGCGCGCAATTGGTGAGCGCTCTCTTCAGTGAAATAGTTCACTTTAGTGACTTTGCATAAGCTATCCAGGAAGGACGTCCCAAGAAAGCGTTGTCTGCCGCTGTTAAGAGCCGAGCAAAGCAGTGGCAGATGAGGTGTTCGATTATCTACTCGCCTCATCATCTTTCCAGCTTATGCAGCATCTGCGGTAGGGTGCACCTAGCCTCTCTGCGCGTTTCCCGATGAGGCAGTGTCCTGTGAGTACCACCACAAGGTTCGAGATGTCATCTCTCCTTAGAGTACTTATTTGATGGGATCGCTTGTGAACCCATTTCTGCCAGATTTGCCTTGATGTTCGACATACTGGCTTCTGTTGCCATCTATCGCTTGCTAGTTTATAGACATGCTGTTTAAGAATTAGCTTGTTTGTGGCCAAGGCATACCTATGCCTAATGGAAGAACCTGCTCGGTAGTGCCCTGCCTCGCAAGTTCATCCGCCCTACAATTGCCATTGATATCCCTATATCCCGGGACCTACACGAGGTGCAGACAGGTCTGTTTGGCCATCTCCTTTAGAGATCGGCGACAGTCTAGTGTTAGTTCTAAATTAAATGAGTGGGAGTCAAGATTACTTAGTATGTACATATGTATTTAAAAATAAATATGTAATTCCATTGTAAGTTGACTTCTGATTTTTGGGCCTTTTTTGGCGGAATTGGGCGGTAATTTGGTCGGTAAAATTTTTTTTCAGTGGCAACACTGGCCACAACACTGTTGAAAGAACGTTTGAAAGTTCATGTATTCATGTCTCTTTCTCACAGCAACAGTTTGCTTGAATACTTTTTGTGTTTCTCTTCGGCAGAGTTTTGTGTAAAGTGGATAAAAGAAAGTGAACGCATACGCATGAAAACCCTTTCTTAATTTTTTAGTTTGATGAAAAAGCAAAAAAAATGTTAACATAAATTACATACACAAATTAATGTACATACATATGTACAAACGTATTCGTACTTTATTATTTTAAGCTAAAACATGTGAAAATACTTCAAGAGTGATATGTATGTATGTATAAGTTCCTATATATGTACCAGTTAAATGAATAAATAAAAATACATAAATTTTCAAAAACCAGCTTAAATGACGAATTTTGTGAAAAAAAATTTTGGTCGGCTGAAAGCTATTTTGGTAGGTTTTTGAGACGAATTTGGTCGGAAAAAAACTTCAAAGTGGCAACCCTGGTTGGTAGCGGACGAGTGATGCGTGTATGAGGTGTACGAGATTGTTGTGCGGGTGCTTAAAAGACCGCTCTGTGATGTAAATGTAAACGAAATAAAATTAATTGATTTACATGAAATAAAAATGTGTTGTTCCTGCACTTTGTACTCTGCCATATAGTTGGCAAGTCTATGCGATAATTTATAGTGTCACTTTGAAATGAAAATCGCATTTATTTAAATCGTTGCTAAAATTTAAGAGTGACAATTGTGACCTTAAGTAGGTAGATGCTGAAATGTGTATAATGAGGTGAGATGGGGCAAGCATACACATATTTAAATACGTAGTTGACACATAATGGTGATTAAACAAGAAAACGTTTCTGATAATGTTAAAGAATTCTATATAGAAACAAGTAAGGAAGCCTAAGTTCGAGTGGAATCGAACATTAGATACTCAGCTGTATGCTTTCATTGTTTGTTTGCGTTTGATGGAAACACGGTGCACTTAATATAAAGCGAGTGCTGCATAAAGTGGGCGTAGTCACGCCCATTTTCTAAATTTTTATCAGTCATCCAACTAAGCATATCAATATTATACTTTGTGCAAAATTTCATTCCTTTATGGCTTCTAGTTACAAAGATGTCACGTTACAAATTCCAAAAGGGTGTTCCAGAAATATCTTTGTTAAAAAGTAGGCGTGGTCATAAACCGATTTCAATAAATTTTTGCGTGGCTATTAACACAAGTTATAAAAGTGTATAAACCAAGTTTCGTCATAATATCTCAATTATTTGTGTGAATTATTATTTCAATGAATTATCTTTATATTTGACAAAGATATCGCTTAAAATGTTTTTATTACGCCCCTTTATAGTTCTCATATATAAAAGTGGGCGTGGTCGTCAACCGATTTCGCTAAAATTTTGAGCGTGTATTACCACAAGTAATGAAAGTGTACACACCAAGTTTCGTCATTATATATAAATTATTTGTCGAGTTATGGGCTCAGAAATCTCGTATATTCCTGTTTATAAAAAGAGGCGGTGCCACGCCCATTTTCCAAAATTTTTGTGTTTTTCGTTTTATGTCCGCAGTTGGACTCCTGCTATAAAATTTCAATGATATATCTTTATATTTGACAGAGATATCGCTTAAAATGTTTTTATTAGGTCACTTTATAAGACCCATATATAAAAGTGGGCGTGGCCCTCAACCGATTTCGGAAATTTTTCGTCCAAATATTTGACTAAGTAAGTATATCACGCGTACCAAATTTCATCGATATATCTTCAACGGTTTCTGATTTATGACTCATAAAACTTTCAATGTTTGCCCCTTAATAAGTGGGCGTGGCACCGCCCATTTTCCAAAATTTTTGTGTTTTTCGTTTTATGTCCGCAGTTGGACTCACGCGACAAAATTTCAATGATAGATCTTTATATTTGACAGAGATATCGCTTAAAATGTTTTTATTAGGTCACTTTGTAATATACATATATAAAAGTGGGCGTGGCCGTTAACCGATTTTAACTATTTTCCGTCCAAACGTATGCCTAAGTAAGTAAATCACGCGTACCAAATTTTGTCGATATATCTTCAATGGTTTCTGAGTTATGACATATAAAACTTTCAAGGTTTGACCCTTAATAAGTGGGCGTGGCACCGCCCATTTTCCAAAATTTCATCAAATTTCTTCCTAGGGGCCTGAGCTCAACACGTGGGTAAAATTTCATCGCTCCAGCTATATTAGTGACTGAGATACCAATTTTCCGATTATTTCTATATAGGAAAAGTGGGCGTGGTCATGGTCCGATTTCGCCCATTTTCAATACCAACCGTCCCAGTCTCGATACCAACTTGCATTTCAAATTTCATCAAAATATCTCAATTTTTGCGCGAGTTAGAGTGTTTACAGACGGACGGACGGACGGACGGACGGACATGGCTAAATCGATTTCTCTTTTCACCCTGATCATTTTGATATATATAAGTCTATATCTATCTCGATTATTTCACTCTGTTACAATCCACCGTTATGTGATTAAAACTATAATACTCTGTGTACTAGTACAGCTGAGTATAAAAACAATTGAAATCAAAATGAAACTTTTTTTGAAATTTAAATGTTTAGCTCATTGCATTTCTTCGCTTAAGTTAAAAGAAATCAAACTGCAAACGTTTGCATTCGTGCATGCACATATACATATACATACATATGTAGTACATATATGTACATTAGGGTAGGGCGATTTGTACGGAGGGAAATTAATCGATACCGCGCAATCGAAATTCGGATTCCTCTCATCTTTCTGAGTAGAAAACGCCTCTACGACATTTTTCTAAAACTAATTTTGATGTTCCGGAATTTGGTTTTTATTAACCAAGACGAATTTTTGAAAGTAAAAATTGGGCAAAAATCGACAACAAAAAAATATCCAGGCCAATATGCACATCGAATTGAAGCAGAATTTTATGCTGAATACAGATATGAAATCGAAACTAAAATCGGATGATCCGTTTTCGAGATATAGCCTGATTTCCGGTTATGGAGGCTGAATGCCGAAAATCGCATATTTTCGCGATTATCTCTTGCTGTGTACAATATATCTTAAATTTTTTTTGCAAATTTCTTAAAGATAGGTCAATACAATATATGAGCAATATTTTAAAATATTAATTTATCTTCCTGTATAGGAAAACTAGAATGCACTCTTTTTTCCTTGGCCCAAAAGCGCGGTATGGGATCTCCATGTTATAGTCATCCGATACCGATGATTTTCGCCGGCAGCGCTTTGTGTACAATAAATGCCCTAAATACAAAATTTCAGAATTTTAGCTGCAAAAATTGAGGAGTTATAACCCAAAACGTAGACGTATGCTGTTTGGGACTTGTTTTTTTACTTTAGTCAACTCTAAAAAAACTCAAGGTTACTCATACGCCATAGCGTACTATTGGAAGCAAAAAACAAATTTCAGAAGCATAAGTCTACGTTTTAGGGAATAACTCTTCAATTTTTGCAGCTAAAATTCTGAAATTTTGTATTTAGAGCATTTATTGTACACAAAGCGCTGTCGGCGAAAATCATCGGTATCGGATGACTATAACATAGAGAACCCATACCGCGCTTTTGGGCCAAGGAAAAAAGAGTGCATTCTAGTTTTCCTATACCGGAAGATAAATTAATATTTTAAAGTACTGTTCATATATTGTATTGACTTATCTGTAAAAAGTTTGCAAAAAAAAATTAAGATGTATTGTACACAACAAGAGATAATCGCGAAAATATGCGATTTTCGGCATTCAGCCTCCCTAACCGGAAATCACGCTATATCTCGAAAACGGATCATCCGATTTTAGTTTCGATTTCATATCTGTATTCAGCATAAAATTCTGCTTCAATTCGATGTGCATATTGGCCTGGATATTTTTTTTGTCGTTTTTTGCCAAATTTTTATTTTCAAAAATTCGTCATGGTTAATATAAACCAAATTCCGGAACATCAAAATTAATTTTAGACAAATGTCGTGGAAGTGTTTTCTACTCAGAAAAATGAGAGGAATCCAAATTTCGATCGCGCGATATAGGTTAGTAAATCGCCCCACCCTAATGTACATATGTACCTACTTTTTGTTGCATAAAAGCAAACGTTGCAGCGAGAGCAAGTTTTTACAATTTACTTACCTACGATAAATTTAGCGAAAACCTTTTTAAAAACAAGTAAGGAAGCCTAAGTTCGAGTGGAATCGAACATTAGATACTCAGCTGTATGCTTTCATTGTTTGTTTGCGTTTGTTCGATCTAGGGTGTATTTTATATAAAGCGAGTGCCGCATAAAGTGGGCGTAGCCACGCCCATTTTCAACATTTTTATCAGTCATCCAACTAAGCATATGAATATTATTCTTTGTGCAAAATTTCATTCCTTTATGACTTCTAGTTACAAAGAAGTCTTGTTACAAATTCCCAAAGGGTGTTCCAGAAATATCTTTGTTAAAAAGTAGGCGTGGTTATAAACCGATTTTAATAAATTTTTGCATGTTATAAAAGTGTATAAACCAAGTTTCGTCATAATATCTCAATTATTTGTCGAGTTATGGGCTCCGAAATCTCGTTGATTCCTTTGTCTGAAAAGAGGCGGTGCCACGCCCATTTTCCGAAATTTTTCTATTTTTTGGTTCCGATCTAATTTAGAACTCATGCCACAAAATTTCAATGAATTATCTTTATATTTGACAAAGATATCGCTTAAAATGTTTTTATTAGGCCACTTTATGATACCCATATATAAAAGTGGGCGTGGTCGTCAACCGATTTCGCTAAAATTTTGGACATGTATTACTACAAGTAGTGAAAGTGTATAGACCAAGTTTCGTCATAATATATCGATTATTTGTCGAGTTATGGGCTCAGAAATCTCGTATATTCCTGCTTCTAAAAGGAGGCGGTGCCACGCCCGTTTTCCAAAATTTTTGTATTTTTTGTTTTACGTCCATAGTTGGACACCTTCCATAAAATTTCAATGATATATCTTTATATTTGACAGAGATATCGCTTAAAATGTTTTTATTAGGCCACTTTATAATACCCATATATAAAAGTGGGCGTGGTCGTCAACCGATTTTGGCAATTTTTCGTCCAAACATTTGCCTAAGTAAGTATATCACGCCTACCAAATTTCATCGATATATCTTCAACGGTTTCAGAGTTATGACTCATAAAACTTTCAATGTTTGCCCTTAATAAGTGGGCGTGGCACCGCCCATTTTCCAAAATTTCACCATATTTCTTCATAAGGGCCTAAGCTCAATACGCGTGTAAAATTTTATCACTCTAGCTCTATTAGTGACTGAGATACAAAATTTCCGATTTTTACCATACAGGGGAGGTGGGCGTGGTCATGGTCCGATTTCGCCCATTTTCAATACCATCCGTTCCTGTCTTGATACCAACTTACATTTCAAATCTCATCAAAATATCTCAATTTTTGCGCGAGTTATCGTGCTCACAGACGGACAGACGGACGGACATGGCTCAATCGATTTCTCTTTTCACCCTGATCATTTTGATATATATAAGTCTATATCTATCTCGATTATTTCATTCTGTTACAATCCACCGTTAGGAAATCAAAACTATAATACTCTGTGTACTAGTACAGCTGAGTATAATAAATGCCGACACAACGCCAGCTCGTTCGTCTTCCGTTTTTTGTGTGACTATTTTTGCATTTCCCCACAAACGAAAGTTTTTGTTGCTTTGCTTTTTTTTTTTGTTGTTGTATAAAGAGGCAAAAATCAGCAATAGAAAATAGAAAGTTTAAGTGCTTTTTGAACTCACTAGAAGAAATGCACCAACAAAACTATTGTGTGTGGCTTGAAAAACGCAATGCAAAGTGCTTTGCAAATTTACATACAAACAAACTCGTTTGTGTGTACATGCATAATAATAATGTGCGTGTATTTATGTACATATATACTAGGGCTGATGATTTGACCCGGGTAATGAGATACCCGGGTACCCGGGTAGTGAATGAAGCCCTACCCGGGTATTAAAATGCCCGGGTACCCGGGTAATGCCCGGGTACCCGGGTTTTTTATTACCCGGGCAGGCCCGTTCGGCCCGGGTAGCCGGGCATCGAAAAATTACCCGGGTACCCGGGCGGCCTCGAAACTGTTAGAAATGAAATTTTAAAGACTCCGTATGTATAGAAAGATCGTACAATATGAGTATCAAACGAAAGGAGATGGCTTCTGGTTTCATTTGGACTTCGATATGTTTCGATAAATTAATCGATAACTGAGTTATCGGTCAAAATGTTATTGCCCAAAAACATTAAAATTATACTACAACATGGGTATCAAACGAAAGGGGATGGCCCCAGGTTTCATTTTAACTTGGTTATATTTCGATAAATTTATCGAAATATATCGAAGTTCAAATGAAACCTGGGGCCATCCCCTTTCGTTTGATACCCATATTGTAGGGTAATATTAAGGTTTTTGTGCAATCGCATTTTGACCGATAACTCAGTTATCGATAAATTTATCGAAATATATCGAAGTTCAAATGAAACCTGGGGCCATCCCCTTTCGTTTGATACCCATATTGTAAGGTAATATTAAGGTTTTTGTGCAATCGCATTTTGACCGATAACTCAGTTATCGATAAATTTATCGAAATATATCGAAGTTCAAATGAAACCTGGGGCCATCCCCTTTCGTTTGATACCCATATTGTAGGGTAATATTAAGGTTTTTGTGCAATCGCATTTTGACCGATAACTCAGTTATCGATAAATTTATCGAAATATATCGAAGTTCAAATGAAACCTGGGGCCATCCCCTTTCGTTTGATACCCATATTGTAGGGTAATATTAAGGTTTTTGTGCAATCGCATTTTGACCGATAACTCAGTTATCGATAAATTTATCGAAATATATCGAAGTTCAAATGAAACCTGGGGCCATCCCCTTTCGTTTGATACCCATATTGTAGGGTAATATTAAGGTTTTTGTGCAATCGCATTTTGACCGATAACTCAGTTATCGATAAATTTATCGAAATATATCGAAGTTCAAATGAAACCTGGGGCCATCCCCTTTCGTTTGATAACCATATTGTAAGGTAATATTAAGGTTTTTGTGCAATCGCATTTTGACCGATAACTCAGTTATCGATAAATTTATCGAAATATATCGAAGTTCAAATGAAACCTGGGGCCATCCCCTTTCGTTTGACACCCATATTGTAAGGTAATGTTAAGGTTTTTGTGCAATCAGATTTTGACCGATAACTCAGTTATCGATAAATTTATCGAAATAGATCCAAGTTGAAATGAAACCTGGGGCCATCCCCTTTCGTTTGATACCCATATTGTAGGGTAATATTAAGGTTTTTGTGCAATCGCATTTTGACCGATAACTCAGTTATCGATAAATTTATCGAAATATATCGAAGTTCAAATGAAACCTGGGGCCATCCCCTTTCGTTTGATACCCATATTGTAAGGTAATGTTAAGGTTTTTGTGCAATCAGATTTTGACCGATAACTCGATAAATTCTTGTTTTTGAGGAACAAAAGCAAACGTCTGAACATCCAAACATCGCTACATATGTACATTTCTCGTTCATCCATAAACGAGCGGCCTATTGTGGTAAGCAGCGTTTGTCGCATTAGCCGGCATCAACAAGAATGCCCGGGTACCCGGGTACCCGGGCATTACCCGGCTGCCCGGGTAGTAAATGGGCCGGGTACCCGGGTACCCGGACAATACCCGGGTACCCGGGTACACGGGTATCATCAGCTCTAATATATACATATTTAGGTTTTGACGTCTTGTACTGCCATTCAATTCAATTTCGCTCACTCTTTGCTTGTTTGTTCGCGTCATAACTTGCTGAAAAGTCTTTACTGCTGCGCTAACGTCTGTCAAGGCCGCCACACAATTGTGCTGAACAAAACTGACTCGTAAAAAAATCAGCAGTTTTTCGCTCATTCCATTTTACTGTGCATAATTAAATTGCATTTTTTTATATTTGGGGGCATCAAGATAAAAAAAAATATTTGCATTAAATTTGTATTTGCATTAAAAAAAAATCTGTTAATACTGAGTTTTTTTAGGGTAATATGAGTTGCTGGATTTTTTTTAAAGGCGAAATTCATGTTAAGAGGACTTTGGAAAAAAGTGAAAAAGAACGGCAGTGACACTTAAATTTGCTTTAAAAAAAGTTTTTTTTCGATAGCCAAAAATTAAACGGGCGTGTGAAGGAAATCAATACTATGCACAATTAAATAAATGCGCCCAATAAAATTTAAGTTTTTCCCCTCTTTTTAATCAAAAACAAGAACCCCACAATAGACATTTCAGCATTGGCAGGGTTTTTCCTCTGTAATCTCAAATTAATTGCGTACACAGCGAATGGGGAGTTTAGCGTGTAAAATTTCCCATCACAAAACTTTATTTATGATGGTCTTAAAATTTTAATGCTTCATTTGCTATGGGAAATGTGTTTTTTTTTAATACAATCACTTCAGTGGTTTTACAAATGAATGCATTGTTTCGAGGTGGCAGTGCGCAGCGTTTGATGTTATTGCTTTTTTTTGCATTACCAAGAAGAAATCAAAGTCTTCATAAATAAAAACAAGCTTAACAAAGTGGGTATTTACAATTGTGCCGAAGAGTAACATAACTGCAGCTGTTTAAATGCAGTTAATGGGTGTAGCAATAGAGAACAATGAGTTTGCAGATGATGAGTAGGTATGTATGTAAGGATCAAGCTCAGTGTGAATCATTACAAATTAATTTACCTACTTGCTTTGACAGATGACTGTGAATGGATCATTTTGGGCATTCGAGTATGACGGCCAATGAGGTTGTTGTCGTTTTGACGCTTATCGACAAGCTGGTTCACATGCATCTATTCACAGTGATCAGGTCAGGATCAGCAGTACTTAGTAACGAAAACTCTAATTTTCGTTCCAGTCGTTTAATGACTTCAGCTTAAGTTGATGAGCTTAAGTTTTTCTCAAGGCATGATCGAATTTTCAGCTAATGAATACCCTATATGGAAATAACAATAACCATACATGTGTGTATTATTTGGCCAACTAAGCGCTTGTTCACTTATATTCCATTGTTCGCTTAAGCAAGCACACCACTTCCTTCCATTCACAATGTTGGCTCGGTGCAGCGTTGCACAGTGGTTCAGCCGCGGAAAAAATTCATTTTTTTCAATACCTAATTTTCAGATTCTAATGATGTAGTCTTATAAAAAAATGTCCAAATATGAACAATTCATGACTACTTTGCAAAAAGTTGATTTTTTTTACAAAATAATGGTATCAGAAGTCAGAAAAATTTTATTCAACAAAAACTGCTTGAAATTTTTGCTAACTAGCTATAAATTTTCCTTATAACTTATATCTCCATTGTCCCTGTTGTGAGTTTAAAAGAAAATATAGCACTTCCTTGACTAATTAAAGAAAAAATCAGTGCAATCGGCCAAATATTAAAAAAAATATAGGCCAGCAAAAATGGTACTTCAGAAATGGTACCTTTTCTAACTTCGATGGACAAAAAGTTTGTGTGCTACAGCGTGCTACACTCGCTAACTGCAATAAAATGAAAGTTTGGAATGTCTTCTATCGATTTCTGTTAAAAAATTTTTCCCATATTTTCCCCAATCAATGTAAACTTGATTTAAATGTCGAAAGTCCCATCAAATTTTGATAAAATTGACAAAATGTAGCATGCTTTTAGGCTGATGCGTATATATTAACGTTTACATCTTATGTGACATTTTTTTGTTTACGAATATGAAGGCACAGAGAGGGTTAGATAAAAATGCAAATTGGTAAATTATAACCCTAATTTGTTAGAATAAATGGTAATGCAAACAAAAATAACGATAAACACATTCGTCATAAGGTTTGCAAACAACAATAGCAACAAACACATTTGTTTAAGCATTTTACCAGCTTATTTTAAGGTATTAGATGCAAAAAAAATGTTATCCCGACGAAATTGTAGTAACAGAAACATACATACATATGCTGCTGTTAATTTGCAAAGTTTACTTGATCACACAACAAGAAGACATTGATACTTTCTCAACAGAAAAGTTGAACTCCTTATCATGTTCTGAGTTAACCCTTACTAAAAAAATGGGGCTAATGATTTCTAGGCTTATGTTTTCTAGGAAAAATGATATAATTTCTACCAATACAGATGTTATTAATCGATTACTAGTAAGTTCTGGTAATTATATAAAGTCCACAACGCGACAACCAAACAAAAAGTGTGTGGAATTGGATTTTGTTGTCAAGGATATGCTAAATCGTTAAACATTTTCCTTATATTTGCTTTTTTTTTCTTTCCATATATACATACATAGTTATATTTTCGATTATATATATTATAAATATAATCATTAAGTACATCAAATTTTTACAAGGGCTCTTTTCAGTTACTGAAAATGTATATCTTCATTTGTTTTTGAATAAAAGGTGTAGGAAAAGTGGCGTGGTTGTGTGCCAATCACGCCTATATTTGGTATTGTCGATATCTTTCATCACAGTAACTTATGCGCCAAGTTTCGTGAAGATATCTTAATTTTTTGAGCTGAAATTAAAATTTTTCTTTAAAAATTTTCACTATAGGTCCAGGGGAGGTACCCCTAGGGAGTGGCCGATTTCAACAATTTTTGGTGCTGTCAATGCCTTTAATGAGGGTAACTCATGTACCAAGTTTCGTGAAGATATCTTAATTTTTTTTAGCTGAAACTAAAATTTGTATTTAAATCATTTTTTTATAAGTCCAAGGGAGGTACCCCTAGGGGTTGACCGATTTCAACCATTTTTTGAAAATTTCTTAATTAGCTCACATATAACCTCTGTGCAAAATTTCAATGGCCTAGGACCACTCCTTGTATTTTTTTCCGCAAAATGTATGGAGCCGAACCACTGTGCGTTGTTGCATTTACGTACATAAATAAATCTTGAAACAATGGGCCAGATGAAGGCAAATGTAAATGCATGCATACAAACATATGTACATACATAGTACATGCAATTTGCTACTCTTTTTTTTTTTAATAAAAAGTAAGAAATACATTCGTTGTATCTGTCAGATCTCAAGCCAAGCGGCCGCCATTGTTTTTCTCAGATTTTTTTTTGCATGGGAGCTGTGCAGCTTTAACAATGCGTTATTTTTCTTTGATGCAAATAAAGAAAAAGCTTATAAAATGCAGAAAATCGTTGTAGTGAAAAGCTACTGCTTCCATTCATTGAAAATTTTCCATTTTCCATTTTTGGTTCTTTTATTGTCTACAAATTTACTACATGCATTGCCGCGCCTTTGTTTAAGTACATAATTTTTTTTTTGTGTTCTTTTTGGTCACAAGCAATTTGCTATTATTCCATTTCACTTTTTATTCATTTGCCGCTATTGTTTTCTTTACCTAGTAATGTCTTTATCCAAATTTAATTTCTTGGTTGCTTAAACAAGCTGAATTGTATGGGTCAAGCCTTTTTCTTCTGATTTTAACCAAAGTGTCATATACCCTATATGTACATATGTATATGAACCAGCACCAAAGAACCGACCACGTTTCACACACAATCCACAGATCAGATTCACCTCACCAGTATCAGTTTTTTCCACCATACTGTGCTCTGGGCTATGTGTAGTAAGAGATAAGCGGTTTGTATATTTTAAACGACGAATTTACCCACATATGTATGAATATTTCTTTTTCCGTTTTGTTTTAGTAACTAAAAGTAGTACATATGCACTTGTTTCTATTAACTTTTTCTTTCTTTTAACACAACTGTCACAGCCATAACGGCACCTTTTCTACTCTACCATACAGCACCTCACTCAAAATTCCACCTCATGCTTAACTCACCTTTTTTTGCTATATGTATTCACTTTTGCACTGGCAGTTATTAAAACGTTTATTTTTCTTGTTTTTGGCAATTTTTTTGGTCGTGACTTTTGCTTTCAACATTTACGCATGTGTGCGCCTGTGTTTAACTCTACCCTGCAAAAAGTGGGACCACGTAATATGCTAGTACAGGACCAGGTTACGTTGTGACAGTTCCTAGTTACAGAGGTGGTCCAAATATATGAAAAAAAAATATGGTTATATTAACATTGCGATGTCATTGGACATGACCACCCCTGCTTCACCGCTGCATAACAAAGGACTATATAAAAAAACCACCCCATTTGGGCCATAGACTAGTCTGCTTACAGTGGACCACGTTTTAAACTACATCCCAATACCCTAGACCGAGCCAAATTGCCGACCAACCACGTTGCCACAGTTGGCAACTTTTCCCATGTCCAGATCAACATGTTGTGTAAAGCCAAACAGCTGATAAATTCATCAAGCCGTTTCTAAGATGTAGCTGTTTAACTAAACTGCTTTGTCTTAGAAACTCAACCAATGTTGTCAGAAGCAACGCTGCTTAGCCATCATATCTTCGTACATAATTCATAAGATAAACAGTTTTTTTTGCCAAAAGTATACAATTGAAGGCAAGTTAAAAACAAACCAAAATGAAAGTAAATAAATATACCTTTTTTGGAGGAAATATTTGCATAAGAGAGTTGAAGAACTTCGAGGTTGATGATATAAATACCTAAAAATAGATGGTAGGAGATTTTAATTAGACTTTAGTAGGCAGTTTGTTGATAGGCTGAGTTTAAAATTTGCTGAGTAAATATGTGCATATGTAGTACAAATTTTTTTTTTTAGCGATAACTGCCTCACGACAGTGATGAAAGTGGAACATGCGTAAGTAAATCAAGTTGAACAAGTTTTGCTGCTCAAATGACTTTCATCAAAATTAATACTCATACGTACATACGTGTGTATTTACGTACATACACATGTATTTTAAAGAAAGTATAAGTGCAATTTCCTAATCTTGAAGGACTTAATTGTGTCTGTATGTTATCAAGAAGACCAACAACCTAAGGCAACAAACAGCAATCCACAAAAGTTAAAAAAATTAAACAAAAATTAGAAGACAGCAATTGAAAAATATATGGGCGTGTTTTGAGACTTACAGCTCATACATACATATGTACATATGTATGTATGCAGATCGTCATTGCGGAAGGACAAATGAAAACGTAAAATCGCTGATCAACCGCGACCACTTGTTCTTTCAGCTCAGCATCCACTATTGACGTCAATGAGCGGTATTTTTTGTGTTTGGTTTTTTTTTTTTATAAATAACTTCTTTAATTAGTTTCTGCGAAAAATTTTGAAAAACAAATGAATATTTTGAAATAACCAAATGGCTAACCTAATATGGGCATAACATAATCGAACGAAAGTCTTTATGCTTGAGGAGCAAAATATGGAGGTTCGTTTTTTTTTCTGAATTTCATTTATTTCAACTAAAACTTCATTGTGGTGAATTTTCTAAAAATTTGTGGTAACAGTTAAATTGATATAAATATTAATTACTGTTTAACAGAATATTAATTCACCTTAAATAAACTTAAACTGTCTAAATATTTACTCTATATTCTAATAACACCTTTAGCGAGTGTGTCACTGTGTTCGTTGTAGGAAAAACAAGTAAGGAAGCCTAAGTTCGAGTGGAATCGAACATTAGATACTCAGCTGTATGCTTTCATTGTTTGTTTGCGTTTGTTCGATATAGGGTGTATTTTATATGAAACGAGTGCTGCATAAACAGGGCGCAGCCACGCCCATTTTCAAACTTTGTATCAATCATCCAAATAAGCATATAAATATTATTGTTAGTGCAAAATTGCATCCCTCTATGACTTTTAGTTACAAAGGCTTCACGTTACAAATTCCAAAAGGGTGTTCCAGAAATATCTTTGTTAAAAAGTAGGCGTGGTCATAAACCGATTTCAATACATTTTTGCGTGTCTATTAACACAAGTTATAAAAGTGTATAAACCAAGTTTCGTCATAATATCTCAGTTATTTGTCGAGTAATAGGCTCGTAGATTTCTTTGTATAAAAAGAGGCGGTGCCACGCCCATTTTATAAACTTTTTTTATTTTTTGTTTCCGGTCTATTGTAGAACTCATGTCACAAAATTTCAGTGATAGATCTTTATATTTGACAGAGATATCGCTTAAAATGTTTTTATAAGGTCACTTTATAATACCCATATATAAAAGTGGGCGTGGTCGTCAACCGATTTTGGTAATCTTTCGTCCACACATTTGGCTAAGCAAATATATCACGCGTACCAAATTTCATCGATATATCTTTAACGGTTCTGAGTTATGGCTTATAAAACTTTCAATATTTGCCCCTTAATAAGTGGGCGTGGCACCGCCCATTTTCCAAAATTTTTATATTTTTTGTTTTATGTCCCTAGTTGGACTCCTGCCACAAAATTTCAGTGATAGATCTTTATATTTGACAGAGATATCGCTTAAAATGTTTTTATTAGGCCCCTTTATAGTTCCCATATATAAAAGTGGGCGTGGCCGTCAACCGATTTTGATAATTTTTCGCAAAAACATTTGCCTAAGTAAGAAAATTACGCATATCAAATTTCATCGATATATCTTCAACGGTTTCTGAGTTATGACATATAAAACTTTCAATGTTTGACCCTTAATAAGTGGGCGTGGCACCGCCCATTTTCCAAAATTTTTGTACTTTTTGTTTTATGTCCGTCTTTGGACTCCTGCCACAAAATTTTAGTGATAGATCTTTATATTTGACAGAGATATCGCTTAAAATGTTTTTATTAGGCCCCTTTATAGTTCCCATATATAAAAGTGGGCGTGGCCGTCCACCGATTTTGATAATTTTTCGTCCACACATTTGGCTAAGTAAATATATTACGCGTACCAAATTTCATCGATATATCTTTAACGGTTTCTGAGTTATGACATATAAAACTTTCAATGTTTGACCCTTAATAAGTGGGCGTGGCACCGCCCATTTTCAAAAATTTTTGTATTTTTTGTTTTATGTCCGTAGTTGGACTCCTACCACAAAATTTCAGTGATAGATCTTTATATTTGACAGAGATATCGCTTAAAATGTTTTTATTAGGCCCCTTTATAGTTCCCATATATAAAAGTGGGCGTGGCCGTCCACCGATTTTGATAATTTTTCGTCAAAACATTTGTCTAAGTAAGCAAATTACGGATACCAAATTTCATCGATATATCTTCAACGGTTGCTGAGTAATGACATATAAAACTTTCAATGTTTGCCCCTTAATAAGTGGGCGTGGCACCGCCCATTTTCCAAAACTTCATCAAATTTCTTCATAAGGCCCTGAGCTCAATACGTGGGTAAAATTTTATCACTCTAGCTATAGTAGTGGCTGAGATACCAAATATCCGATTTTTTCTATATAGGAAAAGTGGGCGTGGTCATGGTCCGATTTCGCCCATTTTCAATACCAACCGTCCCAGTCTCGATACCAACTTGCATTTCAAATTTCATCAAAATATCTCAATTTTTACGCGAGTTATCGTGCGTACGGACGGACGGACGGACGGACGGACGGACGGACGGACGGACATGGCTCAATCGATTTCTCTTTTCACCCTGATCATTTTGATATATATAAGTCCATATCTATCTCGATTATTTCATTATGTTACAATCCACCGTTATGAAATCAAAATTATAATACTCTGTGTACTAGTACAGCTGAGTATAAAAATAAATAAATGAAGCCGGTAACAGCTGGCACCTGTTGCTAACGCCACAAAAAGCCGACAAATACAAAAGGTGAAGAGGTTGGTTTTTTTTTAAATAAAGCCATATAAAAATTAAAAAAAAAACTAAAATTATGTATGTAAATATTTGCAAGCGCTTCGTACGGTTATTGGGCCAACACAGCGCCAATGTTTGTTGACAATTGTTGCTGTGGCTGACGAGCGCAAGCAAAAGAGGGCATGTTGCCAATTTATTTTAATGAGAAAATATTTTCTAATATTTTTTTTTGGCAATTTTTTATATGCCAATACATATGTACAATGTATACTTATGTACTTACACATAAATTTTGTGACTAATAATGTGATAGAAAAGTTTTGATGAATAACAAATATTTTTGTGAACATATTTTTTTTATATACATAGAAAACTATGTTTTTGTATATATGTACATATGGCATGCCTGTTAGCAAATTTGATTCACAAAATACATATGTATGTATAAGCTTATATACATACATACATACATACATACATATAAATACAATGTAGCATGGACGTAGTGAAAAGCCCAAATTTCGATTCAGCAAAAATTAGTCACGCTAAATACTAAAATAAGTGAATATTTTAAAAATATAAATACACGCGCGCCATCTGTTGGAACATAGCGGTGGTTATAACCTAAGCAAGAAGTTACATACATACATACATACATACATACATACATACATACAGGTGAAACTAATAAAAGCGTGTTAATAAATCGCAGTGAACGTTAGAATCAACTGACAGCAAGTAGTCAACGATATTCACCACGGTTACCATTGCAATTAGGAATATGAATGAAAATCATTTAACCCTTTCAATACCGTACTATAATGAGATTACTTACAAAAGTTTTGCTTATCTTTTCGGATAGATATAATATCCGATAGCCAAAAAAAAAATTATAAAAAATCTAATGTCCTTATAAGGGACTATATGTCGGACTATATGTCCCATTTGTATAAAATTTATGTATATTCCTTTCTATATAACACAAAATGAAACCCAATGGGACACGACAACAGCATCAATAAAAATTGCAACAATCTTCTTATCGGAATTATAAAAATATTATTTTGCCAAATAACGGTTTATTGCAACAACATGTACTTATGTACAGCTGGGCATTCAAATATTTTGCTAAGCAACATAAGCGAGGTATCAGATATAAATGTACATCATACATATGTACATATGGATGTACATATGTACGTATGAAGGCGTAACTACGCAATGAATGTCGGTGGACCGTTAGGTTTGAGTGCTCGCCGCGACAACGATTTCTGTAAAAAAAAAGAAATGCGCGTTATTCTATCGAAATTCATTTTCTTGTTGTTGGGAGCCACTCGGAGCCACAGCGATGTTGTTGGGAGACAAACGGAGTCACTGGAGCCATTGGCTGGCCATCTATGCTTTAAGGCAGCCATGGGCGATTGAGCCCATATGGGTATTTACCCGTACGGGTCGCGTCGGCTCATTGCATGGGGATGGTGAAATAGGTAAATGTACCAGCTGGTGGGGAGAAGGACGAACTCAAACTGAGCATATGGTTGCCACACTTGGTAATTAATTCCAAAATAGGTATTTTTTTGCGGTTGGTAATTTGGTAACTATCAAATGATTTTAGTATTTTTCTTTTTCAATATGATAAAATTATTCTAAAGCCGAGATCACACGATTTACGTATTTGTACAAAAAATGACAAATTTAAATTTGTCCACATTTGCCCATTTTGATATCGATGTGCAAATGATTTGCTTTGCGTTCACACGATTTGCCCGATTTATTAGCTTTTGATTTGCCACACATTTGTACATAGAAGTAAAGTGGCAAATTTGTTCACATTCGTTCACACGATTTAACCAATAATGATAAAACAGTCGTATGAAAAATATAGAAGCATACTTTTGGGCATTATTTGGAAGAAAATTTTATGAAAAATTAACAAACAAAAATTAATCAAATAGGTATTAAATCATTATAAGTACATGTATTTTCACGATTTCAAAACTGGATAATACTTCTTTTAATTCTCTGTAAGATGATATAAAGTTAATTTAATTCATTCAATAGAATACGTGTGCTAACGAGCTCCAAAAAAATGGTCATTGTGAAATGTTGACTTTGGTTGCACAAAAGTGAATGAAATGTTGCAGATACGTCGAAATCGTATATGAAGAAATTGTTTATGTACTCATTTTGAATGAAAGTGATTATGTTACTTTTTTGCTCGGAATGACTATTTTCGGAGTTAGAAACAAATGAAGGATCAAAATCATATATCAATTTCGATTATTTTTAGAAATGGTTAGGGTAATAGTAGGATATAGTCACGTGCAAAGTTTTGTTAAATTCGCTCGGAAACTGACTGAGTTATTACCAGGGGTTCATGTTTATTTATATTCGGTTCGGATTCGGGAAATTATTAGAAAAATAATAGGTTAAGTATTCGGGTTCGGTTTCGGATCCGGTATTTGGAAAATATTCGGTTCAGATTCGGGAAAGCATTTGGGAAAACATTCGGTTCAGATTCGGGCAAATATTTTTTCCTGATTTGGGAAAGTATTGGGGTTCGGTTTAGGATCCGGAAAGTATTTGGAAAATTATTCGGTTCAGTTTCGGGAAAACATTCGGTTCAAATTCGGGCAAATATTCTTTCCTAATTCGGGAAAGTATTCGAAAAATCACTTTTTGAAAAAGTATACTTGTGTGACTAGCAAGAATAATTGAATAACGTCAAAAATGCATTCATTATACAAAATTATCTCAATAAGGAATAAAAAATTATTCCTAATTTTTTCTAGCTAAACGTTAAAAAATGCTTCTTCGGCCTATATGACACTACGTTTTTTCTCTGGTATATTTGGTTTGAAAAACCCGCCGAAAGTCAAAATACAAAAACAATTCTTGAAAAGAGACAAAACCTGTGTTCAATTACTAAAAATTTTTAACTTATTTTTCATAACAACTGTCATTTTCATATGAAGAGCTGTAATTTTTTACGAAAAATTCGTAACAATTTTTTGTTATTGAACAGAGCTAAATAATAATATAATAATACAATGGCGCTAATATAACTCTGACGAGTTTTATGGCTGGGATTCTCTCCAATTCGAGGTGTGCTCCTTTTGTTTGTCCTACAGTTTTATGCCAGTTCCGAACGGCGAATGCATTTGTTTGAGAAGCTTTTTCATGGCAGAAATACACTCGGAGGGTATGCCACTCACCGCCGAGAGGTGACCCCAACAATTTAGTTTTAATTAATTAGAAAAATTTTTTTTGCTGTTTGTTCGGACTGGGGTTTGAACTCGAGACCTCTGGTATAGCAGGCGAACCCTCTACCCACTGCACTACAGCGGCCACGAACAGAGCTAAGTACTCCATTAAAAACAATTTGATTGACATTAAACTTCAAACTAAATGAAAATAACATTTTTTTCAAAAATTAATTTTTTTCGAAATTGGAATTCAAATTACTGAAATAAAAAAATTATGCATCTCAAATGGCAGGGTATATGTGTATTCCATTTTATAAAGAGAAGCCAGTGCGCCGTATAATGTTTCTTCCGGACTTCTACTTTCCCCTCACGGCCAAAGCAGAAGCTTATAAGAGGCCAATTTAAAACTTGTATTTCCATATATTTTTTATTTTAAACATAATTTATTTTATAGTTGTCAAAAAAGATTTGTATATTTGCCACAATCATTTGTATCCAAGTGGCAAATCAAAATTTGTCCATTTTCATCATTTTTATTTACCTTCTGTATCACATTTGTGTTCACACGATTTGGCTACAAGGGCTGTTTTTGATTTGCCACAAGAGGCTAAATATTTGGCTTTTGTGATTTTTGTCAAATGAAATTTACTGTTCACACGGTTTGCCTATGAATTTGGCAAATTTTTAGCCAAATGTACAAATCGTGTGATCTTAGCTTTAGGTATACTTAATTTGTTAATGTTAAAAATGTTTTTTTTTTAATTTCTACTAAAGCTATGACCAAAGAAAAATCAAACGAACTACAAACAAAATTCATTCATAGATGTGATTTACGTTTCAGATAATTTTTTTTGTAAACCAAAGCAGGTGTACTTCTTTTAAGTTTCTTTTATCATTCGAATTATCAAGGCGATAATTTATTAGTCTGTTTGTAATTTTTTGGTTATTTTGTTGGGACTTATTATCAACATTTTTTTAGGATAGTGGCAACCAATATCAACCAATATTGAGCGCGCTAATGCATATTCGGTATTGAGAACAAGAGAGCATATATATATATATATATACATATGTACATTAAGGTGGGGCGAATTTTTTATACTCAGCTGTACTAGTACACAGAGTATTATAATTTTGATTTCATAACGGTGGATTGTAACATAATGAAATAATCGAGATAGATATGGACTTATATATATCAAAATGATCAGGGTGAAAAGAGAAATCGATTGAGCCATGTCCGTCCGTCCGTCCGTCCGTCCGTCCGTCCGTCCGTCCGTCCGTCCGTACGCACGATAACTCGCGTAAAAATTGAGATATTTTGATGAAATTTGAAATGCAAGTTGGTATCGAGACTGGGACGGTTGGTATTGAAAATGGGCGAAATCGGACCATGACCACGCCCACTTTTCCTATATAGAAAAAATCGGAAATTTGGTATCTCAGCCACTAATATAGCTAGAGTGATAAAATTTTACCCACGTATTGAGCTCAGGCCGTTATGAAGAAATTTGATTAAGTTTTGGAAAATGGGCGGTGCCACGCCCACTTATTAAGGGTCAAACATTGAAAGTTTTATATGTCATAACTCAGAAACCGTTGAAGATATATCGATGAAATTTGGTATGCGTAATTTGCTTACCTAGACAAATGTTTTGGCGAAAAATTATCAAAATCGGTTGACGGCCACGCCCACTTTGATATATGGGAACTATAAAGGGGCCTAATAAAAACATTTTAAGCGATATCTCTGTCAAATATAAAGATCTATCACTGAATTTTTGTGGCAGGAGTCCAACTACGGACATAAAACAAAAAGTACAAAAATTTTGGAAAATGGGCGGTGCCACGCCCACTTATTAAGGGGCAAACATTGAAAGTTTTATATGTCATAACTCAGAAACCGTTGAAGATATATCGATGAAATTTGTTTTGCGTAATTTGCTTACTTAGACAAATGTTTTGGCGAAAAATTATCAAAATCGGTTGACGGCCACGCCCACTTTTATATATGGGAACTATAAAGGGGCCTAATAAAAACATTTTAAGCGATATCTCTGTCAAATATAAAGATCTATCACTGAAATTTTGTGGCAGGAGACCAACTAGGGACATAAAACAAAAAATATAAAAATTTTGGAAAATGGGCGGTGCCACGCCCACTTATTAAGGGGCAAATATTGAAAGTTTTATAAGCCATAACTCATAAACCGTTGAAGATATATCGATGAAATTTGGTACGCGTGATATATTTACTTAGCCAAATGTGTGGACGAAAGATTTCCAAAATCGGTTGACGACCACGCCCACTTTTATATATGGGTTTTATAAAGTGACCTAATAAAAACATTTTAAGCGATCTCTCTGTCAAATATAAAGATCTATCACTGAAATTTTGTGACATGAGTTCTACAATAGACCGGAAACAAAATATAAAAAAGTTTGGAAAATGGGCGTGGCACCGCCTCTTTTTATACAAAGGAATCTACGTGCCTATTACTCGACAAATAACTGAGATATTATGACGAAACTTGGTTTATACACTTTTATAACATGTGTTAATAGACACGCAAAAATGTATTGAAATCGGTTTATGACCACGCCTACTTTTTAACAAAGATATTTCTGGAACACCCTTTTGGAATTTGTAACGTGAAGTTTTTGTAACTAAAAGTCATAGAGGGATGCAATTTTGCACTAACAATAATATTTATATGCTTATTTGGATGATTGATACAAATTTTGAAAATGGGCGTGGCTGCGCCCTGTTTATGCAGCACTTGTGTCATATAAAATACACCCTATATCGAACAAACGCAAACAAACAATGAAAGCATACAGCTGAGTATCTAATGTTCGATTCCACTCGAACTTAGGCTTCCTTACTTGTTTTTTTGGAAATTCAATTTGTTCCAAAGCCAGAACGGCACCTTCCTAGCCCAGAAATAAGCCTGTAAAATTTTATTGACCTACTCGCATGTATTTTCCCTTAAATTTGGTATACATTTTATATATGAAAAGTAAGGTGGGTAAAAGGGGGTTGACCCCCACTGGGGGTGTTATGGAACGCACTGTAAAATGTATATGAAATTAAAGGGAATCAAAATACCTATCTGTTGTAAGTTTTAGTGAAAATATATTATTGCCTTACAGATAAAAACGTGTCTTGCTGGTTTTACGAATGATGTTAGAGAGAGCGACTTTAATAGAGATAACTTTTGCATATCGATATACATTACATGGTATAGTTATAATGTTAATTCACAATACCCTCACTCAAAAGTTACATTTAAACTTGAAATAATAGTAATAGAAATAATAGTAATAGAAATATAGAAAAATAATGGCATTTAAGATAAACCATATTGGCGAATAAATTGAGACAATTTTGAATTGTTTACTGGCTTCGTCATGATATCAGCAACCATTGCATTGGTACAAAGATAGCTAAGTTTGATCAAGCCTTGCTCAAGTTTTTCACGTATGAAATGACTCTTCACGTCAATGTGCTTCGTGCGTGCATGATAGTTGTTGTTCTTGGCGATTTGTATGGCACCTTGGTTATCACAATAAAGTTGTATAGACTTCGGTGCGTCTTTGAATATTTCACCCTCAAAACGCTTCAGCCAAATTGCCTCTTGTATAGCGGCAACGATAGACATGAACTCTGCCTCCGTAGACGACAAAGCAACGGTAGGCTGTTTACGTGTGGCCCACGATATAGCACCTCCCTGTAGTTGGAAAACATATCCAGTTGTAGAGCGTAGCTCATCTTCATCGCCTGCCCAGTCTGCGTCGCAATAGCCCACAAGTTGACCCTCACTGTCTTTGCGATAGGTAAGCTTCATGTCGACTGTACCCTTGAGGTAACGAAGTACTCGTTTGACTGCAACCCAGTGCGCCTTACCGTAGTTCGTATTAAATCTGCTAAGTGAACTTACTGCAAAACCAATGTTAGGACGACTGATTTGTGCGGCGTACATAATGCAACCAATTGCCTCTTGGTATGGTATTGACTCCATCTCCTGTTTCTGTTTCTCGAATTGTGGACACATAGCCTTTGATAAACGTTGGTTAGGATCCATTGGAGTATTTACGGCATTACTATCTTCCAAATTGAATCGACGTATAATTTCTAACAAATATCGCGTTTGGTCTATAGAAATTGAACCATCTGTATCTCGAGTGATGTTCATGCCAAGTATAGACGTAGCAATCCCCATGTCTTTCATTTTAAAGTGTTTCGACAAGTCCTTCTTAAGCTTTGTTATCATTGTGTTATTGCTACCAAAAATTAAAATGTCATCGACATATATCGCTAATATGATGATGTTTTGAGCCGAATGCCGATAATATATGCATTGGTCAACCGTTGATCTCTCAAAACCAAGTTGTTGTGTTAAAACGGAGTTCAACTTCAAATTCCATGTTCGGCTAGATTGCTTCAAGCCGTAGAGAGATTTGCGCAAACGGCACACTTTATTGCTTTCATCCGAAAACCCCTGTGGTTGACGCATATATATTTCTTCGTCCAGATCACCCTGAAGAAATGCACTCACTGCATCCATTTGATGGATTGCCAAGTCAAGCTTTACAGCGGTGGCCAAAAGAAAACGTATTGATGAATAACGAGCAACTGGAGAGTACGTCTCTTCGTAGTCAATACCCTTGACTTGCGAGTACCCTTTGATAACTAGTCGCGCTTTGTATCGATCTATGGCCCCTTCGGAATTTCTTTTTATAGGGAATTTTGGTGCCAGATTTGTCTAATTTTTGTTGTGTGCTAGTCATTTTATTGACGTAATCTTCCATGGAAGAACAATCCGATAATTCCAGCCGCATCAAATATTTTAGCAAGTCCATCCGACGCAATACCCCGTTGTCCTCAAATGCACTCTCAAGTGATTTCCAAGCAACATTTGCGTTTATACAATTCTGTATATAAGAATAATTTGATGGCTCTACTAACAACCCTAATGCTGATATGGCATGTAAATTTTTCGTCGCATCCTGCTCCGTACCTTCAATACTTGGCCAGTACCCCTTCAACATCAAATATGACTTTGCTGCAAATTTCCACGAGTCGTAATTTTCTCGTCCTCTTAATTTTTCAATTTTGTCAATTCCCATTGCAATATGTACAAGCACGTGATTCTAACCTCAGATTCACCACAATTGCTCACCGCAACTAATTTGTGCATATAACAATAATTGATCGCAAAAAAAAACTCCTACAGCAAATGTTTTAAAATTTTTAATATATCGGCAATTATTTCACAGGATAAACGTGAGGCCCATAACCTGTTGTAAGTTTAAGTGAAAATATATTATTGCCTTACAGATAAAAACGTGTCTTGCTGGTTTTACGAATGATGTTAGAGAGAGCGACTTTAATAGAAATAACTTTTGCATATCGATATACATTACATGGTATAGTTATAATGTTAATTCACAATACTATCGAATGGTATAAAAATATTCGAAATCGGTTCAGTAGTTTTTAAGTAATTGCAATTTAAAGAATGCATAATATAAACTTTGACCTTTAATAACTTTTGTTGTTGTTGTTTCCGAAAAAAAAATTCACTTTAATACTCAGCTTAGCCATGTTTATCAATCCTCATACTTGGTTTTTTGCTTTTATAATTTTCAAAATTTCATATTTGTACCAGATCGTGCTTTCAACTTTGCGGGGCTGGGGGCAGTTCAAAATGTCATCCTATGGCCATAACATTTTGTGGGGTTCATTAAGGCAACTTTTCATTGGTACGTTCAAAAAAAAAAAAAAAAAAAAGCTCCATATGTTTTCACTCCACCTTAATGTACATGCCAAAAGCACAAAGCACACTTGCTTCAATAACGACACAACACAATTTTCTGAATCGATACTTAGTAGTGAGAATCAGTGTTATTTATTTGTTATGAAATTTTATGGTCATAGATGAAAATTAAGGGCTTTATTTAAAAAATATTGTTGCTTTAGTATAGTAGCTTACTTCCATATATAGCGAAGAAGACATAAATTGGCTTTTTTAAATTATGACACTAATGAAGTAAATGGCATCGGAGTTCGAAAGCAATAGAGCGAGAAAAAACTGCAAAATTAGCGATTGTACAGAGTTGCCGCTGAGGCCACTAAAGTGGCAATTTGAACCTTTTTTAAGAGCCAGGCTACCGGAACCCAACTTTTTGAAAATATGCAATATTTGAACCTTTTTAAACATTTGGGCCACTTTTGGTCCTTTTTTACTTTCAAACCTATAATGTAATAAATATTTTTTAGTTTTTTTCTTAAATATAAAAAAAGCTTTTTTACGTTTGTTTTTACATGGCCGTTTTCTGCTACTGTTGTTGGTATGTAGATTGTAATAAAAGGAAAGTTGAGAATTAAGCAAAACAAAGCTGACGGCGGTGGTAGCTCAATGGGATGCTATTGGCTTACCAATCGAAACGACTTAAGTTCGATCCTCGGTTGAGGCCGCCTGAAGAAGTCTGATGAGGGGATGTGGTGGTCTCCGAAATGGATCCATAACCTCTACCAAACAAATTTTTTAAATTTTTCTTAATTAAAAACTGGCCAATAGCTCATATAAAATTCACATAAAAAAGCCTCTTTGTTACCTTTTCACTTTTCATTAGCAATTCTCCGCTGCGAAGGAAAACCCCGAAAAAGTTATTTGGGAGTAAAAATTTTTAGAATGCAAGAAAATTGTTTTAACAAACCGAAATAGAAGAGTTTTCGCACAACGTGGGGGAATGAAAAACAACTTAAATGAGAACTAGTTGTGAATTTGTTGCAAATATGTTATCGCTGCCAGCAGTGCATCAGCAGAAAGATTATTTTCAAAACTTTCACTATTTAAGACCAAGGGTACAAAAGGCTTGCAAATTGCTTTAAGCATTAAATAAACCACAAAAATATGTAAAAATGTGTTTCTAGCTAAAAAAAAAATTTGGGAAACACTTTTTTTACTTTTTTCGGCCACTTTTCGAAATTTTTTAGCGGCAACACTGCACATTTTATTATTGGTGAATTCCTCTCTCTATATAAAACAATGTGGTTTTCATTTTTAGTGTTTCCGTACGCGCTAGGGATGGGCAAATTGGAAAAATATATCGATATATATTATATCGATATTTAAAAAAACATCGATTTATGCCGTGTAAAAACATCGATATATCAATATATCGAAAGGGTCGGCTTTACATTATGGAACCACGTCCCGCAAAAAACCACTTCTTCACGGGGTTAGAGGTGCTCTCACAGATCTCAAGACAGAAATCCAAACTTGCCGGAGACTTATAGTTTACTAGATATTTGTTGTTAAAGTTCAATGAGTCTACAGATATTCTACGAATCCTGAAGTATAAACATAAAAATCATTAAGAATTGCTTGAAGAAGAAAGTAGTGTAAATTCAAGCACCCGAAAATTATGGTTATACCACTTCCTAAAAAATGTTCTGGTGTTAGATTCAAAGCGAATCAGAAATGTAAGAAAAATATCGAATTTGGCTCGAAATGGCAAAAAAATATCGATTATCGATGCACGGTAATTCAAAATATCGTCGATATTATCGGCTGTACTATTTTAAAAATATCGATATATTGATATATCGATATATATCGCCCAACCCTAGTACGCGCTGTGCGATGAACATCACTTAAGGCGGAGTGTACATCAACTTCGATATCGCCTTAGCTCCCCTTTCCCCGGAAATTATGCAGTGCCCACGAAAGCCCATGATCGCCCCTCTGCTGCGTTTATGTGCCTTGCGGCGCCCATCCCTGCTTTAAGGTACCGATGGGATATATTCTTACTTAAATTAAGCGAATATTGGTTTTTGGCGATTTTTTGAATTTGCTCTGGGACGTATTGTCCCCATGGTAATGAAAGGGTTAAACTTAAGAAAAAATACTCAGTGAAGTTTTAAAGTAGTTTTCTACGAAATTCGCAGATTTTCGCAAAGTTAACCACATTTATTTAACACATTTTAAAAGTAAAATTAAGAGAATTAAAAAACAAAAAAACATATCACTTCTAACTGCAAAGTTTTCATACAATAAAAAAGGTAGTTATTGAAATGTAAAATCTGCGCTTCAAACTTCTTTCAGCTTTTAACAAAAGAATTATTATATTCGCCAAACGAGATTTCAAGCCAATAAGCTGAAGCACGCAGCAAGCACGGCATAATCAGCCGTTCTCTTAACCCAACCTTGTTTAATCAATCATGGGTGAAATATCACTGTGTTTCAAAATGAGGGCTCATCTCTCCGTAATTGATGAAACCAAAAGAAAAGAAAAGCTTACGCCTCCAGTAACAAAGCCCCGTAATGCATTTTTGGCCTGGGATAAAGTTTCCTTTCCTTTTGGTTTCATCAATTACGTAGAATCTTATTGCACTGTGTATTTATTCCAATTGAAAATTCACCGCAAATGTTACACAATTTTTCTTCATATGGCAATTACCGCCGGTTATACGCTTACAGCGGTCGATCGCATCACGCGCCCCTTTCTTTTCAGCTGCCATTTTTTGGTTCTTTGTACATAATTATTTTTTTCCTTTTTCTTTAAATTACATACATTTGGGCGCAGCAACATTTGCATTTTATGATTTAAACTTAATTGCGTTCTAATTTATTACATATATCGTTAATATTGTGTGCTGCCGAATGCAATTTCGCACTGTGATTAATTTTTTTTTTTTGCAATCGCTGGCCGCATTCACAAAATTAAGCGATTGAATATTTCTATACAAACGATCTATCAATCTCGATCTCACATAGTATTTTTTTTTGCCATATAAAGGTTAATTGTACATGGCATGCGTGTTATTGCTGTGCGTGCTGTCAGGTGTGGTATTTTGGTTTTTGAATGACGTAGAGAATATAAATGGCATGTCAAAGCGAATATCGTAAATTTTAAAAGATTTCTCTTTTGTTTGGCAACTCCACTTTACCGCGTTTTGGTGGTTATTTTGAGAGCACTAAAATGCAATATATGGCATTTCGCTAAAATTTTGACAGATTTGAAAGCGAAATGATTGTTTTTATGCACTTGAAGGAAAAAAGTTGTTAGCGGTGATGGTTGCTTTGTTTGTTGAAAGAAGAAATTGGGGAATTTTGCAAAATGTGGCGGGCCACAGTGGGGGCACCTCCTTACAAACGCGGACAAAAATAGTAATAATTGAGCTAGAAACTTGGAACTTAAGCTTTCTTGATTGAAAGTAGCAAACTGTGAAAATTTGAACCCACAAATACACACCCCTCCCATATAACGGTATTTTTGAATTTTCAATATTTTGCTAACTATTATATCTAAAATGTTCAATTTTAATTAGTGCATACATTTTTGAAATATAAATCAAATACAGTTATCATTTTGGAAAAGGCGCAAAGCATTCCATGGTTTTTAAATTGAAAATTTATCTACTTTTAAGGATTTTATAAGCATCTTTATATTAATAGGCTAACATTTTTCCCATACAAACAATTGCCAGGCTGTTTAGCACATTTAACATACTCATATCCACATAAAATTGATATGGATGTGTTCGTATAAGTCAGGAGCAGTGCATAGGCATATAATTTTTTCTATAAAAATCTTTAGTTAAGAGAAATAGATATCGTAAACGTGTTTACAAATATCGTAAACACAGTTGAAGAGTCGCTTTAATTTAAAAGCGCTCTCTCTATTTTATATGCATTGGCCCAGTTTACGCTCAGATCAAAATCAACGCGGCCAAATATATCCTATTGATGAGAGAGAGGGCGGGAGAGCACACTGAGTAATTTCAATTTTGACCAAGGCATATCTAACAGGTAGGCTCGGCGGCGAATTGAAAAACTTCTTTTTTTATTTACAAAGGTAGAGTGTGATATCAAAATCAAAGCGAATTCACATCATGGCCAATAGGAATGGACGAGCCCCAAGCGAATTCAGATTTTAACCACGGCTAAATATCATTTTGACATTACACTCTACCAATTACAATAACAAAATACATGGGAAATTTCTGAATTCGCCACTGGGCCTACCTTCCTAGATCTGTCTTGATTTTGACCATGATTTCGCGTCGGACCGTGATCAAAAGGGCAAATCAGTGTTGCGGTACAACTGGAATTTGGAAAGTGTTGCTTATCTCCGCGAAAAGGAATAATTTTTGTACCAATACAAAGTTGAGAAAATAAATTGCATGGTCGAATTTCGAGCACCGACGATACTAATTTATCTTAAAATTTTCGTGCAAAAAAATCGCATTTCAAAAAATTTTTATACGACAAATGAAACTATAACCGGTTCGGCTAATATGCGCCATCTTCAGTGTCTTCAGTGGTTTGTCTCCAAACCAAACTTGACAAGGGATGACGGAAGATCTTTCCACAATACATCATATTCCTACCCTGTCGGAAAAACAATCAACCAAAAAGTATTTAAACAATTTTCTATTGCAATATTGAGGTTATGATGATAAATATTATATTTTCAAAATTTCTATTAAAAATAAGCATTTTTTTCTGTATTTTAATGACAAAGGTGATCAAATGCATGCCACCAAAAGTTATTGCGTCACTCACGGCAGAGTGCGGGTGACTAATTATATTGTACATATTTGTAATATATGTATGTACATACATATATCGTCGCCTGAGAAAACGAATGTCGTATGTAGCAAAACATAGTTTCGAGAAAATCGACTTTGAAGTTTAAATTGGAAATTCTCAAAAACTGTACAACAGATTTTTCTGTTGTTTGGATGAACTGTAGAGAGTATTATATATTTTGACTTGCAATTTGCAAAAGTTGGATATCTTTAAAATTATGGGAGATAAACGACTTTTCATTCAGTATGCTTTTGTCGTATGTGACGCCTGAGCACCAATACCTGTTTATGATAGCACATACGACAAAAATTCTTCTCTTTTTTCAAACCGGAATGGTTATGAGGCTCACATTTTTTGAGATATCGACTTGAAATTCGGCAGTTGCATATATTTTGATGATACCTTGATCATTTGTCGGAATCCACCACATCGGACTAATATAAGATATAGCTCCCATACAACTGATTGTTCAGATATAGCTGTTTTCGGGTATAACTTCTTTATTTGAGGAGATAAGGATATGAAACTTTGAAGTAGTTGTACCCATATGGATCTAATAAATGTCAATAAAATTTGTTAAGATCGGACCACTATAGCATATAGCTCCCATACAACTGATTGTTCAGATATGGACATTTTGGGATATAAATTCTCCATGTAAAGAGATAAGGGCATGAAACTTTGAAGTATTTGTACCCACATGGACATAATAATAGTCACCGAAATTTGTCAAGATCGGACCACTATAACATATACATACACCTGATTGTTCAGATATGGACATTTTGCGATATAACTTCTCCATGTAAACAGATAAGGGCATGAAACTTTAAGGTATTTGTACCCATATGGACCTAATAAATGTCACCGAAATTTGTCAAGATCGGACCACTATAGAAAATAGCTCCCATACAACCGATTGTTCAGATATAGCTGTTTTCGGGTATAACTTCCATATTTAAGGATCAAATTATACTTAACTTTGCAGTAATTGGTATTATACTACAATAAAATATGTCAGTGAAAATCATTCAGATCGGATCACTATAACCTATAGCTCCGATACAATATTTTGGTTTATTCTCAGTAGCTCAGCGGCACATACGACATTTGCTTAAAATAAACAAACACGAATTTATATGGAAATTTGTCGTATGTGTGTTACATACGACAAAAGCTTACCCAAATGGTAGTAATTTTGTAACATACGACAAATGCATACTAAATAACTCAAAAACTAAAGGAGATAGAAAAAAATGGACTGGAAAAATTAAAAGATTAGGTCCGATTTAGTTAATTTGCATCAAAAACTAGAAATCGTCGATTTTCACATACGACATTCGTTTTCTCAGGCGACGATATGTATAAGTAAATTTGTATATAGTACATACATATGTATATCGGTAATGACGTGCAAATAATTTTATTGAATTTTTTTCAGGGACCGTAACGGTTATAAGTGATATCCAAAAAGTTGATTTTTAACGATTATTTTCTGAGTTTTATTTTTTGCTCAGAAAATAAAAGTTTTTTCTTGAGTTTTATTTTTTGATCAGAAAATAAAAGTTTTTTCTTGAGTTTTATTTTTCGATCAGAAAATAAAAGTTATTTTTTGAGTTTTATTTTTCCCTCAGAAAATAAAAGTTTTTTTCTGAGTTTTATTTTTCGATCAGAATATAAAAGTTATTTTTTGAGTTTTATTTTTCCCTCAGAAAATAAAAGTTATTTTTTGAGTTTTATTTTTCGATCAGAATATAAAAGTTATTTTTTGAGTTTTATTTTTCCCTCAGAAAATATAAGTTATTTTTTGAGTTTTATTTTTCGATCAGAAAATAAAAGTTATTTTTTGAGTTTTATTTTTTTGCTCAGATAATAAAAGTTATTTTTTGAGTTTTATTTTTTTGCTCAGATAATAAAAGTTTATTTATAAATTTTACGTATTTATGTGGCGCGAGCACATATATACTATTAAAAATGTAATTTTTTGTATGTATGTGAGTAGGTACATAAATATGTAGCATTTAGAAACTCTGTAGACGGACAGAAATAAAGTTGTTGTATGTGAAGCATTTACTTAAATCTAATAACTTTAAACGAGCAATTCTTGTATATATATATATATATATATATATAAATGTATATATATATGTGTGTATATATATATATGTGTATATATATATGTGTGTATATATATATATGCATATATATATATATATATATATGTGTATATATATATGTGTGTATATATATATATATAAGAATTGCTCGTTTAAAGTTATTAGATTTAAGTAAATGCTTCACATACAACCACTTTATTTCTGTCCTTCTACAGAGTTTCTAAGTGATACATATTTATGTACCTAATCACATACATACATAAAATTACATTTTTAATAGTATATGTGTGCTCGCGTCACATAAATACGTAAAATTTATAAATAAACTTTTATTATCTGAGCAAAAAAATAAAACTCAAAAAATAACTTTTATTATCTGAGAAAAAAAATAAAACTCAAAAAATAACTTTTATTTTCTGATCGAAAAATAAAACTCAAAAAATAACTTTTATTTTCTGAAGGAAAAATAAAACTCAAAAAATAACTTTTATATTCTGATCGTAAAATAAAACTCAAAAAATAACTTTTATTTTCTGAGGGAAAAATAAAACTCAAAAAATAACTTTTATTTTCTGATCGAAAAATAAAACTCAGAAAAAAACTTTTATTTTCTGAGGGAAAAATAAAACTCAAAAAATAACTTTTATTTTCTGAGCGAAATATAAAAATCAAAATACAACTTTTATTTGCTGAGGGAAAAATAAAACTCAGCAAATAACGATTAAAAATCAATTTTTTATAAAAATCGAAAAAATAAAAATTAATGCACCTAGAGGTAGTCTGCGTTACGGTGATTACATCTGTGTACTTCTTTTGCGTTTAGCGTTTCTCCTTCAGTATGATTTTTTTTAGTCAAAATTTAAAAAATAACGATTATTTGCAATCCCTGATTTTTTTTCATTTTCACAATTTAATGCTGCAAGCTATAAGTGTAGGCGAAAAATTTGATGCACAATTGAATATGACAAATATACAAACAAATGTTGCTGGCAGTGTTGCTGTTAAAAAGTACAAGGAACGCACGATAAGTTACTGAAAACGGCGTTTTTTTATTCGAATTTGAAGCGCTGAACAGCAATGCAACGTACTTTTCAATCAACCCTCGTAGGCTGTGTAAGGTAATTGTAAGTGATGGGCGCGTGTGCTATACGTAGCTAACACGCGCATAAGATAAGTTATAAAAAAATTATAGTACACCAGTGGCGGAGGCTTAATACAAGCTGAAAAGCCCGGATTGCATAAATACATATGTACATATGTTTGTTCATTTCATTTTACGAATTTCTTTAAAATCTGCTTATTTTAGGCGCATTAGCTCACAATTTCTATTGAATTCTTCCCAAATGATTCTAATAAGAACTTCTCCTCTGCTTTTGTAGATAATTCACATTCTGATGGTGAGGAACTTTCGACTGAGCCAGACTTGTTGATGTGCTGACCAAAAGTAGGTACGGCTAAAACAACAAAAGTCATGTATGTACATTAAGCCGTATCACGTTATATGGACAAAAAAAAAGTTTAGTGTGTGTCAGTTTTATTTGAACACTTATGTCGAAAAAATATTTTTGGTGTAAAATTTTTTTTTTTAGGCCCGCGTTAAAAACAGCTAAATCGCGTTTTTTGTAATAACTTCCTTATTTGATGCCGGATCTCTATGATCTTAATATCGCAGAAAAGGTCTCGCTCAGCACTATATTTGGCCCATATAAAGTTTCGTCCCCAAAGGTTGTCCCGAGTTTTACCTTTAAAAATTTTGGAGTTACTATCCCTAAATTTTTGAATTTTTATCACTAATACAAAGCTCTCAAAAAACCATGAAGAATCCGCCAAATAAATTCTAGCCTTTATTCACAAACAAAAAAGTTATAACGTTGTACAATGAAACACTTGTTTTTTTATAAAAAATTACACAGTAGGGAGGCAAAAATACCACAGAGAAACGGCGAAACACGTCAGCTTAATATTTGGCTCCAGATTACCATGGCGTTTTTAGAAAATCCGGATTAGCTCCCATTTTCGAGATATTTAAGAAATAATTTTCAGTTTTCACATACAAAGCGATCCGATGGAGAGGGGGAGAGGGGGGAGGCTATGAGTAACTATTGTTGAGGTAATAAAAATAAAGAAAACTGCTTTTAATATCGTTCATATTTTCATTGTTTTGATGTACAATTTTCTTTAAATCAAAGAATAAAAACCACGTTTTGAAAGAAAATTGAAAATAGACTTCCATTTAGGCGCGTATAATTTTACAACGAACTCTAGCAGTTTTTCTAAACTACTTGGATGATTTTACGATACGCACGGATGCAGAAATCGTGAAGCCGTTGTAAGCCAGCGCGCTATGCTTAGAGGTCCCACTTGAATACTTACCAAATCTTCACTACAGCCATTATCATTCAATATAAATAACGTTGATCAGCACGAATAGTCCAATCATCAACAATTTTTTGCATATCATGTGTCCAGTATTGGTAGATGTTCTATCGCGGTACATAATCAAGTCAAGCCAGGACTTAGAATACTTTTTAATCAAAAACTCATACTTATATGGCGTTACTGCCTCATATAAATAAGGACTTGGGATCATTTTTCAAAAAACAGGTTCCCTGATTTTAAAACGGTATAACTTTTTTGTTTGTGAATAAAGGCTAGAATTTTTTTGGGGGAGTCCTCATGGTTTTTTGAGAGCTTTGTATTAGTGATAAAAATAAAAAAATCTAGGGATAGTAACTCCAAAATTTTTAAAGGTAAAACTCAGAACAACCTTTGCGGTCGAAACTTTATATGGGCCAAATATAGTGCAGAGCGAGACCTTTTCTGCGACGTTAGGATCATAGAGATCCGACATCAAATAAGGAAGTTATTACAAAAAACGCGATTTAGCTGTTTTAAACGCGGGCCTAAAAAAATTTTTTTTACACCACAAATATTTTTTCGACATAAGTGTTCAAATAAAACTGACACACGCAAACTTTATTTTCGTGATACGGCTTAATGTACATATAGTCGTTTAAATTTCGTAACCGCCTAAGTGAAATTTTATAATCGCCTAAGCGACTCTTGTGCCAAAAATAAAATTTGCCAATAATTCAATTTGTTCCTACTGATGATCTACATAATTATTTAAATTTAATTGTTGGGGTAAGTGGAAAAAAATTCAATAACTATTTACAGCGAAGGTTGAGTGTTTATTTAAATTTAAGTTTCTACGCAGAAATAAGTTTGAAATGAAGCAGTCTTATTTTGCAACACACTTAGGTTATTCACAAAGTGTCATAAAGTCATATGGCATATTAAGACATTGTACGGAAATAGTTATAAAAAGCTTTTCCGAAGCCCTGTGAAGAAGTAAACAAAAACAGCTGATCAAATACCACGACCAAAAACATATCGTGCAGAGTTGTATTTATTTAGTACACATGCAGCATAGAATGCAACAACAAAATATTATGACTTATGACGATATGACGTAATATGACAGGTTGTGAATACCCTAACTGTTTCAGCATCCGTAATCAGATTTTGCAAAATGCCAACAACCCGATTTTCTCACAATAAATTAAACATTTATTTTTTTGTATTTCTTCAACAGCAGCGCCCGTCAAATTATGTCATTCAAAGCAAAATCTGATTGAAATCTAAAATCTAAAAGTACCTGCATATGCACATTTATGTACCTACATACATACATATGTACATGCACAGCTGTTGTATCGCCTGTCCGCTTTGAAATTTAAGGCTGCCAATATCAAGGTATTGCTTAGATACGTGTATGAAAAATTCATTCAAAAAGTTAAATACTAGTTGAACTCATGCGCATAACTAAACGTATGTGATCGCATAGTTTTAGGCGCAAATTTCAATTACTAGGTCTGTTTGGTGAGATTTTGGGTAGAATGCTATTTTATGTCAAGCTGAAAATGAGGGCGAAAGCTCAACAAACGCATTTGTGAGAAATGCTATTTAGTGTCAAAAATGACGCTTAGGAACAGTGTTGCCACAGCCTCAAAATTTTGGTATCACAAATTGATGCTTTCATGGTTTTTTTCGTGGTCACGCTTTCCTTTACTGATCCAGGGGGGGCGTAAAAACCGTTTATAAAAGGGGCGTTGCATCGCCCTCCGAACCCATATCTCAAGTCGGAACAGTCCGGAGGCCCGCGGTTTTCGTGGTCAATATAGATATTTGTTTTTTCAAAATACCTCTATTTTGGTGCACAACTGGTTGAAAAGACCAGATAATCCACTTTCTGGGGGCAATATCTCTGTACCCATCCACAATAATACTGCGTGGAACACCTTCATCGTCTTCATCAGGGAGTACTTAAATTTATCAAAAAAAAACATCTAAGCAAATTTTTGTTACAACACATCTTAGCACAATTACATCTGACTGATACGTTGATAATTTTTATTTTGGCTTAGAACAAGTTTTATTTTTATCAAACTTTTGGTAGGACCACTGCCCATAGCAGGCATTTTAACTAAAGGATTCGATTCGAGAATTATAATTTTCTCGATTTGAGAATTAGGTACCCTTTTGTTTGAGAACGCTATGATTCTCGATAGATTTTCGAGTCGTCCTCTAACGTTAGAGGTTTGAGAATGAGGCTAGTTCTCGAGTCATTCTCAAATCGATAACTAACCTCAGTGTTTGTTGGGATATGTACATATGTACACAAATGTAAACAATTTTTTATGGAGCAAAAATATAAGAAAATGTGAAATGCAAATCAGATACAGTTTTGGTATGGTTAAATAGTCTCAGAGTTATAGCGATTTTTAAAAATTGTTCCCAAGGGGGAGTAGAGGGGGCGACACCCCTTACTTTTCCAAAAGTATCTACATCTTCATCTGTATGACCCATATACCAAATATGATTGATCTGGATCAAATATTATCCGAGTTATAGCGATTTTTAAAAATTGTTCCCAAGGGGGGAGTGGAGGGGGTGACACACCCTACTTTTGCAAAAGTATCTACATCTTCATCTGTATGATCCATATGCCAAATATTATTGATCTGGATCAAATATTATCCGAGCTATAGCGATTTTTAAAAATTGTTCCCAAGGGGGAGTGGAGGGGATGACACCCCCTACTTTTCCAAAAGCATCTACATCTTCATCTGTATGACCCATATACCAAATATGATTGATCTGGATCAAATATTATCCGAGCTATAGCGATTTTTAAAAATTGTTCCCAAGGGGGAGTAGAGGGGGCGACACCCCTTACTTTTCCAAAAGTATCTACATCTTCATCTGTATGACCCATATACCAAATATGATTGATCTGGATCAAATATTATCCGAGCTATAGCGATTTTTAAAAATTGTTCCCAAGGGGGAGTGGAGGGGGCGACACCCCTTACTTTTCCAAAAGCATCTACATCTTCATCTGTATGACCCATATACCAAATATGATTGATCTGGATCAAATATTATCCGAGTTATAGCGATTTTTAAAAATTGTTCCGAAGGGGGAGTGGGGGGGAGGTGACACTTTTCCAAAAGTATCTACTTCTTCATCTGTGTGACCCATATATCAAATATGATTGATATTGATCAATAATTAGTCGAGTTATAGCGATTTTTTAAAATTGTTCCCAAGGGGGGAGTGGAGGGAGTGACACCCCCTACTTTTCCAAAAGTATCTACATCTTCATCTGTATGACCCATATACCAAATATGATTGATCTGGATCAAATATTATCTGCGTTATGACGACCATAACACATACTTTTCTCATTTACATATAATATTAATAGGATGTATGTACATATCGACGCTTCCAAACAATACTGTACTAAGTCGACTTAGTACATTTTCCCGTTTTTTGCGTTTTCAAGTAGAGCGTGTCTTAATTTAGATGCTGTCTAATTTTGGTATCAATCGGACAATCCAATCAAAAGTTATAAGCAAAAGCGTACATATAACACAACTCGAGATTTTTACAGAACAAAAACTTTGAGAGCTTGCCATGAAAAACCGCCTAGCAAATTTTTATTTCTTCTTACGGTTTTATATAAAACGTACCCTGACTTTGATATTGTCGAGTTTTGGTGTTGATCGTTCCATCCAAACAGAAGTTACAAGTGAAAATATACTTAGCATACAATCGAAGTTTCATATCGAGTTTAAACTTTGAGAGCTTCTCCTGCAAAACACAGTTTTCAGACTTAGTACAGTTTTGTTTGGAAGCGTCGATATGTACCAAAGTATGTACCAAGGTATGTATATAAATGAAAATTTCCATATGCATTTTTTTGTGTCTACGGTCATATATATGTATATAACATACTCTTTTTAGGTAGCTCCATACATACATACAATACTAGCAAATGAGTTTTATTTTGGGACGTAAAAAATAAAACTCAGTAAATAACTGTTATAGATGAGTTTTATGAATAAAAGTCTTTCGTACTCTGAAAAAAATACCCGTAGTTAAACCAACAACTTTCGGCTGTTGAATCTCCGTCTTTGATTCAACAGCAAAAGTATTTGTTTTTACAGCAAAGTTTTTAATCCAACAATTTATTGAAAAACGGGCGTTGTTGATTCAAAAACTTGCTTGCCTTTAAAAATTTTTTGTGAGAAAATATTTTTTTGTGAGAAAACCAACAAAAAAATAATGATGGAGAGAAGATGAAGAGAAAAATCCAAAAAAAGTTTATTTTTAGCAACAATTTTCTCCCTGTTGTTGATTTAAAGGCAAAAGTATTTGACCCAACAGTTTCCGTTGTAAACAAAACTAATGAGAACAATTTTTTTTAAATTTTGTTTTTACAATGATTCAAATAATTCATGGATTCCTTTTTAGGATATGGAAGTATAAATAGGTTACTACAATTCAATATAATGTTGAATGTTCCACTATGTGATGATTGGATAGAATTTCAGGTTGATGTCATGGTTCGAATCCGTAGAAGAATATAAAATAAAGAAGAACAATCAGAATAAGAAATAAAGATAGCAACCAGTGAATGATAAGAAGGAGAGAAGAATAGGAGAACAAGCGGAGGCTACATATTTGTAGTTGGGACCCGGGCGGAGAGAAGATGAAGAGTAAAATGCAAATAAAAACTTATTTTTAGGTGAAAATTTTTTCCAGCAATCTCCGTTATGGCCTGGTTATGCTACCAATCAAGCTGGTCGAGCACCGTGTAATTGTTGTTGTGCACTCCGACGGTGAGAGAATTTTCGGACTCTCACATCCAGCAAACTTGCTGTGTGAAACAGGCAGCCAGCAAACGAGGTTTCAGAGGTAATAATGTGTTATGTTGTGTATGTGCTCAGTAATTATCATGTGTTATGTTGTGTATGTGCGCTCCAATCATCAATGTAAGCGTAACCACCTCTCACCAATCACGAAATGTTTCCGATTTTGATTGGCAATCAAGATTGTAACCATAACCATAGCATTATTGACTTAAATCAACAACGCTCGCACCTTTGAAACAAGAACGGAGCGTTGTTGGGCAAATTTCAACTGCGGAAAGTAGTTGATTTAACAGCGAAAGTCTTTAGATTTACAACGTTTTTTTTTCATAGTAACAGTTATTGATAGACTTTAAAAATAAAACTCACCAAAAGAGTTTTATTCAGGAGTGATATGATAAAACTCAATTATAGCAGTTATTTACAGACTTTTATTATAAAAGCCCTCAATAACTGTTATTTATAGAGTTTTATAATAAAACTCAAGAATAAGTGTTATATGTTGACTTTTAAAATAAAAGCCTTCAAATAACTTTTATTTGCGGACTTTTATTATAAACGTTATAACAGTTACGGTCCCTGATAGAAATATAAGAAAAAAAAAATTATTGAATTTACGATTTGTCTTTGAAAAATATTTACAAACAGCGATATTACTGCGGAATACGTTGTTATTGCTATCATTTGGTTAACATAAAAGAAAGACAGGTTATATCGCTCAGAAAACGCAAAATTAATCTCTACCGGTAACTGATGATTTTATACCAGTCCATGAAATCGGCAATAGCACTTTAAAATCACAGTGATTTAAAAATAGCAATCACCGAAATCACAGATATCGAAAAATCGCAGTTTCTCTCATCTCTAGTATATATGTCTATAAAAGGATGAAAATTTGGAAGAAAAAATCGCGCGATTTTTGATTCCAAATTTTCGCCTGCAGCGCTTTTTTTTTTAATAGATCGATAGGTGTATACATATGTATGTACATATGTCTATAAAAACATTAAAATTTGGAAGCAAAAATCGCGATTTTGCTTCGCACTAGTACCTACTCGAGTGATTTGGTATTCTGGCTCCCTTTTATTTGGGATTATGTCACTCCCACATAGGTGACATAATCCCAAGTAAAAAAATTGGGATTATGACACACCATGGTGAGTGATCGCGCGATTTTTTATTCCAAATTTTCGACTGCGGCGCTTTTTTTTAATAGATCGATAGGTATATACATATGTCTATAAAAAGATGAAAATTTGGAAGAAAAAATCGCGCGATTTTTTATTCCAAATTTTCGCCTGCGGCGCTTTTTTTTAATAGATCGATAGGTATATAAATATGTACATATGTCTATAAAAAATAAAAATTTGGAAGCAAAAATCGCGATTTTGCTTCGCACTAGTACCTTCGAGTGATTTGGTATTCTGGCTCCCTTTTATTTGGGATTATGTCACTCCCACATAGGTGACATAATCCCAAGTAAAAAAATTGGGATTATGACACACCATGGTGAGTGACATAATCCCAAATTTTAAAATTGGGGTTATGCCACTTGGGATTAAATCACGGCACCTAGATGGGCTTACTTCTGCAGCGTTTGCATTGTCCTTAGCAGAAGTCTTTTGAGTCAACAGCAATAAAGCCACAAGGACAGTTAGAAAAAATGTGAGATCTTTCATTTTAATTGCGATATATGTATGTATGTATGTACAATCGTGTCTTTAAGCAGTCCGCCACCTTTTATACCAAAAAAATTGCTCACCAAAACCAGAAATGCGTTTATTTAAATTTTTTATAAGCTTCAAATTTCTAAGTGTGTAAACATAATGACAAATCCTTATTTAACATTAAAGCTTGTTTTCTTTAAAATGCTAATTAGTGTAGCATAAGCACATGTGCAAACATGCGTTTGCGTAGGTAGGTTTAAAGCCCGTTTCCATATAACTTGATTCGCCAGCGAAACATCTAGGGAAACATCTCGCAAAATAACCCGTCTCCACGTGATCGTGATTCAGTTTAACATTTCTCTTTGCTATGTTTGCTTATTTTTGCGTCTTTGTTTTGGCCTGTGTGAGATTTCGATAGATTTTCGATACAAAATTATAGAAGGCATCAATATCATCGCATTTGGCAAGAGGATTGAGAACGATACAAGTGTTTCAATCTTCACTCGATCTCAGAAATTTGTATGGAAATTGGCGAGATTCAGCACTCGTTTTGAGGTCGAAACAAGATTGAGAGAGCGAGTTCAGAAAAAAAGAGCGAAACACGTTATGTGGAGACATGGTATTAATCGAGCTCACCAACTATGTACATATACTTGTTTAGTTTGTTTTTCCTTAGACAGTACGTGTATATACATATATACATTATCGTGTTATTTGCACGTACTTAATAAGAACAACTGTTTTTATAGTTTTTATAAAACACTTTAGGGAAAACACAAGTACAGAAAAATGTTTTATTTGTTAACTACATGCATACATATGTACCAGTACTTTTGGGAAATAATTGCTTTTATTGACAAATTTATTAGGATTCATTTTAATTTTATTGATTTAGTACACGTGTTTATAAGACATTTTTTCTTTAAATTTAAACATTAAAGGTGACAAGACCTTGAATTATCATAGTTAAAAGTTCTCAAGAGTGTGCAATATAGCACGCGGCAATTAAAATAAAGTGCTCAACAATTCTTCCAACTATTATTGTAATAGCGTTTGTTGAGTGTAGTCAAGCGTATGGTTTGCAAGTATTTTACCACAAAAGAGCGAGAGGATCAGAGGATGTGAGCGAGAAAGAAGACTAGCTATTTGTAGGAATCCGCACACAGAATTTTTGTGGGTAATTTCCTAAAATGTGTCAAAATCTCTGAAGAAGAGGAAGAAATTGTAAACAGTGTTGCCACAGCCTCAAAAAATTTGGTATCACAAATAGATACATTTATGGTTTTTTTGGTATCACCGAAAAAGGTTTGAAAAAAAAAATTAAAATTAATAAAATATCGTCGCTGCGCCAACAAAAAGAGCTATACGTTTTTCAGCAACTTTTCAGGAGAGCAAAAAAACCGTTTTCTGGTGATCCTAGAGAATATTTTTTCTAGTTTGAATTGTTAACTAATGATACTACACATATGTAATAGACTTGTGCAATTTTTTTTTACTTTTTTTGACCAACCACTTCGCATGAAGCATTTGCGCCGTTTTACAGCACATAACTCTTTTTACAAATTGTTTAAATTTGCTAGTGGGGGTAAGAAATCGTGAAAAATGTGTATACAATTCTTCGCTAGGGTCCGATGCAATTAGCGATAGCTTGGAAATGCATTATTTAATTGACCAGTGCCCCTCCTATTTTGAAAATTGGTCACATACGCTATTTTTAAATAATTTTTTTACACAAAAATAACCTGAAATCAAAAAACAATTATACGAAAATAGATGTATAACTGATTTTACAGAGCATTACTACTACTGAGAGCATATAGCTGTGTTTGATAACTTCTAACCAAAGAAGGATATCAGAAAACGGGAAATGCAGAAATGTGGCTAGCGGATAGCGCTAAATAAATATGTAATAAAAAAAAATCGAAAAAAAACATATAACTGAATTTGTTGGCGCAGCGACGATATGCTGCTTTTGGTGTTCTAACACAGAAAAATTTTTGAGAAAAAAATTAAAATTAATAAAGTAAGCTACTTTCGTGGTTTTAACGATATCGTTTTTTTTTATAATATAAAAATATAAAGATAATACCTAAATTTCACATGTAAATAAATATGATTACTTTGGTACTGTACCGAGTAATATAAAAGGTCTATAAAATGCAATGGGTCAAACGAGCTGGGTGATCTAGTTGCCAGAGCTGATTCTGGAATTGATTTGGAGTCATTGAATCAGTTCTTAAATATTTGTCGCTCTGTCCTCCTTTAAGTCAAAATGCCTGCTATGCGGAGTGGTCCAACCAAAAGTTTGATAAAAATAAAATTTGTTCTAAGCCAAAATAAAAAATATCTACGTATCATTCATATGTAATTGTGCTTAGGTGTTTTTTTTTTTATATAAATTTAAGTAGCCATGGGTAATGGCGCAATTTTTTTGGCGCTGATACAATAACACCAGCGCCAACCGTGGCGCCGCGCACTGTTCTGGCGCAATAACACCATTAGCGCAATTGCCATGGAATAATGGATAAATAACACTTGTTCGCTTCTTACTGTTTACCATCCCCGTTTTATTTCTTTTGGCGCAAAATTAATTTTAATTTTCATAATCAATTAGAAACATATTCCGTATATTTGTGAAAATATGCTGGAAATTAGAGTCACTTAGATCACTATCAAGCATACATAATTTTGACGGTGTCGCTGTGCTGTTATTGGCTTTGTGGTGGTGCCATTTTACACTAGCGCTATATTGGTGCTGGTGTTAGCGCACGAAATTGAGTCGGTTTTATATTGCAAAATTGAGTTGGCGCAATATTGAGTTGGCGAATTTCCCAAATCGGAGTTAGCGCAATAACGCCAGGGTTGGTGTTAGCGCAATTGCGCCGCGCAGCGCAGTGTTACCCATGCCTAAATTTAAGTACTCCCTCATGAAGGCGATGAAGGTATTCCACGCATGATTACTGTGGATGGGTACGTAGATTTCGCCCCAGAAAGATTATGTGGTCCTTTCAACCCGTTATCACCAAAATAAAGGTATTTTGAAAAAACAAATATTTATATTTCGAAAACTATCGGCCTCCGGACTGTTCCGTCTTCAGATATAGGATCGGAGGACGGTGCAACGCCCCTTTTATAAACGGTTTTTACGATCGGTAAAGGAAAGCGTGACCACGAAAAAAAACCATGAAGGCATCAATTTGTGATACCATAATTTTTGAGGCTGTGGCAACACTGTTCCTAAGCGTCATTTTTGACACTAAATAGCATTTCGCACAAATGCGTTTGTTGAACTTTTGCCTTCATCTTCAGTTTGACATAAAATAGCATTCTACCCAAAATCTCACCAAACAGACCTTGTAGCTTCATGACTGTTAGTCAAACTGTCTGCAGCTGATACAATGCTATATATAAGGATAACACCGATATAGACGGCGAAAGTTATTACTATTATATGATGCTGAAGGATGTCGAGGTGGTGGTTCGAGTTGTTTTAACAACTCGCTCGGGCTTTACAGATTTGCAGAGATAAATTAACTTATAAACTAACCATTCAATCATTTGAATTTGCAAGAAACAATATCGAGTTCAGTTATAGCGAAAAAAGCTATCCAGTACTTCAAATTGAGGTTTATCTTTTTGCTCAGAGAATAGATGTTTCTTCAGTCTAATTTTAGCTGCAGCTGTCGATTTTGCCACATTAATACGTACAAAATTTATTAACTTATTTATTTATACTCCTATAGGAGTTCCCGCTACTGTCGAAAATCGACAGTTTTATAGTAGTTTAGCTACTCCAGAATGCAAAAATATTTTAACTTTATGATATTTTTTATTAAAATTTATCTTTATTTGATTCAAAACCCATTTATTGAAGCACAACCCTTTTCCTATTTTAATTAATTAAATTTTTTCATACAAAATTCTTTTTTTACCTTAGTTTGGATGGTTTTAGTTTGGACACAACCCATGTATGACGCCTAAAAGCAGGCAACAAAAATATTATAAAAATTATTTATAGGTAAAGTTGTGTTTTGCAATAACAAGAACACATGAATTTTCTGCAACAACAATTACAAAGAAATTTTTCAACGGCGATTGTGCACATATTTTCCAACCGATTTTAATGAAAATCAAAATGGAACTATTCTAAGGAATTTCCTTTCTAAATTAGATGATGGTGTAACTTTTAAAATCGGTTCAGTAGAATCGCCAAAAGGTCGCGGACAAAATTCATGTTAGCGTATTAATATATAGATAATTTACTTATTTATAGGGCGAAATCTACAATTGCAGCCAAAATTAAACTGAAAAACTTGTATTCTCTTAGCAGAAAAATAAAACTCAAAAAATAACTTTTATTTTCTAATCGAAAGATAAAACTCAAAAAATAACTTTTATTTTCTAATCGAAAGATAAAACCTAAAAAATAACTTTTATTTTCCGATCTGATGTCAAAATTAAAGCGAATTCACATCATGGTCAGTACGCATGGGCGAGTACCAAGCGAATTCAGATTTCAACCAAGGCGAAATATCATTTTGGCATTACATGCTACCAATTACAATAACAAAATACATTAGAAATTTCTAAATCCGCCTACGCACCTACCTTCCTAGATCTGCTTTGGACTCTTCTTTTTCTTTACTTTCATTAACAATAGATTTTTCGCCAGAGATGTCATTACAAAATGCCATAATCCGATGGAATTATGAGGACTAACTCAAGAGATATTCTGGATTACTTCCAGTTAATTCTCAAGTTAACTCCGAATTAGCTAGATATTCCGGATTATCGCTGCCGTCTAGGGATGCAAATTTGAGGACCAACATCGATGTTCAATGTATCGAAAAAATTAACATCGATTCTAAAAAAACATCGGAAGAAAACCATCGATACATCGATGTTTTTTTTCAGCTAAATTGTTCGAAAAATACATGGCTTCGGTGGATTTGATGATATTTATAATTGAATGGCTGTTGGGTACTCTCTCACACACCCTAAAATTGGAATTTTCATGGAAATTCGACCCGTAATGTGGAGTCACCTTACCAACCTGTGGGGGATTTATTATGTTTATGTATAAATTACCACTGACCAAATATAATACAATGGCGCTATTATAACTCTGACGAGTTTTATGGCCGAGCTTCTCTCCCAATTCGAGGTGTGCTCCTTTTGTTTTTCCTACTAATTGGGTGGACCCACAGTTTTATGCCGGCTCCGAACGGCGAATGCATTTTTTGTGAGAAACTTTTTCATGGCAGAAATACACTCGGAGGGTATACCGCACAGTGCTTCGTCTCAATATAGTGAATCGGCAAAATTAGGGGAGTAATCGCAGAACGATGAAATTTTGTGTACAGGCATAAAATAATAGAGATAAGAAAAAAACGAAGTTTTGGCCAAATCGATGCAAGGACATGACTACCTCCCATATGTCCTTGATTTTAAAGTTGTGATTTCAACTTCAATTTCAAACAGAACAAAATGAATTTTGGTGTATGTTTATAGAATTATGTTTTTAAACTAGGTGAGAAGTTTCGTCCTTTTCAGTGCAAGGACATATATATTTAATTTCCTATAGCATGAGAGAAAAAATAACTACATACAGTAATTAACATTATATAAGGTTCTGCAAAATTTTTTAAAATTTTAAAAATATGGCTTTACAAAATCGTACAATTTCTACATTTCCGGCAAAACACAATGCAATTTTTTTACAGATTCTACTAGAACACTTCAAAGTTAACCAAATTCGCTAATAAAAAAATAGTCGTTCTTTTTTATTTTTTTGTTTGACTCTATCAAACTTTAGTAATTTTTTGAACTCCAATAAAAAAGTCGCAAATGTTTCGATGGAACTAGTCACCTTTCTGAAATAAATCATTTATCAAAAGTTATTTCAGCTATTAGGGCATATTCGAGCCGTATGCGCCAGAAAGATGTAAAGGCCAAATTCAAAAATGTTCAGGAGAAGGTTTTTTAAAAATTTTTTTACTTTGATTTCTTTATTTCGATTTCTTTTTTTTTTTGCTTTTCGACAATTTTTAATCAACTTTAACCACCAAAAATATAAAACTATACTTTTCTAAAACGAAATTTAACGCTGATCCCGAATAGCATATCAATTTTTTGTGGCAGATTCTGTTTCTGAGATATCGGTAAAAATGTAGAAAAAACCGTATATACAAGACATTGCATGACATACATACATAAGTGCATAAAAAATTGTATTAGCCACCGTAGCGATAAGAACTGGTAAAGAGAATCCCAACAAACATTTTTTGCCTTTGCACTTAAAAATTGGTCAAGTAAATTTGGTTACAATGGCAAAAAGAATGAAAAAATCTAAGTTTGTATAAGGAATTTCAGATCCGACTCCTATCTATCCCATAAAGAATTTAAATGTGAACATTTTGAGACTACTTTTGCAATAATGGGATGTATCAGTATTTATATTTATCTATTTTTATTGAGAGTTCTTAACCTAGCAATTTCCGTTTCTTTATAAAACTTTATTAAGGAGTAACATTTAACATTATTTCTTTCCATTTATTATGAGTTTTGAAGTGCACATTGTCTATCAAAACAGTGATCAATAGGATAAAGAATTAATTGAATAAAAAAATTAATGGATTTCGCGATTTTAAGGAGAGGATAAATAATGAGGGATGTAAGTACTTTTGGCTATTCTTTTGTAATTTTCTGGATTTGTCTCCCATCATATCCTTGTTCCAAGATCCTTGATATCGCCTTTCAAAAACTATTAAGTTCTGATGAAATCTCTCGCCATGTTCATCACTTTCAGCATCCACGTTTGGAGGGAAATTATCGAGATTCAAGAAATTAATTTTGGAGAAATTTTAGAAATACACAACCAGTTTGTTTAAAACTGCTCTAAGCAGTAACAAAACGGACCCTAACTATCGTGAAATCGTTAGAACTTTATTCCAAAATTATGGAGCAATAACGTGCAATATGCCGCTCAAGAAAACCATATTGGTCATCGACATGTAATAAAATACAAAGTAGAAGTCTTCAAAGTGATAAAACCCTTGGTTAAATTCCAACAAAACCCCGTTAAATTTGTTTATTTGTCACTAGTCTTCAATAATTTTAAAAGCAAAAAAGATGTAAAAGCCACTTCGTACTCACAAAAAAAGTAAACAAACTGAACTTATGTACTTACATCAAAAGCTTTTCATAACGGTACATTTTTCTGACATAAAATTTTTGGAGAAGGTGTGGGTGATGACAAGTAAGCCATTTCTACAAAAAAGTGAAAATCGGAAATCATGGCCTTTACATCTTTCCGGCGCATACGGCTCGATATAATGGTAAGCAAATGTGGCAAGTTTCAGAGTTATCCGATTTAAAATGAATTTTTGGCAATTTTTTTTGTAACACATTAAAAATCGTATTACCTTAAAACAGTTTTGCCTCAAAATTGTACTGGCTTTAGCGACCTCTATTGGCAACTAAAGCATGAGATTATAAATTCTACTTATATATTTATTTCAGGTGATATGTTAGCTTCACAAAAATATATATTACTTGAATAAATTATGCAGTTTATTTTATCTTAATTTTGCTTATGGGACGAAGCACTGTGTGCCGCCCACTGCCGAGAGGTGACTGCTGCTCTTAAAAAAACCCAATAATTGGATTTTTGCTAATTAGAAACATTTTTTGGTCTTTGCTCGGACTGTGGTTTGAACCCGAGACCTCTGGCATAGCAGGCGAGCACTCTACCCACTGCACCACAGCGACCACTGACCAAAACAAGAGTCAAATATCGTCAGGGTTGACATCGATGTATCGGCGAGTTTTCGATACTGAGTAATTTTCAAACATCGATGTTAAACATCGAATTTTAGTTCGATACTATCGATGTTTCAAAAACATCGCTGTATCGTTTGCATCCCTACTGCCGTCTCTCAATGCTAAAAGCGAATGCCTGGCACGGTCTCACATCAGACACAGATGTAGTTAATTGGTCCTTAGAAACAAATGATTCGAAAATTGTGGTGAGCTGCAACAACAATTCTTATTTTGTCCAGAAGTAAGTGCGTCAAAATGGCGACCAGTGTACTAATATGATAACTTTTATTAAAAAAAAAAATTTTTTAAGCTTTTGAAAATATTATAAACATAAATTTCCATTATCAGTAACTGTCGCGGCATAGCTAAATAATTGAAAACCAACGATATATGCACATTAGGGTGGTCCATAAATGCATGGAGGCAAATTGTATATCATATTTCCTCAACCTGACCCGTGGAGTCGATGGCAATATAGTCGAAGATACTAAATATAAATTTTTCTCCCGATCGGAGACGGTTAGGGGTGTCCCACAGGGGCCACCTACGGGACAAAAATTTACATGTGATATTTTTGACTGGGCTGTTACCGATGTAGGCGATGAGACCGAAGTAAATCTCTTTACCGTATATCCGTATGAAATAATGAATTCAGCAGATGATGTTACAAAGCTGTTTATTAGATATATGTATGTACATACATATGTATATATGTAGATATGAACATTAAGTATTTTTATATCAACTGGAAAATGTTAAAATTATAGCTCTTGTTAATGATTGCCGTTGCGTACTGTAGAATGGTAGCTCTGTTTTCTATGGACCCCTATTTCTTGCTCTTTTTTTTTTTAGGCTGACTCTTTTCAGCCGGATTCGTCTGTACTGATGGCCTCCGTTCAGGCGGGCTCCGTGTACGCGATCTCCGTGTAGATAAGCCCGGTAGAGGCGCACTTATTTGGAAGGATCTCCGTGGAGGCGAGAACTGTTCAGACGTGCTCTGTGGAGGCAAATTGTCTTCAATCTCATTCAGACTTTGTGTAAGCGCCTTCAGATTGAATGATCCTTTTTCAGTACGGGTCATGCCCTTTCCTACAGGAGGGAGATATGATTTATCGTCTTTACCTCCTTTACCTGATCCTGATCCCGAAGCTGATGCCCGATATGCGATTTCCCCAACGATGTCGGTTTGTTTTTTATATCCAGCATTCACAGAACTGTCAGAGACTTTGGTATTTACTTCTGCAGCATTTGCATCTTCGTCCTTAGCAGAAGCCTGTTGAGTTAACAGCAATGAAGCCACAAGGACAGTTAGAAAAACTGTTAGAACTTTCATTTTAATTATGATATACAGTCGCCTATACACTTTAGCTTTGGTGTCTTTAAGCAGTTCACTCCCTTTTATACCAAAAAATTTGTCAAAAAAAGTGTTCCTAAGTCAATATGATGAGAAAGCTTATTTGCTTTGAAAAGTGAATTTGCGTTTTTAATCGTGTCTTTAAGCAGTTGCCAACTACACACTTTTATACCAAATCCACAAAAGTTTTTATTTATAGTTTTTTATACACAGTAAAAAACTATAGTTTATTTCTAATATCATTTGGTAAGTAATTTAATGTAAGAAATTATTGGAAAACACCGATGTATTAAGATGCCTATGTCCTTTAGAGCGCCTCAAATACTTAAAAACTTTTAACGATTTTCATTCAGTGGTCGAATCTTGCTTCACTATTGATTTGAAAAGTAATTATATTAATTGTATTTCTAATTTCCGAAATAGTTACAACGATCTTTCTATACCCATAACCCCAAAAGTGCATACAGTTTTTATTTCATATAGAAGATTTTTGTTCAAGGCAGGGAATAGGATTAGGGTATCATTCAGAGCAAGCCATGGATGCTGTGCATTATGATTTCAAAAAAACATGGGATTATAAGTATCGAACTAGACCATATAACCCAAATTATATGCAGAATTTGAAGAAAACTGTATGTGAATATAATATTCTTCATATTTAAAAAAACTGTCAACCTTTTTATGTTTATATTAAAATATTATAAATAATAAATAATAAACGTCTTAAAATGTATTTTTACTGTAATGAATTTTACTATACACTTACTAGAAGAACAGAACCGTCATTTTACCGTGGGTGCCATAAAAAGAACAGGGGCTCGCATGAAAAGAAAAAATTGACCATTTTAAAAAAAACATGGAATTTCTCAAAATGTGTCCGATGAATGATTTCAATTTTGGCTCAGAACATCTTCTAATATGTCCAAGAATACAACCATGAAATAATATCTTGGTTACTTTGACTTTTCATAATAAGTTGTTTAAGCCCACCGTGTATAATATCTACCATTTCATTCCCATGAAAGGTATAATAACACTGTCCAACAGTGATTTCTCAACACGAACCAACGCTAGTAATTATGAAAGAGGATGTCTCCCAGACCAACTTCCCCGAGCAGAGTACTAGTCCAGAGGGTCTGAGTTTTTTTTAGGGGTTTATGGTTTTAGCTGATTTTGCACAAGAACAAAAATTGACATATATCTATACGTAGAGTTAAACGGTAAAGCGAATGGCGTATTCTGTTTTTTGGTACACTCCCCTAGTGAAATTTTATGCCGAATAATTTTCTAGAACCCCCTCTAAAAAAAAACTCAGACCCTCTGGACTAGTACTTAAGGACGGCAAAAAAAAAATGAAATAACCGATTAACCGCTTTTTAGGTTAATCGAAAGCGCACGATTATTAATCGCGAATAATTGTGTGGAACTAGCCGATTATAACCGTTTTTCGATTACAATTATTCCTTAAAAAAATATAATAAATATTAGAAATCACTGTTGGACAATGTAATTTTTGTCTCTCAATATTCTCGTCTTTTTTTTAAACCAGAATGGTTTTCATTTTATACTTTTTGGCATTGTTATATATACATATCGATAGTATCGATGGTTTAATATATGTACGTAGGCCCGTTAAAGGGAAATGTGGTACTCAAACATTTCATGCATATATACATACATACATATGTATGCATGTATGTACTTACGTTCCCATATTTAAAAGAAAAATATAAATTTTTATTAGAAACATATTATAAAATTAATAGAAAACCAAAGTTTATGTAAAAAGTTCAATACAAAAAATAAGTCAATATATATATATATTCAAAGTAAGAATACTACATACACGCATTTGTACGTATACAGTTGTCCACAAAATAATAGAAGAGCCGAAATCAAAACCTTAATTGCTCAATTCTCAATAAAAAAAAACCGTTTTATTTGCAAATTTTTTTCATAAAATTATTCACTAGTCTTTTATTTATATACTCACAGCCTACATATTCCAATCAAGTACCTTAAAATTATAAATCTCAGTTTTTATACTCAGCTGTACTAGTACACAGAGTATTATAGTTTTAATCACATAACGGTGGATTGTAACAGAATGAAATAATCGAGATAGATATAGACTTATATATATCAAAATGATCAGGGTGAAAAGAGAAATCGATTGAGCCATGTCCGTCCGTCCGTCCGTCCGTCCGTCCGTCCGTCCGTCCGTCCGTCTGTCCGTCCGTCCGTCCGTCCGTCCGTCTGTAAACACTCTAACTCGCGCAAAAATTGAGATATTTTGATGAAATTTGGAACGCAAGTTGGTATCGAGACTGGGACGGTTGGTATTGAAAATGGGCGAAATCGGACCATGACCACGCCCACTTTTCCTATATAGAAAAAATCGGAAATTTGGTATCTCAGCCACTAATATAGCTAGAGTTTTAAAATTTTACCCACGTATTGAGCTCGGGCCCTTATGAAGAAATTTGATGAAGTTTTGGAAAATGGGCGGTGCCACGCCCACTTATTAAGGGTCAAACATTGAAAGTTTTATATGTCATAACTCAGAAACCGTTGAAGATATATCGATGAAATTTGGTACGCGTAATTTGCTTACATAGACAAATGTTTTGACGAAAAATTATCAAAATCGGTTTACGGCCACGCCCACTTTTATATATGTGTATTATAAAGTGACCTAATAAAACCATTTTAAGCGATATCTCTGTCAAATATAAAGATCTATCATTGAAATTTTGTCGCATGAGTCCAACTATGGACATAAAACAAAAACCACAAAAATTTTGGAATATGGGCGGTGCCACGCCCACTTATTAAGGGGCAGACATTGAAAGTTTTATGAGTCATAACTCAGAAACCGTTGAAGATATATCGATGAAATTCGGTACGCGTAATATAATTACTTAGTCAAATGTTTTGGCGAAAAATTATCAAAATCGGTTGACGGCCACGCCCACTTTTATATATAGGAAATATAAGGGGGCCTAATAAAAACATTTTAAGCGATATCTCTGTCAAATATAAAGATCAATCACTGAGATTTTGTGGCAGGAGTCCAACTATGGACATAAAACAAAAACTACAAAAATTTTGGAAAATGGGCGGTGCCACGCCCACTTATTAAGGAGCGAATATTGAAAGTTTAATAAGCCATAACTCAGAAACCGTTAAAGATATATCGATGAAATCTGGTACGCGTGATATATTTACTTAGCCAAATGTGTGGACGAAAAATTACCAAAATCGGTTGACGACCGCGCCCACTTTTATATATGTGTATTATAAAGTGACCTAATAAAACCATTTTAAGCGATATCTATGTGAAATATAAAGATAATTCATTGAAATTTTGTGACATGAGTTTTACAATAGACCGGAAACAAAAAATAAAAAAGTTTGGAAAATGGGCGTGGCACCGCCTCTTTTTAGACAAAGGGATATATGAGATTTCTTAGCCTTTAACTCGACAAATAATTGAGATATTATGACGAAACTTGGTTTATACACTTTTATAACATGTGTTAATAGACACGCAAAAATGTATTGAAATCGGTTTATGACCACGCCTACTTTTTAACAAAGATATTTCTGGAACACCCTTTTGGAATTTGTAACGTGAAGTCTTTGTAACTAAAAGTCATAGAGGGATGAAATTTTGCACTAACAATAATATTTGTATGCTTATTTGGATGATTGATATAAATTTTGAAAATGGGCGTGGCTGCGCCCTGTTTATGCAGCACTCGTTTCATATAAAATACACCCTATATCGAACAAACGCAAACAAACAATGAAAGCATACAGCTGAGTATCTAATGTTCGATTGCACTCGAACTTAGGCTTCCTTACTTGTTTTGATTAATGTTTTAACAGAGGTTGTAGTTATGTACCAAGTAAAATACTATCGATGGTTAAAAAAAAACCATCGATTATCGCTATGGCATCGGCCCCATCGATAGTATCGATAGTTCAATCGATGGTTTTCCAGCACTAGCCTACACCATAAACACGTGTGTTTGCTTAGTTAGGTTTAATCGAGTCACTACATTTGTCTACTTTTTTTGCCATTTTGGTACAAGGTTGAGAAACAATTGTCTTATCGCAGTAGACGTCGCCCGGCTTCATCAACACATCACATCATCACATACAACGAATCTACGATTATTATTATTAGGTCTGTTCGATAAACGCACTAGAGTACTCTAGTGCAGAAAAAAGCGTTCGATGAGCATTTTTTTGCACTAAACTGTTCAGAACTCAGTTTTTTGAGTTAGCACCAACTTACACTTTACTGCACTAAACTACACCGCCTTCATAGCTAGTGTAAGTTAGTGCAGCATATGAAAACAGCTGTTTTTAAAAGTTAAGGAGGCAAAATAATAGAAAACCAAAAGTAAATTAAAAAAATATGGGGTTTTCTTCTCTGTATGGCAGATTATATTCATTGCGTGGTCAAAGCCTAAAGGGGAGGCAACCAAACGAAATTGCTCATAAATTTTTTGAAGGAGCACAAACCGCAATTGGGGAAAAGTTTACGAGTGAAAACAAAGCAAAGAATTTGGCAAGTTATCCGATCAAAAATAGAAAATTTGTGTAAATTTAATAGCTATAAATTTGATCATTGAGAATTGTTTGTTTACATAAATCAGCTGGTTTGCACTAAATCAACATTTTCGTTAGTTGAAGCCTTTGCACTAAATTGCTCTGACAACTGTCAGATGTTGTTCTGCCCTACACTGTTCTACACTTTCAGTGCACTCACCGAACAGACCTATTATTATTATTATTATTAAAAAAAAAGAGGTGGCTTTAGCTTGAATATTTCAAAGTCGAAATGAAATTCTCAAGAATGTTGAACACCGTACTCAACCATTGACTAGTTAAGATAATGTGCCCAACAATTATCCCAACTACTCTTTTGGCTTCATCATCTCATCTCTAAGGGACGTTTTCCATTGAATGCAGGTTTCAGCGATAGCCAGGTAGGTAATAGAATGCCTTTTCAAAGGACGAAAAGGTAATGTATAGCCGTTCTAGGAAAACATTTTGTTGGAATGTAGACCAACCGAGTTTACATATGTAAATACATTTGTACATGTGTACAAATTGCCGAAAAGCGCATTTCAGTGATTCCATAACACCACCCTGCGGGGTGTAAACCACCCTTTTACCTTCTTACTTTTCATATATAATATGTATATCAAATTAAAGGGAATTAAAATACCTATCGAATGGTACAAAAAATATTCGAAATCGGTTTAGTAGTTTTTAAGTAATTGCAATTTAAAAAATGCATAATATAAACTTTGACCTTAAATAACTTTTGTTGTTGTTTCCAAAAAAAAATCCTTTTAATACTCAGCTTAGCCATGCTTATCAATCCTCATACTTCGTTTTTTGATTTTATAATTTTAGAAATTTCACATTTGTACCAGATGGTGCTTATTGCTTTCAACTTTGCGAAGCTCGTGGCAGTTCAAAACGTCATCCTAGCGCCATAAAATTTTCTGGGGTTCATTAACTCGTATAAGGCAACAAGCTACGTTCAAAAAAAAAAAAAACAAAAAACACCTTGAAGGTTTTTTGAGATTTTTTTTTTAGAAAATCGGTGCTATCCTTCATAACTTTACACTGAAAAAAAATTTTTTTTTAAATCATATTATTTTTAAAAATTTTGAAAAAATTTAATTTTTTTTATAAATTTCTTTTATTTTAAAAACTTTTTTTAGTACAAGATTTTTTTCTAAACTTAATAGTTTAAAAGATATTTTAACTCAAGTTGAAGGAAATTGGAAAGGTCGAGCTATCTTTTCATATGGAATGCCTTCCAGCTATGAAAATAATTTTTAATATTTTAAGTGCAATTTCTGTTGTAAGCAGCCATGCCATATTCCTCTGAATATTCCGATTGGATGATTAATGACTGCAATTTCCATGGCTCTCTACTTCTTGCTTTTTTTGATTGGAGGCTCACATTGTGCAGGCTTAGTCTTTGGTGGCATCTTCTGGAGCTCATCTACATTTAAAACTTTGCCTGTAGAACGGGTAAGTTTGCGTACTCCGGTAGGGGGAGGATTATTAGCCGGTTGGTTTTCGGATCCTGATCCTGTACTCGATGAACGATATCCGATTTCAGTTCGTTTTTTATATCCAGCATCCACAGCATTGTCAAAAGTTTTGGCAGTAGATGGGCTTACTTCTGCAGCATTTGCATTGTCCTTAGCAGAAGTATTTTGAGTCAACAGCAATAAAGCCAAAAGGACAGTTAAAAAAATTGTTGGAGCTTTCATTTTAATTGTGATATACAATCATGTCTTTAAGCAGTTCGCCCTCTTTTATAGCAAAAATTGCTCAAAAAATACGAGAAAAAGTGTTTACTTCAATTTGTTTGCCATAATGGCAAATGGGTATTTAACATTGAGGCATGTTTTCTTTTAAATGCTAATTAGTGCTGCATAAACACATGCGTTTGCGTGGTTAGGTTTAATCAAGCTCACGAACCATGTTCATATTATGTATGCATATTTGTTTAGTTTGTTTTTCCTTAGCCGGTATCTATATGTACAATGTTATACATATGTACATACAAATTGAACATTTGCTGCTAACTTCATTAATTTTTTTTAAATCGTATAAAACATGTTATTTCCACGTAATTAAAGTCGACGTTCAAACAAGGAGACAAAAAGTTGTGCAACTCGCTGTTTTTTATCGTTTGAAGGCGACGAGGAAAGGAGGGGTCGTCGGAGCCCGGATAACAAGCTTTGTGCTATCTGGGTTTGGACACGGACAATAAGAGCAACTGTATAAATGAAAAATTTTTAGGAAAACATAAATACAGAACATTTTCTTTCTCTTGAGAAAAATTGTCTATTCCTAAATTTCCTGGAATTTCCAGTGTTTGAAAAACTGCCATAAGTTTCATTTCTATTGATTTCGATTTTAATTCCGCTTCTAAAAGACAAAAGTCGCAGTTAAGCAATATGAAAAAATATGAAAATAAACGCTCGTGCCTGATTTTGATATCGTGCTGATGTTAACGAAACGAAAATACAAGCGTTAACGTTATAAACGAAACAAAATAAATAAAATGGAAATCGTTGGCGTTGAAGCGAAAATTAACGTTGATATTATCGTTGAAACGAACTTTTTTTTTGGTTTTGACAATGAGTTGAGAGCAGTGATGCCAGATAATCTGCGCTAAAATTCCCACAGAAATTGGAAAAAAATCACTAATTTCCCACATTTTAAATAAAAAAAAACCCACAAAATTCCCACCGAATTTAAAACATTTATTTCAGTAATATAAGAATATATAACAGGCAAATACAGTTTTTTAATAGCTAAAAGTATCAGTTGTACAAATTATTTGCATTTTGCAAGTGGATATGATTTTTGTTGATTTTAAAGTTGAAGCAATTGATATTTTTGAATTGAAAGGCAACTTTTACTATACTTATACTATTTCACATGTCACTAGATAGTTTGTTTCTTTTTTTTACATTTAACGTCCGTTACAATTGAAAATATTATTTCTGTATCAGCGTTTGAATAGGGTAACGTGAGTACAATTTCAACCAATTGCGTAAGATTATGAAACAAAAAATTGTGATTATAGTTTTTAAACTTTATTGTTTTACTCCTCATTACATCAACAGGTAATTTTATTTAAATCGTCTACAATACAGTACGAATGTGCACAATGAAAAATAAATTACCTAAGAAAGCTTTTCTTAGTTACGTATATGCAGTGTAGTTCACAGTATGTTTACTTGTACGCATGTATGTAATCGACCCCTTTTTGCATTGCATAAGTTAACGCGAAAGCGTGTGTATTCATACACTGAATGGGAGTTTTTCAGTGTGAGATTTGCTTATTTTAAATTATACTATAAATTATACATATGTATGTAGGTATGTAAACAGTTCTGCAACCAAAAAATCCCTTTTTTTTAAATGGACGACAACAAAATGTCCCTTTTTTCCCTCTTCAAAAATTTTGCAGTGAAATATTCCTCAAAAAGGGAAATTTCCCTCAATCTGGCACCACTGGTTGAGAGCGCCTAATAGCAGCGTAGAGCGGCAATGTTTTTAATGATAGAAATAGAGCGCTTTGATAGCTCGTTAGAGCGACAACTCTCTCGGTAATATAGAACGCTCAACTTTACAAAGTTTCAGCGTTAACGATTGAGTCTCGTTGACGTTAAAAACGAAACAGAACTTATTTTGATAATTCTTATAACGTTAAAAAACTGAGTCAGACAACACAGCACGATAACCTAGCGGTTAGCAGCTTGCCCTTCATTCCTAAATCATGGGTTCGAGTCCCGGGAAAATCTATAATTTTTGTTGGAAATGCATTTGAATTCCATTTGAGATCAAATCCATTTTCCAATTTCCAACATCAATTTTTAACCTGAATTCAATTGGCAACAAAAGCTCATCCGATTGAAATAAAGAAACAAAAATGTAACAATTATGATTGTCTGTCTTAACTTTTTATTAGGCATTTGACAATAATAACAACATTTTATACACAAAAATTAGTTGAATTATATGTACATTCATTTTTATATTTTCTTCTTTGTTAATATAATTGAATTGAATTAATACTAATTATGCTCTCAGTTCTGACAAAAACAGAGCCACTGGGTCATATTAATAAAAGCCGAGCATTTGCTTTTGCTTAAAATTTGAGACCCCTTACTCAAATTTTGAAATTTGGTTCATACAAATTGATGTCAAATTTCTAAAATCTTGAGTAAAAGTATTTGCTTCGTTTTTATTAATACGGCCCATTATTCCAATTTTTCGACTGCGACGCTTTTTCCAATAATACACCCAAAAGCGAAATAATGCCTGCGGGCATTATCAACTTTAAATTTCTAAGTACTACATATCGTCGTACCATACGAAAAGTAGCACATTTAAAATCACATTTAAATGACGAAAGCTACCAATAAAGAAATTCTGTACGAAAAGTAGCACATTTGAGCTTTGGCCGACGAAAAGTAACAGTAATTATTAGGGCATGGAAATCTATGCAAATACATGTTTTTCTTAGATTTAGGTAGAGTAAAATAAATAAACAATCTTTGCGAATCGCGAAATTGTCTTAAAAATGGCATTCAAATGTTTTTGTATATTTTGGTCATATATGCATATTTTTACATATTTTGCGTTGTTTGCATTTTTTTATTACATATTTCCCATTATATTACCTATTTTTGTAATTTGCTAGTTGACAGTTTTATACAAACGAAATTCATGCATAACAGTCATCTGACGACGAATAGAGTTTCGTGTGAACACGGCTATTATTAGTACTAGTATCGCCGGTGCTCAAAATTGGACCATGCAATTTATTTTTTCAACTTTGTATTGGTACAAAAATTATTCCTTTTCGTGGATATAAGCAACAGTTTCCAAATTCCAGTTGTACCGCAACACTGATTTGCCCTTTTGATCACGGTCCGACGCGAAATCGTGGTCACAATCAAGGCAGATCATGTATTTTTTTATTGTAACTATAGTTTGGAACAGGTTTACGATTTTGTTGACCTAGGAATAAGATTTGATAGTAAGCTCCACTTTAACCTGCATATTAATGCTACAGTAAACAAAGCTAAAAGTATCCTAGCATTTGTAAAACGTTGGTCTAAGGAATTTAATGACCCTTACGTAACTAAAGCCCTGTTTACAACATTAGTACGACCTATACTAGAATACGCTTCAATAATCTGGAGTCCGCAATATCAAGTTCATTCCGATAGACTGGAATCAATTCAAAAACAGTTCTTACTTTTTGCGTTAAGCAACTTTCATTGGGACCCACGGACAAATCTTCCCTCGTACACTAGTCGCTTGAAGCTTATTAATCTTCCAACCTTATCAAGCCGCAGGGAAATGTTAGGTGTAATATTTCTGGTTAAACTACTGAAAGGATCCATAAGCAGTCAATTTCTCCTAGCCGAAATAAACTTAAATGTTCCTATTCGACCATCAAGACATTTTCAACCTATCTTTTTAAAGCAGTGTAGAACTAATTTTGAATTACACGAACCACTTCGTTGCTTATGTAAATCTTTTAATGATTATTCTACTCATTTCGATATATCAGACTCTATTTATCTGATAAGAAAAATTCTGTTGTGCGCTCTTAACAAGTGACAACAAATCTCTCGCTCTAATTGACTATTCTATTTTTGTCTATTACTTTTATTTGTAGTTTTATATTTTATTCTATGTACATATGTATATCCAGCTGATGGAATTATATTTTCTGTAGCTGAGCAGTATAAGTTCTCGACGTTTAATAAACTTCTACCACTCAACACCTTGGCCAAATTTTATTTTAAAATATCCGTACGTCATGCGGATGCGCCCCTCGTGCGGTTGGGTGGGTGGAGGGAAATCGTTGGGTTTATTATTATTATTATTATTATTGTAATTGGTAGAGTGTAATGTCAAAATGATATTTCGCCGTGGTTGAAATCTGAATTCGCTTTGATTTTGACATTACACTCTACCTTTGTAAATAAAAAAAAGAAGTTTTTCAATTCGCCGCCGAGCCTACCTGTTAGATATGCCTTGGTCAAAATTAAAATTACTCAGTGTGCTCTCCCGCACCCTCTCTCATTTTTCGCTTTAATGGAAAAGCAATAGGAGATATTTGGCCGCGTTGAATTTGATCTGAGCGTAAACTGGGCCAATGCATATAACATAGAGAGAGCGCTTTTAAATTAAAGCGACTCTTCAACTGTGTTTACGATATTTGTAAACACGTTTACGATATCTATTTCTCTTAACTAAAAACTTTATTTATTAATTATAAACAAATTAAATAATTTATAGAAAAAACTATATGCCTATGCACTGCTCCTGACTCATACGAACACATCTATATCAATTTTATGTGGATATGAGTATGTTAAATGTGCTAAACATTGCCAGGCTGTTTGTATGGGAAAAATGTTAGCCTATTAATATATAGATTTTCGATACGGTGCATACCTGTCGACAAAGAGCCGTTTCATGCTCCTATTACCTCTGTGGATGTAGAACGTTCGTTTTCTATGTATAAGAGCTTTTTTCGACCGAATCGGCAAAGTTTTCTTTTTGAGAATATGAAAAAATATTTCATTGTGTATGCTAATGAATCGTTAAATAAGGATTAACCTTTACAAATTATGAAATGTTCAAGACTGAATTTATGTACATATCTATAAAAACATACATACATATTGCTAGCTTAGAGTGCCAATTTTGTAAGTCCTTTTTTCAAACATTGTAGGAGAGACAAAAAACAAAAAATTAACAAATTTCGAAATGAAAAAAAAAAAAAAAATTTCTGTTCATGTAAATATTTTGGACTTACACAATTTTCTTCGCTTTTTATACTTACACAATTTGCGTATCGCTGAATAACAACGATTAGAAATATGACAAGAGTCACAGACTTGTTTAGCGTGGTGCGTATTTGATTTTTCTAGCGTTCTACATAAAAATACAGTTTTTCATAAAAAGTGGACTTACACAGTTTGCACTCTAAGCTAACGATATGTATAAACGTACAACGTAAGAGCAAAATTGAATTAAAAAATGTTTGTACCCAATTTATTTAACTATTGTAACTTCAATAAACATGAATTATCTGAAGTTGAAAAAATTTGAATTAATGCATTTTTTTTGTGATTTTTCATGCATATTTCTCAGTTTTTGTTGCATTTTTTATGCGCATATTTTTTATTTTTTAGTACATGAAATTCCATGCCCTAGTAATTATATACTGTTTTTACATTAAAATTGTTGTTGTTTAAACGAAATTGATAGTTTTCGTCAGCCACAAAAAATCGTATGCTAGTTTTCGTATGGTACGACGATATGTACATAAATATAATGAACAACGTGTATTTAACATTAAATCTTGCCGGGAAGGTTTTGGAGATATTCCACAAAATGTGGACCAGGGTAACCCTATAACGGGGTCGTACGATATGGGTACCAAATGAAAGGTGTTGATGAGTGCTTGAACATGGTGTAGTTATTGGTCCCATATAAGGCCCCGTATTCGAGGTATTTACCGAAATATGAACCAGGTTTGACCCCAGAAGGGTTTTCTATAATATGGGTATCAAATAAGAGGTGTTGGTGAGAATTTAAAAAGAGGTGATTTTCAAGACCCTATGCGACCCGTTTTCCGAGATATCGACCAAAATGTGGACCAGGGGTGACCCTAGAAGGTGTGGAGGGATAGAATAGGCATAGGGTTAGGTATAGGGATTAGGGATAGGGATAGGGAGGGGATAGGGATAGGGATATAATGGTGAGCAATACTGTAATCTAGGACTTTTCATTTAGGCTTTATAGGAATAAATTTTAGGCAGAACAACGTCTGTCGGGTCAGCTAGTTTGTCAATAAAATCCCGTTTGTTTTTGCACATGCTTACTCTGTTATAAAACTGTTGAAAATATGCAGAAACAAAATTTACCTTCATAGTGCAGTGGATTCTTGATTGATTTTATTTTCAGTACCTGCTATGACAACTTATTTTTGCCATGTGCTGTATGTATGTACATATTTATATTTGTTTAGTTTGTTTTTCCATACATATGTATGTATTTATGGATATACAAATTGGTTAGTTGCTAAGTAACTCCATTAATTTTTTTTAAATCGTTTTACACGTGTTAATTGCACGTATTGTACTTATGAAAAATTTTTGGGAAAACTTAACTAGGTATGTACGTACAGAGAAAATGTTTTATTTGTTAACTTTCTGCACTTTTGATGAAAAAGAAATTGTTTTGTATTCCTGAATTTCTTAGAGTGGAGTCTTAATTAGATAGATATTCAATAGTGCCACAAATAGTGCCCGTTTTTATAGGATCTTTTTTCTTCAAATAAGTACTAAATGTGTTTAGATCTTCAATTAAGTACTCATAGTTGAAAATTCTCAATAGTTTTTAGCACAGCACGTGGCAATTAAAATAAAGTGCTCGAAAATTCTTCTAACTAATAATCATTCTGGCTGCATCACTGTTGGTCAAAAAGTCTGCAGCTGATGCCATATATAAGGATTATACCGATATCGATGGCGAAAGTTATTGCTATCCTTTGATGCTGGAGGTGTCGAGGTGATGATTTGAGTTGTTTAACTCCACGTTTTGATTAGTACCTTCCAAAAAATTTAACTCTTATTTGAGACTTATTTCAGATGATAATTAACCCTTCTGTTACATTCAAAAAAACTTACGCGTGTAACATTAAGGTCACGGAATGACCTTACCTGTGTTTTTCATATATATCGATATGGAAGTATAATTTCAATGGAAATTTTAAAAATGTATTAGTTCAATTGATTATTTATCGGATTATACACTTATTTAAATGCATATACTTAATATATTTTTAATTTTTATGTTCAAGACCAAAAATTGTGGAAACGGTAACTCTGTACGATTTTCTCCATACATTGGTTTGTCTTTTGTATGCATATGTTTCAACAAGTTGGTCAGTTGTATGCACTTCTGATTTTGTAGAATTATAGAAGCTGTTTCGGTAAATTATATTTTCTATTGTGGTCCTACCACTATTCTGCCTAATCGGCTACGTTGGCCACTCAATATTTCTATCTGTGGAATAATACACGGGAGTGGGTACTACCTTCATTTTCCAATACAAGGTCAATTAATTCGTCGTTATCACTTCCTGCATATTCGTAAGAAGAACCATCGGGCTCAAACTAATCGACTATATTGTCTTCGCCCTCAACTTCGCTACACTCATCAACATCCATATCATTATCAATGATATACTCTATTTGGCTTTGTGTCAGGCGATTTGGCTCTAAACCATACATATATTAATCTGCAAATATATCACAAATAATAAAATATTGGAATTAAAATACTTACCGAAGCTTTCACTCTTTCATTTTTATACGAATTTAATAAAAATCAGCTTTTGCGCACAAAATAACACTGACGGTCACTGAATGACCTGAAGGGGCGCACAGGTAACTCTTGATGTTACGACTTGTTTGATAATGCAAAATCCTTCCTTTTATGCTTTTGCGAAAGGATTTTCCTCAATACAGAAATATATTGAGGGAAATTCTAAAATTTTGTTCATATTTGCATTTATGAGAAAATTAAACAAAAAAAGGTCATCAAATGACCTAAATGTAACAGAAGGGTTAAGCTTATAAAACAATGCCTGAAATCTCTGACGTATTTCAAATGTAAAATGAAAGCCTTATAATAAGGCTGATTTTGCTTTGTTTATATCATCGGTCCGAAAGGAATGTTGTTACTTTCTGTAGAATTTGGGCACCCTCTTCCTCTCCGCTATATAAACTCTAAGAGAACTAAATGGGGGAAAGATTCACAAAGCTATCATCAAGACTACTTTCAAAAAGTCTCATCACTAAAACAGAGAGCTCCCAGAAGCTTGAGCTGTTTTATTTGAAAACTTAGAACATGCGTTAACAAAAGCTTATGATAAATCTACACCAGATAGTATTTAGAAAAAGAAATTTCCACACGTGGAGATCTAGCGATATAAGAACAGTAAGAAGAGCCTTCAATGAGTGATTCGAACCCAAAATATGGCATCCACACAAGGAGGAACTCCAAAAGTATTAGCAAGCATTAAGAAAACTCAGGGCGCGCTCAAAATGATGCTCAGCGCACCAATAGGGTAATAAAATTTACAATGAAACAATATTTTTTAACTTTTGAAACTAATATAAACCTAAATTGCCATTATTAGTAACTGCCCATGGTATAAAAAATACAGGTATGTGCATTGTCATTTTGACGCTGTCTTTTTGATTAAAAAGCAGATTTTTGAAGTTTAATCTTATGTCAGTTTTGGAGTATAGCGATGCCAGACTTTTATTTTTTGAATGCGTAGATTTTTGTTTGAAAGTTTGGGTATTTCAGGAATCAAAGGACAGAAAGAGAAAGGGCACTAGTGAGCAGATTTATGGAACTTCCGGTAGCTCCTCTTCGCTCACTCCACAAATCTTCATCCACTCTCCGCGAATAAAGGGTATCGTCGGAAATTGGAAAAATTTTATATCACCGTCTTTGCAGCCATATTTGGTATTATTGCACGGCGGAAATAAGCAACTCATATTGCTAAAATCTAGGGTACATATTTTTTTGTAATTGGATTGGACATATATACATACATACATATATAGACTGAAATGCTCACTTTGTATGGTGGTGTACATACATATCGTCGTTTAAAGTGCAAAACCGCGTGACATTTTTGCCAAAAATGAGATTTCATCAAAAATACATTCCTGGCCTCCGTCCCCATCCATTCATGCATCAATTTTGAGATTCACACAACGCAATTCCAAATAATGACACAGTTTCAAAACCGCTTTTTTTAAGGAAATTTTTCGAACCAATACCGCGAATAATAGGTGTTATTGCTTTATAACTGTACTGTAATGTACTAAAGTTGATTATACTTTCATAAACACGAAATGGATTATAACTTTGCTTTATTGAAGAAAAGTTTTTACGTACGCCTGCAAAACCGCCTATACGTCACTATTGAACGAAATAAAAGACGCAAAACCGCTTATAAATACATAAGTAAGCCAATAACTGCACATTTAACTGTTTTTCGCCCAAATGATATTTAGATTAAGAATATAATCCAAAAATCTACCTTTGTTTGGATGTGGGTTTGAAAAATTCCGAACCGTTTTGAATTAAAACAGTTTTTACTGTCTCCTGTAAAATTTGGGTGGTAGCGGATACGCGGTATTGCACTTTATGCGACGATATGGAGTTATAATAGATCAATCTCCAAAACCTCTCACAAAGCCCAAATTAAAAGTGATCGTAATTACTAAACTAAATTAAAAACTCACCGAGAATACCGGAAAGGGGCTACTTTGTAGTACGGCCAAACTGATATTCCGCGAAGTAAAAATCCGAAATGAATCTTTTATGAATTACTGATGAAATTCATCTATGACTGAGGAGGCATCAGTGAGTACTTTCAAATAAAGACTGCTGAATTTTTCATATAAATGGTTTGCTTTTTTCAAAAAAAAAAAAAAAAATAATAATAATAAAAATTGTACTCAGAAGAATCATCAATGATCATTCAGCAGTGAAACAAATTTACTGCAGGATGTGTAATTTTTTCAAATTGAAAAAATTTCTTTCAATTCAAATTGAAAAAATTCGTTACTATGAATACCATGGTTACAATTTATTTTTAAAACAAAGCAGTGAAAAATGCCATTAATGGAGGATTTTTATCATTGAGTATGGCAGCACGAAATGTCATAATCTGCTTAATTGTCAGGTGGTTAATATGGCGACGAAAACTTGACGTTTGTTTTACCTGGTATACTTATACCATGGTAACTGCCAACATGCTAATATAGTCAAAGATATTACATATGCATAAATTTATGTCCCATTCGGTTAAGGGGTGTCGCACGGAGGTAATCTGAAATTTTACTTTTGTGCGACACCGCTTAACCGTCTCCGATCGGGGCAAAAATTTCTATGACTGGGCTGTTACCGATGTAGGGGCTGAGACCGAAGAAAATCTCCAATTTGACCAGCTTAATGTAAATACGATATTTACCGTATATTCGTATGAAATAATGAATTCAGCAGATGATGTTACAATGCTGTTTATTAGATATACAGATGTATATAGATATGAACATTAAGTATTTTTATATCAACTGGAAAATGTTTAAATTATAGCTCTTGTTAATGATTGCCATTGCGTAATGTCGAAGGGTAGCTCTGTTCCATGGACCCCTAGTGCTTGCTCTTTTTTTTTTGAGGCTGACTCTTTTCAGGCGGACTCTTTGAACGTGGATGCCGTGGTGATGATCTCCGCTTAGGCGGGCTATGTGTACGCGATCTCCGTGCAGGCGGGCTCCCTGGTGGCGTGCTCTGTGGCGACGGGCTCTGTGGAGGCGTGCTCTATGGCGACGGGATCTGTGGAGACAAGGTTTTCCCTTCAATCTCATTCAAACTTTGTGCAAGCACATCCAGATTGAATACTCCTTTTTTAGTACGGGTCATGCTCTTTCCTACGGGAGTGAGATATGGTTTATCATCTTTACCTCCTTTATCTGTTCCTGATCGTGATCCTGAAGCTGATGCACGATAGGCGATTCCCCCAACGATGTGGTGTTGTTATATCCAGCATTCGCGGAACTGTCAAAAGCTTTGGCAGTAGATGCACTCATTTCTGCAGCATTTGCATTTTCGTCCTTGGCAGCAGCCTTTTGAGTCAACAGCAATAAAGCCACAAGGACAGTTAGGAAAACTGTTAGAACTTTGATTTTAATTACGATATACAGTCGCCTATACACTGTAACCTTGGTGTCTTTAAGCAGATCGCTCCCTTTTATACCCCAAAAAAATTGCTCATGGAACTAATTTCTAAGTAAATAATATTTTATATTATAACCACAAACTTTACGTCTTTAAAATGCTAATTATAGATACACATGCAAATACACGTGTTTTCGTTATTAATTGAATTGTCTGGGAAAATAAGAAAGTTAAATAATACTTTCTTCGCTAGTTACTAGGTACGTATGTATGTATGTATGTTTTAATTTTTTCCAGCTGAGTCATGCTTGAAATTTCACATGTGTTTCACTAAGTTCCTGCCATGAAAACATTCCGCAACTAGCTAGCAAACATTTCTAAAACATTGTACCTACATATGTAGCTGTTTTCTCTCATATTTTCGAAAAAAAAAATTAAATAACAAAAATTGGTTGAATTTATATGCATACCTATCTACACATTTAAATTTTAATTAATTTTTTCTTTCTTTTATTTTTTTTTTAACTTTAAGCGCGTCCTGAAACCCCTTATCCGACCCCATGTAGCTAAAAAAAAAATCTTATTTGCCAAAAAAAATAGAAACATTTTCACTTCAATTCCCATTTGCTCTCAAGTTATTGCTCATCGCATGCGCGGAATTTGCCAAATAATATTTACTTTGCGTAAACAAAATAGATTCCAAAAAAAATAAAATCAATAAATTTACAACGCAAAAGCGCACCAAATAAATTTGTACATAATGGGCCGTATTAATAAAAACGAAGCAAATACTTTTACTCAAGATTTTAGAAATTTGACATCAATTTGTATGAACCAAATTTCAAAATTTGAGTAAAAGGTCTCAAATTTTAAGTAAAAGCAAATGCTCAGCTTTTATTAATATGACCTATGTTTGTTATGTTATATGTACCTATGTTTTTGTTAGATATTCGCCAAAGGGAAGTCAGGTATAAAACAGAAACGGCCACTTATTGCGTATTTACATGTATGTACATACATATGGGCGATTCCATGAGAAGTTTAACCTTGAACCCAAATCCCCCTTTTTTATAACCAAGAAATATTTGGATAGATAATTGTAATCAAGAAAAAATTGAGTCAGACGATGAAGCAAACAAATGGATCGACCCTGATTCTTTCTGAACCTTTATCATCCTTCATAAGTTTCTGAAGTTCTTGAAATTCGCACATGTCCCACCCGTTACACTAGTTTTATACTTAAGTTTTGGATTATAACAATAAAACTATAGTAAATTTGTTATAATAATATAATACACTGGCGCTATTATAACTCTGACGAGTTTTATGGCCGAGCTTCTCTCCCAATTCTAGGCGTGCTCCTTTTGTTTTTTCCTACTAATTGGGTGGACCTACAGTTTTATGCCGGCTCCGAACGGCGAATGCATTTTTTGTGGGAAGCCTTTTCATGGCAGAAATACACTCGGAGGGTATGCCACCCACTGCCGAGATCTGACCGCTGCTCTTAAAAAACCCAATAATTGGATTTTTACTAATTAGAAAATTTTTTTTTGGTGTTTGCTCGGACTGGGATTTGAACCCGAGAGCTCTGGCACAGCAGACGAGCACTCTACCCACTGCACCACAGCGGCCGCAGGTAAATTTGTTATGTTTGCATTATTATAAAAGCCCGTCTCCACATAACTTGTTTCACCAACAAAACATGTAGCAAAACATCTCGCTCAATAACCCGTCTCCACGTGGCTAATCGTGATTCAGTTGGACATTTCTCTTTCTTGTTCTTCTTAAATGTTTGTATGTTTGCTTATTTTTGCGTCTTTGTTTTGGTCTGTGTGAGATTTCTATAGATTTTCGATACAAAATTAGAGAAGACATCGATATCATCGAGGTTGGCAAGATGATTCAGAATGAAACAGTGTTTCAATCTTCACTCGCTCTCAGAAATTTGTATGGAAATTGGCGAGTTTCGGCACTGGTTTCCGTGTCGAAACAAGATTGAGAGAGAAAATGCAGAAAAAAAGAGCGAAACACGTTATGTGGAGACATGGTATAATGCTCATACATATCGCTAGCTTAGAGTGCAAATTCTGTAAGTCCTTTTTTCAAACTTTGTAGGAGAGCCAAAAAACAAAAAAATAAAAAAATTTCGAAATGAAAAAAAAATTTCTGTTCATGTAAATATTTTAGACTTACACAATTTTCTTCGCTTTTTGGACTTACACAATTTGCGTATCGCTGAATAACGACGAGTAGAAATATGACAAGAATCACATTTATTTGTTTAGGCATTTGTATGATTCAGAAGAGGAAAAATTACAAAAAAACAAGTAAGGAAGCCTAAGTTCGAGTGGAATCGGACATTAGATACTCAGCTGTATGCTTTCATTGTTTGTTTGCGTTTCATGGAAACACGGCGTATTTTATATAAAGCGAGTGCCGCATAAAGTGGGCGTGGCCACGCCCATTTTCAAAATTTTTATCATTGATCCAACTAAGCATAAGAATATTATTCTTTGTGCAAAATTTCATTCCTTTATGACTTCTAGTTACAAAGATATCACGTTACAAATTCCAAAATGGTGTTCCAGAAATATCTTTGTTAAAAAGTAAGCGTGGTCATAAACCGATTTCAATAAATTTTTGCGTGTCTATTAACGTTATTAAAGTTATAAAAGTGTATAAACCAAGTTTCGTCATAATATCTCAGTTATTTGTCGAGTTATAGGCTAAGAAATCTCGTATATTCCTTCGTCTAAAAAGAGGTGGTGCCACGCCCAACTTCCAAAATTTTTATATTTTTTGTTTCCGGTCTATCGTGGAACTCATGCCACAAAATTTCAATGAATTATCTTTATATTTGACAAAGATATCGCTTAAAATGTTTTTATTAGGTCACTTTATAATACCCTTATATAAAAGTGGGCGTGGTCGTCAACCGATTTCGATAAAATTTTGAACATGTATTACTACAATTAATAAAAGTGTATACACGAAGTTTCGTCATAACATATCAATTATTTGTCCAGTTATGGGCTCAGAAATCTCGTACATTCCTGCTTCTAAAAAGAGGCGGTGCCACGCCCATTTTCCAAAATTTTTATGCTTTTCGTTTTATGTCCACAGTTGGACTCCTGCCATAAAATTTCAATGATATATCTTTATATTTGACAGAGATATCGCTTAAAATGTTTTTATTGGGCCACTTTATAATACACATATATAAAAGTAGGCGTGGTTGTCAACCGATTTTGGTAATTTTTCGTCGACACATTTGTCTAAGTAAATATATCACGCGTGCCAAATTTCATCGATATATCTTTAACGGTTTCTGAGTTATGGCTTATAAAACTTTCAATATTTGCCCCTTAATAAGTGGGCGTGGCACCGCCCATTTTCCAAAATTTTTGTAGTTTTTGTTTTATATCCGTAGTTGGCCTCCTGCCACAAAATTTCAGTGATAGATCTTTATATTTGACAGAGATATCGCTTAAAATGTTTTTATTAAGCCCCTTTATAGTTCCCATATATAAAAGTGGGCGTGGCCGTCAACCGATTTTGACAATTTTCCGTCAAAACATTTGTCTAAGTAAGTAAATCACGCATACCAAATTTCATCGATATATCTTCAACGGTTTCTGAGTTATGATATATAAAACTTTCCATGTTTGACCCTTAATAAGTGGGCGTGGCACCGCCCATTTTCCAAAATTTCATCAAATTTCTTCATAAGGGCCTGAGCTCAATAAGTGGGTAAAATTTCATCACTCTAGCTATATTAGTGGCTGAGATACCAAATTTCCGATTTTTTCTATATAGGAAAAGTGGGCGTGGTCATGGTCCGATTTCGCCCATTTTCAATACCAACCGTCCCAGTCTCGATACCAACTTGCATTCCAAATTTCATCAAAATATCTCAATTTTTGCGCGAGTTATCGTGCGTACGGACGGACGGACATAGCTCAATCGATTTCTCTTTTCACCCTGATCATTTTGATATATATAAGTCTATATCTATCTCGATTATTTCATTCTGTTACAATCCACCATTATGAAATCAAAACTATAATACTCTGTGTACTAGTACAGCTGAGTATAAAAACAAGTAAAAGCGCGGCTGTCTTCGGCCGTACCGAAGACTTCATACCTTTCATGAGTGGGGAAATGAAAAGCTACCTATGTATGTACATAGCCTGATTTAGTATAATTTATAATTTCAATTCCGTGGGTTATTTATGGAAGGATTTATTAGAAAAAATGGTGTCTGGGCTACTTAAATGTAGGAGTTATACGACAAAATGTGTATATCTGAACAATCGGTTGTATGGGAGCTATATGTTATAGTGGTCCGATCTTGACAATTTTCGGTAACCTTGTTTAGGCCAACATGTGTACAAATACTTCCAAATTTCACGTCGTTAGCTATTTAAATGGAGAAGTTATACAGCAAAATGTCCATATCTGAACAATCGGTTGTATGGGAGCTATATGTTATAGTGGTTCGATCTCGACAATTTTCGCTAACCTCGTTTGGGCCAACATGGGCACAAATACTTCAAAATTTCACGCTTTTAGCTGTTAAAATGGAGGAGTTATACACCAAAATATGTATATCTGAACAATCGGTTGTTGTGGAACTATATGTTATAGTGGTCCGATCTTGACAACTTTCGGCAACCTTGTTTAGGCCAACATGGGTACAAATACTTCAAGGTTTCATGTCCTTAGCTGTTTAAATGGGGAAGTTATGCAGAAATTACACCCCAAAATTTTCATATATATCTGAATAATCGGTTGTTTTCTATATGTTATAGTGGTCCGATTCGGCCTGTATACGATACCTGTATTCCAAATTTCATTCAGATATCTCAAAAACTGAGGGACTAGTTTGCGTTCACACAGACGGACGGACGGAGACAGACAGACGGACATGGCTTAATCGATTCAGCTCGTGATTCTGATCATATCGGTATATATTTTGGTGGGTCCCCCACGCTTTCTTCTGGTACTTTCGACAAAAATTTTTGGCACAAAGTTATAATACCATTTCATTCTCATGAAAGAATGTAAGCCGATCGATGTAAGCAAACCAAATTTCGTAACATACACGATTCCTCTTTTGACATTATCAAAAAAGGAGAGATGTGGAAGAGAAGTGGAACCAAATGCTTCCGAATGCTGAGAATTTCTAGGTTACTGCGTAGTTCTATAGCCACCACTACAAAAGCAAAAATCTAAACACACGCTCTTTATAAAGCGCAAATTTTATCGTATTTTTCTAGAAACTTGCCCATTTACATTTTTTTTAAATATGTACATACATACCATGTAAATGTTTTTATCAAAATAAATGCAATTTTCCCGCCAACTTTGAAAATCACTTTAGCTTCGAACTTAGCACGAAACAAATATTTATCTATTTACAGCAAACTAATTAACATTTTAGGTAAAAAAATCAAATAACAGCAAATAGATAAGGAAAGTATTGCTGTAAACATGCAATCTATAAATTCATGAGTTTAATAATACGAGAGGCTTTTGTAAATTAATATTTATTTAAGATTTGTAAGCAGAACGAAAATTTTCCAATGAAAAATGCAAATAGGCATACGAGTTTTTTTATGTGCATCTAATAGTATGACTTTTATGTTTTACCAGTAAACAAAAAATTAAAGTAAAAAAACGAAACTGGCCGAGTCACCTACATATCTACTACACAATCATTAAATTTCTAATAAAGTTCTCAACTTTTTTTAGCTTCACTGTAAGCGAATTGACATTTTTATTTTTAGTCTCATATTTAAATATATGTATGTATACACTCGAACTCACGTTATATTTAGCTTTGTGTCTACCTTATGCAAGCTACTCGCGGAATTTCCCCAGAAAACTCACCCATATGATAAGTTGTCAACATCAGAGATATCTCTTATGATTACATAAATAAAATGCTATAGCAAATCGATATGCTTTTCAAATTCAGTTTTGATGTCTGATGAATAGACAAAGCGAAGGAAAATCACTGGTTGTACAAGTGCATTGACTTGTTCCATACATAATCGAGCTGGAAGGGCTTATACTATGTGATGAAGTTAACCGTGGGGTTGCTGTTATCTATTTTTTAAACCATCTAAAAAAGTTCCGAGTGACAGGACATAGCCAGCGATTCGTTTAATCTGCTTAAGATAATTAAAAATGCTCATGTTTATCATCTTTATCGACGTAGACTAACCAAAAGTTGAAGAACAAATAAATTAGGACTAAAAGTTCCGATGAAAACCTGACGAAAAATGATAAGGGCTTTGTTCAGAAACTCAGTTTGAAGCGCAACCTGCTTTTGTAGTGCAAGCAGAGCGTTCATAAACGTAAATTTTTTTTATGAAGCGTCTCTCATTACCAACATCAAAAAAATAATTACTGCCGCTGTTGGGTTTCATGCTACGTTTCTGAACATACCCAAAACTTACAACATTCAATTACTGCTGTTTATGTATTAAGCTCAGCCTTAAAACGATGATTGGTTTAGTAATATTCCACTTCTGAATTTTTTGAATGAAACTACAAAATTAATTAAGTTTTACTGCCTTTCCGATTAATCACTTACTTTTAAGATGTATCTCGTCATTTGTGGAGTGGTAATATAACAGCATACAGGGCGTATATTTGATATGGAAATCACGAGTTTTATCATATAATTACACATTAAACAAAAAATATTAAAAAGCTTATCTTGAGGCCAGTGGAAAGTTTGATACGCCTTGCTAAAATGAATGAAAAATTCAGAAAATGAGATTAAACACAGCCAACCACCTCATTTTTAGTACCTACTTTATTATATTGCACATGCAGGAAATTCTTGCGTCTATATACAATTAAATACACACATTTACTCACATACGTGTTTAAATACATAAATACATATTATGTATATATGTATGCATTTTCGAAGAGATCGCGAGACATTGAGAAAGTTAGATCATTTTATGAGGTTAATTAATTTTTAAGTAACCGCATCCCAAGGAGAGCAATATGCCTTTTAATTTTTTTTTTGCTTTTGCTAAACAAATAAAGATAAATTAATTGTTGGGGTAAGTGGAAAAAAATTCAACAACTATTTACAGCGAAGGTTGAGTGTATAGCTATTTCACGAAAAACCATTTTCGATCATCAGCACTCTTTTCGCTGTAAATAGTTGTTGAATTTTTTCCACTTACCCCAACAATTAAAAATTTAATTAAAAATAAAAATTTCGTGCTAAGCACTAAAAACTCTTTCAAAGATAAATTAATTTTTTTGCTCTATGAAGCAGAAAATCTAAGTAATACAGACACAGTTACGGCTAGATGGTTATACATACGTGAAAATTTATGGCAGATTCATATCTATTATGAGCCTCGTTCCCATCGAACATGGCTTGCGAACCTCTTGCAGCATTTCACAAGTAATCCAGTCGATTTTATCAATTTATAAATATAAAAAAACTATAAATAAATAAATTTTTCATTTTGCTTCTCGTTGATTAATTTATTTTTACAAGGCTTTTCGTGTCCTTACACTGCAGCAATTTCTGTTACGTATGTACATATAATTTTCTTCCACAAAGTCTCATTCTTTTTCATTTATTTAGTATACATAGTTTTCATTTGTGTAAATATATTAATCGCTATTTAAAAATAAGTCTACAGCATTTAAGTCTAATTCTTTTTTTTATTTATTTTTGTTTCAAACAATGCAAATTCTACAACTAAGCACATTGGGAGAGCATTTCCTTGCGTTACCGAATAGTTGGTAGCCAATTAATTTACAAAAAGTGTATAGCACCGGCGTTTAGCCACTCAGCATTTACCGCCGTTAGCCTTGCGTTACAACAAAAATCGTATTACCATTCATGCTAGCACTTTCAATGCATGCCGTGCCATCTATGCTGCCGCCGCCCGTCGAACCACCCGTATCAGCAGCAACGATATCGCCATCCTCCAGCGTGATTGTGGTATCATGCACACCCGACTGTACATGTTGATGCAACAGATGCACATCCTCAAATTGCACACCACACTCGCCACATTTGAAGCGCGCCAGCTGCACATTTGCATGCTTATTATCCGCATGCGCACGCAAAGTTAGCGGCATTGTAAAGGTTTTACGGCAATTCTGTACGCCGCACGCATACGAACGCAATTGATGCGTTTGCCGGTGGCGATAGAGTATCGCTTTCGATTTGAAACTTTTATTGCAAATTTGGCAAGTGGGTGTACACGCTGTCGACTCGTGCGTCTTCATGTGCATCTTCAGCATGCCCGGCCCCTTGAAGCTCTTCGAACAGATTTCGCATTGCGGCTGCTTTTTACAGTTGGCGCGTATCCAATTCGAATGTTGATGCATGTGATTTTGCAGCGCCTTGAATTGTTTGAATTCATGGCGACATAAATTGCACACATGCCGTCCGGAGCCGAGCGCACTAGTCTGTTGACTTATGAACTCTGCAATGAATTTTGGATCAATTTCGAAATCGTCGCCAGCACCTGATGTGGCTATGGACGATGCGGTGGCGACAAGTTGACGTGAATTTGCTGCAGCCTTTGAATTGGATTTACGTGATCGCTTGGACGTTGTTGCTGTTTGACTGCCAGTGGAGGCACCAGCACCAGTACCACTGCTGTTGTTTGTGTTGCCGCCGTTGACACCACTACTGCTCGCAGTTTGATTTAAATCTATTGTCGTATGTGTGGTTGAACTGCAGACATGCACCACCCCTTTCACATCATCCTCGACCAGCTGCTCATCATCTGTGGGCGCTTCCATTACCGTATAATGTATCGGATCACCATTCTCGCCAACCATATGCTGTTGACTGCCATCCTCGCTTATGAATTCGGCACCTTCTGCTTCCATTACATGCATCACATCGGTGCCATCATCTTCCAGCAACTCCTCCTCCAAATGTATCTCTTCGATAATATCGTCTTCGTCGTGCAGTTGCATATGGTGTTGCTGATTTGAATCACCATCACAATCGCTAAATTGCTGATATTGCTGCTGGTTGTGATTGTGCTGGTGGTGGTGATGTATATGCTGCTGCTGATGATGATGTGTATGTCCTACATTTGATGTCGTCACAGTCACATCCTCAAGGTACTCCAGTTCTTGCGTTTCGCTCTGCGACAAATTATCATCATCTATGATGGTGTGGTGACCAGCGAGCAGCTGATGGTGCGTCAATTGATCATCTTCAACAACAATAGTTTCACAAATTTCCTCTTGCTCTTGGTCATCTACCAGCTCCGGTTCATCGCCATCGATCAAATGATGCTCGTCGGGTGTAATAAGATTATCGTCGTCCAAAATCGTGGTGGTGCTATCTTCGGCCGTTGTCACCAATATGCTAGTGCCACCACCCGCTGCTGCCAGCGCACGTTGTGGCACCACTTGCACCAATTGCAGTGTCTGCTGTCCATTCGGCTGTTGGATCAGCTGCAATGTCTGTCCGTTGGTTGTTTGTATTATTTGTGGCGCGAATTGCGGCTGCGCTTGTACTGTGGTTGTGGCATTGGTAGCTGGCGTTGCCTGCACAGCCGCACCATTAGCTGTGCTAATAATTTGTGCTATTTGCGGCGGTCCAGCATGTGTGACTATCTGTGCTGTGGTTATTATTTGTCCATTGGGCAGGACAATTTGTTGTGGCAAGGCGGCGGTGGAGATTAATTGTTGTGGTTGTGGTTGCGTATGTAATTGTGTTGCTGGTTGCAGGTGCTGGGTCGTAGTTGGTTGTGCTTGTGTGCGCGTAGATGCAGTATTCGACACCACTGTGGTCTGCAATGGCACTTGTTCGATAGTTTGTGCTGGTTGATGGTTTTGGGTTTGCTGGTGTTGCTGCTGCTCCTGTGGTGCTGGTTGTGGCAGCAGATGTGGTTTCTTCGTTTGTCGCTGTGTTTTGCGTTGTGTACTTGGGGCTTTACGTTTTGTCGTTATTTGTTGTTGCTGTTGTGCTGGCTGTATTGGGTGCAGCTGTAAGTGCTGTAATTGTTGCAATTGTTGCACCTGCTGCTGTTGTTGCTGCTGCAACTGCTGCTGTTGTTGTTGTTGCTGCTGCTGTTGTTGTTGCTGTAAAATAAGTTGTTGTTGTACTTGATTTAGTTGATTTTGCTGCGTCTGCAATTGAAATTGTGGCTGCGGTTGTATTAATTTAAGTTTAGGTGGTTTCTGTGTTACGATTTTCGCAGGCGGGCTCTCATTGGGTTCCTCTATAACCACACGCACAGTTATGCTTTTAATGTACTCCCTCAGCTCTTTATCGCTCCGCTCCACTTGCTTCTTGAAGGCGTGACAACGTGATACAGCATGTACGCACTGTACACATATTTTATCCGGCCAACCTTCGATGTTTTCTATATTTACCGTTGCGCATTCCATAAGCATTTCAGCTATTTTTTCGCTAAACAATGGACGCATATCTTTTCGTTCTGCAATGCAAACGCGACAAATCTTATCGAGGTCCAGCACTTTTTTGCGATCCATTTTGTTTTATATTTTTCCTTAGCTTCCTTGGATTTGACAGTGAATATGTTTAAAAATTCAAAAACTTTCTAAAGCAGCGTCTAAAAAACGAAAATCGAATATATGTAAATAACTAACCAAAACATAAAAAAAGACTTGAAAAATGCAATAAGTTTTTTGCGGCGACAGGGCTATGTATACATACATATATTCCGTCAACAAAGCATTGGCTCTCAAACTGTTAGCATCATGTTGCTGCTGAGATAAGTGAAATTATGCTTAGCATCATGTTGCTGCTGAGATAAGTGAAATTATGCTTAGCATCATGTTGCAGATTAGCCGTGTTTACATAGGGCAAGAAAAGCGAAGAATTTATACTTTTTAAGAGCTATGCAATCTTGTTCTAATTAATCTTATTACAAAAATTTCATTTTATGAACGAAAATACAAGCCAATTTAAACATAAACAAAATTATCAAACAAAATAAATCATAATTAAAACTATAAGGGAAAATTAGCTACGCGGCAACTGCAACGCAAGTGAAAGCGAGTTAGCAGATGTATATGGCCAGAAACTAGTGTCTGAATGAAATGGAAGATCGTATGCAAAAGAAAACGCGATGACAGTACCTATGGATTTAATTTGATATTGGCACTAATTAGCATTTGTTTTGAGTTGATTGCATTAATCAAATTTACATACATATATGCATGTTCATATCTCAAGCAGGTGTTTTTTTGTACTAATTAAAAATGCCCTAAATCGCCATTCATTGCACTTTCCAAACAACTTTGTTGCTAGCTTTTATCCAGCACATTATATACATACATACATACCTGATTATTTTCGTTGCTTATCACACAAAAGTCGTTGCAATGGAAATATCAGTAAATTGTTAATAAAATATTCACGTCACTGGAATTTCTCTAGCTTTGAAAGACTTCGCTGCTGGCGACACGAAAAGCAGGTTGCGTCAAAGAGCGTATATGGATCGTTCGCCGATCAACGACCACTACGTTCCGTTATTGAAAAATATTATTTCTTTGTGGAATATTTTAATGACAAACTATTATAAATGCATAATAGTAGTAATTCAAACACATTACAAAAACATCCGCTTATTAATGAAACGAAATAACTAGATTTTTGTTGAGTGAAAATTCTTCCAGAATTTCCTTCTTAATTAGCTCAGCATTTTTGTCTGTACACTGTCCTTTTGTCTTCTTCTGTCGTCGGCAAATCACAATGGCCGCCTTCAGCTTTGCATGAATTCGTTTCGTTTCGTTCGTGCGCTAGTTTGCTTCGTGGAAAAAAGACGATTCGATTAACAGCGTATAGCCACCTCCGATTGTTGCTACGCTAGTTGTTTGCTATTTTTGTATATCATTGACCTCTCCTCACTAAAGAGTGAGGTGAATATATTTGAAAATATATGCAGTTCTATAATGTGTGGAAAGGAGATGGAGAGAACGTTTTTTTTTATTTTTGTTTGCAAGCAAAAAAATCAGCTGTTTTGTTTGTATATGCTCGCTTCCTGCAGTGCTGCCGAATGAAAATATTTTGCCGTACGAAATTCAAAGCTTCCTGTAATTTGAGCACTGTCGATCAAGGCAGATTTGCTGGGTGGGCTCGGTGGCGAATTCAGAACTTTCCAATCTATTTTGTTATTGTAATTGGAAGAGTGTAATGTCAAAATGATATTTCGCCGTGGTTAAAATCTGAATTCGCTTGGGAGTCGCCCATTCCTATTGGTCATGATGTGAATTCGCTTTGATTTTGATATTACACTCTACCTTTGTAAATAAAAAAAATAGTTTCTGAATTCGTCACCGAGCCTACCTTTGTAGATCTGCCTTGCTATCGATGAATTGATTCAATTGTAAAACTAATAGTGTTTTTATTCTGAACGAAAATGTTATATGATTACATGGCAACATTATCAAAACGTACCCTGTGTCATATGAAAGTGTTGCATTTTTCATGTAATTTATGAAACAGAAGTAATGCAACCCCTTTAAAGGCCCCCTCAAACAGAAGCGATACCACACATACAATTGTGCATGACGCGATACGATTTTGCTGTGTGGGCTGTATCGTATCGCTTCTGAAAAGAAAATGATGCCCTGTAATCGGGGACAGTTTCACATTTTGTCAATAGAGCATACAACTCAGAAAAATGTGTGTAATCTATGTATGTGGAATAGAACAAAAAAAAAATTAACAGACCGAAAAAAAAAATCAGAATAAGTGCGACATTTTGCCCAGAATCGAAAACGTTATGAACTGGGCCCAGCTTAGATATACATAATAAACCAATTTCATTTATTTACAAACTTCTACAAATTTTTCAATGAAACTTTTAGGAAATATTGTGTGGATGATAATGCATTTAATTTTAACACGGCAATAATACCCTTTTGTGATTCCGGCCTTTTTTCGCGCTTAAAAAAAAAACCCTCAGTCGGCAGAATTCCATTCAATAAAAAATATCTGCAATTGGTTTCGACTTATGTATATCAGAATACATACATACATGGATTAAATGTTTGGTATTTAAGGCCCTTGGGGTCGGCTTTCCAATAATGCCGCACGCCCCAAAAAAAATGACTTTTACTGGATGGTAGGGGAGGGGAAGTAGGTTCTGAATTTGTTAAATTTGGGCGCCGGACGTACCTGGTTTTCCCGGAATTTGTTAAAGTTGTTAAATTTTTACCTATTTTTACACACACACACACAACTGACATAGGTACAAGGTAAGTATTTGTACAATTTTGCGAGTTGAAATGGCCGCAAAAGTACTGTTGACCGGGCCATAGATATTACGCTGAAGGGTGTACTACGCAGAAGGACATCACCGTGGCGGTAGCCACGGTTAGGTTGTATATCCGGACTTTGGTGGCGTAGCCCAGGGTTATTTTAAATAAGCGCGGCCGAAGGCCGCCAACGCAGAAAAGTGTTCTGCGCAAAAGCACTGTGTTTTTTCTTTATCTATCGAATTTATATGGAGTTACTAAATTTTAACCATAAATTCCTCGAAAACGAGGTACGTCCGGCGCCTAAATTTTACGGATTCAGAACACCCTTCCCCTCCCCTAACCCACGGTACAAGTCGTTTTTTTGGGGGCGTGCGGCATTATTGGAAAATTTCCCCGGCCCTTGGTAACTTACAATCTGGATTGTCCAGTTTGAGTATTTTTTGTGTGTGTTAATCAAGTTTGAGTGTTTTTTTTGTGTGTGTTATTCAAGTTTAATATCATGTTCAGACATAAAAATTAATTAAGTCAATTGGGGTTGATTGAACATCTTGAGATTTGGTGTTCAGACATATTTAATTTACTTGGCCCATTTAACAGGTCGGCTCAAGATACATACACACATACACGCCGTGAGCTGAATATCAAACTCTCGTGACCTAAATGTCAAAATTGCAAGGAGAACGAAATAATTTGACATTCAGCTAACAATTTTTACCAATCGTAAACGCGAATACATGTATAGAATAAGCAGAAATAAAAACAAATTTGATAGTTGATGAAGAAGAACAAGAATGCAGCTGATCTGACGAACCAACCTGTTTAGTGGACACTGACGCTTATCACATTTCTCTTTTCATGACATTTCATTTTACTTATGAAACAAGCCTTTTAACAGGGTTGCATGCAGAATTGTTCTTCATTAAGAACTCATTAATTTCTAATGAAGCATTAACTTGGTCAATTTTTGTATGGAAAATTGAGAATCATTAGGCTTGAAAATTGAATAACGGCTCTTAATGTTCAATTAAGGTTGTGTCTGAACATAACATAAGTGTTAATTGCATCGATATATATGTCCGATATGCACAATTTAAGAAAAAAAAAGACTACTAACCTTTATATACAATGTGGCATCACCGGCTTTCCAATTCGAATAACTTTACCACAGACAATCCATATATGGCTGCGAGATAAAGCGAGATATCCAACACACCAACGAACGAATATACATGCAATGTCTTCTTTTTTATTCATTCACACTAGTACGCGATAAGTACACATGCTTATGGCCAAGGCAGATCTAGGAAGGTAGGCTCGGTGGCGAATTCAGAAATTTCCCATATATTTTGTTAATGTAATTGGTAGAGTGTAATGTCAAAATGATAATTCGCCTTAGTTAAAATCTGAATTCGCTTGAGACTCGCCCATTCCTATTGGTCAGGATGTGAATTCGCTTTGATTTTGACATTACACTCTACCTTTGTAAATAAAAAAGTAGTTTCTGAATTCGCCACCGAGCCTACCTTCCTAGATCTGCCTTGCTTATGGCAATCGATTTTTCAAAACGCCGATCCCGAACGCCTAACGTCCTTCATAAAACTGTTCTTCAAGAAGTTTATTAAGCACTGTGACATGAATTCGTTTCTGTCATTACTTATGTTTATTTTTTCTACTAAACTTATCTTTCAAAATTTCATTAAATCACTATTCTTATTTTGGTGGATTCGGGAAAAAATTTCGGACAATTCAATTTTCCGTTGCATTTTCTTTCCCACAGGCCAACCGAGAGAATCGAAATACTGCAACACGACTACTGGAGAAATGCGACAAGCACCGATCATGGAGGAACAATAAAGGAGAATGCATAACGACATACCTTCATACATAGTGGGCCGAGAAGTGTCATGCAAAGAGGAATGTAGAAGAATTTGACAGATGTAGGGGCCACACAAATGCTAGGGTGCGTGTGTGTGTGGAATATGTCAACAAAAAAATGCTTGTGTTCGTGTGTGTTTATGAAGATTGAAGAAGAAGTCAGCTGATCTTATGCATTCTCCTTTATTGTTCCTCCATGGCACCGATATGAAACTGTTTGATTTGATAACCGAGAAGAGTAGTGCAGAATAATAACAAAAAATGGAAGATGATCCGAGATGGCATTAATTCTAATTAGATTTCAAGCAACAAGAATAGCAAATTTCAAAATATTATTTTTGAAGTTTTTAGAAAAGGACGTTTATAACAGGATATATCTATCACTGATGAACTGGTGAAATTGAGATGACAACATGTAGGAGCGAGACAAAGCGTGAAAAGGACTTTCTTACCGACATTGTTATGGATTTGATTTTTTGCAGTGTTGCCAGACACTGGATTGCAATGTGGGTAAATACGAACAGTGGAGCTAACATCCATTGCTGGCAAAGGTGCAGTTAGCACTAAATTTTAATTGTTTTTATTCGACATAAAAAATGTAAATAACCATTTTGACAGTTAAAAGTTCACATATACGTACATATCGACTCTTCCAAACAAAACTGTACTAAGTCTGAAAACTGTGTTTTGCAGGAGAAGCTCTCAAAGTTTAAACTCGATATGAAACTTCAGTAGTATGCTAAGTATATTTTCACTTGTAACTTCTGTTTGGATTGAACGATCAGCACCAAAACTCGAAAATATCAAAGTTATGGCACGCTTTATATAAAACCATAAGAAAAAATTTGCTACCTGGTTTTTCATGGCAAGCTCTCAAAGTTTTTATTCTATAAAAATTTCGAGTTGTATTATATGTACACTTTTGCTTATAACTTTTGATTGGATTGTCCGATTGATACCAAAATTCGACAGCATCTAAATTAAGACACGTAATACTTGAAAATATACTAAGTCGACTTAGTACAGTATTGTTTGGAAGCGTCGATATGTACATATGTTTTGTATATAAAAATATATTCGATAATACTTAATAAAGTCCTGATATGTAACAAACATACATACATACATAACTTTCGTTGCATGCTAAGCATTTTACTACAAATTTGCAGCAATCAATTCGGCCTTCATCTTGTTTTTCCCAACAAATTAACCTCCACTTAGGCCGTGGTTGCAGCCAGTTTATAACGCTGTGTCTCCTCCTTCTTACTCCAAGCGCGCACCATACCAATTATCACCAACAATAGCACAACGCCTACGACAAGCGAACCAACTACAAACCATGGATAAAATCCCGGATATGGATGGCCATTGGCATCGGCGTCATCGGCCCACTCTTCATCATCCCAATCTTTCACTGGTCCCTTTGTTGCATTTTCTCCGCCCTCAGCCGGCTTTTCTTCCATACGTTCGAATTGCTTATACAATGCATTCAGTGAGGTTATTGCGGTGAGGTGTGTCGAATCGGGTGTTTCATAAACCGGTTCGGCGTTTGCAATGCGCGTAAATGTGACCTCACCATGATGCAATTCATTACGAAAACGTTTAATGCCATAACCGAAGTATTCGAAAACATCGGCATTAAATTCTTGACGATGTTCGGCCCATTGACCAATCACCTCTACATTAACCGTTGTACGTGGATCCATGTAGCGACCAAATACGGCTTTCTGTAAATTTTAAGTTTGTGAAATTTATGGTTCTTTAGCTAATTAAGGCAGAGAACCAAAAATATGGAGGTTATTAAGTATATATACTTTCTCTTACCGTCGACACATCTTTGCCACCAACACCTAAATCATTCAATTCCAACACATCACCCGCATGCTCAAATAATAATGGTAATCGATTCAAATTTTGATTGTAGATCGTGCTCACATTTACGTGCACCTTCTCCACATAACTGTAGTTAATGCTGCCATAAATTTGCTTCGCTTTGCGACTTGGGTTACGCAGTGTTGTGCGATCGAGCAAAGTCTTGTAGCTTGTTGTCACATTTACCCATGGTAAATAGGTAATATTGCGTAGCTCGTACATGAGCGGCTCAATTTCGATAAGTACATTAATGTTGGCATCTAGACCATACTGAAACATGTAGAAATATGCATAAAGTGTAAACCATAACGGGCATAATGGTTTGATTTGAATGTTTACTCACAAAATTATCCTCGAAAATCATAACAATACAGGCAAATAGATCTGCTGTTATATTCGTGACGAGATCGGTGTGACTAAAGTGACATAGTTCGGTTTTTTCGCGCTCCAAATCGGTAGCTTTGGCAATATAGCTCAATTGCTGAAATAATTAAAAATATAGAATGAAGAATAAATATATCTCAGATTCAATCTTAAGCGTTTTCTATATTATATTAAGCAATTTGAATTTTTTTAAATGATTAACCAAAGAACGGTATCACAGGCTTGCTTAGCGTGGTGTGTATTTGATTTTTCTAGCGTTCTATATAAAAATACACTTTTTCATAAAAGTGGACTTACACAGTTTGCACTCTAAGCTAGCGATATATGTATCAATAAAATGTACCTATGCATTTGTGTTCTATTCTGCAGAACTTTACGCTAGATCACTGGAAAACTATTTTTTGAGTTTTCTGTCTTACCTCTTTTGGATTCAATTCCTGCGCAAAATTTTCCAAAATCATTTTGTACGGTACCCAAGCAAGCATTGGATTTTTTTTGCCTTCGCAAATTTCCTTATGCGAGCTTCGTCCTCGTAGTTCACCATTATGTAATATGAAGTAGTAGTAAACATCCTTATATGATGTACCATGATCCTTACACATGACATCTAGAAAAGTTTGCTGAAAACAAAATGCATTTTATATACATATGTAACTTGAGAGGAATACAAGGAGATAATACGTTGCTTTGATCGAGCCCTCTATATCCGATATCTATATCCAAAAAACAATGCTCTCTACACACGCTGGGCATAATGCATAAACATCGAGATACAGCTCATACTCTTTTTTTTTGTTTGTAAAATATGGACTCTATGCATAAAAATTGCTTGATTTTCCTAAATAAACACATTAAGTTTATCTTATAAAAAAATAAAATCATAAAACTATCCATTAAATAAATTTTTTTTGGTTATTTCACGAAATTAAATTTGAGTTGAGTCTCTTGAGAAAAAGCTGTTTTATGCACAAGAACCACATTGTTGGAATTGCCCATAATCGTCTAGACGACTGTTATTCATATAACATGAATTAGTACTAATTCACCTGTTTTTACGATCTCCCAAGTAGTATTAGTTAACGGTTAATCTACTAAACTAAAATAACCAATACTAAATTTTCTAATCAATTTTGCTGCCATTTATCAATTCTAATTTAGCCCTTAAAGCCCACTAATGCAGGAATATGCAATATAATTTTATTACATTGGACTTATAGCAGAGTATTGTATATGTAGCAATAAATAATAAATATGAAAGAAAATAGCTACCGGAATCACAGTTAATAAATCAAATCTATCGGTTATTATTATTATTATAGCTTAACCATTGATATTTCATGTTTTTTTTTTTATTTTCAAGATTTTTCTTGTCATGACAATAATTTTTATTGCTTATTTTAACATTCAGATAATTAATGTTATTTGACATTTTCATTGCAAGTAAATAAGTAAAAAAAAAAAAAAACAACTAGTTTTGCTATCCCAATAGACGATGATCGCATTTTTTTAATTTCTTTTCCAAATGCATTGTGTCATTGTCGCAAATGACTGCGTTTGTTTATAGGAATATGTACATACATATCTTCATATATATGTTTTCAGGCATGTACAAAGTAAATGTCCATAGGCATACATATGTATGTATCTATATCCAAATGTACATACGAGTTGTACATAAATTCACATGCATGTTTTTTGACCAAATATGACTTATTCTAGTTAATGAAAATCTATTTTTGGTTGGTGTGAGGTGATTTACTACAAAAATTTTGCCCAAGTCAGCCAAACATGCGCGGTAATTGATCGAATAGAAAAATTGTCTAGCAGTTGCTATGTGTAATTTTAAAGCAGTTTGAATTCTTCTTTTTTCGTTTAAATATCTTAATTAATGATGAACTAATATTTAATTTTATAAAAATTTTAATAGTTACATAGACAAGTAGGTTACGGGCAAACATACAACTCATTTGTTGAACAAAGCTTATAAATTGCTGCTCGCTATTTGTTAGACATTTTACCATCAAGGTCATCGCTAGAGATATGTATGAAACTCGTTTATGGTAAAAATGGAGCACCCTGTGAAATGCGCTAATTATAGGGTAAACATGCACGTCATAAATCTTTTCGTAAAAGGATTGAAATTAATGGATATTGGCTATCGACATCGATAGCGCGGTCAATGTTGTTGTTAAACAGTTATCACAAATTTAAAAAAAAAAATCAGCGTATTATATAACGTTAATGCAGAGATTAAAATACTTACTTTCTCTTTAACTGTCAACATTGTGGCCAAGACTGTACAATTTGGATCGTCTTCTAAGGGATTTACATGTTTCTCAATATCGATCAATAACATGGGCTCGGTGCGTATACAAAATTTATCATTTTCATCGTAAGCTGCAACCAGATTGTGGCAACATTGCAAAAGGAGCGGCAGTAAAATACTCAGCGACGATCTCATCTTAACGTTGAACGTACGAAAGGTATATCGAATTTTTAAAAGTAAGATTTAACAGGGCACCCTATTGATTGTAGTAAGAATTGTATGGAAAGTGCGAACGAGGCGTGTTCATTAAAATTAGCAATGCAAAAAAACTCGGGCGTTTATACACACACGTCACAAACTTTTTTATTTTTCTTAAATGTAAATTGTTAGTTTTTTTCAAATGCACTCGAAACGTTCAATCAATTGTGTGATTTTGGTATGAAAGAAACTTGACTGCGCAATTGAAGCGCCAAAACTCAACTGAATTATGTGTTGGACAATTGAATTGGAATTGGGCGCTAAATTCAAGCAGATACGCGTTGCAGAGTTGGAATAAGTTGGAATAAATAAAAACGGCAAGAGCAGCTGTTGCTGGAGCGCACTCAAATTACTCACTGTCGTACGAAGAACCAAAGCTAAATTTGTACATAGTAATATGTGTGCGTAAAACATAGCGCCTTTATACTGAGTTTCCATGCTTTTATGGAGCAAAGGGGGTGATGGCGGGCATATGTAGAAAATAACATAAAAAACACAAGGGAGAAAATGCTTGAAATAATCTCAAATCTCACATTTTAGAATGGCTAACCGGGTTCTCCGTTTAATCTCTCTACCATTTCCATTCGTTTACGTGCGTGCCTATGGAGGTCTGCCAATAAAAGGCAAGCGCCTTACGCTTAGCTAGGGTATCTTTGCTGAATGCACTTCTAAGCCAATCAATTATTTATTCCACTTCTGAATTATGATATCGCTTACAGCTCTGGGTAATTTCTGATAGCGGTAAGCTATATATACTTACCTTACAAATAACCTGTTCTTTTTTAATTGAATGACAATTTTATTTTAAAAAACTATAAAAGTTAATAAACTAATATTCAACTCAACTTTTCGGACTTCATTTACATTCTCCTGAGGACTTTTCACTAACTACCAAACGTTGCTTCTTCACAAAATGCTCGATGCGATTTTCCAAGCTCTCTGGAAACACAAAATTAGAAAAAAAAACATATCTTAATATCATTAATAACCCACCACAACGTTTTCGATTTAGCAGCTGTTGATATTGCCGTGGACGTACGCCATCTTGCAGTAGCCAAGCTTGAGCATTTACAGGCTTCGTAGACTTGTACTCATTTTGGCGTATTTGTTCCAATTGATGTAAAACATCGCGTATCATGGTGCTTCTGTGGAAAACGAAGAAGGTTGTGGTGAAGAAATGAGCATGAATGAGAAAATGGTATACTGCCTACATACCTAATATTATACTGCATCCATTCGCCCTGTATAGTTTCAATAAGCTTTTGCAAATGCTCGTCACCATATATCCAGTTGGTGGTGTGTTCCACTACTTGCACATCATGTGCTGCTGCACGCTGCGTAGTGTCATCACTGCTGTGGTTTGCACAGGAGGAGTCATCACTAGGCTGTATTGTATGCTTACGGAATTCACAATGAAATAGATTTAATGGTAGGCCAATAGCGGGCGTGTACTGAGGCTTACTAAGAAGTTAACATTAAAATAAAACTTTCTAAATATCAAACTCTGCTTTTGCCTGTATTTACCAAGGATTTTTCTGCACATCTAGTAGTTCGCTTATAACCTCCGGTTGCTCTTTACCCTCACCAATCAGTAATAGCACAGCCATAATGCAGCGTATCTGATGCCAAAGGAAAGCGTTTGCTTTTATCTCTAACATGTACATGGCATAACCGGCTGATGGTGAATGAAAAAAATGATATTTAGATGTGAAATGCTTTGGATCTTATTGTATACTAACTTACTTTCCTGCTCTCCGCAGTCCAGCTGCTCCTCAACCTCACACCTCTTTACAGTGGCTCCAAATATTTGTCTTATGTAATTTGTTACACCATTATTCACATCCATTTTACAAAAATTCCGAAAATCAGTATGTCTAGCCAGTAACTCACATGCTGTTTGCATTGGTTTTATGGCCAAATCGCCTTTGGGAAAATAATAGCGGTAAGTGCGTCCAATGCAATCGAAACGTGCACTGTACACAGGACTACGTAAGGGCATCCATGCTATGGCTTGTATATTACGTGGCAGTATGCGATTTAACAACGTACAATATTCGATCTCATTCGTTAAAGATTCTGGGTCAAGTTGCAGCTCAGGCGGAAATTTACTACGCAAGTCAATGGATATAACTTGACAAAAGGCGCTCACTTCCTTGTCGGTGCGTCCACAGCGGTGATAGTTGGAGGTTTGACGTGACTCAATGAGGCAGGTGCGGATAAGTGCTTGGAATAGATGATGCTCTGGAAGGAAATTGTATATAAAAATATTATTTAGATTTCTTAAGTGTGCTAAAATAAGATTATGGTATGTGGTGCAACAACGTGATCTCACCTATTGTAGAACTTGAGTCCTCCTGCACTGCCAATCCATGGTAATCCCAACCGAAATAAAGCAATTTTATTAGCACGTGTCGTTTGTGGCTCCTATCGGAATGAAGAGCAAGCCCTTTATAATTTTAAAGTTTATATAACCCTCTCCCGACTCCCATTTCTCTTACTTTTTAAAATCAAATTTCCGCTTTTGCTGTTTAACGTTTTGTCCCGGTACTGTTACCGTCGAAGGCGCTGATAAGCTTCTTCCATTTTGCTCCTCTGCATTGGTTTCCAACCGTGCTAGTTGGTCATAGAATTCGACATCACCTTGTCCCAATTTCTTTTGTAGTAAATTTCTAATTTGGAAATTATATGCATCGAGTTGCAAGATTTTAGCTATTAGCTCCTCTTTGCTCCATTTTTGTAATTCTTCGCGATTTACCCGTCCTTTTGCACGTTTATTTATTAGTAATTTTTTCTCATTCATTCTGTATGAAACGGATTTTGTAAACAATAGCATACGCTACACGGCCAATATAGATGAAATTCATGGATCACGCTTCATATTGATCAAGGCTAATTTATAAAGGTGAACTTACTAAACAGCTGATTACTAAGGCACTCTGCACACGAGGCGTATCGTCATAGACGCGTACGAGACATTTCATGTAGCGCCGATTTCTCTACGCCTCAAGATCTGCACACGAAGCGACATGAAACTTCGCTGCACAAAACAAACAAACAAATTAATAATACGGTTTTTTGCTTTAAATTTCGAAGCTTTAAATAGAAAAGATAAAAAATTTTACGGAATCTTCCATTTTCTTTAATTTTTTCCGATTTTTTACACAAATTTTACTGCTTTCATAAATTCCACCAAGTGGAAAAATTTAAACAAACATCTTCTTCTTCCTCTTTTCTAAGCGTAGTACGCCTAGCTACCAGCACTGCTTTACGCCAAGCGACATGTAGCCAGCATACTTTGACGAATGCATGAAGCTGACGACTCGTATGCAGCCCTCAATTGAAATATACGTGCGCGACATCAAAGCGTACAGCTTTCGTCTGTAGTATCTAATACGCGTCTAAAGCAGTACGCTCCGTGTGCAGAGTGCCTAACTTTTTTCTATTCTATTTTTTTTTTAGGGCCTTTTCACATTACTCGGTACGACATCGGATCGACATTTTGTGCTCGGTATTTTCAGCTTACAAACGATTCCGCGTTGCTGTGTTTTTCACACTTGTGGGAATACTTTCGGTGCGTAATCGGCAGAAAATAGGAAAACAAACATCGAAATTTGCAAAACAAAATTTTTAACTTCAACAAATCACTCAATAATAACAATAATGTCTTCTAGCGAAGACGAAGACATTATAACTTGGTACATTTATAACCGAAACTAGTTTTTTACTGACTTTGTTCTTCTTCTTTTATTACGCCGCAAAAATGTATGCAGTAATTCCTCAAATTTTACTGACCGGTCTTACCGCGTTGCGGTATACCGAAATTAATCCGCTCCGATTTCATGTATGCAACACTAATGTGAAAGTGCCAATTGAAATACATGTGGTCGGTAAGGTTTCAGTATACTTTCGGTAAAAACCAAAAATGTCGATCCGATACCGCACCGAGTAATGTGAAAGCGCTCTTATTCATATTGTGGTGCTTATATCAAACATGTCAATTTTGAGCATCACGTAATATGATTTCTACAATGGCAATCTGAGATTTTGACAGAAGCAACACAGAATACACAAACAATTCACATGGAGTATGTATGTGTGTATGTATGTCGTAATGCGAAAATCTTTATTATTGAACCATGATATTGATCATGTAGCATAGAGTATTGATGTATCGCGATTTGGATCGCATAGTATTTAGAAATTTAAAATTCGCGATCTGACAGTATATTGACAGTATGGATTGACTGTGTAGCATACTAATTTTGAGATCCATCAATATACGTGTATATTTAGAGATTTTGAAATCCATGATCTGGATCGCAATATTGACAATAAACCAACTGAAAGTGAACAGAAGTAAAATATTTTGAACATCAGATCGTGAAAAATACAGCAATATTCATATTGAACGTGTAACACTAGTTTGCGATTCATCAAAACATCAATGTGAATCGCGATATTTGTATCGTGTAGAGTATGCCAATGCAGATTGATAAAACCCCGACCAGGATCCACTCATGCGCCCTGTTACACCTTCAATCCATATCACGATACTGGATCGCGATACGTATTGATGGTATATTGAACGTATGCTAACTGGTGCTAAGCTATCAGGGTTCTCTGTTTAATCTCTCTACCGTTTCCATTCGTTTACCTGTGTGCTTATGGAGGTATGCTAATAAGAGACAAGCGCATTACGCTTAGCTAGGATATCTTTGCTGATTATACTTCTAAGGCCAAACGGTTATTTATTCCACTTCTGAATTATGATATCGCTTACAGCTCTGGCTAATTACTGATATCGGTAAGCTAATTTATTGCTTACATATGTATATATACTTACCTTAAAAAAAACCTGTTATTTTTTTAATTGAATGCCAATTTTATTTTAAATACTATAAAAGTTAATAAATTAATATTTAACTGAGCTTATTGATTTTAATTTAGGTTCCCCTGAGGACTTTTTACTAACTACCAAACGTTGCTTCTTCACAAAATGCTCAATGCGATTTTCCAAGCTCTCTGGAAAAACAAAATTATAAAAAAAAAACACATTTTAATATCATTAATAACCCACCACAACGTGTTCGATTTAGCAGCTGTTGATATTTCCGTGGACGTACGCCGTCTTGTAGTAGCCAAGCATGAGCATACACAGGCTTCGGAGAGCTACACTCATTTTGGCGTATTTGTTCCAAATGGTGTAATACATCGCGTATCATGGTGCTTCTGTGGAAAACGAAGAGGATTGTGGTGAAGAAATGAGCATGAATGAGAAAATGGTATACTGCCTACATACCTAATATTATACAGCATCCATTCGCCCTGTATAGTTTCAATAAGCTTTTGCAAATGCTCGTCACCATATATCCAGCTGGTGGTGTGTTCCACTACTTCCTCACTATGTGATGCTTCACACTGCGTAGTGTCATCACTGCTGTTGTTTGCGCCGGAGGAGTCATCACTAGGCTGTATTGTATACTTACGGAATTCACAATGAAATAGATTTAATGGTAGGCCAATAGCGGGCGTGTACTGAGGCTTACTAAGAAGTTAACATTAAAATAAAACTTTCTAAATATCAAACTCTGCTTTTGCCTGTATTTACCAAGGATTTTTCTGCACATCTAGTAGTTCGCTTATAACCTCCGGTTGCTCTTTACCCTCACCAATCAGTAATAGCACAGCCATAATGCAGCGTATCTGATGCCAAAGGAAAGCGTTTGCTTTTATCTCTAACATGTACATGGCATAACCGGCTGATGGTGAATGAAAAAAATTATATTTAGATGTGAAATGCTTTGGATCTTATTGTATACTAACTTACTTTCCTGCTCTCCGCAGTCCAGCTGCTCCTCAACCTCACACCTCTTTACAGTGGCATCAAATACTTGTCTTATGTGATTTGTTACACCATTATTCACATTCATTTTACAAAAATTCCGAAAATCGGCATGTCTCGCCAACAACTCGCATGCTCTTTGCATTGGTTCTATGGCCAAATCGCCTTTTGGAAAATAATAGCGGTAAGTGCGTCCAATGCAATCGAAACGTGCACTATACACAGGACTACGTAAGGGCATCCATGCTATGGCTTGTATATTACGTGGCAGTATGCGATTCAACAGCGTACAATATTCGATCTCATTCGTTAGAGATTCTGGGTCAAGTTGCAGTTCAGGCGGAAATTTGCTACGCAAGTCAATTGATATAACTTGGGAGAAGGCGCTCACCTTCTTGTCGGTGCGTCCACAGCAATGATAATTGGAAGTTTCACGTGATTCAATGAGGCAGGTGCGGATGAGTGCTTGGAAGAGATGATGCTCTGGAAGGAAATTGCATATACAAATAATTTAGATTTTTTAAGATTATGGTATTTGGTGCAACAACGCGATCTCACCTATTGTAGAACTTGAGTCCTCCTGCACTGCCAAACCATGGTAATCCCAACCGAAATAAAGCAATTTTATTAGCACGTGTCGTTTGTGGCTCCTACCGAAATAAAGAGCAAGTTTATTTATAATTTTAAAATGTATATAACTCTCTTCCAAGTCCCATTTCACTTACTTTTTAAAATCAAATTTCCGCTTTAGCTGTTTAACGTTTTGTTCTGGTACGGTTACCGTCGAAGGCGCTGATAAGCTTCTTCCACTTTGCTCCTCTACATTGGTCTCCATTTGTTCTAGTTGTTCATAGAACCCAACATCACATTGTCGCAATTTCTTTTGTAGTAAATTTCTAATTTGGAAATTATATGCATCGAGTTGCAAGGCTTTAGCTATTAGCTCCTCTTTGCTCCACTTTTCTAATTCTTCGCGATTAACCCGTCCTTTTGCACGTTTATTTATTATTAATTTTTCCTCATTCCTACTGTATGAAAAGAATTTTGTAAACAATGTGGTTTGTTTACAAGATAAAAGCCCGTCTCCACATAATTTAATTCGCCAACGAATAATGTTGTGAAACATTTTGCGTCTCCACGTAGCTGACCATGGGATGCATATAGTTCGATTCCAAGAATTATCTAAAATCAAAACAAAATAATTGGTACAATCATGGTTCAATTATAGAAGGTTTTCGCAGAACACATACATACATACATACATACACACTCCATGTAAATTGTTTGTGTATTCTGTGGTGCTTATGTCAAAATAAAAAAAGTAGAAAAAAGTTAGCAATCAGATGTTTAATAGGTTAACCTTCTATAAATTAGCCTTGGGCAGTGATGTGATACGTAGGGAAAATTCCCTACATGTAGGGATTTTAGTCGGAAAAAAGTGACCGTAGGGAAAGAAGGACAGATTTTTATAAAATAGCTAAATGTAGGGATTTTTCGGCAAAGTCAAATCAAAATTTCAATTCAACTTTTTTTCACTTCAACACTGACTGTCGATCTGAATAATGAAAATGCTGCGAAGGCGAGTTAGTTCGCGAACCCTTCAATCACGTAATTGGAGAGGGAATACCGTATAGTGAACTATCTAGTAACACGATACTTTTAATCAGAGCATCGGAGCAAAAGATTTTTTTGCTCTGGCTACGGTCTTAGCTCCGAATTTTTTTTCCCTTACGACCAACTAGATGGTATTTTGTTGGTATTTCGTTTGGCTTTTTCAATATAGGTTGCTCGCTTACACCAACGCAAAACTGTATTTGACCATCTCCTTCACACAAAAAACCTTGTAGAATACCAGAAAAAACGTAGTGTCATATGGGCTAAAGCAAAGTATTTGACGCAATAACTTTTTTTTTTATTATTTTTTAGAGAAATGCTGTACCTATGATAATGAAATGTTTCGTTCCCTTACATATTTATATGCCTACGTCTACCTACCTATATATCGCACGTTTTATTCAATAGGGATTTAACTAAAAAAAATTTTTTTTGGGAAAACGTAAACAAACTTTTAGAGCCTATACACACTTGCGACTCAATCGATTTAGTCGGGCTTTGATTTGCATGGGAATGTATGGAAGCATTCACACTACATTCAATTAGTCGAACAACTGAAACAGTTGGATATGCATACAACAACCCAATTCGACTAAATCGATTGAGTCGCAAGTGTGTATAGGCTCTTATAATTTCAAAGAGTTTCCTTCTACGGCTAACTACAAAATCACTTTTATTTCCGCCATTTTTATCGTTTTGAGTATTTTATAAGACTAGAGTCAAAGGCATGACCCAGTTATTGAAATATATGGCAAAACCCCAGAAATCAAAAATTTCGAGTTAAATCCCTATTGCATAAAACGTGCGATATATATGTTACATACAACGCATTAATACATATATTTTTTTGTTATAATAATTGTTCAAAACAGTAATAGCATGTTCATGGTGAGCCTGCGTTTTGCGTTTCGGAGGCATTTTTGCATTTAGTCCAAAACGCAACATTAAATGTTACATTTCTCCATACAAATGCCACCACCAAAATGCAATTTAACGCAACGCAGAAAGCAACCCTGAAATCTTCGAAAAAATTTGCCATTCGAATGGAAAATAGTGGCAACACTCTGGCAATACAAGAACGAAATACCTACAAGATTACGCATATAGAGCAGCATGAGCATGGGCACACGAGCTCCATGATGACGTCACTCTACATGTAATGAACGAAAGTAAACAAAACAGAGATCAAAATTAATACCAAAGCGGTTGGTACGTTTGGTTTGCAAAATTAGTGTATCATATTATTACATATTTTGCAAATTCTTGTTCTATTTTTTTAATTAGACAAAACAAAAAAATAAACCTCAACACCTGATTGCGTAATCTGGGATATTAGCTCCGTTTGTTTCGAACTTCTCAAATGCGCATTTACAAAACGCGGCAGCATGAACACTTTTCGAAAAGCCATCTTCGAAAATGCAAAATGTTGCGTTTCATGATTCAAATAAAGAAGATTGTGCACTCAGCGATATTCAGCAAAATATTCATCCGTGGGACTGGGTTCATTTTGGTTAGTACGTCATCAACTACGTTATCAACGTGAAAGAAAATTTGCAAACAGGCAAAAAATACCTTTATTGAACTATTGTTCAGACAAATAAATACACGGCACTTCATTTTTCTTTATTTAAAATAGTATTTTAATATAAATTTCACATTTATCGCACACAATCTTTAGTTATTAGAAAACCGGAAACGAACTGGGTGAAAGAGAATTTATGTTACTACGTCACTAAATCAGCTGATTCTGTCAAATTTTGGATGATCGCATAGCGGGACCGCTGAATACACAATCTTCTTTATTTGAATCATGGTTGCGTTTCAAATCTAGCATGAACATAGTATAAATCATCAGTATTTTATTGTAATTTTTTTTTTGATTTCTTTGAGAGCCAGTGTGTATGCAGTATGCAGTAGAACAGCCGATTTTCATTATTTAGTAAAAGAAAAAACGTTCATCTACTGCCGTGCGGTTTCTTCATTGTTCTAGCATGGAAATAACTAAAAAAAAGTGTAGGGAATTACGTAGGGAAAATTTGAAACAAGCGTAGGGGAAAGTAGGGATTTTTTTCTTGCTCTGTAGGGAATTTCCAAAAAAGTATCTACCATCACTGGCCTTGGGTACAATCAAGGCAGATCTAGGAAGGTAATAGCACGGCGCCCATGTTGAAAATCTCTCGTCTAAAACGTCAGAAAGCACGTATGAAAATGTAAACAAGACGGAAGTAAACAAATTGTAATCAATACGATTTGACAATTTAGCCAAAATGAAAATGAATCAGCTGCTGAGTTTATATTACCTATATAGATCTGTAGTGAGTTTCTGTAACTCATATCGATCAATGTTCTCTACTGAAATATTCGATTTGACGTCATCATGACGTCATTCTCGATGCATGCGTTTCTGTATGAAAATGAGTCGAATGGATCGATAGAACTGACAAATCAGCTGATATGTTCCATTCCAATTCAGTAGGAATGATCGATTAAAGGTGTTTCTGTAAGCAAAATAGTTGATATATTATCTATCAATATACTCGCCAACTTTTTAAACGGTGAGAAAGCTTTCACCGGTCGAAAAAATGGACAAAACAGCCGAATTCAGCCAGAATGTAAGTATATTTTAATTAAAACAAATTATTTATGTATATATGTACATACTATATATTAATGAATATACATTTAAATATATTTAATATATATTTAAAGGATTTGTAGAGTCTCTTAAGGAGCGTCTTTGTACTCCCAAAATGCACACATACACACGTTTCTGCCTGTACATGCGCATTGTCGCTTGTCAAATTAGAAATAGGTCTATATTTGCGGCAGCGACAAATGCAACCCTTCTGCCGTGAAGTCGTGCTGGCGGTAAAATGTGTGCGCCCATAAGAACGTGTGCATTTTACTTTTGACAGCTGACTGCTTTTCGCTCGCCGGTTCGAATGTGCTTAGAGCATTACAGTTATTTTGGCGTTTAAGTTCTCGATTGGCGTTTCATTTCCATCACTGTTCCGAATTTTATCGATTAATGCTTGTAGAAACACTCGCTATCGATCAATAGAGAAGTTTTGATAGAATCGACGTGACGTCATCAAAATAGACAAATCCACTCGATTTCTTACAGAAACTCACTACTGCCTTGGGGTACAATGGTTCAATAATAAAGGTTTTCGAATTACCACATACGTACATACATACACCATCCATGTAATTTGTTTGTATATTCTGTGTGCTACTGTCAAAATCATATTCCGCCATTGTAGAAATCATATTGCGTCAACATCAAAATTGACAAATGTTTGAGCACCACAATATGAATAAAAATAAAGTAGATAATTCAGTAATCAGCAGTTTAGTAGGTTAACCTGTAAAAATTATCCTTGATTGGTTCGTTAATGCAACCGTGCATGTTACGATCCAATTCTGCCATTTTCCAATGACACCATACACCTATCTCGCTCTCGCACATATCTACAAGAAAAGTCGACCATATTGAATTTTCATCGAAAAGAATTGTGACGCGACGAGATTTCACTGTGTAGAAAATTGATTTTTAGTGCAGAAAAAGTGCAAATTTCCATGCAAAAATATATTAAAAATATTGTTTAACAAACTTTTAATAAGAAAGTGATAAAAGTAAGTAGGGAAAAAGGTGGAAAATAGGCCAAAATAGCAAGTGAAAAATTTTTAGTCAGCGGAGCACCACTTTGGTCAAAGTCATACATATATAGCACAGAAGAGAGAGATAAGGAGAATTAAGAAAAATATGTATGTGCAATAAAAATAGCACAGAAAAGAAAGAGCGATAAATAAGAAGTGTCCGACTAAAAGAGGAGAATACCAAAGAGAAGCAACTCGTTAAAAGCCAAACAAACGGGCGAAACAAAATCGTACGTGCTGCGTGGCGCGTTTATATGTATCTATTTTATATCTTGATAGAATAATAAAATTCACGACTGCGGTCAAGTGTCAAAAGGGCTACAAGCTTCTGTTACTGGCGAGCAAACCTTGCTGTAATAATTACACAAACTTATACTACATAAATAAATAAGTTTTGTTGGCAAAGTGTAATTAGCCATTTGACTATTATGAGTGTCGCTGCAATGACTATGGACGATCAAAGACCTTTGATGAACACTTACGATAAAATGTCTAAACAATATGAGCACAATTTACATGGCCATAGCGGATTAGGTGGTGGCGGTGGTGTTGTTGGCGGTAGTGGGGGTAACGGTGGCAATGGTATGGGCGCTGGTGGTGCACCACCATCTGGGCCGGCTTCGCCAACGCCATCCGGTAGTGAAGAGTTGCAACATCATCAATACCATCACTCGCATCACCATCATTCACAACATTATCATCATCATCATCAACCGCGGCATATGCATCAGCAGCATATTATTGCACATCATAGCAATATGCCATCGGACCATCAGCCTCCATCGCCGCCGTTGTTGCCTCTACCACCAATTCAGCAACAACAGCTACATATGCATCATCATAATCAGCATCATCAGACACAGATGCACCAGCAGCAGCATCAGCAGCAACAACAACAACAGCAACTTCAAGAGCCTAGCAGTATTGCTGAGGCTGTTGCTGCTGCCGAACATCGACAGCGAATGCTCGAAGGTATATATAATGACATAACAAACATTTAAAAACTATTTAAAAGTTTAAAACAAAAATAAAAATTAGGAACAAAATGGAAAACAAATTTCAATTTGTATACATGGCGTGTGTTGGAAAAGTAATGTTTCACATAATCATTGTAATTACACTTTGATTTAGATTATTTTTTTTTTACTTCCAAACATTTTACTGTACTTTTTATTCTATTTCTTAAGCACGCTTTTTCGTGCTGTGTTACCAATCCTAATTTAACAGATTGGTTGGCGAAAAGCTAAACTTGCGGTAACTGCGGTAAAGGCCAAGTGGAGCGTGTGTGTTGGCCTCGTTTGGCAGAACTTAATTCCCCCTTGGATTGTACAGCGAACACTCTTTTTAACTCTTTGAGAACATCTCGTCTCGGTTATTAACTATTTATATATTTGTAGCTAATTAGTATGTAAGTGTGCTATTATGGCAATTAAAAAAGAAAAGTGTGAATAAAAATATGTTTGCAGAAAGAACTATATAAAAATGTTAATTATTGCATAGGGGCCAATAAAAAATTTAAAAAAGAAAAGAAAAAAATAAAAATTAAATTCAAAAAGGTAAATTTTAAGGAAAATAAAGCATGATATAAAAGAAAATATAAAAAATTTGATAACATGTAAAAAAAAAGGAAAAATTGAGTGAAGAAAGAACTGTGAAAATGCGTATTTAACACGTTGGCTACCAGTGTATCACCGGTGATCACATCAGAAAACCACCCCCAGGTGCCAGTGTATCACCGGTGATACACGCCTAGGCGCTTAAAATTTAAACAACATTTTAAAATAAAAAAGCAGATGTTCAGATCACAGCTTAAAAGCATGTTCAGATGCGTCGCCAGCATGGCTTTTACTCTAGGTAAAAAATCCCGTTATAATACAAAAAAGCAAAAGTAATTTTGTTCCTGGCACCTGTGAGTGGTTTTTTGTTGTGATCACCGGTGATACACTGGCAGCCAACGTGTTAAAAAGAAAATGAACTACGAAAAGTAAAGAGGAATATAAAAAAATGCATGTGTAGAATGCACTTATGCATGAACTCATAGTAAACCAAAAAAAATAAACAAAAAATATTAAAAAGTGAATAGAGTGCCTACGTAAGATTTTTTTTATACATATATTCATAATCCCATTTTCTATGTACATATATTAAGGGCCTTTTCAAAAAATAATGTCTGTAATCGATTGTGTTGTGCGTCATCTTTGTGCTTCGTTCATGCCATTTTACCCACATTTACTGTTCCAGCAACTTACACGCACATGAATGCCGTGGTGTCTTCATAACCATATGGGCGCAGCTGAGATTTTAACACAACCAAAATTTTTTATCACTAGTGAGCTTCGTTAAAAAGAAAATTGTTTTAAAATATTTAAATATGTTCGCATAAAAGCGAAATATTTTACTAAAATTATAGCTTGTAAAAATTCAAAGCAGCGAACTTAATGTATGGAAATGGTGCATGTGGTATGAAAGTGGGTGTATGGGTGATTAGCACCTAAATGAAAAAAAAAAAAATATATGTATTTTTTTATCCAAAAATATCAATAAACTTATTACATACATACATATGTATAAGCGTGTGCTGATGCGTGTAAAGCCGCGTCAAAAAGAGTGACGCCCAATGAAATGTGAAATAAAGTTGCCAAAAATAAATATTTTTTTTGTTTTGGTCATGTATAAAGCTGTTATTGTATTTAAGCTAATATTTTTGGTCTACTTATCAATAATATTGATTTCATATCTATATATATCAAAATTTCTAAAATAATAAGTTTCCTTTATACAGCTTTCTATATGCCACTAAATCAAAAAAAAAGAAAAAAAAAAACAAGAAATATGCAACAAATGATATAAAAAGTAAATGATAGAACTGTTGTTGATATGCCCGGAAATTTCAAGTGTTAATAGCGTAAATACGTATTCTAAAAAAATTCAGAAAGAGTGTGGGTTGCCGATATAATGGTGTACTGAAGAAATCATTATTCTTATAAGAGTGTATCCCTAAAGAATATGTGCTTATTTGGCACATTACAATCAAATACGCTAATAAGCGTGAAAAAAATATCTTCAAATATATGATTTTTTTCTATCAAAAAAAAGAGTTAATTTTCAAAAATGTGCTGGAAATGTGCAATCAAATGTAAATATTTGCGCATGTGAGTGTATTGCGGGAAGAATCCCAGCAGTATTTGAGGTAAGGAGGTGCATATTCAGTAGAATATTCAGTATGAAAAATACACCGAAACTGAGTTGAAAAATCATGGCTGAAAAAATAACTGAACACGCAGTGAAGACATGAGGTGTATTGAAATATATGCTATGGAAGTTTCCCCTGCGTAGTCAGCCCTTTTTTCATATGGAAACTCTCCCTTCTCGTTCGGCAGTTTTTAGGTAGTTGATTTTCGACGCCACCTATTTCGAAAGCGAAAGTTCAGATTTTGGAACTACATCTCTACTGAATATTCAGTAGGAAATATGTGCTTTTTTCCAGCTGATAAATACTGCTGGGATAAGTCCAATAAAAGATCGTTATAAAGTTTGGTTGAATTGGTCTTTATCAACTGAAATATATGTACATATGTATAATAGAAAAAATAATAATATTGGCATATAAAATTCTTCGCAATATTCTTCGCTGGTAGATCCAGTCTACAAAACCACATTTTGTATACACAACAACAACGACGTTACCAAAAGCGCAACGAACCTAGGCAAAAAGTCAACAACACACTAAATATGCCAACACGCTATTTACGAAATGCGGGGCGAAGCGCCTGCAAATACAAAAGCACACCCAACATGTTGCTTGCCGTATTGGTATGATTTCGTATTACTAAGTTCCATTTATAAAAGGACAAAAGTTAAAAATTGAAAAAAAAAAAAATGAAAAAAATTAAAGAAAAAAATTAAAAATATGTATTGATGCAAAAATATATATTTTTTAAATATAAATAGTATGTTCTTACAAAAATATATATTTTTTACTGCTACACATAGCATATTTTATAATTATACATACATATATTATTAAACATTTCCATTTCATTCATTGATTGCTTTTATTATATAAAAAAAATTTTGTTTCACCAAAACAACGCCACAAAAATTAATTAAAAATTTCTCTTACTACCAATCAACAGATGAAATTGAGAGCCTCAAGCTGGAGCAGGCGCGTCTATCGCAGCAATGCCTCGATGCACAACGTCGTGAAAAAATACTCATGCGCCGTTTGGCCAACAAGGAACAAGAATTTCAGGATTATGTTGTAAGTAGGAAAAAGAAATTAATTATATAAATAGAAAAAAAAAATAAGTAAAAAAAAATAAATAAAAAAAAATAAACGATGGAAAAAAAATAAAAAAAATAAAAGAAAAAAAAAATAAAAAACAATTAGAAATAATAAAAAAACAATAAAAAAGTAAAACAATTAAACTAAAAAAAAATAAAAAAAATAAAAACAAAAAAAAAAATAAAAATAAAAATAAAATAAAGAATAAAAAATAAAACAATTAAAATAAAAAAAAATTAAACAATAAAAATAATAAAAATTAAACCATCAAAATAAAAAAAATAAAAAAAAAATAAAAATAAAATAAATAAACAGAAATAAAACAATTAAAATAAGCAAATTAAAATAAAATAAAAATAAACCTTTAAAATAAAAAAATAAAAAAAGAAAAAATAAAAATAAAAAAGAAAAAAATAAAACAATAAAAACAAAAAAAAAAATAAAAAAAAAAATAAAACAATAAAAACAAAAAAAAAAATAAAAATAAAAAATAAAACCATTAAAATAAAAAAAAATAAAACCATTAAAATAAAAAAAAAATAAAAACAAAAAAAAACAAAAATAAAAATAAAATAAAGAATAAAAAAAAAACAATTAAAATAAAAAATAAAAATTAAAATAAAAAAATTAAAAAAAAATTTAAAAAAAATTAAAATAAAAAAATAAAAAAAAAATTAAAAATTAAAAATAAAAAAATTAACAATAAAAAATAAAAAAAATAAAAAATAAAATATAAAAAAATAATAAAAAATAAAAAAAATTAAAAAAAAATAAAAAAAAAATTAAAATAAAAAAATAAAAAAAAAAATTAAAAATTAAAAATAAAAAAATTAACAATAAAAAATAAAAAAAATAAAAAATAAAAAAAATAAAAAATAAAAAAAATAAAAAATAAAATATAAAAAAATAATAAAAAATAAAAAAATTCACTATTAATTTTCTTTCGAAATATTTTCCAGAGCCAAATTGCTGAATACAAAGCGGCGCAAGCACCTAGCGCAATGGCACTACGTTCCGCCTTGCTTGATCCGGCTGTGAATTTACTTTTTGAAAAGCTTAAGAAGGAGCTCAAAGCTACCAAAGCCAAATTGGAGGAAACGCAAAATGAATTGTCGGCGTGGAAATTTACACCAGACTCCAATACTGGCAAGCGTTTGATTGCCAAATGCCGTTTACTATATCAGGTATGTTATAAGGTTCTAAACTATATGAAAATAATTCTAATTACATTAATTTTCGCACGCTGTAGGAAAATGAGGAATTGGGAAAAATGACGTCCAATGGTCGCTTGGCTAAATTAGAGACTGAATTGGCAATGCAAAAGAGCTTTTGTGAGGAAGTAAAAAAGTCGCAATCGGGTAAGAATAGCAGCATTTGCGCTTTCGAAGCTTTCGCTGTTTCAAAATTTTTGTTTTTAATTTCCTTTACTAATAAATCTCCTCTACTCCCGTTCTCTACAGAGGTTGACGATTTCCTACCCGAACTGGATGAGGATGTTGAAGGCATGCAAAGCACCATATTATTCCTGCAGCAGGAACTCAAAACAACTCGTGATCGTATACAAACATTGGAAAAGGAAAATTTTCAGCTTAAAACTGGCATAACGGACACCAGTGCTGAGTCAAAGGCCGTCGACACTACCGCCACTGACATTAAGGATGGCAAAAATGCAGTAATTAATGGTGCCAATGCCGCCGTCCCAGTCAATATGAAAATTGAGTCTGCCGACAATTGTGCCACAAGCAATTTAAATGCTGCCGTTATGCCCAATAATGCCAACAACATCGCCAACAGCGCTTTGCCAACAACAAGCCATATTGCGCCACAAACACTTGTCAACGAACTGAAATTTAAAGCAGCACCGCGTCCTTTGGCAACGATTGCGGAAGATGTAAGCGCCTTTGACGCTCCCTTTAATGGCAGTGAGGGTGGAAAGCAGCAACCAAAGTCGTTAGAAACTGATAGCAATACTACCAACATACCAGCCGCTGCCACTGCCGCCGCAATCGGTAACAATAACGCCATGCTGCGTACGGTGGCATCGCGCAAACGTAACTATGAATGCAATGAATCGAATCCGAATCCGAATGAGGGACAATGTGCTTTCACGGCTGTAGCACCTGCCATCACCACACCAACACACTTAACTGCGCCACGCACATTGCCACCCAAGAAATCCAAATTACGCCGCTCTTCGGTGCAATCACAGGAAATGAGTAATGAATATGATGCTGGTGGTGCTGTGGTTGGTGGTAGCGGTGGCATGCCCGCAATGGATCCACTCAGCATTGTGGACAATGCCGTTGTTGGTATGGCGAATGAGGAACATCCCAGTGGAATGACAATGGGTGAAGCATCATCCTCGGCGGCGGCGTCGTCGTCGTCCGCGGTTATGGATAGTACGAATGCGGGTGGTGTAGCGTTGCGTATAATGACGCGTAGACGCTCGGTGCGACAACAGCAACAACAACCACCAAATGGCAATATTGTTGGCGATGGTAATCATTAGACAGACGGAGAGAATATAGTTTGGGTTAGGCAAAAGTGCGCATACTGGAGCTGAAATATATGCATATAAATACATTTAGTAATAAATATGTATAAATTTAAAATTCTCATTTTGCATTGTATGTAAAATTAAGAACAAGAAGTAGCTTGTTTTCTAAAAAACAAAAAAAAAAAAACAAAAAAAAAAGATGTAAGGAAATTTAAGCATAATTTAATAATGCTAAGTGAATAAAAAAACTCAAACAATATTTGACAAAACAGAGGAATATAACGTAATTAAATAAATAAAACAAATTATTTTAGTTTATATGCAGATAAAATATAAAAAGTAGCAAACAGAACTACATAAAGAATTTAGCAAAAAAATCAACATTAAATCACTTATTATAAACAGTTCATGTAAAAAAATGTATAGGTATATTATTAAATATACAAACGTACACATTTACATACATATGTTATATGCATAAGCGTTCCTTATATACATACATATTTTGCTTAACATCAATGAACGTTATTGCTTTACATAAACATTTTTAAATGATTAAATTGTGCAAAATTTTTTTACATTCTTTATTGATTTAAATATTTTTTTTTTGTAAAACTAAGTATAGTTTTTAAACTTAAGTATATGTATTTTATTTGCTTAAAGATAACTTTATTCGCATATGAATGTTTAATGAAAAAAACAAACAAACAAACGAAGACAATTCATTGCAAACAGCAGAACAAATTAATATTGTAAATTACAATTGTTTTAAAAAATATAGTTTTTTACTTGCTTATTGAAAATTTTATGAGATTTACATACATAAATGACAACAAAAGCAGCATGTGCTATCTGTATGTTGTTGTTGTTGGCATTAAGTGACCGCTAGCTAAAGCTAAGTATAGAAAAAATAACAAAAAAAAATGTATAAACTTAATTTCTTAATTTGTTCAAAATTAAGCAAATAAATTAACAGGTTTAATATAAAAAATAATCGTTGGATTTCATTTGTAAGGGAAAACGGCATGCGTTTATAGATGCAATGAAGAATTGGGTGAAGAATTATACAATGTGTGTTGCAGGCTTTGTTCAGAAACTCAGTTTGAAGCGCAACCTGAGTTTGTAGTACAAGCTGAGCGTTCATAAACGTAAATTTTGCATGAAGCGTCGCTCATCACAATCATCAAAAAAATAATTACTGCCGCTGTTGCGCTTCATGCTGCGTTTCTGAACATAGCCGCAGTTTACACTGTGGGCAGCTTGAGTTGTAACAAATATTCTAAAAAAAAAACCGAACAAAAGACAGTTGGATAGTTTGTTTTATTTGTGGGTGAAGCGTTTGCGGCGGCTGTAATGCGCTTTGACTGATTGTATTGCATTTTTTTGTAGTAAAAAAGAGGCTAAAACGAATATGTTGCTATTATAGAAGGAAAGCATTTTTCCAGGCCTCTTACAGGCAAAGAAAATTTAAATGCTTTTCAGCTTTGAACCACAAGATCGTTTTATCTCAAAACGGCAATAAACTCAGCTTAAAAACTTCTCAACAGCGTATCAAATTGCTATAACGGCAAAACATTATTGCCGGATATGAATTCCGCTTATTTCTGGAGCCAGTGAAAGGTATTTTTAATGCCGTGATTTAACTTTCTCTCTTGATTCAATTTATTTAAAAAGAAATTCTTAGTTTAGTTAAAAAAAATTCTAGCTAAATTTAGTTTAAAAAAAATTTAAGTGAAGTTCGTCCTCGAACCAACTGAATGAAATGGTCTTTAATGCCGTTTTAATTTCTCAATAAAAAAAAAATAATAATAATAATTCTAATTAAATTTAGCTAAAAAGAAAATTTAATTAAATTCTTTTAATTAATCTTTAATTTAAAAAAATACTGGCAACAAAAAAATATATATATATATATATATATTATAGAAATTAATTTTAAAAATTTTATTTTTTTTAAATCAAACCATCCCAGCAAATTTTATAAAATAAATTTTGACTGAGTTCAAAAATAATACAATAGATAATACTATTTCAATAAAAAGGCCAATAAAAATATATAAAAAATAAATTAAAAAAAATTTAGTTAAATTAAAAAAAAAATGATTTTTTTTAAATAAAACCATCCCCCAAAGCCATTACAACGTAGCCAAGCCAAGTTTACATATGTATACAAATATGTACACAAATATATATATAAATATGTATATATTATAATTCTTTAACGAATAAAATTGTGTATTTACCTAGTTTGTGAAATTAAAATATCCCAATTGTAAATTTTTACAAATCGTCGTACCATACGAAAACTAACATATTTAAAATTTCTGGCGAAAGCTATCAATAAAAAAATTCTGTACGAAAAGTAGAACATTTGGCTTTTGGCCGACGAAAAGTAATAAAATCGAGTTTTGGCTGACGAAAAGTAATAAAATCGACTTTTGGCTGACGAAAAGTATCAGTAATTATATACTGTTTTTACATTAAAATTGTTGTTGTTTAAACAAAATTGATAGTTTTCGTCGGCCAAAACTTGAACCTTTTACTTTTCGTCAGCCACAAAAAATCTGATGTTAGTTTTCGTATGGTACGACGAAATGAAAAAAAAAAAAATCAGCAATCTTCCAATACTTGTTTAACCCCGCAAATGTACATACATATGAATTAATTATGTAAAGGAGAAAAAATGAATAAAATAAAAAAGAAGAAAAAATGAAAGAAAAAAAAAATAAATAGAAAAAAAAGGAAAAGAAAAAAAAAATAAAAGAAATAAAAAAAGAAAAAAAAGAAAAAAAAAAAAAAGAAATCGAACAAAAATAATAAAACAAGAAAAAATATAACAAAAAAAATAAGGAAAATCAAACGAAAAAGCGCCAAGAAAAAAATACTTTTTGGTTGCTTTGTTTTCCAACAGGGTAGGAATACGATGTATTGTGGCAGCATTCTCCGTCATCCTTGTCAAGTTTGGTTTGGAGACAATGCGGTTTCGTTCGAACGAAAAAATACACTGAAGATGGCGCCTAGTAGACAAAACCGGTTTTTTTTCAAACCAAACCAGACAAGGGATGACGGAAAATCGTTCCACAATACAAGAAAAAAAAATAGATTTTTTAAACTTAAAACAGTAACAGATAAAAGTTAAGAAAAAGCTGATAATAAAATAAAACCAACGAACAATTTTTTTGAGATTGCTTTGTAAAAAAAATGTATATGTTATATCCATATGATATTCAAAAATTTACTAATTTAAAAAATAAAAACCTAATTTAGTAATGTATGTATGCATGCATATAGACACATATATACATATATTTCAGCCTTTTGTTAAATAAGTAATACTAAAATAAGTGTAACTAAACGTGCATTATCATTAAACAAAAAGTTCTCATAAAAAGATTAAGCTTAAGTTTAAATTTAAGTTTGACAAATAAGTAGGCAAAAGAGGAAAAAAATAAGTAAAAACTCAAAATAACTAAATTTAATTTATTATCTGCTGAAAATATATACATACACAAAATATGTATGCACATACGTAGAGTGAAAGTCTTATAATTAGAAACGATATGACTACTACATAATTAATCTTAATAATTTTTAACTCTTTTATTTTTTTTTTAATAATACCTAATTGTGAATTTGGCCAAAAATTTGTATAGTGATTTGGTTACTTCATCTATGTAAATTTTATAAATCATAATTGTAAGTATAGCATTTAATTTTTTGTTTTTTTATTTTATGTTTGCAGTGTTTCTAATTATAAGACTTATACTTAAATATTTACTATACATACATTTTTAAATACAACTTTTAATCCTCTATAGCCAAATCAATCACAAAGTTATCATAGCATTCCAAAATAAATTTTTTGCATGCCGAAAAACAACATACCCAAATATTTCGCTAATGAAATTCTAAATTTTTTTAAATTTTACAAAAAAAAAAAAACAAAGGAAAATGTTTAAGACTACATATATTTATAAAAAGAACATTTAAATACATATAAGCAGGCGCATATAAATACTATGTATGTTTAAAGAAAGGAAACTTTATAAACTGACACTCAATAAAAAAAAAATAGTATTTATAAATTAAAAACTAATGGCGTTTTCTTTTCTACGAAAAAATGCTGCCCTCCTATATTCCAATTATTGAAATACGTAACTTGACTTTCTATAAAATGGCTGAATTTGTTGCTAACGGTATCCTCTCACTTTGTTAGAGCTTAATATTCGTTGAAATGACCAAACAAAGCTATAAAATGGCTAAAAAAAATTAAACAGGGCAACATTATTTCGAGAAAAGAAAACGCCATAAATATATGTAGATATGTATGTATGTATAAAGTGAATGAAAATTTGAAGCGTTATGTTGCATAAAAAAAACCTTGTTATTAATGTAAAATACTAATCATATTCACAAGAAATATTAAATTTTACAATAAAAAATCATAAAAAAATATTTAAAATAAATGTTGGTTTTCTTTCCACGCCACGTGCTATAAAAGTTATACATATGTATTAATTTTGGTGAGTTTGCTCAATAGTTGTTTCACCACAACAACACTGTTGTTTGGCACGTGATACAGCTAATGGCCGTTAGCCATGGGTAATGGCGCAATTTTTTTGGCGCTGATACAATAACTCCAGCGCCACTCGTGGCGCCAACTCACGGTACTGGCGCAATAACACCTTTAGCGCAATTGTCATAGAATAATCGATAAATAACATTTTTTCGCTTGTTACTGTTTACCATCCCCGTTTTATTTCTTTTGGCGCAATTCTGCTTACATATACGAGGGCACAATTAATTTAAATTTTCATAATAATTTGGAAACATATTCCGTATATTTGTGAAAATATGCTGGAAATTAGAGTCACTTAGATCACTATCAAGCATATGTACATAATTGTGACGGTGTCATACGTATACATATACTACGGTGCTGTTATTGGCGTTGTGGTTGCGCCATTTTACACTAGCTATATATTGGTGCTGGTGTTAGCGCACGAAATTGAGTCGGTTTTATATTACAAAATTGAGTTGGCGCAATATTGAGTTGGCGCTATATTGGGTTGGCGCTATATTGAGTTGGCGCTATATTGAGTTGGCGCATTTCCCAAATCGGAGTTAGCGCAATAACGCCAGGGTTGGTGTTAGCGCAATTGCGCCGCGCAGCGCAGTGTTACCTCCCAACAAACACTGAGGTTAGTTATCGATTTGAGAATGACTCGAGAACTAGCCTCATTCTCAAACCTCTAACGTTAGAGGACGACTCGAAAATCTATCGAGAATCATAGCGTTCTCAAACAAAAGGGTACCTAATTCTCAAATCGAGAAAATTATAATTCTCGAATCGAATTCTAATGTAGTTCTCTAATGAGATTCTAATCAGAATTTGCAAATACTTCCAATTGAAATGAGAAACAAGGCTTTGTCTCCTTTTACATGATTTTTTCATTGTTTAGATTTTATTAACGCAATATGTGCCTAAATTGCATATGATTTATATATATTGACATGTATATGTTTACCACATTTATAAGAACTGAAATTTAAACAAAATTCAGTCTTATTATTTAAATTAAAGGTACTTCTTGTATCTACTTTTTAATGGAAAACATTGTACTACGGTAATATTAACTTTACCATTTTTTAGTATCTAATTTCAATATATGTATGTATGTATATTCAATATATCACAGAAATATATTGAGAATTGATAAAAGGCGTGAGATTTGGCTCCTTCTCTAATCACTCGCTAATCGAATTCTAGTGTAGTTTTCAACCCTAGTTATCGATTTGAGAATATATAGAGAATTACACTAGTTATCTAAGGTAATCTCGACAAAATTTCTAACGTTAGAGACTGTGTTTGCTGGGCTAGCCATGGGTAATGGCCGGGCATGGGCAAAGAGAGCTCTTTGTGCTGCGAGCGTAAAAAAATGTATACGTACACAAATGCAGAGCATAATTATTTCAGCGAGGAAACGATTCAGTTCGCCTTCAACAGTGATGGAAGCAGGTTGATGCTTTTTTTTTGTCCGTAACAACAGTGGGCGACTGATGTATGAAATTTTTTTAAAATGTTTAATATTGGTTGGGAAATTGATTATTTTTTTATTTTAAATATTCTCAATAGTGTTAAATAGAGCCATTTGAAGTCAAATGAAGTATTATTTTTTATGCCATTTTCAACTCTTTGAAATTGAAAATGGGTTAATTTTTTATGCTTTTATATAGAAATTGCAATTAATTCGAATGTGAATCGAAATAAATCAACATTTATTTTTTATTAAATTTGTATCTACAAACATACCTATTTTTAATATAACCTCTATTTTCATGCTATAAAATCTGATATAATTAAATTTTCATCAACACACGAAGTTACGAAAAAATTTTGAACTTTGCCTCACTGTGCAATTTTAAGCACACTACTACATGCTCACGCTCTCTGCTTGTTCGCTTGTGATGGTGCCCATGCTTGGTAATGGCGCAATTTTTTTGGCGCTGATACAATAACTCCAGCGCCACTCGTGGCGCCAACTCACGGTACTGGCGCAATAACACCTTTAGCGCAATTGTCATGGAATAATGGATAAATAACATTTTTTCGCTTGTTACTGTTCACCATCCCCGTTTTATTTCTTTTGGCGCAATTCTGCTTACATTTACGAGGGCACAATTAATTTAAATTTTCATAATCATTTGGAAACTTAATCCGTATATTTGTGAAAATATGCTGGAAATTAGAGTCACTTAGATCACTATCAAGCATACATAATTGTGACGGTGTCATACGTATACATATACTACGGTGCTGTTATTGGCGTTGTGGTTGCGCCATTTTACACTAGCTATATATTGGTGCTGGTGTTAGCGCACGAAATTGAGTCGGTGTTATATTCCAAAATTGAGTTGGCGCAATATTGAGTTTGCGCAATATTGAGTTGGCGCTATATTGGGTTGGCGCTATATTGAGTTGGCGCTATATTGAGTTGGCGCATTTCCCAAATCGGGGTTAGCGCAATAACGCCAGGGTTGGTGTTAGCTCAATTGCGCCGCGCAGCGCAGTGTTACCCATGCCTAATGGCCGTTAGATGGCGCTGAAAATGAAATTAACCAGAAAACCAGTGTGGCCAGGTTAGCCTTTTCAAGGCTAGATTTGGCCTTTCTTTTTGTTCTTTAGTCTCATTTTTCTCATTTTAGCTTCGTTGCTTTTTTCTAGCCTCTAGCACCATGTTTGCCACTGAGGAAACATTTTTCCTAGCGAAACACCTACCAAAATAGCTTTCAACCTACCATTTTTTTTTTAAATGCGACATTCAACCTATTTGTTTTCGTTTCTGTTATCTTAAGTTTTAATTAAGTTTTTCTTTTAACCGGTTTGGGTTTGGCGTCTTGTTATTTGCTATTGAAAGATACACACATAACATAATGACCAGATGTATCTATGCATACATACATACATATATGGTAATCTTCGTGACGCACCCTGTAGTGTTTTAATCTGTCAAACGTCTTATGGTATCTTATGTTAAAATGAAGACAACTGACTAAGAAAAAGAGAAATTTCATGTGGACTCAGCATTTATTGATACATATTGTGACATTATAAAAAATGGGGTTCAGAAACGCAGCATGAAACGCAACAGCGGCAGTAATTATTTTTTTGATGATTGTGATGAGCGATGCTTCATGCAAAATTTACGTTTATGAACATTCTGCTTGTTCTACAAAAGCGGGTTGCGCTTCAAACTGAGTTTCTGAAAAAAGCCATAGTTTATCTATTGTTATCGTATTTATTTGAACAATAATCGCCCAGTGGTCGAAATTCGACCAACCCTAGTTTTTTTGAATTTCTGTTTACATGAAAATTTCAGATTATGTGGTAGGTACCACGTTTACATTTCCGATACTGAAAGTTTTTATACATTTACTTACTTACTTCCTATACTAATTGCAAATGGCATTCCTGATCAGCGATCAACACAACAACAAAAAGGGGAGCGAAAGCGTACATATACGTATGTATTTATTTAAATAAATAATAGTCATGTATTAGCCAAGAAAATGTGCCTGATATGTGTCCCAACAAGAACAGTCCCTTTAAGTTACGTTTATAATTTTTATATGCAAATGAACAAAACTCAACTAAAAAGAAATTTAAATGGATTTAAAAAAAATGCTGACTTTTTTAGCTTTTCAGCCTTTTCAAAATTTTTTTGTGCCAAATTAGCCTCACTTTCTATCATCACACCTGGCCACACTGCTGAATAGTTGTTTCATATATCTGTGCACTTCTTTTACATTTAGCATTTCTCTATCAGCATGGTTTTTTGTTAGTCAAATGTTTTAAAAATAATAATTATTTGCAATTCCAGGTAATTGTTATGTGTTGTAGGAGACGGGCGACGTCTGCTGACATAAGACATTTGTTTCTCTTACTCATACCAAAAAGACAAACAAAGTACATAAACAAATATACCCGATATGGGTATGTATGCTGGCAGGGCCGTGCGCAGGAATTAGCCTTGGGGGGGGTTTAATTTTGGTTTGCATTCGCATACATTTTTCGCTAAGATAAACATATTTGCTGAAACAGATATCCAGACCCATACATCATAAATTTAAATGTTCTCTAACTTTTCTGAAACTGCATACTCTGATGCTTAAAATTATACCCAAGAAATTTTTTTGGTTGTAAAAATTTTTCTGTATTTGATAGAGAATTTGTGATATGGTGGCATATTATTCGCACTTTTATGAATTATTGTACTAATTTTGTCAAAAATTATGAGTCAAGATTCAATGCAAAATTTATAAACTGTGTTTTGAAAATTTTTGCAAAATCACCACCCCGCCCCCCCCGTGCGCACGGCCCTGTATGCTGGCGACGCGATAAAAGCTAGCTACGCAAACTCATGTGAACACATGTGTTTATGCAACACTAATTAGTATTATTAATTATTATTAAATAAACACTTTTTTAGTATTTTGTGAACAATTTTTTTGGTATAAAAGGGGGCGAACTGCTTTAAGAAACCAAAGTTAAAGTCTATAACCGACTGTATCTGTATCGTAATTAAAATGCAAATTATAACAGTTTTTTTAACTGTCCTTGTGGCTTCATTGCTGTTGGCGCAAAAGGCTTCTGCTAAGGACAATGCAAATGCGGCAGAAGTAAGTGCACCTACTGCCAAAGCTTTCGGCACTGCTGTGGACGCTGAATATAAAAAACCAACCAATGTCGTTGGTGAAATCGGTTATCGTTCACTAGGTTCTGGTTCAGGATCAGGGTCGCCACCAGTCAAAAATCCTCCCTCTCCTGGCATACGCCGCCTTACCCGTAGTAAAGGCGGACGTCTTGTACTGAATCCTAGAGAGGGTCCGCCCCCAGCAAAAAAACCCAGGCTTCATTAAAAGTTCAATCGGAATATGAAGAGAAATATGGCATGACCGCTTACAACAGAAAAGTATCCTTAAAATATTTAAAATTAATTTCATAGCTGCAAGAGCTTGAATTTAAACATTTTCCAGTTGTTATAAATATACTTAATGTACATACATATCTAATAAATAGCCTTGCAACCTCATTTGTTGAATTTATTATTTAATTTTGATTAGAACCATGATTCAAATAAACAAGATTGTGCACTCAGCCATATTCAGCAAAATATTCATTAGTGAGACTGGGTTCATTTTGGTCAGTAAGTCATCAACTACGTTATCGGCGACAAGGAAAATTTGAAAACATGCAAAAAATACCTTTATTGAACTATTATTCACACAAATAAATACGCGGCACTTCATTTTCCTTTATTTAAAATAGTTATTTTTAAGCTAAATTTCACATTTATCGCACACGATCTTTAGTTTTTAGATAACCAGAAACGAAACTGGGTGAAAGAGAATTTGTGCTACTACGTTACTAAGTCAGCTGATTCTGTCAAATTTTGGATGAACGCATAGCGGGACCGCTGAATGCACAATCTGGTTATTTGTTAATTCATGGGTAAATATCGTAAGTGCATTAGGGTGGTCCCTAATCATAGATGACGTTGACAATATAAGATGTAAAATTTGTCTCGATACAATTGGTAACCACCCTAATTGTTTCATTAATAAAATTCACCCACCCCATTTGTGCACTGGGCGCCTTTTGATGCACTTACACGTGAAAAAAAAATAAGAATTGTTACGGCTCATGATTTCCTCAAGCAAAACAAGAAGAAGAAACGCCCTATTAAAGACTATATACCGGTTCGGATGCGTACATTCTCGGTAGAGTTTTTTATAAAAAACTGTTTACAATTATGGCGCGTTTTACTCGTATAAAAAAATTTCTTTCAAAATTAGAGACGATTAACAAATGAAACATTTTGTTCTGTATTTATGTTTACTCTCTTTTTCATAAATACAGCTGTTCTTATTAAATGTTACAAATAACATGGTTTTAAATGATTTAAAAAAAATTAATGAAGTTAGGAAATAGTAGAATTGTAAGTATGTATGGATATCCATACATAAGTACGTACATACATTTGTATGTACATATGTATACCGGCTAAAGAAAAGCAAACTATAGTCTTTAAGCAAATATACAAACATAGTTAGTGGTGCAAATTTTAATTTGGCCTGCAACTGCCCAGTCTACATCCAAACATAAGTAGGCTCAGAGTTCTAAAAAGTTAGCCTTAGCCAGTACCTAATAACAAACATTAAAAATTCAAACGGTATATTGAGAGCTATATAGAGATATGGCAAGGCCGCTTACGGCATAAAATTAACAGTTCAGTTTCTTATTTTTCTTTTTTAATAATTTTTATTTATTTTTAAGAATTCTGCGCATTTTAATTATCAAATATAAAAAAATTAATTAATATTTTTAACATTTATACATACATACCAACAATGTGATGCTCACGGCCATAGATAGTTAATCCGATGTCATATTTAATTTTTTGACTTTTAATCGAAAAAGTAAAAAAATATCCCTTAAGTTTTGACTCTTATTTTTTAAGTCAAATATGACGCAGATACCAATAGTCACTGGTATAGCCCAATTTGGCATTTTATTTTTGACTTAAAAAATAAGATAAAAGTCAGATTGGCCTAGACCAATAACTATTGGCATCCAGAGGCGGATTATCCCTAAGGCAAACTAGGCACTTGCCTAGGGGCGCGTAGTTACAAGGGGCGCGCGAGCTCAGAATTTTTAAACAAATAAAGAAAATAACATATCGACGATTAAGAATTACAGCTGATCTATAATAGATAAATCGATTATATTGCACAAGCATCGATATATAGTGCAATATTGCGCGTTTGCTGCGTCGTCAGGCTTGCCAGTACTGGCGATTTGTCGCCAAATTGGCGATTTTTTACAAACTTTGGCGACCAATTTATGAAAATTGGCGATAGCGACTTTTTTGGCGATTATCAAAATATTAGATTATATTAATAAAAAAGCAATTACTTTTTCCAGCCTTTTCCTCAAATTTTGAAAGTTTCTTCATACAAATTTTTGTCAAATTACAAAAAATTTGAGAAATAGCAATTGCTTTTTGTTTATTAATACGACCCATTATCTCCACTTTGCCAATAAATCTTACGATATGTAGAGATCTATTGAGAAAATAAATATATACTACATACTCTGGCAACCATTTTCTGCACACTTGAGTGCAAACCAAAATTTTGGTCTGCACACTCGCCTATCCACAATACGACGGTCTGTACAACTTTGACACCCTACGGGACAGTGAGCTTCAGCTGACACCGCACGTGCTGTTCATCGCTGACATATGTTTTGTGCATCGTCGACAGCACTTTCTTAAGGGCCTTGTGAGAAAAGTGAGCCTGGCTTTGCGTACGTGTGATCTTGCATCACCTTCTCTCTTATGTACTTTGGCTATCTATTCAAAATAGGTTTGTCTCTTTTACTCCAATCACAAGTGATCAAAAACAATAGCACTCTAGTTAGCAGCATAGTTTATATCTATAAGTTGCGACACTCTCAGCTGATCGTTTGGCATGTTGTGCCTGTCACCATGTAGTGCTGTGCAAAAGTTACAAAAAAAAAATTGAAATGAATTTTGAAATCGTTAAATCTTTAAAATTATTGGGTGAGGCTGTGTGCCAATCGGTAACATTTTTCTCTATGGGAAAATGAGGTAGAAAATTTTACCATGTTGAGATAAAAAACACAATTTTGCTGTGCCAAACGGAATAGAAAATTTTGACAGTTACAAAGATAAATTTTTGGGCGAAAACGGACAACGAAACAATTTTAAAACGTAAAATGAATGTAATTGTTGATGGCAATATTGATGGAAACAGAAGAAATGTATTCATGTAATCATCTCATGTTATTTTGTTTTTAAATATTTGTGTTACTTGTATGTATGTAATTACAAAATGTCAAAATTTTACCTAGCCCATTGAGCTAGGTAAAATTATGACACTAGAATTCACCACGAATACTGCCAAAATTTTACTCCCTTATGTCAAAATTTCATTTTTTCTACCGATTGGCACACAGCCTGAATTGAATTTGTAATGCTATATTTGTAGCAATAATAACAAAAAATTAACATATTTTTGAGTTTTAATTGATTTTATTAGGAATTTTGGCAATTTTCTTGTGAAGATTTTGCTACGTTTGAATACAACACTGTGGTCGATTCTTCTTCATATTTGGTTTATTTAGTTTCCCATTCTCCCATTGACACATAATGTGCCTGTCACTTTTTGCAACAACAATTCCCATGGTTGAAATTTGTTTTGATGGGAATACAGTGAGTCACAGTGAAATTGAGCCATCATTTATTCAGAAATTTTTATTATTAAATATCTTTGTTAACAATTACTTGACTTTCCTAATCTTTTTGCGACGGAAAACTTTCAACAACATGCCAGAAATTATGAAAAACAAAAACATACACATATATACGCGTCACAATCAAAGTAAGCTTTCTGGCAACTCCAATTTAAATACTTAAGGTTTCTCTCTAGAACACCGATTATTATTTTTCTCTTATATATTTTTACAGTTCACATTTTACATTATATTTTAATTATATAAAAAAAAAAAACCAGATCGGGCAATTTTCCTCCGTTTTTAAAAGGTGTACTTATCATGCAACATACGCTAGAGCGCGTAAAAATTGTGTTTCGTTAGTTGAACAAAACACATTGCTTGCTAATAAAATTTGTATTATATTTAATTCAAGTGCGCCAACAGATGCATTAGTTGTATTTTTGATGTCAATGTGCAAAGATGGGCCGACAAACAAGTTTAGATATTACGGATAGAGTAATTGAACTGTTGAAACAAGGCAAAAATTCTAAAAATGGTTGATTTGGATTCTACTGGCTTAATAATGCTTCCCCCAATCATTTTTTTCTCGATATCTGCAATGTACAGACATCGACCTGTTACAATTTTATTATATGTAGAGATTAACAAATTATCTAAGCTTTTACATCATCTATATCTACATCTACACTAATATTATAAAGACGAAAGATTTTGAATGTTAGGGTGTAAAACAACTAGGTAGTTAAAATTTATAGTATTATGATGGCCATTTATGGTCGGTACAGGGGCGCCGAGAAAGTGGCTGCCTAGGGCGCTCTGGACCTTTAATCCGCCACTGTTGGCATCTGAGTCATATTTGGTGTGTGGGTCAATGCGAATACCAATACAGAAGCGAATACGAATACCGAATATGCATATGAATATGTATGAATATGAGTATGAAAAGTGTATGGTAGTGATGGGCGAGTCCGAGATGTTTTATTCGATTCTCTCGATTGTTGAAAGACCTCGAATGCTCTCGATGGTTTTCATCCGTATTCGAGTCAAGTCGTAAATGGCCGTCAGTCGAAACAATCGCTAAAAAATCTCGGACTCGCCAACGATTCTTCTCGTTTTCAAAGCAACCCTACATCCCGCACTCGCTGCAAAAAATACATAATATTTTTTGTTGTGGCTTGAATATTAAAATTGCTTTAAAAAACATACAGAGTGGTACAAATCTATTGCCGTTGTTGCTGCTCGTAAAATTCATTTGTTTCGTAAGCGTCTTACTTCAGAAATTTTATTAATTTATTAATGTTTAATTAATTAATTATGTATTATTATTATGCACGACACTCTTTAGTTGTGATTGCAAAAATGTAGCGTCTATATATAGCATATTTTACAATTGGGTTCATTTATTTATGTATTTGCCTCTTTTCCATTAAAAATCCTACTTTCTTCATCAACAACACCCACTCAGTTTGTTTTATCAAACAAAGCATATCATCAAAACAACAGCCGGCCCGCCGACTCGGAACAATCGCAAAAACATCTCGCTTGTGTAGTCAAATTTTCATCGAAACAACCTCCGACTCGGCGACTCGGAATAATCGCAAAAACATCTCGAGGAGCGAGTCAACTTTTGACTCGATTGTGATTTTGCAACGATGGCGATTCTCTCGATTGTCTAAACATCTTGGACCCGCCCATCACTAGTGTATGGAGGCGTATAAGAGTACAGAATACGAATACCGAATACCGAATACTGTATACCGTAAACGAATACTGAATACCGTAAACGAATACCGTATACCGAATATCGTATTTCGCATACAGAATAATGAATGCGGAATAACTTATACTGCATACCGAAAACCGTATTCAGTATACGCTATTAGATATACCGTATACTGTATTCGGTATATTCAGTATACGATATCCGGTATACGGTAGTCGGTATAGCGTATACGGTATGAAAAAGTATAGAGGGTTCACAAAAATGAATTTAGTTAATTTTTCCATTTTTCTTGAACTGTGTTTGTTGTTGTGTTGTTATAATAAATTCGAAAATTCCATAGAAACTAAACACTTTTGCAATTAAAGCCTAGTACTAAGTTCACAGCCGTGAAATTTCGCCAGCAACATGCATTTATTTTGCCGTGAAATGTTTCAAGAAAAATTTTTTGTCAAATAAGAATAAATGCCAAAACGAAAACTGAGCAAATATAAAAAGAAAAAGTTTGGAGCATCGCCTCAGAACCAACTTTCAAATTTTGGCCAATAAAAAATTTTTATACAAAATATAAATTTCAATTTCAACAAATGTCGCTTCACACTCGAAAATAAATGGCATTGTATATTTAAATTGGTGTGAAAAAATGTTGCTAGCATAATGTTGCTAGCATGTTGCGCAACGTTTTCACGACAGGAACTGAGAACAACTTTGTCGTGAAATATCTGAAATATATGTTGGGGGAGCCGGGTGATGTCTGCTGACATAAGAAAATTGTTTTTCCTTTCATACCAAAATAAAAAACAAGCTAACGAAATATATGTATTTAGTTGTTGACCGATTGAACCGAGCTATGCAAATTCATGTGAACTCGATTGAACCTAACCGTATACGCTTATGCCACACTAATTAGTATTTCCAGGAAAACAAGTTTTTATATTAAATAAACGTCTTTTAATAGATTTATTGAAATCCCGTGTGGAATTTAAAGAAATTTAAATAAAAAAACCACCTTTTATTTGCATTTCTGTCATTGAATTTTTGGTATAAAAGGGGGCGAACGGCATAAAGACACCAAAGTTAAAGTTTATAAACGATTGTACATACATATGTATGTATATCGCAATTAAAATGAAAGTTCTAAAAATGTTTCTAACTGTTCTTGTGGCTTCAATCCTGTTGGCTCAAAAGGCTGCTGCTAAGGCCGACAATGCAAATGCTGCAGAAGTAAGCCCATCTACTTCCAAAGCTTTCGGCACTGCTGTGTACGCTAAATATAAAAAACGAACGGACATCGTTGGTGAAATTGGTTATCGTTCCTCAGGTTCAAGCTCAGGACAACCTATGTCACCCAGAAAACCTCCGCTTTCCGGTTCACGCCCCAAACCGAAAGTAGGGAATGGACGACGTAGCCGTAGTCGTAGTCCTGAAGGCAGAGGATGGAATCAGAATCCGCCTGCAAAGGCCCAGCCTCCACCCAAGAATAAGTAGGGCTAGGGTTTCAACAAGGTTAGCCTTCGCCAGTACGCAATAACAAACCTTAAAAATTCAAACGGTATATTGAGAGCTATATAGAGATATGACATGGATGCATGCGGCATAAAATTAACAGCTCAGTTTTTAATTCTTCTTTTTTTAATATTTCTTTATTTATTCTTAATAACTTTTCAGATTTTAAATATCAAAATTAAAAAAATTAAATTATAAATTTTTCTTCTTTTCTAAAAATATACATTTTTATTTGTATGTGGTTTAAACCTATATTTTATTATTAGCAATCGAAAAAAAATTCTAAAAAATAAAATCGTTTTCAAAACAGAAAATTGCATCTTTCCATCGTTGTGTGTGTATCTTTTAAAAGGCAGTGTTGTTTTTCTTTGCTGTGGCTGTGGTTGTAGCTTTTTATCTATATTTACATTTATTTATGTAGCATTTCTCATTTAAGTGTATTTGCGTGTGTAAAAATGTAATTCAGGCGTCTCCAAACGGCAATACCACGACGACTCATATCTAATACTTGTAACCACCACCCGGTCGACCACCCGGACCTTGCGGATATTGCGGCTCACCCTCGTAACTCACATCCGCATGATAGCCAGTCTTCCAATCGGCCGTATAACGAACAATTTGCGTTCGGCCATCCGGCAAGGCGACACGATATTCACCAGTCACCACATCACCATTGCTGGTTGCCTTGTGGGCGTAGTCGTTATTGGTAGCGACATCGTTAACGGAGTACTCGAAATTGTATGGCATGCCGGGTACGTGAACGTGACCCTGTGTAATGGAGGGAAGAAGAAGATCAAAGAGAGTGATTAAAATTAATTAAAGCCACTAATAAGGAAGTTTTCGCTAAATAGTTTTGTTTTTTTTTGTTAGCGAATTTTCTGCTACTTACTGGTTCGCCAGGTCCTGGTCCGGCCGAAGGACGTTGTGGACGTTGTGGGGCTGGTGGACGTGGGCCGGGACCGCTAGGTGAGCCAGGGCGCTGAAAAGAATAATAAGAAAAAAGTGGAGAGTTGTAAATAAAATAAAGCAAAATAAATTAAATAAAATTAAAATTAAATGAAATAAAAAATAATAATAAAAAAATAAAAAATAAAAAAAGTAAATTAAAAAAAAAAATAAAGTAAAGTAAAATAAAATTAAGTAGAATAAAATTAAATGAAATGAAAGGCAAATAAAATAAAATAAAATAAAATAAAATAAAATAAAATAAAATGAGTCAAATAAAACAAAATAAAATAAAATAAAATCAAGTAAAATAAAACAAAATAAATTAAAATTAAAAAATAAAAATACAATAAAACAATATAAAAAGTAAAATAAAATAAGAGAAAAAATAAAATAAAATACAGTAAAGAAAGAGAAATGAAATAAAAAAAAAAAAATAAAAAAAAAAAAAATATAAAAAAAAATGAAAAATTCAATGAAATAAATTAAAATATAAAAGTAAAATAGAATCAAATAAAACAAAATAAAATAAAATAAAATAAAATACAATTAAAGAAAATAAAAAAAAGATTAAATGAAATAAATTAAAGTAATAAAGTAAAATAGAATAAAATAAAATAAAACAAAATAAAATAAAATAAAATAAAATACATAAAATTAAATAAAATAAAATAAAATCAAATAAAGTAAAATAAAGTAAAATAAAATAAAATAAAAAAAATATAAATAAATTAAAATAATATAAAAAAGTAAAATAAAAAAGTAAAAATAAAATAAAACAATATAAAAAAAAGTAAAATAAAATAAAAAAAAATTAAATTAAATTAAAAGAAAAAATAAAATAAAATAAAATAAAATACAGTAAAGAAAGAGAAATGAAATAAAAATGAAAAAAAAAAAAAAATATAAAAAAAATAAAAAAATTAAATGAAATAAATTAAAATATAAAAGTAAAATAGAATCAAATAAAAAAAAATAAAATAAAATAAAATAAAATAAAATAAAATAAAATAAAATAAAGTAAAATAAAATAAAATAAAAAAAAATACAATTAAAGAAAATAAAAAAATAATGTAAAGTAAAAGAAAAAAAATATATAAAATATAAAAAATAAAGAAAAAAATAAAAACAATGAAATGAAATAAATTAAAATAAAATAAAATTAGGTAAAATAGGATTAAATAAAATAAAAAAAAATAAAATGAAATAAAATAAAATAAAGTAAAATAAAATAAAATAAAATCAAATAAAATAAAATAATATAAAATTAAATAAAGTAAAATAAAATAAAAAAATACAAATAAAATATAAAAAAAAAATAAAGTAAAAGAAAAAATAAAATAAAACAAAATAAAATAAAATATAGGAAAAGATGAAATAAAAAAAAATAAAAAAAAAATAAAATAACATAAAACAAAACAAAATCGCTTCAAAATGAAAAGTAAGAAGCCATTTTTCCATGTTTTTTACACGAACCAAACCCACTCATCCAAACGCACTCACTCGCTAAAAACCTTAGTAACCAACAAGTCGAATTATGTCGCAGGCGAGCAAACAATCCAATTGCCGATTGTTATTTCATGTTTGAAACAAATTCTCGACAATTAAAAATGCAAAAGCAAACTGCGACAAAAGCCAAAATGCAAAACAAAAAAAAAAAAACAAAATGCAACAAAAACCAAAATGCAACAAAAACATGCACTTACGGGAGTGTAGAACTTAAAACATGAACTGAAAGAAGAAGAGAACGCAGCGGAAAATAAAATTTTTTTGTTGTTGGAATTTTTGACTATGGTTGCTTTTTTGTTTTTGCTCCACCAGCAATCTAATTCCGAGGTGCGGCATTGCACACACGAAAAGAATGCCGACATGGTATTTTGTAGGTTTTCTAGCCTAGGGAACGTTTGCTAGTCTGGTAACAGCAGGAAGAAGAAGAAGAATGCAATTGCAAAGTGATGCATATTTGCTGTTGGCGCTTGTAGGCAGCAGGTGGGAAGTTAGGTGAGTATGTATGTAGTAGGAAGGTAGCAGTTTGCACCACAGGCCAGCACGATCGCATGGCGGCGGCGGCGACGCTGGCATCAGCTTGCATTGCAGTTGGCAACATGCTGCAAATGCTCTTTTTTTCTTCTTGTTGTTGCTGTACATGTAATTGTCTCGCAGCGTGGCAGAAAACCAACAAGTACGAGTACAATTGACGACTGTTCCGTTTTGCTGTTGCTTCAGCTCTCAGTCAACAGCAATTCACCAACAGGTAGTCGAGTCAAGCTGTGATTGCTCTTCGCTCGTTGCTGCATTCGTTTGCCAATGCTTCGTGGGCCATTTGACTGTTTGTCGGAGGTTGATTTTGCTAACTAATCGTCGGGTAGTCTGTTTGGCTACAGCTCTTTTGCGATTGTCGCTTGTTAATTGCAAGTTTTTATTGCATTTATAATTCACGGAAGCTATACCCAGTAGTGCTTATAGTCTCAACTTTTGGTTCATTGGCCTTAATGATGCCTTTCGAGTGAAGAAAAAAGCTCGAAGAAGGAAAAGGTAGCAAAAATTTATGCTTGTTGTCTATGACATGCCCCCCTTATATGTACATATGTATATCAAATTGTCCGTAAGACCTTGAAACGCTACGGTCATCTTGACTGATAAAAGAAGTGAATGTACGCAGAGCCATTTTTACTGTTCCTTTCGCTACTCAAGTCAAGTCCATTCGAATGTTCTTCTTCTTCTTGATTGGCGCTTAACCGTCTAGACGATTCTGGCCGAGTCCAACAGAGCGCGCCAATTGCTTCTGTTTCGTGCAGCATGGCGCCACTTGGGAACACCTAGGGAGGCAGCATCGCTGTCCACCTGATTTTCCCAACGCAGTGGAGGTCTCCCTTTTCTTTTGCGTTCAGCGGGTTTCGATAGAAATGCTTTCTTGGCCGGAGCGCCTTCGTCCATTCTCACGACATGACCTGCCCAACGCAGCCGCTGGATCTTTATTCGCTGAACAATGTCGATGTCTGTGTAAAGCTCGTACAGCTCATCGTTAAATCTCCGTCGATACTCGCCCACGCCAACGCGCAAAGGTCCATAAATCTTACGAAGAACTTTTCTCTCGAATACACCAAGTGCCATCTCATCTGATTTTGAAATTGTCCATGCTTCTGCGCCGTACATGAGGACTGGAACGATGAGCGTCCTGTAGAGTGTGATTTTTGTTTGTCGAGAGAGGACTTTACTTTTCAGTTGCCTACTTAGTCCGAAGTAGCATTTATTGGCAAGCGTGATTCTTCGTTGGATCTCCGTGCTGACATCATTCTTGGTGTTAATGCTGGTTCCCAAATAGACGAAGTCCTTAACAGTTTCGAATTTGTAGCTATCAACATTGACGTGGCTGCCAAGGCGTGCTGTTTCTTTGTGTGATGACAGGAGGTACTTCGTCTTGTCCTCGTTAACCGCCAAACCCATTTTCTCAGCCTCTTTATCCAGCTTGGAGAAGGCAGAACATACGGCGCGAGTGTTAGTGCCAATGATGTCGATATCATCGGCGTACGCCAGCAGTTGTACACTCTTGTGGTATAGAATGCTTCCTGTATGGTTAAGTTCTGCAGCTCGTATTATCTTTTCCAGCATCAAATTGAAGAAGTCACACGAAAGGGAGTCACCTTGTCTGAAACCTCGTTTGGTCTCGAACGGTTCGGAGAGGTCCTTCCCAATTCTGACGGAGCTGGTGGTGTTAGTCAGCGTCATTTGGCATAGCCGTATAAGTTTTGCAGGGAAACCAAATTCAGACATTGCGGCATATAGGCAATTCCTATTCGTGCTATCAAAAGCGGCTTTAAAATCGACAAAGAGATGGTGTTTGTCGGTTCCTTTTTCATGGGTTTTTTCCAGTATTTGGCGTATTGTGAAGATCTGGTCGATGGTAGATTTACCAGGTCTGAAGCCACACTGATAAGGTCCAATCAGCTTGTTGACGGTGGGCTTCAGTCTTTCGCACAATACACTTGCTAAGACCTTATATGCGATATTCAGGAGGCTTATCCCACGATAATTGGCGCGTACTGTGGAGTCTCCTTTTTTGTGGATTGGACAGAGCACACTTAAGTTCCAGTCGTCGGGCATGCGCTCGTCCGACCATATTCTGCATAGGAGTTGATGCATGCTCCTTATCAACTCTTCGCCACCATGTTTGAATAGCTCGGCTGGCAAACCGTCAGCGCCCGGGGCCTTGTTATTTTTAAGCCGAGACATTGCTATTCGCACTTCGTCATGATCGGGTGGTGGAACATGCCTACCATTATCTCCGTCGTAGCCCTGTAGGCGGCGTTCTTTCTTTCCGAGGCATCGCGACATTCCTTGTCGTACCAGGTGTTTTTGCGAGCTCGCTTGTATCCTATAGATTCCTCAGCGGCGATACGAAGTGAACGAGCGATGTGTTCCCATTCCTCAGATACATCGTTTGGTGAAGGATTGCTCTCAGAGAGCAGGAGTGAGAGCCGAGTGGTGTATTCATTGGCTGTCTGCGTCATGTGCAGCCTTTCGACTTCAAACTTTCCTTGCTGTCCTGTTGGCACATTCTTTGCTGCACAGAGCCGGGTGCGTACCTTGGCTGCTACAAGATAGTGGTCGGAGTCGACATTGGGACCACGGATTGTGCGCACATCTAGGATGCTGGAGCTGTGTCTGCCATCGATCATGACGTGATCAATTTGATTTCGTGTTTTTCGATCAGGGGACAGCCATGTGGCTTGGTGTATTTTTTTTGTGCTGGAATCTGGTACTGCTAATGACCATGTTTCGTGACCCGGCGAAGTCGATCAGCCTCGTCCCATTGGGACTGGTTACGTCGTGGAGACTGAATTTTCCGACTGTGCTGCCAAAGATACCTTCCTTACCCACCCTGGCATTAAAATCGCCAAGCACAATCTTAATGTCGTGACGGGGGCAGCGGTCGTAGGCATGCTCTAACTGCTCATAAAAAGTGTCTTTGATCGCATCGTCCTTCTCTTGCGTCGGGGCGTGGGCGCAGATGAGAGATATGTTGAAGAATCTCGCTTTGATGCGGATCGTGGCTAGACGCTCGTTCACTGGCGTGAACGACAGTACTCGGCGGCTGAGTCTCTTTCCCACCACAAAACCAACACCAAATATACGCTCCTCTGCATGGCCACTGTAATATATAGCGCAAGGCCCGCATTTCTTCTTGCCTTGCCCCTTCCACCGCATCTCTTGTATGGCGGTGATGTCAGCTTTCACTCTTCCGAGGACATCAACCAGCTGGGCAGAGGCACCTTCCCAATTAAGGGTCCGGACGTTCCAGGTGCATACCCTCAAATCATAGTCCTTTAAACGTTTGCCATGGTGGTCAATAAAAAGAGGTGGTCTCATCCGAGGCATTGTTGGATTTTTCATTGGATAGGATTTTTTACGTGGTGGGTCCCAAGCCCGACGCACAACCCGCCCTGCGGGAGTTGTATATTGTTATACGTTTATATAGCGAGCCGCTTGCTCCAAGACAGACGCCCGCTCGCAGCCGCACCTTCTGGTGAACAGACGCTGCAGTTATTCCCCTCAACAAGCCCTTAAACCGAATATGTCGGAGAGGCCTTGTCGAGTTGTCGCCTTCTCACTTTAGTTCACCACCAAACGGGTGTTCGGTGGCTATCCAGAGGACACTGCGCGGAAGTCGTGAGCTGCTTGCTCCGCATGCAGAAGAATCGCTCTGGCCAACCCCAGGTGGATGGCAGTCAGAAGCTTTCCCCACTTACGTGGACTTCTACACACGGAGCCATAACATTCCTATGTTACAGGGTTGATATTTTGATATACATATATTTGCTACTTATTCAAGAGTTGGCCACAGTATGTATCTTCAATTCTTAACAGCAACTGCAACCTGCAACTGGGTATGTGTATTTAATTCGTTTTCTTTCTAAACTTGTCTGCATTTTATTCATTGTTTCTTGTTTTTTTTTTTTGTTTTTCTAAGCACTTGCTGCCACTTGTTGTAGTTGTTATTGCAACACTTTTGTGCCGCTTTGGTCGCTTTAATTTAAAGTTCAAGAGTTTTTGTGGCACGTCCGACGTGATGTGCGCGAGCAATGATGCGGCTCGTTTGCTTGTCTTTACTGTAGTTGTTATTGGCAACTGTTGTTGTTGCTGATTTTTATGTAATTGTTTTTGCTGCTGCTTTTTTGCATTTGTTGTTGCTGCTGTTTTTTTTTGCAATCTTTGTTGTTTTTGCTTTTTGCTATCTTTGTTGTTGTTGCTTTTTATTTTTTTTTGAAAATTTAGTTGCTTTTATTTTGCATTTGTTTTTGTTTTTGTTGTAGTTGTCATTTGCTTTGCTCCTCATACACATGAGTGTAGCTGACATTTGGCGTCGCTGTGCATATCGAACGAGTTATCGTTTCTTCTTTTTTATACATAAGAAAAAAAGATAAAAAAAAAATACAACAACAACAGAAATAATTTTCACGTTCACCTTCATTTCGCACTTAACTAACTTTTTTTTGTAGACGAAGCAGAAGAATTTCAAAATTTTTGCTCTTTGTGTTTTTGTTTAGCAAATTCTTTTGTTTTCCGATTTTTTTTTTAAATTTTACTTCATTTCCTTCGCTTTTTCGTTTTTTTTTTGTTTTCTCTTTATCCATCACTTGTTCATCTTTGGCGCTTTTGAAAATTTTTCTCCGTTTTTTTTTTTAATTTTCTTTATTTTTTCCAATTTTACTGTTCTTGTTTTGTTCTAGTTTTTGCATTTGTTCTTGCAGCTTTTTATTCTTCTAACTTCTTTTCCTTTCGTTTTAAATTTTTTTCCATCAATGCTTTTTGCGTTGCTTTTTTCCTCTTCTTATTCTTCTTCTGCTTTGATCGCACCCAAGTTGCAATGTCGAAAAGTTCAAAAAACGTGCCACAAGCAATTTTTAAAGTACGATAATTGTTGTAGTTGCATAAGTACATATGTATGCATGTATGTATGTACAGCAGACGATTTTGTTGTTGTTGGTTTTTGTTGCCACAGTTGTTGCTGGCACTGCTCTAGTGACTGTTAAAAAGGTCGAAAGTGTTTGAGATAAAGAAGTGTTCCAGTGCAAAAAAAAAAAAAATATTTCAACAAAAATTTAGGTGTGAACCTAACTTATTAAAAGAAACTAAAGCAAATGTATGGTCACAAGATGCCCAAGATGGAAAAAACATAATCTTCGGGAATTGAAAAAAAGGTTAAAGCCAGTGCTCCAACACAGAAGCACGTTAATTATCATACCTTTTTGGTGGACACACAATACAGTTATTGCCCTCGTAAGACATCAAATCGAATATGTCGCAGTTGTCCCAAGTTTCTTGACTGCTCACTTTAGCTCACCGTCTAAAGTGCGTACAGCGGTTCTTGTTCTTTTAAATTGGCGTGTAATCATCTAGACGATATTGACCGAGTCCAATAAAGCGCGCCAGTTATTTCGGTTTTAGTTATGGCGTTTTCTTTTCTACGAAAAAATGTTGCCCTCCTATATCCCAATTATCGAATTACGTATCCTGACTTTCTAAAATATGGCTTAATTTGTAGATAAGGGTGCCCTCTTACTTAGTTAGAGGTCAATATTTGGTGAAAGGACCATACAAACTTACAAAATGGCTAAGAAAATCAAAAAGGGCAACATTATTTCGAGAAAAGAAAACGCCATTAGTTAGCCTTCACCTGATGTTCCCGACTACTCAAAATGCTATCTCATCTGATTTTGACATCGTCCATGCTTTTGTGTTGTACATGAGCGCTGGAGCGATGAGCGTCCTGTAGAGCGTGATTTTTATTCGTCGACAGAGGAATTTACTTTTCAATTGGCTACTTGGTCCAGTTAGCTACTTAGCGGTTACCTAGACGAAACTTGGCCATAAAATGCGACAGCTGCTTAAACTACATGAAAAAACCGATTCGGCTATCACAAGTTGGAAGCAACTAATAACTTTCACTACCTTCGAGAACTTCGGCAAACGAAGACATGCTCTCGCACTTAGTTTGGAACATAAAATGCTCTATTCCATTTTGTTCTCTATTCAAAGTCCGTAGTGTTAAGAGGAAATTTATTGAACATGAACACCTCTACATTAAAAGCCTGAACTGAAGCTGCAGAACAATCCCGTTCTTTGGCAAATACCAGGAGGTTCTTTATCTCTACTTTGGATAAAGATTCGAGATCACTGAAGAAAACGTTCCCTACTAACCGAAGTCTTAGCCTGGAAAACGCAGCACAGCAGCAGAGAATATGATCCACAGTCTCTTCCTGTAATCGGGATCGCCTACATACACTTTCATTAATTAGTAGTCCAATTTTGATCCCATTTTGAACGCATGTGTTACTAAAGGACAGTGTACTGCGAAGATCCCGAGTCTGCTGCATTCTTTCTTTTTCAGTGATAGCAACCATTTTGTTAGTTTCAGATTGGTTGATCTACACATAATTTTGGACACCCTACAGCCCTGCAATTATTTCCAACGCCTTATCGGTATATATATATATATATATATATATTACCTATGCTTAATTTGACTGAGTCGCTTCGGAACGTCCATGGAGAATTCTGCTCCGAGACTTTCACCCTTCTCTTCCGGCTCATCAGCTTTCTCAATACCCTCTATCCCCTTGTGGCCTAGAATCCAGTATAAATGGACATTACTATCCCTGCATATTACCCTTAAGACTTCCTTGCCGTCTGCTACACACTTGGATGAGGTGCTATGCGACAATGTCGACTTTATAGCCGCTTGACTATCCATATAAAAATGAATATGATCCTTTCGTAAGGGATTACAGACTAACAGCTCTGTTGCACTGTCCTTACAGCTACCACTTTTGCCTGAGAGACACTACAGTGATCTGGCAGCTTAATACCGGTGCTGACATGCAGTTCACTGCAATAAACTGCAGCTCACACTCCTTCTGATATCTTAGACCCATCTGTATACACATGATGGATGATGTCTTCCTTTATATCTGCACCCTTCCGCCAGCCCTCCGCCTCAGCTAACGTTTCATTGAAAACGAAGACCAACTTCCCCAATCACAACAAAAAAGCAGACCACCTATTAAGTAAATACATAATTTTAGAAGCGCCACAAAATAACTGAAAAGGTGCTATAGCGTATCTCAGTAGAGATAGAATTGCAAGTGAAGTCTGTCTGAGGGCAAAGTACAATAACTGCACGTACATATGTATTAGCCTAATTATACGCGAGGTAGAGTAAAGCAATTTTCAGTGACGAGAGCAGAGGCTCGGCTACACTAAAATTGCTAACAATCTAAAAGGGATACAACTGTGTAGAGGTGAAGACACGTGTAGTGGCAACCACTAGATACAAAGTGCCAGCAATAACGAACAGCTAGTGAACATGCAACATGTTGCTCGATGCGCTTGTTGTTGCAATGCACATATCCAAAATTTATTCCAAAAATATATACATATATATATTCTTTTTTTGAGTACTCGTAGCTCAGCTAAATGAATTGGCAAGCCAAATGGCAAGCAAAAGCAAAAACCAAAAATCAACTTGGGTTGGCTTGAGATGTGCAAAGCGAAAACGCGAACCTCATTCGGTTAGTAGGTAAGTGTGCAACAACAACAATACTAGCAGGCACTTTAGTTATTGCTACAACAATAAAATAGCTTAGCAACAAATCGACAATTTTCGACGTTTGTATAGTCTTACTGTTATTTAGTTTTGCTGTTATTTATGTATGCCACTAGTTAAATGGAGCTTTCGAGTTCAGCTCCATTGTAAGGCGCTTTTAAAGCCATTTGAATATAAAAAGCAAAAGGCAACAACAACAACAATAAAACAATGCTTACTGCCACAACTTGCCGGCTTTGAAATTTCGCTAATTTATTGCCACTTAATTTTTAGTTGTTTTTGCTGGAAAAACAGAAGGCGTTGGGAGGCGAAGGAGGTAGCAGAAGAAGAGGCAGGGCGATGAGTGAAGAAGCGCTACCAAAAATATGTTGCAAGTAACGTTGAAAATTTTATGTGGCAACAGCCAGCGCTGCCACTATCGCCAAAGTCATAGTCTTCGCCTTCGGGTGGGATTTTTACAACGTTTCGCTTAGCGTAGAGAGCGCAGTAGCTAATGAAGTTTGGTGAAATTTTGCGCTGTGTATATTTATAAGCATATATTAACAACTTCATTTGCACCTCATCAGCGAATTTGGTTTTGGTGCAAGTAACAATTACTGTCCACAAGTAGTAAGTAATTGATGCAACACTTTTTGTTGTGGGAAGAAGTTGCACAATTGCTTGCGGATTAAGGAAGCTGCAGCTTTTTAAACTATCAAATGCTTACGAGGACGGATTAGGAAGATTAAAAAAGTGCAAACCCATTCCTTTCGACAGGCTTAATTCCATAGTCTGGGCGCTTCAACTCAGCGTTCGATCGTGGATCAGCCATTGTGTTCATCAGTGAGCTTCAAATGGCTTAAAATTTCACAATAATTTATTTGCAAATGCTGCCTTTTGAAAGTATTGATAAACCAATCCTAACTATAGCTTAGTTTGAAAAGAAAATGAAAGGTCTCTTTCCCATAAATAAACAACTATGTACACACTGGCAGCAGCACACTGGCATTATGACTTTATTATTGTGTTTTATTGACCATGATTGATACGCCCCCTTTCAATTCGCGCTTAACTACTTACCAGTGGATTTTTGGGCTCTGGATAATTGTAGCCATTTGGTTTGGGCGGCAGGTACATATTTGAGCCGGGAGCGATTTGTGCGCAGACGCAGGCGATGACGGCGATTGTGGAGCTCTGAAAGAAGAAGAAAAAATAAAATGAAATTAGTTACAATAAAAATAAAAGTAATAATAAAAAAATGTAAATAACAATAATAAAAGAATATAAATACAACAAAAATAGATAAAAAAAGAAATTAAAAATAAACCAAATCAATCATAAAAATTACTAAAATCATGGAATTTTTGAATTTATAAATTTTTTAATAATTTTTTTTATTAATTTGTTGAACTTTTTTTTTGATAAAAAAATATAAATTAAAAAAATAAAAAAAAAAAAAAATAAAAAATAAAAAAGAAAATAAAAATAAAGCAAATCAATCATAAAAATAACTAAAATCATGAAATTTTTGAATTTATAATTTTTTAAATAAATTTTTCTATACATTTTTTGAATTTTTTTTTTCATAAATTGTTTGAATTTTTTTTATACAATTTTTGAATTTTTTTTATAAATTTTTTTATAATAAATGCATAGAGCCATCAATTTCAGGGGTTCTTCTGTAAATTTTTGAATTTATTAATTTATACAATTTATACATTTTTAAAATTTTTTTTATAAATTTTTAAAATTTTTTTCTCTAAATTTTTAAAATTTTTTTCTCTAAACTTTTATAATTTTTTCTATATAATATAAAAATTTTTTTTAAATTAAGAAGATTATTTTTTTTTATTTTTTACATATGAGCAATGATAAAAAATAAAAATACAAAAATTTAAAAATATCTAAAATCATGAAAATTATAAAAAAAAAATTAAAAGTAAACAGAAGTCATGAGCAAAGCTAAACACAAAAAAAAATTAAAACCAAAAAAAATTATTTTCGGTTATGCAAATTTTGCTCGCAGATGTTTGCCTTGCTATTCTTTGAAACCAAAAAACCGAGCCAATAAAGGTTAAATAAATCAAAAATAAAAATATGCAAGCAAATAATAGTATTTTTTTTTATTGTTGTTGTTCTCGATATTGCGGACTCTTTCGCGTGGCAATCACAAAAAGCAATAATTGGGCATAAATGCTTGTAAGTTCATTTGTTGGCAGGAATTAATGTAAAATAAAAAGCGCCGTTATTTACATGAAAATTAAATAAATCGTATTGAGGCACAAACACACGTAAATGTTAGAGAAGCAGAAGAAGCAGAAGAAGAAGATGAAGAAGAAGAATAAGCAGTGGAATAAAACAACGTGCGATAGCATCGCATTTGACATTCAACGCCTCCCGTTGCAACGAACAAGAAACAGCAAACGACAAAGAACCACATACAAATGGTATTTGTAGCAACAACAAAATAAATAAGAACAGCACACAACTAACAACAAAAATAATAAAGTAATAACAACAACAATTGCCATACTGTTTTAATCTGCAGGTGCAGCGCCATTAATGCAGAATTTCGGTAATAAAACAATAATAAAAAAGAAAAACAAACGGCATGAGAAAAAAACCAAAGAAGAATAACTTGAAGCAAAGTAGTAAGCTTGAGAATACTTGTATAAAAGTGGAAAAAGGGCGCAGCCGCGTTATATTGATGTATGACAGAGCAGAGCAGAGCAGCAGAACGAAAATAGGCTGGGCGCATAATTTAGTTATTTTATTTGAAAAGTTTGTTGTTGTTGTTGCCATATGAGTTAATGGAGCAGAGATATTGATTATTTTTGTGAAAAATAATTGCTCAATAGAATTACTTGGTATGGAGATTAATTGATTTGTTTTGTAGTTTTGCTTTTCTTTGTTGTTGCAATAACACTGTGGAACAAATTCAGGTCAACAAAAGTTAACTCGGTTCTGAAAGTTGGGGGTGAAAATAGAGGCTAAATTAGAAGACCCGTATCGCGGCGTTTGCTTAGGTTAGTTCGAATTTGTTTTTAATCGACCTTTGAACTTTGCAGGCAAATGCCGATTTTCAGCATACTGTTTGTATGGTTTTTTTGCTATAACTCGTCGACTAATTGAGAGTTGAATTGTTGGAGTGACAGCAAACGAAAGAAAATTAAATTTCCTATACAAGGGGTTTATAACATTTTTCTCTACCTCTTATAGTTTCTGAAATATTGATAATTCAATTTGAATTTTTTCGATTTTTTAAAGAAAAAATTGACTTTGTCAGGCAATATCTTTAAAACCAAAATTTTCACCTTCGGTTTTACTCCTTTGCGTGAAGCTGCATTCTATTAGCAAAAAAATAAGCTATCAACGAAGAAAATCCATGGTAAAATGGAAAAGTTATAGGCGATCATGTAAATACAGTCAAGTCGGGCAATGCATCTGCACGGGTATATTTTATGCATGTTATACCCGTAAATGGGCTTGTATCTACTGCGCTGCCAATGTGCTGCTACTGCAGAGGCATTGCGCGACTTGGCTATTTACATGATCGCCTATAACTTTTCCATTTTACCATGGATTTTCTTCGTTGATAGCTTATTTTTTTGCTAATAGAATGTAGCTTCACGCAAAGGAGTAAAACCGAAGGTGAAAATTTTGGTTTTAAAGATATTGCCTGACAAAGTCAATTTTTTCTTTAAAAAATCGAAAAAATTCAAATTGAATTATCAATATTTCAGAAACTATAAGAGGTAGAGAAAAATGTTATAGACTCCTTGTATAGGAAATTTAATTTTCTTTCGTTTGCTGTCACTCCAACAAAAACATCTCAATTAGTCGACGAGTTATAGCAAAAAAACCATACAAACAGTATGCTGAAAATCGGCATTTTCCTGCAAAGTTCAAAGGTCGATTAAAAACAAATTCGAACTAATCTAAGCAAACGCCGCGATACAGGTCTTCTAATTTAGCCTCTATTTTCACCCCTAACTTTCAGAACCGAGTTAACTTTTGTTGACCTAAATTTGTTCCACAGTGTAATCGGAAATACCTACTATGTGGAACTGACTTTTGAATGCGAGACGTGCAATAAAGCATTGCGCTGCAAGTTGCAAATAGGCGTTATGAATTAATCAAATCTTCATCATATTTTTTAGCATAGGTTAGGTTTTGTGGATTCTGTGTGGGAAAATTGCTGGAATTCCATACTACATAGAGCATTTGTATAGCGATAAAGGCATAGACGACATCAACTTCAGGAGTTTTCTTTAAGTTTTTGAATTCATAATCTTTTGGAAATTTTTTTAAAACCCTGAAATTTTTTTTTAGTTTTTTTTGGAATTTTTTTTTTATAAAAATCTTGAATTTTTTGTTAAAATTTTGATTTTTAATAAAAAATTTTTGATTTTTTTTATATGTATTTAAATGTTTCATACCAAAAAATAAAATATTTAACTCGAGAATCTTTTTATATTTTACAAATCTTAATTTTTTTGTTTTTTGTTCAATTTTTTTTTTATAAAATTTTGAATTTTTTTTATAAAAATTTTGAGTTTTTTGTTCAATCTTTTTTTAAATTTTGAAATTTTTTTATAAAAATTTTGAGTTTTTTGTTACATTTTCTGACTTCATTTTTTTTTATTTAATGAGATGAAAAATTTCTTTTATCGAAAATTTTCGACATTTAAATTTTTTTTTTATTTTTTGAAATTTTTTTATAAACCATTTTATTTAAAACAATTTTTTTTTTCTAATTTTTGAATTTTATTTTATAAATAGTATTTTGAAATTTTTCAAACCACAAAAATTAAATTTTCAACAAGAATTTTTCATATTAATATTTTTTATCTTTTTTGTTTATTTATTTTTTCTTTTTTAAATTTTTTGTGTTTTGAATTTTAGTACATTTTTTGCTTTTGCTTTTATAAATTGATTGAAATTTTTTTTATAAATTTTTGATTTGTTTTGTTTATTGAAATTGTTTTATAATTTTTTTGAAATTTTTTTTTTACAAATTTATTGAATTCTTTTAATTTTTTTTTTTAATTTTCCAAACCAAAAGAATTAATTTTTCAACTCGAGACCTTTTAATTATTGCCCTTATATTTTGCCTTAGATCGGTTAAAAATCGGAGTTTCTCCTGCCTTGCTTCTAAAGGATGATTTGTAATCTATAGACAAATTTTTATCACAAGAATATTTTTGTTAAACCAAAATTCACGCCCTGCAACAGAAAAATGTTGATGTGTTGCGGCAACATTTTTGCCCCATCTGCATGATTGGCATGTGTTGTCTATACCTGTGTTGAGCGGCGACAAAATCATTTAGTTGATAAATCAGCTTTTGATCATACGATAGTAATGTAACGAGTATATAGCTAGTCACTGGCCGCAATTTGAGCGATCAATGGCTTAACAGATGTATTAGACGTAATTCGCAGAATGGGCTGTTTGTGCATTTGATTTATGTATGCATGCATGCAACATGTCATTGTTGTTGACAATGCGAGGGAAGGCATGCGAATTATTGAAAAACCATTAATGAAATAAATAATAAATAAAATATGTAAAAAAGCAGAAAAATGCATGCAAGCAAGTTATGTATATTACATAATATTATATTCAGGGCCGCCGAGAGAAAATCCGGGCCCGGGGTTAAAATAACTACGGGCCTCCATACTAAATGAACAAATTCTAAAAATCAAAATTCAATGAATATATATGTACATAGTTAAGAACTTTAATTTATTTATACATTAATACAGATCAAGTAAATATGTTTACATAGAAATATACATATTAGGGTGGGTCAAATGTATTGTTCAAAAGGCGCATCCAGTTTCCGAATCCATGGGTCATACTGAGTAATATTGTCCATGGGACCATAGGTCTGAATGAATTCTGTTTAAATACATATTGCTTTATTTGTATGAAATAAATTTCTTTAAATTGGAATACAAATATTTGTTGGTAGGAATTTGGTATATCAAAAGACTGATCCTGCTGAACGCTTTAGTGAAACAGCAATCGAATTCAACTGTACGAAGCACCAAAGCAAATTTTAGCTTCGCAAGCTTCGTTTGTTTTCGGCGTTTCGGACGGTATGCGATTTTTTGAACTTGTGAGGCAGAAATATCGCGAAATATTGTATCGTTTTATGAAAGAGGGAAAGATTTAGGCCACGGCTAATGATTAAAGTATGTTAGTATGTTAGTGAAATTTAGTTTAATGCCTCTGTTTTAGCCACTTAAAAAAATGGACGTGTTTTTGTAGCGTCCGGAACGCAGTTTAAGTGGCTAAAACAGAGGCATTAAACTAAATTTCTGTCGCTAACATACTTTAATCATTAGCTGTGGCCTAAATCTTTCCTTTTATCATAAAACGATACAATATTTCGCAATAGTTCTGCCTCAAAAGTTCAAAAAATCGTGCGAACATACCGTCCGAAACGCCCAGGAAATACCCATATCGCTGTATAAGAATTTGCATCATACCAAATTTTTCTGTTGCAAGAGAAAACGAATTCAAATTTACGCTGCAAAGTCGACGCCAAAACCAACAATTCCTTAAGTGAGGTGCAGACAAGTTAAGAGATTTATAAAATTTGTTGAAATTTAAAATGATTGCTATCTACGAAAGGTGATTAAAGGTGTTGTTTGTTTATTTTCTGTAAGCAAAAACTTGGATATCATTTTGAGATTCCCGGGCCCTCTAAAGCTCGGGCCCGGGGCAATTGACCCCCTTAGCCCCCCCCCCCCTCTCGTCGGGCCTGATTATATTTATTTTTTCCATTTTGCTGCTTCGCTTTACCCCATTGCGGAAATCTAAAAGTGAAGGACAGCGACCGGCTAACGGCCGGCATAGCGTTTGCAGCGATTAGTGAGGAATGATGCGCATTTTAATGCACACAAAATGGCATTAGCTCATTCACATAATGAATGTATTTTTATTAATGCTTACTATGATTATTTTTGTTGCCAAACAGTCTGCTTGCACAGCTCGTTGATTATAATTCCATGCAAACGATTTGAAAAAAAAAAAAAAAACAAACAACCTATGAAAGTAGGTAGTGTAAATGGGCTTCTAGGCCCAAAACACGGCAGTGCTTAACGAGTGAGTAAGATTTAATATTTCATTCAGCAATCGAACGAGTATACTCCGTAGCGAGTACCGTGATTCAACGAGTACAAATTTCACTCTTTTACAGTTGCCACTGCTCAGTAAATAATTCCGCATGAAGTTCCCCTAAAATGTATTTGTGGAAATTCGCACTTTATTACTACTTTTTTTTTTGTATTCAAAAAATTGTCAAAATAAAGCTACGTAAATAATTACTGCCGTTAAAAACACATGACAGCCAATCTATATGCGCCATAAAAGCGTCGGTCAAGTTGTAAGGCAAAGTCAAAGTCATAGTCAAAGCCAAGTGCAAAAGTGTGTGCCAGCTCTAACACACTAAACACAAAAAAGGCATATAAAAAGAAGAAAAAGCTAAATATACGCAAAAAGCGTAAAGCGTAGACGAATTCAACGCATTCATTTTAAAAATTTATGTGCAATATCCAAGTATTATTCAATATGTTGCTATGGCTCGGTGTCTGGCAGCAGCAACTAGAGAACAGTCAGAGATTATATTGGCGTAAACATTGATTGATTGTACGTTGGATAATGGAGTTTTGGTGTGAAAATTTATCGTTTTTGCTTGCGTTTGGTAGATGAAATTTTATGAAGCTCGGTCATTAATGGGAAGCAAAATTAAAAAAAAGCAATGAGGGAAAACTTTTTGAAAAATGCTTTTTTTTTTTATTAAAAAATCTTAATGAATAAACTTGCTAGAATAATTGATAAATGCTCACAAATTAAAAAAAAAAAACGAACTTGCAACTTCGATGCTAAAAACATAAAATATGCTTATCATTAACAACAGCAGATAATTGATTTCAAACGGGAGTTAATAAATATAGACATTAACAGACATTAGCGACATTAGCAACACGTTCGTTAATTTACACAGCTGAACAGCAGACTTCATTATAACATGTGAGCGTTTATATTGTAATCAAAAACAAAAAAAGAAAAAAAATTACATGTCTTACAAGGTGCTAGGGCACGAAGTAGTAACAACAGGTGTGACGTTGCGTATGATTAACATATGATTAGCGTATCGCGTATTATTACATACATATGCACCTACATAGAAGAAAAGGCGGGTATTTGCAAGGGAGAAAGAAGCATATGTGCGCACATATGCAGATATACATACTATATGTAAATTCTGTAAGCGTTACAAAGAAAGTAATAAATATCGTCATGTACGTATACAATCTTTTTAAGTTGTCTATAAGCATGCAAAAGATATGCAAATTAGACAGATCACACAAATCAAGTAAATCGATGTAAAGCCATTTAAATTAGTTGTATGAGTAGGAAATTTCATATGCTAATTTATGAGAAATTATATTTTTAGCAACTTGAAATTTAAGTATGCATATTTGCTGACGTTAAATGTTTATAGTGGCTACGAACAATAAAATGTAATTATCGGGAATGATATGAAATTCAAATTGCAACAAATCACGCGATACAATACGCTGACGAGCTGTTAATTATTATGCAAATTTACTTATTAAGTTAGGTAATTAAGGAAGAAATCAATGCGTGAAAATGACTATTAAGTATTATGAAATAAATAGTTTTGATTTAGTGAAAAATGTGTTGTCATTAAGGGCTGCTAGAGTAAGGCGATTGTACAAGCATATGTACATATGTATGTGAAGTGAAGAAATAAGCTAAGATGACCTTTATGGGTACTGCAGGACAGTAAGGAGCTAGATCTAAGACGACGAGGAGAACAGCATGTAATTCAAAAACTCGAAGTTTCAAAATATTCGCTTGGTAAAGGTATTTTGTATTTGGGATCATTACCAAAGGTTTGTTTCATGATCAACTAAGAGTAGCTCTGGGGTCTATGTATCTTTTATATGAATACGTTAATGAATCTGAGATCTGATAGCATCCATTAGCCATTCCAAACAATATTGGACACACAGGTGCTAATATTGAGAGCATGAACTCGGTTCTAGAGATAGAAGGTTAGGTTAGGTTAAGTTTAGTTAGGTTAGGTTAGATTAGGTTAGGTTAGGTTAGATTAGGTTAGGTTAGATTAAGTTAGGTTAGGTTAGGTTAGATTCAGTTAGGTTAGGTTAGGTTAAGTTCAGTTAGGTTAGATTAGGTTAGGTTAGGTTAGATTAGGTTAGGTTAGGTTAGGTTAGGTTAGGTTAGATTAGGTTAGGTCAGTCTCAAGTGCCTCAAGTGCAACCTGATTGTCTGAGAAGTTGTTATCTTCTTCACATTCGCTTTTTCTTGCTTTCAAGCACTCAATCGTCTCCTGTTTGGCTGCTACCTCCGCCTGGAAGACACTGCAGTGATAAGGTAAGCGAAACGAGATTTTGAGCTGCCCGTCGGAATAGATTGAATGAATAGATTTCTCACCTAGCTTTAAGTTTAGATTCATCTGTGCAGCGGTGGATAGTATTGTTCGGTGTCGGAGTACACCTGGCCCAATAGTCCTTTTCTGGAATTACTATTGCATAGTTCCTTTGAAAAAGAGATTTTCGAGCTAAATTCTCACATATTCCGTTAATGACCGGAATCTTCCATCAAATCTAAGTATCACTATACAATAAATCAAATGCTAAATGTGTTTTTAATTCAATTCAAATTGTATGCACCTCAATAAATTCCACTTATAACTCAACAGCTTGTCTAAATTCCTAGAAAATATACACACAAAAAAAAAAACTACACTAACATGCACTATTATTACAAATTCTGCATAAAATTAAAAAGCAATAAATTACAAATTGTTTCATTAATTCCTCATTCCTTAGCATTTTGCGCGCGCTTGTAGCGAAATACAAAACTTCAAGATGAGCACAGCAGGCAGTCTTGGACTCTGCATTAACTCTACATGTTTGCGATTAAATGTTGCGATGATATGTTGCTCTGACATCGGTTCAAACACTTTGATTTTTAATAAGTATATCCACTACTATATATGTGTGTACATATGTATATATGGTATGCATGCTAATGTGCACACATCACTTGCTGTTTTTGTCTTTGTTCTTCTGTCGCCGATAAAGCAATTAACTTAATTAAAATGACTAACTGCAAGTATGGGCATCGCATCAGTGCATGTCTGCAACTAATGTACATATTTGGTTAAAGTTACATGTACATAAATATAGATATGTAATTGTAAATTGTAAATAAGTTTTTTCTTGCCATTTAACTGCTTCATTACCTAATCTAATATATGCATGTAAATAATCGCGCGCAGTTCAAGTAAGTATTTGCATTTTGAATACAATAAACATATTTATTTAACGCTTAGTTGGACGGCTTTTCGTTGCTATTTTTTGTTGTTGTTATTTTTGTGGTATTTGTTGTCATTTTTGTATGTGCGCAGCTCAGCTGTAAATCTGAAACTCATAAATCTTCTAAAAATGTCAAATAAATTTGCGAGTAACACTCCACATGCAACACTCCCGGCTGTCATACGCTTGCAGTGTTGAGTAGAGAAATATTAGAAACATTTGTTGCGCTATATGTGTTAAAAAAACACACACAAAAACATTTGTTGCTAAACATGCCATATTTGCTGCTACCACTACATTATCTGCTGTTAAAGCCCGTCTCCACATAACTTGATTCACCAGAGAAACATGTAGCAAAACATCTCGCTCAATAACCCGTCTCCACGTGGCTAATCGTGATTCAGTTTGACATTTCTCTTTCTTGTTCTTCTTAAATGTTTGTATGTTTGCTTATTTTTGCGTCTTTGTTTTGGTCAGTGTGAGATTTCGATAGATTTTCGATACAAAGTTAGAGAAGACATCGATATCATCGAGGTTGGCAAGATGATTCAGAATGAAACAGTGTTTCAATCTTCACTCGCTCTCAGAAATTTGTATGGAAATTGGCGAGTTTCGGCACTGGTTTCCGTGTCGAAACAAGATTGAGAGAGAAATTGCAGAAAAAAAGAGCGAAACACGTTATGTGGAGACATGGTATAACAGTGTTTAGCATTTAGAACATTGTTGCGCTACGTGCAAAATGCATAACACTTGTTGCTCTACATGCCGGCAACATATATTTGTTGCTAAGCCTTGCAATATGTTGCCATAAATGTAGCTAGCGCGTTTATGAGTGAAAATCACGCCTTATTTCATGAATTTAATGTAATTTTGTGTTTAAAAATAATATAAAAAAGATTAAACATTTTTTTTCCCAAAATTTTAAAATATTTTTTAATTTAAAAAAAATGTTGCTGAGCGCATTTTACCACTGTAGCAGACTACAACTATGGCTTTTCCTACTACAAAAATGCATGCTTACCTTGCTATGATCATTGCAGCTTATTCTACTCCGTTATATGTAAATACATTTATTTAATGTCTTTTTTCCTGTTGCTGCCTTAAAACAAAATTTTTAGGTGCGTTCTTGCATGTTGCGATCTCATGCAGCGCATTTTGCGGCCATATGTGGTGGATGGATTTATTTTATAATATAAATACATGCATAACTACATTTATATATGTATATGCACATATATGCATATGTGAATAATTACATACATATATACATATGTATGCATGTGCTTATATCTAGCTGCAATGCAAAAATGCTTTGATTTCAATTAAATGAAAAAAAAAATTGTGTTCTGCGGTAGCGTTGTTTATCGAGTGGTTTTTCTTAGCTGCTTTGACTTGCTGTGTATGAGCAGCAGAAGAACAAGATGAAGTAGAAGAAGAAGAAGAAGAACAAAAAGAAGAAGAAGAAGAAGAAGGTTATACATAAATGTCAGCTTAGTTACATTTTTGGTTGGTTGATCGGTAGATCACATCAATTATTTTCGTGTAGATATGTATGACATTATAGTTTAATTGGTGCTTAGAAAAATATTTTAATGGATTTTTTTCGTTTTTGTTTTTTTTGATTATTTTTTTGTTTGTTTTTTTTTTGTTTTTTTTTTTTGTTTTTGTTTTTTGTTTTTGTTTTTGTGTTTTTTTTTTGTTTTTGTTTTGTTTTTGTTTTTGAGTTTTTAGCTTTAATTGTGGGAATGGAAGCGTATGAGATTTTAATGACTCAATTTTTGTTGCTGATTTTTTGTTTTTTATTGTTTTATTTTGGATGTTAGAATGGCATATTTATGCGTACTTTTAGGCGTTTAGCTTTAATCAGGAATCACAATAGCGCTGTGGCTGTGGCAGCGACTGTTTTTCGAAATCAGCTGATTTTTAGAAACTACGGTTTGTAATGAAGCGGCAAATAATACAGCAGAGGCAGCTGGCAACACCGCTCCGTTTAACCCAAATTCTAAATTCGCTGCCGCTGCCCTGAATCGCAGCCATCTTCAAGTGTTGATGTGAACTTATGTCTGTTTCCGTACTATCCTATGCAATATATTTTTTTACTAATTTTGTGTTTCCGTACTTTGATGCCAGCAAGCAGGAGAGAATTTAATTTTTACTTAATTGATTTCCACTATCAAATATTGCTGGCGGAATGAAAAAGCAAAGAAGAAGAAACAGCAGAGGAAAAAATGAAACAAGATTGATTATTTTAATTGAAAAAAATGGACATGAAAATGGTAGGTAAATTTATGTCACCACGTGTCCAAGGTAAAAGGAAACAGACCTAATATATAAAGAAGTCACTGCCAAATACTGCGAACGCTCTATTGTGTTTGGTTTGGCAGTCACTGCTCATATTAGACGCATCAGCTGATTTCGAAGACCGTCGCTGCCCGCTGCCACATCGCTGATGTAATTTGGGCTTTAGAGCATGTTAACTAGAACCTGATATGCTAGCAAACGAAGCGAATGAAAGAGTGTTTCATATGTCTTTTCCTTATTTTTTAAATGAAATCTACTAATATGGGCTTAGCATATCTCTACCGTTAGAAAAAAAGGATGCCAAGTTTAATTTCTGCTATAAACAGCGATGTTTCTGAGTTCAATTAGTATATATTGTAATCTGTTGGCTAAGAAACCTCTTTCCTTTTTGAACTTCAAAATTCAGTAAACCTTCTCCGCAAGTGCGCAACATTTGTTTCTTACTTAATAAACTAGTCTCTTCTATTGCAAAATCATTCTTCGTGCATATAAAAATTTTTATGTGCAAAATTTTTTTATGCTTTTGTGTTTATTAACACAATCAAATATATTTATTAGCTTTTAAGCGCATTAAAAACGCTAATAAATCACAAAAGTTATTAATATAATATCTAATAGCTACATAAATATGTTTAAACACATAAAACTTTTTGCTTAATTGTTAATTCAATGTTTTTAATATTAATACAAATCATTGCAAGCAAATAAATTTTTGTAATTGAGCAATATTTCAACATAATAGCCGGCACAAGAAAATTATTATTTATTTTTAATTTTAATTTTTATTTTTAATTTGTTTGTTTTTTGCTCTTATGTTTTTTCTCCTCTTTAAATGTTTTATAACGCATCTTTGTATATTCGTAGCGCTTTACAGTCTAATTTATGTATTTATTGCATCATAACGCGCCACTTCTTCTAGTGAAAGTTGCAATTTGACACCTACAGTGCGTATACGTAATATTGCGCTTGCGTGTGACACAAAGTTGCATAAGCATGACCTCTATAAAACTGCAGCTTATTGCCTAAATTGCATGCAATTCATAAAAATGTCAATTAAAATTTACAAATAATCCTCCAAGTGTTTATGTTATGCTTGCGGAAACATTTGTTGCGCTATGTGTTAAAGAAAATGCGCAGCATTTGTTGCTAAACATGCCATAAATGTTTCTACGGCGTTTAGGAGTTGACACATTTATTGCGCTACGTGGGTGGAGTAAGAAATGTGTTGTTAAACATGTTCAAATGTGCTTTAAGTTCAATTGGCACTCTAATTCAGATCTGAATGCCGGCGAATCCAATGCAGCTCTAATTTTTATCGTGAGTCCCGTCGTGGAGCTCCACTTTTTTTTAAAATTCTGTATGCAATGCTTACAGTGAGTGTAAAGGAGGTTAATTTAAGTAAAAATGTAAATTGGGGCCTTTTCTCTCTTTCCTATGTCTTTCATGAATGCTAGCAGATTATGATGCACTAAGCCTCTCTGACCTTACTCTTTAAGGGCGTTGGTATGGTTGCACTGCTAAGCAAGTCAATGAAGAGCTAAACAAATGCGCTTTTAACGGATTAAGTGATTATTAAAAATTAAAAAAAAATACCAAAGAATTATGTGAGCCATATACTATATTGCTTATTAACAAAAAAAAAAAATTCAGAAGAATTACTTGTGAATAATACAAATTTTTCATTATTAGGTATGTTAGTGTCTAGCACGAAATTATTATTTTTAATTTTAATTTTTATACTTTGGAATAAGCGGAAAAATCCAATTAGCTCATACAGCGATGGTAGATGTGATAGCTATTTCGAAGAAAAACCACTTTCTTCATCATCAGACATCTTCTCGGGAGCACACCAGGCTTTGAACCTAAGCTCCAACCATCAGTAGTCGAATATTAGCGAAACGCTAAGCACTGCGGCTACCGATGGTCCTGCTTAGCTATCACATCTACCATCGCTGTATGAGCTAATTGGATTTTTCCGCTTATTCCAAAGTATAAAAAATACAAATTTTTATTGGCTTGTCTTAGCTAATTACGGATGAAATTAATTATTAACAAAAAAATGCATAAAAGTTTATGTATACAAATTTGCAAAAAAAAAAAAGAAGCGTATACGCCTACTTTTGCCACAATCGCAACACATGTTTATTTGTTTTTATGACGCTGTGCTTTGTGGCCTATTCAGCCGCAGGCAAATCAATACAAAACGATCTTTTGTTCAACATAATTGCATGGAATGATTGATGTGTTGAGCGCATGGCCATTGGCAAGCAATTGAGTGGTAGCAGCAATAACCAAAACACAACAACAACAACAACGACAAAAACAAGCAGTAGCCACAACAACAACAAACAGCAACAGCAATAAGTAACAATAAGCAACAACAAGCAGCACTAGCAACATGTGTATGCTGGCCGCTTGGGTTTTTGCTGCTCGCTTGGCTGTGCGTCTCGCACCAACTCGCACAGTGGCGGTAGTGGCGCGTCATTTAGTGCCAGCCCATAAAATAAATGAAAGAGATAATCATTTTTTGTTTGTGATTTTTATTGCTTCTACTGTTTTTTGCAGAAATTTTTGCGAACAAATATGTTTAAATGCCAAATCAGCAGATGGCTTTTACAACTTTTTTTTTGCTGTTTTTTTTTTGTGTGCACCTTCTTTCATGTTTATGGCACATTCTTGCTATGCTTTTGTTGTCTAGCAAAACAAAAAACGCTTATTAGCCGCCTTCTTCCTGCCTATTTACAGCGTTTAGCATGCATATAATATGCACAGCAACTGACAATGGGTGGGCGGCAATTGTGTGCATAGCGGCACAGTGGCAATGAATGGCAACCAACGGCACTCATTGCAACAACAGCACTCATTGCCTTCTAAATCACATCTACATATATATTTATGCAACAAAAACAAAAGCTAAATATACAGTAGCAAACAAGTATATAAGTAGTAAACTATTTTTAACGCAATAAACACTTCATTTGAAGGACGTAGACAAATCACTTACAAAAGACTTAAGCAACGAACTTGCTCCACTTCTAAGTGTGACTCATATGACAGCTACATAAATATGTAGATACAGTAAATACATACTGAACGCAACGGAAATAAGTTTTTTTAGTATTAAACATGTATGCTCCACCAGTTAAGGCAACAATTTTTTGATTTTCAGCGTATTAGCACAACAACAATAAAGAATAAGCACTTGTTAGCCATAAAAGGCTTTGAGCGCGTTGAGCTTTCAATATGCAAACGCTTAATGAAGAGCAAGCAAATTTGCTGTTTTACACATGTTATTGACAAGCAAAGCAGAAGAAGTATCAAAAACAACAACAAACACATTTTTGCGATTGTAAAACATTTTTGTTTCTTTGCCTCAATTACTGCTCGCCTAACCGTGCCTTGCTACGCACACACACACACACACACACACACACACACACACACACACACACACACACACACACACACACCCTGCAAAAAATGCGATCACTCCGGGATACATCCGGGACAACCCGCAAGGGAGCATGCGATTACTACCCATTTGTATCTCTTTATATGGGTTGAAGTGTTCTCTTTTGTTTGAGCATGTCCTATGAAGAGACCCTGCAAAAAATTGTGCGATTAGTCTCGAAAGAGATTTGTCCCGGACAACTCTCTTTCGGGTACACTTGGCTACAATTACTCCCAATTGTACCCGAAACGGTAAAAATGTAGAGTAATTGTTGACAATTTTACTCAAAAGGTTATAAACGAATTTTGAAATATGCTTTTGTAATTGCATTTTTTTTTTTTTTTTTGCAATTAAGTATATGTATGTACATACACTATAAAAGCGTACAACTTCCATTTGGTATCCCATTGGCATCAAAAGGGAGTTCTCTACTTTCGTACTCGTTCAGGTATAAAAGGGTACAATTAGTCTCTCCATAGGACATGCTCAAACAAAAAGGAACACTTCATTCCATATAAAGAGATACAAAAAGAGAGTAGTCGCGTGCTCCTTTGCGAGTGATCCCGGATGTATCCCGGAATAGTCGCATTTTTTGCAGGGGACTAATTGTACCCAGTTTGTACCCGAACGGGTAGCAAAAGCGCACAATTGTACCCGTTTTGTACCCGAACAGGTAGCAAATGCGACACATCCATTTGTGCGACTAATTGTACCCGTTTGATACCCTTTCGGGTACAATTCGTCTACAATTAGTATACATATGTACCCGGTCGGGTACAATTGGGAACAATTGTAGACTAATTGTACCCGAAAGAGAGCGCTCCCGGACAAATCTTTTTAGAGACTCGTCGCACACTTTTTTACAGGGCACGCACACACACACACACACACACACACACACACACACACACACACACACACACACACACACACACACACACACACACACACAAATTACAAGTAATAATAATTTGTACAGCAAACAACTCATTTATTCATACAGATGCCATAAATGCTATAAAAATTTGAATTTGAATCGTCGTATTAGCAAATGGTAATAACATTAAAAGCGCAACAATAACAACAATAACACTGGATCACAAAATTAAATTTTTTGTCTGTACTTTGGACATGACTATCCTATCTATTTGTAAAATCGGTCGCTGATTCCGAAAATCGGGTTCATTTTTAATTATATGGGAAGGTTTTAGAGATATCGGCAATTTACCGTTATTTGGCACATGGGCCCACTTAATCCTGTATATCCCTTTACCACAGTGAGCTATCTTCCTTAGGGTAACACCAACCGAAAGAAAATTAAATTTCCTTTTCACGGCTCCTATAACATTTTTCTCTAACTCTTATATTTTCTGAAATATTGACGATTCAATTTGAATTTTTTTTCGATTTTTTACCAATTTTTGAAGAAAAAATTGATTTTGTCAGGCAATATTTTTGCGTTTGGTGTCACCCTAAAGAAGATAGCTCACTGTGTTAAAGAGATATACAGGATTAAGTGGACTCATGTGCCAAATAACGGTAAATTGCCGATATCTCTAAAACCTTCCCATAGAATTAAAAATGAACCCGATTTTCGGAATCAGCGACCGATTTTACATATAGAAAGGATGGTCGCGTTCAGAGTATTTTCTGGCTGTAGAGCAGTGTAATCACACAGCAATTATTATTTTGTACCTACACACACACTTGCCACTTCAGTTTTATGGAAATAATATTTTTGCTTTTTCGCTTGCGCACTTGCCATTTGTTTGTCACTTGTGACCAAAAAAGAATAAAAAAAAATGGAAATAAAAAAATAAAAAATAAAATAAAAAAAATTAAAGAAGCAAAATAATTAACATTACAGCGTTTTTTGGCAAACAAAAACAACAACAAAAATCACTCATCATGCAACAATAACAACAACAATTACTACACATTTTTGACTACTCATTAACTGCTGCTGCTGCGCCGACACCAACTCCGGCTCTTATACTTATAATTTTTTTCTGTGTTTGGCTTACACCCTTTGTGTTTGTGTGTGTATGCCAGTGTTGCCAGAACTTTTCCAGAGTTCCAGCTAGATTCTCAGAAAAAAAAGCTAGAAAAAGCTAAAAAAAAATGTTTCACACATCAAAAAAAAAAATTTAAAGCTAAAAAAATAAGCTAAAAAAAATTACCAAATTACCCAGTAGAACTTGGAGCGAGATCTCCTCAAGCGAGAGCAGAAGAGTACTTTCCGAGCAATATCAGAATTTTGTCAGTTTTGTTTTATTTTGTGTTTATTATTTCCCTACCTAGGACACACAATGTTAAAAGCGAGTATAAAAAATTGTATGCTTATACATGAAGTATAGGGAGTAATAGAGTATCAATTGACAAGTACTCCCGGATTAATAAAACGATGATCCCAAGTCCTACTGCGTATTTTAATGCTTTATTAATAGGTGGCAGTGATCCGGACAAAAAATTTGCAAGCAACTGCAACAACAATTTTTTGATCCTGATGTTTATCTGGATCAAAAAATCTATTACAATCTATACGGACCCGAAATGGATCCAGATAAACATCAGGATCACAAAATTGTTGTTCCATTTGCATGCAAAATTTTTATGCGGATCTGGATCACAGCCAGGGGAGCTCGCCTAAAGTGTGTTCAAAAAACACATAAATGCAAGGTCAATTTAACAGGTCGGTTAAACATACATACACACAAACACGCAGTGAGCTTAATGTCGAACTCTCGTGACCGAGATGTCACAACTGTAAGGAAAACGAAATAATTTGACACTCAGCTCACGGGCGAATGATGGATAAACTCAGAGAATGAAGAATTTGACGAATTGTAAACACGAATGCATGTATAGAATATGCAGAAGTAAACAAATTGGATAGCTGTCGAAGAAGAACAAGAAGTCAGCTGATCTGAAGAACCGACTTGTTTAGTGGAGCCTGCATAAGTTTTTATTTTCATATACTACATGTAAATTTGTAATTCAGTGTCAATAAAAATAACGAAATGTTGAAAAAATGTTTTACATTCAAATAATGGTAACTATGATGACTGTATGTATGTATGTATATGAGCAGCGCTAATTTGTTGGTGAGTTTTAGCAAATAAAAAAGCTAAAAAAAAGCCAAAGCTAAATCAGAATTTTTGCAGCAAAAAGACAAGAAAAAAAGCTAAATCTAGCTTGAAAAAAGCTAGAATGGCAACGCTGGTGTGTGCGTGTAAGAGCGGCATGCATTTTTTTCTAGCTTAAGCTAAGCATATAAGTTTTAAGTTTAAGCTTATTGTTACGCCTCTTAAGTGGGCGCGTTTAGCTGCCTTTTATGCTCAATTGATTTTCTGGCTTAAACGGCAGCGGCGCGGACTAAGAATGTGCCAAAGGTATCCCAAAGCTGACTCAAAGCTGACTTGAAGCTGACTAAGCTGGCTGTTAAGTAGGCAGTTAAGTGCAGCAATGAACAGAAGTTGTTGTTGATTTGGTTGTTGTTGTGGCATGCCATTAGATATGTGTGCGAGGGAGTGTGTATGTGTATGTGTGTGCACTTGAATTTGTTGACGTTTTGCGTGGCGTGGCGTGTTTGGCATTTCAAGACAAGCTGCTGCGCATCAAATTTTGTTGTTGTTGTTCTTCTTCTTGAAAATATGTATGCTGGAAGCTGTCAGAACCGCCAGCCCGTTTATAGAGCGCTCAAATTAATCAAACAGTAGACAAAAATTAAAAGAAAAATCTTTATGAAGGCGGCATTTTGCTTTAGCATGAGTTAGTTACTTCCGCCAAGAAAACAATAAATGCCTTACCGCATGCGATACCCCAAGCAATGCCTACATATACATACATATACATACAAACATATCGCAAAATCAACCATCTCCACAAAACTTGTTACACTTGTTTATCCCCTCCAGTAACAAGTCCAAATTGAAAGCTACTTGAATAACGCTTAATACGCACACACACCTAGCATAAATATATTTTTCAAAATCCTTTAAGCCAAATGCCACTTAAAAATTGTTAAGCTTATGAATGACCATTAGTTACTTAAATTAAGTAGAAATAAATCGCATACAATTCATTAATCATAAATGTAAGTATGTTCAATTTATTTTTAAAGGAATATTCAATCAAAGCAAGCGGTGAAAAAATCAAATCAAAACAAATCCAATTATGCTTAAACACTTCATCAATAATAATTATAAATTTTTTTCTTTTTTCAACCACTTCAACTGCATTTGACGGACAGCTGTTGGGCAATGAGTTAATTAAATGTGTATTTAAATGTATTATAGCAGTGTTTTATAGGAAAAGGAGAACAAGAAGAGGCAAAAAGCAAAATTAATTAAAAGATAACAGGTTAAAAAAACAAAAACAAAAATAAAACTAAAAAAGAAATAAAGAGGAAAAATAAAAAATACGTTAAAGGAAGACGCGAGTAATTGAGGCAGCACTTTGTTGATTAAATCAATTTACACTTGCTATTAATAACTATTATGCTAAAAGTAGATAAGTAATGCATGTATGTATGTACATTAGACTGTATCGCAAATTTTCTGCAACATTTTAATCCTCCAAAACCACCACGTAAGGGTTATTTTGAGCACTTTTTAGAGTCAGTAATAAATAGTATTTTGAAGGTTGTTAGAGGGTTAAACTTGTCTAGAAAATGATTCGCCATAAAATTTCACTAGGGGTCTGCTCAGAAAAAATCTTTCTTAAATGAAATTAAAGGACCACAGGAAGCGAAAAGCATGCATACGAGTATATTCCTCAGAATGTTGAATGTGTTTTATTTCGTGCAAAAGATTAGTGATTTTTGACGATGTTTAATATGCAGGTATAAACTAAGTATTGGGTGGTAGTGACCCCATAGTGACGCACTAGGCTTGATAAGATAACATATTAAGAATCATCCTCACAATGACATTTGTGTACTAAACTTTAAGATGCGACTATAAATACTAAATATATCACTTCCTAAATCATAAAATGACACAACTCAAAATTTTTGATATCGGTTTTTCTTTTCATAAACCAATACACAGAACACATCTCTAGCGACTGCCAAAAAAACTTTTCAATCAGTAACTCTTTTGATTGAAAATACACATAATACGTGGCCTTTTGCCATATCATTGCTTGTAAAGAAAAAAATATTTTTTTGGCTCTCGCTAAAATTTTTGAATATTGAGTTGTGTCACTTTATGAATTAGTTTGCGATATCAAGAAATATTTATTTTAGCGATTTCAAAAAAAATTTTTTTCCAGAAATGTTTTCAAACAGACATCATATGGTGGACTTTTTTGGTTCATATAATGCGAGACGGCCTAATGTACATATTTTTACACACATTACTAGAAGTTTAATTATTGACATGTTTTTGTTGTACTACAAACATTTAATTATCTGCATGTTTAGCGCGTAAAAAAAGTGCTGATGCCGATGAGTGTAATTCAATTGTTTGAAGTCAATCAAATAAATAAGATTTGCGCGTTAATGATTTATTAAGACATTGTGAGCTCGCTGTTGAGCAGTCATACTACCTACGGTGTTTTGCGTTATTTGTACAAAGACTTTGTGTGAGAAGACCCCCAGTGAAATTTTATTGGAAATAATTTTCTAGCACATTCTAACCCTCTAACGACCTTCAAAATACTATTTTTGTCAAACTTTATAGAAAAGGAGTCCAAACGACCTCTTCGTGGAGGTGTTAACGGATTAAAGTATTCTACGAAATTAAGGCCCGTGCAATTTTACTATATGTTTCCAAAAACATATTTCTATGCGATACGTATTTTAACCCTTTCTTTGCTTTAAATAAAAATTACTCAGTCAAAATTTCGCAAATGGCAATAAAAAAATGTTACTTCAGAAAGCAAACCCGTTTGGGGGTTTTACTATATGTATAGTGGTCTTTTGTACTATGTGGGAATTATTCCGTCTCCAAAAATGCTGTTGCACATTGTTACCTGTTACAATTGAGTAAGTTAGTAATCTCTTCAATTACTAGCCCACCATCATTAATTCTACTACTCTTGCATATCCCTCTATTTTATTGTCACCTTTAGTCATTCTTATTTGCAAAATTTACTACGCTGATTTACGGTATCAAAAGCTACTTAGCAAAATTTGCCTGCAACACTGCACAAGCGCTGCTGCTCCTCCTTCGTGAGTTCATAATTTGATTGTGCCACAGTTTAAAGGCAAATTGCGGCAGTTAAAAGGTAAATAAGCAGCATTAAAAAAGCATTAAAATAAATTTTTGCTTAATACTAATAGATCAAGTGGGAAACAATGGTATGAATTCTGTTTTTTTTTTTTTTGTTTTGGTTATATTTATGCCGATCGTAATTGCTTTAAGCAGAAGCATTTGCCTTTGGTGTTGTATAAGCACGATTTGGTGCTGATGCATTATTTTTTGAAGCTGGGAAGCGTGCAGTATTGCTTGCGAAAGGAATATAAATGCACATACATATATTTATAAGTATGCGTTTGTATAATATCTGCATTTATTTAATGCATGTAATGACACAAAAATTTATGCGCAAATTTTATGCTAAATTAAGCCAAATTAGTTTGCGCAAATGAACGCGAGTGGCAATAAACATAGGCTTTGTTGGAAAAATTAATGAAATAACACATACGGTGTATTCATCAAGCTAAGAGAGAAATTAATAAACAGCGCCTAAAATGAATTCATCAAACAAAGAAGAAATAACCACATGAATAAACAACTAAAAAAATAAAAAATATTACATATCGCTTACAATTTTTATTAGCACGAGTGATTTCAGTAGCGCTGAAACATATGCGTGTTGCTGGCAGCATTTTGCTAGTAGCATGTTGCTAGCGTGCATGTTGCGTGTTGTTTCCATGGCATGAACAGCTGATTGATACTTATTTCACGCATATTTCTCACGCAATTTGTAAGGACTATGTGCCTAACTGATCTTCTACCGAATGTTGCTACATGTTGCTAAATAATTGTTGCCCAAACGCTCTAACCCGTCACTACCTACATCAATGTTTATTTTATGCAAATTAGTTTAACTGAAGAAGTAATTTTATGCAAACAAAATGAGAAATAAATTTTAATGCTTGCAACACATTTGGTTGTTGTTGTTGTTGTTGTGATTCAGTACATCTTTTTTTTTCTAAAACTTTATGTTCTTCTGTCTGCTTTGCCTGGCTTGCTACGTGTATGTAACTGTAATGCTCTTTTTTATTTCTCTTGGTATTATTTCTAATTTCGTGGCTATTTTATTGCAATGCGCCGCTTTCATTTCATTATTTATTTTATTTTATTTTACTTTATTTTATTTTATTTTATTTTATTTTATTTTCCACACCTTTCGTTTATTTTTATTTTTTGCTTTAAATGCAAACAATTTGTATGTCAAATTGCCACTTAAACTTTGGCTTCATTACAAATGCAAAGAAGGAAGTTAGTGCAAATATCTAGTTAGTTTTCATTGCAAAGTGAAAAGTGAAAAAAAAAGTAAAAGAGGAAACAAAAAAGAAAAAAAAACGAAAATAAAAATTAATACACACACAGTAAAAAATTATAGTTTATTTCTAATACCATTTGGTATTTAGTTTTATCATTCTCGGAATTAAATTTGAATTTTAATGCTAAAAAGTCTTATTTTTAAACTATGAGAAGTTTTACAATTTTATTTATTCCAAAATAGTTTCAAAATAAGTCTTGAAAAGTATTAAAATCCTCTCTAAAGAATTTGAATCATTTATGGTTTAAAAACAAATCTTGAAAAGTATGAATAAATTTCTCTTTCTCAATTATATTACCAACAAAATATTTTTGGTTTGAAATCAAAACCAAAAAAAATACTAAACAAAACTTATCAGAAAAAAGTAAAAATAAAATCAAACAAAATTTTTTCGAAACTGCAATCCGGAGGAGTAATCAAATATACTCGAATAAATGGATCGAATCTAATAATTGTATCAAGTAAGTAATGCAGGAAATTAATTAAATATCATGAGGGTAAATTTTGCTTTATTTTTTCAGTCATAAGCAGCTTCAGTCATAAGGCAGTATCACTGCAAGAACCGCGACGGTGCGGAAATTTCCCTGGACATCTCCAAAATATTAGTATAAAAGTGACAATATGTATATATATCGAGCCGTAACCACCATAAAAGTGTATCCAACAAAATTATCGATTTCAGCTTTTTTATGGAAATCAACAATTTACTATCACATGCATCAACTCACAAAATTTCATGGCTGTAAAATGTGCAGTTTCGAAGTTAGAGTCTAAATAAGTTTCAAGGCTGCATACAAACTGTATGCAAAACAAATTAAAAAAACTGTGTCCGGTAAAATTTACTTTTTGTTGGATACACTTTTATGAGGATTAGGGCTCGATATATAAGGTACTTTAGTGTTTGCTACTACTGTTTTGGGTTTTTATGTATATAATCTATGTTAAAGTTATTCAATTTCTCATTAATTTTTGGGATAATGGGTTATTTGCAGTATATACATTGGAAATTTTATGGGGGTTTATTTTTAAATCCAAAAAAAGTATACAATTTATTCCAATTTTCGGATAGATTTAATACCATTTAAACTATTTTTATTACCAAAAATATTATAAAAATGATCAAAATTTGGTTTTGGTTTAATTCCATAAAAGTATAGAATTTATTCCAATTTTGGATTGATCTCATACCATTTCAATTATTTTTAATACCAGTAATATTCTAAAAATAATGAAAATTTGGTTTTGATTTAATTCCAAGAAAGTATTAATTTGACACCAAGAATAATTTCTGTCTCTCAATATTCTCTTCTTTTTTTTAAACCAAAATGGTTTTAATTTTATGCTTTTAGGCATTGTTATATATAAATACCAAAATGGTATTAAAATTAAACTAAAATTTTTACTGTGTATAAAAAAATACAAAACCTCATCACTTATAGTGTGTTGGAAATGAAATGAATAATGAAACTGTGATGCTTTGAAAAGTCTAGTTGAAAAGTATAGTCAAAATTCTCATTGCTAATTTCTTGTATTTGCTGCTGTTAAACAACTAAACAATTTTTAATGCAGTTCTTAACTATATAAATGTTAGAGAAAATGGCTTAGTGTAACCTTATTTAATTAAATACAATATTTCTTTGCTGTTAGTCTGTAAGTATCGACTTGATGCATATGACTTGAATGAATAAATAAATAAAATAAATAAATAATTTTTTCTAATACTGCTTTGATTTATCTTCTCTAAATTGTATCACTGCGCTCCGCTCGTCAAATACATTTCAACGAACACGATTTCCAATCAATCAATTATTCATAAATCTCATAAGCGTCAAAGAGACATAATCAGCGCGATATATACATATATTCAAACATGTGCACATAAATCAAGATTGAACAATTTTCGTGCCCAAAATCTTCATGTAAATCCTATGCAAGTAACGATGGTATGCATTCTGATACTTGAATTATGCGCAAAATATTTTTCATTGCATTTACCTTTTGCGTACTTGCATTGGCTGATGACTTGATGGATGGTTGCCTGCCTATCAGCAGCAGCGCGCTAAGGCAGCTAAACTAAATTTATGCAAAATGCAACGTAAATCAGGTGAATTTTTGAGAAAATTAAGCATATTTATATACCTTTTGGAAATTGTAATAAGGTATTTATGGCGTATGGAAGATGGATGAATGCTGAAGCATGCATAAGTATTTGGATGTGTATGCAATTTTAGCATAACTTCGTAGATTGACACATCATTTAGCGGAATTTTTGGTGATATTCGTATTTAAAGGGGAAATAACAGCGCTTGGTTGGGGAAACTTCGAGTTATTCCTCTGCGTGGAACAGACTGTCGCGAGATCTGTCATTTATTACGCTGGCGCGGATTTCAGCACTTAGTTAGGGTTATTTTCAACTGACAAAACAAAGTTGTCACTAATTTCTGTTCTAGCGCAATATTTGACCACATTAGCGGCGCATGAATGAACAAAAATTCAATAAAATTACAGAAAAATTAAATAATTGCAAATCTGCATTTCCAAAACCAGCAAAGAGATCCATAAGCCTATGCCAGCCCTAAGCTGTTAAAACTGGAATACGCCGGCATCGCTATTTGTTGTTATGCGCTCATTCGCTCTGCTCTAAACATTTGAATACTTCTGTTACGCGCTCATATCTCAAATCAATGCCTGAGTAAAAGATCGTCCTACTTCAAAAGTTGTTTCAAAAACGCCCTATTTCAGAATTTTCTTCAATAACACTCTATTTCAGAATTTGTTTTAATAACGTCCCATTTCAGAAAATAATACAAAAACGCTCTATTTCAGAGAAATATATATAGAATTTTCTCTGAAATAGGGCGTTTTGAAGCAAAATCTGAAATAGGAAGTTATTGAAAAAAAATTTGAAATAAGGCGTTTTTGAAACAATTTTTAAAATTTTACTCGGCCATCGAAATACAGAGAGATGGAAGTGAGTTTTATTTGAAATATATAGCTAAACCAAAAAACGCCTTTTTATTATACATATCTTATTTTAAGTTATTAAAACTCCATATCGCTAGCTTAGAGTGCAAATTGTGTAAGTCCATTTTTCAAACTTTGTAGGAGAGACAAAAAACACAAAATAAAAAAATTTCAAAATGAAAAAAAAATTTTCTGTCCATAGAAAAATTTTGGACTTACACAATTTTCTTCTCTTTTTGGACTTACACAATTTGCGTATCACTGAATAACAACGATTAGAAATATGACAAGTATCACAGACTTGTTTAGCGTGGTGCGATTTAATTTTTCTGGCTTTCTACACTTAAAAACACTTTTTCATAAAAATGGACTTACACAGTTTGCACTCTAAGCTAGCGATATAATCCCTTATTATAACAAATGATTCATAGCCTATCTGCTATGGAGAATAAGCCTTATTATAAGGTATATAAACCAAGGCTGCACAACGATATCAACAAAAATATTTTGTTTTGTTGAATATCAAATAAAAATTAACAAAAAATTTTGTTTTGTTGAATATCAAATAAAAATTATTGAAATTATTTCGTTTCGTTGATTATCAAAAAAAAAATTATCAAAATTATTTTGTTTCGTTGATCATCAAAAACAAAATAATAATAAAAAATTGTTTCGGGCTTACGGCTTCATTTTACTTTGAATTTTTATTAACGTTATTTTTTTTGATAATTTTTTTTGTTGGCTACCGAAACAAAATTTTTTAAACATGTATTTGTTTTTTGATAAAGCCTAGTACTGAGTTCACTGCCGTGAAATTTCGCCAGCAACATGCATTTATTTTGCTGTGAAATGTTTCAAGAAATATTTGTTGTCAAGTGAGAATAAATGCCAAAACGAAAACTGAGCAAATGTAAAAAGAAAAAATTTGGAGCATCGCCTCAGAACCAACTTTCAAATTTTGGCCAATAAAAAATTTTTATATAAAATATAAATTTCAATTTCAACAAATGTCACTTTTCACTCGAAAATAAATGGCATTGTATATTTTAATTGTCGTGAAAAAATGTTGCTGGCATAATGTTGCTAGCATGTTGCGCAAATTTTCACGGCAGGAACTCAGTACAACTTTGTCGTGAAATATCTGTCAAATTTCACACATGTTTCACAACCAGTTTTTTTTGTATGAAATTTGACAGCAGTTTCACGTGAAACTCGAACTCAGTACTATGCTTAATCAACAAAACGAAATTTTTTTTCATAATTTTTTTTGATGATTATCAAAACAGTATTTTTTTGTTCAGCACTGAACGTTAAATTTTTTCAAAGTTGAATTGAAAACAAAATATTTTTTCGGTTATTGATAAAAAATAACGTTAATGTGCAGCCCTGATATAAACACCACATAAGCAAGGCTGCAAAATAACGTTATTTTTAACAATAAACAAAAAAAAATTTGTTTCTGTTGAAATATTCGATTTTATAAACGTAAAAAGCATAACAACTGTTATAAAAAAAAATTAACAAAATTTTTTTGGTTTTGATAATTATCAAAACAATTATTTCAAAAAAATATAGTTTCAAATTTAAACAAAAAAATTGACTTTTCAATAATTTCGTTTTCTATGAAGAAAAAAAATTTTACATATGTATGTATGTATGTACATGCGTACATGAATAAAAACAAATAAAACTTTTGTTAATTTTTTTGATATCAACGAAACAAAATTATATTGATTAAAGGTTTATTGATAATTTTTGAAACGAAAAAATTTTGTTTCTGATAATTAGCAAAACAAAATAATTTTTGGATATTTTTTATTGATATTTTTTGAAACAAAATTATTTTGTTCATTTCGTTGAGCAGCCTTGCCTTTTCTAAGACTTATTTTCATGGCAGATAAGCTTTGGGAATAAGATTACCTCTCAGAGAAGAGAGAGAGAGAGAGAGAGAGAGAGAGTACCCTGATGACATAAACACAGGAAAATCAGCCCTATTACTTATACTAACATTTGTCGATTAGAATTTTTTTCAAAAGCTTTTAAATCTTCTGGAATAAACCATAAAGAAGGCGTAGATAAGGAGTATGTATTTTTGCATGGATACATATAGACAAGTATTCTACGTTATACATGTGTTCAATATGAAAATCGTATTCGCTACCAGCAACACGCATGTGCAAAATTTATTGCAAATTTAAATGCATTATTTTATCGTCATCTAATTATCATTATAATTATAGATATGATAGAACATGTTTTTGTTTTTGCCATCACACATGGCATGTATTTAAATTTTGCGGTCTTTGTAATATACATACATATGTATGTATGTATGAGAAAAATACATATTTTTTATCTTTTTCAATATTTGTATTCATATTTAATTAAATCATTATTATCACGTTGATTTGATTGGGCGACATTTTCGTGTTGGCTTGGCGTGTCAACATGCAATGCCAATGCGTATGTTGCAAGCAATTTGAATATCGCACGTTTTATGCAATAGGGATTTAACTCAAAATTTTCGATTTCTGGGATTTTGCCATGTATTTTAATAACTGGGTCATGCCTTTGAGTCTAGTCTTATAAAATACTCAAAACGATAAAAATGGTGGAAATAAAAGTGATTTTGTAGTTAGCCGTAGAAAGAAACTCTTTGAAATTATAAAAGTTTGTTTGCGTTTTCCCAAAAAAAATTTTTTTTGAGTTAAATCCCTATTGAATAAAACGTGCGATATGTTTTTTCTTGCTGATGCACTTTAAAAAATAAGTAAATTTTTGCTATAATTAATATTAAAATAAAATGTTGCCAAAATTGCACTAAAATACAATGTGGCATGCAACTAACTAAATGTATAAAAGCCATATATGGCATTTCAAGTGCTTGCCACAGAAATGGTAGCGCACAATGTATTTGCATTTATTCTCATAATGTTTTTATGTATATGTCAACATGAACTTGCAGGCACATTTTTTTGTTCCTTGTTTGTGTTGCAAGTGCAACGCAAAAAGTAAAACGTGTATGATGACCTTTTTCGCAACAGTTAAACGTGCTACATACTTATTTCAACTTTACTTCACTTGCTGCGTTACTTTGTTGCAGCAACAACAGCGCATATACATATGTTTATAAGCATGCAAGGCATCATTACGTTAACGATTCGCTAGCATGCAAGCGCTTAGATTTCTTTGCTGTGATTTTCTAGCGATTTTTTTTTGATTTTTTTTAGTGATTTTTTGTGATTTTTTTAGTGATTTTTTTGTAAGTTTTTTAGTGATTTTTTGTTTTTTTTTGTGTTTTTTTTTTATATTTTTACTTTGATTTTTAGTGCTCCTTTGCTTTTTCCTACTTCTGCTCTCATGCGCGTAGTAACACACACTTAGCTAACTTATTTATTTGCTTTGTAAACATTTGTTTCTTTCCTGACTTTGTTCTTAATTTTCTTTATTTTATTCCTCCAACTCCACTCTAGTTTGCAAATCTCTGCATTTTTGCTGTTGTTATTTGCTTGCAATTTCAGTTGTTTTTTTATATTGTCTTCAACTTGCTTTATATGGCAACTTTTTTTATGTTGCCAACGTGTAATGTTGCAGCCCAATTTTATGCATACATATTTACTTGATATTTACTTGTATTTATTTGGTTATTTGCCCAGTTGGAAAGGGTAATGTTTGGTAATGCACAAAGTAATCTATCTCTACCATCATTTATACATTACAACATGCATGATTCCTAACACAGCAAATGTCCTACGAAAGTAATGTGTCGCTTTAGGTAAAGCGACACATTACCTTTTGCATTACCCATTCGTATATAAAAAGATACATTACCTTTTGCATTACCTCTTCGTATATAAAATGATACATTGCCCTGTACATTACCTCTTCGTATACGAAAAGACATCATACCTAAATTCCATGAAATATTTATACATTTAAGTTGCTATACATATTAGGACTCTCGTTGCTCATACTAATGTTTGGACCACAATTATTTCTTGTATCTTTCATCGCCAATGGCGTTTGGGATACATTTTCAGAATTATGCATGTATGTACATACATATGTACATATTTTTCACCAATTTAATTTTTTTTATTATTTTTTTTAAGCTGCCACCTTCAAGCGACAAAAATACAATTGAGTTATTTCAAATCATGTTCAGAGAAATTACCTCTTCGTTTACATAGGTATGCATGTTTTCGTATATTGCCATTCGTTGATGAATTCATATTTGAAAAAGGTAATGCATTCCGCACTTTCCAACTGGGTGGTTATGTGGCAGACATGTTACAAAGTCAACACAAACAAATACAATGTATAAAATTGCTTTATTGCTGAAAAAAAAATTGACAAAAAACTCAAATTTTGCGCAAACAAGCAAAAGCAAAACAAAAAAGTTGCGATTGTCTGCTTTGAATTTAGGTTGAGACGCGTTTTTTCGAAGCAAAAACATCAACAGCAAAAAGGGCAATATTTTCCCGCGTTCGCGTTGCATGTTGCAAATTTGATTGCTGCCAAAAACAAACAGCAATAATAATAATACAATGGCGCTATTATAACTCTGACGAGTTTTATGGCCGAGCTTCTCTCCCAATTCGAGGTGTGCTCCTTTTTGTTTTTCCTACTAATTGGGTGGACCTACAGTTTTACGCCGACTCCGAACGGCGAATGCATTTTTTGTGAGAAATACACTCGGAGGGTATGCCGCCCACTACCGAGAGGTGACCGCTGCTCTTAAAAACCCAATAATTAGATTTTACAAATTAGAAAAATTGTTTTGGTGTTTTGCTCGGACCGTGGTTTGAACCCGAGACCTTTGGCATAGCAGGCGAGCACTCTACCCGCTGCACCACAGCGGCCACCAAACAGCAAAGATGTTAAAATTGGTGGCGTAAGATAAGAGAACGCAAAGTGTGTAGTAGTAAATGGGCAAAAAGGTGCTGGTCGGCACATGATTCTATTCGCCATCTTTGATCGGTACACCCATTGTGGGTATGTATTTCTCTCAGGAAAGAGCTTCGCTGCTCGTATTAGGCATAAAAGTGTAGGTCCATTTTATTATGTTACGAGTTGGTTGGAGCTTTTCGGCCGATTGGTGGAAGACAAGAACAAAGTTTTCTCTTTTTGCTCGGTAGGGAAAAAATTCAAACGCGCGCCTCGAATTGGGTGCCAGACCCGACTTAAATGCTCGCTAATATTATCTTCGTGATAGAGAGAGATAGATAGAGAGAGAGAGAGAGAGGGAGAGAGAGAGAGTAATGAGAGTAACAAATAAGAGAAGTTAGCTTTCTCATAAACTTAGGTTTGACTATTGGTTGGTGAGCTGCTTTGCGCAAGGCGGAAACCTTAAACTTCTGAGCAAGCTTCACAGATCTAGGATGAACAGCAAAAGTGTCGCACTCAGAGTCAGCACTACGCCTAAGAGAGTCTTCCAGGTGGTGCACGAAAGACATAGGATACCATAGTATTAATCTAGTATAAGTTTTCTACCTAGTGGTACGGATCGCTCTATTACTACAATAGTCGCAAAAAGCAACTTTGAAGCAAATATTCCTAATAGGGCAGATTGTTAAGAGCTAAATGGGTGCTACCCACCCCAGGTAGCGTTTCTAGCTATGGCTCGAAACTGATCAACAAAGGAGGAGAGGGAGTCTTTTCACAAGACTTGATTCTACAGCTATCAGATCACAGCAGCGTTTACCAGGCTGAAGTTTCAGCTATAATCAAAGCTGTTAACCGTATAGGATATGATTCTATCGCACAAGTATTTATTAATCTTCAGCACCAGCCAAACAGCAATTAAGTCTCTTGGTTCGAAATTCGAATACCTTCAATTCTGAACTAACACCAGACTTGTCGCAGATGACCAAATAGACCTATTTGCAGCTCATGTGTGTTCCGGGACACAGGGATATCGATGGTAATTGTTAGGCAGATGAACCAGCAAGCCAAACCACTATCGAGCAGGTTCTTGCTGACAAAAGACGCATAGGTATGCCGTCCGACACATGCAAGCTAATGCTTAAACATCATTTCTAAAAACAAGCAAGTGATAGATACCAACAGAACCCAGTATGTCGGATATCAAGGCAAACTTGGCCAAAAAGAAGTCACAAGCGAACTCGCCAAATATGTACCCTAAGAAGAGAGGAAGTCATGAACCTGGTGGGTGTATTCACAGGACACTGCCTCATAGGGAAATATGCAGGGAGGGTAAGTGCACTCTATAGCAGATGCCGCAGAAACTGCAAGGATGAGATGAGGAAGAGGAGACAGCCGAATATCTAATTTGACACTTCCCGGGTCCTAATGGCGCTTTCTTGGGACTTATTTGTCGGATAGCCTATGTAAGCTCGTGGACGTCGACGTAAAGGATCTGGTGAACATAATTAAGTTTTCAAATTGGTTCGAAAAGGAGCAGTTATTTGTTTTCTTGTGGTATCACAATGGGCCTCCACACTTAGGCTTAAGTGTTCGGCTATGGCGGCAGCCGCTCCAGGATAGGTTTGATTAAATAATAAGCCTTGAGAACAAACGTTTAAAAGTTAATTACAAAACATAAGCACGCATGTACTAATAAACCACAAACATACATAAGTAATATGATGATTAGATAGATATATCAAAATATTATGTTGTAATGCGAGCCAACAACAATGAGCTAATTTCTGATTGATAAAAATCTTTTCGACAATTGCTTGAGAAATTTGAGTGCTTGACATTACAAATCTAAAACCAAAAACCACCCAGAGAAGCAAAAGAAGCACAACGACGCACATTGGGGTATTTAATCAATCTGGGCGGCCAAAACTCTTTTTTGGCTTTAAATTGTTAATTATGTTACTCATGGTGATTTCAATTCAATTTAACATAAAAAAAATGTTGCTTTACATTTTTAAAAAGTGATGTAGTGAGACCAAACCGACCTCAGATTTGGATTCAGAACGTCGAAATACATGTTAGTAGGTTAAGTCGATGAAATGTGCCATTTGGGGCTTTTTTTAGCTTTTCGCAATTTTCTCGAAATTTTGGGGGTAAATTGGACAAGCGGACTTTGGATTCGGAGCCCGTCGATGTATATGTTGCTAGATGGGTGTTCTCGAATCCACAAACAACTAATTTTTTTTTTGTGTGGTGGGGTCATTTTTCCCAACGTGAAAAATCGCCTGTTTTTTCTTAAAACCGGAAAAACCCGGGACCGATCTTACTTGAACTCAAAATAACAGGGAACAGACTATCTAAAAAAAAAAGAGTCAGTGCCGGGCAATGCCGGGCACCTAAACAAAAACCCTTTTGAAAACAAAAAATTGGGAAATTTTTTTTTAATACATCGTTTTTTAAAAATGTAATTAAGAAGACGCTAACAACTAACTAAATCTCAATAAACATGAATTTTGTACTCGATTACCTGTATTATAAGAATCCATAACAGCATTCTAAAAAACTTCACTTAAAACCGTAAAAATATTAATTGGAATTGTTGAAACTTTAAGAACGTTATAAAATGCCGCGGGAAATACACGAATGACCAAATTTTCATTGACTGTAAAAACTTTGTGTTTGAGTTTTGAGAATAAACTTTTATTGAAAATGATGCGTTAGCGTCCTGGCCTACTAAAAAATTTTATTTTTTGGAAATCGGGTCAGTTTTAGGAAATGAGGTTTTGGCCGCCCAGATTGATAAAATACCCCTATGTGCGACGTTTAAAAAAAATGCAATAAAAAAGAATAAAGAAACATTAAAAAATCAAAAAAAAAAAACACAAGAAAAATTTTTTTTCCGAAATTGAGATCAAAAAGTCTTACCAAAATCTTAGCTCATAACGGTAAACCAGAAGCTGCCAACAGCCAAAATGCGGTTAGCTACCATACAAAAAACAAGAACAACAAATATATGTACTTGCACGTTTATTCATATTCTTATTGTTCTATATGTACGACTTATGCATTCAGTCATGCTTGCCTGACTTAATTATGCAATCATTAATGTTCTTAGTGTGAATTATCTCACGCGTATTATTTGTTGTAAGTACTTGAAATGTGTGGCAGTCAACACACAAGCAGCGGCAGATGAAACATAAATTTATGCATATTAATTTACAATGTACAAACATACAAACATACGCATACTCTCATATTGCTACATAAAAGCGTGTGTGGCTGATGATATTATTAGCACGCGTGTGTGTGTGTGTTTTTTTTTGTTTTGGGTGCTTGTGGTGCTTATTTTATGATCTCAAAAATTCTCAACAATCGCTTTGTGTTACGGTGTGATGTGCTGTGATGTCGTAACATCTGTAACAAAAAGCGGCAAGAAATCTTATGTGTGTGGTGGCATGTGGCAATGTGGCAATATGGCAGTGAGCGCTAATTATATGCAAGATAATAATGAGGAGGCATAAAGAAATACATACATACGTAGTTATCTATGTGTGTTTTTATACGGCGCAAAAAGTTAACTAAGGCAGCACTTAATTCACTTAATTTCCCTCTTCTTTTGCCTTATATGTATGTAGATGTGTAGATGGAGCTAAGAATCAAGTAAGCCAATTTGATTGAAGGCAATCAGCTGAAATGTTGATTTGTATGCGTGATTGTTATTGAAAACTGATTTGTTGCGCACGATGGCATTTCAGATTCAGAACAATAATATTCATAAAGGAAAACAAGATTCGTTTCGTTTATGGTGATTGAAACCTTGGAAAAAAAAACGTAATTCAAAAATATTTTTCCTCCAAGCTTAACTACAAATTCGTATTGTCTTTTGCAAACTTCGATTTCAGCATGGAAAAACAAATTTGTTCAAGATGCCTGAAAATATTTACTTGAGGAGAAGATTTCAGTGATACTAAAAAGAATTTCGCTTTGTTGTTATTGTTTTTTATTTCATTTATTACTTAAATAACCATTAATAAGTGCCACACACACATACAAGGAATATTTAAAAAAAAATTGTTTTTACCATGAGAAATAATGAGCTTGATGATGTAGTCACCTTCAAATTGGTGTAGCAATGTGATGTGCGTGTATGAGTCTACATAAATATGTTTGAGTTTGGTTGATTCTCGCTTATGCAGCAAAAATTGGCAACAATTGCGTCTGTGCATCCGCAAACAATCAGCACTCCATGCATGTCTTCGAAAACGTATAATTTCACATTATGGTGGTTCATCAAAATTTTAAGACCTTTTTTGAAAATAAATTATTTTTTTTTTTAATTCAAATTTTTTTTTTCGAAAATTTCAAAACTAAGTCAATTAAAAAATTTCTATAAAATTTTAGGCATTTTTTTAAATTTCAAAATTTTTTTTTTAAAACTTCAAAAATTTTTTGGAAATTTTAAGCATTATTTTAAATTTCAAAACACATTTTTAAAACTCCAAACATTTTTTTTCGGCAATTTAAAAACCAATTAAAAAATTTCATTAAAATTTTAACATTTCTTCTTTTTTTAAAACTCCAAAACATCAAAAATTTCAAAACAACCAATTAAATTATTTCAATAAAATATTAAGCATTTTTTTAAATTTAAAAACCCTCTTTTTAAAACTGTAAAACGTTTTGCAGAAAATTTCGAAACTAAACAAATTAAAATATTTCAATGATTTTAAGCATTTCTTAAATTTCAAAACCCAATTTTTGAAACTTTAACACGTTTTTAACCCACCTTTTCAAACTCAAAACCGTTTTTCAGAGAATATCGAAACAACCAATGTTTTAAATTTCAAAACCCAATTTTTAAAAATTAAAACGCTTTTCGGAAAAATTCGAAACTAAACCAATTAAAATATCTCAATAAGATTTAAAGCAATTTTTAAACTTAAACTCCAGTATTTTAGATTTAAAAACTTTTTTTCGAAAATTCCAAAACGAATTAAAAGATGTCAATCAATTTTTAAGACAATAAAATTTGAAGCATTTTCTTAAATTTCAAAAACTTTTTCGTAAATTTCAATAACAATTAAAAAAATTTAGTCTAATTTTAAGAATTTTTTTAAATTTATAAATCCATTTTTTGGAATATCTTAAAGCCTTTTTTTACAATTCAAAACCTTTTTCGTAAATTTCAATAGCAATCAAAAAAATGCAATCTAATTTGAAGAATTTTTTTAACTTTCGAAAACTTTTCAAAAAAATTGTTTAAAATTTTAAAACCCATTTTTTTGGAATATTTCAAAGCCTTTTTTAAACCTTTTTCGAAAATTGCAATAGCAATTAAAAAATTTCAATATAATTTTAAGAATTTTTTTAACTTTCGAAAAATTTTCAAAAAAATTGTTGCTCAAATAAGCTTTTTTTTTTGAAAATTTCAGTTTTTTTTTTAAAAAATATGTATTTTTTTCGAAAAATTTAAAACCAATTTTTATCAGATTTTATTTTGTTTCAGTTGAGCATGTCATTCTCTCAAAGCCACTTCTCATAATTTTTGCCTTTTATTTATTTATTATACGGCGCATCGTTGTTGCTACTGTTGCTGTTGCAACTACATACATACGTCTATAGATGATGATGATGTGGCTGATATTGAGGCAAGTGCAAATTGCAACATAATTTTTTCTCGTCGTTACCAACGACTTTTGTATTTGCGTGTGTATGTAAATACATTTGGGCTGACTGTTGCTTTGCCAACCACACAATGGCACTTTTATGATTGACAAGTGTTGGTGGATGTACAAGTGCCGCTGTGTGCGTATGCAGGCGAGTGGGCGGTGTAAGTGGGTAGGCGTTTGTTATTGGGATTGCGTGAATTTGTGGCGCGCTCAAGCTTTGGCTCCATTTCAATTGCTTGCAACACACACTTTTGCGGTTGTTGTGGTGTAAAATCGCATGGATTTTGTAAATTTGAGTTTTTTGGCAAACAAACAAACACACATAGGTATACAATTACAAACAGATAAACAGACACACAAAATTTACGCTTATGCATGCGTGTTTACAAAATTAAAGCGAATCAAACAAAAACTTTGAACAAGATACAAAAACACAAACAAAACACAGACAGACAGACAAACAATCGGCCACAAACGACGATTGCATCAAGTGCGGCCCAGCAAAAAATCGTATGTATGTAAATGAGTTGTGTTGCAAGTAGTCTAGTTAGTGGTGCGCCATGCGTATGTGGCATGTAAGCGATAGGCGCCACAAAAAAATTACAGCAGTCGCGGTTCATGTTACAATCGCTGTTGTTTGCGAATTTTTTTTTTTTGGGTTTCCCGTTTCGCACCAATTTATTTCTGCTTTTTTTTGTTCTTGCTTTGTTTTGTGGCCGCATTGGCATTGGCAGCTAACATTGATTAGCAGCAACATACACTTACATCATATGTATATACGCATGTTGCAACACCGAAAATAGGTTTTCAATTGCTTTCAAATGTGTGTACTCGTATTTGCCGCGAATTGGTAGTTGAAAAAGTTATAAAAAAACTTAACGTTTGGGAAATTGGTTTCAAACTTAAATTTTCTAACTTTAAATGCTTCTTCTTGATACGATTATTGCCACTTCTTCCTTGCACTTCCTTTGGCTGAATTTCTATATTTTTCATTGTCATGCATTTTTCTCCTTCTAATCGCATTTATTAGCTCTGTCGAGTATGCAGAGAATGCTTTCATTAAAAAATATTGTTAGTTGAATATGAAACGGTACAGTGGTACGGTCTGAGATTATCAATTCTTTTTAGAGATTATCGTGAGGCAATTCTTTTTAGAGAATTTACAACTTTTCTACATTTTTACAAAACTTAAGATTTTATGATTTTTTAAATAGTGTTTTTATTGAGTTCAAAAATTTTTGGAAAATTTAATCTTGTTAAAGGTTAATTTTTTTTGAAATTTTAAAAATTCAGATTTTTTAGTGTTTTATTGATTTTAAATTAGTTTTTTTTTTGGAAAATTTCTATATTTTTTAAACTTCATTTTTTTTAATTTTCTAGTTTTACTTTTATAGGTCATTTTTTTTCTGGAAAATTTCAAAACTTTTGTCATAATTTTTTTTTTAAATTTCAAATTTTGAAGTTTTTTTCAAATTATTTCCTTTTTACGTTTGTTTTGACATAGCCGCTTAATTCTAATAATTATTTTTATGTGAATTTTGTATTGAAAAAATTTTGTTGGTAGGTTTCTTTTTTAACTTAAAAATTCTTTTGGAAAATTTAAATTTTTCTAGCTTTTACGGTTTATTAGTTCGAATTTTTTTTTGGAAAATTTCAAAACTTACTTTAAAGCTTCTTTTGGAAAATTTAAAATAATTTTTTACAGCTTATTGAGTTAAATTTTTTTTTTTGAAAATTTCTGATTTTTGTTTCAATTTTGTTTGAAAATTTAAAATTTAAAATTTTCCGATTTTTTTTAGTGTTTTATTGGGCTTGAATTCTCTTTTTCGAAACTTTTAAAGCCAAATTTTTTTTTAAAATTACAAAATTTCTAGTTTGTACAGTTTCATAAGGTTCGACTTTTTTTTTTTGAAAAATTTCAACTATTTTTTTTTGATATTTTCGAAAATTTAAAATTTTATAGATTTTTAGAAAATTTCAACTGTTTTTAAAGGTACTTTTTTAAATTTGAAATTGTGTTTTATTGAGTTTGAATTTTTTCTTGAAAAATTTCAAAATTTGTTTCGAAAATTCTAAAATTTTTTTCGAAAACTTAAGTTTTTTATAAATTTCAAGTTGTCTATTTTTTTTAGAATTTTTAATTTGAGTTCGAAAATTATTTCAAAATCTTACGGAAATATTCTTTTCCAAAAACAACTATATTATTTGCTTTTCTTATTCTTCCTAACATAAAATTTTTTCACTGCTATATAAAACTTCTTGATTTTAATTTTTTCCTGTTGCTACCCACTGTACCTGTGAAAGCTTCAATTCGAAAATTCTCCCATTCAAGAAAATGTGGGTTTGGAAACTTTTTTCTAAGTTATTATTTTTTATTCCGCATTTCGCTCTCACCTACCCATCGTGCATGCGGTATTTCATTGGCAAATTATGCAAAAAATATTGCAGCATGCAAAAATGTCTGCTATGCAACACATATTATTATTGAGTTGAAGATGTTGCTGAGACCGAGACTGAGGCTGGGGCTGAGGCTGGTGCTTTTGCTTCAGCTATTCAATGTTTAGCAACACGTGTCTGCGCAATATGTGCGGTTGATATTAATAGGATTGCAATTTGGTGTTGTTTTTGTTGTTATTGATGTGCTGTTTTCATTGTTGCTGTTGTTGTTCTTGCATGTATTAGCACAATCATTTTCGCTTTAGCAAAGCAAACAACGAACCAGAAGTCACAGGCAGCTTACATCAATTGCATTTTATTGTTGTTGTTGTTGTTGCTAAGCAATTTCCTCCATTTTTTGCATGAACATTTGTACGCAGCGTTGCCGTTGAAAAATTTTCGTGGTGGCTAGATTTGATTTAATTTGTGGCTAAAAATGGCTAAAAAATTTGGTTCGTGGCTAAAAATGGTGGCTAAAAAATTTTGTTTCAAATTAACATGTTTTAAATTTATTTTTAAAATTCAGGTACAAAACTATTGCAAACAATATAAGGAAAAAATCATAAATTTGTGTAAAAATAAAATATTCATACATACATAGTATGTACCTAACTATATCCAAAACAATTAGATATCACATTCAATATCTATCATTATGTCGTCATCACTAATTGACTTTTTCTCTTCATAAATTAATTCTTTCTTCATTAATTTAATGAGATCTTCTGTTATTTCAAATTCATTGCAACTTTTACATTCTTTAAGTCATTTCTTATAGTTAAAATTCAACATTGTAAGAATTAAAATTGTTTTGCAGATGGCTTTCAAATTTCTGCAACAATTCAAATGCAATAAGGTCTTCCGTGCAAAATTTTTTTTTAAAATTTGAAACTGCAGTCAAAGCCATTTCGTTCGAGGAGATTGCATTACCTAGTTTCAACGGTAGTTAGTATTGGTACTATCATCTTCAATGGTTTCGAAGTTTTCGTCAGTTAGAACATCTAACTGGAAATCCGTGACATTTATTTTAGTTGGTGATTCCCCTTTCATCGTAGCGCTTTTTACCTAACGAACATTCAGCGAATTTTTTTATACTCAGCTGTACTAGTACACAGAGTATTATAGTTTTGATTTCCTAACGGTGGATTGTAACAGAATGAAATAATCGAGATAGATATAGACTTATATATATCAAAATGATCAGGGTGAAAAGAGAAATCGATTGAGCCATGTCCGTCCGTCCGTCCGTCCGTCTGTCCGTCTGTCCGTCTGTACGCACGATAACTCGCGCAAAAATTGAGATATTTTGATGAAATTTGGAATGCAAGTTGGTATCAAGACAGGAACGGACGGTATTGAAAATGGGCGAAATCGGACCATGACCACGCCCACCTCCCCTATATAGTAAAAATCGGAAATTTTGTATCTCAGTAACTAATAGAGCTGGAGTGATAAAATTTCACCCACGTATTGACCTCATGCCCTTATGAAGAAATGTGGTGAAATTTTGGAAAATGGGCGGTGCCACGCCCACTTATTAAGGGGCAAACATTGAAAGTTTTATGAGTCATAACTCAGAAACCGTTGAAGGTATATCGATGAAATTTGGTAGGCGTGATATACTTACTTAGACAAATGTTTGGACGAAAAATTGCCAAAATCGGTTGACGACCACGCCCACTTTTATATATGGGTATTATAAAGTGGCCTAATAAAAACATTTTAAGCCATATCTCTGTCAAATATAAAGATATATCATTGAAATTTTATGGCAGGAGTCCAACTATGGACATAAAACAAAAAACACAAACATTTTGGAAAATGGGCGTGGCACCGCCTACTTTTAGAAGCAGGAATATACGAGATTTCTTAGCCCATAACTCGACAAATAATTTATATATAATGACGAAACTTGGTGTGTACACTTTTATTACTTGTAGTAATACATGTTCAAAATTTTAGCGAAATCGGTTGACGACCACGCCCACTTTTATATATGGGAACTATAAAGGGGCCTAATGAAAACATTTTAAGCGATATCTCTGTCAAATATAAAGATTTATCATTGAAATTTTATGACAGGAGTCCAGCTATGGACATAAAACAAAAAACACAAAAATTTTGGAAAATGGGCGTGGCACCGCCTACTTTTAGAAGCAGGAATATACGAGATTTCTTAGCCTATAACTCGACAAATAATTGAGATATTATGAAGAAACTTGGTTTATACACTTTTATAACTTGTGTTAATAGACACGCAAAAATTTATTGAAATCGGTTTATGACCACGCCTACTTTTTAACAAAGATATTTCTGGAACACCCTTTAGGAATTTGTAACGTGACATCTTTGTAACTAGAAGTCATAAAGGAATGAAATTTTACACAAAGTATAATATTCATATGATTATTTGGATGACTGATTAAAATTTTGAAAATGGGCGTGGCTACGCCCACTTTATGCAGCACTCGCTTTATATAAAGTACCTACACCGTGTTTCCATCAAACGCAAACAAACAATGAAAGCATACAGCTGAGTATCTAATGTTCGATTCCACTCGAACTTAGGCTTCCTTACTTGTTTTATATTGCTATACATATCGTCGTTTAAAGTGCATTTTTGCGTAAGAGGTATTTTCATTTTCGAGTAGCGGACACTGGTTGAATTTTACAGGAGAGCAAAAAAACTGTTTCATTTCAAAACCGTTACTTCTTTCTGCGTACAAACTTAAATTTAAATAGTTACGTAGATCAGTTTGTTAGCTAAAACATCAACTTAGTGTAAAAATAGAAACAAATTGAATTATTAGGACTCCTTTTTTTCATGTGCGGTTGTGCAATTTTTATTTGGCACAAAAATCACGCACAAGCGGTTATGAAATGGCAAAATGTTCAATATAATTCTTTTTTTTTAGTATTTTATAAAGAAAAAAAGTAACAAAACTTAAACTTATATTAAATTTAAAGCTAAAATTAATATTTTTAATTAAGAAAACGTAATTTTGTTTACACATTGCTGGAGAAGTCGTAAGGTAAATGTGGTAAATTGTCATAAAAGCTATGACAATCGTAGGGCATCACTTGTTTTAAGTGTTTTAAATCTTGATATTTACTTTTTGTAAGTTTGAGGTGACTTGTGGATTGGATTACGAACATCCGTGTTCAATCTGGTTTATAACCTGACTTGAATGTCTTATAAATTTTCGCATAAGAATCATGGCCTACAAAAAACATGTTTTTATCGCAATGTAATAAATTAATTTTTATACACAGCTGTAATAATACACAGATTTAAATATTTTTATGAAATTTCGTATACAGGCATATCTATATGTTTGTTTTCTCGTTTTTGGGAATAAAATTGAATAAGACAAAATTTCATTGTAGTTTTTCAATGCAAATTGACTTAAATTTTAAGGTTTTATTGAAACAAAAAAAAAACGTCCAGGAATTATAATTTTTCAGAAATTAGAATCACCCTAAAAACAAAGTGGTTCTAATTTGTGAGCGTCTACTGTACCACGATAGATAGAAGACCATAAACAGAAAAATTTTGGAAAATGGGCGTGGCACCGCTCTTATTAGACAAAGGAATCTACGATATTTCGGAGCCCATAACTCGACAAATAATTGAGATATTATGACGAAAATTGGTGGACTTATTTCTACCACTTGCGGTAGTATATGTGCAAAATTTTAGTGAAATCAGTTTATGACCACGCCTACTTTTTAGTAAAAATATTTCTCGAATGCCCTTCAGAAATTTGTAACGTGACATCTCTGTAAATAAAAGTCATAAAGGGATGAAATTTTATAATAACAAGAATATTTATACGTTTAGTCGGATTATTGATACGAATTTTCAAAATGGGCGTGGCTGCGCCCACTTTATGCGGCACGGGCTTTATATAGATTGCACCGTGTTTCCAGTAAACGTAAAAGAACTATGAAAGCTTACAATATTTGGCTCCACTCGAACTGAGGCTTCCTTTCTTGTTTTGTTTTTTTAATTTTTGATACCTTTAGTCATAATTTGGTTGGGAAAATTGTAAAGATTGTAGCAAAAAAACGTAGTATCAGAGCTTACCAATTAGAAACTTCATTTAATTTGTTTAAAATAATACCAGCTTGATATTTACCTGACATTATTTGTTTAAAATAATTAACTTTTGCTCCCTTTCATATAAATTGGCCATTTAATTTATTTATCTAATAACATATAACTTCGCTTGTATGAATGAACTGAAATCATACGCGGTAATGCTGCCAAATTTTAACAATACTCTTCATAAGCGATTATGAAATTTACTGTTATTATGCGTTTTTGTTGTTAGAATTGCAAAGTTTTGGTATGGATCGATAGAGCTGAGCGTCAGTAACTCAGGGTTGGAAAATCTCATTTTTGGCAAAAATGTCCCTTACTCGAAAATGAAAATTCCTCTTACGCAAAAATGCACTTTAAACGACGATATGTACTTATATTTCGTCCGCATAAGAGGAGTTCATGTCCGCCTAACAGAGGTTTTTATGTGATTTGTTACACTCAGAGAAAAGGTGCGGGCTAAAAACAAGCTGTGTCGTACTTGAATTAAGAATTACAGAAATTAATGAAAAATAAATGAAATTTAAGTTTCATCAATTTTGAATCAATAATGGTATTCTTGAAACAAGATATAAAACTGAAAAGTCTTGCTTTAAGAATGAAATTCTCAATTTAAGACCACCATAGCCAAATGTTTACCAGAAAATATCTAATTTTCAATAGTTGTTGATTTTTGTTTGAAAAACATTAATAAAACAAAAAAAAACAATTTATGTTTTCCCCCGCTGGGATTGTGAATGGAGCTTGGCGTAAAATTGTTTTCTTGGAAAAGGAACAGGTAAGAGTTATCGCATTGATGAGAATTTAGCTTATGTTTTAATATGGCTTTTAATAGTTTGAAATAGATGAAGAATTACATCAAATGTGGAGGATGGCATGTACACATGCACTGCGAAAGCCGTTGACTTTTTAAATCGTGGCCAAAATTGTTGGATTCCAGACCATCGGTGTTGGTAAGAAACGGTTCAAAATAGTTTGCTATAGGGATACTACCACTAAAATTGGGTGGTAAATCTCTGTGTTGGTAGTGGAAGTATTGACTGGGTTTTTTAATCGTTAAAAAGCTTACGGAAGAATGTATACACTTTTCTAAAATGAGTTCGGTATAAGATATGTATATGTACATATGTAGATCTTTCTTATTTATAAGTATGTATGTAAATACTGAATTATATATAGTGATAATAAGAATTGCATGTCCATATGACTCATCCATTAAAAAAAAATTAAAATAAAATGCAAAAAAAAATATTCTTTCTTATTTTTGTTAGGTGGGTTAAATATTTTCGAATTTTGAATTTCGAAAAAGTGGAAAGCAAGTATAAGTATTCTTAAAATAAAGTTGAACATTCTGAAAATAAGAATGCACTTTCTCAAATCAATCATGAGCAATGCTTAAAATAAATTTATTCAAGTTTGTTTCAAACCGGAAATTTCTTAATATAAGCTTTTTCTTCTAAAAAATGCCGTTCTAGAAATAAGAATATGTTCTTGATTTTAGCATTTTCGAGCTTAACAGACTTTCATAACGTTTTCGGCTTCATTCAAGCCCGCTATACTTAAATTTAGCTTGCTTTTTCTCTGAGTGTAAGAAAAAAAAAATCAAAGTGTCCGTTCACGAGAGGTTCGTGTCCGCTTAATAGAAGTTTTTAGTTCAATTCAATAGTAAATAACTGTCCGCGTCCGGCCAAGAGAGTGTCCGCCTAAGAGAGGGCAATTTGTTCTAAAAATTGAACCTAAACCTTGGTACATGAAAAAATGTCCGCTCAAGGGAGGTGTACGCCTATGAGAGTTGTCCGTTAGGGGAGGTTTCTCTGTAGATCCTTATACGGACTTTCATCCACAGTCTACTATTCCACTAGCGAGTATCAACAGGAATTTATCGATAGTTGCGTTACTTGTTTTGTTTTTTAACACTTAAGACCCTTGGCAACTTACAATCTGGATTGAGAGGAAGTGTATATGTTTGAGTGTCGGGTGATTGACACAAATATCAAAAATTTTTGATTTTTGTCGCCGCGAGCCGACAGCGAGCCGACAACAAGTATGTACGTGTAGCACGACGGCTGCCGATTGCACTAACACAAAAAACAATCAAATTTGAGTAACTCACTCAAAAAAACACTCAAACTGGACAATCCAGATTGTAAGTTGCCAAAGGCCTTTAAATCGATTTGTGATAATCGCTGAATTGAATTAGCGTTACCACATCTTTCCTATGTGCAAAATTATGGTCCATTACAAGCGGTGGCTAAAAACATGGCTAGTGGCAAAGCCCAAATTTTGGTGGCTAAAAAAACACGGCGGTGGCTAAATCTAGCCACCAAATGGCTAAAACGGCAACGCTGTTTGTACGTGCTTTTATGCATGCAGATATGAGTGTGTTTGCATGTTCGGGTTACCTACATAACTCACATACATAAGCAGCAAACTCATTTGTTTTCTAATTATTTTCCAAGACCGCCGCAGTCGGGGACGCTGTAACTGCTTCAGTCAGTGAGTAGGTGAGTGACTGCTTGAGTCACGGAACGACTAACCGTTTGACTGACTGACCGTCTGGCTCGTCGTTTTATTGTCCATTGTTAGTCCTTATCTATCACCTCTTTGGATTTTCCTCATTTCTACTTTGGTATTTCGCTATTTAAAACTTGTTTTTTTGTTGCTAAAAGTCATTGCTGCTTTTGTTGTTGATGCTTCTTTGCACTTTGGCAAATCTAATTAATTGCTAAAAATCATTGTTGTTATTGTTCTTGCTGTTACTTTTAGCAATTTGGCAAATCTAATTAATTGAGATTTCATTTAAAATTTAATTTATTGTAATTTGCACATTTCTCAGTTGCATTTTGCATTTAACACGCAGCATTAACATATTTAAGTGGAATGAATGAATAATGATGCATTTCTGTTGTTTTTGTTATTGTTGTTACTACTTGTTATTTGAAGCAGAAAGTAATGTAAGTTTCTTAATGTAATTTGTGGCATCTATGCGTAACATTTGTATGCACATAAGCACTCTTAAGTAGTTAAGCAGCTGTAAAATGTTATAGAAAATTTGATTAATTTGTAAATGCTTAAAAAATCCAAATTTTATGAAAAAGATGGTTCGCTGATACCAATTAAACATTTTGTTGTTCATTTATATAAAAAGTTATGACTTCGAATTACTCCGAAAAAAATATAAGCGAGAAAATATAACGAGATATCAGTTCATAAATAATTTTTTCGATTTACTTTCTCTATAAGATCTTTTTCTGCAAAAAGGAGTAACTCCGAATTGCTCCGAAAAGTTTACAACCTCTGGATTTTACTCATTTTCAACGATTTGTCTGCTTTAAATGATCAAAAGGCTCTTTTGCAGCAAAAAGAAGTAACTCCGAATTACTCCGAAAAGTTTAAAACCTGTATATATCACCCTTTTCACCAACTTTTGTGCTTCATATGCCCTATAAACTCGTTTGGGGCAAAAAAATAGTTACTCCGAATTACTCCGAAAAATTTCAAACCTCTAGATATCACTAATTTCAACGAATTTTTTGGTTTCAATGCTCTATAAACCTTTTGCAGTAAAAAGGGCAACTCGAAATTATTCCGAAAAGTTTACAACCTCTAGACTTTTGTGGTTTACATGCTCTATAAGCTCTTTTGCAGCAAAAGGAGCCACTTCGAATTATTCCGATGAGTGATTGACTTCTATATAGCACTTCCTTTGTCAAGTTTTATGATTAATATGCTCTAAAATGATTTTGGCTGCAAAGAAAATTACACCGAATTTTTCGGAGTAAATTATATTATTATATGAGTCATGTACATATGTACGTACATAAGTATATGGCTATGTTACTATTATGCTTCACGTTTGCTAGTTTTCCAGATATCTATATATCGTCGCTCCCAACGAAGACTAGCACGGTTCAGTTAGCGTGGAAGACTAGCACGGTTCGTTGTTCGAACAACGAACCGTGCTAGTCTTCGTTGGGAGCGACGATATGTACTTCTAAGTTTTTCCGAAAGTTTATCAAAAAATTTACGCGCATATATGTATATTTACCTAGACAGTAGGCTAGCCATTCCATACTTTTAAGCCCATTAGATGACCTTTCTAGCATTTTTATTTTTTTTTTTATCTTTTGGCAAGTTGCCAGCCGCATTCTAAACCTAGCTAAATGGTCGCCAAAGGTTGATATTTTCTATGCGCATTCCGGTCAGTACGTAAGTCAAGGGATGCACATAAATATGTATGTATGTCCCTATGTGGTATGTTGGAAAAAATTCCTCGCACGCACTCAACCAAATGTGTGTAAATAAAAAGGCCCAAACCAAACACACACTGATGCACACATTTAATCAAACCGAAGGCGTGCTTACAACCGTACAAATGATTGTCCATTTGCAGTCTGCATTAATACGCCGAATGGATATTTTGAAAGGAGAAAAGGAAAGTCAAATAAACATGGTAGAACGTGAAAGTCGTTAGAGATATAAGAAATTGTTGAACAGATAAAGGTGAAGCGTATTACATAGACATAGCGTTATTGTGCTGGCATGTGGAGCACGTCTACTGTGAATGCAGTAACAGAGTGAGTTAAAGTAAATAAAATTTCTGCGTAAAAATAAGAAATTTGCTTTTGACTACAAAACCTTAAGTGAACAAGTAAGGAAGCCTAAGTTCGAGTGGAATCGAACATTAGATACTCAGCTGTATGCTTTCATTGTTTGTTTGCGTTTGTTCGATATAGGGTGTATTTTATATAAAGCGAGTGCCGCATAAAGTGGGCGTAGCCACGCCCATTTTCAACATTTTTATCAGTCATCCAACTAAGCATATGAATATTATTCTTTGTGCAAAATTTCATTCCTTTATGACTTCTAGTTACAAAGAAGTCTTGTTACAAATTCCCAAAGGGTGTTCCAGAAATATCTTTGTTAAAAAGTGGGCGTGGTCATAAACCGATTTCAATAAAGTTTCGTCATAATATCTCAATTATTTGTCGAGTTATGGGCTCCGAAATCTCGTTGATTCCTTTGTCTAAAAAGAGGCGGTGCCACGCCCATTTTCCGAAATTTTTCTATTTTTTGGTTCCGATCTATTGTAGAACTCATGCCACAAAATTTCAATGAATTATCTTTATATTTGACAAAGATATCGCTTAAAATGTTTTTATTAGGCAACCGATTTCGCTAAAATTTTGAACACGTATTACTACAAGTAGTGAAAGTGTATAGACCAAGTTTCGTCATAATATATCGATTATTTGTCGAGTTATGGGCTCAGAAATCTCGTATATTCCTGCTTCTAAAAGGAGGCGGTGCCACGCCCATTTTCCAAAATTTTTGTATTTTTTGTTTTACGTCCATAGTTGGACACCGTCTATAAAATTTCAATGATATATCTTTATATTTGACAGAGATATCGCTTAAAATGCTTTTATTAGGTCACTTTATAATACCCATATATAAAAGTGGGTGTGGTCGTCAACCGATTTTGGCAATTTTTCGTCGATATATATAAGTCTATATCTATCTCGATTATTTCATTCTGTTACAATCCACCGTTAGGAAATCAAAACTATAATACTCTGTGTACTAGTACAGCTGAGTATAAAAAGAAGCTAAAAATAAAATTAAGTATACATTTTTCTTGCTTACTCTGCGGTTGCCATTGCTGCAACAATAACAATGTGCAATAAGACGTGATGCCACGCGCTTTTTTTGGGCGCTTTTAATTGTCTGCTCTAATAGCGGCATTAAGCCATGAGGGGATGAGTTCGTATGGTTGTGTCGGCGCGTCTAGACAAACTCGGCAACTCTGCGACGCAGCTGCAAGGAAAAATATTTGCAGACGCTTTTGTTGCTTTTTTTTTTTTGATGAAGCTCTTATTATGGTTTTTGCTGTTTTTGTTGTCAAAAAGTTGCGGCAAAATTGTTTGCCTTTGCATGTATGTATGTATGTATGTATGTATGTATGTGCATGGAAGAATCTATTACAAAAGTCGGCGTAAAAGCCAAGTTAAAATGCCACGTAAAGCTAAGTTTCAAATGAGAATCAAGTCGGGCGGAAGAAGGAAAAAGAAGCAAACATTTAAAGAAAATTTAATAAGTGCTAAGGTCTAAATTATATGAAAAAGTTCTTTCAGAAGCACTCCGAATGTCTGCGGAGCTTGAGATGGCAACGGTTACCTATCTGAACCACTGCGTTGTACATCAATTCAAATCGAGGAATAGTCAAGTGGATGGAGGAACAGTTGAAGCATGTCTGTACAGATTCTCAAAGAAAGAAACGAATGGAATGATAGTTAGCCTGGCGGACTTTGGACTCATAGAAGAATCCGAAAAGTTTACAACCTCTTTATATCACTTATTTCACTTAATTTTGTATCTTACGTGCTCTATAAGTTGTTTTGTAGCAAAAAAGAGCAACTCGGAATTACTCCGAAAAGTTTAAAAACTCGAGATATCACTTTTTCACCGATTTTTGTATCCTACGTGCTCTATAAGTTCTTTTGCAGCAAAAAAGCGCAACTCCGAATTACTCCGAAAAGTATACAACCTCTAGATATCACTTGTTTTATCGACTTTTGTAGTTTACATGCTCTATAAGTTCTTTTGCAGCAAAAAATAGCAACTCCGAATTACTCCGAAAAGTGTACAACCTCTTGATACCGCTTATTTCGCCGTCTTTTGCGGTTTACATGCTCTATAAGCTCTTCTGCCATTTAAAAAAGTAACTCCGAATTACTCCGAAAAGTTTACAAGCTCGAGATATTACTTTTTTCCTCCAATTTTTGTAGTTTACATGCTTTATAAGCTATTTTGCTATTTAAAAGGTAATTCCGAAATACTCCATTGGACTCACAGAGCAATGGATATCTGGAAAAACGATTGGGTGATCCATATTGATACAAGAATATTGAAATTATTCGAATTTGTTTTATAGGGTATAATACAGCAGTGGCAATACAAACATGCTAGTGCTCGATAATTCCAAAAATGTCAAATGACAAATGCGGTTGACTATCTCTCGTTCAGTATTGGTTGCTCTCATGCCATGAGCTTTTCACTTCATTAAATACCAAGTCTGTCTGTGCTTCCATTCCGCATGCCTGCATCTCTTACTACTCCATATTCCATTCAATAAGCCTTATTTATATTCTCAGCACTTTGTATCGTTATTATGTCGGAGCAGTAATTAATGCGACATTTTTTAGCATACCTTAAGGCGCTAAAGCATTTCAGTTAAGCAATGCATACACATACACGCTCAAAATCAATAAAAGTAATTGGCAAAGCATATAAATCTTAAATGCTAAGCCGATGACTTATGAATAAGTGTAAGTGTAATAGATTTGGGTAGGTGGGGGAGAGGCTGATAGCGTGGTTTGTTGCAATACTGGAGTGTATCTATGTATGCGAGTATATAAAAGTGAATCATTTAAGCTCATGCCAATCTGCACTCAAATACGCTTAATCAACTTAAAAGGATTTTGTTGTTTTTGTACAATAAAATAAATTCTTTCTATCTTCCTCTTCCTCTTCCTCTTTATTTCTATTTGCTTTTTTTTTTTTTCAAATATCTAATTTCTATCTTTTCTAATGAAATTTGCTTCCTGTATTGTTTGCGCTGCCACGCAAATATTTGCGCTTAGTTTAATGCATTATGTTAAATTAGCCACTTGGAAAAAAAAAATATTATATGTATTTGCACTTTGAAGTGGTTTAGCTGGCTTGTGTTAGCAACAAAGTGCAGCTTGTTAACATTTTTGCATAGTTTTAGGCGGTTAACCGCGGCATTTAAATGTAAATGTACAAACTCATGCATACATACATACATAAGTGCACATTCAGCTGCCTGTTTTAAGGCTGCTGTTTACTTTTGTCTAATACTAATGGCATTGAAATGCTAACAATAATCAAGCAATTTAAAAAATAAATATTTTTCGCATAATTTTAATTGAAATATGTTGCATAATTTTGTGTGGTGGTTATGTACATACATATGTTTGTTCGGGATATGCATTAGAAATTGCTAAAGGCTAAAATGTTTTACTCACAATGTTTTTCAATTAACTTTAAAGGGAAAGTGATTGCATAAATTTTAGGGTTACTCCGAAAATTCGTAGTAGTTAAAAAAAATCCTTGAAGTGATTTTTACTCTGAATTGCAAGAATTTCAACATTAAAGCGACTAAATAGCGTTTTTGCGGGAACTCCGAAAATTTCACGGTGGTTGAAAAATTGATCTTAAGGAAATTTTATGTTCCTTTGGAAAGTTTCAGCCTTACACAGACTATGAAGATTTGTTAGAGCAACTCCGAAAATTCGGAGTATTCGAAAATTTGTTTTTGGGTAATTTTTGCAGCAAGTGGGAAGCTTTTCCATAATTCCAAAAATTCGGAATAGGCGAAAAATTGTTGTTAAGAAATTTTTTGATAAACTGGGAAGATTTTAAAGATTAAAAAGACAAAAAATTTCCCTAAATTAATATTTACGCCATTTGAGAAAAGGTTCAACTTTATAGAGACACTCCGAAAAATCGGAGTAGATATAACCCTTTTCTAAAACGATTTTTACGCTGTTTGAAAACTTTTAACATAGCTATTAAATTTGTAGTATAAAGAAACAATAAAAATTGTATTAAGGTTACAATAAATTTCTAAGCAATTGTTTTTTATTTAAAAATTTATATAATATTCGGAGCAGTTTGAAATTTGGTCGTAAGTGATTTCTACGCCGAATGGTTACGAATTAGCGTTTTAATAAGAACTCCGAAAATTCGGAGTAGATGAAAAATTGTTTTTAAGTAATTTTTGGAAAGATCGGAAAGATTTTAAATATTAAATAGACTAAATAGTGTTTTTAAAGTAACTCCGAAAATTCGGAGTAGGTAAAAAAATTCCATAAAGTGGAGAAATTAAAGCTTTTTATACAAGAACTATTTGCTTCTCTTATTGCTTACTTACTTTAATTTTGCATTAAGCTATGACTTCTAACGACCAGTTTTTTTTTTTTAAATAAAATTTTTCTCATCTTTCTGCGCCTCAAACCCCACTGCCTAATGACATTTGTCATCAACAAAGTTACTTATTTCTCTTATTTTTTCTTCTTCTTCTTTTTATTATATATATTATTATGTACGTGATTTTTTTCTACAACATTTTCAGTGGAACAGCTGTGTGAATTCAATTTACTCGTTTTTGAGGACACGTACTAAACAAAAATAAGGTAAGCAGCACGTAGTAGCATACTTTGAGGCGTATACACATGATATATTTAATATCCAATCTACTCATCATCATCATCATCATCAGCTCAGTATGCTTTTGCTACTTAGAATTGCAATATTTGCTGGTTGGCTTAAGTTTGACACAAAGGCACAAAGGACAAGTTGGAATATTGCCGCAGATGCAATATACATATATATGTGTGTATTTTGTTTGAAGAAAATTCTTATAAAATTGAAATTGAAAAAAAAAAATAAATAAAATAATAAAAATAAAAATTAAATTAATAGAGGAAAGTTGGAATTCGAAATTGAAATGAAATACAAAATTTTATTACGCATGCAATATTTTGCGCGATTGTATGATTGACGAAAGACATTTCTTTTGAATTTAATTTAAAATTTTATTTTGCGCATGTTTCAAAAAAAAAGTTTGCTTCATTATTAAAAAAAACCCATCTATTGCTTAAGCAAAATTTGTGGAAGATGGGTAAGTTGAAAGAGGTGAGCTTTTTGTACTTCGAAAATTCAGATAATAATTTTACTATTATTATTGGGTTATTGTATAAATCAGTTGCAGCGTTCTGATTGGCAGAGTATAGCACTACATACATACGTAGATATTTTATTTAAATTTATTAATATTTACTCACAATCAAAAGTATCGATTTCAGCGACATCATGTTTTCAATTTTTTGTCAGAGTAATTTCACTGCAATTTGAATTAATTTCAAAGCAGACACAAAAATGCTTTTATTTTCAATTGCTGGAATATCCTTTTGTTATATTCTTGTGTTTGTTTACTTTTAAAATATTTTTATAGCGTCTTAACTGTTCTCAAACACCAAGTTTTCTATTTTAAAAATTTTAATTTCTTTTATTTTTATTTTTTAATATTTTTTGGTACAACTCACAATAGAATTTTTTTAAGTTAAATTTAATTTCAATTTTTCTAATTCAAAAAGTTTTGCTCGCAAACTTTTGGATAGTGTTTTCTTTTTTTTGTGCTATTTCGCAATCGAGTTTGCGTCTACAATCTATTATTTGTTAATCTTAGCGGCGGCACACACTGCAACACTTTTACAAAACACACGATCGCTATGAATTAGGGTTCCAAACGTTAATGCAACGCTATTTATAATGCCAAATGTCTGAGAAAAGCGACAAACGCGAAGCAAAGCAGAAGTGGAAGAAGAAGCGGCAGCGGCAGCTGTGGAGAAGCGCTTTAGAGCGGCAACGTCAACGACGACGGCTGTAGCAGCTTGAAAGGCAAGAAGCAGCGCGGCAGATGAGCGAGCGAGCGTGTGTGCGATTGAAGTGTCAGCGGTTTTGAGCGTTTGAGGAATATCTCATGAAAATTGAATTGAAGCGAAAAAAAAACAATTCATCAATGAAGTGCAAAGCGTTTGGCGGCGTTGCCAACTATTCGTGCATCTCAATTTTGCCAAGTGAAAACAATCCTCCATCTCAGGCAGGGAAGGGCGGAGCTTTGGACACTTGTTGGGTGATTAAATACACGATACAATCCATTAGGATAGCACATGACCACCATAGGCATAATCCAGAACTCATTAGATATGCCTATTTTGTATGGAGGAGGACGACGACGGCACAGAAAAAACTCTGCACCTGTCCGGCCTGTGCTAGACTAAGATTGCGCATTCTCGGGTCGGGTGTATTGAGAATAGCGGATGCAGATTCTCGTACCACAATTCCACTCCAACAACAACAATTGGTAAATGCGGCCATGCCATTGATTCGGAGTGTGTGCTTTGTGGAGGCACTGCCATGGAATATAAGCGTAGAATATATGTAGGTAGCTTCTTCTGAAGTTCCAGAAATGATGCGACTTGTATGAAATATATGTATGTATGTATATCTTTCAGCTGGAAGAAATATATGTAACCGTATGAGTAGGGCTTGGGCACACGAATTTCATTGAGACGAATGCGTTATGTTTTTTCTATGTTTCGAATAAACCGTAAATTTCTTAACGTAAGTCAAAACATCGGGAAATTTTTTCATTAAAAATCCCGCCCCGAAAAAATGAACTGAAATCAGAACTTTCCGGCAGTAATATCTGTGGACCAATCAACTTTTAACAACAAACATCTCGTAAACTATAAGCCTGCGGCAAGTTTTGTTTTCAGTTTTGAGATCTGTGAGAGCCGCTCTAACTCCCTAAAAAAGTGGGTTTTCACGGGGCTTGCTACCTTAATGGAAAGCCGACCCAAAATATCCGCCAAAAGAAAACCAAATACAAGCTACGTCAGTGACTAATAATTCGCATGCGCAACGTTTCGTAGTTGGCGCTCATCTTCAAAGCGACGAAGCAAGGAAGCTAAGCTAAACAAGTGAGCCAAGCAAGTCAAGCCAAGCAAACGAGACAGACAAGACAATTGTAGCGCAAAAAGTACATACATAGATAAAACAGCTGTAGCTTAGTGCTTTTGAACGATAAGCAGGGCAATAACAAATACGACAACAATAAACAACAACAGCAACAACATCATAAACAGCAGTAATAGCAAAAAATCAACAACAGCAAAAAAAGAAGCAATTAATTGTGCTAAGCATCTCCGCTCACTTGCTTTATACATACATACATACATGCATAACATAAAAGCAATAACAATAACATATACGAGTACATGCCAATTCGCTCGCAAATGAAATTAAAATAGCAATTGTAGTTGTTTGAGCAGGAAAAATGTATGAAAAAAGCAACAACAACAACTACAACATAGAAGCAGCAACAACAACAATATAAGAGCAGCATTAGCAGCAAACAGTTTCAAACACGAAAGCAGCAAAAGGCAAAAAAGAAAAAAACAATAAACTACTAACAACAACAACTGTAACGGAGTGCCAAAACAACAGCAGAACGCGCTGCCAGCAATAGAAGAAGCACTAAGAGCAGCAGAGACGACAGCAGCAGCAACGGCAGCACATTATAGGAGTATACATACCTACTCGTAACAAAGCAACAACAGTAACTAATAAAAAAGTAGAAACGGAAAAAAGCTACAAACAACAACAACCATTAAGAAGCCCCTACTAGCGGTGCTGGCGGGTCATCGTTAGCAAACAAAAAATTCAAATAGGTGCGCTCTTCTTTGTGTCAAACAATACGTAGACTGTGGCTGATGCAGCGACGTTGACGTCGACGTATGGCAATTGACGCTGACGTTAATGACAAGAGCAGCGCGCAGCGGTTAATAAAATAATAATGAGCGTGTTAAAGCAACGTTCATTCGCGTTTTTCTTGTTGTTTTTATTGTTTGCGCTGAAATGAGTGTTACCTACTATTGTTGTTTGAGGATGTGTGTGTGTTTTCCTGTATACATTGGTAAAGGTAGGTAGCCGAATGTAGGGGGTGGAGGGCAGAGGTTGGCGGAGAACTTCGCTGTAACGTTTGCAAATCAATCTACACACACACTTGCGTACATTCACAGCACATTACTGCAGAAGCGCCGCAATCTCTGCAATTGATCTTCTAGATCAGCATTGTTTTGTAGTAGGAAAATCAAAACTAAAAAAATAAGAAAAAAAAAAAAAATTGCGGAAAAATTCGAAGTTTGTGTTGTCAGCGAAAATTTGATAACCAGTTGCTTGTTCTCTTTCTAATTTTGAGCTGTTCCGTTAGGAAAATGGAGGTCAGCTTATAGATGTAAGACTTTTTTTTAATGATGTGTTGTGGAACGATTTTCCGTCATCCCTTTTCAAGTTTGGTTTGAAAACTTTTTTGACTCTCCGTGTGCTAAAACTTAGACCCGGTGTCCCAAAAGGTAATTACCGGCGTGAAAGACATGAGAGAAAATACTCTAAGATTGCATTGAACGCTACCAAAATGCTCGAGGAATTTTGGCCAAAGCAAGCTCACACTGAAGAAGTTCTACATCAAACAAGCAAATGACAGGTGGCATTGTCTAAGTAATTGCCATCACACTAAGCCAGACGGACAAAGATTCTACTCGCGCACTCGGAAGACACGAGCTTGCGCTAAAAACGGAGCTATTAAAAGTCCATATAGGTAATCCTTGGGAAGCATACAGAGAGGATGAATGCTCCATACAATTACGATTAGGTACTGTGGGGCTTACAAGGACGAAGAGCAGCACGAAACAGTAAAACGCTGGCTGTGCCATTGTCCAGCACTAGCAAGAATGCGGCTGCAGCATTTAGAAGCTTACCATGTTTGGGACCTAGCTAAAATGGAATTCAGGAAAATTCTAAAATTTGCAGAGTCCACACGATTGTTCGAGTAGGGGAGTTGCTCTGGATACACGTGTTATTGCAATGGTAACTTCGCGATCTAAGTGTACTAAGTGGAAACAAGCAGCCACTGCAGCCTAACCTGACCTAACTTAACTCAACCTAACCTAGCTTTAACTTACTTAACCTAACTTAACTCAACCTAACCTAACCTAACCTAAGTTAAGCTAATAAAAGCAGCGGTCATTTCCTATGGTTGGGTGATTTGGTGATAAATAATACTAAAAAACCCGACCCAACCTCTGCTATTTTTTCAACCGATTACATTGCATATGTATTTTTTGACGATTTTTTTTCGAATCCATTTTGACAGTATTTCCCGTATTTTGTGAATTTTGGAAAGCTAAGGTTAGTTCATTCTCAGCTCGTTAGTCCTAACATTATACCAAATTTGCTGTTCCATTTTTGTATAAATCACTGAAGTGCCATGAACAACTGGTTATAAAAACTTACAAAAAATATGTATTACATTAGTACAAAAAGCGCCAAAGCCGCATCTAAGAATACCGCACGAAGCTATGAAAACACACCTAGAAGAGCGAGCAAATAAAAAGAAGAAGAAATAAAATTACAGAAAAATTTTATTAACAATTCCCAACACAAGACAATTCACTCAAATCGTTTCGTCGCTGAGCGCCGCCAAACCAGAAATGTTTTCTATGCATATTTTAGTTAAGTCTCCATCTTTGAATTGTTATAGAATTTGCTTGAAAATCAGCCATCCATCTATTGCTCTAACACATATCACATTGTTTGTTGTTGGTGCTTCGTTGTCTGTTTATGTGACTCCACTGTGTTGTTGATGAGCTTCTAACTGGCGGTATTGCCAACTATCTACTAAATGTTGTGTAATAATTACGTGTTGTAAATGAGCGGGTGTCTAATGATATTATTGTGTTTGTATATGTAAATGTACCTAAGTGTTTTCATATATAAAAATATATGTATGTACATATATGTATTCTTTTCTATGGCGGCATTTTTCTTTGTTAGCAATTTTACATACTTGTTTTATTTTAAAAATTTCAATCAATCTCTCATTGAGCCGCGAATTCGATTGCTCTTTAGTCTTCGCTCTCTCAAGCTAACAGTTGTTATATTTTTGTTTTTATTCTTCTTCTTTTCTATCTCTAGGGAATGCCAATTATTATTTTAAATAAATTTTATTAAGCCCTAGCATTGTTCTTAATTGTGTGGGGACTTTCGCAAGTCGCTGTTGCACTACTTTATTTGGCAACTTAAGTATAAATATTTTCAAAAATGTTTAGCAAATTTGCTTGGATAGTTATGTATGCAGTAATCACTTGGGAGCATTTGTCGGCTTAAATTTTAGTAGTAATTTATTAAAATTGATTACAGAAATAGATGATTCTTGACTTCATAGTGTTCTTGGCTTCAAAGTGTTCTTTGTTTTGTTTTCTCGTGCTCTTTAGAACTTTAAAAGCGGTACTTTTCCATACTAACGATTGGTGCATGTCACGGCTAGTAGTACTTGCACTCACTACAGCTGTCACTGCACTTCAAAGCCTTGTGGTTCCCTTGCACATTTCAAAAATTGGGTCGGCTTTTCATTAAGGAACCACGCCCCGTGAAAAATCACTTTTTCAGTGGAGTAGAGCGCCTCTCAGAGATCTCAAACCTGAAGTCAAAACTTGCCGCAGGATTATAGTTTACGACATATTTGTTGTTAAATTTATAAAAATTTTCGCGAAGAATTTATTAACTAACGCCCTCAATACAGGTTTAAGCTTAATGTCTTCAATAAACTTGCACAAAAAAAGAGAGATTATCATCATTAACAATATAAAATATCATAATACTAATTGCCATCATCACTTACCTAACTCCCATACAAAATGCACTGACCCCTTCCGTTAGCTTACGCTTGCAGTGCGATTATTAATAAATGCATTTAAATGCATAATATCCAGCAATTTGTTGCAAACTAAGCAACTGTGAAAAGTTTAATTAATACTTAATTTAATTATTAATATTAATATTTATGTAAATTCATTTATTAATATGCTTAATACCTCAGCGCTTACCAGGGATGGGCATTATTCAAAATTTGAATAATTCAATAACGAAAAAATAAAAATAAATTTTTATTCTTCATTCTCATATCCTTGAATAAAGAATAAATTTTTATTCTTCATTCCGGCGCGCTTGAATAAAGAATAATTTTTTATTCCTTATTCTGATACCCTTGAATAAAGAATAAAAATTTATTCTTCATTCTGATACCCTTGAATAAAAAATAAATTTTTATTCTTCATTTTGGTGCCCTTGAATAAAGAATAATTTTTTATTCTTCATTTTGATACCCTTGAATAAAGCATAAAAAATTTATTCTTCATTCTGATACCCTTGAATAAAAAATAAATTTTTATTCTTCATTCTGATGCCCTTGAATAAAGAATAATTTTTTATTCTTCATCCGAAATTGGTTGAATAAAAAATAAAATTTTATTTTTCATTCAGATAATTTTGAATAAAGAATAAATTTTTATTCACGTTATTCAAATTATTCTTGCAGGTCACACAAGTAAATGATTTTGCGAATATTTTTCTGAATACGAACCAAGTATTTTCCCGAGCCCCAACCGAATATTTTTCCGAATACTTTCCCGAATCCGAACCCAAATACTCAACCGAATATTTTTCTGAATCCGAACCGAATATTTTACCGAATACTTTCCCGAATCCGAACCGAATATTCTCCCAAATCCGAATCCGAATACTTTCCCGATTCCGAACCGAATACTTTCCCGAGTCTGAACCGAATACTTTTCCGGGTTCCAACCGAATACTTTTTCCGAGTTCGAACCGAATACTTTCCCGGGTCCGAACCGAATACTTTTCAGGGTTCGAACCGAATACTTTTCCGGGTTCGAACCGAATACTTTTTCCGAGTTCGAACCGAATACTTTTCCGGGTTCGAACCGAATACTTTTCCGGGTCCGAACCGATTACCAGCTGAAATTAACGAAGTTATGGTAAAAATTAAAATGCAAACGAATATGCATACAGTACATACATATTTACATATGTACATTGTATGTATAAGCAAAAGAAGTATGTAGTTTCTTGTTGTCATGTTCTGGTCATCGGTTTTTAATGAAATTTGGCGCCGTTCTATTCAAATACAAGGACATTTTCATTTTTACCATAACTTCGTTAATTACAGAGCCAGCGGGTCCCGGACTCGGTACAGTAATCGGTTCGGACTCATAAAAGTATTCGGTTCGAACTCGGAAAAGTATTCGGTTCGGACCCGGAAAAGTATTCGGTTCGAACTCAGAAAGGTATTCGGTTCGAACCTGGAAAAGTATTCGGTTCGAACCCTGAAAAGTATTCGGTTCGAACCCGGAAAAAGTATTCGGTTCGAAACCGGAAAAGTATTCGGTTCAGACTCGGGAAAGTATTCGGTTCGGAATCCGGAAAGTATTCGGATTCGGATTTGGGAGAATATTCGGTTCGGATTCGGGAAAGTATTCGGTAAAATATTCGGTTCGGATTCAGAAAAATATTCGGTTGAGTATTTGGGTTCGGATTCGGGAAAGTATTCGGAAAAATATTCGGTTGGGGCTCGGGAAAATACTTGGTTCGTATTCAGAAAAATATTCGCAAAATCATTTACTTGTGTGACCTGCAAGAATAATTTGAATAAGGTGAATAAAAATGTATTCTTTATTCAAAATTATCTGAATGAAAAATAAAATTTTATTTTTTATTCAAGCAATTTCGGATGAAGAATAAAAAATTATTTTTTATTCAAGGGCATCAGAATGAAGAATAAAAATTTATTTTTTATTCAAGGGTATCAGAATGAAGAATAAATTTTTATTCTTTATTCAAGGGTATCAAAATGAAGAATAAAAAATTATTCTTTATTCAAGGGCACCAAAATGAAGAATAAAAATTTATTTTTTATTCAAGGGTATCAGAATGAAGAATAAATTTTTATTCTTTATTCAAGGGTATCAGAATAAAGAATAAAAAATTATTCTTTATTCAAGCGCGCCGGAATGAAGAATAAAAATTTATTCTTTATTCAGGGATATGAGAATGAAGAATAAAAATTTATTTTTTATTTGAATAAAAATTTATTCAAAACCGCCCATCCCTGGCGCTTACATATGTACATATAAACGAGTATACAATTACCTGGCAATTTTTCATTAACGTTACTTAAATACATATGTATGTATGTAGCTAGCTAAGCGTTGAAGAACAACTCGTCATTTGGCATTCCAAAAATGCGAGCCGCGCATGCGCATTGTAAATGCACCTACGCCAGCCACAGTTGCATTTTTTCTCTTGCTTTTTCCATTATTTCATTCGACTTGCTTTTGACTTTTGTTGCATTAATTTCTTATGTCGTCACCTTGTTGTTATTGCTGTCATTTTCATAGTGTTGCATAGATATCATTTTATTTGCCATTGTTGCTGTTTTTTTGGTTTTATTGTTTGTTCATTTGGCATTGCATTTGCGGCTGTCTAGTGCGCAGAGCCAGATTTGCGTTGCAATTTTTAAGGCAGTTTTTGTCGGTGTTTTCGTTTTCTTTTTCAAGTTTTCATGAGCTTTGTTTTTGTTGTTAAGTTTCGTTTTGCTTTTTTTTTCTTTCTCAGCAATACCTCCGTGTCACGTCATATTTACAGCTTGTAAGTTGCTGTTCGTGACTTTGTGTGATGGCGTAAAATTTGAGGTTTTATGATAATGAGAATTGGGCGATTGTTCTTTGCGATCGAAATGATGTGAGAAATGATGGTAGAAGGAATCTAGCACATGTGTATATAAAGTGTAAGATTAACCTTAAACTATATAGGGTCTAGGACCTAGACTCTAGGTTGTTCACTTAAAACAGTCTAAACATTCGAAATGGGATATTCACTATAGTTCCGGATATTCATAGTTAATTGCAAACGGAGGTGGGGAAATGTAGTTCCATACCATTTCTTAGCTAAAGAATTCATAATTTTTTTAAAGCAAAGACTTTGAAATAATCGAAATCGAAAAAAAGTGGAAACAAGCATTGGAATTAATTAAAGAAAAAACCCAGAACATAAAAGAGTCATCTCCAGATTTAGTTAACATGACATTAAACTTGACTAATGAGCTACGACTGTAGAACTTCTCCAGGCAGGTATAAGAATTAGGTACATCGAAAACTAATTGATTCAGAGACTGAAAATACCAACACCATTCTATAACCATTTCGCTATTAAATTCAATGCTTTTTAAATAAAACACTTACCAAATCAACGTAAAACAATCAAAGCAACATAAAAATAATTAAAAGCAAACCGAACGAAAGTGACATTTTGGCACTCGTGATGGCACATGGTGATGGCAAAATAACAAATGTCATATGATGAATTTAAGCAAAGAAGAAAATAAATGAAAAGGCAAAAAAAGCAAAATCACAAAAAAACAAAAAATCAAAAAGAAGCGATGAAAAAAATCACTCGAATATCAAAATGTCAAAATTGCTGCAGCAATGCAACTGCTATCAAAAAGAGTCACAAAAACAGATATGGAACGGAAAAGGTGAAATAAAAACGTGTTCAATGACAAGCAACAACATAAATGTTTAATTGATTCATCAACGTTTTTTCTTACAACTCCGCGGGAAATTGTTGTTGACTAAAATAGCCATGTACATATGTATGTTAGTAAGCCATAGCTTAGGTTAGGTTGTAGTGACTGGAGTGGCATCAGTTTCTGCTCAGTACAGAGGCGCATTGCGGTACCACAAAACACAGATTACTCCTCTTCTTTAAGTAATTTTAAGAGCTCAACAGGTCTTTCACACCAATATCCGTGACTTGGCAAAGGCAATGCAGAAAAAGAGTCTTCCCGCGAACGCTGTCTAGCGCCAATCAAAGCCGGAAAGTTGCAGAAGAGGTGCTTGACACAAAAAAAAAAATAAAAATAAAAAAATAATATTAAAAAAATAATAAAAAAATAATAAAAAAATAATAAAAAAAAATAAAATAAAATAAAAAAAAAACCAAAAAAAAGCTTAAAATTAAAATGTAATAAAAAATAATAAATAAAATAGAATTAAATAAAATAAAGTAAAATAAAATTAAATGAAATAAAATAAAATAAATTAAAAAAAAAAATAAAATAAAATAAAAAATAAAAGTGCACTGAAATAAAGTAAAAAAATAAAATAAGAAGAAAATTAAATAAAATAAAGTAAAATAAAGTAAAAATATAATATAAAAATTTAATAAAATAAAATAAACAAAAAAAAAAAAATAAATAAAAATATAACAAAATAAAATAAATAAAATAAAATAAATAGAATAAAAGAAGAAAAATTATAAAATAAAATAAAGCAAATAAAGTAAAATAAATAAAATTAAATTAAATAAAATGAATTGAAAGGAAATAATATGATATTTAAAAAATAAAAAATAAAAAATAAATAAAAGAAATAAAAAAATAAAAAAAAAATAAACAATATAAAATTAAAAATAAAGAACATAAAACAAAATGAAATAAAATATGATGAATTAAAAATAAAAATAAAAAAAAGTTAAATCCAAGTTGAGTATTAAAAACATACTTTTCTGCTTCACTGGGTAACGTTAATTTGCAATTAAAATGCACTGTTAGAATGACACTACCTAAATCAGCGCATCATCAACCATCATCATGTCATTCAATTACCAACAACAACTGGTTACCAATGAAATTTTTTAAATCTTTTATTGTTGCATATTTAGCTTAAGCACTCACTTAACTGTCATACCCACTTACCATACTTTGCAACAACAATAACAGTCATTAAAGGTATAGTAACAAGTGGTGGCATCGGTGTATTAAGACATTAAGTACCTATACAGGCAAAAAAGGGCTTGTCGCATTTTCGTATGAAAACTCGATTGACAAATGTTAATGCCAAAGCGAAGATGGTAGCAAATGAATATAAAACGGTAAAAGAATTGAGGAAAAAACTAAGAGAGAATAAAATAATAGCAACAAAAGCAGACAAAGGAAATACAACGGTGCTAATGGACGAAGAGGTATACACCACAAAAACAGGCCAACTCATCAAAGAAATGGGCTGCCGAGTGATGAGGAAGACCCAACGGATGAATACCAAATGGCAATAAAGCGTGCAATAAAACAGGCAAAAAATATAGTAGACAACAAGATAGCCTACACTCTCACGGCAATGAATCCATCGGCCCCGTCACTGATCGCACTACCTAAAATCCACAAAGCAGGAACACCTATGCGACCAATAGTAAACCATAAATCGGCACCAGGATATAGACTATCAAAACATCTAAATAAGCTACTAACCGAGACACTGGACCTGTCCAATAAATACACAATCAAAAACACGACGGAACTAGTCGAAAAACTGAACAACCTGAACGTACCTAAGGACTCGAAACTGGTATCGTTTGACGTGAAAGACCTATACCCTTCGATACCACTGACAGAAACACTAAAAACTCTAACTCAAATATTGACAGAAAAAACGAACAGAGACATTGCAACAGAGATCGTAAACACACTGAAAGTAACCCTGGACCAGAATTATTTCAAATTTGACAATAAAATATACAGACAAACTCACGGACTGGGAATGGGTAACCCCACATCAGCCATCCTTATGGAAGTATTTATGCAACATTTGGAGGAAAGTTATATGGAAGAACTGGCGAAAAATCTGGGAGTAAACTTGTATGCCAGGTATGTAGACGACATCATCTGCCTCATAACGGAAAATAAAGAAGAAAAAATTTTGGAATACCTCAACGGCCAACACAAAAATATAAAATTCACCATGGATGCAGAGAAAAATGGAAAAATCAACTACTTAGACCTCACAATTAAAATAAACAAAGAGACTAACAAATTTACTTACGAAATATACAGAAAACCCACAGCAACGGATACAGTAATACACAATAAATCTAGCCATCCTCAACAACACAAGAACGCCGCTTTCAGACATTTATTAACACGACTTGAACGGACCCCGTTAGAAAAGGAAGCTTACAACAAGGAACTCAGCACAATATACACAATCGCGGAGAACAACGGATATCAAAAAAGTTTGGTGAAGAAAATACAGAAAAACATAACCTCAAAGAAATCGGAAAACAAAGAAAAGGTAGAGAAGAAATGGGCAGTCTTATCATATACCGGAGCAACATCTTACAAGTTGGCTAAAGTTTTCCAAAATTATAACATTAATGCAGCATTTAAAACGAGGAACAGCATGGAAAAACTTCTACGAAACAACATTAACAAGGAAGACCTCTTTGACAAACAAGGCGTATACAAATTGACTTGCGAATGCCAAAACAGTTATATAGGACAAACAGGACGCCAAGTCAAGACGAGATATCGAGAACACGTAAGAGATTACAATAAGAAAATAAGGAAATCATCAACGACAGTGGAATCAAATTTCGCCAACCACATGGCAGAAAACAAATGTACACCAATGAAAATATGAAAAACAGCTAAAATTCTCCACATACAACATAAGGGAAAACGACTTAACGTATTAGAAAATATGGAGATATACAAACAGAAGACATTCGTAGGTAAAATAATAAATGAACAAATAAACACCGCATCAGATACATTATTTGAACCGCTTAAGCTATTATACCGAAAAGAGGACAGAAAACCTAAAACCGACATAAACAAAACAACACACAAGAGGACAATAACGGACTTTTACCTGCCTGTTTAATGAGGATACAAAAAATAGATTTACATACCTAAACGCACAGACTCGCACGCACGCACGTATGCACGTCGCCCGAACGCACGAATGCACAAACACATCACACGAACACGAAGTACGTGACCAAACGATGGAAGTCAGTTACTATAAGTACTATCGAACTTACACAAAATAACTCAGAACGAAAAAAGACACTGAAGATGGCGCATATTAGCCGAAACCGGTTTGTCTCCAAACCAAACTTGACAAGGGATGACGGAGGATCGTTCCACAATATATCGAAGATATCATAATAAGTATTAGGAATGAATGCTTAAAAGGGTGAGGTAATACGATAAACACAAATACATAATTTAAATATTACAAAAATTAATTGAACTTAACGCCTTGAAATGAAGGAAAGAGGTTAGAACTTTAATCGTTATTTGAAGAGCTGCGCGAATGCTAACTTAGCGTGCTGTCAATCAAAATACTGTCAATCAAAGGGCTGACTAAGTATTACTATTACTATTACTAAGTATTGGACAGGCAAGCCTTTTTAAGCTCCTCGTCTGCTCAGGTGCTATCGTCATGATACCAATTATGTATGCCTTAAGCATAGTCTATTGGACTTCCGTAAATGTGTTATTTTTTTCATCATCTTCTTCTGACATCAGCGCAGCCACAAATTTATGACTAGATTAAGCATTTTTTTGCACAATTTTACAAGCAAATTATGATTTAGTTTATTTTTATTAGCAAACAAACAAACAAGATAAATTTAACAGTTTTAAATTGGTTTTACCACCACACAAAATCGATTAAGTAGAACAAACTTGTAGTTCATCAATCATTTGCTGTTTGCGGATATAAATACTTGAAGAATATTTAAAGCAAATTAAAAAAAAAAAAAGCCAAAAAAAAATTCTAATCCTCTTTATAACAAATGTATATTTTATTACAATCAACTGATTTATGCGGCAATTATTAGCGCCACTATTATTATCTGCGCGCAACATTTGTTGTTTTTGTTGCTGATGGCAACGCAAAATACCTGTTCTTTAGCGCTCTGTCTGTATTAAATACGTTAATCGTTTTGATTTTCGCATTAAAAGGGCTGGCTGCACAATTACAATTGAATAAATAGTCGGTAAAGCGATTAAATCATAATCTAAAATGTCAGAGCGGCAAGTCATAAAAACAATTAAGAAGAAAAAAAATATTATAATCAGTTGAAATCCGACGAATAGCGAGTGTTATATACGCAGTAGCGAGTTATATTTGCAGCCATTCCATGCCAGCTAGTATGATATAAATAAATGCATATTTTGAACCCCTATTGCGTACGTTAAGCTTGTAATGTAGGATGAAATAAAAAAGTAACTCATCCCTTTTTTTAGTGTCTCCACTTCCCCAGGAACGATTACGCGCCTTCACATCACAACCTAGAATAGCTGCTCTAGACTTATCCCACACTATCTTGCCGTTTTGGGGGGATAGGTACTGGCCTATCGTGACCAAGAGAAAACGAGGTCAAGATCAACGCTAGGTCATTGGCCATCAATCAATTAGATGTAGTGTCGTCATCGCTAAGAAGAAATAGAACAGGTTAGGTCCAGCCAAGATACAAGCTCTTGGCTTCCCATTTGCAGCCCCACTTACCAGTGTAAGCGAGTAGAGTTGCTTGTATGAGAACATATGTAGATACTCTCTAGCGATTCCGTACTCCGGCGAGTAAAAATTTCAACTAAAGTTGCATGCATGACTAGTAGTCAAATGGTTAATCAAATGAGTGCGCTATTAGCGAGTTCCTTGATTCGACGAGTAGAAATTTCACTCACACCTGAAATTAGGGTTCAGATAGAATATTTTGTGTTTCAGTGTAGTTCTACACCCCTATTGCGAGTGTCGACTGCGATAGATAATCGACTGTTGATCAATCAAAGAGCATATACCTATTCGTAAATATAATGTAATATCGCAATAGTAGGCATTAGTCTCCTTGGACGTAGTGAATGTTGCTAGCAACATTTTACGTCAAGCCAAATGCATGTTGCTAGCCAAAATATTGCTGTGTGAAGATTCCAATAGGCTTTAGAGCGATGGGTGAATATGGAAACATACCTTCATATTAGAAATACTATTGGGTATATAGGAAATAAAGTTCCATAAAAATAGCAACAGAGTCAAGTTGCTAGCCGAAATGTTGCTGTGAGAAGTTACTACTAAGCTTTAAGAGCGATAGATGGATATGGGAATAAGCCTCAATGTTAGAAGTACTATTGGGTGTAGAAAATGCAGGCCCATAAAAATATTTCCTCATAAAAATGGTAACAATAAAACTCAATTGAAAAGTATTCTAAACCAAAGAGCGGAATAGAGTGGAATTCGCCCCTAAAGAGCGCTGCGTTTTGGTAAGCGTACTCAGAAAAAGAAAAAAAAAAAAAATTATTGTAATGTTTTTACTTACTTACTTCAATACACTCCAAAATAGGTGAGGTTACTTTATCTAACGTAAGTGAGGGAGTTTCCACGAAATAGTCAAAGTTAAATACATACTTAGAAGCAAATATATCTACATAACGTACAAACAAACATAGTTCAACGTTATTTTGCTATAAATTTTAAGCGCTTTGTGCCATCAATAAATGAAACTGACAGAATTTAAGGCACTTGCTGGTTTGATCAGCGCAATTTTCATTTGTTTCAACTACACTTTTTTTTTGGCTGGAAGTTTATTGTTGTTACGTACATATATATACATACATACATATGTACGTATGCATGCAGCTATGTAGATATACAATAGCATTTGTGTTATTGGCGTTGGCAAATTTTTCACAAATCATTAGTCAGCAAAGTGATTGTGGTTTGTTCAAAATATTTATGTGTTTTTTGATGTTTTTTTTTTTGTTGTTGCTAATTGTTTTATGCGCTGTTGTGGCACAGCAGAAAAAAAAGTGATGTGAACTGTGAAGGTACTTGAGTTAAAAATTAAAAAAAAGCTGAGTAAATAAATAAAAAAATAAAAAAAATTATGAAATAACGTTGTTGTTATATTATAAATTAAATTGTTAAAAATCAATAGCTTTTTAAAGTTTTTTGTGTGTTTTATACAAAAAAAAAATTAAATTAGTAAGTAAAGAATTAATAGTTTGCAATTTATACGGATGTTGTGGTTTTTATTATTCTACTTTTTCTATTGTTTATTGGTTATGATTGCGCAATAGCTTGGGAAATCCAACATTTCTGGCAAAAAAGTTATGTAATTGTTCTATACTTTTATGTACGTTTACATTTATGTAGTTTAGATTTATTTGATTGTGCAAGATAAGTTTAAGTGAATTGAAAGACTAAATGAAAGTTTAATTTTTTTGCAAATGCATTTTTATTTCCCATTGCCAGCTCTGCCGAATTTGCTTGACTCTTTGTACATGCGCCTCAAGTAAGCACTCAAATGGCAACAATTTCTTGGAATCATCATAAATGGCAAATATTTTAAACACGAGTTCGAAGAATTTCGAAATTATTTTCTGAAAAAAAAAAAATAAATAAATAACTAAATAAAAAAATAATTCCAAAATTTACTAGCAAAATTCGATATGCTAAATGTAAATGCAAATCAAGCAAAAAAAAAAAACATTAATGGCAAGCTTTGCCAACGTAGAATAATATTTGCATATAAAACATAAGTATATTTAAGCAATAATCCACGTATCCAACTCTGCTTAGTCACATACTTATTCGTACATAAATAATAACTTTAAAGACTTTAAAACAGGGACGGTAATCATTATAAGCGAAATAATATAAATCACCGTATAATCATTATTCTTCGATCTATATATTTTTCAGATCAAAAATAATTATTATTTTCTAAGTGTTATTTTTTCGATCGAAAGTAATTATTATTATGTAATTTTAATTTTTTTGATCGCTAATAAGTATTATTCTTGGATTTTAATTCTTTTACTCAAGCATAATTATTATTTCTTGATTTTTACTTTTTGCATCAAAAATAATAATTATACTTGATTTTTATTTTTTCCCTTAAGGCATAATGATTATGTGTAATTTTTATTTTTTTTACTCAAGAATAAAAATTATGGTCTGATTTTTATTTTATTATTCATAAAATAAAACTCAAAACGTCATACAGCCTGAACCATTAGGATTTTTGGCTTAAAATTTTGCACGCACAGACCTTCTAGTCTCCTCTAACTACTTCCGAAGATAAATCGTTGGAAATTTTGTTATAAATGGTGGAAAAAAGGTGTTGAAGTATGCATGTAATTTGCTTTAAAATTCATACAAAAATGTTACGTATACGCCACGGCAATATGCTCATATGTAAAACTAGCTTATATCCTTGGGTTTCACGCCGCGTTTCTGTAAAATATGCAAAATAAATGAAAAAAGAACAACTTTAAATTTTTTATACAGCCTTTCCAGCTGTGTTTCAGAAAATTCTATTGTATTTCAATGTGTGTAAGATTTATTTATCCGCCAATCCGTTTAGGACGCAACTTGATGCATATCTTCAGACATATGTACATTAGAGTAAGTAAACTGAAAAAATTTCACTTTTCCAAAAACTGGATGGAGCTACACCAAAAATCGCGAAAATTCCCGGAATTTCAAGGTATGTTTAGATTTATGTATGGAAAAAGTTAGGATTTTGCACAAGAAAAAAATTGATATCTACCCAAGGCGTGAAACCCAAGGATATTAGCTAGTTTTACATATGAGCATATTTACGTGGCGTATACGTAACATTTTTGCATGAATTTTAAAGCAAATTACATACATACTTCAACACCTGTTTTCCACCATTTATAACAAAATTTCCAACGATTTATCTTCGGAAGTAGTTAGAGCAGAGTAGAAGGTGTATGCATGCGAAATTTTAAGCCAAAAATCCTAATGGTTCAGGCTGTATGACGTTTTGAGTTTTATTTTATGAATAATAAAATAAAAATCAGACCATAATTTTTATTTTTGAGTAAAAGAAATAAAAATTACACATAATTAGGGACACGAATTTCGATACGATACGATACCAAATCGATATTTTTTTCATTTGATATCGATACTATTTACTCGATTCTTTTGCAACGATATTTTTTGGTATCGAGTACTTCAACAACGGTATCGAACAAATGAGTACATTCAGTGATGGAAAATTAAAATTGTGTCATATTTGTCTAAAAATTTTGCAATGCAAAATAGTGCCGAAAATCGGTCGAGTGTGCAGAAGTGACAAGCTGCTTCCTAAAGGGCCGCAAAATGCACAAGCACGAGTAATTTTCACTAGTACATATCGAAAAATAGGTCTGATCCACGTGCTGAAATAATTGCAGGTTTGGGCTACTTCGTAAGGTTTTTTGTATGAAGTTATATGAAGTTACCCAAATCTGTTTATTGATTTTCACATTAAACGAGGCGCACACTTACCACCGAAACTTGCTTACAATTTGCAATTACCATGCGATAGAAGTAATGATAACTGGAGATATAGCATTATATATTTTTCATTTTCATACGATAATTTGACGTTTACAAATAAAAAAATCGTCAATATCTTTTTTCTTCCTCATTTTACTAAAACACGTTATAAACAACAAGTAAGGAAGCCTAAGTTCAAGTGGAATCGAACATTAGATACTCAGCTGTATGCTTTCATTGTTTGTTTGCGTTTGATGGAAACACGGTGTACTTTATATAAAGCGAGTGCTGCATAAAGTGGGCGTAGCCATGCCCATTTTCAACATTTTTATCAATTATCAAACTAAGCATATGAATATTATTCTTTGTGCAAAATTTCATCGCTTTATGACTTCTAGTTACAAAGATGTCACGTTACAAATTCCCAAAGGGTATTCCAGAAATATCTTTGTTAAAAAGTAGGCGTGGCCATAAACCGATTTCGAAAAATTTTTGCGTGTCTATTAACACAAATTATAAAAGTGTATAAACCAAGTTTCGTCATAATATCTCAATTATTTGTCGAGTTATAGGCTAAGAAATCTCGTATATTCCTTTATCTAAAAAGAGGGGGTGTCATGCCCATTTTCCAAAATTTTTCTATTTTTTGTTTCTGGTCTATTGTGAAACTCATGCCATAAAATTTCAATGATATATCTTTATATTTGGCAAAGATATCGCTTAAAAGGTTTTTATTAGGTCCCTTCATAGGGGCCTGAGCTCAACACGTGGGTAAAATTTCATCGCTCCAGCTGTACTAGTGACTGAGATACCAAATTTCCGATTTTTTCTATATAGGAAAAGTGGGCGTGGTCATGGTCCGATTTCGCCCATTTTCAATACCAACCGTCCCAGTCTCGATACCAACTTGCGTTTCAAATTTCATCAAAATATCTCAATTTTTGCGCGAGTTAGATTATTTACAGACGTACAGACGGACGGACAGACGGACGGACGGACGGACATGGCTCAATCGATTTCTCTTTTCACCCTGATCATTTTGATATATATAAGTCTATATCTATCTCGATTATTTCATTCTGTTACAATCCACCGTTATGTGATTGAAACTATAATACTCTGTGTACTAGTACAGCTGAGTATAAAAAAAGGGTCTGTTTTCCATTAATGCCCCTATGACACTACGTTTTTTCCTGGTATTCTACAAAGTTTTTTGTGTGAAAGAGGTGGTCAAATACAGTTTTGTGTTGGTGCAAGGGAGTAAGCTATGTTGGAAGAAACCAACGAAATACCATCCAGGCGGTTAAAAACCAATGAGCCAGCTTGTATTTCGATAGGTTTTATGACATTCGGCACTTTATTCCGACAATTATTTCAATTTGACAACTATAAAATAAATTATTTTTTAAAATATAAAATATATGGAAATACATTTAAATTTGCCTCTTGTAAGCTTCTGCTTTGGTTGTAAGTAGGGTTACCAGATACCTATCCCGAAAAAATTAGTACACTGCCTTCCAAAAAAAAAAAAAAACAATATATGCGGAGAAAATCGTCTTTATTACTGGCATTTTGTTTTTGTTTCCATATCGTTAACTTTCAATCATGTTTTTATGACATTCAACGTTCGCGTTGCTTCCTCCTTCCTAATTGTTTCATGGTTATGCCGTGGTTATGCTTACGAGCATACGGTGAGAGGTGGTTACGCTTAAATCGATGATTAGAGCGCACATACACAACATAACACATTATTACCCCGAAACCCCGGCGTGCTGGTTGCTTGTTTCACCCAGCAAATTTGATCGGTGTGTGAGTCCAAAATTCTCTCACTCGTCGGAGTGCACAACAACAATTACACGTTGCTCGTCGAGTATTGTCGTAAGCATAACCACGGCATTACAAACGTCAAATGAAAACAGTTGGAAAATTAAAAACAGTGCAGGGTGATAAAAATGAATTTTCTTAGTGTCGTCTAAAAATCAGTACAAATCAGTACAAAATACAAAAAATCAGTATTTTTCAAGGTTTTTAAAACCATCAGTACGGAGCACGAAAAATCAGTATTGTACTGATCAAATCAGTACGTCTGGCAACCCTAGAAGTAAGGGGAAAGAAGTCCGGAAGAAAAATCATACTGCGCAATGGCTTCTCTTTATAACATGGAATGCACGGCTATTCTGCCACTTGAGTTTCATAATTTTTTTGTTTCGATAATTTAAATTCAAATTTCCAAAAAAATTCTATGATGGATACATATAATCTCAATCAAAATGAATTGTTAATGTTATTTAAGATGTTTATTTTTCAAATATTTTGCAAATATCTTTTTACAACTGTGATTGCGTTAAATACACCTGTTGTTTTGTAAAAGCTGTTGGTTTGTAAAATATGTTTTCAAGAACTTAATTAACTTGTATAATTTTTTTTAATCAGCTTGAACTATTCTTATGAGTTGGAAAAGGATTTATGTCAAAATCAAAACTTTGGAACCAGCCATGGCATACACAGAGCCAAAATACCACCTAAAATGCCCTATAAATTAGAACAAAGTTTAGCGGATTTCTCTATGCTTTCTCTCCAATAAGATGCCCGTCTTATTATTACTGGATATTTCATTTTAATAAAACTAAGTAGATAATCTGTAAAACTAATATGAAAACCTTTTCAATATAATTAAGAAGATGACCCGTGGATTTTAGATGAAATCATTTTAAGTAAAATTTAAGAGATAACCTATAAAACTAAGGTGAAAACCTATTAAATAAAATTTAGAAGATGACTCCTAGAATAAATATGGAAACCTTTTCACATAAATTTAGCAGATAACCTGTAAAATTAAGAAGAAACCCTGTTTAATATTATTAAGAAGAGAATCTTGATTTTCATTGGAAAACCTAATTAATCAACTAGTATTTTCCTAGGACTTATTCAGACAAAGGGCAAAATTTCATTTCATATAAGTGCAGATGGACATAATAAACTCTTTATACCAAGTGCTTCATTAATCGTTTGAGAATTGTAGAAATGTGCAAAGCCGTAGTGAAATTGACGAACGGAGGAAATACATAAGAGCTCTTTTAAAAATAAAAAGTTCTCCCTTTTAATTTCTTGAACATGTAATTGCACGCATAAAACGTGGCTGATGCAATAACTGTTATGCATACTTCTAGTATGTACGAGTATATATGTGCATATGTATGTATGTACGTATGTTAAGACGTTTAAAGCAAAATTTGAATTAATAAGGGCTCTTTCAAAAATAAAAAGTTTTCCTTTTTAATAAATTCAAAAAGGTTCAAGTAAAAATTAGAGGATGTCCTTATTGATTTGCTTTATAAAAATTTTCTGCTAAAAACAAGCAGATTTCTTCTAACAATTTAATTTTTTTTACAAAATGACATAAAAAATTAATAAACAAGAAGTTATCTTCTCGTTTTCAAACGATATCCTTTTAAATAAATTTAAGAAGAAATTCAAGCTAAAATCCAGAAGAATTTCTAGCAAAAATTTCTTCAATTTTGTCCCCTCTCCCTCTCCTCGGCCAAATAGCTTTTTTAGGTGGCAGTCTCTTTGATTATAGGTGAACTTTTTGGCTCTGTGTACTATGACATGGAATTAGCACTAATACAGCGATATGCGTATGCCTCAGGGTGCAGTTTTATTGCGTTTTTGGTAACTTTCTAGAAGACGGTGCAACTTTAAACCGTTTTAATAAATATCTTTTAAATGTGGAAAAATTTTTTATTTCCGCTTTCGAATTCATAATCTAGAGGTCAGAACGCGTCGATTGGTACCTCTTTTAACTATTTTAGAGGAAATTTTAAGGTTGCACCTTCTAGAAAATTACCGCTTTCGATACCGTTACTTTGAGTATCGAGTAGTTTAGTTTCGATATTATCGGGTTCGCGATTCTTTTTAACCGATATTTTAAATGAGTACCAGATCGATGCTTTTGATTCGATATCGTGTCCCTACACATAATCATTATGCCTTAAGGGAAAAAATAAAAATCAAGTATAATTATTATTTTTGATGCAAAAAGTAAAAATCAAGAAATAATAATTATGCTTGAGTAAAAAAATTAAAATCCAAGAATAATACTTATTAGCGATCAAAAAAATTAAAATTACATAATAATAATTACTTTCGATCGAAAAAATAGAACTCAGGCTGTAATTATTACTTTCGATTTTTATGGATAAAACTCTTAAAATAAAAATCATTGCAGATAGCCGCAGATTATACAGAGATAAATATAGTGGTATATTCAAATTTATTTTGTGATAGTGGGAACATACTGATTTTTTTGGTCAAAATTTTAAAAATAATAATTATTTTCCATCCTTGCTTTAAAATATATCACAGCTGTGGAATTATCGCTAGACATGCAATCTGTCGCTGAAATGATGCCACAAATGCTTGTGTGAAGTATGAAAGAATGTGGCAGAGAATGCGGTGTAAAGAAACAAAGTGGATTTAACTACAGATAGAAGTTAGTTGTACATAAGTACATAGATATGTATGTTCACAGCATAGGTTTGTCTTCGTTAACATGCAAAAAAATATACATATATATTAAATTACAAACCAATCATTACGATAGAAACTGTTCTGTAAGATGATGATGACACTCAAATCTTAGCGCAATCGCTTATGTTTATTAGACATGAATATATGTACATACATATGTGGAACTTAATGTTTTCTATTTTACTTTTTTGTTGCCGCTTCTACGTTTTAAAGTCTTTAATCACGTCGACTCAACTCTGCCGATTCTGATTAGACTCTTTGTTGTCTTTAATCCTTTGGATTTTACACAAAACTGTACTCATTATAATTATTAGGCCGCGACCCCAGATATGGGTCGAAATTTTGACCGTATGAAGCCTGAATATTTCTGAGCGGTATTGGTATTAACTGGAAGGGATAGGGCAGCGCATCAACATAGAGCTCTACTCATTATGACTCCTAGACCGGGTGTCCAGATATGGGTTAACACGTGCACGCGGATAACCCCGGAATGTTTCTAGGTAATATTGATTTCAAATGAAAAGTAAAAATCAGGGCTACAATATAGAGCTCTCGTACATAGATGTTATGCTCAGCCCGGTTTCCTAGAGAAAGAGAAAGGAAAATGGTTGGAAACGGAGAGGGATGGTGAGAGAGAAAGAGAGTTGGACAGAGAAGGGGAGAAGAAATAGGAAGGGGAATGAAAGGGAGAATGACAGAAAAGGAAAGGAAAGGAAAAGAAAGAAAGGAAAGGAAGGGAAAGGAAAGGAAAAGAGAGGAAGGGAAAGGAAAGGAAAGGAACGGAAAGGAAGGGAAAGGACAGAAAAGGAAAAGGAAAGGAAAGGAAGGAAAGAAGGGAAGGGAAGGGAAGGGGAATGTGAAGTAAAAGGGAAAGGAAAACGGAAACTGAAATGAAAGGGAGGAGGAAAGAGAAAGGGAATATTAGAGGGAAAGGGAGTGGGAGACAAAAACGAAGAAGAATTAATAAAGACATGAATTTTTGAAAATATACGTTTTTTTCTTCAGTTTTTTGTATCTTATTTATTTTCGTTTCTAATGCCTATGATTGGATGTGGCCCAAAGCAAGGTTTGTCAGGGTACAACTGTAATAATAATATAATAATACAATGGCGCTATTATAACTTTGACGAGTTTTATGACCGAGCTTCTCTCCCAATTCGAGGTGTGCTCCTTTTTGTTTTTCCTACTAATTGGGTGGACCTACAATTTTATGCCAGCTACGGACGGCGAATGCATTTATTGTGAGAAGCTTTTTCATGGCAGAAATACACTCGGAGGGTATGCCGCCCACTGCCGAGAGGTGACCGCTGCTCTTAAAAAACCCAATAATTGGATTTTTACTAATTAGAAAAAATTTTTTTTTGGTGTTTGCTCGGACTGGGATTTGAACCCGAGACCTCTGGCACAGCAGGCGAGCACTCTACCCACTGCACCACAGCGGCCACAGGGTACAGCTAGTCCGGAATAAATTTATAACTAACCTCAGTTTTCCAATGCTTAAAGCAGTAAGAGATAAGTCATGCATGTATGTTAAGGCAACCACTTTTTCTAATTAAAATTACCAATTATGAAAGCGTTGGATTTCGAATTAACAGCGGGGATAAAATATATGGGATAAGGTAGTTTCCATTTTGCTGGATAATGAACAAGTCTTCGCTTCCAATTCCTTTTAGAGCTCTAGATACCCGGGTATCGAACAAATCGAATTGATCGTTTTTGTTTGAAGCCCGTTTGTTGTTCAAATGCCCGTACAAACATTCGAGCATTCGAGCTTACAAACAAAAAAAAATGTGTATCGAAAAAACAAAAATAAAAACAACTACATATGAAGAAGAAAAAAAATAATAAACAAAAGAAAAAAAAACAAACTTCAAAATGCCCGAATTGTTTAAATGCCCGTACAAGCATACGGGTAATAAACAAACAAACAACTGTTCGAGCATTTGAACAACATTTGTTCGGGCTACTCGAAAATGTTCAAAAAAAATCTGGAGCTCTAATTCCTTAACTACATTCTTTATCGGAGGTTAGATTTCATAATATCTATATATTAATAGGCTAACATTTTTTTCATACAAACAATTGCCAGGCTGTTTAGCATATTTAACATACTCATATCAACATAAAATTGATATGGATATGTTCGTATGAGTCAGGAGCAGTGCATAGGCATATAATTTTTTCTATAAATTATTTAATTTGTTTATAATTAATAAATAAAATCTTTAGTTAAGAGAAATAGATATCGTAAACGTGTTTACAAATATCGTAAATACAGTTGAAGAGTCGCTTTAATTTAAAAGCGCTCTCTCTATTTTATATGAATTGGCCCAGTTTACGCTCAGATCAAAATCAATGCGGCCAAATATCTCCTATTGCTTTTCCTTTAAAGCGAAAAATGAGAGAGGGCGGGAGAGCACACTGAGTAATTTTAATTTTGACCAAGGCATATCTAACAGGTAGGCTCGGCGGCGAATTGAAAAACTTCTTTTTTTTATTTACAAAGGTAGAGTGTAATGTCAAAATCAAAGCGAATTCACATCATGGCCAATAGGAATGGACGAGCCCCAAGCGAATTCAGATTTTAACCACGGCGAAATATCATTTTGACATTACACTCTACCAATTAAAATAACAAAATACATGGGTAATTTCTGAATTCGCCACCGGACCTACCTTCCTAGATCTGCCTTGATTTTGACCATGATTTTGCGTCGGACCGTGATCAAAAGGGCAAATCAGTGTTGCGGTACAACTGGAATTTGGAAAGTGTTGCTTATCTCCGCGAAAAGGAATAATTTTTGTACCAATACAAAGTTGAAAAAATAAATTGCATGGTCGAATTTCGAGCACCGGCGATACTAGTAATACTTAATATAGTTACTTCGATGCTGAAGACTCTTTCTTCTTGGATGCTCTTCTTCTTCAATTAAATCATAAGTCATTTGACTCCCTTTGTTCTGCCTTTTTACTGACGTTCAATACTGCCAATTAAAGCTTTGCTGTTCCGGTGTGTCATCATCATTTGGCAGTGTTTATGGTCTATTTGGGTTTTCCGTTTATTATGGGCTTTCCTACAAAACAATGACATACTCCAATCAGACATGTTGCCAACCATTCACTTTGCCTACTATTCGAGGCGTGTTTCATTACCACTAATGTCGATTCGTCTATCATTAGATCGCCCGTATGTGTTCGTGCTTCTTATTTTGCAGAACATACATATGTGTGTTATAAATAGTAAAGTCATCTAATTTCATTTTGCAAGAAATAATAATAAAATAGCCTTAAAATGCTAAAATTTGGCATGTTAAGGTCAAATACATACATATATGTATATGTATAACTCACTCAGCTGTAAATATACACATGTTATATTTTAATGCTACAAAAAGTGCAGCAGAAAGAACAAAGAAATATTTAAGCGTACGAAAAAATGGAAAATTATAATAAATAAACTAAAAATTAATGTCAGTTAAGCGTATATAATTGAATCACCTTCGTGGCTGTATAAAAAGAAAAAAAAAAGAAAAGAAAAAAAGAACAAAAAAAAAAAAAGGAAACAAAAAATATATTCGCTAAAATACTTATACACATGTGTATGAATGAGTGTTTATAAATGTGTATACTTCATATACACAACACCTATTTCTACACTGTTATAAATATTGGACTATTTTTTAAACTTTGATTTGGTTTGAAAGAAATTTAAAACTTTTTTGGGTTAAATTTTGAACCTTCGAAAGTTTAAAAGTTTCTTATTCCTTTTTGGTTTAAAATTCAAACTTACAAAAGTTCAAATATTTCAAAGTATTTTTTGGAATAAATTTCATACTTTTTTTGGTTTAAATCTTACACTTTCTCATTTCTCATTTAAACTTTTAAGATTTAAATTTTGTACTTTCATTGGTCGTAAAATTTGGTTTCAACGAACAAATTTTTATTTTTGATTTGAAATTCCAACTTGCTTTTTCGAGAAATGAACAATAAAAAGCTCATTTATAGTTATTAGACAATTTGAATGAATGAATGGAGAAACAAACAAACACAAAATAATTATGGAAACAGATAAAATGAAAAAGGAAGAAAAGGAGAAGAAGAGGATAGGAAAAACACACAATATGGAAAAGGATTAAGAGGATGTTGGGGGGAGAACAATATGGGAGAAAAGGAGAAAAAAGGATAGGAAAGAAGATACAATAGGGGAAAGCATGAAGAGGATTTAGGAGCAGATATTTTTTTAAATTTAAATCTAAACCCCAAAAGTCTAAAAATCTTTTAAACTTTTCAAAGTTTAAATTTTAATAATTTTTCGGTCGTGTCCTATATATCGACAAAAAAAAGTTAAAAATTTATACCAAAATTTATTTGAGTGTATTCATAAATATGTACATATGTATGTGCATTGTGCTATTGCGGTTTCTGTATGTAACATTTTTTTTTTATTTTTCGTTACTGTTATTGTTATTTTTCTTATGTATATTTCATCTAAAAGCCAAGTGTGGCTGGCATTTTGCAATTATCGCCATTGCAATGTGGACTACTAAAGCGTATCTTAGCGCGCTCAGAGCTGTTGCTCTTCATCATCATGGCCCATGGGGCTCATTCATGACTTTGTTAACCCGCATTTCATGGTAAATGTGAAATAATTCGGTTAAGTGTTATATGAAAAGTTGAAGTAGGAGCAGTTAGAGTCACCTCCACACAAATGTTCATACTTAATAAATCAATGATGATTGAATGTGGGTATGTGTAACTTGTCTGAAACCGTTTTCGTACAAAATGCATTTTAATACAATGTTGCAAATATTTAGCTTACAGTGTAACAAGAAGAAGAGGTTACTCTGAAAGTGTGTTACATTTTTGTAGATGCCGGTGAACTGTAACAAACATAACAACAACAATGCTTATTATAATGACAAAAAGAGTGCTTCAAACAGTTGCTGTTTATGTAATTTATTTCTTTGCTTTGCTTTTTCTTTACTTTTGCTATTTTACTGTTGTCTTTGTGTGTGGAATTAACCCGCATGCGTGTGGCACAGATATCGAGTGCAAAATGCTAACAATATATTTTTCAAAAGCTTTGTTTGACTGAGTGTACGTTCGTATTTAAATTCATAAGTAGATTAGTGAAGTTACCACACTCCTGAAAATACAAAGGCTGGGGCTCATCAACGCTGGTGGTCAATAATGATACAACAATAGGTGTTAGCTGGCTGTCTTGGCCAAAAAAGCTATCACTGTTTAGAAAAACTTTTGCTTTCACAATAAATTATTATTATTTAACGAATTATGATCGTTTATGCGAAAAAATATCATCGCTTGGTCTTCATAACCGCATAAGTGACACTTATACCAAATATGAGATTTGCCAACCCTGAATTCCAGGCGACGAGGTGGGATTTAAGACTCAAAGATTTTATCTCAAGGCTTCAAAAGTTTCAGTATATCATCCAGCATTTGAATTTTTTGCTACCTAACGAAGATCAGTGCTAAAAGATCAAAAAAGGTGAGATCTAATACTCAAAACTTTTACCACGAAGCTTCAAACTTTTCAGTTTATAATCCAGCAGTTGCTTTTTAGGCTATACAACGAATATCAGTGATGAAAGGGGAAAAATGTGAGATCTAAGACTCAAAGCTTTTATTTCAAAGCTTCAAAGCTTTCATTGTATCATACAGCAGTTACTTTTTAGATTAAAAAACGAAGATCAGTGCTAAAAGGCAAAAACAGGTGAGATTTACCGCAATGCTTCAAAGCTTTCAGTATATCAACTCTCAGTTGCTTTTTAGACTATATAACGAAAATCAGTGCTAAAAGGGCAAACAATGTGAGATTTAAGACTTAAAACTTTTACCACAAAGCTACAAAGCTTTCAGTGTATCATCCAGCAGTTGCTTTTTAGGCTAAATAACGAAGATAAGTGCTAAAAGGGAAAAAAGGTAAGATCTAAGACTCAAAGCTTTTATTCCAATGCTTTAAGCAAACCATCACTGCTTTTATTTCAAAGCTTCAAAGCTTTCTGTATACCGTCCAGCAGTTGTTTTTGGGTTAAATGACAAAGATCGGTCCTCTAAGAGCAAAAAAGGTAAGATCTAAGACTCAAAGCTTTTATTCCAATGCTTTAAGCATACCATCAAGCAGTTGATTTTTAGGTTAAATGACGAAGATCGGTCCTCAAAGAACAAAAATGGTGAGATGTAAGACTCATCTTTTACCACAAAGCTTCAAAGCTTTCAGTATATAATCCAGCAGTAGAATTTTTTGCTACCTAACGAAGATCAATGTTGAAAGGAAAAAGGGATGAATGTTAAGACTCAAAGCTTGTACTCCAAAGCTAAATAGATTTCAATATACCGTTTTTTGGTCTTCATTGTTTACTTTGCTTACAGGTACATCCGCCTTCACGTAGAGCTAAAGCTCCACCTTGCGGTTACAGTTTGCGGAACAATTACATTACATTGTGTATAAAATTACAAACATTTGTAACTAACTTGTTAAGTGCACATGTCTACCTACGCTTGGTACTTAAGAGTCAACCGGATATTCATTCATTTGCATCATAATTCTAAACCATAAAAATGTCTCATTATGTATGTGGAGATGCAGAAAAAATGTCAATAAAATCATATGCGATGGCTGATTTTTAGCAATAGATATGAACTAAATAAGCAAACACCACAGAAATACACTTGAGTATGAGAATAATTAAAATTGAATTGAGTTGACTGAGAAATACAAAAAAAAAGAAGAAAAAACTATTACATACACCTTTTTTTCATTTTAGCATCCACATTACATACAAATGAACACACTTGAACTTGAAGGAGGCGTTCAAGTGGAATAATGAACATAAAAATGGATTACAGAAATAACAACAATAACAAAAAAAAATAAAAATAAAAAAAAAATTAAAGAAAAATTATTAAAAAAACATAAAAAACCAACAAAGAAGTTTACTAGAAATATTAGATACAATAAAAAAAGAAGAATATTTTAACCAACCAACACCTTGAACATTTCACAGATCAGCGCATACGAATGACGTGTTTAACTTTTTTAATTGCCACATGCGCTCTGCCACACAGCATTAACGGTGTTTTTCCAATGAAGTCGCTTGTAAGTAATTTTTATGGGCGTTCAGCTACTGTATTTTGCGTTCTTCTTTTTAATGGTTGAATATAAATTTATTTGTTTTTTTTTGCTTATTTGCATTGCTGATTTTTGATTTTGTTTTTTTTTCTAGACAAAATTTATTTCTATTGATTTTTGTTGTTGTTTCTTGTTGGCTTGTCGCTTCGCAAGTTTGATGAATACGTTCGTTCAGCGTTGCCGCGCTGCCTTAACAGCCAAACATTTTTTAGTGTTCATTAAAATGGAATTTTCAATGCGTTTCGTTTAGATATTAATTTATGATAAACGCCAATTAACAAATTAAAATTGTTGTTGCTGTTGTTGGAGAGGCACAAAATGCAAACTGCGATTACTTGACGAAAAACTAAAAAAAAAGCAAAATATGCGATGACAGCAGCCGGATTGATTGAATAGTGTGAAGTTTTTCTGAGTGTGTTTGTTTTTTTTTTTTTGCTTTTTTTTTGTTATTTTTTTCGTGGCATTGGGTTATGATTTGTCAATCAACAGAAACTTGCGGAAATCATAAAATTATCGTTCGTTATTGGAGACATTTGTTAAGTTAGGGCGCGTGTAATAATTACACTGTGCAACAACACTTTTGGTGTCGAAATAATTCGCACATAGAACGAAAGACCACTAGGCAAATAGTAGATAAAACCCCTAAACCGTTTTGCTCCCTGAAGTCAAATTTTGTTTTTATTGCCATTTTAAAATTGTGAATTTTCGTCTGAGTGATTTTTACATTAAGGAAATAAAGGGTTAAAATATACTATATGTTATAGAAATATGTTGTTAGGAAACATATATATAGCTACGCTAACACCTCTACGAAGAGGTCGTTTTAGCCCATTTTTTTAGAAGGTCGTTAGAGGGTTATATTCTTCTAGAAAATTATTCGCTATAAAATTTCACTAGGGGTCCCCTCAGACAAAATCTTTTTACAAAGAGCTAAAAGCCTTGAAGTAGAGCACTCGATGGACGTTCCGGTAACACTTAATGTATGTAATTAAGCAAAGGTACTGGCATATAAGGCATGGAAGTAAGAGCAGGTGTGGTCCAGCTAACTAAATGTCTGTTATCCCTGAGGAGGAATGAGTGTAGACCAGTGATTATCACAACCTATGCGCGCGTGCATGAGCTTTTTATAGCTTTCACACCGACAGCCTCACACCTACACTACAAAAGCTCTTCGCACACACGAATAATTTTTGCTCAGCAGTTTTCAGTCGCGTTCAAGTTGTGCTACTCGAGCAGCTTCTCAGCAGTTGAAAATAATGTAATTCCTTTCGTTTTTTATTTAATTTTTATACGTAATATTTTTATTAGGAACAATGAATTTTGTATTCTTTTACTTGCTTTTTAATAAAAATTTTGTTTGTGGTCTTTTGTGTAGTTAAAAAAATATACGATATAAAATTTTTAATTTCCGACCAAGATTGAGTTTTTTTTGGGTGTAACCAAGAGCTTTTTGCGCTTTTAACACATGCACAATTTGTGAAAGTGTTAGTGTGATAATCTCTGGTGTATTCGTCTGATGATCGGGATCGTCACAGTACACTACTTGTTTTAGCATCGCATCTGTCTAAAACGGCTCTATTTACCGATAGTGGTTGCCGAGAGAGCAGATTGCTTGAAAAGATGGTAGAAAATATTCTCTGCTTGTATCCTACGCTTGCCAGGTTATGGCTTCGGCTACTAAGAACAGTTGCATTCAGTGATCTCGTATCAGTAACCAAAATAAAGGCAAAGCAAATTGAGGTATTTGCCAAAGAGATGTGATTGTTTTTCAGTTCACGATCCAGGCATTTAATTAAGGGATATACATGCTTAAGGACTTTTCTGGTAATACTTCGGACTAGCTTAGTGGATGGGAGGCCATTACTGCCAGTTAGGCCAGGTCTACGCTCAAAAAAAAAAAAAACAAAAAAAAATTAATCAGATTATTGAAAAATGGGAATGATTCGACGATAAAGACACATTTTCATTGTTTTGAATACAATTTTCTTTAAAACATGGTTTTTGTTTCTTGATTTGCAGAAACTTGTACATCAAAACAATGAAAATATGTCTTTAGTGCCGAATAATTCCCACTTTTCCATAATCTGTGTAAGTTGTTTATTCAGTGTACCTATTTTAATGCTTAAGACTTTATTTAATAGCTTTAAATCTTCGAATGGAGTTACTAGTTTTAATTTGCATCAATTAAGCTACCGATTACATGTCAATTGACTTTTATTAAGACCTTTTCAATTGAGAGAGTGGGAAGCCTTGCGGGTTTCTTCTAAACTTATTGCTTCACCACTTTTAGCTGTAAATTTTAAGCTGTTGATAATGACGCTTGAAAAGCTCTCTAAACGATTTCCTCATCTGCATAAGAATAGCACAAATTGCATAAACAAATAAATGCCAGACGCAAAACGGCCTTGAAAAACATTGTAAGAGTATAATAAATCAATCAAATCAACATGCTTAATGAATAAACGAACATTTTAAATATGATTTGTCATAAAAGCTTAAATAGGCAATAAACTAATTATTACAGATTTTAATTGAACAATTTATGATTGCAAATGCGTAAATATATACATATATGCATGTATATATGCATCTACAGCTGTGAATATTTACATAAGTGCATATAAGCACAAACGCACACAGCTATTAAATGCTTAATGGAAGGCAAACCATTCAGCGCATCAACATAATTATGCAATTCAACTGTTGTTGTGTTATGAACATTTCAACAAAAATGTAAAATCTTAAAAAAAACACGTCAACAGAAAATAAAAATCACAAATCATAAAAAACACACTTAAACTTGGGAATAAAACAAAGAAAAAAAGTTAAAGAAAACTCAAAAAAAAAAAAAAAAAAAAAAAATCAGCATGAGTTAAAGTCGTCGTCTGGGCGAATAGGAAATTAAAAGGTCGAACATGTTGTCGTTGTTGTTGTTGTTGTGATTGCTGTTAACATTGTTATGTTACAAATATAATAGCAATTAAATGTAGAAGACGAGCAAGAAAAAGCAGAAAAAAAACATATGAAATTTTAATGTCAAAAACAACAACTAATACAGGAACAATTAATACGCATAAGCAGTAAAAATTAAATGTTGCTGCTGCCAGCCGTAGCGTTAAAAATGATTTACACGAACAAAGCAGAGAAAAAAAAAACAAAAAAGACAAACAGAACAAGTAAGGAAGCCTAAGTTCGAGTGGAATCGAACATTAGATACTCAGCTGTATGTTTTCATTGTTTGTTTGCGTTTGATGGAAACACGGCGTATTTTATATAAAGCGAGTGCCGCATAAAGTGGGCGTAGCCACGCCCATTTTCAACATTTTTATCAGTCATCCAACTAAGCATATGAATACTATTCTTTGTGCAAAATTTCATTCCTTTTTGACTTCTAGTTACAAAGATGTCACGTTACAAATTCCCAAAGGGTGTTCCAGAAATATCTTTGTTAAAAAGTAGGCGTGGTCATAACCGATTTCACTAAATTTTTGCGTTTCTATTAACACAAGTTATAAAAGTGTATAAACCAAGTTTCGTTATAATATCTCAATTATTTGTCGAGTTATAGGCTAAGAAATCTCGTATATTCCTTTGTCTAAAAAGAGGTGGTTCCAAAATTTTTATATTTTTTGTTTCCAGTCTATCGTGGAACTCATGCCACAAAATTTCTATGAATTATCTCTATATTTGACAAAGATATCGCTTAAAATGTTTTTATTAGGCCACTTTATAGTTCCCATGTATAAAAGTGGGTGTGGTCGTCAAACTGATTTCGCTAAAATTTTGAACATGTATTACCACAAGTAATAAAAGTGTGCACACCAAGTTTCGTCATTATATATAAATTATTTGTCGAGTTATGGGCTCACAAATCTCGTATATTCCTGTTTCTAAAAAGTGGCGGTGCCACGCCCATTTTCCAAAATTTTTGTATTTTTCGTTTTATGTCCGCAGTTGGACTTCTGCTATAAAATTTCAATGACATATCTTTATATTTGACAGAGATATCGCTTAAAATGTTTTTATTAGGTCACTTTATAGTTCCCATATATAAAAGTGGGCGTGGCCGTCAACCGATTTTGGAAATTCTTCGTCCAAACATTTGCCTAAGTAAGTATATCACGTGTACGGAATTTCATCCATATATCTTCAGTGAATTCTGAGTTATGACTAATAAAACTTTCAATGTTTGCCCCTTAATAAGTGGGCGTGGCACCCCCCATTTTCCAAAATTTTTGTGTTTTTTGTTTTATATCCATAGTTGGACTCATTCGACAAAATTTCAATGATAGATCTTTATATTTGACAGAGATATGGCTTAAAATGTTTTTATTAGGTCACTTTATAATATACATATATGAAAGTGGGCGTGGCCGTCAACCGATTTTAACTATTTTTCGTCCAAACATTTGCCTAAGTAAGTAAATCACGCGTACCAAATTTCATCCATATATCTTCAGTGAATTCTGAGTTATGACATATAAAACTTTCCATGTTTGACCCTTAATAAGTGGGCGTGGCACCTCCCATTTTCCAAAATTTCATCAAATTTCTTCCTAGGGGCCTGATCTCAACACGTGGGTAAAATTTCATCGCTCCAGCTATATTAGTGACTGAGATACCAAATTTCCGATTTTTTCTATATAGGAAAAGTGGGCGTGGTCATGGTCCGATTTCGCCTATTTTCAATACCAACCGTCCCAGTCTCGATACCAACTTGCATTTCAAATTTCATCAAAATATCTCAATTTTTGAGCGAGTTAGAGTGTTTACAGACGGACGGACAGACGGACGGACAGACGGACGGACGGACGGACATAGCTCAATCGATTTCTCTTTTCACCCTGATCATTTTGATATATATAAGTCTATATCTATCTCGATTATTTCATTCTGTTACAATCCACCGTTATGTGATTAAAACTATAATACTCTGTGTACTAGTACAGCTGAGTATAAAATTGAAAGAAAAAAAAAAAAAACAAAAAAACAAAAAAAAAAAACGAAAAAAGAAACAAACCAAAAACAATTATTACGCTAAAATATGAACGTTCACTGCAATGGCACCTGTGCTCCGTCATTAAGTCATAAAAGCAGACGATTTTTTTAAATACACTTTTTTTAGTTTTTTATTTTTTTTTAAGATTTTTTATTTTTTTGTTCAGTTTTTACTACAAAAAACGCATTTATTATTTTTGTAATGATTTCACATTTTACACGCACTAAATCAACTAATACTCGTATGCAATCGAATCAAATTATGGGCATAAAGTGCATTGAAGATGCGTTCGATTTATGACTGGGCGTACTGAAAGCAACGGGGGCAGGTTAGTGCGTTTTTGTACTTGCGCAATTGTATGGGTATAAAATTAAGTGCATGCCTAAAATGCATATTGAATCGCAAGCCGATTCATTTTGAAGTGCGTTGCGGTGCTTTTTTTCACAAATGAAGGTGCGCTAGTTTTTTTCTCTGTAGGTGAGCATAAATTCTTGATATGATTTTTTAAAAGTAATTAATTTTTGTGACTAATTTTTAACTGAATCGTGATTATTGATGCAGTGAACAATGAGGGTTGTTTGATAAGTTCGCAACATTTTGAAAAAAAAAACGTTTGTTTTACATGGCCGTTTTTGTTTTTTAATTCTAATAATTATTTTATGTGAATTTATATTGGCTAGCTAGCAGGCGCGGATCCAGGATTTCGGCAAGGGGGGGGGGGTTTTGAACATTTCTTTTTTTGGAAGATGTTTTTTAAGGGCAGACGCTGGTGAAAATATGGACTAATACCACCTACTATTATTATTCTATATACTAGTTGCGCCATTTCCCGCACCTTAAAAACACCAAACTCAAAACCCTCCAAATTAACAATATCGCTAGCTTAGAGTGCAAATTGTGTAAGTCCTTTTTTAAAGCTTTGGAGGAGAGACGAAAAACAAAAAATTAAAAAATTTCGAAATGAAAAAAAAATTTTCGTTCATGTAAATATTTTGGACTTACACAATTTTCTTCGATTTTTGGACTTACACAATTTGCGTACCACTGAATAACAACGAGTAGAAATACGACAAGAGTCACAGACTTGTTTAGCGCGGTGCGTATTTGATTTTTCTAGCGTTCTACATAAAAATACACTTTTTCATAAAAATGGACTTACACAGTTTGCACTCTTTTTTTGTTTGCAATCCCTGGTTTTGCCTTTTGACAGCTAAACCCATCCAACCATTGCTTTTGGAATGATAGAGTTTTCCTTGATCAGTTTGGGAAATTTGGGCGCAGAATCTATAAAGGCATTAATTTGGGATCTATGATAAACCATAAGGGGGGCGGGTTTGAACCCCCCCCGTGGATCCGCCACTGCTACCTAGTATGTGTGAGGAGATGTGGTGGTCTCTGAAATGGATCCATAACTTCTACCAAACAATTTTTTTCAATTTTTCTTAATTAAAAACTGGCCAATAACTCATATTAAATTCACAAAAAAATATTTTTTCGTCAAAAATGCATTTTAGTTTTCGACATAATCTCCTTCAAGCTCAATACACTTAGTCCAACGTTTTTCCAATTTTTCTATTCCTTCCAAAAAAAAAGCGAATTTTCAAGACTCAAAAAAAAAAGCATTTGTTTCTGTGAAGACCTCTTCATTTGTCCCGAATCTCTTACTATCCAGCCTTTTGTTCAGGTTTGGAAACAGGAAATAGTCGGAGGGGCATAAATCTGGAGAAGATGGTGGGTGAGGTAGCAATTCGTCAGCCAATTTATGGAATTTTGCCATGGTGACTACACGCGTAAGCGATCGTGCATTGCCATTATTTTGATTGTTTCTTGTTTTCTGGTGTAATGTCATGGATATAAGTTTCATCTACGGTAACAAAGCGGCGCGACAATTCATTCGGATTACGGCTAATCATCTTTAAACACTCCTTTGAAATTGTCACACTATTAGTACGCTTATTACCGAGCGTACCATCACCGTGGAAGCCATCGCGCGGATAGCTTTTTCCTGTCTACGTACTCATGTGAAATTTGACGCATTCGCTCAGTTGAGATGCCTGTGGCCTCAGCTATTTCCTGCACTATCATTCTCCGATCTCCCAATATCACTCCATGGATTTTATCGACGATTTCTGACGTGACAGCTACTTTTGAGCGACCTGAACATTCTGCAACACTTGTGCTAGTACAAACACAACGGAATTCAGTAAACAACTGTTTAACCATTGAAAATGATGGCGCAGAGTCCCCGTAATATTTATCAAGCCTTTCCTTCGTTTCGTTCACGAATATTTTACGAAAAAAATAATGCTTAATCAGCACACGAAGTTCGCTTTTTCAATTTTTGTTAAAAACACGAGGTTCTCCGATTTTAAATAGCTCTCAAACACAAATTAAATCGATCAGGTTGCTCAAACTTTCACAGTAGTCTTTTGAGAGATGGTAGTTGATGTTGGCAGTATTGAATTCAAAATTACTAGTCATAAAGTTTAAAATATCATGGACTTATAAAACAACCGTAATTTGGTAGGTTTTTACATACTTTTACACACACTCTTAAGCGTTTGTCAGTTGATCCAACTCGAACAGCGTATTAGCATTTCCGCTTCAAATTACTGCCAAAAATGTAGGCGTTCATGCGCAAAAAAGAAGATAAAAGGCAAAAATTAAAAAAAAAAAAAAATTCTATTTAAAAACTTAGGCCCGGTTTCACCAACGTGACTAAAGCTAAAACTAAGTTTTGACTTAAGTTAGCCCAGATTTGGGGCTAACTTACTTTTGGGTTTAACCAAATAGTCTAAGAAAATAGTTTTGCAACCAGCAACCCTGCCAGCTTTTTTGCCAAATGCTGGTTTTTTGGATGTTTTGGTTGCTGTATTTGCTCATTTTTTTGACATATTCGCTCATTTGGTTGTTGAATTTCCTAAAGCGACTCAAATTCTTGGTTTAGTTTTAGTCAAGGCAAAAGCTGACTAACTTGTGACATAGCTTAGTTGCATGGTGAAACTGAAAACGTAAAAAAATCGGCTTAACTAAGTTGAGACCGGTTGGTGAAACCGGGCCTTAAAATCTGTGAAAAACAATTTTTTTGCTTCGAAACTAAAAAAAGACTTAAGACACAAACTTGCGTTGTAGTGCTGCAAGCAAAAGTAGCTTGAATGGATTGATTGAGTGCGTCAGGCAACGCGACCTTGACAATAAGAGCACATACTTTGAAGCAAAACAAAAGAAAAAATAATAACAATAAATTAAGCGATTATCAGCGATAATAACGTAAACAAAAAACATCAAAAACACCAATAGCTGTAGAAGAAGAAAAAAATCCTAAAAAATGCCAACACAAGTGGCATAACATTTGTGTTTTTGTGTTTTTTTTTTACCGAAATGCGGAAAAAAGTAGTCACAATGAAGCTGCTACTGCTGCTGATGATGAGCATGTGAGGTGCAGCAAATGTCAAAAATTTAAGTGGCAAAATAAATATAGACTTTTTTGGTAGCCTTTTTTCTGATTTTTCTTTAGCCAAGCATTTTGTTAAGCACTTGATTTGAAGCATAAATTCTTTAATAGGAAAACTGGTGTATGACATGTGGTGGCCGCTGGCACATACACATGTGAAACGCAGGTAAAGTTGCTAAAAAGCAAGCGAAATAGATAAGCGCGTCTAAACAATCGCGAATGTAATATAACCAGTTGCATTTTTCAGCAATGAATTATTGTATTGAGCTCTTTAAAATATCAATTTTTTTCTTCAATAAATTCCCAGAAAGTTTGGGCGTTGATTTGTTTTAATGCTTTACGATTTTAGTCTCCTTTTCTGTCAAGGAGATGGATTTTGCCCATTTTGCTGCAAGTTCTAGCATAGCGGGGTATATAATAATAAAGTAAATATGCTCACGCCTTTATGTGTGTTTTTATTCGTATTTCTAATTTTTTTTTCTGCCATGTGAATCAATTAAATTTTTTTTATGCATTCAATTGAAGACAATTTGTTATTAAGCTTGCGATTGGCAACATTGAACTTTTTAATGATTAAATCACATATTTATGTATGTACAAAGAGACATACAAATGTGTATGTGTGAAATCCACACTATGAATGTATGTACACTCAGGGAAAAAAAATTATAAAAACATATGAAAACGTGCTTAAAATGGGCAAAAACGTATTTAGAAGTGATGTAAATACCAACATTTTTATTTTAAAAATGTTCATTGTAAAATATTTAAATCAAGAAAAAACTTTTTAAATTTAAAAATGTTTATTTTTATTTTAAGCACCATGAGAAAAAAAAAACGATGCAGTGTTCTCTATTTCATTTTCTCTTCCGGGTTCGAAATTGTATCCAACGGTATTCTCTTCATCTTCTCTCAATCCGAGTCCCAACTACTAAAATATAGCCTCCGCTTGTTCTCCTCCTCTTTTCTACTTCGCCTTAACTGTTTGCTATCTTTATTTCTTATTCTCATTTTTCTTCTTTATTTTATATTCTCCTCCGGATTCGAACCATGACATCAACCTGAAGTTCAATCCAACGCCATCACATAGTGGAACATTAAATATTATATTGAATTGTATTAACCTATTTATACTTCTCTTTTCCAAAAAAAGAATCCAAGAATTATATGAATCATTGTAAAAACAAAATTTAAAAAAATCTATTCTCATTATTGTTTTTGTTGGATTTCTCACAAAAAAACATTTTCTCACAAAAAAATTTTGAACAAAGAGCGAGTTTTCGAATCAACATTCATTTTAATTTTTAATTTATGTAAGTATGTTTCTTTTTAAATCCAAAATGCATTTTTACCTCAAAATTTCATTCTCAATTCAAAAATCCCAGTTTTAGTTTAAAAACGTTCATTGTTAAAACAAAAATGATTTGCTTTAAAACGTGTAATATGAAAACAAAAATCTTATTTTTGATTTTAAAATGCTGTTTTTCCCTGAGTGTAGATATTAGGCTGGTCCAAAATTCTATAAAGGAAATGAAGTTCTCCCGAAATTTGCGATAAAACTCGCACTTCATACGACTGTATTACGAAAATCTATATCGAAAGTTTTGGCCAAATATATCGTCGTTTAAACTTCATAACCGCCTAAGTGAAAGTTTCATAACCGTCTATGCCAAAATTGAGATTTAATAGTTTTCAGCTAATTTTGCACTTACCCAAATCGAGATTTGCCCAACTTTAACTCGAGGCGCCCAGCTCTATCGATTCATACCGTAAATTTGATATTTTGGAAGCCCGAAATGCTCCATATTTCCTTCTAATGTCATTTTCAGCTCTGAAGTCGTAGAGTTGGGCGTCAGAAATTCAATTTTAATTTTTGGCGGAAATATTGGTTAGGCGGTTATGAAGTTTAAATGGCGATATTAAAGTTTAGAGTTCGCGCATCCCACCAAATTTCACTCTGCTTTTACATCTGTGATGATACATAAATTCTTGGAAAGTTCTTAATGCACAATAATTTTTTCTAAGCTTTAAAAAGCTTATATTATTACTTATTCCCAACACGGTCATATTTTCAATTTTAATTTTTTTTGACCACCTTAATGTGCATATGTACGTGTATGCTCATTTTATTGCTACGATTGTACATATGTACATAAGTGTCTTATTGTTAATGCTTAATCGCTGTTGATTGTTGTCGTAATCGAAGCACTGCTTCGGTTGTTGTTGTTGCTATTTTTATTGTTGTTTTTGTTGCTGGTTTATTGTTTTCTTGTTGCTATTTTCGTTTTTTGTTGTTGTTGCAGCATCTTTTATTGCTTCTGCCACAAATTGGTTTATCATTATCACGTAAAACCAATCGACATGCTCTTGCTTGGAGGGCAAAAATGGCAGGGTGAACGTGCTGTTCTGTTTGTTATTGTTGTTATACATACAAATATTTTTTTTTTCAATGAAATTTATTGGAATGCATATGTGTTTTTGTATACATGTATTTAGGCATGTATGTACGTCTATCTATTCTTAGAATGCGGACTCATAAACATTTATTGCCTTTGGCGTGACAAACAAAAAAAAAAGCGCAACAACAAACAAAAACAACTTTAATGCACAAAAAAGAAAAGCAAAAAAAAAACCAAAATAAAAAAAAAACAGTAAAAAAACCAAAACAAAAAAAAAAAACTAAACAACGAGAGAAAAAAAAAAAACAAAAAAAAAACAATAAAATGCGAAAAGAGTTGGTTTGACAACAATTTCCACTCCCAATAAATTTAATACACGACTTAACATGATCTTTTTCTTAAATGTGTGTTTTTTTTTTTTAAGTTAGACAACATTTATAAATCAAGCGTCAGATGAATGTGCCTACGTACATAAAAGTATTTTAGTTATTTAGGCCCGCCCAGTTTTTCAGTTTATAATAGTCAGCAATACGATCAATTAATTAGGCTTACATATAGGCAGCCAAAAACCGCTACTGGGCATAGTATTAGAAATAAAAAAAAATAAATTTGTCTTACTTGTTCTTGTTCCTTTTTGTAGAATTCAATTTCATTATTTTAAATTAATATTTAAGCATCACTCATCGCGGAAATAGATTTAAATAAAAAAAAATTAAATTATTATAATTCAAATTCAAATTTCATGCAGAACGCGAATTTGTTTTTTTATGTGTTTCACATTATTCGCTCTCAGCATATCAAACAGATAAATCACATAATTCACACTGACTTTATAGTTAATTACTAATAATTATGGCATTTAAGAAGATAGCATTTCGATTAGCTACCAAAAGATTACATTTAATGTTTGCTAAATTACTGTTGAATTAAGTTATAAGTAGACAGATATGCATATATTTGAATATATTTTGATTTCAATTGTCTTCTATTCTTCATTTATGACGTAGATTTAGATATGTAGCTGTAGGGCTAGCTGGCCTAGCTAAGAAGTTTCGGTTTGGTCGGCAGTTTGGTGGGTAATTAAAATTTAATTTTAAATAAATTGCTATGATTTAATCTTAAGCAGCAGCTGATGTGTGGGAATTTAATTAAATAAATATTAGCAAAACAGCAAGAAATTTTCTGACGGTTTAACTTCAACTATTGCTTGGTCATGGCATTAATGTTATTATTACTAATCAAATCATACGGTTGCATAAGACTATTCGATCATATCAAATGTGATTATGTCTCATCAATCAATATCATTCAGAGAAAATAATATGATATGACATTTGATAACATCAAATCGTATCCCATCACATCATATCACACCATGTCACATCACATAGTAATAATAACTCATGATTGTATGTGCGACCTATTACAATGGATCACAAAATGAAATTTTTTGTCTGTACTTTAGACGTGACTATCCTATCTATATGTAAAATCGGTCGCTGATTCCGAAAATCGGGTTCACTTTTAATTCTATGGGAAGGTTTTTGAGATATCGGTAATTTACCGTTATTGGCCAATGGCTCCACTTAATCCTTCATATCTCTTTAACACAGTGAGCTATTTTCCTTGGGGAGACACCAAACGAAAGAAAATTAAATTTCCTTTTCATTTTTCTCTAACTCTTATATTTTCTGAAATATTGACGATTCAATTTGAATTTTTTCGATTTTTTACGATTTTTTGAAGAAAAAATTGACTGTCAGTCAATATCTTTAAAACCAATGTCTTCACCTTCGGTTTTACACCTTTACGTGAAGCTCTATTCTATTCGGAAAAAGATAAGCTACCAACGATGAAAATCCATGATAAAATGGAAAAGTTATAGGCGATCAAGTAAATACAGCCAAGTCGCGCAATGCTACTACACGGGTATATGACGCACAGTGGGGGCACCTCCATACAAACGCGGCCAAAAATAGTAATAATTAAGCTAGAATCTTAAAACTCGGAACTTAAGCTTTTTTGGTTGAAGTTAGTAAACTGTGAAAATTTGATCAAAATCCACCCACAAATACGCCCACCTCCCATATAACGGTATTTTTGAAATTTCAACATTTTCCTAACTATTATAGCTAAAATGCTCCATTTTGATTAGTGTATACATTTTTGAAATATAAATCAAATGCGGTAATCATTTTGGAAAAGGGGTAAAACACTTCACCGTTTTTAAATTAAAAATATATGCACTTTTAAGTATGTTATAAGCATTTATCATAAAACTTTCATACAAAAAAATCGCATTTCAAAAACATTTTATACCAGAAATGAAATTACACTTTTCTAAAGGATTTCAGTGTGCTAAACCTGAATCTGGATTTTTCTAGTTTCTGAGATATTTATGCCCAAATAGGCAAAAAACACGTTTTTTGGCTCTATTCCCTGCTTAATATCTTTTATGTAATTACTTTCCACTCAAATTCGATTAAACCAGTTGAAAGCACAATCATTACCCTTGAAAACAGCGTTCAGTTTCTTCGAATATCTTAATTAGAATTGGAAATATCGATATTTAAGTTTCACCATTTTGACAAATATTCCCCATACAAAAAAATTTAAACTTTTTGAAGCATACTTCTGGGCATTTTGTATGGGAAAAATGTACCAAAACTCAAAAAACTCCCTCCATAAAAAAGGTCATAAAACAAAATGGAGCAAACGAATTTTTACAATTTTTTCGCCAGTTTATAAAAGACATTCAGGAGCATCAAATATTAAAAAATTGAGGAGGTAGTATTTTTTCTTTTTTTTTTATTTCATTTTAAAATTTTAAAATTTTTACATATTTTTTTTTATATTCTAAAATAAAAAAGCTGCCAAAGATAATAATTAACGCTGATAAAAAAGATTGCCTCATAATTTGAAAGTATGCACCATTTACTGCAAGACGATAAAGAAATATTCGATTATTCGCGTAAATATAAACGTTTTTCATAATATCAAAACTAACATAATTAATGCGTTTACAAAAACGCAGTTTTAGGCCAATGGGAAAAAAATTATAAAAGCAAATGGAGCAAGTGGATTTTTAAAATGAAAATGCAGTTTGATTAAGAATGTATTATTTCAAAGCATAAAAAAAATTGAGGAGGTAATATTTTTTATTTTTTTTATTTTTTTATTTAAAGTCGAGGAAAATTTTTTTATCATCGACATTTTTTGTGAATATTTGAAAATTTATATAAATTCAACAGTGAACGCTATTTACAACTAAGTTATTTTTTCTGAAAGAGAAAATCATTATCTATGTAACGATGTATCATTCGTGTATGTAGGTTAACAGTTAAATGAGAAAGAGCGTTTTGTATGAGGTGTGTTCATTGAGAAATAAAAGGACCTATTTTTTGCTCAAATTTGGGCACCCTGTACGGCTAAACGAAAAGAGACTCAAAAATTTTTATATATGCTTTTTTATTACAATTTGATGTATCTGTCGATCTCTATTTAAAAAAATGGTTTTACTCATACTTTAATTTTGAATTTATTTTTGGCCGCAATCACCCATTGTGTGACGTAGAGAATATCGGTCGTCCATCTATAGGAGTTAAATTTTGAGCAGAAGCATATTTGAGGCGTTTGCTATCAAAACCAGCTCAATTCATTTTTGGAAACTTTACAGGCGAGACGAAAAACTGTACACGTCCGCAGTTCTGAGCTGTATTTAAATCAAAAGACAAACCTTTTCATCTAATTTTGGATTGGCTGAGCTTGATGTGGTTATAGCCCGTAGGTCAGATGGATTTAAACAGATATGAAATGAGCTGGTTTTGATAGAAAACGCCTCATATGATTTGTTGTGGTATAAGGCGTCGAAATTAAACTTACATATCGCTAGCTTAGAGTGCAAACTGTGTAAGTCCATTTTTATGAAAAAGTGTATTTTTATGTAGAACGCTAGAAAAATTAAATACGCACCGCGCTAAGCAAGTCTGTGACTCTTGTCATATTTCTACTCGTTGTTATTCAGTGATACGCAAATTGTGTAAGTCCAAAATATTTACATGAACAGAATTTTTTTTTTTTCATTTTGAAATTTGTTTATTTTTTGTTTTTGGTCTCTCCTACAAAGTTTGAAAAAAGGACTTACACAATTTGCACTCTAAGCTAGCGATATTTGATTGTGGTTACTGATTCTCGATTTTTATTCTACTTTTTTTATTCGTTTTAATATTTTATTCTCCTATTTATATATGTAAATATGTATCTAGTATAATACTATGTTTTTTATGCTTTGAATTTCAATTTCTATGGTTTTAATGCATGACCGGCAATTGCCGAAACGCTGTCGCTGTCGCTGCCGCTTCATCATCTCTATTCCCTTGCAATAGTTGTTGTCGTTGTAGTCGTTGCAAATGCATTTGTTCTGTCACCGTTTGCACTCGTAAATCGAATTTGGCAAATTTTTAACGCTCTTGGTTGTTGCAAATCAGGTTATGATTTTTTATAGTTTTTTCTTCTTTTGTTTTGTTTCGAAAAGCTTTGTTTTAGATTTTCTTGTTGCTCTGCTTGCCTGCTGATCTTTCAAAAATATGCCATGACTAGTGATGGCACAGGGGTAAATACCCAAATGGTAAATTGGGTATTTACGGGTAAATACCCAAGTATTTACCCAAGTACCTGGGTATTTACCCAAAATGTGGGTATAAACCAGAATTAAGAAAGAATTTAATTTTTTTGGTATGAAATCAGGGCCGTGCGCAGGAATTAGCCTTGGGGGGTTTTTAATTTTAGTTTGCATTCGCATACATTTTTCGCTAAGATAAACATATTTGCTGAAACAGATATCCAGACCCATACACCATAAATTTAAATGTTCTCTAACTTTTCTGAAACTCATTATGATTCATCAAAACCTAGTTAACCAGGTCCTGAATAGTACACGGAAAGAATTTTTTACTAGAATCAATGCCGAGACAAGAAAAATTAGACTTGATTTTGAACTTAGAAGATAATTTCTTAATATCAAGAAAATCCAAGAAAATTGGATTTTAAATAAATAAGTAAAAATTTTCTTGCTTCAAGTGAAATTGGATTTTATATAAATAAGAAAACATTTTCTTGCTTCAAGTAAAATTGGATTTTAAATAAATAAGAAATAATTTACTTAGGATAAGTGTTTTTTCTTGTTTTTGAAATAAATTAAGAAATTATTTTTTTGTTGCAAGTAAAACTTTTCTTATACGAGCTTAAGTAAGTAATGCGAGAGACACACATCGTAGTATAGTAATAATATTTCGATCTATACCACATATGTGTCACCCTCATATTGTAGTTTAATTGAAAATTTTCATAGCATAGCCAAATCATAATATTGATATTCTAATATTCATACCACATGTGTGTCCGAGGCATAAGAAAATATTAAATATTAAATTAAGAAAATATTTTCTAAAAATATTAAAAACGTAAAAAATAAGGAAAATGAAAACTAATCATGAGGGATTAGAAACCCATAATTAGTCAACTAGTATTTTCCTAGGACTTGTTTATTGAAATGACAACATTTTCTTTAATATAAATGAAGATGCAAATAGTGCACTCCTTATACCAAATGCTTCACTAACAATCTGAGAATTGCAAAAATATTCAGAAATATGCAAAGCGGATGGCAAATGAAAAAAAATACATGTAACTTTGGAAATGCAAATTCAGCAAGAAAAATTTTACTTCGCTCAAGAAAACGTTTTCTTATTCATTTTCCATTTTTTTCGCTGTATGTTGTTGTTCCAATTCGTCGAAACCCAATTTTCTTAAATTCTTCTTGATATTAACAAAAAGATTTTCTTCATTTAAGTAAATTTAAGAAAAGATGTTCTTATTTATTTAAACATTTTTTTTTCAACATTTTTTTTTCTATAGATGTTGTTAGTGTTCTTGAATAAGAAAATAATTGTCTCATTTTTGGAAAACTCAATTTCTTATTTCCAGTAATAATTAAGTCAATTTTTCTTATTTCCCTAAAAATTTTCTAAATTGATTTCAAGAAAGCATTTTTCTTGATTCAAGTATACAAATTTCTTTCCGTGTACTGTTTACAGTACTTGTTAATTGAAACTGCTCACTGTTTTCACAAAATGAACATTTTTTGTTATCAGTACAATTTTTTTAAAAATGCCAAACGAACATATGCTACACAACTTTGTAATTTCGGAAAGCTCCAAGTGCAATTCAAAGTGCCGAACTTATGTATTGGCCAACCTTATTTTTTGCAGCTTTTACCAATTATTCTTCCGTAAAATTATTGTAACTAATATTGTCAAAAATTATGAGTCAAAATTCAATGCAAAATTTATAAACTGTATTTTGAAAATTTTTGCAAAATCATTGCAACTTAGATTTGGCCATGGGGGGGGGGGGTTTAACCCCCAAAACCCCCCCCCCCCCCCCGTGCGCACGGCCCTGTATGAAATAGATTTTTAGTTACAAATGAAATTATACATGAATTTAGTCATAATCGCTTTCGCTATTAGTATCCGATAAAAACTCATATCGAGTAGAGTGCGTGATTCCCGTTGAAGTTCAAGGGATGTCGTCTTGAATACCTTCTAGTGAATAATTAATGGCATTTTCGAATTGAGTGGAGTGCGTATTTTCTGCTGAAGGTGGTGAACAGTTAATCTGCTTAATTGCGTGCTGCCACAAATACCTTTCCACCAAGTTAATGGAGAAATCTCATCCAACCAGCTCCAGGCAAAAGTTTTTACTCAGAAGTCAATTTTGGCATTGTAATTGGCAAAATTTGTTATGTTTAGCGCCTGTGACATTGTGTGAATGAATTCCAATGCACCTGCCTCCTCAGACGGATCAAGATCACTTCCAAACTCCAATCAAGCTTTATTTTTAATTTCATTGAACGCGAAATATACTTTGTGTATATTATATCCATTGGATTGCAGCTTACAAATCCATTCTGTAATGCAACTAAATATGTTTGAGCGTAAATGTAATTGCTCCCAAAAGATTTCACTAAGTTGCTGTGATTTTATATAGGCTTGTAGATTAATTTGTTCATGAACTGCTAAAATCTTTAGTTTTTATTGCACTCTGTATTGAATAGAAATAACTTTCCAACCTTGTTTTCGGTGGTATTTTAATTGTTCACCGATTTGTTTTTCTTGCACAATTCTAGCTAAAGTTGCTGTTAGTATTTATAACAGATGAGCAATTCTACTGTAAGGTATCGCATTTTAAAAAGTCCTGACAAATTAAATAAAGGCTATGTGCTACACAACCCACAGGCACAACATTCGGGTGAGTTTCTTTTACTATTTTGAACGCCTTTTGCATATTTGCAGCATTGTCACCAATTAACACGCACAACTTTTGTTCACCGTATTCCTTCATGATTTCAATAATTTCCTGTGATAAATAGCTATCAAAATAAATTCGAAAATGTCCAAATTTACCTTACGCTACGTAACAACGAGTATTCGGTATTCAAATAAGTATTTACCCACAATTAGGTAAATACCCGGGTATGAAATTGGGTATAAATGGGTAAAAACCCAGCAATGGGTAAATACCCAGGTGTAAACCCATCACTAGCCATGACAGCTCGTAACTGCACACAAATATGCAGTGCAGAAGCTCTATGACAACAGAAAGACATGACTTAGAATCTGCGAAAAGACACAGAAGCACAGCAACAAGAATAACAACAACAATAGTGAGAACAATAACACAAACAACAGCAATTACAATATCTACTTAATATTGCTAACAAAACAAATTCAGCGACAGGTAATTTAATGCGGTTACAAATCGCGTGCAAAACAATTCCTCATCGAAATCGTAATGTAAACAGCATAATAACAACAAAAAACGACAACAATAGCATAAGCAATATTTCAGCAAGAAGCTAGCAACATTTTATTGTTGCTTGCAACTAATCGTAAAGCGACAAAAATCATTTAATGCAGTTGGAAAAAAAGAAGTGACAGAAAAAATGCAGATGAATTTTAGTTAGAATTGATTTTTTGATTATTTTTTGATTATTTTTTTTTTAATTTTTAGTTTTTAGTTTATAGTTTTTTGTTTTAAGTAGTTTTTGTTTAGTTTTTTTTCCTTTCAGCAAGAATTTGTGTTAAAAAGCGCATGCATTTATTTGACTGTTGCAGGCAGGGGTTGGGTCTTTGCAACGTGCACTTTGCGGTATAGGGCAACAAAAGTGGCAGGCAACAAAATGTTAGTGGAGCATTTAAAAGAAGTAGCCAAAAGAATGCAGTTTAGTGACATTTGTTTACACAAGTGTTTATTTGTTATTTTTATTTGATTTGAGTTAATTTTTTAATTTGATTTAAATATAGCAATGAGTGCGCGCTCGATGAAAAGCTGTAGAGTTTTAGTTAGTTGGCAAGTAGGAGAATAGTGAATTGGACTTTAACAGAACAGAAATAAAAAAAAGTTACACTGTGCAACAGCACTTTTAGGGGCGGAATAATTTCCACACATTGTGAAATCCTATATAGTAAAAGCCACAAGCAGTTTTGCTCCCTGAGTTCCCATTTTTTCTATTGCCATTTTAAATTTGCGAAATTTCATCTGAGTGATTATTAAATCAATGAAAAAAATGGTTAAAATACATATCGTATAGAAATATGTTGTTAGGAGACATATAGTAAAATTGCACGAGCTTTAATTTCGTAGAATACTTTAAACCGCTAAAACCTCCACGAATAGCTCATTTTGAACCCTTTTTTATATAAAGTCCGCAAAAATTGTATTTTGAAGGTCGTTAGAGGGTTAAATTGTTCTAGAAAATTATTCGCCATGAAATTGCACTAGCGGTGTGCTAAGACAAAATATTTGTACAAAGAACGCAAAAGACTACAAGAAATTTTACCGCCCCCAGACAACAACCCTCAATTTGTGTCACAGTGTTGTCAACAACTTTGAATATTTTAGTTTTTTTTTTTGGCAGCAGAAATACTTGCCGATACAGATCTGCATCATTGAAAGGACCATAGGGACCTAGGACTTCTAAATATTAGATAAATATTGCTAGAGGTCTAATAGTTTCTGCTCTACAGACAGAAGACATAAATGAGCTGCCCAAGAAATCATCCATCATTCGTATTGTTTTATTCTGTAAACCCTCTTCAACCTTTACCCCCTTGGACACTAATTTTGTCACTCACTAAAACGCACAAAATTCTCCAAAACTTGAATCCATCTACTCGTATCACCACCCCAGTTCACATTGAAATCCCATTAAACACAAAAATTTATGAGCAACAAATTTATGCGTTTTACTTCCATTTGCCGTTGCCACTTTTGAATGCTTTGGACAGCCAATGGGGCACAAAGCCAAATAATGAGAGACAAGCCCACAGGAAATCGCATCATTAGCGAAATAAAGTGCCAAGTTGGCAGGCAAATTTGTACAAAAAAAAAAATAATAACAATAAAGAAAAAATAAAAAAGAGTGCGATAAAAAAGAATAATAATAAAGCTAAAATAAGGGCAAAAGCGAATGAGTTGAGCGGAAAAAGAAAAAAATAAAAGTAAAAGGCGTGGTTAACGTTAAACGACGCACAAAACTATGCAACGAAAAAAAAATGTATATGAAACGCCACAAAATATGCAAGGACCACAAACTGTTCGAATGGCTTAGGGAAAATGAAAAATGATGCTAATCGCATATGAGAGCGCTGAAAAGGAGTAAAAAAATATTAGCTAAGCTTTCCAAAATTTCAAATAAAAAAGAAAGAAGATGTGTGCGGCGCAATTGTCAGCGCAAAAAAAAACAGTCACGCCCAGATTTTTCGCACTTAAGAGTTCAAAAATCCGCCGCTGCTGCTGCTGCTCTGCTTATGATTCTTAAACAATTTTCCACTTAAAATCATTCAAGAATCTTGCTGGGCGTATTTTGTGGTTTTTCGATTTTTCTGTCTCCTTTTTTTTGCTTTGCTTTTTTGCTTTTCTTCATTTTCTGCTCTGTCCATTTTGTTTTTGATCTTTATTTGAGCGCAAGCAGAATTTATTTAGCTTTGTGTGTGGCAAGTGATGTCTTCCGCTGATATCAAAGCCAAAAATGCCAAAAACTTTTCCGGGCACGAAATATATTAGTTGCATAAGCACACACACACACACACGCAAACATATAAACGCGCCAACCACTTGCGCATCCAATTTTAATGGCTTACCAGCCGACTTGGTTGGTTGATGTTTGTTGGTATTTAGAGCGTATGTCTGCTCAGCTATTCAGCTGCTATTAACTAAATATAATAATAAAATCTCATTTAAGTTTTGTAATAATTTTTGGCGCAACTTTTTCGTATTATCTTGCAAAATAATTTTTGTAGATTTTTGGATTTTTTTGTAGATTTTTGGATTTTTTTCTTTAGTTCTTTAATATTTTTTCTGGTCACTTGCTGCCAATACACGCCCACTGTCACTATAAGCACTTTTTAATTGCTTACTAACATAAGTAAAATAAAAAGCAACAAAATTCTTAGAAATTTTTATGTGCAGCGTTGCCACATGGGCGTGTTAAGTGCTTACTCATACTCGGCATTGCTTGGCTGTTGGTCAACGTGTTTCTTCTTCGTGTTTTCATTATATTTTTTGGGCACTACAAACTTTGTTTGTTAAAACTTTTTTTGACTTGGTAATGAACACAGATTTCTGTAATTAAAATAAGGAGTTGGGCAGCTTCATGCTCGTGCCTGTCTGGCAGTAAGTGTCGTATGTGCGTCTAAAAGCATGCTTTTCTTCTAGATTGGTCAGGTTTTTCGCACACTCGCTTAGCCCAGTTTTCCTTAATGACTTTTGACTTTGCTTATTTTCAATAATTTTTCTTTGATAGTCGTGCTTTGCGTATGATTTGTGAATTAATAAAAAAAATTTTTTTATGTGAATTTTAATGAGCTATTGGCCATTTTTTTTAATGAAGAAAAATTGAAAAAAAATTTTTTGGTAGAAGTTATGGATCCATTTCGGAGACCACCACATCCCCTCATCAGACTTCTTCAAGCGGCCTCAACCGAGGATCGAACTTAAGTCGTTCGATTGGTAGTCCAATGTCTATCCCATTGAGCTACCACCGCCGTCAGCTTTGTTTCGCTTAAATTTCAATTTTCCCTGCATTACAATCCACATACCAACAACAGTAGCTTAATGACACTCTGTCTTTGCTACCTAGTATGTTGGTGCGATTGTGTGTTTGGTTTGTACAAAGTTCTAAAGCTATTAACAAGCAAAGCTTTTGTACAGGCAATGCTTGTTATTGTTTTCAGACTTTTGTTTTTCGGCAGGCTCTCCGATATACATATTTACGTTTGTATTTATATGGCCGTTTTAATTCTAATAATTATTTTTATGTGAATTTTAATGAGCTATTGGCTATAGTCTGATGAGGGGATGTGGTGGTCTCCGAAATGGATCCATAACTTCTACCAAAAAAAATTTTTTCAATTTTTCTTCATTAAAAAAATGGCCAATAGCTCATTAAAATTCACATAAAAATAATTATTAGAATTAAAACGGCCATATAAATGCAAACGTAAAAAAATTTTTAATTTTACTGCATTATATGTTTTGTGGATATTTTATTAGAAATTTTAATTGCAGGTTTGTTTAAAAAAATGCTTTTTGCTTTCGTTGGTGACAATATTTATATGCCCGAACGTATAAAACATCAATCAGTGCATATTATGTTATAGTGTTGCCACCTATTTCAAAACTAGCATTATTGTATTCTGCTAAAAACTAAAGGCCCTTGGCCACTTACAATCTGGATTGAGAGGGAGTGTATATGTGTGAGTGTCGGGTGATTGACGCAAATATCTAAAAATTTTGATTTTCATCAACGCAAGCCGACAGCGAAACGACAACAAGAACGTGTATCATGACGGCTGCCGATTGCACGCACTAACACGCACAAACAAACGCTCAAACTTGACTAACAAACACAAAAAAATACTCAAACTGGACAATCCAGATTGTAAGTTGCCAAGGGCCTTAAGAGTATTACACTATTACATACAAAGAAAATAATTTTTAGCATTTTCAACTCAAATTAATGCTAATATTTTCAAAAGTGTTGCCAGCTATTTAAGAGTTAAAAAAACGTTTTTTTAAATATTAATTTCTGTGCACGGCTTAACGTAAAAAACCCCACAAAAACTAAATAAAGCATTGTCACCTTTTTTGTTAAAAAAAATAAAATCTGCTAACAATATCAACAAAATGGTTAAAAACGAAATGCTAATGGCAAGTTTTTATAATGACTATCATTTGGGGCATATGTTTTTAAGAGTTGCCACATATTTCAAAATTGTAATAAATTTTATTTTGCTAAAAACTAAATACATTTCATTGTTACTTGCAAAGTAAACAATTTTCGGTTGATTAGATTCAAATCAATGCTTACATTTTAAAAAGAGTTGCCACCTCTTTAAAAACTAAGAAAACTATTTATTTTTATATAAGAAAAATGTGGCAATATGTATATCTAACAAAGGCGTTTTTTAGGTCCTAAACTCTAGAAAGCTATTTTTCGTAGAGTTGCCTGCTATCTGGCAATTAAAGCTAATTACATATGTATATGCTATATGCAAAAAGCGAGTGAAGTATTATTGCTAATTGTTTTATAGCAATTCTACTACTTTTAATTTCGTAAAATTTTAAACAGTGCGTTGACCAGTGACTGGCCATTTCAAACATGAAACAAAATCTTTAAGCATTCTTCAAACTTTGCAAGCATCAAAATTCCTCTTGTTCCATCAAAAGGCAGAATCAGGCAAGTGCTTTGCCAGCAAAGTTTATCAACATCCTCATCTTCCTGCTCATACACATTAGTCTTGCTCGGCTTACGATGCAACTTTAACAAGTTAATATTAGACATGCTTTATTTATAGCACAGACAGCCACATACAACAAAATATGTGTATATTTATAGCATTTTGCAATCAATATGCAAAGCTTTTCAGAAATAACTTTACTTTCATTTGCTGTTTGCTTAAAAAGTTTATCAAAGGCGAGGACAGTTCATTGAATAAATAGCAAAAAGTAAAAAAATAAGATGACTAACGGCGCAGGCAAAGGAAGAACAGAAACAAAAAAATGTGCAAACTGCAGCTGAAAAATGGTATATAATTTTGTTAAAATAAAAATTGAAAATTAACTTAATTTTTTGCTGGCTTTGTAAATACTTGTGCTTACTGTAGCTACTTAAGAAACTTGGCTGCTTATATAAAATGTCCTTTCACTCTTTTATAAATGCTCTTCAAAGCTTATTATATTACTCCCTTTTATTAATGCGTTGATTCTATTCAGGTTGATAGAATGCTTCGCTTTTTTATTTGACTTCTTCATCTTATTTTCACTCTCTTTATTTTGACTTCTGCATACATACATAGATACATCAACTACCAATTCCAGCTACAAATTCCTTCGCTTTGCATTGAAATACCCACAAGAAAACTTCAAATTAAATAAATACGCTTTGAAAAGTCTATTGAAACTATTTGAATGTTGGATTGAATGGTTTTGTTTATACACTGGGGTGTTTTCTATATGCTTTCTTTTGCTGCTGAGCTCAGCTTCTCAGCCGAAACTGCAAATTTTCTAAAATTTCTACAACAAACTTTAATATAATGTGACATGATCTAATGTGATGTGATTTGACATCATATGATGATCTGTTTAATTTGATTTAGAAGAAGAAACACTAGTTTTAGAATTTTCATATGCATTCGATTATGGCCAGCTTAATAAATTAATATCTTTTAAGTTCTTATGATCTTATCTAAATAAACTCTTGTGACTGAAACAAACAGAAAAGCATAAAACAGAAAGTCATACAAGTTCAACATTTAAAGCATTTTTCTCTTCGTTCTGGGAAAACAGGTGCAGCCATTCAGGTGCTGCTTTGGAATTTATTCAACATTCTATCCATACTGCATGCTTCAAGCAGCGCAAGTGGAAGTTGCAACAGTTTGGGCAGAGCAGCCATGCAGCCACCAAACTCGTAGCGCGCCACTCCAATCGAAGCAGCCAATGTCTACTACTCCCTTTTCGCTATTGCTGTGGAGAGCATAGATATCAGACGCCAAAAGCCAGAGCTCATTTGCATTTTTTGGGTATCGAAATAATTTTTTGGCGAGTCACAATTGTAATTGCTCGCAAGCGTGATTCGGTTGGTTTGGTTGGTTTGGTTGGTTGGTTTGGCGGAGGGCCATTTCCGTAGCGTGTGTGGTTGGGTTGGTGGCTTGCGATTGCCGCCTGGAGAGAAGGGTGGCGAGTGTGGCATTAGGAAATGTTGCAGTTCCGCATTTATAAGCTCATCGTTTACGTATCCAAAAAAGTAAAAGAAAAACAATCATGCAGACACTTACAGTTTTTGTGTGATAGTTCAATTATGACATTATCAGTTGTCTTTTGGCGAAAAATTATGACTGAAGATGTGTCTAGTGCGCTGCGCGGTGTAGTAAGTAAGATAATGTCTAAGACTAGACACTTGAAGTTGATCTCAAGATGATAACAAGTTTAACAAAATTCATAAAAGAAAGGTGAAAAAGGAGCAAATGTGGAATTTTCAGCGTCATGTTTTACTAATTTTTCAGTGAAATACTTTAATTTATCGCAGGGGAAGGTGAAATAAGGTAATGCTTGGGAATATGTAGAGCTGAAAGATAAGAGATATTGAGATTAGTAAATTAAATGCCAAGAAAAGCATTTTTCGCTTCGGAAACTGGTTTCTGTAGCAATCAAAAGCATCTAGAGCTCTCACTTTTCTTGAAGTTTTGCTCAGTTATTTCTACAAATCTTTGAAGTTAATTGAGCCATTTGCCAGTCGTTGCTAGTTCATCTACTTTCTGGGCACCTAAGAGTGGTTTTTGAATAAAGTGGCTTCAATAATAAATTTTGGCCACTTCTCAAAATAAATACAGATATCTTACTGCCTTTGAGAAATTTAGATATTACGATTGATATCATATGATGACGTAAGTCTTATGATATCAGATCGGATGACATCACGTCAAGTCGGATTTTACCACATCATACACATATCTTGCTGCCTTTGAGAACTTTAGATATTACGATTGATGTCATATGATATCAGTTTGGCTGACATCACATCAAAACAGATTTTATTACATCAGCTCATAATGACTCTTATCAAATTGAGATGTTGAACTGAATATATGTATTAGAGCTCCAGATTTTTTTTGAACATTTTCGAGTAGCCCGAACAAATGTTGTTCAAATGCTCGAACAGTCGTTTGTTTGTTTATTACCCGTATGTTTGAACGGGCATTTGAACAATTCGGGCATTTTGAAGTTGGTTTTTTTCTTTTGTTTATTATTTTTTTTCTTCTCATATGTAGTTGTTTTTATTTTTGTTTTTTCAATACACATTTTTTTTTGTTTGTAAGCTCGAATGCTCGAATGTTTGTACGGGCATTTGAACAACAAACGGGCTTCAAACAAAAACGATCAATTCGAACTGTTCGATACCCGGGTATCTAGAGCTCTAATATGTATTTGCTTCTAAATCAGAGCACAGAATGCCATGTAATATCACATCATATCAAGAGAGAGCATATCACATCATATTAATCGCATGATTGCATTGATCACACAACCCCATTTCATATCGTATACTCTTAAATGGACACATGTCGCAGCATCATTACGCCTGCATAGGCGACATAAAATCATATCACATCTCTTATTATTACGTCACATCATATTAATATCATATAAACAACAATAAATCACATTACCTTCAAAGATCACATAACATCACATGCTATCCTTTTACATCATATGAATATCATGGTTGCGTATTACATCACACGTCATTGTGTTTTATCATATCAAATATATCAAATTATACTCTCCATAACATCAAATGATTTCTCAACAGAGGTGATATCACTAACATGATCGCGTTGAGGCAAATCTGAGCTGAATAATTATTATTCGAAGGAGAAAATGTTGAAAATGTTTTCATTTGCTGCTTTGACTTTTTTTCTATTTTGTTTTTTTTGAAGAAAATTTTCTTGATGAAAAACACATTGTAATAACAAATGCAACGAAACTTTAACAAGGATAAATGATGTTGAGCCTGGCGGCGGGCGTGCACAGACAGACAGCCCAAGTAATTGGCTACAACAAGGATATGCGTGAGACAGCAGCAAAAAAAAGTAAGCAATGATGAGCAAGATGAATGGAATGGGTAGCGGAGTGGAGGCTTTTCGTAGCGAAAAGCGAAGTAGAATGGACAGGAATGAACGTGTGTGTACAAACAGGCATTTTTGCTCTACGCAAATACATAAAAATAACATCACATGTAATACACAAACGTGTAATGACAAAAGAAGCCCAAATGGAGTGAGTCACAAGCAAAGGCACATTCGGAAAGGATAGAGAATGAAGTAAAATTGAATACAAAAGATATTTGTATGCAAATTAGACAGCCGGTGGAGCGGGTGGCTGCAGGGAATGCAAGCAAACAAAGAAATCTGCAGGAAAAAAGGTAAATAAGTCAAATGTAAGATAAGAAATTGAGGCAGCAGAGACAAAGGTGCGAGTGTGAGATGGCTCAAGAAAATGAATTGTGTGAAGTGAGCAAACACACGCAAGCACATACATTGAGCAAAAAAAAAAAACATTCAAGCAAACGACAGCAACATTGCTGTTGTCTGTCGGCAACATTTTTTGCTGATTTATATGTATCAGTGTGTATGTTACTTGTATTAATTTTAATTCGCTCACCCACTTCCATTTTCCAGCCTCACTTTGGGTGTGATGTGTTTATGTGACGCGGCGTGGGCGCATACGTGAAATTGATTTACGATAAGCGAAAGGATACTAAAAATATATATAGACATACATACATACATACATACATACATACATACATACAAAAATACATACATTTATGCCTTTGTTCGCAATCAATGATTTTTGCTTATTTTCCACTGCGCTGCGCCCTTTACTCGCCCTCACCAGACAGTTAGTTACGCTGCCGTCCCTCGGCGTCAATTTTCAATTTATTTTATTTAATACAGATTCCTTTTGCTTCGAAATTTTTTTTGTTTAAGCTTTTTTTCTTTTATAATTTTTAATTTTAGTTATGCTGCAGCCACGCAAAGGCATGCAATTTTTTATGCATAAAATATGTATTTAATATGAAACGGAAACTATCAGTCAAAACGTTTTTGCCCCATTTTGTTATGATTAATGTTTGCGTGTTCAATAAGCAGTTTTTTTCCCTTTAGAAAATTAATATTTCTAAAAAGAGTAGTCGCGTTGATTATCAGGATGTTCAGCGTCAGTGCGTATGCTTTGAAGAGAGAACGAATGTGTCTATGGGAAGGAACTCTTTTTCTTTTATGACGTTATCAGTTTTCGTTTGGCTAAAAATTATAACTGAAGATAAGACTAGTGTGCTGTGAGTTGTAGTAAATAAGATAATGTCTAAGACTAGACACTTGTAGTTGGCATTCAAGTGATAACAAGTTTCACAAAGTTAAAAAGAAAAGCGAAGAAAGAGCATGAGATGCAAATGCGAAATTCTCAGCGTGACATCTTACTAAGTTTTGGGAAAAATAGATAATATAAAGAAATATTTGGGAATAAATACATAAAACGCCAAAAAATTGATATTCGAATGAAGTGACTTTAATAATAATAAATTCTAGTCTCGTCTTTCCAAAATAAATACAGTTAATCAATTGCCTTTGATGGCTTTAAATATAACAATTTATATTCCATGCTGATGGTTATTTTCTGATATCAGATCGGGTGACATTGGCGCACACAAGGGGGGGTTTTGGGGTTAAACCCCCCCCCCCCCAAAATTTGACAGCACAGCATAAAAAAAATAATTTTATAAAAGATGGTACATGCATAAATATTTGTGTAAATACATGTTGTAAAATCTATGAATATTCGTGGATGTACATTGCTAATGTTTGTCAACATCTACTGATTATGTTTATAAACAAGCAGTGCGGAGACATTTCCCTAAAAGTATGCTGTGGATATTAGCTGAGGTTTGTTTTAATTTAAAATAATTCACCAACGCACACTGGTCTCATTTGTATTGAGAGTGGGACAAAACTCAATTTCTTGGAAACGGATGGGCCTACCGAAACCAAATTTGGCACATTGGTGTCCCACTATACGACTCATCTTTCAGAAAAATTAAAAGCATATATATTGTAATCCACGCCCACCACTAACGCTAGTTTACAGCCAAAAAAAAAAAACAAGAAAACTAGGAATGGGGGAGGATAGGAATTGACCTGCTGAGCTTGGAATTATTTTTTTTTTAATTTTTTGTATGGTTAGGTTTTCGAGATAACGGTAATTTTGTGTTCTTTGTTATCACTTCATTCAAAAATTATTTTCGCTGGAGTTACAAATGCGATATACACAAGCAGTATCTCGTTTGAAAGGCAATTAAAATACGCTTCAAATGACATACAACTTCTAGTGGTCTAATAAAAACTCGCTGAGCGATAGCTGTGCATTTTTTTGCGATTTTTGAAAAAAATTCGATTTTCAAAGTAAGTTTTTTACAAAAAGTTGTAAAAATCAGGAAAGTTTTATTCTTTTAAAAATTTGCCCATTTAATTGCAAATACTTTAAGCGTAATATCAGGGAGATCCGATAAATACTTTATTTTTGGCGATCTTTTTCTTGTGAAACAAAAAGGATATTTTGGATGGAAAACTTGGTTAGGTGACTTAACTATGTGAAAATGACTTCATAGGTCAAAAGGACATTAGAAGGATATACAGAGCTTCCAAATACTAAACTAATGACATTTGAATTTTAAAAATCCGATGTCAAATAACAAAGTTACAATTTAAAAAAAATATTTCCGCGATATTTCGCGGGATAAAAAGAAATTGTATGGAGAGTGGGACAAAACTCAATTACTCAGATTTTATCGAAAATAAAGATTTATCGAAAACAGTCGACGTACATTTGTACAAAAATACGTAAAAGGAGCATCTTGGGCAACAATATTTTTTATAGACTAGTTATGTACATTTAATATGATATTTTAAGAAAAAGGGAAAAATGTATAAACAGGCTTCTCAAGAGAAGACTTAAAACAACTCAAATCTGCTTATGAGACCTGGTCCAGATTGGTCCTTAGTTGTTAAAAGTTTAAATGAAAATGCTAATGCTTGAAAATTACGCACATAGAAAAACTAAGATTTCTTCATCTTGTATTTTGCTAAAAATAAATTGTTCTCACTGTTTTCTTAAGCTAAATCATGAAACATATATTTTTCTTGCGTTTCCATAGTTATCCGTATTTTGTTAGCACTCAAAATTGAAATCTCGCAAGAATCATAATACACTTATTTACACAAACTTTTTCCAGAAATTTTTTTTTTTTCAATGTGTTGATTTGAAATGAGCCAAAGTAACGTTTAATGGTGTCTATTGCGTATAGAAGGAGGTTTTCCATAAAATTCAATATATTTCCGTGGGACATGACAGAAATTTCTTTTTGAAACACCAACATTTTTTTAATTTTCCGTTGGATATTGAAACCCCCCCCCCCCCCCCCCCGCCCCAAAATATTTTTCTGTGTGCGCCTGTGTCGGGTGATATCACATCAAAACGGATTTTATTATATCGTCGGCCTCCTGCCAGAACCACGAATGTGCTAAAATGAAAATGTTGGGAAATCGAGTTTTAAAGTTTATTCTTCTCGCAAAATTTGAAAAATTTGTTTCTAATATAAAAGTATATCTGCAAATTAGAACCTTGTTTAGCTCGATGCCCTGATATAGTTTTTATGCTTCCATTCTTTCTAATCTTCGAGATTTGGCACATTCGTGTTTCTGGCCCAACGAAAACCAAAAAAATTTCTTGAAAATAAATTTCCAAAAGTAAGTAAAACAAATACATTCAATTAAAATTCATATTTTATATGTGGAGCTATTCCTAATCTTCAAAATCAGAGTTTTCTGAAAGGTCAGGCTCAAGTAGAGCATCGCGAACTCCGTTGTTAGCTTTCAAATATTTATAAAAACTGTGGTATTCCTTTGGAATCACCAAGGTTTCGCAAACTTTATTTAAATCTTTTGCTTTCGCGTCAGCGATAGGCTATGTCTCCGAATAAACGGGCGTGGGTTTTATTGCGGAGGGCCACCAATATTCAAAGGCAAATAAACTACTAAAAATTTTGTTTCAGGATAATTTTTTTTGTATAAAATGTTGTAGAGTTAATCTTTTATATACCGTCGTACCATACGAAATACCATACGTACCATACGAATACAAGCACTTTAATCTTTTGGTTGACGAAAGGTAAAATTTTTGTTTAAACAACAACAATTTTAATGCATAAACAGTATATAATTAGTCAAATGTGCTACTTTTCGTACAGAATTGTCTAATTGCCAGTTTCGTAAGAAATTTTAAATGTGTTTTCGTATGGTACGACAATATGCACCTCGATCAGCAAATATTTCGAAAGGGCAGTTTCTCCTTCGTTGAAATAAATGAAGTTTAAAAAATCGTCGTATAGTTGCGTATGAACTTGAAATGGTTTTGGAGAGTTACATGCCCCTCTCATGATTTGCATTGTACAGCACCATTTGCTATGGTCAGTTTTCGAAGGTAAATATTTGCCCACAAGGTCCTTTTGGCGTATTTAGCACCGATTGCTAATCAAAACATAGTTTACCGAAAAGCTTTGTCTTCATCGTGCAATCGGCGAGCTAATATTTTCCGTTCAAGGTGCATTTCATTGCCTTTTTGATACTATTTTTATAACAATTTGAAGATTAGAAGCGACGTTCGGAAGAGCATAATCCTGAGCCTAACTTTTCAGAAGACTCTCATTTTGAAGATTAGAAATAGTTCCAAAAATAAAATATGAATATGAATTGAATGTGTTTGTTTTACTTACTTTGGAAATTTATTTTCAAAGAATTATTTTGATTTTTGTTGGACCAGAAACACGAATGTGCCCCATATATTTTGGAAATTTACTTTCAGCGATTTTTTTACATTTTTTGTTAGGCCAGAAACACGAATGTGCCCCATATATTTTTTGAAATTTATGTATTTTCAAGGAATTTTTAACATATTTTGTTGGGCCAGTAACACGAATGTGTACATTCGTTTTTCTGGCTCAACTTTTTATAACTGAACTACACATTCGTGTTACTGGCATTGAAAATTTTAGTGGCTTCCAGTGCACAAAGATACTGGGGGTTTTACTTAAATGTAGAGCATGCTCAGATTGATCAGGAAAACCGCTTAACTCAAAATTGGAAAAATTGCACATTCGTCGTTCTGGCAGGGAGCCGACGATATCAGCTCATAATATTTCTTATCAAATTGAGATGTTGAACTGAATTTATTTCCTTCTAAATCAGACCGCATAATGTCGTATGGTATCACATCATATTAATCACACGATTGCATAAATAGCACAACGTCATTTGTCATTACATGATATCAGGATATAACATATCACATCATATTAATCACATAATTGTATTGATCGCAGAACGTCATGTGTCGTCCTATACTACATTTTGCATCATAATTAATACATATTATATGGCTGTATAGGCGACATAAGATCATATCGCATCGCCGTCACGCCTTATTGATATCATATAAACATCAATAAAATCATTCTAAAATGATCCTTTCAAATTATAAGAAATTATGTCATATAATATTAATATCAGCAAAGCATCATATGACGCCTTACATTATAAATAAATATTTTATTTTTTTATTTTTTTTTTATTTCATTCAGATATTTTTATTCGTTAAATATTGCACATCAATTGAGATAAAAATTTTGCTTAAAAATATATATAAAAATTTAAAGTAAAATATAAAGTTGTTAAATGATATTTAAAATTATTATATAACTAATCTTTATTATTGCACTTGACAAAGCATAAAAAAATAATAAAAAAATACAAAACTCAGCTTAAAACAAAAAACTTAAAAATAGTTATTAAATTTTAAAGAATATTTGTAATATATAATAATAGCAAATAAGATTAAAATAGAACTGAAGTGACAGAAAAGAAAGAGGGAAAATCAGTGTTTATCATAACATAATTATAGCTTGACATAAAATTACTCTGCTACGATTTTAACGTTAGTTCATTAGGGAAGTGTTTTTTGAAAGAAAAAATTGCTAGTGATTGAAAGGCTTTGACTTTTTTTAAACAAATGCGAAATTGTGAATTTGCATTAATTGTTTCAATTTCTGCTCTCCACTTTGTTGTACTCCTTAATTTCATTTGTATGTAATATTTACGCTTAATTAAACAAAAACAGCCCAATTATTTTTAGCGCACTTTTACTATAATTGATGGCAATGCATACAATGCGCCTGTATATTCGCACTTCTTTGAATTGCAATTTTGTCAATATCATTTAATCACTAATTGAGTTTGTTGTATTTTAAAATGAGTTAAACAAATTAAAATCAGATTAACATTTGGAAGAGGTACATAATACTCATACAATAAAAAATCCAAAAAAGGGCTTAAATGCAATTGTAAAATGTTTTTAAAAATTGTAATTGATTTAGTTTAACATTTTTGGGATAAAAGAAACAAATTTAATTTATCTTTTTTGAAAAAAAGTAACAAATTTAATTAAATTGCAAACAAAAACAAGAAAAAAAAACAGATAAAGCGTATATGATAAGCGATACAGTAATACGAGGTCATAAAAAAAAAAAAAAACAAAAAAAAATTAGCGTTAATATTACCCAATTTAGAACCCAAATTGAGAATGCACACACACACCATTGTGTTTTAACGCAGTTGATTGCGATATGAAATTAATGCACGTATGCACATAATAATATGTGTGTAAATAGAAAACAGAGATGCAACCGAAAACATAAATACATACATACGTAGATACATATGTATATTTGTGCACAATATTACCGCAATGCACGCACGACCAACAATTCGCAATTCCGGCAATCGAAATCGAATTGAGCCATGAAAACCGCGATGCCAATCAAGGTGGATGGCGGTGTTGTGGCGTTGGATTGGTGTTGGTGTTGGTGGTGACGCTGGTCGAATTTCAAGCCGTTGAATTGTTGTCACACCTTTGGTTAATATGTGTTATGGTTATTGTTGTTGCTTTTGGTTGGTAGCAAACATATTTTTTTTTTTATATTTCTGCTTGTTGTTTTAACATTTCAGCAAATTGGGCGCATAAGGGGTTGGGGCGCACAGGCTACTCTTTTCATGAATATTGCGCGCTCTGCTGAATACGATTGCTGTTGCTGTTTGTTTTTATGTACTTGTTATTGTTAATTTTGGTTTAAAAATTGCTTGATTTCGGTTTGTTGTCTGATTTCTGCTTGGATTTACCACCATCATCATCCAACACCATCGTCACAATCCTCCATCCCCATCATCCTCAATTCAACTCCAACTCACAACTCAATTCAATTCCAGCACTCAATACTCAATGTCCCGCCTCAAAGCTGACATCCGCATGAAATCCCGTATCGTCTGCATGATAAATCACATTCTGTATACGTCCGTCCGGCAATAAAATATGATATTGACCGCGCGTCACACCATCCAAATCACGATTCTGTTTGTGGCCAAAATCATTGCCGGTACCAAAATCACGTATGCGATAGCCGAATTCATATTTGGCGGCATAGTGCAACTGAAATGACACACAAACAAAAGCAAAAGCAAAAAGTTAAAATGGGAAAAAACAGAGAAAGAGTGAGGCATGAGGGAGCAAGAGACGGAGAGGGAATAAGAAAAAAATAAATTAAAAATTATTAAAATTGTTATAAATAAGAGTGTGTGTGATGCAATGGAAAGCAATCAAATGCGCAGCAACAGCAGCAGCAGCAGCAGCAGCAGCAGCAGCATACAGTTATTGAATGAGACCCATGATGTGCGGCAGACATACATACAAACCAGCATTGCCGTTTTGTGGGTAATTCTCCAAATTTGGGGAATTTTTTAATATTTGGGTAAATTTTGGGGAATTTTGGGGAATTCGCCTTTTAATAGTTTTATATGAATAATAATACCTATAAAAAAATTAATTATTTTCATGAGTTTCTATTACATTCGCATTGTGTGAAAGTGTGCATGAGTTTTTGCAGCATTTATTTAATCTTGAATTACCGGCTGTTCGAACATGTACAATGTACATACATACATACATTGTACATACAAGCAAATTTCATAAGCCCATTAAAGTAAGAAGTTAGCTAGGAAAAAATAAGCAATTTTATACCTTTCATGAACACGAAATTGTACTATAACATTGAGCCAAAAAAGGTTTGTCGAAAGTTCCAGAAGCAGAAAAATTAGACCCACCAAAATATACGCAGATATTATCAGAATCATGAGCTAGTTCCTCAGTTGTTAAGATACGCTGATCATTTGTCGGAATCAGCCAAATTGGACCATTATAACATTTAGCTCCCCTACAACCAACCATACATTTTGAGGTAAAACTTCTCCACTTAAATTGCTAAGATCATTACAATATTTTTTTATAAATATTTGCATAAACAACCCACAGAATTGGAGGTACCTATAAATTAAAGAAAACCGGACTATTTAATGTTTCATTTCTCTCTTACTTGTTTTATGTTTCTTTATAACTTTTTTTAACCACACATATACATACATATATGCACATGAATTTAAAAATACAAACCGTTATAAAGTAAAATAAATTTGAAAATACTTGTTTATTGGACATCCAATTCCACATAATAACGACATTAAAGTGACGGAATTATGGCGGACAAAAGATTTGTTTTTATGCAAAAAATAAGTTAAATACAAGATGTATAAAATGTCGAGGATATCAACATTTTTGAAATTTTGTCGGGTAGTGTAATTTGAAAATTTGCATGGGGAATTTTGGGCAATTATGGGTAATTTGAATATTTTTTTGGGTAATCTCAAGAATTTAAAACGGCAACTCTGATACAAACATACATATCGTCGCTGCGCCAACAAATTCAGTTATATGTTTTTTTTTCGATTTTTTTTTTTATTACATATTTATTTAGAGCTATCCGCTAGCTACATTTCTGCATTTCCCGTTTTCTGATATCCTTCTTTGGTTAGAAGTTATCAAACACAGCTATATGCTCTCAGTAGTAGAAATGCTCTGTAAAATCAGTTATACATCTATTTTCGTATAATTGTTTTTTGATTTCAGGTTATTTTTGTGTAAAAAAATTATTTAAAAATAGCGTATGTATGTATTTCAAAATAGGAGGGGCACTGGTCAATTAAATAATGCATTTCCAAGCTATCGCTAATTGCATCGGACCCTAGCGAAGAATTTTATACACATCTTTCACGATTTCTTACCCCCACTAGCAAATTTAAACAATTTGTAAAAAGAGCTATGTGCTGTAAAACGGCGCAAATGCTTCATGCGAAGTGGTTGGTCAAAAAAAGTAAAAAAAAATTGCACAAGTCTATTACATATGTGTAGTATCATTAGTTAAATATGCAAACTAGAAAAAATATTCTCTAGGATCACCAGAAAACGGTTTTTTTGCTCTCCTGAAAAGTTGCTGAAAAACGTATAGCTGTTTTTGTTGGCGCAGCGACGATATGTATTTACATACATGCATAAAAATAAAATAATTTATTTAAAAATACGTAAAAAAAGTTTGCAAAAAGGGCGTGATTGCACTTTATCAAAAAAAAGAAGTGGCAGCGCTGGTAAGCAAAAAAGGTCGTGCATGAAAAATATTGAAAAAAAAAAAAGAGTTATTGTAATATTGTCAGTAAAATTTTATGCGTGTCTGATTTGGATTTTGTACGAGTATGTTTGTTTGAATGCAAGTCTGTATTTTTGCATGTCCATATCGATGAAATGTACGTCCTGCTTGTGACAAATTGAAAAATGAAAAATTATTTTATGAAAAATTGCACTTTTGGGAAAATTTGAGTAATTTTGAATGTCAAATTATGAGGAATAGAATAAAATAGATGATTTATTGTAGCGGTTGTACGAAAATCATCTTCGGTATTCAATATGAAAATTGTATGGAATATTCCAGTAGCCCCTCAGGCTGGACGTCCGAATTGCGACAGGCTGTCAAAGAAGGGTTTGCCAAGGAACTTCATTCTGTCTTGCCAATGCGAATGACGCTCGTATAGCAGGTGCTGCTCCCTTCCAGGAAGACTGCAGCTGCGATTCAAGGTGTTATGGTACAATCCCGATTGGGCTGCGTGTGTACTTTAAACAAATTTAAATTGCAACCCATTATTGTAGGTCATTTTGAGTAAAAGCAGATTTTAGCACATCCATTTCGTAGCATAATTAAAGAGATTTAGCTTTTATGGGGGTTTGCACATCGGCTATGAGGTAACTGACTCAGCTCAATGAGTTGTGTCTCAGCTAGTGCAAAGTGCTTGTAGTGAGTGTATAATCAACCTTTCTCTGTGTGAAATACATACATATGTAAATGCAGAATGCTGATTGCGGCAATCATATATTTTTATTTTCAAAAATGTCAAATAAATTTTGCACTTCATATTTTTGTAGACTATAAAAATGGCTAGTGATTACTCAAAATACTTGATAAGCTTTATAATCAAATTTTCGAACCTTTTCTGTTTTGCAAGAAAAATTGAATCGGGGAAATCCTTTACGTATTTTTATTGTCCATTTTCTTATTTTCTCTTATTTTTTCTTGTTTTCTTGCATATTTCCTATACATATTTTAGTTTTGCTTCCTTCTATTGATTTATTGCTTAACAAATAGGCGGCGAAAGCTCTGAAGAAAAATTAGCAAGCAAGCGAGTGAGTATCTAAGTAGTTGGTATCCTTTTTTGTGCGCTCAACTCCTTGAGGAGCAGAAAGCTATCGCTCTAGAAAGTAGCAAGGTATGTATGTATGTAAGTATAGTTCATTACTCCTAAGGGAGCTTTACAGTAGCATTAGTTAAAGAAAAAAGGATTGTAATAGCTGAAGTAATTGTTGTTGTTGTTGCTTAGTTTTGTAATCAATCACTGTTCGCATACATACATATTTAAAAAAAATTGAGGGTATTGTTTAGTTTTTACTGTGTCGAATAAGTAAATGACTTTGAGTTTGGGAAAAAGAAATAAGGAATAAAAGCATGGAAGTCTGTAATACTCTGTAAGTAAATGTTGTAACTTTCAATCGACCTTGTGGGGTCGACCGTAACCTGGGAGAATTATCAGTTTTTAAAGTCGAACACAGACGTTTTGTAAGAAACCGAACTTCGAAACTGAAATTGATCTCATCAGAATTTAATGAGAAATAAGCTCTGAAATGATGATTGCACTGAGATCTATATATAGCCATCTGCTCAATAAACTATACAATTTAAGCTGAGATTGCTACGAAATTGAAGAATAACTTTCGGCTAGAAAGGTTGATTGTTCCCCTGTTCTGGTTATAGTGTGCCAAAAATCTTTCCATGTCTCCTAGTGATAGCATCGCATTGGATGACGTGCTCGATAGATGTTAAGCTGGGTCACAAAACGAGACAGACAGCTTCGAAGAATGAGTCTGAACTGTCCTCTGCGAGTTCTCTTCAAAACTCTGAGGTGGTACTTTGGGATATTTACAGTTACTCTAAAGCAGAGAATCGCAAAATTCTGCGAGAGATTGCGTTGGAGAGCGCAGAGTGATTTGCGTTACATTGCATTGGGCAGGTCATGTCATGAGAAGGTGCTTGGGACCAGAAAGTATTTTTATCAAAACCCGCTAAAAGCAGAGGAAAAAGACCTCAACTGTGTTGGGAAGGTCAGGTGAAAACTGATTCTTCCTCAGATAGTATTTCCAATTGGCGCCACTCAGCATGAAACAGAAATGACTGGTGCGCTTTACTGGACTCGACCAGAATCGTCTAGACGGTTACGCGCCAATTAATAAGAATAAGAAGAAGTTGAAATTTGTATGATGTTTCTTATTATATCTTCTCATTAGAGCTTTTGCTTGGTATAATCCAGTTACTTGTCCTACTCTTCACTGAATTTTAGCTCCTCTATGATGAGCTCATTTATTTTAGTATGTCGTGCTATGGATAAGTATCACTCAGTTCTTGGGCTCAGGAGAGCTTGCCAGTCATCAGAGTGCCATGATTGTAGTTTGGTGGTGTCTCTCTTGAGGCTGGAAACATTTCACGATCAGTCGCCTGCAAGTACTCTTCAGAGTTACATTTTATTGATCTTAACTTCAGTTTACTGCGTGAAGAAATGGCTTAGATACGCGAATAGTGCTCAAGAAATGATATCTCTAAGCTCTGAAAGGCTTTCAGTACCAATCTCAAGAAGCAGCCCTTTTCCTATAGACTCTTCAGCACACTGTAAACCATGTGCAGACGGAGTGCTCACTTCCTTTCTGACAAAAAGTATCTACTATTTCATCACCTCAGTCCCACTGTTACATTTTCTCATCATGCCCTTTCATTTAAAACAAATACATTTGTCATTTTCACACATTTCTTTCAGCTTTTTGCGTCTTAACCATCGCCATCACCGTCATTGTTGTCGGCGTCATCGACAATTGTTGGTAATCACCTCGTCCAGCTGTCACACGGCATTGATTGACTAGCTGAAAATAGTATCTTTTATCAAGTTTTGCTGCTGTTTGCATAGTAAACAGTTTTTTATGTGCATATTTATGTATGTCTACTATGTGCTTTAGCATTCCAATACTTTTGTTATTGTTGCAGACAAATTCCACGTTCACACCATAACCATTGGTTAGCGTCGTTCAAGCTGTCTTTAGCTTCGACTTTACCTTTACCTTTGCCATTGTCATTTCCGTTTCCGTTTCAATTTCATGTTGACATTGACTTTGCTCTGCCGCGCCATCGTAATCGTCGTGGTGATAACGGTAAATTTCTATGGTTGGTGGGCGTGTGATCAGTTAGAATACACATTTTTATACCTTTCATGGGAATGAAATGGTATTATAACTTTGTGCCGAAACATGAATGGTGAAAGTACCAGAAAGAAGCGTGGCAGACCTACCAAAGTATATACCAATATGATCAGGATCATGAGCTGAGTCGATTAAGCCATGTCCGTCTGTCTGTCTGTCTGTCTGTCTGTCTGTCTGTCTGTTTGATCGCAAACTAGTCCCTTAGTTTTTGAGATATCTGCTTGAAATTCGGAATGTGAATGTATATTTAGAAGAAGCTGATCATTTGTCGGAATCGGCCGAATCGGACCACTATAACATATAGCTCCCATACAACCGATTGTTCAGATATGGACATTTTGGGGTATAACTTCTCTATTTTAACAGCTGAAAGAATGAAACTTTGAAGTATTTTTACACATATGGACCTAAATAATATCACCGAATTTCGTCGAGATCGGACCAATACAACATATAGCTCCCATACAACCGATTGTTCAGATACGGACATTTTGGGTTATAAATTCTCCATTGAAATCATGAAACTTTTTTCTACTGAATGTTTGCATAAATAACTCACAGAATTGAAAGTATACATTAAACAATTTCCGACTATGCAATTTTTCATTTCTCCATTCATGAAAGGTATGCAGTCTTCGGTACGGCCGAAGACAGCCGCGCTCTTACTTGTTTTTTTTTCTTGTTTTGTCTGTTATCGAGCCGGATTGCTTTCGTGTTGGCCATGCTGGAGAATCATAATGGTTACTCGCTTCATTGCACAAACTGCCTTAGTTTTTTTTTCCTCAACATTACATCGCTATGCATATTTTGCGACTTTTTTTCTAACGGTATTTTATCGTTTTCCTTTTGCTTTGGAAATTAGAAACTGTAAACGGAATTAGAATTTTTGTTTCTTTTCTTGCCGTTTTTCAAGCTCTCATGCTTCTGTCGCGCAAAACATCTCTGCTTAATTTTCTCATATACATATATACATATATCCTTTTTTTGCTCTGCTCATATCGCAGTTGTCCTGTCACAGCATTGCTCCTGCTGCTGCTGCTCCTGCTTCTTCTCTTCCTGTTGATTTGTGCAGATAAAGTGTGAAACGTTTTTCAATATCGAACGTGATGTGATTTATTTTCGTTCTTGTCGTTATAGTTGCTGTTGCTGCTGTAAATACATTTTCATAAGCTAGAGGCAGCATCATTCTTCATTCTTCGTGCTTTTCTTCACTTTTTCGCACTTGCTTGCTTTTCTTTCTTTCACGCCCTTCATTCCTTCGTTGTTTATTTGCTTGTTGTGCATATTGTGAGCCTCTTCATTTGCAGCTCTACACACAATTCCATTAAGTTTCAGATTTATTCATTTTTTTTTTTTGTGCTCATATTCAGTTTTTCATTTCGCACGTCTATTTCTGTTGCCAATTTTGTTGTTCGAAGCAAAAAAAAAAAACTATTTTTATTATTATTATTTCCTTGAATCTGTTTTGCAATTTTTTTGCTTCATTGCCCTTCCCATATATCTAAAAAATAAGGCTTGGTTAACAAATCGTATCACTTTATCGAGTCTTACTTTCTCTTATGGAATATGAAAATAGATTTTTATTAGTTTCAAGAACTGGGTGAATCTTCAGCAAAACCGAACCTTAATATTCTAAAGTTTTTTCAACTTTATATGACTTTTGAATCTGGTCTATTCCCTATGGTTAATAGTCTTAAAATAAGTTAATTTTTCTCTTGTCGCTAAGGTCAGATATGGTTCCCATTACTGATGATGGCACATCACCGAAACCGATTTATAACCAAATAGAACTTAACAAGGCATGATCGTTAAACAATACCTACATCATGTTCCCATTTTCATTTTTGGCGAACCCACTTCGAATGTATGTACCTTGATAAACTAAAGCTGTTTATAAGTTCGTTCTGTGTTCCTTATACTAATTGACGATATCGAAGATAATTATAAAATGTTTACCACAGTTTTTGTTTGGGGATTACCATATTTATTTGAGGTAACTTCCAGTTAAACCAAATAAATAATCTTAATTCCTCAAAGAAGTTCCCAAAATATTTCAATTGAGAAACGACAGGGGATTTAGCAATCGCGTCAAGTTGGAGAGTATTCATGGAAATACCAAAAATATATCTATCAGATCACAAGCCACCGTTTACAGTTTCTGAACCACCAGCCAGATTTTGTTTCTATAACTTATTTGAATTTATTTTGTTGGTTGGTTGATTTGAGTGGCGAATCCCACTGACTCCAATTAGCCCCGATGCGCCGTTTTATTTCCACAACTCCTGACTAAACCAGTGAAATATAAAAGTAGAAAAGAATGGGCAGTTCGAAAACCAGGGAAGGCCACGCACCCTATATCTATCCTGTTGAATTCAGGTATTTGAGTAGCCTCTCAGACCTGACGTCCGAGTTGCGAGAGGCTGTCGAAGAAAGGTTTTCCAAAGAACTTCATTCTGTCTTGGCAGTGCGAAGAAAACTAGCATAGCAGGTGCTCCACCGTCTACTCCTTCCCAGAAAGACTGCAGTTGCGACACAATCTGTTGTGGTCTAAACTCAATCGGGTCTCGTATGTACTAATGAAGAAATGTCCTGTGATTACCTCAGTTAAGCGGGAAATGTCTCTTCTGGCCATCTTCAGAATGGCTGAGGATCGCATCCCATTATATGAAGGCCACAGACTTCTGTAGACCCTACAGGTCGACAACCGCTTTCATCTAATTTTTGCCTCCTTGAACCAGTGCCGAAAGATTCGGCCCTTGATGAAACCCAGCGGCGCGACAACCTGCTACGCCTGTGCGATTTTATATTGTACCTCAGCACAGAAGTTTAGCGACTAAGAAGTTCAGGGACACTCACTGTCCATATTCTCATTGCCTATCCTTTGATTTGTAAAAAAAAATTATTTCAGAGTAGCATCAACTGTCCATAAAGTTTTAACACACCATATCTTTGTTGGCCCTCTGTATTTTCGAGTTCATTTGCATCTTGCTTTGTTGTGATTTTCATTTACGTATGTATTTCTTTTTTTGTATCAAAAAATTGTTTACGTGGAATAAAAAGAATGCTGCATGTTTGGATGCATTATTGGAAACTAATGAAGAAGAGCAAGAAAACAACAACAGCTTGTTTATTTGCTGTCAATATATGTACGTAGGTATGTATCAGAGGCGGGCGCTTCATACAAGCCGAGAAGCCCGGCTTGCGTACATATTTTCGTTCCTTTCATTTTACGAATTTCTTAAAAATCTGGTTATTTTACGTTTTAAATGTGTTTATTCCCAATAATATAGCCCCCACTGTAACACACGGCGCTTAAAAGTATTCTAAGAAAATAGCGCAAATACACCACCAATCCACCTCACCAAAGAACGTAAATAGATAATAGATACGTTTAAGTTTTACGATTTACGTTCTTTGACCTCACAATGTGTATTTTGTTTGCACAGCCAATCACAGCACAGTTAGCATGCTTTAACGTTTCAACACATTGGCTTTTACCTGGCTTTCAAAATAGGATAACATAGCTTGTTTTCTCGCTTTCCCTAAGGAGAAATCTAATTGCTTATTTTCAGACTTAAATTGAAAAAAAAAACTAGCAAAGCACTTTTTTTATTTTTCACATTAAATTTGTATGCGAATATGAAGCTGGCTTCGGCATTCAGTATTCACAGCCATATGCATATTTAAATTGATTTTCGTTTGCATGTACATACATACTTATGCACGTAATTTCTTACATGTGCATGTACATGCAAATATAAATATCAAATACCAGATTATAAAAGCGTTGATTGTGATATTTGACGACTATTGGCACAATAACAAGATAATTTTAAAAAGCGACGGAAATCAAAATCAAATAAAATTTCACGACTATTGGTAATTGGACCTCAGTTTTTCTAACACTAAAGCACCCATTTTTTTAGATATTAGATAATAAGCAAATACACTTGCTACTACTAAAATTTCCGTCGGTATAAAGAAACTAAAAATACCTCTGCGCTTTCGTGTGAGATTTCCCTATAAGTTTGGCGTCATCAATCAATTCAATTGAGTTCTTCCCAATTTATTCTAATAATTTCTCCTCTGCTTTTGTAGATAATTCTGATGGTAAAAAACTTGAATTTACTTTCGACTTAGCCAGGCTTGTTGATATGCTGACCAAAAGTAGCTACAGCTAAAATACCGAAAGTCATATAGGTACCTACATACATACATACATATGTACCTACATATCTTCACAATATCCATTGTATATAAAAACTTAAAAATTCTTTATCCTCCTCGATTTAATGAAATACATTCAGTTTCATATGTTATGAATATAAACAATAAACCAAGTATGCAAACCGAATTTAATCAAAGTAGAGCTCTAGATACCAGGGTATCGAGCAATTCGAACAGATCGTGTTTGTTTGAAGCCCGTTGTTCAAATTCCTGTACCAACATTCGAGCTTATACTCAGAGAAAAGGAATCAAAAATAAAATTTTTATTTTTATAATGCACGTTTTAAACTGTCATTTTTATTTAAAAAAAAAAAGTTTTTTAAATTAAATGTGTTTAGGATTTAAAAAGAAACATTTTTAAATTAAAAATTAAAATTAATGGAAAAAAGCGAAAGTTTTTGGTTCAAAATCTCATAGTGCTTAAAATAAAAAGAAAGATTTTTAAATTTAAAAATGTATTGTATTTATATTATTTTTAAACATGTTTTTATATCTATCAAGAAAAAATATCTTAAGTTTAAAAATATTTATTTTTATTTTAAGCGCTATGAGATTTTGAATCAAAAACTATCGTTTTTATTCCATTAATTTTCATTTTTAATTTAAACATGTTCTTTTTAAATCCTAAATACATTTGAATTTCAAAAATTCAATTTGTAATTTAAAAATTTTCATTTTTAAAATAAAAATAACTTGGTTTAAATCGGGCATTATAAAAATAAAAATTTTATTATTAATTCATTTTCTCTGAGTGTACAAACAAAAAAATGTGTATCAGGAAAACAAAGATAAAAAAATACATATGAAGACAATAAAAAAAAAAAAATTAACGAGAAAAAGCAAACTTCAAATACCCGAATTGTTCGAATGCCCGTAAAAATATACGGGTAATAAGCAAACAAAGGAGTGTTCGAGAATTTGAAAAGCATTTATTCGGGCTACTCGAAATTGTTAAAAAAAAAGCGAGAGCTCTAAATCAAATTCAATGACGGAACGCAATCAGACTTCTAGATAATACAGCAAAGAAAATTACATATGTAAATGACTAATGGTTATGCTTCACACATAGGCTTGCCCAGACAATTTATGCTAGGTCCGCCACTGGTATGTATGTACGTGCGAACAGCTTATTATTATTTTCAAGCGTGCTCTCGTTTGTACCTTGAAGATTACAAGAAGATGAATGAATGATACGATTGAAAGGTGTTAAATGTGAGAAATGAGAAAAGGGTAGTGTGATATGGGAATCGTTGATTATTTGATCGAGCTAGGTATTCTGGAATGTTTGCTTTGGCTCAAGCGCCGGTAGTCGAGTGTTAAATGAGAGCGGTAATGGATCTTTTAAATCGAAGTTATGTTCCAACGATCGCTTATATAAACAGAAAGGTTTTGAATGTGCAGCTTACAAGGGTATGAGGTGTGATACTTCAAGTTCATTTAATATGTATGTACTATGAGGATTTAATCTAGTCTATGGCAAAATTCTGAGAGAATTTGTGTCGAAGAGCACAGACCGATTTGAGCTACAATGGTTAAAATTTATGTGATATTTCTCTTTTGCCTCTCATTAGGATTTAATCAAAAAGGCAAGTTCGGCTTAGAATTCTTTTTGGTATTATTGCACTAATGCTCAGTAAATGAAATGAAATAAATAATGGAGTTGTTTGCATGTTAACTCTACGCTTAAGCGCATATCTAAAGATCACAGCAGATTATAGACAATCAAACGCAATGAAATGCTGCATACTTTCAGGCTGATTTAAAGCAAAATTGATAAAGCTTGACTTTAATATGCTTTCAAGTTTACACTGTAAAAAATTTACAATTATTCAAAAAAATACTTGTTACTTTTTGTTTAATTTCTTTCATAATTTTTGTTTGCAAAAGTACGAGTATTTGTTATTTAAAAAAATTGCAAAATTATTCAATTCAAACAGGTCTCAAGTAGTTTGGCCTTAAGCAAAAAATGCGGAAATCAACACGTCAACAAATTGTTACTGTATTTGTTATTTTCTTTATTTCATTTCATTTTATTATGCTTTTCTCTTATTTTGTTTTCATTTTGGCCGCGTTGCCATTGAAAACGCTTGACTGTTGCAAGTGAAGCTTTTGAAAAGCTGCAAATTACTGAAAGCATAAATGTACATACGAGTACATACACAACAAATAAAAAATACAAATATTTAAAAAGTAAAAAACAAAAAACCCAAGCATTCAGCGTTGTTGAACAACCAACAAGTTTTGCGCCGCCACAAAAGCCAAAAACACATAAGCAAATCATAATAAATAACAATTTGCTGCATAACAGGTTTGGTTTGGTTTGGCAGTGAAGTTGTTCCCACCAAAAAACTCGATGACCGTGGAATTAAGAGGGTAATCCAGAAAAACCCTGGCAATAGCTTCCACATTCGTTGACATAATGCCTGACATTAGCATGGGCTTGTCATTGGAGGGAAGGACTTGCCCACTGCATTACCGCCGAACGAATAAATCACGCAATACTGCAAGGATTCTAGTGAATCAAATAAAGAATACCTTACAGGGAAGCAGAGAAAGAAGGCGAAAAATGTAAGGCATGATGGAAATTTCCACTGGTATTTATTCCAGTTCATTTTTCGCGCTCCATTCTACTTTGCATTATGTGGAATGGGTAATGGAAGCTCATTCCACTCCGCATTACTGGCAATGCGTGAAAGAAGTGATGAACTCGCCAGATGTTCCATGGCAAGGCCTTCTATCATGCCTGACAGGTAATAGCGATTACCAGATTTTTGCTGGGTTGTTAAAGTGGTTGTTGTTGTTGATGAAGATAACAAACAAAATACCTGTGGCATGTAGCAGATACTTCAAATGCTGTACGCTTTTATGTATGTAAGTAAGTACATTTAAAAAAATTACTCAGATTATGGAAAAATGAGAACGATTCGGCGCTACAGACATATCTTCATTGTTTTGAAGTACATTTTCTTCAAAACATGATTTTTACTCCTTGATGTAAAGAAAATTGTACATCAAAACAATGAAAATATGCCTTTAGCGCCGAATCATGCCTACTTTTATATAATCTTAGCAATTTTTTTTCAGTGTATATGTATATATATTTTTTATCTAAACATAAGAGCTACTCATTTGTAGTAAGTATGCAGTAGGTAAGTGGCGGCGGTCAGTGTTGCCGGAAGTAAATATTAATTATGTATCTCTAGAGATTTATTTTGCAAATAAAGAAATTTTTCTGCTAAAAATGGCAAAGTTTTGAAATAAAGAAATTATACAGAAAAAAAATTAATAAATATAAAATTAAAAAAATTGGAAAAGTCTGCAAGTTGAAGTTTAGTTAAATTTAAATTAAGTTACGCTTCATTAAGTTTGGTTAGTTTTAATGGAGTTTTTTTTTAACGTTGAGTTTGGATGGTTTCTTTGGCTTTTACTTAACAACATCACTTCCAGTTTTTCTGGCAACACTTGCACAATTGAGTAGGTGTATGTGTCCTGTTGTGTATGTGTGGCGCGTGGCGCGTAAACAATGTTGCTTTCTATGATTACACTGCTCTACAGCCAAAAAATACTCTAAACGCGACCATGCTATCTGTATGTAAAATCGGTCGCTGATTCCGAAAATCGGGTTCATTTTTAATTCTACGGGAAGGTTTTTGAGATATCGGCAATTTACCGTTATTTGGCCAATGGCTCTACTTAATCCCGTATATGTCTTTGACGCAGTGAGAAAATCCATGTTAAAATAAAAAAGTTATAGCAGTGCCGTAGCTAGACTTAAATTTAAGGCAGGGCAGCGTTGGTTTAAGGTAGGGCGGAAGTAAATAATGTTTCAAATTAATTTTACATCGAGGCATGGCTTCCAAAGTCAATCAGCATATATATCACTTTTCTCTAGGTCAGTGACGTACATTGGCTCAGATTTCCATCTGTCTACCGAAAGGGACGGCTTTACATTAAGGAACCACGGTTCGAGAAAAATGACTTTCGAAGAAAAAAAGTGTTCTACACACATATATGCATTATATGCGCTTTTTTAGATATTCCCTCCGGCACCGGAATATGAAAATAGGATGTTTTAGAGTAAGTAAACTGAAAAAAAGTAGACTTTTCCAAAAACTGGATGGAGCTTCACCGAAAACCGCGCAAATTCCCAGAATTTCAAGGTATGTTTAGATTTATGTATGACAAAGGGTAGGATTTTGCACGAGAAAAAAACTTGATATCCATCCATACGTAGAATTAGCCGCTAAATCGAATGGCGTATTCCGTTTTTTGGTACACTCCCCAGGAAAGGTAATATCGCCGTCTAAATTGGTCATTTTCTTTTTTTTCTCACGAACCTTCAACTTCTTGCCCTATACTCTTCCCGAAATCGGAAAATATTTTTTAACTAAATCGGATGGCCCCAAAATATTATTGAGCAATATTGGTATAAAATTAAAGGTCTTAACTAGGGCTTGCATAGGGAACTCATTACACGCCAATTTCTTAGCCAATTTCCGATATACTGGCGAATACGGAATACGCCATTCGATTTAGCGGTTCATTCTACGTATGGGTGGATATCAATTTTTTTTCTTCTGCAAAATCCTAACTTTTTTCAGACATAAATCTAAACATACCTTGAAATTCTGGGAATTTGCGCGGTTTTCGGTGTAGCTCCATCCAGTTTTTGGAATAGTGAAATTTTTTTTCAGTTTACTTGCTCTAAAACTATCTATTTTCATATTCCGGTGCCGGAGGAAGGATCTGAGAAGGTTTAAAGAATCCCATACAAAAAAAATCTCATCTAATATACATATGTATGTATGTGCATGTTTTTATAAGTGCCTTTCCTCGGCAATCGTACGCAGTTTTGGGGGTTTGTTTGGTAAATTTTACAACTTACAAACATATCCGGTCGACGGGACTTTTGGATTTAGAATCAGTAGGACCTTCTCTACAACCCCCAATGACTTTTTTTCCACGCGTGGTAGACTGTTGGAAAATCTTCCCCGTAAATTTAATACCTATTTGTTGACACATAATTATTGTGACAGTACATAAGCAACACTCATTGAGAATATGCCAACAAGATGGTTCAGCTTCCAGATTTAGATGTGGAGATGTGGAGATCTTTAAATTTGGTATGTGGGTCGCCTGTAGGTATGCACGCAAGTCAAGGTGAGAAAAAAACTCTCGAAAATGATTAAACGATAACCATAGAAAATTTAGACACCTCATTTTTCCATCCAGTAAAATGTTTTAGATTAGCACACAGCCTTCCGCGCTTTTGGTGTTGTTCGCTCACAGTGAGATTAGTTTTTGTCAGAAAAGTGCCGGAATGAACCATTCCTTTAACCAAACTACAAAAATTCGATGGACTTATTTAATTATATATGTGATGCAGGGTGGATTCTCCATATCATACATTGCAACCGCAATAATTTTTTATCTCACACTATGACAAAAAATTTTATTATAATAATTCATCTCATTTGTTGGCCTTTTTAAGGTAGGGCATTCTAATTTTAAGGTAGGGCATTGCCCCACAATGCCCCCCCCCCTAGCTACGGGCCTGAGTTATAGGCGATCAAGTAAATACAGCCAAGTCGCGCAATGCTTCTGCACGGATACATTCTATGCATATTGTACCAATACCTACACATCTGCAGTAGCAGCACATTGGCAGCGCAGTAGATACAAGCCCATTTATGGGTATAACATGCATAAAATATACCCGTGCAGATGCATTGCGCGACTTGACTGTATTTACTTGATCGCCTATAACTTTTTTATTTTAACATGGATTTTCTTCGTTGATAGCTTATTTTTTTGCTAATGGAATGAAGCTTCACGTAAAGGAGTATAACTGAAGGTGAAAACATTGGTTTTAAAGATATTACCCGACAAATTCAATTTTTTCTTAAAAAAATCGTAAAAAATCAAAAAAATTCAAATTGGATCGTCAATATTTCAGAAACTATAAGAGCTAGGGAAAAATGTTATAGGAGCCATGAAAAGGAAATTAAATTTTATTTCGTTTGGTTTTACCCCAAGGAAGATAGCGTTAAAGAGATATACAGCATTAAGTGGAGCCATTGGCCAAATAACGGTAAATTGCCGATATCTCAAAAACCTTCCCATAGAATTAAAAATGAACCCGATTTTCGGAATCAGCGACCGATTTTACATATAGAAAGGATAGTCACGTCCAAAGTACAGACAAAAAATTTCATTTTGTGATCCAGTGTTATTATTGTAATTTTCACTATTGTTGCTGCAGTTGTTGCCATACTTCCTGTTATAGTTATAGTCATTGTTGTTGTTGCCATTGTAGTTAACTTGTTATTATGTATTTGCCTCTAGTTAGTTTAATATGTTTCACCTTTACAATAAATGTTGCGGCTGTTACTATCTATTTGTTGTTGTTGCATTTTTTCGGGCAACCATTGTTGCCAACACACAGAACACTCAGACGAAGACCACTCAAGCCGTCACAAGCAATAGAAGGACGTACTCAAAGCAATCAAATGAAAGGCTTCAAACTAGACAAATAGTGAGCTGGAGTTGGAGTTGGAGTTCGAGTGAGAGTTGAGTGAGCGCAGAGCAAAGTCAAGTGGAGTTTGAATGAGGAAGTGGCAGTGGAGGTGGCGTTGAAGCAAGTGCAGAAGGGTTAGTTACACTGAAAACCAATAAACAAAGAGACTAACAGACAGACAATTACCTGTTACTAACTAGTTAGTTGGTTAGTTGTTAAGTGTACGGATGGATGGCTGCATGAACGAGCAGTTAGAGAAATTGTTATTGTTGCACTTGCTTTGGTGAACGACCACGAGCGTTTTAGTTTTTATTTTTTGCTTACAAAATGCTTCAATGTTGGTTTTCTTTAGTTCTTTTGGTATATTTTATATTTTTTATTTATTTTTGTTGTTGTTGTTATTGTTTTGTGGTGTTGCAACAAGTTTGCATTAACACTAGATACTTTGTAACGGTAAACAACAAAGCTGCACTCAACAGAAACCCAATTTGCCACGCACTTCAAAGGATGGTGAATAAATAAAATGAAGGGTGAATGTAGAAATAATAAAAATTAATGTAAAGTGCAACCAATTTCGATTGGGAGAGAGCATAGCATACTAGACCCAGAAGAGAGTCAGATTTATTTTACATATGTATCCAATACCGTGAGAAGTGAGGTTGGGATTATTCCAAGATCTTGTGATTTTATCCGAAATATAGAAAGCTGAAATGGGTTCCCTCTTTAACACAGGGTGTTCAGTATATCTGGCGTTTCAGCTGAGAGCTACAGGGTAGTACATATTTTTGAAATATTGGAATAGCACCAGAGAGGGTATTATTATAACTTTTTAATTAAATCTAATTGTCAATGTAGTGTTTTTGATAACCAAACCAGTATACGCTATGGGTTATAGTAAAACCTTTGCAAAAACTTATAATAAAAAGATTAAAGCGCAAATATTATGTGATAGAAAAGTGATTAAAATAAATGAAATAATTGTATGGCTTGCGTAGTTGGAAAAAATTCTCAGCACTACAAAGGCTTTGCATAAAAAAAATAGATTTTTCTAAAGCATTTAATCAATGTTGATAAGGGGCGAAAAATCAAAGGCGAAGAGTATTAGCAAAAACGTTATGACGATAATTAAAAAAAAATATGTTAATTACAAAAATGCAGAAATAATTATTCAAGAGCATTTTTTCAAGCAGTTTAAATGCTTTGCACAAGCGATTGTTGTATTTTTTTTATTGCTTTTGAAAGAAAATTATAAGCATTTGCAGTAAATGACCTCCGGCTGACTTTTATAAACGAAAAGCTGCGCAAAGAGATTAGGGGAATGAGTTTGGTGCTTGACGGTGTTAAAGTAGGAGCTATTGATCCTTGGCCTAGAAAGTATGTATAACTATCAACATCCGACTAATGGCTGCAAAGGAAGAAAGTTTTGGTTACCCACTGCCTTCGAAAGATCTGCTCGATGATGATGCGAACTCACTTGCATTGTTTCTAATTGGCATCCATTACAATAAAGTATTCATTATAATAAAGACGGCCAGAGCAGTGGTCGGCATACGCACACATGCCATCGCTCACGTGAGACTGTGATTGCAACGGAGTTCTCGCTATGCACATATTTTGGATCTCGGAAACGGCTGCAATGACTTTCATGAAAATTGGTTCAAAACTTTGAAAAATTAAATTTTTTCACTCACTTTTTTCTAGGTCCCGATATATAGGTCAAAAACGTGTATCCGGATGACCCTAAGCAGTATTGGTATCAAACGAAAGGTGTTGTCATGGCTTATACATAGAGCTCTATTCATTATAATTCCTAGGCTGAGTGTAAAGGTATTTTTAAAGCTCTCTTCGATGTTATACTCAACGCGGTTCCTTAGGGAAAGGGAAAGGGAAAGGGAAAGGGAAAGGGAAAGGGAAAGAAAACCAAAGGAAAGGGAAGGAGAAGGGGGAGGGTTATGGAGATGCGCATGGTAAATGAAAAGGAATGTAAAAGGGGAAGGAAAATGAAAGTAAAATTGAATTTAGGAGGGTTGGAAAGAGATAGACAGTAGGGAGGAGTGAGGGAAAGAGAGAAGGAATAGAAAGGCGTGGGAAAAGAAGAAAGGATAGGAGGGGAAAGAAATAATATAATAATACAATGGCGCTATTATAACTCTGACGAGTTTTATGGCTGAGCTTCTCTCCCAATTCGAGGTGTGCTTCTTTTTGTTTTTCCTACCAATTGGGTGGACCTACAGTTTTAAGCCGGCTCCGAACGGCGAATGCATTTTTTGTGAGAAGCTTTTTCATGGCAGAAATACACTCGGAGTGTATGCCGCCCACTGCCGAGAGGTGACCGCTGCTCTTAAAAACCCAATAATTGGATTTTTACTAATTAGAAAATTTTTTTTTTTGGTGTTTTGCTCGGACCGAGGTTTGAACCCGAGACCTTTGGCATATCAGGCGGGCACTCGACCCACTGCACCACAGCGGCCAGGGCCGGAGAAAGAAAAAAATGAAGATCAATGGAGAAGTAAGGGGGAGCGATAGAGTAAGAGAACGGAAAAGGGAAGGGGAAAAGAAAAGGGGAATGAAAGGGAAAGATAAAGAGAAAGGCAGTAGGCGACTAAAACGAAGAAGAAAGGGAGAAGAACATGAAGGAAGCGAATTTTTGAAAAGTTAGAATTTTCACTAACTTTTATTTTTACAATTTCATTTGACTTTTGTGGAAGCCTGTGAAAAAATTGCATCCCGTGGAAAGCTCGACCATCCAGCTACTATATTTATTAAATAGTGAGAGAGCGCTGACGAGCTGACGATGAGCTAAACCGTAACTAACTTAGAAAACAGCTCCGGACGACACATTACGAAAGCCAAAATAATAACTATTTTCCAACTTCTGTGGTGATCTCAACGATTTTCGAGGCAACTTGGAGCTTTCTGCAGTTGGATAAAGCTCTACGGCAACGTTGTATAAGGGTTGATTTATATTATCGCTTACATCGTATTTTACAATTAGACCGCATCAATAAATATTTTCTCTGAAATCTGCAACAACTCTCCTGCTAGCGATAGTAATCAGCGCTTTGTGGTTAATAGATATCAAAGCCACAAATTGCTCGCTATTTATTATCTCTTAACCAATCTTCCGCAAAAGCTTTCAATTAATTTCTTTTGCAAATATTTTTTATGCAGCTTTTATTGGCATTATGCTCATTTTTTTACTGCTTACATTTAAATTGCTGACATGTGCGCGGTTGGCTGTCTGTGGCTTTCTTATTAAGTGCAAAAATTAATAACTGTTGAGCGATTAAAGAGCGTAGAGCTGAAAAGCGCTCTATTATTTTGCATGTGTACGTACAGAGTGCACATAATATGTATTATATTATTATATTATGTATGTATGTATATTGCTTGCAAAATTAGTGCTACATATTCTACAAGAAAAAAAACACACTACATTACACATTACCCTCGTTATTCACATCACTCCTTTTCTGCTCATCTGCACTTTTTGCTTCCTAATTCACTGACCCTTCTTTGTTGCAACATCCTTCATTACTCTCATCCCTCTTGCAACTTTCGCTTTTATTACGCTTTATTGTTTTGCTTTTTTTCTTTCTAAAATTTCATAATCAGCACTTCTAAGCTTAAATGCAAATTTCCACTGCTTTTCCATCTCCTCCCGCACTTTCTAACTTCCTGTTCATCTAGCTCAATTGTTTACATTTCCGCTTTGCTGTTGTTGATTACGCATACAATTTGTTTTTCATACATAATGAACTTGGCTTTTATTCGCGGTTTCTTTATTACTCCTTTGATGCTTTTTTATTGTTCTTTTTATTGTTGTTTTGTGTTGCTGTTAAACTCATTTTTATCGCTTACACAGCATTTGTTGGTGTTACTTAAATAATTGTTTCTCATTAGTTTTTGACTTTGAAGAAGTTGGACCATAAAAAGATGGTGTTATGTGTTGGCGATTAGACACATTTTAACTTATACGAATAAAAGAAATTTCAGCCTCTTAAACCACAGTGGGGCTATTCACACAGAAAACGTTGTATAATTTCAGGCTACTCATCTCTGCAACTCCTAGGGAAGTCAATAAAAGGAACGTCCAGTCTTTCATAATGTCTGTCAATAGTACAAGAACAAGTGATGTGTCTTTCCTACTTAGAAGAAGTAGCCCTTTAGTACATTTCGCATCCAAAGCTGGCCATACGAGTCGTGAATGATTGCAGGTGCTAAGGCATTTCCATCTAGCGCCCGCTCTGCAAGCGAAAGTCTCTTAAAAGCAGAGCTGGGCGCTAAGGATTACAATTACATTTTGATTACGATTACTGTAATCGTAATCCTAGAAATTTAAGGATTACGATTACTGTAATCGTAATTGAAAATTGGAATGAAAACCTGACGCTTTCGCTTCATTGCTTTTTTTACTATACAAAGTCATTCATGCAAAGGCGGTCATAGTCATGGGGCATATTCATGGAAGTTGTTATCTTCCATAACGGAAATGTAAGGAGAAAAGTATTGATGATTGTACTAACGTTGGGCCAAATGGGTAAATGTACATATATGTATACTAGGGTGGTCCCCAAATGTATGGAAACAAATTGCGTATCATATTTCGGGAACCTCACCACCAAGGTCGATGCTAATATAGTCGAAGATATCATGTATAAATTTTTGTCGCGATCGGAGACAGCTAAGTGGTGTCGCACAGAGGTCAAATTTCAGAAAACTCTATGGAGACTGAAAAAATTAAATTTAATTTCTTGTACATCTAATGCCCAAAATCGATAGTCTGCACTAAAGGATACCAAATATATCTTTTGGTCCCGATCGGAGATGGTTAAGGGGTGTCGCACAGCGGTTTACTATATCACCTCTCTTCCTTTTGGGCGCTAACTAGTTTGGTCCGAAAATTTATATTTTTCAAAATTCCTTTTCAAAAATATTTAATTTTCTGCTTATGAGGCGAACAGATTCGATGTTCAGTTCAAGAGAATCTCTATTTTATTTTTATGTATTATTAATTTTAGTTAGTTGCTTAATACTTGAATGTGATTTTGGTAAAGATTGTTGAGAATTTTGAGGCAGTACCTACTGTAACCGTAATCATTGAATATACCATTACGATTACAGTAATCGTAATCCTAAAAATTTAACGATTACAATTACTGTAATTGTAATCGTATGTTCTATGATTACGATTACAGTAATCGTAACCCTAAAAATTTAACGATTACGATTACAGTAATTGTAATCGTCCGTTCTATGATTACGATTACAGTAATCGTAATCCTAAAAATTTAAGGATTACAATTACAGTAATCGTAATCGTAAAAATTTCAATTACGATTACAGTAGTCGTAATCCTAAAAATGTAAGGATTACAATTACAGTAATTGTAATCGTAAGTAATCAAAATGTAATCGTAATCCTTAGCGCCCAGCTCTGCTTAAAAGTGAGCTTGCATATAGCGTGCGACATTCCTAAACCCTTCCAAGATGACGAAAGCGGGGACAGATGTGCCAACTCTTGCAAATTTGTCTGCCATTTCACTGCCTGGTATACTGCACCCATACCAGTGTTAAGGAAGCCTGCGTAGCCATCTCATCAAGAGATTTGCGGCAATCCTCAACTGTCCTGGATTTGCAGGTAGCAGACCCAATCGCCTTCAGCGCAGTCCGACTGCCAGGATATATAAGAATATTGTCGTGTATGAGCACTCCTTTTCGAAGATAGTTAACCGCCTCTGGAATAGCAGCAAACTCCGTCTGGAATACGCTACAATGATTCGGAAAGTTAAAGTATAGTTTCGTTCGCATCTTCGTTACGAAAACTATGCCACCTACCTTACCATTAAATTCGGATACATCGGTATAGATAGGAAGGGCACCCGACGGATCCGGAGGCCCATTTGGCCAGAAATCTCTATCCGGAATAATGACATCGACAGGTCCTTCCACGTTCCGAGCATGGCTGTTGGTGCACATTAGTCTGTCGCACTCGTTGCAGAGATATTAAGAATCTCAGCATGACCATTCTTCATTTATCTGCCAGCGCGGAAGTTCTCTTAAGCGCAATGCCCCAAACAATACACATTGCTTACCCATAAGGTCTATCGGCAGGACATTAAATAACATGTGCAGAGCCTCTGTAATAGTGGTGTGCAGATAATTTGTTTCAACCGAGTCTTTCTTCCAAGTGAATACTTCGTTTCTTACCCTTCCTTACTCTCTCATACTCTCTCATACCCTCTTCTATTCAATATCTCATCTAATTCATTATAACATTCACATTTCTCCTTCCTCCCACTACTCCTCTGCCCTGAAATCAGTTGATTTAACAATTTTAAATCCTCCTAAGCACCTTATCCATACCTTCCCTTTCTTACTGATTTTCCTATTGTTCTACCACTTACCTCTTCTTTTTTTCCTCTTCTTGTTTTCATTTTTTTCCTCTTCTTTTTCCTCTTCTTGTCCTTCTACATACACTTATTTTCAATTTTTATGACAATAATTTGCTCCTTTTTGTTTTAGCTTCACTCGAACATTAAGCTTTAGTAAAGTCAAAAACTTTTCTAAATTTGTTGCTCACATTCTTTTGCCTTTTTGCTTTTATCTCTTTCTCTCTCTCACTTGTACTTTTCATGTTATTCTTTGGGATTAACAGAAAATATTTTCGCACTTCATTTGCGGTTCAAATTTAGTGGCATTACAATTTGAATTTTTGGATTTTGTGGTCTTTTGTGTTTTGTACAATTTAATTATTTCTACTTTAGTTTCTGGAATTTACAAGTAAGTACGTTAAGCATTTGGTTATTGAGTGGTTTGAAATGATTTATTAACTAAACGAAGATTATTTCAATGTTTTAATTGCCTTTTTATTGTGTCTCTGTGATCATTTTTTTGAAGTAGAGTTTATATTAATTTTAAAGCAAACACAAGTTTCTTACTCCCTTTTAATCTGCATTTAACTCTGAAAAAGTCTTGTCAATCTCCTTCTTCAGGTCATTGCGTGCATTTTTAGCGGTCACAGCAAGTTCAAATCTCCGCTACACATTTAGAGATTTAATAATTATCATTAGAATTTGTACGAGTATGCCAAACATTATTCGACCCTCACAAAATAAAGCTACCCCATTTTTATATAAGAAAGATACTTGATAAGCAAGCACATACGTGCCCCTAAAACTGATTTCCGACCCCTATACGCAATCTAAGCTCTAATCCCTTTGCAACAGTAATAGCCAAAAAAATAATCATAATTACATACATACATATCGATGCCTTACTTTCTCAACCTCGTATCTTAAAAAAATGCGATTTTGAGATTTTCATATCAAACGATTCCTATTTTTCTTTTCTATAACTGCAACAAATTCCTATCTCAATAGATTGTGTCTATAGCAAAAAAAATAGGAATAAATATCTTGGTATCTCAATCAATGCTTTTTTCATAACTGCGTCAAACTCTTATCTTAATATACATGTAGATTTAAAGGCGTATTAATCGTTTTGTCATCCCCCGTCCGTTTGTCTGTAAACACTCTAACTCCCGCAAAAATTGAGATATTTTGATGAAATTTGGAATACAAGTTGGTATCGAGAATGGGACGGTTGGTATTGAAAATGGGCGAAATTGGACCATGACCACGCCCACTTTTCCTATATAGAAAAAGTCGGAAATTTGGTATCTCAGCCATTAATATAGCTAGAGTGATAAAATTTTACCCACGTATTGAGCTCTAGCCCTTATGAAAAAATTTGATGAAATTTTGGAAAATGGGCGGTGCCACGCCCACTTATTAAGTGGCAACTATTGAAAGTTTTACTGTAAAACTTTTACGTTAGGGCTTGCCCCCCGGTTTTATTTTAGTCTATTCTATGCAAATGTTTATAATTCCCACGACTGTATCTATTTTATTATTTTTTGGTTTTTAGTACATTTATCTTAAACATTGCAATGTATGTATAACATAAAACCGTTTAACTTAAAAAGTTTTTTTACCTATTTTTATTTTCTAGTTTTTAGTTTTTATTTTTTATATTTTTTTTTACCATTTTGTTCCCACGAGTCATGGACATTTAAACGGTCGACCCCCCAGAGGTCCAATAAAGGGGCAAGGCTATGTACAACAAGATGCGCCTGAGTCTTGAGGGGAAAACGCTAACGACATATCATTTTTATCCACCCTAATGCCATACAGTTCTCCGCGCGTTTTAACCTTTCACCTTAACTTGGGTGGGGTACCGCTAACGACGTATCATTTTTAGCCACCCTAACGCCACACAGTCCTCAACACGATACAAAATCTTGACTTGGGTGGTGGATTCAGGCTGGATTAATCAGATACCTAAATTACAGATTCAATTTCTAAATTTAAATCTTATTATTATACGCCATTTAGTCTTAAACTTTGCAATGTATGTTTAACATAAAACCGTTTAACTTAAAAAGTTTTTTTACCTATTTTTATTTTCTAGTTTTTAGTTTTTATTTTTTATATTTTTTTTTACCATTTTGTTCCCACGAGTCATGGACATTTAAACGGTCGACCCCCCAGAGGTCCAATAAAGGGGCAAGGCTATGTACAACAAGATGCGCCTGAGTCTTGAGGGGAAAACGCTAACGACATATCATTTTTATCCACCCTAATGCCATACAGTTCTCCGCGCGTTTTAACCTTTCACCTTAACTTGGGTGGGGTACCGCTAACGACGTATCATTTTTAGCCACCCTAACGCCACACAGTCCTCAACACGATACAAAATCTTGACTTGGGTGGTGGATTCAGGCTGGATTAATCAGATACCTAAATTACAGATTCAATTTCTAAATTTAAATCTTATTATTATACGCCATTTAGTCTTAAACTTTGCAATGTATGTTTAACATAAAACCGTTTAACTTAAAAAGTTTTTTTACCTATTTTTATTTAAATAGAGCGACTCACGCGCCACCTAGCGGCTCCAATTTTTTTTTTAAACATTTGTAAATTATTTAAGTAATGCACATGCTAAATATCAGCCAAATCGGTCCATAATTAGGATTTTCAGTTTTAATTACCCCGATCTCAGCTCCACCTAGCGGAATTTTTTTTTAAGAAAATATTTCTTTTCAAGGTAGTAATACATGTTCCGAATTTCAGCCAAATCGGACCATAAATGCGATTTTTGTAAATATAGCGACCCACGCGCCACCTATCGGAAGTTTTTTTTAGGAAAATATTTCCTTTCAAGGTAGTAATACATGTTCCGAATTTCAGCCAAATCGGACCATAAATGCGATTTTTGTAAATATAGCGACCCACGCGCCACCTATCGGAATATTTTTTCATAATATTGCATTGTCATCGGGGTTATACATGCGTACAAAATTTCAGATTAATCGGTTGACAGGAAGAGGGTGAAATTTGAATTACTAAATTTGACCCAAGAATAAATAATAAATAATAAAACAAACGGGGTGAGCCAAATAAAACCGTTTAAAAAATTTTGGAAAATGGGCGTGGCACCCCCTACTTTTAGAAGCAGGAATATACAAGATTTCTGAGCCTATAACCCTACAAATAATTGAGATGTTATGACGAAAATCAGTTTGTACACTTTAATAACTTGTGGTAATACATGCTCAAAAATTTAGCGAAATCGGTTTATGACCACGCCTACTTTTCAACAAAGATATTTCTGGAAAACCCTTTAGGAATTTGTAACGTAATATCTTTGTAACTAGAAGTCATAAAGGAATGAAATTTTGCCTAAAGAATAATATTCATATGCTTAGTTGGATGACTGATAAAAATTTTGAAATTGGGCGTGGCTACGCCTATTTTATGCAGCACTCGCTTTATATAAATCACATCGTATTTCCCTCAAACGCAAACAAACAATGAAAGCATACAGCTGAGTATCTAATGCTCGATTCCACTCGAACTTAGGCTTCCTTACTTGTTTTTTTTTTATAATATCCTCTAACAAATAAAACATTGAATTTAAGCAAATTATTGTTTTTATTTAATAGTTTTGAAGTATCTTCGTTGTATGCATATAAGTGCAGCAAACGAGTAACTTATAAATCAAGTTTCAAAAATGAAATTATCGTTAATGCAGCAAACTCGTATCTTAAAAAATTCGTTTTATGCGTAAACGAACATAGATAAGTATATAATTTTTAATTGTGCACATAGTTATAATTCATGTCTTAATAATTGCATTAAAATTTTTACATAAAAAAAACGACGGTAAAAAAAATAAACAGTTTTTTTTGTTTCCTGAAAAGTTTCCTTATTTAAGATACGAGGTTGAGAAAGTAAGGCATCGATATATGTAAAAAAGCACATGTGAATATTTCTATTATGTATTTTCTAGCTGTTTTTGATGCCCAAAAACCTGTCATTCGGTCATGTTTTGTGTATGTGTGTTGCAGGGCGAAAAATTATGAGCTCACTCACGAGCGAAGAATGCAAGAAGGCGAGCGGCGATGGTACGTGGCTTTAGTTTTGGTCGTGATTTTGTAGCGCCATGCTCACATACTATTTATGCATGTTTTGTATGCAACTCTGTACGGCTGATGATGAGAATGTCATTCACGCCACGAAAACGTTAACGTCAAAGTTGTTTTTGCTTGGGGTTCGTTTGGGGATGCATCACGTTTGAAATGACATTTGGCAACGGCTGCTGCTGCTGCCGCTGTCACAAGTCAAAGAAACTATCAAGCACATGCTTGCGTGCTTAGGGAATGCACATGTGCATATACATATTTATGTACTTATGCATGTTTTTATGAATGTATGCATGTATAGTGACTATTGTAGGGCAAGTGACAGTTAAGCATTTTTAGATTTGAGATAAGCTCGCGAACGGACGAGGGGTGGGCGATGCATTGCATTGATATGCAACCGCGCTTTTTTGATAACTCAATCATAATTCGTATGAGCAGGGGGAGGGGGGGGGGGGACGTCGTCACCGAGTGCAAGTGTACAAGTAAAGGGTGCTTGCTTTTGAGGCGCGGAAGTTTGGTTTACTTAGCTTATAATTCCTTTAAGGCAGTCATAGATGCTATAGCAGGCGCATAAGGCATTGATGGTTGCTCGCACAGCAGAACGCAAGTAAACGAAGGAGGAAGTTGCTTCGGAGTGAATTAATCCAGCTGTGCGATGCCCTTTATAGCGGTTGATTTCAAAATTTTTTTAACACCATTATTGTTTTCTGATTTTTCAGAGGGGTCAATTCTATCCCAGATAAACGGTTGTTATTCTGGGCTATCTGGTGGATAACTAGCTTACTATGTACATGGCAACGATAGCCACCAGCTGAGTGACTTCTCCTCTCAGCACATGTAAAAACTATCTACGATCTTATTTTATAAAACATGCAAATGCCAGATGGGCTGGAAAATCCAATTGCTTGATTTTCATACAAATATGACCAAGACTGGATCAGGAAAGATCTAGATTAGTGTCTCTTCTTAGTCGGTCCTACATTGGCCATCTGTTTGGTGTACTAACGCGTCGCTGTCTCATGGGAATCCATGGAGGTCGCATATGCCCCCTTACAAACGACCTTTATCGCAGCTGCAGAGATGAAGATCAGGTAGAAAGTGTAGAAGACTAGCTATGCTCTTGTCCAGCGCTGTCTAAATCCAGATACGTTTGCCTCCACAGACACCCCTTTGGATGTCTGGAGGAGCTCAACGGTATCTGGCATCTTATGCTACATGAAACGAACCAGGTGGCTCAGTTTTATAGGCGTCTAGTCTCTCTCTGCAGGGGAAGACTCAGGAGTATCACAGCGGTATCAGAACGGGCCCTCAGGCCTATGTGTGTCTTCGTACTGAACGAACGGGGGCAGCCACTCTTACCTAACCTAACCCAAGTACATAATATAATATTATTATGTTGCTTTATCATATTCAGAGCAGTTGCTCAGCGGGCATCAGAAGACATATGTACATACATAATTCCGTTTTTTTCATAGCGGAATTGGCTGCTGCAAGTCTCAGATGACAATAATAGAAACTCGTATTGAGTAAAAAACTCTGTTCCCTAGTGAAGTGAGCTTAAGCCACAATAGTGTTCGCAGTAAATGTGAAAAGACGTTGAAGGTACCATCTTAGGCTCTTGGATCTTTATGCATTATTGAGCTTGGTATATCCTCAAGCTTAGCTCCCTTTGCCAAGCGGTGCATTTTGGCCTAGATATTTGAGTCTGGAATCCAATAAATCAATTGTTGGTAGTCACCATTATCGAGCAGTCAATTTTAGATCCATTTGAAGCCTCCAACAAGTAAGGAAGCTTAAGTTCGAGTGGAATCGAACATTAGATACTCAGCTGTATGTTTTCATAGTTTGTTTGCGTTTGATGGAAACACGGTGTACTTTATATAAAGCGAGTGCTGCATAAAGTGGGCGTAGCCACGCCCATTTTCAACATTTTTATCAGTCATCCAACTAAGCATATGAATATTATTCTTTGTGCAAAATTTCATTCCTTTTTGACTTCTAGTTATAAAGATGTCACGTTACAAATTCCCAAAGAGTGTTCCAGATATATCTTTCTTAAAAAGTAGGCGTGGTCATAAACCGATTTCAATAAATTTTTGCGTGGCTATTAACACATGTTATTAAAGTGTATAAACCAAGTTTCGTCATAATATCTCAATTATTTGTCGAGTTATAGGCTAAGAAATCACGTATATCCCTTTGTGTAAAAAGAGGCGGTGCAACGCCCATTTTCCAAAATTTTTCTATTTGTTGTTTCTGGTCTATTGTAGAAATCAAACCACAAAATTTCAATGAATTATCTTTACATTTGGCAAAGATATCGCTTAAAATGTTTTTATTAGGTCACTTTATAATACCCATATATAAAAGTGGGCGTGGTCGTCAACCGATTTCGCTAAAATTTTCAACATGTATTACCACAAGTAATAAAAGTGTACACACCAAGTTTAGTCATTATATATAAATTATTTGTCGAGTTATGGGCTCAGAAATCTCGTATATTCCTGTTTATAAAAAGAGGCGGTGCCACGCCCATTTGCCAAAATTTTTGTGCTTTTCGTTTTATGTCCGCAGTTGGACTCCTGCTATAAAATTTCAATGATATATCTTTATATTTGACAGAGATATCGCTTAAAATGTTTTTATTAGGTCACTTTATAAGAGCCATATATAAAAGTGGGCGTGGCCCTCAACCGATTTCGGAAATTTTTCGTCCAAATATTTGACTAAGTAAGTATATCACGCGTACCAAATTTCATCGATATATCTTCAACGGTTTCTGAGTTATGACATATAAAACTTGCAAGGTTTGACCCTTAATAAGTGGGCGTGGCACCGCCCATTTTCCAAAATGTCATCAAATTTCTTCCTAGGGGCCTGAGCTCAACACGTGGATAAAATTTCATCGCTCCAGCTGTATTAGTGACTGAGATACCAAATTTCCGATTTTTTATATATAGGAAAAGTGGGCGTGGTCATGGTCCGATTTCACCCATTTTCAATACCAACCGTCCCAGTCTCGATACCAACCTGCATTTCAAATTTCATCAAAATATCTCAATTTTTGCGCGAGTTAGAGTGTTTACAGACGGACGGACAGACGGACAGACGGACGGACGGACGGACAGACGGACGGACGGACGGACGGACATGGCTCAATCGATTTCTCTTTTCACCCTGATCATTTTGATATATATAAGTCTATATCTATCTCGATTATTTCACTCTGTTACAATCCACCGTTATGTGATTAAAACTATAATACTCTGTGTACTAGTACAGCTGAGTATAAAAAAGTCACCCCTTACTTGCACCACATAGCCACAATTACATGCGCGCTGCAAATGGCTGATTAAGCAACTGTACACACACACACGCACACAAACAAGTACGTGCATAAGCATTATCCTCGAGAAATAGTCAACATTTTCACACTCACTCATTCGCACACAAATTTCAACAACATTTCATTTGTATTATTTTCTACTTTTCTATACTTTTTCAGTAATAATAATGCGCTTACATGATTTTTGGCAACCACAGCAAAGTTATGCCAGTTGCTGCTGTAGCATACTTCACGGCGCTGTTGTTTGGTTGGTTGGCAGTAGTTGTTGGTTGTGTCGTATCGTACGTGTTGAGATTTGCAAAATGCAAAAAGTAAAATCGTTTTTGCAAAGAAATAAAACAAAAAAAAAACACAAATGTGCACCAGTGCAATGTTGCCAACACGTGTGTTGCATGTTGCATGTACCTACTTTTATGGCAGCAACAGCAGTAGCAGTCAGCGTTGTTTGGTGACAAGCGTGAAAGGAAGCAATTCGGCTGATGCTCTTCTTGCCAGCGCATTGAGCTTGAAAGGTGTTGTTGCTGTAGTTGTTATTGTTGTTGTTGTTGTTTTTGTTTTTGTTGCTTATTGTCTTCGTGTTGCTACTTTACTTTTTGATTATACTTGTTCGCTTATTATTCTTCTTCTTCTTGTTATTATTATTACTTGCCCGCTACTTACTCCCTCACTAGCATACAAACATATTTAAGCTTTTTATTTTTGTTTATTGTTTTTGTTTGTTATCTTCCCTTACTTATGCACCTATCTCTGAGTAAGTGAGTGTTTGTTGTTGTTACTGTTGTTGTTGTGGCAATATTTGTGGCAAGTTTTCGTGAAATGCATTCCAAAAATGGGCCAAAATTCGCATTTGGGTTTGCCTTTGCTTTAGCTCCATTTACACCAGTTAAGTATATAAGTACATAAGTAAACAAGTAAATAAGTAAGTAAGAAAGTGAGTGTATCCTTCGTGCTTAAACCAAAAAGCTTTACAGCTTTCTTCCTGCGAAATTATGCAACATTATTCCGTTGATTGTTTTGGTGTTGGTGTATACTTTGTTGTTTTGTTGGTGTTTATTGTTGCAGCTACCAACTACTTCACCACACGATTCACTAAAAAGTTGAAAATTTTACAAGATTTGCTTATGATATGTTTGTATTATTGAATTGATGTTGTTGTTATCACTGTGGTTTAGCAAATTCTAAAAACACGTAGCATGTGACACTTGGTAGCTTGCTTTCCAGATTAGAGGTCAAATGAAGATTAGGGGCAGCATTAATACCAAGACTCTACTTCTTTTGGTTCAACAGCAAAAAACATAAAAAAAAAAATTGTGAAAAGCGTTTGTAGAGGACGTAAACGAATTCGAGGTGAGTGAGGGAGTCACCATCTTAAAAGAAAGAAATGCAATGGAAGTGGCAAGAAGGAAGTGTTGACTCTTGGACGTCTATTACAGTGACCAGCGTACTGGAGCCCAGACTTGTTGTTTGTTTGATTTGTAGTGAGTGAGATACTGGAACTCCAAGTCCACTCCCAAAAGTATTTCCCATAAGTGTTGTTGAAGAGGTAAGTCTTGGAAGGATATGAATACAGTTCGCTCCTGTACTTAGACTCGACCATACTAGACTCTTTTGGCCTAACTGGAATGCCAGACGGACCAAGAGTCTACTAGCACTGGGCTATTAACAAGCCATATAATAATTGGGAAGCATGCAGAACGGATGAATGCTCCATATTACGATTACTGTAGGGCGTGTGATGACGAAGAAGCGCCCCAAACCATAAAAAACTTGCCGTGCGATTGCCCAGAACTAGGAAAAAAGTCGGCTGAAGCACTTAGGAGGCTACCAATTTAGAGATCTAGGAGATCTATGACATTGAAATTCAGGAAAATTCTCAGATTTGTGGAGTCCACACGATGGTTCGAGTAGAGATGTCTTCGAATCCGCGTGGTATCACAATGGGACCTTCGGGGCTTAAGTGTGCTGTGTAGGAACTAGCAGCAACTGCAAGCTAATTTTACATAACCTATACTCGACTGTCACGGAAATGATCGGGGTACTGTCGTGGTGGTGATATATCTGAACTGCGAACATATCGAGACGGAAGTGCAGAATGATGTGATCAAAGAACAATTCCATAAGCAAATAAGAGACAAAAACCGACCGTTCTCCGCCCAGGAACATAAAAGTCGTACTTTTTGGCTTTAAGAACCACTCGTTAATAGGGAAATTGTCTGTGGTAACATAGTCGGGTAGTTCGGCCTCTGCGAAGTAACTACTTTTGTCCACTAAGAAGAAGCTGATTGACTTCTGCGTAGTCCAATTGTGGCAAATAGGTAGATTTTGTCTGCTGGTCAACAAGCGTGATGCTTAATCGATCAGGGATATTTCTTCGAAAACATCCTTAGGATTGGAGGATATATCGCTCTGCAACCTCATCTTCCATGTCACAGAAACGACATGCACTACTAGAGTAAATGCTACCCCAGCGGGCTAGGAGGCTTAGAATATACCCGTGGCAAGGAATGCCTATCGTAAGAGGCGACTAAAATCCACCGACCTAGAAGATTGATAATGACAAAAAATCGTTCATTCGAAAGTCTAGTACTAGTGTCAGAAGGGCCGAGTGTACCGAATTTATCCGGAAAATCACTGTTGCTTCCCCTACACTCCCCAAAATCTACGAAAGTATGTTGGTGGCTAAAACAACAACTACAACAACTGGAGTAAATTCCATATTTGTGCATTTGTGTATCCACGGACCTGTGAGCCCCTGAGCAAAGGCTTCGCCCGACGTATATCGGCTGTTTGATGCCAGTGCTGTGCTCTCGAACGATATTCCTCCAGTCTGAGCTCTTCTCTTATTATATGTGGTTTTTATACCTTTCATGAGAATGAAATGGTATTATAACTTAGTGCCAAAAAATGTTTGTCGAAAGTACCAGAAGGAAGCGTGGAGGACCCAACAAAATATATACCGATATGATCAGAATCACGAGCTGAGTCGATTAAGCCATGTCCGTCTGTCCGTCTGTCCTTGTGTCCGTCTGTCCGTCCGTCCGTCTGTGTGAACGCAAACTAGTCCCTCAGTTTTTGAGATATCTGAATGAAATTCGGAATACAGGTATGTTGTTATATGCAGCTGATCATTTGTCGGAACCGGCCGAATCGGACCACTATAACATATAGAAAACAACCGATTATTCAGATATACATGAAATTTTTGGAAGTAATTTGTGCATAACTTCCCCATTTAAACAGCTAAGGCCATGAAACTTTGAAGTAGACGTGCCCATTTTGGCCCAAACAGGGTTACCGAAAATTGTTAAGATCGGACCACTATAACCTATAGCTCCCCTACAACCGATTGTTCAGATATGGACATTTTGGTGTATAACTCCTCCATTTTAACAGCTAACGGCGTGAAATTTTGAAGTATTTGTACCCATATGGGCCCAAATGGGATTACCGAAAATTGTTAAGATCGGACCACTATAACCTATAGCTCCCCTACAACCGATTGTTCAGATATGGACATTTTGGTGTGTAACTCCTCCATTTAAATAGCCAAGACACCATTTTTTCTAATAAATCTTTCCATAAATAACCCACAGAATTAAAATTATAAATTAAACTTAATCCGGCTATGTACATACATAGGTAACTTTTCATTTCCCCACTCATGAAAGGTATGAAGTCTTCGGTACGGCCGAAGACAGCCGCGCTCTTACTTGTTATTCTTAACTTAGAACCATTTGTCATGGCTAGAGTGTCAAAAACCGTTCTTCATTCATTAATATAATATAATACAATGGCGCTATTATAACTCTGACGAGTTTTATGGCCGAGCTTCTCTCCCAATTCGAGGCGTGCTCCTTTTTTTGTTTTTCCTACTAATTGGGTGGACCTACAGTTTTATGCCGGCTCCGAACGGCGAATGCATTTTTTGTGAGAAGCTTTTTCATGGCAGAAATACACTCGGAGGGTATGCCGCCCACTGCCGAGAGGTGACCGCTGCTCTTAAAAAACCCAATAATTGGATTTTTACTAATTAGAAAAATTGTTTTGGTGTTTTGCTCGGACCGTGGTTTGAACCCGAGACCTCTGGCATAGCAGGCGAGCACTCTCCCCACTGCACCACAGCGCCCATTCATTACTGAAACATTATAAATTTCATTTTTAAAAACAAAATCTCGCTATTAAGTCCCAAAACTGTCGTTACCAGCAAATCAAAAGACATATATACATAGTATCTATATGAAACACATTTCTCCCGTGTTATCTCACGTTAATTGTAGTGCTGAGATTTCATCTGTCCAACTCTGCAACTGTCCACTCATTTGTCCGCTGACACTTTTAATGTGCTTGATGAGGCATTTCCAAACATTTCTATACATTTTCTGCCTTTTTGTGCACATTTTACACACCTAACCAAACTCCACATGAGGAACAAACCCTTTACACATATACCTTTTTTTGTATACATGTACATAAGTACTTTCATTCATATCGTCTCGTGTGATTATGTAAATGCCTAGAATGCATTTGAACAGCACAATGTCTTTGGATTCTCATCCCATAGAAATCATCACAAATACCCTTAAGTATTTTTCTAATGCCCCTACTTCTTTACTCATCATATTTTTATTGTTCTGGGCTCAGTTATGTGTTACAAAACATGCACTCATTTGTCTATCTGTTTGTCCATCTGTCTCTCTGTCTGTGTGTCCGTCAACGTCCTTCTAAATTTGCTACGGCATTTTGTAAACATTTTATTTGTCTCGACTGGGGGTGGGGCAGCCATTGCTGGGTTTATGGGAATGCACATATGGCTTTCCGCATGCGAGCCTGTATCTCTGATGTGTGCATGTGTTTGTTCGAAGTACAGAAATTGTTCACACCAATTCATTTTGCCACACAAAACACACCTCTGTGCTATTAACTACGTACAGACTCTACAAACAATTGTGCACCTTTTTGCTGACGATTGTTTTATATTGCCGTTTTTACTTGCTTTGCTGCTGTTATTATTGCTATTGTTGTAATTGCTGTTTTCATTGCTGTTGTTGTTTTTTATTGTTTTGGTTTTTTTGTTGTTGGTCTTTTTGCTGTTTTTGTTTTTTTGTTGTTACTTTTTTGCTGTTGTTAAGTCCATTCACTCAGCCTCAAATTTTTTACTCACTCTGCAGGTTGTTTGAAATGGCTAGAAATTTGCTGCCATTGACCATGAAATGTATGTAGGTACAAACCAACAACAATACCAATACCAGTATGTAATCCTTACGCACAACAACAACAACTGCAAAACAATATAAATCGGTTCTAAACACTTGTTAAGCGCTGTTATTGCATAATTTACGTTGCATGAACATTTTTCTCAATCTACTTAAGTACCCCCACTATATCGTCTAGCCCACTTGGTACACACGTGTTTGCACATGGCCAAGCTAGACTTTTAGGTTTTATGGAATTTGTTTTTGTTTTTTTCAGAGCATTCATGTGTTTTATAAGAACATTTTTGCTTTTGAGTGTATGTGTTCTTATTGGAATGAAAGCTCTCTTCTGTGGAATGAATGGAATGGTACAATCGAAGTAGACCGGGAAAACTATGTCTTTGCTGAGCACTCATGCATATTTGCCCATTGTACTTATAGCCTTTGGTGCAGTGGGTAGAGTGCTCGCCTGCTATGCCAAAGGTCTCAGTTTCAAACCCCAGTCCGGACAAACACCAAAAAAATTTTTCTAATTAATTAAAACTCAATTATTGGGATTTTTAGAAACAGCGGTCACCTCTCGGCAATGGGCGGCATACCCTCCGAGTGTATTTCTGCCATGAAAAAGCTTCTCACAAAAAATGCATTCGCCGCTCGGAGCCGGCATAAAACTGTAGGTCCACCCAATTAGTAGGAAAAACAAAAAAGGAGCACGCCTCGAATTGGGAGAGAAGCTCGGCCATAAAACTCGTCAGAGCGCCGTTGCATTTTTATTATTACTTATTAAAGGGCTGCACGAATGGATTCGAAACGATCATCAAAATATTCGCGGCCGTCCAATTACAGTACCTACTTGTTTCTGTCGTTTTAGAATAAGCGCAAGTAGAGCACAACCATAAACAGAACCAATACAGTTACTTATTCGTAGCGACAATTACATGACCTTAAAAAGGTTCTGCAAATAGTGTACACTACTTGCGAATACTTCGAATATAATCGAAATATATATATGTACATACATATTTTCATAAACACACATCCAGACGTTGTGTTCAGCAAAATTATGCTGCTAGTGTGAGTGTGTGTATGTGCATATGCATACACACTAGGGCGGGTCGATTGGTAGGTATGCTCTTCGTTTTACAATTTCAATCTATTACACGTACTTAGCTCAGTTGTTTTCCTTTTCTTATGTGTGCCTAATTAAAACTTAACAAAAGAAGGAACCGTTTATATTTACATCCTTTTAAGTTGAATTTCTTTACTTGTTGCTACATTGCATGCACATATGTACATACATATGTATGTATATCATATGCACATTCAATAAACAAAGAGGCCATTTTTTTGCTTGCCATATCGCATGTGTGTCATATTAAGGTGGTTTTATGAAGGAAATAAAGTTCTCCAGAAATTCGCGGAACACCCTGATTTTCATGCTAATATAATACGGAAATCTATACCTAAAATTTTGTCTTAATATACATATTAAAATTTAGAGGTCGTGCAAATGCCTCAAAATTTCTTTCTCCTTTTATATCAGTGATGATACATAATTTTTTTCAAAGTCCTTAATGAACAAGAAAAACATTTCTTATCATTAAAAAATGGAACATATTATGTTTGTTGGACTTTTATTTTTTGGTCCACCTTAATGCCATATGCACATTAAATAAACAAACAAACCAAAGAAACAATAAGGTTTTGCGAATACTTCACAACATGGTTATTATTATGTTCTACTCGATCGTGGCGAATAGTGTACACTAATCGCTCCAACAGAGCAAATAGAAATAGTATTTGTATTCCAAATGAAAGGTATGGGTTTTTATTCGTATCTGCATTGAAATTGTGCTGTGACTAATTGTACAATGCATAGAGTATTCGCAAATATAGAAGAGGCAAATGGTATTGTGCAGACGTCTATTACTTATTGCCTTGAGAAAGGTTCAGAAGGTGGGGTAAAAGGTTGGGCAGTGGATTCAGAATTCCTTTGCAAACTTCCCAGATTCTTTATTAAGGTTATTTATACAAAGATTTTGTCTGAGGAGATCCCTAGTGAAAATTTATGGACAATAATTTTCTAGAACATTTTAACCCTCTACGACCTTAAAAATACTATTTTTTTGGACTTTTCAAAATAGGGGTAAAATGATCTCTTCGTGGAGTTGTTAGCGGGTTAAGGCATTCTAGAAAATTAAAGCTCGTACAATTTTGCTCTATGTTTCCTAACAACATATTTCTATACGACATATATTTTAACACTTTTTCCCTTTATTTAAAAATCACTCAGACAAAATTTCGCAGATTTAAAATGGCAATAAAAAGAAATTGGCCTCAGGGAGGAGGTTTACTATATGGATAATGGTCTTTCGTTTCGTGTGGAATTTTTCCGCCCCAGACAAAAACCCTCAATTTGTGTCACAGTGTTCTAAAACATTTATCTTAATTTCATTAAAACGCACAAAAACACAAACAAAAGGAAACCCAATAATCCTTACTCCTTCTAATCTCCATTAAATCTCTGCATTTGACGTATGTAAGTAAGCTTAGCTTAACATTCACAATCGCATAGATTGAACCATTGAACCATTCGCAATAGTCCCCATGCTGCTGCATAACACTTTTAATACCTAACTGACAAGTAGAAATAATCCTCACGTACGCATACCTTCAGGCAACTAACCGCACTGCCAAAGCAATAATGCATATGAGTGTGCATGTGCATACTTTCAGGCGAATGCTGGAAAATTCAATTTGAAAATAGAAACTAACGATTTATTCATACGAGTATATGAATGAGTAAAAATAACTTGCCCTTTTCCTACAATTTAATGCGCAATAAGCTGCCCAACCACAATGCATGCAGGAATGAGTAAAATTGAAATATTTTTGCTTAAGCCGCAAAGTATGTGAAGGTAGAGAAGATAAACTATTGAGGTACATAAATACATACATACATATGTACGTGTTATGTACATATGTATGTGTACAGGGTACATGAATGAAAAAAATTGCGAAATATGTTTTTCTTTCAGTTATTAACTTTGGAATGCGATTTTTGCAAAAAAAAAAGTCGAGTTGGTCGAAGCAAGTTCAAAGTTTTTGCCGTTAGAAAGTGAGCTTATTGGCAAAGAAGTTGAATAGGTAGATGCATTTTTCTAAAAGCCATTTGTTTGATGTTGTTCTTTGTAGGGAAAATTCTACAAAACAAATCGATTAGTAGAGAGAAAGGAGACACTGGAAGCGAATGACTGGTTCTTGTGGGAACGTGGAAAAATTTAAAAGGTGAGCTGCCTCAATGTCGCATTCAACGAACTATTGCCGCACTTGCAGTGCAATACTTTTCTGCTGTTCTATTTTTCCTCCTATGTGCTGGGTATGAATTCTGTATTATGACAACTGTTTGTCTAACATAAATATCAGCAGGTAATAGAATTCGTCGTCAACAGCAATGAAGTGGAAAAAAGTCGAGACAGCAAACGAAAGGTTAGAAAAAGAGAAAGGCCAATGAAAAGAAGATGATATTATAAATTTTTTCTATAAACAAAATCAAATCAGCTTAACTGCAACTGAGTAGGAGAGGAGAAAAAATATGCAGAGGCCTAGGAAAATAACATGTCAACAGCAGCAGCAGCTCAACGCAGAATTGAGCTCAATGAGGCAGGAAAGCAACAGCAGAATTTTAGTTCTTAGAAGTACGGAGGGCAGGTGTGCAGGTGGACTTAAGTCGGAGAGAAGCCACCATAAAGGAAAAACCTGAAGGGCATGCATGGGAGCTCGCAGCTTAAAATGAATTGGAATGGAATGGAATAAAATATTAGTAGGCCGGGAAAAACTTTGTCTCTCCGAAGCATGTTTGCCCATGGTAATTAAGGCCTTTAGTCGGAGGATGTAGGGAAAAGGTGGCATAGTGGAATCAGGGCCCCTCTGCAAACTTCCCAGATTCTTTAATAAACCTGAGGAATTTGTCGACTGTTGGAGAATGTACATCCGTCATTCTCAATACATCCGACCCGAGAATGCGCAATCTTAGTCTAGCGAAGGTCGGACAGTTGCAGAGAAAATGCTCTATGCCGCCGTTGTCGTCCTCCTCCAGAAAAGAAAGAGCTGTCAATACTATGGTGGCCATTTGCTGTCCCCATGGATTGTGTCCTCTAATCACACCCAAAAGGGTCCGAAGTTTCCTCCTTCTCTGCTTGAGAACGAAGTTTGCTAACTCTCCATTAGACTTCTGCAGAAAATGCTTTGTAATTTTACAGGAAAATGTAGAGGTTTAGCGTCTCCCTCATGGAGTTGCTGAAGTCGGTCTCCAGGTGCCAGCCGGATCCAGTAGCATATTTTGCTTTTGATTGATCCGTCTGTGTAGATGATTTTCTTCGATACTCCCAGTACAGTTTCTGGATCTTTCCATCGACCTCTTGTGAAAAAATCGACAGTGTATCGTCCATCAAAGATACTCAAGGTATCAGCTTGTCATTTGGGGACAGAAACAAAGGGTATTGCTCCGCCAGTCTGCTAAACAACTACCCGCGCGCCGAGCTCCAATAATCCTACCACGACCCCAAAGGAGTGTAGTCGTTTTCATAGCCTCCTTTTGGATCACCAAAAGAGTGTGTAGGAATATGAGCGGCTCAGGGGGCTTAGAATATACCTCTGTTAGGGAAAGCCTTTCGTAAGACGCGACTCAAATCCTCCATCCTGAAAGGTTTATAATGGCCAAAAGATCGTTCGCACTACAGTCGGTTTAGTGACAGAAGGGACTAGTACCCGAGCGTTCCGCATTTATCCGGCAAAGGACTTTTACTCCCCCTACACTCTCCAAAACCTACAACAACAACAGCAACAACAAGAGGATCAGAGAGGTGGGGTAGTAAATTGTAGTAGAAGCAAAGGTAAAGCTAAGAAAATGAAAAAAAAACAACAACAATTGATGCTAGTCAGTGACGAAACCCCGAACTCATCATCTGCTAAAAGTAAATTAAATTTGGCAAGTCTTGAAGAGATTTAGGGTTACGTTGCTTCTACGTTGCTTTTCGCCGTGAGTTACTAAACTTTTTCTATTTCTATTTCTATTTCTATTTTTCTTCTTCTTCTTCTTCTTCTTCTTCTTCTTCTTCTTCTTATTTTCATTTTTATTTTTATTACATACTTTTTTATTTTTTTCCTTTGTCACTCAATATCTCAATTGGTTTTTATTTTAATTTTCTTTTCGCTTTAAGCTGCCTTGTCAATTGCTTTTACGCCAACTTTTCACAAAACTATGCGCAATCTCATTTCGCTCTTAGCCGCCGTATCGCTTCCAATTTCCGCTTAAGTTTGCTACGAAAGCTGAGCTAAAGCGTTGGCTTAGCGCACGCGAGAAAGAAAAAGAATTTGTCAAACATTGTAGAAGAATGCATAAAATAAAATAAAAAACACAACCGAAAAGCTTAATGAAAAACAAGACAAGTTTTGTTAAAGTATTTGAAATGCAGGCTGAGCTGAAGTATTCCTTAATTTTCTGGCTGCCGTTTTGACTTAGTGCAAGCTTACAAGCAAAGCAGAAGTAAGTAGAAGCAGCAGCACCAAGCTTTTACAACAAAAAAGTTCATCAAACTGCTTGACTTGGTTGGCATTACTTAATGCCGTTGCATTGCTTGCTGTTGCGCTGCATACTTTCAGGCGCGCTGACATCTATTTAGAGGATTATAGGTATTTTAGGTTTTTAATTTCCTTCTCCAGCACTTTTTAATACACTTTTCACACATTTACGCTTTGTTTTTTGATTTAAGCGCATTTTTTTGGCTTTAAAATATTTTACATTAATCGTAATCGCTTGTGGGTTTTAAGCGTTAGCTATTAGTAAAATCCTTGGAGGTTTTACATAGCTTATAGCTACGGTTACGGTATGCATTGCGGCTGGTTTGCTTAGCAACAAGCTGCAACTGCCATAGATATTTAACGAATTTCGGCAACACCCTTTGTAGGTGGAAAGTATTTTTTGTTGCATAATTAAGGGCGCTGATATACATATAAAACGAAAAAACTGCTCCCAGTTCTGGTTGAATTTGAAAACAAAGATTTGTGTTCCTGGTTCCTTATCCGATTTTGGCCTTAAGTGCTTTTGGACTCTTCTCTTATATGTTTTCGAACTACAAAACGCATTTGCTTGGCATTGACTCTTTAACTGTGTGCTATTCCTTGTCCAAAAGCTTATATGAACCTCTTATTTTGGTCTGCTTTCGAATTTAATCTTAAGTATTTAGGTTTACCTGCTGATAGCCATCAACACTCAATATGGAAAATATGCAAACACATGTTTTTGGCTAAATTCTTGTAAGCATCATAGAAAAGCGTATGAAATTTCCATATGCATTTATACAGCTAACGACGGCACGAATATTACGAAATTCAGACGTACAGACATAGTATGTAGTATGTATGTATGCATCCATTGTATATGTATGTATAAGGATGAATGCATGAAGCAACAAAAAATGAAGTACTTAAACAGGAAAACATGCCACTAACAGCCAGAAAATGTTGAAAACTTTACTATACCTTCAATGGAGTACTTCAGTGGCGTCTTTACTTGCAGGTAAAGGGGGAGATTTCTTTAATGAACCAAATAAAGTGAGAAATGATATCAAAAGGAACTAAATTAAAGTTGCTGGAACCAAAATAGCTACTCAGACAGTCTGCTGTAGACTTTTGGAATTATTTTTCAAAAGCTATGTAGCACTACAGACCATTTTGAACGAGCAAGATGTATCTATAGAACTCTAGGTTAGTAAATTCGATGAAAGACTTATGTACATATATATCTTTTAACAGAAGCTAAGATCTTGAGGCAGTTACGATAGATGAATGTTTATTATATTTGAATGGCATGTTTAGTCTTTCAAAAAAATTAAATCTGTCCTTGAATAAAAGTTTTCTAATAATATCGACACCAGCGTCATCAAGTGGATTTTATTTATAAGAATCTTTAGCATGTGTCTGAAGGCGGCCTCAGGCCTTTAATTCCGCAAAAGTTGCGAATTAGTTCAAGACCAATCGAAGTGTTTCTTAACAGTTCGCATTAGAACGAAAGCCTGGTTCATAAGATGCCGTAGAAAAAGAGCTTTGCTCGGCCACAAGAAATGCTTTTCGCTGCTGCGCCTATAGAAATGCAACGCTGCCACTGTCTGTTATGTATGGAAAACTATATAAATATGTGCATATGTAAATATGCCTGAGAGAGCACCAGCAAAATCGCCGATAAGCAAGGATAATGTGTTAAGTAAGAGCAAAGGAGTAGTAGAAGAATGAGAAGTAGGGAATGATGAAAAGTGTAGTGAAGCAAAGTGAAGTGAGCTGAAGATTGAAGAAGTGAGTTGAAAAAGCATTGCATAACTCTGGGGATTACAACAAGCAAAACTCCAAAACACAGTTTGATAATGTGTACTTTGAAATGTTCGAGAAGCATAAAACACACAAACAAATGCAAAACAAGGAAAACACACACAACAACAAAAACACAACAATAATAGCACAAAAAACCTCAAAAAACAAGCAAACAACCGAACAAATATAAACAAACAACCAGCAGAAAAAAAAACAACAAACTTAATGCATTGAGAAGCCATAACACGCTTACTATACCTCGACTGGTACAAGGTTGACAGCCATGCTCATTCACTTTACCTTAAAGGTGGTCATGGTGTAACAGGAAAATATGTACATAGCATACACTTAGGCGTATAAGCAAACGAGAACACTTATAGAGTAAAAGGTATGATGTAGTTATGCAACGATATTTCCAAATTGTTCTGGTTACCATAATCTGAGTAAGTAAGGGCAACAAACTGATAAATGCAAGCGAGCAAGAGTTGGAGTGAGCAGAGAAAGGAGAGAGAGAGAGAGAGAGGTGAACTACACGCCAGGGATGCCACTTTTGGGCTTTTCCTACCAAAACTGGTAGGTTTTATTCCTTTTGGTAGGTTGGTAGGACGAATTGAATTTTGGTAGGTTTTTGCCTTCGTTCAATTAACATCACTGATTGAAAACGCATCACTGCGATCACTGCGATCACTGTTGAGAAAACGCATCTTCTCAGTAGAGTTTTGTCACAAAACTCTGCTAAATAGGAAGGTTTTCTTTAAGCTTCAAATACACTTGCCCCCACATACAAAACTGGAGGATATTGAAAACAGAAGGCATCTGACATTTTACGCTATATGAAGCAAACAAGGTGGTTCGTCTACATGGTGTGTACACACAACAGGCCATTAGGCCTGCCTAGGTGGTAAAAGTGTTTGCTAACCAAGTTGAAATCATGTCCGCTATTTCCCTCGGTAAATCTTCTTACGTTTCCTTCAGGATCAGTTGCTTGCCCTCATTATTCCTCAAATGTTATTCCACAAAATGTTAATCCTGATTTGCTCCGCACTGGACGAGCGGCGGCAGCCACTAATACCCAATCCAACCTTGTCCGAATATCATTTAACGCCAACTTAAGTTTTTGTTTATCTGGCAACTGTTGCTTCCTTCTCTTTTCCTTCATATTTTTATCACTCATTCCAAAATTTATTGAAATTTGTACAAATAATATTAAATTTAATACTAAAGTTTTCAAAATTAAAAAAAATTAACATGTTTTTTTATTTTGAGCGGTAAAAAACAAAAGTATCCGGTTACTGCAGGGTGGTCGGTTACTGGCACAGTTACCTTAAATGAATTTGTTGAATATGGTTAAATCTCACATTAAAAAAAAATTGGTAGGCTCGAAGCCATTTTGGTAGGTTTTTGGTAGGAAAAAAATTTTCTTAGTGACATCCCTGCTACACGCCTCACTAAAAACTGCCGTTGGAAAACATGGGTTGTGAAATATGCTAAGCGACAGCAGAAGTACAGTGGAACATTTTGTAGAAGTTGATAACAAAAAGAAGCTCGTACGTAGCGTTACAATAACACCGCCACCACTGTAATATCCGCCGACTTGCGCCTAAAAGCCCTATAGGAAAATAGAGCAAATACACCACCAAAAACCAATAGCATTTCGTTGCCTAGCAATAGCAAACGAGCACGGAAATTCTCATTCGTTTTATCACTGCTGACATTTATGTACAAGGGCCAGTTTCGAAATAGTGTGCCAGTGACGGGGATGTCCAGTACGAGAACCAATTACTAACCGGACTCTACGTAGTTTCTCGTAGGAAATCTCCAGCTGCACCACCAAGTAAGCTACAATTGGGAGTTACCTGGACCGAAGGTAAAATATCCCTCCGCGACGCTGACCATCACTGATAGTAAAATGCAAATATCTGCTCCTCGTCGCATTATCGCTTCCATGTTACTACGGCCGCTCTGCGCCGTTTACTAACACCCTTTGGCGCTCTGAGATCTCTGTATCCATTGCCGCTCAATCCGATACCAGCCGCTCCGATCACGCCCAGAAATTTCTTTTTCTCTCTTCCACCATCTCACTCTCTCTCTCTACGGAAAGCTGCTGCCCTCTCAACACCTTAGGCTGTGTGTGTGTTCGATTTTTATTTGAATCTAGGCCAGACATAGGCAGCCCATACCACAATTGTGGGAAGTCGATTCACACGTATTCTTACTCTCTTCATCAGTCGTTTGCCAACTGTCGAACGATAAACATTGCGCCTGACTATGTCGCTTCGTGGTTGAACGCAAGCATTGACTTTATACAGGTGATGTATGTATGTATGTCCACAAATAAAATGCCCGGCGAGAAATTTTATATGGTGGAAATGTCTTCGGCGATATGCAGTGCCTTTTTTGCTATAAAGTATTTAAAAATAATACAAATGATTATGCACTACAAAGGCATTGCGAAGTATTTCACAAAGAGTTTTTGTACTCTTATTTGGATGACTTTTGTCTTCCAAACACTCTGTTTTAGCCAACTACCCTTTAATTTTTTTCAGAAGAGCTAATTTTTTGTTTATTAAAAACTTCTTTTCCTTTCTCGTCCCCATAATCTCTAAACTCTTCAACACTACAGCAACATCAACAAAAACAACAACAACGGCAAAAAAACAATAAAAAAAAAGCAAAAAACCAACAAAAGCGAAAAAACAAACAATGGGCGATATTAATAAAATCCAAGCAAATGCTTTTACTCAAAATTTCAGAAATTTGACATTAATTTGTATGAACCAAATTTCAAAATTTGAGTAAAAGGTCTGAAATCTTAAACAAAAGCAAATGCTTGGCTTTTATTAATATGACCCAATACAAAAAAACAATAACAATAAAAAAACAAACACAACAAAAAACGACAAAAGGTTCTACATATACGTATGTATATTCCACTTGAAGCGGATCAATTTCCTACTGGGGTACGCATGCTGAGAACTTGTTTTGTTCTCACCAACACAACCTCATTTCAGATTTCGCCGACCACTGATCTAGGCCGAAAACTCCTCTAATCCACAAACTGTATTTGAGTCTTGACAATACGACGCCCACTCCCGTTCGGTGAGGTGAGTTTTCACTACTCGTTAGCTTTAGTTGGCTTACATAATAACGCTTTGATTGCTTTAGTTTTGACGTACGTTACGCGATGGTTAGAGGTATGAGTAGAAGGATTAGAGCGCACTTAAGAGCAAGCACAAGTAGTTGGCGTACAATGTGCTTCGATTTACGTAAACGAAGGCAGAAGTTGAGGAGGCTGAGAGGTTGGAATATAGCTACTTGTCTAGGCGCAAACAACTACACCCATATGCAGTTATAACGGTTTAGTTTGTGTTTATCAAAGTACTTACCGTTATATGTATACACATACAAACACATAATGAAGGCGCTTTAGTACTGATTGCGGATCCATGTCTCGCCGGTAATGCACTTAATCGAATAATTTTCAAGTTCGACAAACATTTTCAATGTCGATTATAGGAATTATAAGAGCGAAAGAGTGTAACGATGGAGTGCGAGGGGAATTGAGAGGGAGAATGAGCAAAATTGAAAGGTAAGAGAGCTTGAGTAGAAAGGGAGTGAATAAAGTAAGCATACAAATGGCAAAACGGCAGTGGAACAGCGAGTGGTGAGGCGAAGATAGAGTGAAGAGGAAAGCGTTATAGTGAGTGCCTACGGTTGAGATAGTGGCCGAGGTAGCAAGCCCAACAAAAGCCATTTTACAACTATAAGACTTGTGAAATTAAATGTGCAATGAGCAATGAGCCAAGAGTGGGTAGAATGTGTGAAGTAAAGTCAGTTAATGGCGAAATAAACGTGCTAAGCTTAAGCGGTGCACTCTTGTCGATAGTAGAAAGACTTTGCGACAACTACTCGCACATACATTACACTCTTACTCCAATTATTATTATGTATTTGAGCTGTTTAAAATTTTTCGTATTTGTATATTCATTATACGCCCGAAAACTTTTGCTAAAGCGCAGTAAATGTGCACCTCAACTCAATATGGAAAAGCATTTCAATGAATCGAAAATACTTTTGGCTTACAGGCAGCAGCATATGCTTAAAGAGAGAGGTAGGGATAGAGAGAGAGGGTGGGAGAGAGCGAGCATAAGCGAAGTAGTAGCTTTGGGAGTTTTATAGTGTATAATGGATTAAAAAGGAAATCTAAAGGGAGTGCATGTGGTAAGGAAAATGCTAAACAAAAACAGCGCTAAAGCTGGTAAGAGGAAATGGCAGGATGTGATAGAGCAACGGAGGAAAACCTTCACTTTGAAGACTCGACAGTCTTTTATTTATAAAATATCACGGAAGGAGTTTTGTACTTGTGCTGTCATCAGCTGCAGAGGGAACAAAAATACAGAAAACAGCTGTAGAAATAATCGAGTAGTAGCAGAGTAGGAGCAATAATAACAACAAGACCTAAAAATGCGAAAGAAATAAAAGCAAGAAATTTTCGCAGAAAAAGGCAATGACATCGATATGTCAGCGATAAGCTTTCGGTTCGCTTAATCTAAGAGTTTTTAGTTACATATAACCAGCTGTGAAATATACACAGAATAAAGAGATGCTAACTGTTTTTAATTCCGCTATCTTACTTGTCAAACCGTCATTTTAAACAAGAAATCAAATGGGAGGCGGAAAGTTGACCGCGATAAGGACAAAATAGGGTATCAAGCTGAACACCGTACATTAGGGGTTGCAGTGGCTGCTTGCTTCCACATAGAACACTTAGGTTCCGAAGGCCTACGTGAATCCAAATCCCCAACCTACTCGAACCATCGTGTGGACTCCACAGGTCTTAGAATTTTATTGACTACCAATGTCACTAGATCTCTTGTATCACTAAATTGGTAGGCCCTAAAATTCTTTAGTCGCCTCCTTCCGAGTGCTGGGCAATTCCACAGCACGGTTATTCTACTGTTTCGGGCTCCTCTTCATCACAGGCCTTACAGTAAGCATAATAAGAAGCATTATTCCACTCTGGATTCTTCCCAAACATTGTATGGTCTGTTAATAGTCCAGTCATTAGTCCCAGCTCGGACCTGCCGAGTGCTAGTAGACTCTTGGTCCGTATGGCTTTCCAGTTTGGCCAAAACAGCCTAGTATGGTTGCAAATACTCGGACAATTCCACATTTCCTCCTCTTCTTTGAAGTAGAACTCCTTCAGTATGAGCTTTCTGGTAGTGAGCGGCATTTCTAAAGCCTTCTACGATAGTAAAAGTGGAGTGGATGTGCCTCCTCTAGCCATCTCGTTTCCCGGTATGTCACAGTGTCCAGGCAGCCATCTGCGGCAATTTTCCACGGTTCTGAATTTGCATGTGACAGTCCCGAGAGCTTTCAGTTTACCCTGGCTCTCTGAGAAGACGCAAACGTCTTTACTTTCGTTGTTCCTCGCTTTTAAGGACTCAAGCGCCTCCTTTATTGCCGCTAGCCCCGGCTGGAAAACACCGCAGTGATCAGGTAAGCGAAATGAGATTTCTAGTCGTCGGTCGGCTGAACTAAACTTAGATCCAACGGAGTGGGACGACTCCTGGCCCAATAGCCTATATATGGAAGTACTATTTCATAATTCCTGAACATTGTACATTAACTGGCTATATCTAAATTATTTTAGTGCGATCTTTTAAATTAAGGAGCATGCCTCGAATTGGGAGAGAAACTCGGTACGTCTATACCACATTTGTTGACATTTGTTGACCTTCAAGGGGTTCAATTACAACTCTAGAGATAAGGAGGAAGTTGCGTGTTGTGACGCAAACTGTGTCATTGCTCCGCCCTGTCGAAAGCTTGGTATTATCACTGACATACCTTGTGCATCTGTTCCTACGCTCGCCTATTCTTAAATCCCGATTTCTATCATTAAGTGGGAATTAGTTGATTTATTCAAGTCGTGTATTCATTTCTCCATTGAGCAGCTGGTTATATGACGTCTTTCTTTTACTTTGTCCTACCTTGACTTCTCTCACCGCTACACCTTTCTTCCCTCATTTTCGTTCTCATCATCATCTTCATCAGCTGCATCAACGACATCGACAGTGTCATTATAAAGTTAAATTCCTTACTAATTCCTTTTCTCAAACACAAAAACACACACTCTCACCTTCCGCCTCACGCTTAAAATTCTTCAGCCACATTTTTTATACTCAGAACTTCATTCACATCTTGCTGAATTACTCAGCATTGCAGCTCTTAAATCGCACAGTGTCTATACTTTTCCGAATCACTTTGGGCGCATGTAAAGTTTTAGCGCAAATCCCAACGTCTTTTCTGCTTACTTTTGCTTTGCGACGGCAGTCCTGCAACCCCCCCCCCCTCTTTCTTTTCTTCCACTTCCTGCTAATTCCTACTCCCACTCAATGCAACGCGTGCAACACAGTTCATTGGAGTTGAGTTTGCTTTTTCGAGTTTAAAAGGATTAAAGATTCGCTGGATCATACGACAAAATGGAAAATAGTCGCACGTTTGTTTGTATGTGAGCTGGAGTTGTGTGTGGGCACGAGGTGTGCTTGGTTGTGGAAAAAGTATCAGAGGAATTTTAATGCTATTAAGCATATTACTTTAAAGTGAATGGAAGTTTGGTTTACCTTGGGAAATGGCAGGAAAATCCTTTTAATAGATGAATGTGCTTACAAAGCGTGTCGTGTGGCTGAGAAGGTACTTCGGGGAATGGGAAGGTGTGAAGAGTTTGTTTGAAGAGGTAGAATAAGCAGTGCGAATGAACTTAGGGTAAGCGGTAAGCTGACTTGAATGACTTATCCTGGAGTTTAGGGTCGTCTTCTGAGCACTTTTTTGCTACTTCAATCACTAAAAGACTTCAATTAAGACAGAAGAGTTTCGGCGAAGGTCTACGGGTAAATTTTTTTTACTTCAAAGTGGTGAGGGAAGGTTCCGGTCCCACGCAGGGGCATTATATTACAGAATAAATTTCCGAAGAGTCGATAAAACTGCTGAAGGGCGTGGATCGGAGATTTCTCTAGTTCAAAGAGGTGGGGGGGGGGGGGGGGGGAATTAAGACGACATGGGTATCATAGAAACAATTTCCGATGGGTTGAGAGACTTACGAAGTCTGTGGATTGTTATTTTCTATTTCGAAGTGAAGACGATAAGATGAGAATCCACAAAGTCCGATATTTACTTTTGGAGCAATGTCCGTCTTGGAGGAATGGTTTTCAATGAGCCGAGGCAGACTCACAGCTCGTAAAAGGGGCTAATCTGCTGGTTTGAAGAGTTTTAGCTCAGCTTTATCTGCAAGCTGGACTTCCATAATAGTAATACTGAGTTCACCGGAGACCGCCCTCCTTCAAACCGGAGGTACGAGTTTTATAAATGAGGGACTCATTTTTTGGGGATTGCTCCCATTCAACTTCGAAGTGAAGACGATAAGATGAGAATACACGAAGGCCGATATTTACTTTTGAGCAATGTCCATATTGAAGTAATGGTCTTCAATGTGCCGAGCGAGATTTAGAGCCTTCAAGGAGGTTAAGCAGCTAGTTGGAAGAGCTTTAGTTCAATGAAAGCCTTTTCTGAAAGCTGGACTTCCATAATAGTAACACTGAGTTCACCGGAAACCGCTCTAATTCAAGCCCAATGTAGAAGCCTGAGCCAGCGGAGACCGATCTCTCTCCCTCTTTGCTCTCAAAGTGGATTCTAAATTCTCATAAATGTCACGCAGGGGCCAACGCGTAGCCTTGTATTTCAACCTGAAGGCTGAAGTTTCAGAAGATTAACCCGGAAGGCAATGGAGACTTATCGTTCCAATGAAGAGTGTGTTCCCTAATCAAGTGGTTAATGCGCTCGTGGCATGTTATATATACGTAATGTTAGTGACTTGTCTTTTGATATCGTTCTTAACATTTTGGTATCTTCTTTACCGTGAATAATTCCAAATTGCTTAAGATCAGATAAGAAATTGAAAAATAAACTTGCACTTTACTCACCTCATCGCCAAAACTCAAACGCTGCTCGCTGGTTGCGCCCACGCCATGCAGCTCCGACTCGGCTGCCACCGCTGCCTTCGCATCTTCGGCGCCATTCTCGCCGCCATACGATTTCAAATACTTCACTGGCGCTGGATGATGTATAAATTGTTTGACCAATAATTTCGAAGCTTTCTTCTGTGTGCCATAACTAACGGCTTCGCCTTTGTCAGCGCCTGCGCCTGTGCTGCCCTTAACATACTCATAATTGGGTGAGAGTCCATAACCGTAATACGAAAGCGGTATAGGTGACTTTGGCTGCACTTTGTTGTTGGACTTGTACTGTTGCGCGACATCGCTTGCACCAGCGACTGCTTTCTGTTCCGCTGGTGCTGGAGCTTGCTGCTGCTCAATAATGGGAATGTATTGTTTAGTTTTGCCCATACCAATCAAGCGTCCTTGAATTTCGTCGGTATTGAGCGGCAGCTGTTCAGGTTGCTGTTGCTTCATTCCCTGTTGCTGCTGCTCCTCGGGCGGAAAGAGTATGGGTGAGGTGTTTGTTTGTGTGACTTGCACGTTGTTGGAAACTTGCGCTTTGCGTCGCTGCATTTTCAATTTATTTTGCATTTCTTTGGCCAGCAAATAGGTGAGGCCGTGTATTTGATCCTCGGTCGACTTGCCGACCAGCGTGGAGAGTTGCTTGAACTCGGGCAGCTCTCTATAATTTTGTTTTATGGCATCCACAGGGCCGTGGTATTCGATTTTAATGAGCGGCGGTTCAGCTTCAGCTTCAGACTCTTTCTCCGCCTGCGCGCCAGCTGCTTCTACTTCATACTTGTATTTTTCTGCCTCTGCGGCTTCTGCAGATGCGGTTTGTTTAGCGTACTCGGCGGCCTGTTTGATGTACTCTGCGCCCTGTTTTGCATATTCCGCCAACGTCTGCTGATACTCGTCGCCATACGCCGCTGCTGCATTACGCTCACCAGCGTCCGCTGAGATTTTATTATCATTGAGCAGGGGATCCAGTTTGGATGGTTGGAATTGCTCAGCTTTGATTGCAACTGCGATAGGAACGTCCGCCTCGAGCGCGTGTGAGACATCAGCGCTGTATGTGTGATGCACGATCTCGGCTGCTGCTTCGGGCACTATAATGGGATGCGCAATGGCGGCTTGACTTGCTTGAGCAACTTGCGCTTGATAGGCAGCCTGAAGTGCTTGAGCTTGTGCGGAATGAGCGGCTTGTGCTTCGTAGGCAGCCTGATGTGCTTGAGCTTGTGCGGAATGAGCGGCTTGTGCTTCGTAGGCAGCCTGATGTGCCTGAGCTTGTGCGGAATGAGCGGCTTGTGCGGCTTGCTCCCAATCTGGCGCGATGTTGGCGGTCGCCACGGGCGTATAAATGTATTGCACCTTTTGCATCACGGGCACTGGATGGATCTGCACTTGCAGCTGTTCCCCTTTTTGTTGCGGCGGCAAATATTTGATGTAAGAGACAGGCACCACTTTGCCGCCGCCGCCACCACCATTACCACCACCGTTGTAGGCAGTTGGCGACACCAGTTTTGCGCCATAGGCCGATTTTAGCTGCGCGTAGTCCATCATTTTTGCAGGTATATATTTCAAATAGGCCTTGACGCCACCTCCAGCTGCCGAATTGCCGCCAGAGCCATCGCCCTTCATCATCTGCGTTATGATCTTTTGCACTTCGACGGGCAGTGAGCCTATGGACTTTTTGGCTTTCATCATCGGCGCCTGCTTGTAGATGAACATGCGTTTGCTTTCACCAGCGTTTAGATCACTTTCCTCTCCTTCGTTGATATCCTCCTGCGTTGGTTTATCGCTGGACTGTGCTGCCGTTACCTTGTCCATGCGTGTTTCACGCTTACTGATCTCTGTTGCTTTCTGGCTCTTATCTTGTTCGCTCATTCCTGCTTTTTCGTGACCTTGTCTTGCCGCACGCATTTGCTGCAACATTGCCGCATCGGGTTCACGTGCATCCTCGATCTCAAAGCGTATCATTTCCGGCGCCGAGCGCTTGACGCGTTTTCCCTTGCGTTTCATAAAAAACTTGCCCGTCTTAGGGCGATAGTATTTGGCGGCATTGAAAATTGGCGCCGGTATAGTGAAAGGTTGTGCGGCGGTTGGCGCCGGTGCATTTCGGTTCACACGCACCAAAGTCGGCGGCGCTGCGCTGGTGGTGCTTGCGGTTTCCTCTCTTCGTAATTGCTCCATTTCCAAATTGCGCATGCGACGTATCAATGCTTTTGTCGCTTCGTCGGGTTCACGTGCCTCGGAGACGACAAATGGTATGAGCTGAACTTGAAAATTGAAGTTTGCTTTATTTCCCGCGGCTTGGAGTACCGCAGCGCGTTTCGGACGTTTGCTGCGCGTATTCTTTGTTCGAGTGGCGCGCGCTGATCTCTGTGGCGCCGCTGTTGTTGTTTTGGGTCTTACTCTCTCTGTCACTATTTCACCTTCAGTTTCGATAGCAGCCTTCGTGATTTTGCCACGCGCGTTCTTCGTACTCATTCCCTGCCTTGGCTCTTCTGCTACTTCACGACTGCGATGTTCGCGTAGCAATTGTTTCATTTCGGCGCTCGGTTCTATGGCGTCCTCCACTTCAAATCTCAACATTTGCGGTTCGCTTGGTAGCTTTCGAGATTTGTGTTCGTTCGTTGAGCGGCGTTTGCGCGTGCGATCGGCCGATTCGTGGTGATCGTTGTAGGCGTTGACGTAAGAGTCATGCGTGGGATTGTCCAGAAAGCGTACAGTTCTCTGGTTGCGTGAGTTTATGTACCTTTGCATATCCTTTGGAGACAAAAAAAAATGTTTTAGGGAATTAAATTTCAAAAATTGTAAAATAATTTGTTTACCTCATAATTCGCAAATACTTCGAGATCGGGCGTCATCAGGTCGTCAGCAGCACATGTGATTAGCTGAAAGGAAAGCAGAGGAACCATTAAAAAGCGTAAAGCAATTTTTTCATAAGCTTTTTTATAATATTTATGCAATTCAGCTTGCTCTAGTCGCTCTACATCCTAGATTTTAACACACTAAAGCTGATAAGCCTAGCAAATTTAAAAAATGTGTCATTCAGCTCAGATAAATTCCATTCAGCAGCACTTATTGACACAAAAAGTTAGTATACTTTATAAATGGTTTGGTGTAACGAGCTATAAATTATTTTTTCTTTATTCAGCTCAATATAATGCTATTCAGCACAAGTTTTAATTATTAGAAATTTTTATAATCAATATTATCAATATCAGTTTAGCTTATAATAGATTTAATCAGCTCCATGATTTGTTTTAAAACTATATTTAAATCAGTGATGCTCAAACGCACACTACCAAATTGTGCGCTTGTGTTGAAATATGAGATAGCTTGCTGATACACCCAAAAAAATTTCAAAATACGCGATAAACAAAAATTTTGTGTATTTCGTTTAGTTACATATTTGCAAACTAAACATTCAGCATTACCGAAAAAGTTTTCGGAAAATAAAAACTTGTCTTCCCACTCAATAACATCCTCAAATTGTCAATCAGCGCGTTCATACAAATTACATGCGTAGCAGCCAACAGTCGTTTACCAAGTGATTTGCAAACGCACTTTAATTTTTCACTATGCATAGAGAGCGCTTGTCTTATACGTGTGAGCAAATCTGTGAGAGAGCAATAAAGTCGCACGACCCGGGGCTAGGAAAAGATCGTCACTGATTTAAATATACGTTTACATAGTTTGAAGGCTACCAAGTGTCACTGATTAGCGGCTAGTGAGTTTATATTTGTTATTTAGCCCAGATAAATGTTATTCAGCGCAGACAAGTATTACTTAGCCGCACTTTTCAGCACAGAAATTATTATATTGTACAGATAGTTTTACCAGACGAGTCTAAGATTATTTGAAACCTCATTCAGCTCAATATAATGCTTTCAGCGCCAATTTTCTTTACTAACAATTTACTATTCAGTACGTGATAAATTTATTCAGCTCCACAATTTACTCTAAAATTATATTTCAATATATTTTTGCATAGTATGAAGGTCAAAACTGAAGTGAAACTAAAACTAAGCTCATAACTTATATATAAAAAGCGTTACTAGCTATCCAGCTGTATTTTAGAATCCTAACACTTGTTTTTATTCGATTCAGCGACTTTATTTATAATTCAGCACGCTTTTTTTCAATTCAGAAGTATTTAAAATGTATCGGAAATCTTTTATTAAGAGTTTAAAGCATATTCAGCTCATTAAAAATCTATTTCAGTCCACCTTATAATTACTTGCAGTGTATTAATTCATTATCCTGTCTATTAACAACTTAATGCTTGTTTTCTTATTGAATTCCGCGCATTTGTTTTCAATTCAGCACGCCTTTATTTGATTCAGCAGTGTTTAAAATGTATCAGAAATCTTTTGTTAAGACCTTAATGCATGTTCAGCTTTTAAAAATGTAATTCAGCATACCTTATCAATACTTAGTAACTCATTACTGTGACTATAAAAATTGATAAAGAAATGTTGTCTTCTTCCAGCTTTGTAAATCAATTTATGTAAGTGCTACCGTATCGAGACAAGACATATTCAGCGCAGCATTTTTGGCACGAAAATACTTTCACTTTCGTGAGTTCATTTCGCTGTCATTTTAGTAAATTACAAATCTCTGTTTAAGTCAACCACAGATACTAAGAAGTGTTGGATAACCAAGCCACAGAACCGGCAGTGGCAGTGGCAGCGGCAGAGAGGAAGTTGTCGTGATGGCAAATCTCCTACCCAGTTTTTGTAGGAAGGTTAAGTGAGGAGTACAAGGCGCAGGCAAGAGTCTTTGAAGCGCAAATTAACATGCCAAAGTCACGATCACCGAAACCAACCGAAAACTGGTTGCGCACACGTTATAGCCTAAGGCGCCGACTGACTAACTTCAAGAGCAAACCAGCTAAAACATTCGACAAGCTACAGTTGAAAACATGTAGCCATAGCCGCAGCAGCACCAAACAATATTTGTGGCATGTGGAATATGCGATTTTGTATGGGTTTTTTGTGTTTTGAGCTTACATTTATTTGGTTTTTGTTTTGATAAATGTTTTCTTTATATTTCTTTACTTTTTTTTGCTGCGTATGTGCGACTCCAAACCGTGCTTAACCAGTTTTAATGTCATTAACTTGCGCACCGCTTTATGGCCAAAACAATTTTTCCATGCTTTTTGCTGTTATGTAATATGCGAAAATTTGTGGCCGTTCGATGGCAGGCCACATGTTGCACAAGTGAGCCAGACAATTTATTGCTTTTGAATTGATTTTGGGATTTTAATGCGATACATTTTTATTCGTGGAATTTTACAACTGGTTTGTGTTGTTTTTTTTTTGTGTACATGCCCTGGATTCAAGTAACAGTAACTGCCATAGGAGCTCACCTTGACAATGAAAGGTGCTTTCTTTTCAAATATCACTTCACCGACACAATACATACATACATACTTGATTTCATTCGAATTTGAAGAAGAAAAATATAAATAAAATTTGTCATGATAATGTCCAAATTATCTCTAAAGGTCATATTATCTTCGTATGATCTCCCCAGCAAGCAGAATCTCTATCGCTAGAGGATTTGTGGTGACTGTATTAGATAACTAGTGTAATTATCAAACTATTCTCTAATCGAAAGGGAAGATAGAAAACTATGCTATAGTTCAAAAGATTAGAAAAGGAAGTAAGTATTTACAAATTCTCATCAGAAAATTACATTAGATTTCGATTACAGAATTATAATTTTCTCGATCCCCAATTTCTAGGTCCTAGCTACCCAGATATGGGTCAAAACGTGGAACTGAGTGACTCCGTAATATATCTGAGAGATATTGGAATCAAATAAAATTTGATATAGAGCTTTTTTTCATTGCGATTCATAGCCGGATCCCCAATAAATATTGATCAAAAGTAGACTCAGATGATTCTGGAATGTTTCTGAGTGATATTGCTTGCAAATGAAAGGTGTTGAGCAGGCCTTTAACATAGAGCTCTTTTAATTGTGATGCCTAGGCCGTGTCCCCAGATATAGGTCAAGATGTGAATTCGGAAGGGTCGTTTATTTGCTCGTATTCTATAATTTGCCTGTTCTATCATGTCCACTTTCTTCTTTGTTTAATTACATTAAGCGGGATAAAAGAGATGATACCGAAGTATTCTGTAATTTTCAATCGAACTAAATATAAATGTTATTTTTTCTATAATATCAATATCTTATTGCCAACCTACACCAGTTATGTGGCCTCGATAATCTTATTGTCCCTACTGTGATAATGCGATAATGCGATAATGCCTATAACACTTACTTTTGTAATGCCACCAGTCTTTCGGGCCCATTACAGTAATGTAAAGTATCGATGTAGAATTGGTCCTCAAGGTCTTTTTAACTAATAATGTATAACCTAAGCAACCTTACCTTCAATATTGTTTCTTACGATGATTTTTTGGTCACTGTCCACTACACAACAGTTCTATAAAACACGACTGGCTTAACAATTGACGAGAAGATCCCATATGTGATCCCTAATCTTGTTTCCTTGCTTCAAGAAGTATACTCATATGCATAGGAGTATTTTTCCGCAATGACAAAAACATTCTCCAAAATTTCTGAAGAATGGCAGTTCTTGGCTTTGGGAACAATGACTCTCAGATCAATCAGTTTGACTTAGATTGTCTAAGGTCTATAGAAAAAGAGTCTAAGAAACAGAGCAATATATCGCCGTTTAAACTTCATAGCCGCCTAACCGACATTTGTGCCAAAAGTTAAAATTAAATTGTTAACTCCCAGCTCTACCACTTTAGAGCTGAAAAGGACACTAGAAGGAAATATAGAGCTTGCCAATTATCAAATTTATGGTATGGATCGATAGAAGTTTAAACGACGAAATGCTCCTGGATGAATAATTTATGGAACAGAAAAACGTGCCTCGTTCTAAATAGTAGATTTTCAGACATAGAAGGCCTATTGTGGAGAGAATTTATTTTGCTGAAATGAAGAGAGCATGATGTACATGGAAGAGCTACTGTATTATTAAACTTCTTACTTCTCTCGCGTGTGAGGAGGGTATTCATACATATGTGAGGTGTTAATTCTGATACTCTTGCTTACTTAAACTATAAGATAACTTTTTATAGCGTTTTTCTAAAATTTACCCATGCATGCATTTCTGCAGAGTTCTTGCCTTAAGTTCTTGGTTTTTTCTTTTTTAGTTTTTTTCCAACATTTTTCTGCAATTCACTTTAATTGGCCTTCTTGTTTTTGGTAAATGAAAAGTGAAATAGTAACAAAAAAAATATATAGAATTTCACACCCAATGCCCTACTGAATCTTGCTATCATACACGATATTGTTGCCAAGGCAATATACGAAAAACTAAAGGGAAATCAGAAATTAACAAAGAAAACATTTACACAGGAAATGCAGTTGCATGATTGGACAAAAGGTAAAAGTTAACAAAAACTGAACTTGCAATTGTTGTTAGAAACAATTAAAAAACGAAACTTATGCTACAATTAGCAGACAAACATACATAGGTACATATGTATATATGTACTCTGAAAAAAATACCCGTAGTTAACTCAACAACTTTCCGCTGTTGAATCTCCGTCTTTGATTCAACAGCAAAAGTATTTGTTTTAACGGCAAAGTTTTTGATTCAACAACTTTCCATAGTTAATTCAAAGACGGGCGTTTTTGATTCAAAAACTCCCTTGCTGTTGAAAAATTTTGAAGTAAATAAAAAATAGAAAATTGTTTTTTCAAACTCGTTCAATTAATTTAAAATTTCGGGAAAAATATATACATATATGTACATATATGCAATATATAATTACAAATAAAGGTAAGTCACAATAATGATATTATTTATACATATATTATTATAATATATTAAAATTATATGTACATACATACATATATACGTGGAAAAATTTATTTTGTATTTTCAGATTAAATATGTTTGATTATCCCGTTTTTCCGATAGCGAGCAATCGAACGAGCCAAATCTGCAGGTAAAACTTGTCGGCGATGAGAAAATAATGAAGTTATTCTTGTCGTGGGAGTTATGTACAGGTGCATTGATGCAGTTCAATGAATGCGGTATCAAAAATATTGAACTGCTTGCAATGATGCGCTCCCACGACATCGACGAAATATTAAATAAAAAAGAACTCATCGCCGACAGGATAAAATTCCGCAAACCTACAAATGTGGCGGTCGGCAAACAATAAAGAATGTGTTATGAAATAATAAAAAAAATAAGTTGAGTTTATGTGTTTGTGTTTGTGTAAAAAGCCCTGCAGACAGTGATAGTCATTTGATATATCATTTGAGGCGCACGATTTATGGATAATTCTGTCACAAACTGCCTACAAGTTTCCATAATTTTTATATGGACGGTGTGAAAAATGTGATGAAAACCTTTGTGTCCGTGTCTCTTTTCATCAATCGCGTTGTTCAAATGATGTATCTATCAAATGACCATCACTTGTTTGGTGAAACCGGGCCTTAGTATTAATATTAGTATAATAATTAAATAATGTAAACATATATATTATATAAAAAAAATAAAATAAAATAAAATAAAATAAAATAATATCTATTATATTAAAAAAAAATTACTATTGTTTACAATTTTTTTGATGTTAACTTAAAATTGTAAGTATTTGCTTCAATGGTGCCCGTTTTTGGACCAAAAACTTTTGCTGTTAGTTCAAAAGCAAAAATTGTTAGCTTAAATACGAAAAGTATTTAAATCAACGGTGCTGGCTTTTGGACTAAAAAATTTTGCTGTTAATTCAAAAGCAAACACTGTTAACTTAAATGTAAAAGTATTTCATTCAACAGTTTCCGTTGTTAACTTAAATACGAAAATTATTTGAATCAAAAACGCTCGCATCTTTGAAACAACAACGGAGCGTTGTTGGGCACATTTCAACTGCGGAAAGTTGTTAATTTAACTGCAAAAGTCTTTGTATTTACAACGTTTTTTTTTCAGAGTACTAAATGATTTGGCAAAGACTTTGAGTCAAAGTAATTGTAACACACATGGCAAAATTAATATATGTACCTATTAGGGATTCCAATTTTTCCCATTTTTGCGATCCCGGGATTTTCGGTATTTTTTTTTATAATCCCGGGATCCCGGGATTGGTCCCGGGATTTTGCCATTAATTATTTTCCGACATTTTGGGTTGAAAAAAGTGAATATATTTTTCGTGGAACGCTACAACTTTAAAATGCAAAGAAAGTAATTGATTTTTATTGCTATTTTTTATTTAAAACAAAAATTATTTAATTAAAAAAAATAAATAAATTCATGCGTATTATTTAAAATACTTAAGAGTTACTTTAAAAAATACAAACAACAAAGAAAATGGCATACATTTGGTGTAAGAAATATTTGCTTTACAGTTGGTACTTTTAAGATATTGACAAGAAGGCTTGCGATCATTTGATAATAATGTGTGACAAAATAAAAAATTTGAAAGTACTTTTTCGAGGTTCACATATGTTAAACGAGTAGGCCTTACCAAAACATCCGAAGACTGCATATTTAGAATTTCAATACACCCTCAAAATCTGGAGTTACGGGCCAAAAACCCCTCTTTCATAGGGTAAGTCAGTCTGTTTCGTCTATCAACATGATTTTTAAATATTATCGAAATTAATTTTTTTCCATAATTTTTTCATATTTCTCGAATAATTTGTTAACCAGTGTATATATATAATTACATATTTCGAAACAATCTCCTGTTAATACTGTTTTCAACGAGATAAAAACTATTATTAAAGATGAAAAAATTGAATCTTTGACATTGTAGTGTGAAACTCTCAAGTCTAATTAAAATTTTACCTGGTCTTTGGTAATTTTATTTCTTGATTATTGTTTGCTTTTTCTTCCAATATTTACTTTTCATGGGAGAAAATTCCGAAAACTGTTGAGAATAAAATGGCCCAAAATCAGGAAATCGAAGTTATCAAAAGAATTTTACCACAAGAATTAAAAATTTTAAAAGTACCTAACGTACGTTTCCTTACTTCACAACAAAAAAATTTAATTAAAAAAAAATCAAAAAATATTAATTCTTACTTTCACTAATGGACATTTTTAATTTTGGCAAAAATGTTGCACTTATTATGAATTTTCTTCGGGCTTTCAAATTTTTTTGCTCTATTCCAAAATTTTTTCTGGCGTTTTTGTTCTATTGACAAAATATAAAACTAGCCTGATTACGGGGAAAACATTTCTGCTCTTCTGCGTTGCATTACTTTTGTTATGCATCATATGAAAAATGCAACATTTTCACAGGGCACAGGGCACATGTTGATAATTCTGCCATGTAATAATTCAAAATTTTCGTTCAGAATAGGAAACGCTATTAGTATACAGATCTGAGATCAATAAAAATTATATAAAATACTTTTTTTTGCTATAATAGGGGAATATTCTGTCTTTATTTTATCCCGAAAATCCCGGGATCAAAAATCTAGCAATCCCGGGATTTTCGGGGTGTCAAAAAGGGCGGGATCCCGGGATCCCGGGATCCCGGGATTGGAATCCCTAGTACCTATGTATGTATTGCCTTTATTAATGCTTTTCTTTTTTGAAAACACATGCTGATGCGTTGGTGATTTAATGAAGCTAAAATTATTCATTAACAACTTTTTTAATAAATTTTCAACAAATTTTTGACATTTTACAGCGCAAATGTTTTATTTATTTACTAAAGCAAGTAGAAGTGGAAATCGCTAAATTTTGCCTCTTAATCATTTATCAAACTAAAGTGTCCAGCTGTCATTGCAATATTTCAGAATTAATAGGCTTTTGGTTGTCTGCTTGTTTGTTGAATTACGCGCAGATTACTCGCGTAAGTATCTAAGCAAATAATAAACTAAATAAACTAACTGAAATACGAGTAAGTTTGTATATTTTATGAGGCACTTGCTGCGATTTATGAAGACTTCAAGTAGCACTTGGTTATGCAAAAAAAAATGTATTTGTTTATTTATTTCCACCGAAATTTGTGTGCATTTGCATTGGTGAGTATAACAAAAATGCTATTACGTAGTAATGATTTATGATGGCAATCGCGTATGGCCAGTGCTGTTGCTAATGGACAATTATATGCAATGGAACATTAATTTTAGGCGCAAAATATGAGCGCTTCTTTTTTGGGCAGGGGAAAATGTGTGAAAAAAAAGAAAGTAAAGAAAAATTGGAAATAAAAGGCAATAAAAGGAGGAACTGAGTGTTGAAGAATAAATGAGAGAAAAGAGAGATATAATTTGTGAAAAAGTGGAAGTAAAATAGTGGGAGCCAATTATGGAGATTTCATTAGAAAAAAATTATTTTATTTAGAATTTGTTAGGACTTAATTCTGCTTTTAAATTTCTATAGGAAGTTAGGTTTGATTGGAAAATTTTGTTTTTGTAGTGAACATATTTCAAGCGCAAAATAACCTGATTTTAAAGAAATTCATAAAATTTCCAGCGCAAAATGACCATATTTTAAAAAAATTCATTAAATGTAATGAACGAAAATATTAAACAAGTCGGGCTTTTCGGCTTGTTCAAGCGTCAACCACTGCTCCTACGTATTACGTCATAGAATTGACTAAAAGGAAAAGGATACCGCACTTCTTAGAGTAAGATCTTAGAAACGTTGGCCGCTCTGTCTCACCATCATTCAGATGCAGAGAGTCTACTACTTCCTGACTGCCTGAACTGTGGGCCGCTGAACTCAAATAATAGTTCCTCTTATTACTGTTTTTGAATTAAAAATTAAAAATATTACTATTATTATCTTTTAATGTAATATGCAAATCAAATAACTCTGTTGATTCAGGAAGATGCAACTTCCATACTTCCGTACAAAAAAAAAATAAAATAAAAAATTAAAACACCAAACAACAACAAAAACTAAGCAAATAAAACCGGCAAGCAAATGCAAATTAAAATAAAACTGTTGACGAAAGGAAGATATTCAAAATAATAAAAATAGCAAATTAACAAACAATGCGAAGTCGCAAAAAAAAATAATTTATTCAAAACACTCGCTCATTGCAGCGAGTGCATTAAAGCGTCGCCGCAGAAGCCAAACGAACTGAAAATATAAGTAAAGTGAAAAGTGAAGTGAATTGAATTGAAGTGGCGTTGGTAAGTTAATGAGCCAAGCGAGTGATAAAAATCTATTTGAGCTTCTGTTTGTTTTTGTCTTTTTTAGGTTATTGGGGTCTGCTTACTTCCTTACTGCCCGCTGCACTGCTATTTGCACTGAGTGTGTAAAGAAAAAGTGTGGCAAATGAGTGTGAAAATGCAGCAATAAAAAATAAAAAAAAAATCATCAGCAACCAAGTGGCAATACACGCAACGTTGCACCTGCCAAGCGGTAAATATCTTCATTATCATTACTGTTATTATTATCGTAGAGAGAGGGGAAGGGTGCACTTTTTATTATTTTATGTAAATTACACGTGATAAAAAAATTAACATCAAGTGTTTTTAGTTAATATTTGCCAACTGAGAGGGGTTTTTCCCTATGAGAAATTAAACAAAAATGGTTTAAGCGAAAGAAAGACAAGTGCAATACGCAATACAGCTAATAAATGGAAAATTCCTATAACTGAGCAATCGGTGATATGGGAGATATATCTAATAGTGACCCGTGAATTGTGATGAATTGTTCACAAAAAGCCAAACAGATATATAAAAAACTGTGAGAATAAGTAGTTTGCGTTCATACGAGTATACTAGTCATAAGCGAGAATCCATTTTATCTCTTGCAAAGAGACTGTCATTATTATGATATCCAATGGCGTATTTGAATAGAGAACATTGATCGAGTTGAGTTACTGAAGCGCACTATTTTTTTTCCAAAAATAAACTTACTTATCACATACTCAAACCATTTTTAATAAGACACACTCCTATTCGAGCCAAGATACAATCCAAATATATATTAACCCCTCACTGCTGACTATAAACAACAGTATTTTTGCCTTAAGAGTGTTTGTAAAGGTCATCAAAACCGTTTTACAGCCAATTTTATTTACAATTAGACCTACCAAGGCCCCGATGTGGTAGAGTTCGAATCTAAAAAAAATGTTACTATAGTAACTTGAGCGAATATTACGTTTTTGGTACAATGACTTTCTTATTTAAATTTCGAGGATGGGCTGGATTTCGAATTAGTAACGAAGGGAGATTCCGTTTTGCTGCACAAGGACCGAATTTTAGAATCGACTGCCAACCAATTTCCATATTCATTATCAAAGGCAAGGGCTTGGAAAAAAACAGTTTCCAATCGTTATCGAATTGTAAAAAAATCCTAGTTTTTTGAAAAATTCTTATATTTCTGCACCTTTTTATAATTGTCTCTGAAGCCGATTGGGAAAACTGGATTATTTTCATACTTCAGTTTTGCTAAATTTTACTTTCATTTCTCACAGTGTAAACCTAAAACCTCGCTTTTAAAAGTACCACTTACGCAAATATTTATATATATATATATATATATAAGTATGTGTGTATGCATATATTTAAGTATGTATATCTTCCTCCTTGTACTTACCATGGCCAAGGTGATGGTCGCACCAACAAATGCTAACATTGAAAATTTGCGTGTCGCCAACATTTTGTTTTTGTTTTTCGTTTGTTTGTTCTTTTTTTGTTTATGGTTTTGTCGCAAATTGGGCACTTTCAGCTGCTTGGAGCACTTGCCCGTTGCGTTTTTGCTCTGCTGTGCAAGTCGCAGCTGAAGTAAAGGAAGCACAATCACAGCAGCAACAGCGCGCGGTTGTTAGACTGAAGGTTTTTAGGGGGTCGTTTGTGTCAAGTGCTGTTTAAGTGGTTATTACTAATTGGGCTTAAAGTTAATTTGATTGTTATTAATGTTGTTGTTGTTGTAATTGTTGCTAACTTTCTTTGTTGGTTTTATTTATTGTTTTATTTTCTCTTTTCCGTTTTTAGTCTTGGTTGTTGTTTTCACACTTAAAGCGCTGGTTGCAATACATTTGAAGGAAGGTACTATTTATGTTGTATGGACTAACAGAAAGTAAAAGTGTTTATTAAAATGGCTAATGAGTATAAATGAGTATTTAATATTCCGCATAATGAAACATTTTTAAATTTTTTTATCATTTATGTAATACTAAAAAAAATACTAAATACATGAATGCGCGGAAATTCATTAGCTTAGGCAAAATTTATTTAAAATAGTTGTTTTTTGCGAATGGCTTGACAAATTTCAATTATTCCTTTTCCGATTGTTTGATATAACACTAGCGAAATGTTTAGCAAAAAAAAAATACAAAAAAAAAAAAAAAATGGGGCTGCCACCTTCTTAAAAAAAGTGAATCGTAAATTAATGAAATAAAAATATTACAGCACATTTTGTATTTTTTCAAAAAAAAAAAAAATTGTAATTCTAAAACTTTCTTGGGGTTGCCACTTGTTTGAAATTTTTTTGCTCAATACACTTTGTATAAATCAATTAAATATTATAATATCAAATTCAAGGTCTTTAACAAAGCTGATCTTTTAAAAAAAAAACTTTCAATTAGTACAATTAATAAAATAAAATTATTATAGCAAATTGTGTATTTTTTAAAACAATTTAAAACAAAATTCTCATTGCAAAACAAAATTTATTTTGAGGGTGGCCACCTGTTTAAATTTGTTTACCTCAATAAAATAAAAAAAAACCATTAAATATAGCGACGAGAATTGCGTAGTCCACTTTCAAGAGTGGCTATTGAAAAAAAAAAAAAAATGAAAGAAAGTGTAAATTTAAAAACATATTGACTTTTGAAAGTGTACTAGTGTATTTAATGCTATTTTTCAGAATACGGAGGAACTTTGCAATAAATTCTTTTGGGCATTATACACCTTTAAATACTGGTACAAAATCCACAAAAAACTTAATATTGAAACAATTTCACATAGCCACTTTTTAAAGTGGACTACTCAATTAGCGTTTTCTACAATATTTCCATCCACAAAATACCTTACAAAAGGCGTTCCTTTTGGTCACTTTTTTTGGGGGGGAGTTAAAATATTATTACGCTTGCGAGGTCGCTAAAAGGTGAAAATCTCATAGAAAATTGTTCGTCAGGAAATTTCACTATTCACAGCGTCTTTTCTGCTTAGTTTGGTATTCACGTTAGATACACTGCACGCTATTTTTTTCACACACTGTACACAAAATTAGAATTTTCTTTACTTCTTTAGTTTAAAAAATTTGCTTCATTTTTTAATTCACTTTCATTGTTTTTTATTTAATTTTATATTTTTTTTTTTAACTCTCACTACCTATTCACTTTTGCTGTACTAATTTTTGATCTCTTATCATCAGCTTCGACTCTTTTTGTTCGCGATCTGCACGCTTGCGCGCCACTTATTCAACTGTGCAACAGTTTTTCGCGTCACTTGTGTTTTGTTGCAGGCAAACGTAGAAAAGTAAATGTGTATGAATGTAAGTGCAAATAATTTTCATAACAACATTTTTCCTTGTGTTTTACAGTGTGTTTGCAATCGCAACTTTACACCAAAAACAACAAGACCAGCTACAAAGCTTTGGCCAAAAATTACATTTCATCTTCTTCGCCAAGTTGCAACGGATCTTGAGCGTTTGAGGCTTTTCTTTATTTGCCGTAACAAATTTTTTTTTAACTCTCGTCCTCCTCACCACACTTTCACTAAACACGCCCGCCCACTTACACACTAAAAGCCGAATTTCATTTGAAGAGCTCACAGCGCAGTCAGCAGCAACGCAACTAACCAGTTATTTAACCACTTCCATTTTCTTTTAAGCGTTAAGCTTAAGCTTTATGCCACTTGCTCTAGCACTCTCACTTTCCTTCGAGGGGGGTAGATAGCTTTGACATTTTTTTTTTGGAAAACAGGATTTTATTTGATGCTCGATGCGTGATTTTGGAATAGATTAGCGCTCACGTAAGTGTTTATTTATCTTGCAACTCATCGTGTTTAGATTATATTTTACATCAGCTCATGTTCAATTGGCCAAATTTGTTCGTGGTTTTGTTATCTAATAAACTCATTTTATGTTTTTTTTTTCTTTTTGGCATCTTTTGTTCCTGTTTCTTCTGAGCAGCTGCATTTGTCAATAATATTGAGCGCTTAATTTGAATTAAATACGCTTTTAAATAATTGCATTTTAATTAAAATCTTTAATGACATACTAAACTTAGACTTTGGTTGATTTTTATTATTTTCTTTTTGGATTTCCTGTTGCTTTCTGCGCTTTATAAAGTAATCTTTAATATGTTTTTAATTTAACACTGGCCGATATTTGTTAGTTCAGGTAATGTTTGTTCAAAAAATTTTAATTATTGTTAAGCAATAACATATTCGACATGCCAGCTAAGGCCTTCTTAAGTAGTGCAAGTTTATGTTTACAGTGCAATTTTTCCTTTCAAGGTATGATTTGAATAAAACAGAAAAGAAAACTAGGAAGTAGAGTTAGTTATATTGATAAATAAAAAAACGTATTTAATATGTTAAAGGCTTCAAAGCTGTTCCCAGCTAAAAAACTACTCATGAAAAAACTGTTTTCACACCGAAAAAAATTCGCTTATAATCTGTTATCAATGTGGAAAATCTGTTCTCATTGGAAGAAAAACTCTTCTCGCATAAATAAAATTGTCCCCAGTTGAGAAAAGGCTGTTCCTAGAAGTATAAGGAAGGAACAAGATATAAGAAAACTGTTTTTAGTCGAATAAAAATTGTTCTCACATGAAAATATTATTCCCTGATATAAAAAGTAAGACAAGGTACACGAAAACTGTCCCCAGTCAAATTAAATCTATTCCTATTTAGTCGCGGAAAAATTATTTCCGTTGGGTAAACTGTTCCCATATGGAGAAAAATCCTTCTGAGACGTAAAAACAAGCAAAATATATACAAAAACTGTTTCGAGTAGAAAGAAACCTGAAACCCACATGAATAAAATCGTTACAATAAGAATAAGTGTTCCCATAATAAGAAAGTGGTACAAGGTACACCAACAGATACTTTCCCGAGGTGCATAATATTTGTTTTTAGCAGCCGAAAGAGCATTATTATTCGAAGAAAAACTGTTCTCAGGCTGATTTCCCAGCCAAGAAACCACTTTTGTTAGAAATATAAAGAGAAAATATAGATACAAAACCTGTTTCAAGCAGACAAAAAAACTGTTCCCACATGAAGAAAAATACCAATACCGCAGAAACTATTGTCATACGAAGAAAAAATGTTTTAACACGAAGAAAATTGTCCTTACTATGCTCGGAAGCAGACAAAATATGCAAATCAGTTCAAAAACATTTTCCAAAAGCAAAAACCCTTTTCTTAGAAGCATATAAAGCTGTTCCCAGACGCATACAGGACTTATTCCAGTTAAAAATTAATGGCCGACAATAAAGTGTTAACATTTCATTTATTATTTCGTCGCTCTTTGCTTCAATCACAATTTATATCTCAACTTAAAACTGTTCCCAGAAGTGCTTAGGTACATACATACCACAATTTATTCACTTCTAACTACTAATGAACCCAAGCGCTTTTGAAGCTGCAACTATGTAGATTCGTCGATTTTGAAAATATGTTCTTTTAGAAAATATCCATAAAAACATAACAAGGAAGTAAATGAAAAAGAAATTATGAAAATTGAAATTCATTGACAACACCAATTACTGATATTTTTACCAAGAAATTGAGCTAAACAAATATGAGGTTGCTTGGCAGCTTTCGTTGGTGTCACATTGATGCTAAGGTGTTGAAAGAAAGTAGAAGTAATGAAAATGTATGTGAACCCTCTAGTGCAACTAGATACAACAACACGAAACAAAACAGAACAACCACAAATACCCAAAAAAAAAGGAGGAAAAAAAATGAAGCGAGCGCACCGGAAAATGTTGGTCAAATGATATGCCATGACACAGGCAATTAGTTAGAACTTTTATAGGGAAGCGACCAGAAACGCTTAACGAAGCGTAATGAAAAGCGAAATGTAACGAAATGTCAAATTGACAGCAATTACACAATTTCAATTGTGCATTGTGATTGCAACAAAAATTGAAAAAAGGCATAAAAAAGGAAAGCTAAAGTTGATATCAGTTATAAATACCCAGTTGTGTGTTTAAGGTGCAACAGGAGGGATTTTTTTTAATTTTCTTGGAAATAAAGGTAACTTGGACATTTTTTAAACTTTTTTTGGGCTTTTTTAACCTGAAATTTTGGTCGCTTATAAAGAATGTTTTTCTGAGGTTTTGAATTTTTTTTGGGTATTTTGAATTAAACAAAATTTTTTTTTGGGTATGTTAGTGTCTAGCACGAAATTATTATTTTTAATTTTAATTTTTATACTTTGGAATAAGCGGAAAAATCCAATTAGCTCATACAGCGATGGTAGATGTGATAGCTATTTCGAAGAAAAACCACTTTCTTCATCATCAGACATCTTCTCGGGAGCACACCAGGCTAATATTCGACTACTGATGGTTGGAGCGTAGGTTCAATGCCTGGTGTGCTCCCGAGAAGATGTCTGATGATGAAGAAAGTGGTTTTTCTTCGAAATAGCTATCACATCTACCATCGCTGTATGAGCTAATTGGATTTTTCCGCTTATTCCAAAGTATAAACATTTTTTTTTTGGAAATTTTTTGAAATTTTTTTGGGTTTTTACTTACTTTTAATTTTTTTTTGCTTATACTTACTTTTTTATATCTTTTTTTGAGGATTTTTAGTTTAGGTTTTTTAATTTATTTGTGCTTTTTTATTTTGGAAATCACTCGTTCAACTGGAATTTTCAAAAATTTTTTATTTTTAACGGAATTTTTTTTAAATTTATTTAGAGTATTTTTTGTTTTTACTTACTTTTTATTATTTTGTTTATTAGTTGCTTTTTTATTTTTTATTTTTATTTTTTAAGGATTTTTAATTTTTTAATTTTTTATTTTTTTTTGTATGGAAATTTATTGAAATTTATTTGTGCATTTTGTGTTTTTATTTTGGAAATAATTTTTTTGCATCTTTTGGAAATTTTAGGATGAAATTTAAAACTTTTTTTTACTTTTTAGTGGAAATTTTTTTAAATTTAATTAGGGTATTTTTTTGTTTTTACTTTTTATTTTTTTGTTCTTCTTTACTTTTTTATTTTTTTGAATTTTTTTCAAGAATTTTTAGTTGAAATTTTATTATATTCTTTCATTTTGTTGTGGATATTTTTTAAATTTATTTGTGGCTTTTTTTGCTTTTATTTCCCTTTATTATTTTTAAAAATTTTCGCTATCGAAAAGTAATTTTTATAATTACATACATATACCTATTTTCTTATAGTAATCACATCTGAGTATAATCAACTCATTCACACAAAATAAAGCAATGAAAAGCATTTAACGAATGTGTGATGAATAAAATGTAGCAAATAGACGATAGCCAAGAGGAGAAGAAGAAGAGTGAAACGGTAGAAAATTGCCATAGAACAAGCAGTGCTGTGCTGTGCTGTGTGGCAGAGCAATTAATGGGAATACTTAAGTGAATGGGACAAAATGTTACCAAACCCACACATGCACATGAACTTGCATGCTTGCACATCTGCCAGTGGATGTGCATGTTTGTGAGTTGCTCGTTGGCCTCTGCCTTTACACTGCAAGTTTCACTTCAAACCAAAAATGCCCAAAATCAAGTGAAATTCACATTATGTACATACTACATATCTATTTGTTATATCAAGGGTTAATGCAGCGTAAGGGTAAACGAACAGCAAATGAGGCGCAGTTGTTAGTGGAAATTGAAGCTTGTACTACAGAGAATTGACGGCTAATGTGGATGTGCATGTGGGTCTGTATGTGTGTGTTCGCTTCAATGAAAAATTACGACAATTAAAGTGGCAAATTGTCTATCAATTCTTTTCGATGCTCTCCAGTCCTTATCCACATACTTCCCGCTCAGCTGACAGTCCTTTTGCTGGGCATATGAGTCCCCCTTTGGCTTGCCACAAGCAGCAGGAGCAGCAGCAGAGGAGGAGAGTAGGCAATTGAAAAGTGGCTTGACGGCAAAAGCTTCATTGACTGTCATTATTGAATGTGCGAGCTTGAGAGAATAGATTTCATCTGCTTGTTTTGTTGTAGATATTTACTTTTTCGTTTCCACACCGTTGCTTGTTGCAAGCTTGTTAAGATTTATATCGCAAAACAATTTGGTCAAATGAAGCCTTAAATGAGTTGAATAAGTAAAAGGAAATGGTTGGCAACTAATATCGATGGGATGGTATAGGATGGGTTAAGAGGAAAAAAGGGGAAAATTAAATGGCAAATTGTTTAATTTGAGGTTTGGTCAAATTACGCTTATATAAAAAACAAAATGCAGACAACTGTAGGTAAATCTTGAAGTATTACGCATGGTTATTAACACGAATGGTTAAAAACTGTTCTCAGCAAAAAAAAATTTACAGAAATAAGATTTTTTACAAGGCACAGTAAATACAAAAAAGGTCTTCCCTGTCTAATAAAACTGTTCCCAGCCGAGGGAATTATATTAACAGTTTCAAATAAAAAACTACCTCGAGAAACGCAGAAACATTTCCCTGAAGAGTAAGCTGTACCCAGACGAAGAAAACTATTCCCAGTCAAATAAAATGGTCCACGAACCCAACAATAGAAGCAATAAAACCTTTTTCAAAGGCAGAATAAGCTTGAAAAGCATAACCCGTGGCAGGAAAACTCTCCCCATCTGAAGCAAAACTGTTCCCAGAGCACAAAAACTTTGGTTGTGCAAAAAAAATTGAAGCCCTGTACAAAAAGATGTACCTAATCGAACAAAAACTATCCCCAGTCAAATAAAACTATTCTCATAGATAAAAAAAAAACCCATGGATAACAAAAGGAAAATTGTTTTCAAATGCACTTGGAAACTCCAATATGTCGAAGGAAAACCATTCTTATTAGAGGAAAATCTGTTCCAAGAATTGTGATAACTGTTCCCACAACAACAAAAAATAGCAGACAAAATAGCACTAAAGCAGAAATTCTGCCCCGTAAAAAAACTTTACACAGGAGGAGAAAGACTGTCTCCAGTCAAATAAAGCTGTTCTCAGAAGTAAACAATCCCCTACAAAATAAAAAAAAACTTTTTTTGAATACTCTATAAATTCGGAAGCTCTTATATTTTGGAGAAAAACTGTTCCGAGTTGAAGAAACTGGGTTATCCAACAGGAAAATATTTTAAATGGGTCCTAAAATCATCGAAAATGAAAATACTCGTCTCTGTTCAATAAAAAACTGTCCTCATCGGCACATGGAATAAAAACTCTATTTCTTGTGTTGTATAAATTGTTCCCAGTAGCATATGAATTGCTCAGAGAAATATAAAAACCCCCAGGAGCAGAAAATCTGTTCTCAAAAAAGGTCGACATGTACATAATCTGTTCCCAGAAGCATATAAAGCCGGTTTCAGTAAAAAACGATGCGCATATTTAGATGCTTAAAATAAAAAAAATTATATTTGCCGTTTTAATTCACATTTTCAACATTCCATTATTATATTTCTCTCTTTCTGACTCACTGACGCATTTTATTTATGCAATTTAAAGGTGCTTTTAACTTTCCAAAGACGCAACTCAATTCACCAACGCATTACGTGCTCGTCTTTGCACGCAATTTATTTATTAAGCGTTGTATGTTAGCAATCGAAATGCCAAATTTGTCATGTCTACGCAGGAAATTCGACGAAGAGCAAATCACACAAGAAAAAAATAAATGAAAGAAGACAAAAAGAAAGAAGAGTAAAATTGACACAATCGCATGTTGTACAATATTTTCATGCTTTGCCAAATAATCAATTGATTGGCGGCAAAATAATTGCATTTCCTGGTGATGATGGTGATCAAAAATACAAGTGAATATAGTGTGAATAGATAATAAAAGGCATGAAGAAGAAGAAAATATTTTATGTGATACGAGAGAAGAGTGGAGAGCTTTGTGTGCGGTAAGCGGATAAATTGATTAAGTGTGAGTTGGCCAGGAGAGTATGAAATTCTGAGTTCAATGACTGCAGTGAGCAAAAAGCTAAGGAGGTTATAACTATTGGCTTGCTCAAAATATGGTGAAAGAATAGAGCAGCGTATTATACATAAGTTGCTATTGAAGCTTGGCCCAACATCTGTTAGCATTCAATTTGCTACATATTAATTTTAAAAAGCTGCGAGTACGTCACGTTTCGCACTTTATTATGGCTTGAGTGCAAGCGTATTGACGTTAATGCGAGCTGACATGCATACACATACAGCAACACCAAATAGTACACACGCACATAAACATCCAAACAAATGCATTGGCTATTACGTGTTAGGTATTCTCGCTGCTACATCAGTATATATGCGCATAAATTGAAGTCCATCATTATAAAGTCGCCTACATGGCGTATGAGTGCCATCATCAGCCATCATCATTTAATAGCGCGTCTCAACCACTGCCCAACTGCCACCACACCCCTTCTCTTATACTCCGCTTGATTACGCGAGTGGTTTGTGCGTTTGTTTATTGCTTGTACATAGCTTTTATGTAGCGCTCTCGCGGTCGTGTCACGTAATCACGCCAGCAGCCGCACACTCCCTCATTTCTATTAGATAATAAGAGGTTTATCTATTGCTTATGCATACATACATACATATTTATATGCATTTTTGTATGTTCGTATGTATATGTACAATAGTGAATGCTTAATAATCACGCACAGCGAAAATTGGATTATTGTATGTGGTCAGCGAGGGAGAGAGTGAGTGCGAATGGCTTTAGAATAAATAAAAGTTTGGTATAATTAACAAAAAAAGAAATGAACAAATGAGGTCAACAAGGAAATTAGATTACAGCGTGAATATTTATAAAAAATATTGAAAGCATTTCATTAAGTGTGTTTTAAATTCTATGGATATTCTTTGCTTTTAGTATCATTCGAACATTTGAAAATTTGAATTCTCTGAGCCACAAATATGCCGGATATTTAGAAATTTTGCTAAACTTTCGTTAAAAGGTTTAATTTTTATAACACAAGAAATATGTCTTGCCCGAAAAACTATTCCCAATTAATAAAACTGTTCCAGGCTGTAATAAAACTGTTCTCGGCTTAAGAAAACTGCCTTCGGTTGAATAAAACTATTTTTGGTTGGATAAAACTGTTCTTAGTTGAAGAAAATCTGCTCTCGGTTGGTGAAAATTGCGCTCGGATGAAGAAAAACTGTTCTCGATTGAATAAAAACCTTTCAATGTTGGAGAAAAACTGTTTTAAGTTGAGGAATACTTTTTTTAGTTGAAGAAAAACATTCCATTTTTAGAAAGATTGTACCAAGTTGAAGGAAAATATTCCCTGTTGATGAAAACTGTTTCCGGTTGGAGAAAATTTCTTCTCAGTGCAAAAATAACTGTTCCCAGAATGATGAAATTCGCTCCCCATGGCAGAAAAAAATACTCTCGAAAGCAGCAAGAAAACTGCATTCAAAGGAATGGGAAACATAGAAAACGAAGACGATTTAATATCGAACAAAAACTGTTCCCATGTTGTGAAGCATTGTAAACAACTATCCTCATGAGCGGAAAAATTCTAAATAAATACAGAAAAATACTTTCTTTTAAAGAAAAACCACTACCCCGTCGAAAAAACTGTTCTCAGAAGTACAGAAATTTCTACACGCAAAACAGCTAATCGTAGTAGAAAAAAACTGTAACCTAGAAGAGCTACAGAACCTTTTCTCAGTCTTAAAAACTGTTGCTGATAGTTGAAAAACTGTTCCCAGCAAAGCTAAAACTCAAAAAACTACTGCTGGAGGCAGCAAAACTCTTCTATTAGCTATAAAAATTCCCATGGAATAAAAAAACTTTACCCAGAAGCTGTTCTCTTCGAAGAAAACGGTTCCCTTTCGAAAAAAAACTGTTTCTATATATATAAAAGCTACCACTGGAAGTAAAAAACTATTCACAGCAACAGATAATTTTTTCATGCAAAAAGTTGCTTTCTGTGATGAAAAAAAGGCACTCATACGTCGAAAAAAACTGTTCTCAGAGGTATAGAAATTTTTCAAAACAGAAAAAAAAATAACTGCCATAACCAAAAAAATTGTTTAAAAATCCACAGTGGACAGAAAACCTTTCGCAGTCTAAGAAGAACTGTTCGATGTTATTGAAAACTGTTCCCAGAAAAACCAAAATGCTCCAAGAAACAAAAAACTATTCCAGGAAGCAGAAAAGCTGTCCTAATAGACACATAAATTTCCATGAAGCAAGAATAAAACTGTACCCAGCAGCTCAAAAGACTAGATTATAGTAAAACCCGTTCTTCTTTAGATGCTCATGGAATGGCTTCATGAAAGAAGGCAGTTGCTATAACATGCAATATCTAAAGTATCTAAAGCAGATATTGTTGTTCAAAGTCAGCCAAGAATTATATTCAATATTTGCTTATCGATAACATGACATTTTAAATTTAACTGGATGTGCAAAAGATGCGCCAATAGATACACAACAAAGGCAAGGAGATCTAACAAAAAAGTGAAATATTTTAAATTGAAATTCCGAGAAAGCTACAGAAACTTACACCTACAGAAAACCAATCGTAGGCAACGGGGTGTAGGAAAAGGCAAAGAATAGATAAAAAGCAACAACAACAATAACAACAAAATGTTACGTCAAAGGAAGAAAATGCGACATGCGAGTTAACCATGAAAGCGCCCTGTGCAGCCAGCATGTGTGGCAAACGACACCAAACGACAAAACGACAAGTGACAAGTCTAAGGCGCTGATTTATTGCTGGCAACGCAATTGAAAATTCAAAATGATTTTTATCACATAAAATCATCAACACCATAAAACACAATATAAGCAGCAGCAGCAGCAGCAGCAGCGACAAAGGCAAAAGGCGAAATGAAAAAAAAAAAATAAAGGAAAGAAAAAAATAATACACAGCAGTGGAAACAAAATGACGACAAAGAAGATGAGATAGACGGAGAGCTAAGCAGACAGTCTCACTGCTAGCTAACTAGCGATTAGACAGCAGCCAAAGCCGAAGATGTGAAGATGCTATGCAGATGGGCTGGTGGATTGCTTGGCTGGTTGGTCGCAGTCATGACACTGGTGGTGTGGCATCAACAAGATACAGTCAACCTTTCTTTTTTTTTTATTGTGGCAAACGCATATTCCCATGCTGCAAGCGGCAATAAAATAAAATTAAAGCCAAATTCAGCAAATTAGAAACTTGTGATGGGAGGCAGACGACCGGCGATGGCAGAAGTGCCACAATATTTAACAAAAGCCGAACATTGCAAGCGGAAATCGCACATTTTGTCTGCTTTTGATCTGTGAATATTGTTGTTTGTTGTTGTTGTTGGTTGTAGATGTTGTTTGTCGTTTTTGCTTGTTGGCATGCCACAAACGCTAGCAACACAGGCATTTACGCCTTTGTATGTATGTGTGTTTTTGGTTTGCTAGAAAAGTCTACTTTGTATCTATTTGTCTACAAGAGTATCCATTCATACTTAAATAGCATGCGGATGTGTTTGATATGCCGCTTGATACATATTTATGTATATGTGGAACTGTATAACGCCGCTCGCAGCGCAAACAAGCAATGGCGAAATATATTAAAAAGTGCGGAAATGCGACTGACTGACTGACTGACATTTGCTTAGTGTTTGGAAACGGGTATTTAACAAAACTTTGAGAGGCTTAGAGCACAGTGGCGCTGGCGTGATCAATTATGGGTTTACATAGGCGCTCTAAAACACCCCGAGTAAATATCGGTGCTCAAAAGTTCCTACAAAAATGAATCAATAGCCAAGCAGATGTAATACAAGGTGGCTTTAGGAATTTAATATTTGCTTACAAAGGCAAAAAACTACTCTCAAATGCAGCAAACTGTTCAAAAGTATGTGAAACGCAGAAAATGGTTATTTTCGAAGAAAATGGTCCCCTGTCGAAAAAACTGTTCCCAGATGCAAAAAAGTTACCAGTAGAAACAACCAACTATTCCCAGAAGCAGAAAAGCTTTTTCCTGGCGTTATAAATACAAAAAAAATACTTCATGTAGAAGAAAGCATACTCATACGACGAAGAAAAACTTTTCTCAGAAGTATAGAAATTTACCAAACAAGCAAAAAATTATTCCCCGAAACAAAAACATTGTTTTAAAAGCCAAAAAGATATACAAAACACTTTCTCAGTCTTAGAAAACTGGTCCCAGTCAATGTAAAACTGTTCCCAAACAATTAAAATTCTGTTAAAAACCAAAAAGCTACTTCTGGAAGCAGGAAAACTGCTTTAGTAGCAACAAAGATTCAATGATACAAACAACCTGTACTCAGATGCGCTTCTTTTCGAATAAAACGTTTCCTTGTGGCAAAAAAAAACTGTTCCCAGATGCATAATCTGTTACTCCTGGAAACAAACAGCTATTTACAGCAACAGACAATTTTTTGCAGGCAGCAAACTACTTTCTGTTGTGAAAAAAGCTTTCCTACTTCGAAAAAACTGTTCTCAGGAGTATAGAAATATCTCCAACCAGCAAAAAAAAAAAAATAACCGTCAGAAGCAAAAACAATCAAAAATCACTGCCAAATAATCGAAATTAGCTTGAAGACTGTTGTGAAAGCTTTAACTTACACCTGTTTAAATTCTTAGCTCGAGTGCATCTCTATTTACTTTTCTTGTGAGAACATTTTTTATGGCAGAAAAACCTGCCAACCTATGCTGATGTATATCTGCTATTTGAAAGGCCGAGATCGGGTCTCGGTAAAGGAAATCCTTGGTTCCAAAAACCTTTGTTTTGCTCCTATAATTGGACATAAGAAGCATATCGAACATGAAAACAGGATATTCATATTTTCGGATAGTTCCATTTACAGATCACCATAAGAGCAGATCGTCCAATCTATCCTAAAATCATTACAACAACGTATTTCAAGACCATCTCTTTATAAAATATCAGATCAGCTAGTCAGTTCATCGGCTCAATGGAGAGCATACGCATTAACTCTTGTGTAGCACACTCTTTTCAGACACACTGTGCCAACGCTATTTTACTTACTCCATAAAAACCAAAAATAAAATCCCGATATTGCCAAAATGACACCAGTTCTGAACGCGCCTGCTGCGCTTATAAATTTTACTTGACTTGACTTGACTTGACAACAAGCAAGTCATGTATGTGGAACCATGTATTGTTGTTGTCTTACAGCATTTTTCGAACAACTTCCGCTTTCCAACAGTTGAATGTCTGGAAATTAAAAAAAAAATACACGCCAAAATAAAACAAAAAATGTTTAACATAAAAATAACAAGAAAAAAAAATTTATTCACAGTGTTACAAATAAGCGTTTTAGTCGCCTAATTGTCTGCAAATTATAAAAATGATTAAATACAAAAAAAAAAAAGAAAAACAAATGCCAAAGCAAATTAGAATTCCTTACTAAACTAGTTTTAACTAAAAAATTATTTTTCGTATGAATTAAAATAGTTGAAATAGATAATTAAAACCGCATGCCGATGTTTTTGAGAGCAAAATATTAAGAGTTGTTGTTGTTTCTCCGCAAATTGGAGTTATGAATTAATTATATTTTGATAGGAAATATAAAAAGTTGGTACACATTTTTCGCAAAAAAGGGGAAGTAGTTAATAATATAATACAATGGCGCTATTATAACTCTGACGAGTTTTATGGCCGAGCTTTTCTCCCAATTCGAGGTGTGCTCCTTTTTGTTTTTCCTACTAATTGGGTGGACCTACAGTTTTATGCCGGCTCCGAACGGCGAATGCATTTTTTGTGAGAAGCTTTTTCATGGCAGAAATACTCTCGGAGGGTATGCCGCCCACTGCCGAGAGGTGACCGCTGCTCTTAAAAAACCCAATAATTGGATTTTTCCTAATTAAAAAAATTGTTTTGGTGTTTTGCTCGGACCGTGGTTTGAACCCGAGACCTCTGGAATAGTAGGCGAGCACTCTACCCACTGCACCACAGCGGCCACTAGTAGTTATTTATTCTAAAGTTAATTAAAATCGTTGATCAAACTACCTAGTGCAGCCTAATTAAGACTTCATTTGAAATTAATTAATCTCCTTTCCACGAAATTGATGAAGAATCGCATGCATAACGGCTGTATTAGTACTGCGTGTGTGTATATTCATCTACTAACCCCATAACTGTCATTATTTGACATATTCCTTGCCGATAACTGTCATGTGCATACAAATGTCTTTTTAAAGCGTAGTTGGTTGAGTCGACCTCGTTTGTAGGATGATTGACTGCGAAAGAGTGAGAGATAGAGAGAGCGAGAAATACGTAACGCAAATATGTCAAATAAATTGACAACTGGCTGACAGCTAGGCAAGTGTGCTGATGTGAATTATGTGGCGCATGTATAGGTAAATGGTCAGCCAATGTCACGTTGTTGTCTAATTGTCAGGCATGTAGATATGAAATTAGTAGGAAGTGCATAATAAATAATTCCGAGAAAATTTATTGCACCAAAATTACTAAAGATTTTTATAGCTTCATTTTTGGTTGATGTAATCACACACGAAGAATGACTTTTACCAATAAGTGCTATTTTGGACCAAGCAGGCAATCGAAAAGTAAAATCCTCTCTCGGCGAATAAAAATCACTCTCTACAAGACGTTCATCGTTCCAGTCCTCATATACGTCGTAGAAGATGTCAAAATCAGATTATATGGCACTTGGAGTATTCGAGAGAAAAGTTTCTGGGAAGATTTATAGACATTTGGCGAGGGCGACTGGGATTTACTGATGAGCTGTACGAGCTTTATGCCGATATCGATATTGTTGAGTGAATAAAAGTCTGCGGCTGATTTGGGCAGGTCATTTCGTGAGAATGGATGAAGACGCTGCGGCCCAGAAAGTATTTCTAGTGAAGCCCACTAAAGGCAGACGAAAAGGGAGACCCTCCTGTGCATTGGGAAGACCATGTGAAGACTGGATCGTCCTCCCTTGAACATTTCATGAACAACATTTTGAAAATCCAGAATTTCCTGTTAATTTGCGATATCTATACAAAGGGATCTCAATGCAGTGTTTTTGATAAATCTATAATTCACGGATATTACCTGGGCTATGGTCGATGTTTATTCTTGCTATGTCATTCATCAGTAAAACAGTAAAATTAATATCGCAATTTCTCACTTAATTAACCAAAAAATGAAAACGTTTTAAGTGTGAGTATGAAAGTTTGTATAGACAAACATAGCTACATACATATAGATATATTATTTTCATAGCAACAACTTTACATCAAACCATGAAATGACAACAAAATTGTATTGTCTTCAATAAATAAGTTATTTCGTTTTTTTTTTGCTACGTAAGTAAGAGTTTTGCATGCAAAGGCCCCTCTTTAACCAAATATCTATGCCAACAATTTAACCACGAAAATTTGCATAGCTTAAGTAAATATTCATTTAGTTTTACTTACTTATTAGGGACAGTAAACTAGATACTAAAAAAAATCCCGAAAAAGGAGAGTGTAATGGACAAGTAGCGTGGCTTTCGGTATTTAAAAAGGGCTGTAAACCCCAATATTCTATAGTACAGTAATGCAATAAACATTGTAACCTTCGAAAGCTCAATACACTATGTAAATATCGGACTGAGAATGAATTTACAAGCAACTGCAATTTTCCAGCGTCCATATACTCGTCCATGGAAATAGTCCCAGAAAGGGTATAAAAAGCGATAAGAAATATTTGTTACTATAGTTCAGAGCTCGGAAATTAAAGAGATTGTGTGCGTTATGAGAAAGTTTGTGTGGGAGAGCGCAGAGCGATTTTTTCATTGGTTATAATGTGTGCTGTTATTCATTTACTCACATGAGCCGGGGTCTGTTATAGCTAAAAGACCTTTCTCTCTCTCTCAGAAATTCTTTTCGAGAACGGGTGGGTTTTAAATTTATAACGACGGTAAAATACATTGTTTAACGAAGGCTCCGTTTCGCAGAAGAATGATCTCGTTCTTGAATCGAGTATTAGCCATTTCCACAATCATTATCGAATGTGCGATTTTAAAAGAATATTCCTTTTCGATATGTTATTTACAAGCATGGGCACCACCACAAGCGAACAAGCAGAGAACGTGAGAATGTAGTAGTGTGCTTAAAATTGCACAGTGAGGCAAAATTCAAAAATTTTTCGTAACTTCGTGTGTTGATGAAAATTTAATTATATCAGATTTTATAGCATGAAAATAGAGGTTATATTAAAAATAGGTATGTTTGTAGATACAAATTTATAAAAAATAAATGTTGATTTATTTCGATTCACATTCGAATTAATTGCAATTTCAATATAAAAGCATAAAAAATTAACCAGTGTTTGAAAAACTGCCAGCAAAACAGCAACAGTCTCAAAAAATATGCTGCTCATGTTCTGCGAAAGTTGTCATTATTTTTTCAGAACTTTTGAATTTTAATTTCCTTTGAATATATCTAAATTCGAAGCACAGGGCATTCGAATACTTTTTTTTTGTACCCTGCGCTTTTGCTTTGCTGTTTAATTTCAAACAGTTCAGTCGAAAGCAAAGCACAGATAAACAGAGTTTTAGTTTTCAGAACGGCTTTTTGGAATTTGTTTTTTTTTACATTACAATTTCGATTGTGTTCCCATAAAAAAAACAAAAACACAAAAACTCGAAATTATGTTTGCCTTATGCTATGCTGTAAAAATTTCCACAGTACAGCAACAGGTTGACTGTAAATTGAAGGCTGCATAGTTACAGTACAGTACAATTTTTTATTTTTTTTTTTACTTTCTTTTTTAATTTTGAAATGGAAATGAAATTCAAAGTAAATGAAAAAAAAGTTGAAAGTAATTTCAAACCCTGAAATTAACCCATTTTCAATTCAAAAGAGTTAAAAATGGCATAAAAAATAATACTTCATTTGATTTCAAATGGCTCTATTTAACACTATTGAGAATATTTAAAATAAAAAAATAATCAATTTCCCAACCAATCTTAAACATTTTAAAAAAATTTCATACATCAGTCGCCCACTGTTGTTACGGACAAAAAAAAAGCATCAACCTGCTTCCATTACTGTTGAAGGCGAACTGAATCGTTTCCTCGCTGAAATAATTATGCTCTGCATTTGTGTACGTATACATTTTTTTACGCTCGCAGCACAAAGAGCTCTCTTTGCCCATGTCCGGTTATTTAAGATTAATGTTTATTGGCTATAGTAACATTTGTGCATGTGTATGAACATATCAGAGATCTGGAATAATTATTATTTCATTTTCAAATTATAAAAAAGTCTCACAAATTTCCTTCTGATTGATAAAAGTCTTTTGTTTTTTTTCTGATGAAAATTATAATAATCTTCTATAATTATTATTCAGAAACTTATATTTTAAAAATCTTTCCATAATAGTTATTTCAAATATATTTTTTTTACGTCTTCAAAGAAACTTTATATTGAGACAAATTTGAAAAAAGTCTTTGCGTAATTATTAACAGTAACAAATTGTTTTTTATATCTTCGAAGACTTTTTCATTGAGACAAAGTTCAAAAAAGTCTCAGAAAATTTTCAATAACTTTCATATATGTAGGTATAAAATAAGAATAACTTTCATATAAGTACTTCAAAATTCAAGCAAATTTCCAATTTGAAATTGTATGAAAGATTTTTATTGAAGATATAAAAAATAAATTTGTTACTCAAAATAATTACTTAAAGATATTTTTGAAATTCGTGTCAATGAAAAAGTCTTTGAAGACTCAAAAAAAAAATTTGTTACGGATAATAATTACTCAAAGGCTTTTTTCAAATTTGTCTCAATATATGTAAAAGTCTTTGAAGATATAAAACAAAATTTCTCATTTATAATAATTACAAAAAGACTTAAAAAAAATATCTCAGAAATAACTTTTATGGAAAGACTTTTAAAATATGTTTCTTTCAATAATAATTATTTTTTTTTATTTTTTCTCTTATAATAATTACAACTCTGGAACATATTTTTTTGAAGCACAATAGCTTAAGCAGCTTAATAATAAGTTAGTTTTCTTGAAAAACAGCAATTTTACCGCAATTGATCTAGGTATTAATTTCTTTAGGGTTGAGTAATAAAATGAAGTTGGTTATTGACACTTAAATAACCAGATGATTTTTGTTGATGGTGGGGAAAAAAGGAATTTGTGGTTATTTAAGTGCTTAGCTAGCAGTTCTTGCTTGGCCCATCTCCAAAATATTTAAGGAATTTACTAAACTTGAGACGTTTGTCACAACATACATATGTAATTATAACTATTGAAGTATCGCCTTGTAGTAAGTGAGTTTAAACATTATTTCAGTATGAGTTAGCGATTCCAAAATTATAGAAACATAGGAATTTATTAAGATTATTTTATTTAGAATTAGTTAGAGAAATGGCAAACATTGAAACTCTATATTGCAAATATTAGAACAAGAACCCTTACAGTCGAACTGTGTGGAATATTAGTCATTACGTTTCAGAACTTTGGTCCTTTTCAGTGCAAGGAAATAGAGTAAAACATTCCTCAAAAATTCGTTCATAAAAATTATGATACTTACGCTCATAAGTACGCTTCGTATTCAAATATCTACGCTGCAAAGCCAACAGAAGTTCAAAAAACTACTAAAAATGCAATCAAACATTTGCAAGACAATTCAAATGAAATGAAACAAATTTTCGTACTCAACTAATCCAGCACGCAAAAAGAAGGGAAGGAAAATGTTTGGGGTGACTTTATTGTTATGAATGAAATTGTATAACATAACAATAATTCACATAAACCAACATAATCAGCAGGCAAAAGGGAGACAAAGGACAAAATAAGATCAGGAACATGAACACGAACGCAACGAAAACGGCACGTGTGGTGGAGTTTCTTTAAAGTTGGTGGTTTAGAAAAAAAAAGATGTATTTTAAAAAGAAGATATGTATTTTAAAAGTGCTTGAGAGATATACATAACTACTTGCGAATGAGCATTTGCTTAAAAGTAAAAAGATGTGTGCTTCAGCATGTCTGTGCTTTTAGTTAAAAAGTACGACATTTATTAGTTGGCTTTGTTGTTTTTGTTGCTTTTATGCAATTTTCATTTTATTTAAATTTATTTGGGGATTACCTTCGTGATTTATGCGCTACTCATCATGACATGCAGATTTAGATTTCGTTTTTTCTATGGTGAGGTACACATATTGAGCTTAGCGGCATTTGAGAGATTGCAGAGATGAAGTAATAAGGAGAATTATCCCAATTTAAGGGTGGTAAATGAATCAGTGGAAAAGTTGGAAGTTAAGGAAGAATGAAATATTGACCAAGGAATGCAATGCATTTAAGAGGAAAAGGAAAACTCAAAAATATATACGATGATGGGGTACTTAGTTAAAGTGAATAAAAGAAATAGTAGGATTAAATAAAACTCTAACCAAGACGATCACAATACGAAAGAGAAAAAGAAAGAGACGGAAGGAAGGAAAAATGATAAATGCTTATTAAAGAGAAGGAGAGAGGTAATAGAAGAATAAGTAGAGCAAGATGGAAAAGAAAAGCAAGATAAGTACATAAATGACAAACGAAATTGAGACAAAGAAGAAGGAGGAAGAAGAAGGCTCGGAATAAAAAAGGAAAAAAAAAAAGAAATAATGAGGAAAATTATGAAGAGGAAAAGAAAGAAAAGAGTAAAATCAACAACAAAAATACCTAACAACATCAGCAACAACATCGCCATTATCGTTACATCTTCTCTTCTTCTTCTTCTTCTTCTCCTTCTTCTTCTTCTTCTTCTTCTTCTTCTTCTTCTTCTGCTTCTTCTTCTTCTTCTTCTTCTTCTTCTTCATAATTGGCGTGTAACCGACTAGACGATTTTGGCCAAGTCCGATAAAGCGCGCCTGTCGTGTCTGTTTCGTTCAGCCTGGCGCCAATTAGAACTACCAAGGGAGGACGAATCAGTCTCCACTTGATCTTCCCAACGCAGTGAAGTTCTGCCTTTAGCCGATTTCGTTAGAAATATTTTCTGAGCCGGAGCACCCTCATCCACTATCAAGACATGATCTGCCCAACGCAGCCACTAGATTTTTATTCGCTGAACAATGTCGATGTCTGCGTAAAGCTCGCATAGCTCATCACTAAATCGGCGTCTATATTCGCCCTCGTTAACGCGCAATTTTTCTCTCGAATACTCCAATGCCATCTCATCAGATTTTGACGTCGTTCATGCTTCAGCGCCGGACACGAGGACTACAACGATGAGCGTGCTGTAGAGCGTGATTTTTGTTCGTCCAGAGAGGACCCTACTTTTCAATTGCCTACTTAGTCCAAAGTAGAAATTATTGGCATTATCACCATCAGCATGAAGATAAAGAAAAAGTAACAATAAATCTAATCTTAATATTTCTAACCAATTCAATATCACATAAAGTATTTTCGTTTCTTAGAACTAATACCAACGCTTTTTGTCAGAGCTTTCAGCCCTTCAGCATAAATTCATTTAACTGTAAACATTTCTTTCATTTCATAGAAATGCTACACATTCATTTTATTCACAGAAAGGGACAAATATCCAAGTGCCAACATCCGGTCGACAAGCGCAAATGAAATGCTGAAGCCAATTTTCTACAGCAAGACAATTCTACGGAAAGTGAATAATATGCCATATACATATGTAAATGTGCTCGTACTTACCCTGCAGGGAAAATCTCTAGTTCCGAACTAGGTCGCTTCTAGTGCATTTTTCGACACTACTTGTGCGAGCTAAATCTCTTTTGCATGTTATCAACTGGCGAATTTAATACGACGATGTCCTAGGCGGTGTCAATTGTCCCTCTCTGCACTACATTTTCGATAGTTCCGAACTAGTACTAAATTCTACAGTTTACACTAGTTCATTTATTGGCACAATTTCGATAGTTCTGAACTAACTACGAGTACCTACAAATTCTACAGTTTTACATCTGCAGCTTAAGTGCAGCCTTTGATACACTTCATGCAAGTAGCGCGATGGCCGACTGGCTAACGCATGTGCCTTTCAATCTGAGGGGCGTGGGTTCGAATCCTGTCGGTGTCAAGTTGGATGATATTTTTTTTTTTAATTTTTTTTTTTAAACTAATATTTTTTTATTTATTTATTTATTAAAAATTTACAATAATATTTAAAAAGTAATAAAACAAAAAAAAAATTAAAAATAAGTAATCATAGAACAGAATACTGGAAGAAGTGGCGGAAAAGATTCATGCTGGTAAAACTAAAAGAAAGACAAGTAAGGGCAATCATTTTGTGAGGCTGTTTGAACTGTATAGGCATAGGCAAATGACTTTAAGGTAGATTCTAAGAGATGGATAATTTGTATTAAATATCTGTTAGAGAACTGAGGTTTGAAAGAAATTGAAATAGGTACATATATACATATGTACATATCTTCCATATCGTCTTTCAATCGCTGAAGGATTTGTAAGTACGACTTGGTCGGAAAGGCAACCTCTTTATATTAAGTCCAATATGTATGTTTATGAAATACAGCTTTTAAAGGATTCCTTAAAGCAAAAAAGAAGGTAAGTAGTAGTGTCTTAAGCTCTGCGGTTTCTTCCATATACAAGGCCAAGTTAGAGCTCTAAAGTTTATTCAAGATGTCATCACACCCTCCCCTCCCCCTACTATCAGCTTCTTATGCAATTTGCAAGCTCTAGTCGAAACTCTTATGCCAGATATTCTAGTGTATGTATGTATGTATGTATGTATGTATGTATGTAGAAAAGCTTCATACATATGTGAACTGAACATCTTCATTTTCCAATGTGTCTTAGCGCAAACACACGCTTGAATAAAGTTTTGCCTTTAAAATATATATTTTACATATATGCCGTAACACGTAGCGTAACATATATATGTACGTACATACTCGTATGTAGTTTGTGAACTTTTGCAAAGCAATATAACTGTAATTTTGTTGCACAACAATGACAACAACAACAACACTACACTTTCATTAAGCGGCAACATTCCAATACATTGTTGTTGTTGTTGCAAAATGTATTGAAAATTAAATGGCAAATGATGTGACAGTTGCAGAGCTAGTTGTTGAGTTAGTTTTAGAAATGCTTTCAGTGATAGAGCAGAGAAGAGATAGTAGCAGGGGAGATAAAGAGTGATAAAGAGAGTTCGAGAAAGATAGTTAGAGTTAGAGAGAGATAGAGAGATTTGAAATCACTTCGAGAAGATAGTGTATGAAAATTATTAAGAAGAAAATTGTTATGGTCGCATATGCATATATGTATTTAAATTAAATACATATGTGCATTAGGGTGGGCTGAATTTTTTTTTTATGGAAACAGAGACCCAAGAAATTTAGTAGTGTTGAATAAAATGCTTCTAGCCTAGGAACATATTACACTCTAATCATACACTGATTAAGTTCGATAAGGATATGAAGTGGGTTTTGTCGAAGACTGAGGTAGCGCGCAGTCTACCCAAGGTCAAGTACGGGTCCCGCAAACCCCCACTGAATTAAAACACGATATTTATGTGTTAAGGATGAACACACACACATACATGGCCTGGGGTGTTGAGAGGACAGCAGCTTTGCATAACGAAAGAGTGAGAAGATTGAGAGAGCGAGAGAGATGGAGAGGTTTATGAGCGTGGACGGGGTCGCTAGTGGCGGCTGGTAACGGCTGGTAGCGGCAGGTATCGGAGATTCTCGGAGTAGGTTGGACGGTAATGGCTACAGGGATCTCAGAGCGGGTGAGAGCGGCCAGCGGTAATAGTAGCAGAGGGCGACTAGTGTGGATGAGAGAGGAGAAGTGCCAGTGTTCGGAAAAAATTAATAACAAAATTGTAATTTATAGAAATTGCTCTCAATACTTCTGGAGAAATATCCAATTAGAGGACCACCAGAAAAATTAATTTAATTACAATACCTCGACAGATATGGGAACTGATCGCAGGGCTTCTAGGGAAACAACGAACTTGATGAGTCAAGAGAATTAGTTCCTAAGAGAAATAGTTCCTTTAAAAAGTTGTTTTCACACATTACTCTGTATGATATACATAGTTAGAACTATGTTGAAGCGAAGAAGGATTGGTAAGATGTTTAAAACATGCATCGTTAGCATTTACGTGAGTCCTAAGCATTATCGTATAAATATCCTTAGGAAAGAAAGTTCACTCGTTTAGGTCAGATCAATTCCGTAGCGGATTACAAAATTCTTACTAGGCTATTCTGGCAACTGTCTTTCGAAAGACAACTACTTTTTGAAGGGCCAGAAAGACACAGTAAACAGCTATGAGCTTTTATTTGAACCACCCTAGTATACATTCCATTTGCAATTTCATTTATGAATATGCAAATTTGTTTAATAACTTCGCGCATTCGATTCGAGATTCTGCTTCCCCCACAAGCTGGTGTTGCTAATTTGTGATGTAGATGAAAATGAATATTATTGCTTTGGCATACAATGTACCGAGTGCTCTGTATGTAGCGCGCCGCAAACTATGGTTCATTATTTAAGTAAAGATATGTTGCGCTTTTATACTAACTTTTCAGCAATTTGTTTTAACTAAATTGCGGCATAACCAAGACAACAACAAAGTAAATAAATAAGTAGTTGGAGCATTAATAGACGTGTAAGTATGTGTTGAAAATTTTGAGCAATTGGAGCTGGAACTGAAAGAAGGGAATATACAATTTGTTGCATATTTTAAGGCGTTATATTTGTTTTTTCTTTTTTGGCGCCTGTTTTCTTCTACGTTCTATGTATGCAAGTTTCGTCTAAGCATACCCCGAGTGAAATTTTCTGACAAATAATTTTCTAGAACATTTTAAGACTCTAGCGATCTCCTAAATGCTCGTTTTTGTGACTTGCCGAAATAGTGTTCGAAACTCCACTTTTCAATGTATTAAAATATATAAATAAATAAAAAAAAAGCGAAAAATTTTGCTTTCCTCACTCGAACGTTTTCACTAGGTCCGTTGCGAAATTTTAAACCTCTAGAACATCTTAACCCTTCGCTGAAATTTCACAGTCTCAAAAATAAACTAATCTAATGAATCTAAAATTACTGTTCCTTACTTTGAAACATGACACATGCCAAAATAACCGTTACACATTTTTAATAAATAAATAAACATCAAACATCACGAAAAGGGTACAAAAAACTGCTGCCAAGCGGGCAAATTTGAAATGTTGCCAAGATAGAGGACATAAAATATTTAAATTAAGTTGTTGTTGCAAATTGGAAAACAACTTGGCTTAATTGAGAAATCAGCTACATATTTGTATATACAGGCATACATATATATGTACATATCTACATACATAAGTACGTACATATTTCCATGCATGATGTGAACTTGATGAAAATTCGGGGAAAGCGTGCTTCTGAGAAGCGCCCAAAAACACTCAAACTTGAAAACTTTTGGACAACTTTTGCATGTGCTTAAGCAAATTCATGTCAAAGAATTCGTCAGCGTGTTGTTGTTGTTGTTGTTGTTGTTGTTGTTGTTGTTGTTGTTGGTGAAGTGCTCGTCGTAAATACTTTTGCATAAACAAATGTATGTAAATAAATGCGGAAAATGAAAACTCCTGCGAGGGAATGCTATCCTAAGAAGGACCTCAGCACTTTCTTGCGAACTCTGCTAAGAAAAAAAAAAATTTGAAAATGAAGTGGAATAAGTTTTTGTAAGTTGGTGTGTGCAGCTAAAAATGGCCGTGTTGTGTGGGGAAAACGAGTGAAATGCCAAATTTGATGTATGATGATGATAACGGTGTTAGTGGTGATGATGATGATGGTGATGGCGACGGAGAGCACATAAGTGTTGTTGTAGTGTTAGTTTGTAGTGTTGCTCAAGGCAGGGCATTTCATGTTGTTGTAGCAATTTGTATTGTTGTTGTTGCTTTTGCTGTTGCTTTTTCTTGTGTTTAGCGCTGACGTTGAAATTTATTCGCGTACCGAATAATGGAAAGTGTTGAATAATAATGACTGAAATGTTGTGATGTTTCGCAGCTAAGCTTTTTGCTAGTTCTGGATATGTTGTTATTTTGTGGTGAGCACTTGTGTGGTATTTGGATAATATACATACGTACATACATACATGTATGTAAATACCCTGTAAAAAAATGTGCGATCAATCCCGAAAGAGATTTGTCCTCGATTGATCTCTTTCGAGAACAATCGGTCCACAATTAGTCCCCAATTGTTCCCGTACGGGTATAAATGTAGACTAATTGTAGACCAATTGTTCCCTAACGGGTATAAATGTAGATTAATCGCTTTCATTCCGAACGGGTATAAATGTAGATTAATCGCTTTCATTCCGAACGGGTGCAAATCTAGATTCTTTAAATGTAGACATTTTACAAAAATATGCAATGTATTTAAAAAATTGTAGAACAACCGGTAAAACGAATTGAACACCCTTTTTATACTCAGCTGTACTAGTACACAGGGTATTATAGTTTTAATCACATAACGGTGGATTGTAACAGAATGAAATAATCGAGATAGATATAGACTTATATATATCAAAATGATCAGGGTGAAAAGAGAAATCGATTGAGCCATGTCCGTCCGTCTGTCCGTCTGTCCGTCCGTCCGTCTGTAAACACTCTAACTCGCGCAAAAATTGAGATATTTTGATGAAATTTGAAATGCAAGTTGGTATCGACACTGGGACGGTTGGTATTGAAAATGGGCGAAATCGGACCATGACCACGCCCACTTTTCCTATATAGAAAAAATCGGAAATCTGGTATCTCAGCCACTAATATAGCTAGAGTGATGAAATTTTACCCACGTGTTGAGCTCAGGCCCCTAAGAAGAAATTTGATGGAATTTTGGAAAATGGGCGGTGCCACGCCCACTTATTAAGGAGCAAACATTGAAAGCTTTATAAGTCATAACTCAAAAACTGTTGAAGATATATCGATGAAATTTGGTATGCGTGATTTACTTACTTAAACAAATGTTTTGACGGAAAATTGCCAAAATCGGTTGACGGCCACGCCCACTTTTATATATGGGAACTATAAAGGGGCCTAATAAAAACATTTTAAGCGATATCTCTGTCAAATATAAAGATCTATCACTGAAATTTTGTGGCATGAGTCCAGCTATGTACATAAAACAAAAAGCACAAAAATTTAGGAAAATGGGCGGTGCCACGCCCACTTATTAAGGGGCAAATATTGAAAGTTTTATGAGTCATAACTCAGAAACCATTGAAGATATATCAATGAAATTTAGTACGCGTGATATATGTACTTAGGCAAATGTTTGGACGAAAAATTTCCAAAATCGGTTGACGACCACGCCCACTTTTATATATGGGTCTTATAAAGTGACCTAATAAAAACATTTTAAGCGATATCTCTGTCAAATATAAAGATATATCATTAAAATTTTATGGCAGGAGTCTAACTACGAACATAAGACAAAAACCGTAAAAATTTTGGAAAATGGGCGTGGCACCGCCTCTTTTTAGAAGCTGGAATATACGAGATTTCTGAGCCCATAACTCGACAAATAATTGATATATAATGACGAAACTTGGTGTGTACACTTTTATTACTTGTGGTAATACATGTTAAAAATTTTAGCGAAATCGGTTGACGACCACGCCCACTTTTAAATATGGGTATTATAAAGTGGCCTAATAAAAACATTTTAAGCGATATCTCTGTCAAATATAAAGATATATCATTGAAATTTTATAGCAGGAGTCCAACTGCGGACATAAAACGAAAACCACAAAAATTTTGGAAAATGGGCGTGGCACCGCCTCTTTTTAGAAACAGGAATATACGAGATTTCTTAGCCTATAACTCGACAAATAATTGAGATATTATGACGAAACTTGGTTTATACACTTTTATATCTTGTGTTAATAGACACGAAAAAATTTATTGAAATCGGTTTATGACCACGCCTACTTTTTAACAAAGATATTTCTGGAACACCCTTTGGGAATTTGTAACGTGACATCTTTGTAACTAGAAGTCATAAAGGAATGAAATTTTGCACAAAGAATAATATTCATATGCTTAGTTGGATGACTGATAAAAATGTTGAAAATGGACGTGGCTACGCCCACTTTATGCAGCACTTGCTTTATAGAAAGTACCTACACCGTGTTTCCATCAAACGCAAACAAACAATGAAAGCATACAGCTGAGTATCTAATGTTCGATTCCACTCGAACTTAGGCTTCCTTACTTGTTTAATAACAATTTTAACAAAATGTTGCCTAAAATATCCTATGAAAAAATCTTTTACATTACGCTCATATAATGCATACTCAAAACTTACAATTTTTTAAATTTATTTATTGAGATTTTTTTACAAAAGTAAAACATTATATAATCTTTATTTAAATATGCATGAACATTTACAATTTTTTAAGGAAAAATCTACATTTGTACCCGTTGGGGATGAAAGCGATTAATCTACATTCGTACCCGTTCGGGATGAAAGCGATTGATCTACATTTGTACCCGTTCGGTATGTTAGTGATTAATCTACATTGGTACCCGTTCGGGTATACAAGTTGAACAATTAGTCTCTTCATAGGACATGCTCGAACAAATGCGATCAATTCAATCCATATAAAGGGATGTAAAATTGTATTAGTCGCATGCTCCCTTGCGATTGATCCCGGACACGTCCCGGATTAATCGCATTTTTTGCAGGGTAAGTACAAATTTATATGCACAAAATTGTAGCTGATGAAGCTGTTAAATAATTTGAATTCATGTCCAACTTTTTGGAAATATTAAACAAACGGAGAAAATGGGTCAAAATGGGCGGGTTTTGTTGCAATGAAAATGTAGCGTTTTTTGGTATTCTAAGACCGAAATAAGGTTGGAGAAATGCATCGAAAAGATGTAGAGATAACTTCGTAGGCCTTTAACAGACTCCATGGTTGCTTTGAAATTATCTGCACCTGTGGAGTCACACTGAGAAAAATATTAACCAAAAATTGGTTAATAGTATTCATTTCATATTTGAAATGGAATTAAAAATAGGTTTGTTTAAACTTTATTTTTTTTTTATTTTATGAAATATTTCGTTTTAGAGGCAAAACAATAAGAAACAAAAATGGAATAAATGTGAGCTTTTTTAAATATTGCCGTTAATTTTTCCAAAAATTTATTTTTAATACAAAGAAATCAGCAATGTAACAATTATTTCATTTTTGAGCTTTATTATTTTATTTTAATACTTTTTATTTTTTATTAATATTTTTACTATTTTTTTTTATGATAACTTCTTTTCTGCAAAAGCTTGGTATTTTCTGAAACATAGAGTTACAGGATTTCAAAATTTAAATTTTTTTTCTATTTAATGTTAATAAATCTAATCTAATCTAATCTAATCTAATCTAATCTAATCTAATCTAATCTAATCTAATCTAATCTAATCTAATCTAATCTAATCTAATCTAATCTAATCTAATCTAATCTAATCTAATCTAATCTAATCTAATCTAATCTAATCTAATCTAATCTAATCTAATCTAATCTAATCTAATCTAATCTAATCTAATCTAATCTAATCTAATCTAATCTAATCTAATCTAATCTAATCTAATCTAATCTAATCTAATCTAATCTAATCTAATCTAATCTAATCTAATCTAATCTAATCTAATCTAATCTAATCTAATCTAATCTAATCTAATCTAATCTAATCTAATCTAATCTAATCTAATCTAATCAAATCTAATCTAATCTAATCTAATCTTATCTAATCTAATCTAATCTAATCTAATCATATCTAATCTTACTCTTATAAAACGATCTAATTTTTCTTCCAATTAATACTTAATAAATTAAAGTGCGCCTTGTGCTTTCATTTACAGCACTTAATAAGTATGCCATTTACTTAGTAATATTAAAATTGATAGTCACACAAAGTGTAGTCACATACTCATTCTTACATAAAGACATTGACAATCCGTTACCAAAAGTAAACTTTGCAATTACAAACTGTCCAAAGCAAAATTCGAAGCATTCAAAAGCCAACTGCAGCAGCTGCCACTGCCACTACCACTTCCACAGCCATTTCTGCTGCTGCTGCTGCTTTTCCTTTAACAACTCAATTATAATTAAATCCAAAATGTGGCAAATGTTTAACATGCCATAAATGAGCTTAAATACAAAATGATAAACATACATTCAAATATTTAGGTATGTTTGTACTTAAGCAGCCGCAGCACTACTTACGAAGCGCACAGTAAATTTGTTATTGCCACTGGAGTGAGCAGGCCAGATTTTCTGACATCCTCAATGAGAAGTGGTAGGTGGAAGTAGTTGTTGTTGCATGTAGAAGGTACCTGGCAATGAGTATGAGCACCAAAATAGAGGAATTTAGCATAATTTAGGTCAAATGTGTGCAACTTAAGTTGCTGCATTGTGAACACATATTTGCTTATTTACATATTTACGCTTTGTTTATATTGTTGACATTATTGTAATAATATTTTGTAAGATTTTAAATTAAATGTTAGTGCAACAAAAGTTCAATGACAATTTAATTAAAATTTATGATTGCATATAGGTGACACAGGGACAGGTGGTTGCATTGAGTCGCAGAGAATTGATGGAAAGAAGCATTCGCATGAAAATCATAATAAGTATTAAGAACATTAATTACGAGATAACAGTATGGCCAGCAGTGTAGTCAGTTTTGAGTACGATATCGGTTGGAGGACTCAGGTTCTAATGAAAGCGAGGATTATAATACTATAAACCATATAATTTGTGGCATACTTCAAGGCGCTACGCCTTTTCTTAACACGTTGACTGCCAAGGCCATTTTCAGAAAACTGGCCAAAAATGACATTTTGATTTTTTCACATTATATTACTAAAAACTCTATTTCTAGATCATTGGTATCATCAAAAATCAAAAATGATGTTTTTTAAAAGAGAAAAAGGACCTACGAGTTATCTCCCATTTTTCCATAAATTTTTTTTTAATAAAAAAAAAGCTCACGGAAGCCAAACCCAAATTTTTTTTCTTTTCCCAGAAGCCATTTATCGATACTAATAGCATTGACAGACGGCAGCGATAATCGGGAATATCTAGCTAATTCGGACTTAACTTGAGAATTAGCTGGAGGTAATCCTGAATATCGCTTGAGATAGTCCTCAAAATTTTAGCGGATTAGAGCATTTTGTAATGACATCCCTGGTGAAAAATATCTATTGTGAATGAAAGGAAAGGAAAAGAAGAACCCAAGGCAGATCTAGGAAGGTAGGCGCATAAGTGAATTCAGAAATTTTGAATTTAATTTGTTAGTGTAATTGGTAGAGTGTAATGTCAAAATGATATTTCGCCTTGGTTGAAATCTGAACTCGTTTGGGACTCGCCCATTCCTATTGACCATGATGTGATTTCGTTTTGATTTTGACATTACCCTACCTTTGGAAGTAAAACAAGAAGTTTTTGAATTCGCCGCTGCGCCTACCTTCCTTCAGCTGTTTTGTTAATCCGCAATACTTGCCGTCTGTCAGGGTAAAATTTTAATCGAATTAAGTGTTGCGGTAATCGGGATTAGCGCTGCCGTCTGTCAATGCTATAACACTATTATAATACGGTTTTACTGGCGCTACACAAAAAGTGGTAGTTTTAGTTAGTACGAGATACCTCGTAGTTGTCTTCCTGGAAGGGAAATCATACTACCAGTTATCTCATATATATATCTATATATGTATATATATCTATATATGTATGTACATATGTATGTATATGCAATCATATAAATATTTGTAAATGTGCTGCATTCAACACTGTGTGACTTTCAGCTGCAGAAGCATGCACAAAATTTGTATTTACACGCTTAGAAAAGGCGCTACAACCAATAACAACTCCCTCTTTCCATGCTCTAACAACATGACTTTACATGCTTTTGTTGTTGATTTTATTGTTTTCATGGTGCTTTCAACAGCCTGCATTGGTCTTCTTCGCAAGCCAAGCCAAGCCCAGGCAAGACAGCAAGACACTTATTGCCAGCAGGTGGCAGGTGATAGGCGGCTGGAGGCAGGCGACAGGCGACAGCGTCTTGTAAGACAACTAACATTGACAACAGGCCAAGGCTTGCTATTTTGAGCATAATGTGTGTATAATGTATGCAATGTTTGTATGCTTTTATAAGGATAAGTCAATCACTATTTTCCTTTCAGCCTCGCTTGCAATGTTCGGACAGTTGTTGCACATTTTAACACCATCTTCTGTTTTGTTGCATGCAACCGCAAGCCGAGAGCGCTGCTTTGTTGTGTTGCTGGTGTTGTTAACTAAGAAAGGAGAATGGTGATTTTTGGGCGAATTTGTTGATTTGTGTGGTAGGACAATTTTTGTTAATAAAGGATTGTTGTTGCTCCTCTTGCACTTACTATCCTATTACTTATCCTAACATTCTTCTTGCATTTGTTTTTTGAATGTTTGCTTCTTCCAATGCTAATTTGCATTTGTGTTGAGTGTTGCGCTGACAACGACGACACTGATTGAAATTCTTAACCCAATGCAATTTTCGAATTTATTCTTAACTAAGCAAATGTGTGAATAATGGTGACCAAGGAATTATAGGGAAGGGGGAAAACAGCTATGTAGATGTTGCGCCCAAATCACATAGTTTACTTATGCACATATTTTCGCCGAGGTGTTAAATACAATCAATGTCACTGCTTTGAAAACTTTTGCGCCAATGTTTTGTTACAATGCACGCATTTACAATATGTATAAAATTTTGAAGATGCTTAAAGTCAAGTGTTGCCATCACCAGATGACGTTAAGCTAAGAATAGGAGCAGACAATACTATACAAGGATAGATTCCGTAGAATATTTTAGTATAATAACTACCTTCAATATGTAAGTGTACATTTGACTCCTTTTTGGGTAATACGCACAAATAAATATTTAGATGGTCGTTAGTGAGTTAAAATATTCTAGAAATTTGTTCTACATAAAATTTCATTAGCGGTTTTTTCACATTAAATTTTCATACCAAGAACGTAAAAAGCTAGATGGAAATACAAAGCAAATAAGACGCCTTGAAATATGCAACAAATTTTATATTTAATTTCTTTCATTATACACTAAAAAAATATCAACCAAAAATTGGTTAATAGCTAGTACTATTAGCACATTTGAAATGGAATCAACCGGAGTATTGTTTAAAATTAGATTTTTGATTTTAAGCAAGAAAAATATATTTAGGTGGCAAATGCAGAACTATTTAGTTTTACTATGTAGTCATAAAAGTAGGAAAACAAGTAAGGAAGCCTAAGTTCGAGTGGAATCGAACATTAGATACTCAGCTCTATGCTTTCATTGTTTGTTTGCGTCTGATAGAATCACGGTGTATTTTATATAAAGCCAGTGCTGCATAAAGTGGGCGTAGCCACGCCCATTTTCAACATTTGGTGGTCATAACCGATTTCAATAAATTTTTGTGTGTCTATTGACACAAGTTATAAAAGTGTATAAACCAAGTTTCGTCATAATATCTCAATTATTTGTCGAGTTATGGGCTCCGAAATCTCGTAGACTCCTTTGTCTAAAAAGGGGCGGTGCCACGCCCATTTTCCAAAATGTTTCTATTTTTTTGTTTCCGGTCTATTGTAGAACTCATGCCATAATATTTCAATGAATTATCTTTATATTTGACAGAGATATCGCTTAAAATATTTTTATTAGGCCCCTTTGTAGTTACCATATATAAAAGTGGGCGTGGTCGTCAACCGATTTCGCTAAAATTTTGAACGTGTATAACTATAAGTAACGAAAGTGTATACACCAAGTTTCGTCATAATATATCAATTATTTGTCGAGTTATAGGCTAAGAAATCTCGTATATTCCTGCTTCTAAAAGGAGGCGGTGCCACGCCCATTTTCCAAAATTTTTCGGTTTTTTTGTTTTATGTCCATAGTTGGATTCCTGCCAAAAAATTTCAATGATATATCTTTATATTTGACAGAGATATCGCTTAAAATGTTTTTATTAGGTCACTTTATAATACCCATATATAAAAGTGGGCGTGGTCGTCAACCGATTTCGACAATTTTTCGTCCAAACATTTGCCTGATTAAATAAACCACGCGTACCAAATTTCATCGATATATCTGCTACGGTTTCCCTTAATAAGTGGGCGTGGCACCGCCCATTTTTCAAAATCTCACCAAATTTCTTCATAAGGGCCTGAGCTCCACACGTGGGTGAAATTTTAACACTCTAGCTTTAATAGTGACTGAGATACCAAATTTCCGATTTTTTCTATATAGGAAAAGTGGGCGTGGTCATGGTCCGATTTCGCCCATTTTCAATACCAGCCGTTCCTGTCTTGATACCAACTTGCATTCCAAATTTCATCAAAATATTTCAATTTTTGAGCGAGTTATCGTGCGTACAGACGGACAGACGGACGGACATGGCTCAATCGATTTCTCTTTTCACCCTGATCATTTTGATATATATAAGTCCGTATCTATCTCGATTATTTCGTTCTGTTACAATCCACCGTTAGGAAATCAAAGCTATAATACTCTGTGTACTAGTACAGCTGAGTATAAAAAGAGTCATATATGACTTCGATAAGAGTTCGATAATAGTCTTTTTGGAATCTAATAAGAGTCATATAAGAGCAAAAAGAAAAGAAAAATATGAGTCCAAAAGGAATAAATAGGCTTCCATTTCCGGCTGCTATGATAATGAAATTAGGCTCAACCGGACAACCAACACTAGAAGCGAAAAATATTCATATAGTACACTTATATTATGAACATAAACGCTTCGATTAAGTACATATTTCTGCCGCTTTTATGAGTCCGAATGTTTGCTGAAATTTTTGCTATCATCAGAATATTTAGTCACACATTATGATATCACAATGTAAATACCTTGCTATTCCTACTTACCGTTCCTTCCTCAGTGCTTACTCTAGCAACAAATCGCTTGTGACATGGCTGTTATATGTACATATTTACACACATATAATATGTGAAGTCCCTTTTATACCACCAACAATGATGTGTCGAATTCGTGAAATACATGGCATAAAGAGAATCGAATGAACTTTGAAACCAAAATAATATTTATGACTGCGTAGAGAGAATCGAAAATCAACTCCATAAAATTGACGTTCACTGCACAACTCAAGCCAAAGCGGAAGCGACGCGGTTGCACTTGGAGTGTTAGAAAATCAATTTTTCATTTATACAGAAATATAGCAGCAAAGTGTTGAGTTTCCGCTAAAGTTAAAGGATTTAGTTTAACATTTTTGTTATAGTTAATACACACGCTGGCTCCGAAATAACTGCAAATGAGTTTTAAGGCCAAGCTAGTTTTGTTGTTGTCAATATATCTTGGAATAGCACAGAGATAGAAAGAAAAATATTTAATATATTTTTTAAAGCTTAAATCTTTAAGAGTGTATTTGAACCGCTTAAAGGCTAAAGCAACCCCCTTAATCATGCATTTAACATTTCATGATATTTCTCTTTATTCGTTGCTTACTTTTGGGCACTGCACCAAGCGCACGAAATAACCAATCATACGGTAACTTTAGGTACTCTTAGAAGTTGTTAGTGGAGTAGCAAGTGGTTCAGTGAGTTACGTTAAAAACGACCATTTACCTTGTGTCATTAACTGATACAGAAATATAAAAATTCTCTATAAAATAAGCCTAAAAGTATGCACTAAATAAAAAGCAAGTCAGTAATTATTATACCTACATGATTGAACAACTTTTCTTTCAGCTCAGCAACATTTCATATAATTTTAAGTACTACCCATTAGCAATAAAGCAACCAGCTTCAGCTCAATTCTACACCTTTTTCAGTTGAAAGTCAGAAAGTTGCAATTGATATTCAGAATTTCCATTTGAAATTCAGAAAATTACAATTGAAATTCAGAATTTTCATTTGAAATTCAGAAAGTTACAATTGAAATTCAGAAATTCCATTTGAAATTCAGAAAATTGCATTTCAAATTCGGAAAATTACAATTGAAATTCAGAAAATTACATTTTGAAATTCAGAAAATTCCATTTGAAGTTCGGAAAATTACATTTGAAATTCAGAAACCTCCTCACAGTACTCAAGAAGTTTTCTGAATTTCAATTGTAATTTTCTGAAATTCAAATGTAACTTTCTGAATTTCAAATGTAATTTTCTGAATTTCAAATGTAACTTTCCGAATTTCAAATGTAATTTTCTGAATTTCAAATGCAATTTTCTGAATTTCAAATGGAAGTTCTGAATTTCAATTGTAATTTTCTGAAATTCAAATGGAAATTCTGAATTTCAATTGTAATTTTCTGAATATTAATTGGAACTTTCTGAATTTAAAATGAATAAAACAAAGTAAAAAAAATTTTTTAAAAAGCTTTTATTTAATATTAATATAAAAATTTACTAAAAAGGAAAAAAAAAATTTTTTTTATATTTTTGAACAAGATTTATATTAGTCCTTAGTTCATTTGGATCTTAATTTCAATCTAAGCATACATTTAACGTATTTCTTCACAGCATTTCTGTATATGTATCAACATAAATAAAAGCGCGGGTCCTCTTTCCGTAATGCATATCTCACGTAATTGGAATTTAAAGTTTTTATCGCTTCCTTCCATTTCACCAATATTGTTTTATAACATGAATATCTAATAAGTACCCGCGCTTTTATTTATGTTGATACATATACAGAAATGCTGTGAAGAAATACGTTAAATGTATGCTTAGATTGAAATTAAGATCCAAATGAACTAAGGACTAATATAAATCTTGTTCAAAAATATAAAAAAATTTTTTTTTTTCCTTTTTAGTAAATTTTTATATTAATATTAAATAAAAGCTTTTTAAAAAATTTTTTTTACTTTGTTTTATTTTTGCCTTTTTAGTTTTACAATGCATATTACATCTAATATTTGTCAACACTCCCACTATCAATATAGTCCAACAGTTTTTAATATGAAGTGCACTATGTTTAACATTTTGATGGTTTCTGCTCAGCCAGTTTTTTTATTATCCTATTCCTGTGGAGTCTTTTAAGAGGTTTTACTATACTCTTTTGTGAATAGATTACTTCGTACTACGTGTTCAAAATAGGAACAAAATTGATTCATAAATACTAATTTTCTAAATATCTTGACACTAGCGCCACCTAGCGGCGATTTATTTCCACGGATATATTTACTTTCTCATAAGCAATATATATACCGAATATGAACAAATTCGGTCGGTAAATACGAATTTTACAAATAACTTGACACCAGCACCACCTAGCGGCGATTTTTTTCCACAGATGTATTTACTTTCACATAGGCAATATATATACCGAATATGAACAAATTCGGTCGGTAAATACGAATTTTACAAATATCTCGACACCAGCGCCATCTATCGGATTTTTTTTTATTTCACATTGCATTGTCTTCGGGTCCTGAACTATGTTCCAAATTTCAAGTACCTAGCTCAACTAGAAGTATCTTAAATGTTCGTTGCAAAATTCCACGACATACATACACCCATACATACATACATACATACATACAAAAAGTGAAGTTAAATAAAAGCTTGTAAAAAGGTGTAGTGGCAAAAAACTGCTTCAACCTTGTTCACCCATTCCATCTTAGTTTATCTGCCACTTACCCGCCAAAAAAAAATTCTATTTACACTAAGCAAACACGGCGAGCGGCCCCCGCCAACGATCGTTAGCTGAGCAAGAAATTGTTTGTCGCGAATGCCAATGACATTTGATTTGCGCAAACAACGTGATTTTTTTTTTGTTTAACTGCCGCTGCTCCCATCCGCAACAACGTACATACAAACACTTAACAAACAGTCGCATATGCTTGCCATTTGCTTCCTCACAAACAAATAACCGTCTACTCGACCTAAAAGTTGACGTTGCGCTGCCAAAGCCGCCGATTTTGCTGATTCCTCCAATGCCGGCAGTTGTTTTGCCGCATGTCCTTCATTTCACAGTTTGCCTTCTTTAACACCTACTCCTTCCTCAGTTCGCGCGTTTTCCATGTTGTTTTACATGTAATATAAAATACATAAATTTTATATACATACGTAAGCAGATGTTGACATCAAAAGCAGCTGCGCCAAGGATAAGGGATCAAGCTTGTGCGGAGGTAAATAGGTATAACTCGAATGACAAGTTGTTGAAAAATACTGATGCTCTTCTTTCTCTTCTTACTCTTTTACAAATGTTTGCGTTTTTTTTGAGGTGGGTTAGACGTTTGATTTGATACATACGACACCGTTGGGATAAATTCTTCTAAATCAAAAATAAATCAGTAGGTTTAAAAAATTGCAAAATGAAAGCGGAAGGAATTTGAGCGTTTCAATATGGCCATAAAATCATTTATCATTTGTGAAAAAAGTCAACAGGAATGGAATGGTGAGTTGAAAGAAAGCACGTGCATACTAAATACACTTCAGATATTTTTTTGTTATATTTCAATTATTATGGTTTGGTCATTTGATGAAAGCTAATGGATTTCAAGAAAATTTGTTAAACATTGCAAAGAGAATTTTGTGTTCTGTTTGGAGACCCTGGGGTTTTATTAATTTTTTATTTCGAAGCTCACAGACCATGCAAATGATCAGATTAGCTTAGAAGAGCCTCAACTTGAAAACTGACTTATCTTAGATGGAGTCAACAAAAACTTACAGATGGTTGAGTATTGATCTCAGTACCTCGACAGAGAGATGAGAGTTGATTCTACGATCTCGAGAGAGCGATAAGATTTGGCTCCAGCAGCGTTACCACTTTGGTTACTTTTTACCAAAATTGGTTACCATTTTTTCGTTTGGTTACGTGGTTACTTTCGGCCGATTTTGGTTACCATCAAAGTCCATGAATTGAGTGAGTACACCATGGTTACATTCAACTTTTAGGAATGCGCTTTTAATTTTTCCAAACTATACAATATGTTTTTTCCAAATTGTTTTGTTGTATTTTTTTTTTATCAAATTCCAAATAATTTATTGTTGGGGGTAAATGGAAAAAAGTAGCTATTTCACGAAAATCAATAAGGCAAAAGTGGGAAAAATTCAACAGCTTTGACAGAGTATAAGTGGTCGAGCTTGTAAAAGCTTTCGCATATTGCGTCTGAAGATGGAATGTATCACGGGTTCGATCCCCGTGAGGAGCATCCACTTCCGAAAAGGGTGCTAATGATTGAACACGGTTTTTCGTGAAATAGCTATACTCAACCTTCGTCGGAAATAGTTGTTGAAATTTTTCCATTTACCCCCAAAAATAAAAAATTAAATTAAATAATTTTCGTGCTAAGCATTAAAAAGCTTTTAAGTCCAAATACTTTATTTGACAGGAGCCAGCAACCACATTAGAAATAAATATATTCTGGCGAATTTTCGTCGGGCGATTTTCGCCAGCTGTTCATTCTCATGTCCGGCCGTGTTTTAAATGTTGATAGAACGCTACGATCGGACGATATTTCGCTCGACGTTGGATCTGCTTAAGGCATAAAGATGCAAAACAATTGATATATTTTAGTTTTTTAACCGTAATATTGTTTTGCTTTCAAATAAATAGCCCTAACGTTAATGGGACATATAGCTAGCTTAGAGTGCAAATTCTGTAAGTCCTTTAGCCAAACATTGTAGGAGAAAAAAACAAAAAAATAAAAAAAAATTCTGTAAATATTTTGGACTAACAGTATTTTCTTCGCTTTTTGGACTTACACAATTTGCGTATCACTGAATAACAACGAGTAGAAATATAACAAGTTCACAGACTTGTTTAGCGTGGTGCGTATTTAATTTTTCTAGCATTCTACATAAAAATACACTTTTTTTTTTATAAAAGTGGGCTTACACAGTTTGCACTCTAAGCTAGCGATATGCCTATATTATTAATTTTGGTTACCTGTTTCTAGTTTTGGTTACTTTTATTTTGTATTTTGGTAAATTTAAAATTTTTTAAGTGGCAACGCTGGGCTCCAGGATCTTGGGAGAAGCAAGTGTCGATTTCAGAACCTCGAGAAAGAGAGAGAGAGAGAGAGAGATAAAAGAGAGAACGAGAGAGAGAGAGAAATAGGGAGATAATCATAACGCAGAAAATGGCATCTTGACTAACATCAGTTTAGCGCATATATTCTTCCATTAATATAAGACTATGATAACTTAAATATTTTTCGGACCTGTGATTTAAAGTGATTTCAGCACTAGAAACCAAAGAGGGTATATACATTTCAGTTCCTCAAGCAGATAACACTTTTAGAGATTGAGGTGTTCCTTCATTCTAAGACTTTCAAAAACATAAGTGTTGATTACTCGTAAGGTATATTAGATTATGCCAGAGCCTCGAGAGAGTTGATGCCAGAATCTTAAGAAGAGAATGTGACGATTTCAGGACATCAGCAGTTATATGAATTGATCGCAGTTGCTCAAGGGCCTCGAAGGAAAGTGTCTAGAGAAAAAGAAATTCAATTTCAGTATCGCTTGAGCAGACCCCGGCAAAATTATGAAGTAGAGTGCGTGCAAGATCGCAGATCGATTTGCGCCACTTTGTTTAAAATGTGTCTGATGTTTCTCATTTAGTTACATGACTCAAAATGCCGTGGTTTGCTCTGGAGGGATGGAAGTAATAACAAAAGAGCTAAGAATCGCTACCAAGAGGTTGAATGGAGTGAGAATTATTCTCGCCCAAGACCGTGAGGAATGTGCCAGACCCCGTTAGAGGTGTAAAGTCAATCAAACCTTATAAGAAAATAAGGCTAAGACTTATTCATAGATTTTCAACTCTACTAAAAATGTCAAATCATGAACCGAAGACAATTGTAACGAGTTATTTTCATATGAAAAATATTATTTACGTTTGTATAAGGAGTCTTCCAGGGTAAGTTAGAGCTTTAAGATTACGTAAAGCTGTAAAGAGTTGTCTTAATAGAAAAAAAAAAATAGAGCTGCGAAGCTTGTGAGTTCCTACCTTTCATACCGAGACTGATTTGAGCGTAAATTTTTTCTTCAAATTCCTTCTTTATTTGTTTCTACTGGGCCTACTTTGGCAACTGTCCTTGCAGAGAGAACTATCTTTCGAGAAGGGAAAAATTTCTTTCCAAAGACAACTATATTTCGAGAGAGAAAAAATGTCCCTTTTCATTTCGAAAGATATTTAGTTCTCTTTGGAAAGTCAGTTGCCAGAATAGCCTAGTAAGTCTTGCTGTGGCCAGTTTCACAGGAGTGATTTTGAGCCTAAGATACATTTTTAAATCGGTTCTTGTTTTATTACCATGATAACGTAGATAATAACAACAAATTTTGGCACATTACGCGTAACTAAATATAAAAAGTTATAAATACTAAATAATTTATAGAAAATTAAACTTATATATATATATTAAAACCTTAAAAATATATATCGTCCCTTGTCACACTCGATGATTGAGCACCTTTTCTGCACTCGCAAAAAATTTCACCCCATCTTCTAATTCATCTCTATTGCCACTAATTCTGCTCCGCATCGCTTCTTGCTTCCGCCTTCAACGGTATACCCTGATCATTGATCTCCACCGATGGCACCAACGGCGGCTTAAAACCATATTCTATTTGTAAACTTCTACCAAATTGTGGACTACGTTTTAGGCTGTGACCATTGCGCCAGCGCTGAAACTCGTCGTACGGTTCAGCAGACGCGCCGCCAAAAGGACCAGCAGAATAGACATCGGACAAGTGTTCGGTGTTAGACGAGTCCGCAGCCGAAACATCATGCGGTAATGTGTTGTAAATGTAACGTGAGCCCTTCTGCCATTCCGGACCGCTGGGCGGTGGTGGTGGCGGTTTCAAGTCGAAACGCATATCGCCGATTTTGAAGGAATATTGGCTCATATCCGGCGAACTGCTGCTTGGCGGTACCGATTGCTGTGATGACGGCTGCAGATGTTTAGACTGCGGTGGCTTACCACCGCTGGTCAGCGCACTTGATGTGGGCGCTTTGGGACGCGCTTGGGTGTGAGTGTAGGTAGGACTGGAGGATGGAGCTGAGGAGGTGCCACGTATTTTAGGCAGCAATTTCTTTATCATGCGGGCGTAGTAATTTTGCAGCACCTTCGGTGGTATTTGCTGAGTGAAGGGAGGCGAACGTCCAGTGAAATCGCCGCCGGCGCCGCCGCCAAGACCACGTTCCGGCGGCCAAGTGAGCGCATTTGGGTGTGAGGGGAAAGGTTTTGCCGGCAATATTTCTGCATGGTCTTCGTATTCGGCTAGCGGCTGTGGTGATGAGGCGGGATGATGTGCATAGGGCACTGGTACGGCGACGGGAACGCGTATTGGTACGGGCACAACTTTCTCGACTACTTTTTCAATGGGGATCTCCTTTTCTACAATCTTTTCGACGACTTTCTCGACGGGGTAAGGCACGCGTTTTTCGACGACCTTCTCCACCGGGTATGGACGATCGATGTACTGTGGCACGTGTACCGGCACTGGCACTGGTACGTGTGTCTCGATGATTTCCTGTACGGGATAGGGGCGATCGATGTATTGTGGTACGGGATAGGGTATATGGACGGGACGTTCGACAATCTTTTCGGACTGCTGTTGGGCTGTTTGCTTGGCGTGTGAGGGCTGGGAATGTCCCTCGAAGGTGGCTTGGTGTTGTTGGATGGTGTGTTCGTTAGCTTGTTTGGGTTGCTCATATCCGTGCTCATGTGCATGCTCATGGCCATGCTCATGCCCATGTTGATCCACTGACTGTGGGCTATATTGTTCCACGTATTGAACGTAGTGTTGTGGGTGTTGATGATCATGATGATGTGCATCCAAATGTTCCTGCAAAGGCAATGCTTCTGCGAGATGCGTGTACGTTGAAGCTTCCTCTTGTTGCTCCACTTCATCGATATGCTGAACGTTAATGGGATTCGCGGACAGCGATATGTACTCTTTGGGTACAAGGTAATAATCATTAGGATGGACGCCACCTTCCACCACGGAAAGCTGCTGGGAATACTGCAAAGGATAGTGGGTGTGTTGAAGTTCTGTCTGCGATGCTTGTTGTGCATCGGCTGGTTTGGGAGCTTCAGATTTAGCTGGTTGTTGTGATGATTGCTGCGCTGGCTGCTGTAGCGATTGACTTTGCTGTGGCGCTGGTTGATGCTGTTGAGGCATTGGCTGTGGTGGATTTTGCTGTGACGGACGATATTGTTGCTCCAACTTTGCTGGCTGTTGGTATTGCGGCGGTGAGTATTGCGGTAGAGGGTAAATTATTTCATGTTCTTCAACCAATTTGCCGTCCTTCTCAGTAATCAATTTGTTGTGGATATTCACCGACTTCTGCACCTCAACGAAAGTGTAGCCGTTCTCTTGGGGACGCTTCATAATCGCCGGTGGTGGGCTTGGTGGAGCGACTGGACCCTGGGAAGCCACCGAACCAACAGCATGTGTCACATATTCGTGTGGAGTTTTTGCTAATGCAGCTGGTTGAGTCTCATGACCATCCATGGACTTGGATGTAGGCGTGTTTAAGGTTACAAAGACAATGCTGTGTGGTGTGGGCGTGGCTGGTGTCTTGTGTGGATGTGGTTTTATGGATCCTTGGTAAGGATGTTTGTAGACTTGATGATGGAAGGAGGCGGAAGCGGCTTCGGAATCGTTCATTGTTTGTGGTTTTTGTTGTTGTTGCTTTTCGATTTGTGATTTCTTCTCGTCTTGCATTTGTTGTTCGTGGTATTTTTGTTGTTGTTGCATGCCGGTCATTACTGCTTCCGCTGCGTTTTGCATTTGTTGTTGTTGTTGCACAGGTTTTCTGTATTCATGTGGAGGGGGATGTTGTTGGTAGAGCACATATTCTTGGGATAAAAGTGACTGTTGTTGTTGTTTTTGTTTTTGCTGTTCTAGTTGTTTTTGTTGTTCAACGTTGTAAGGCGCTGCTTTGAAGAGTTGTTCCTGTTTCTGTTGTTGTTGTTGCTGTTGTTGTTGTTTTTGCTTCTGTTGTTGTTGTTGCTGCTCCTGCTGTTGCTTTTGTTGTTGTTGTTGCTCCTGCGCTTGCTTTTGTTGCTGATTTTGTTGTAGAAAATAAAAATAGTATTGTTGTTGTTGTTCTTGACTTTTAGATTTTTGTTCTTGTTGCATTTCATTTTGTGCTTGTTGGTGTTGCTGTTGTAATTGCTGCTGCTGCTGTCTCTGTTGTTGGTGTTGCTCGCGTTGCTGTTGTTGTAATTGTTGCTGTTGTTGTTGATGCTGCTGTTGCAATTGTTGCTGTTGTTGTTGATGCTGCTGTTGCAATTGCAATTGTTGTTGTTGTAATTGTTGTTGTTTCTCTTGTCGCTCTCGTTCGTGTTGTTGTTGTATCAACTTTTCATGTTGTTGTCGTTGATGTTCCTGCTGTTGTTGCTGTAAAAGCAATTGTTGTTGATGTTGTAAATATTGTTGTTCTCTAAAATAATGCAACTGCGCGGCATCTTGCTCGTAATCGCGTCCTTCCTGCTGTGCGGTCTGCTTCTCAGGTGCTTTTTTCTCAAGCTTCTCCATGCCCGAAATTCCCTCATCTCCTCCACTGGAGCTCTGCTTACTTGACTGCTGCATATGGAATCGCGGCTGCAAGCCATTTGCTTCATAATGAAAGGTGTCGCGTGGCGGCGTTGATGTGCCCGCTGCCTCGGACAGCATGGGATTGAAGTTGCGCAAGAATTTCCGCGAAGGCGCCTCTGGTACCAAATTCCTTTGATGAAAACTTCGCTCTGCGTGCTCTTGGAAGCGATCGAGCTGCTGCGTTGGCTGTTCTGCCACAAAAGTTTTCGTTGCTGCTTCGGTTTTGGCGTTATAACCCGCCTTTTCCATTTGCTGCTGTTGTTGTTGTTGTTTTAGTGATTCTTCGGGCACGAATATCGGTTGTTGCTTAATTATCATTGGCCGTGCCGAGCTCATATCAAACTCTGGTGTGTAGTTATGCTCTATTCTAATACTCACTTCAGACTCGGGCAGCAATTGTTGCCGCTGAATGCTGTACGGCTTATCGCCCGCCGGCAGCCGCTGATAAATTTGTTGACCGATATTCTGCGACTCGGCAATGAGATTATCCTCCGAACTCACACCTTCCATATAAGAGCTATCGTCATCATTTAATATCACAATCGGCGCTTGTTTGATCGCTTTTAATCTCTCGCTCGCGCTTCCACTTGCATCGGCCGTTGTGTTTGCACTTTCCTCCTCCCCACCACTGGGATCCAGCAGCAAACTGGGTAATACGGGCGCGTCTACTGCAGCACGATTGATGCGCAACAAATCTTCTTTTGTTATCAGGTTACTGTCATCGCTCAACTCTCCGCTTCCGCCGCTTGTTGTGCCAATGCGTGGCAGCATTTCGAGTTTCTCCACCACAATCTCTGTGTGACCGGGTTCACGCTCGCGTCGATACTCTGTCGTTACGCTTTTGCCAAAGCTGAAGAGCGTTTTTTCGCTTGATTGGCGTGGTCGTCTTGTTGTTTTTGTTGTTGTCGTGTCATTTGTTGTTGTTTTAGCTCTTGTTGTGCTCATTGTTGTAGTTTCATTCGCTACTCTACCGCTAGCCGCTGTCGCTATCTCTTTCTCACTTGCCTTATTAGTTGTTATTGCCTTTGGCGTGCTCTCTTTATCTCGCGTTGCTGTATTCGTTGGATTTTGCTCCTCTGAGGCATAACTAAAGCGAAAAATATCTGCAAAACCATTGGGGAAGAGATTGGATAGCACTTCATTCACAGTCTCCATGCGGCTGCCTCGTTCAGGTTTTGCTGTGGCACGAAGTTGCTCGTCCTCCTTCATGAAGTGTATGTAGTCGTGGGAGTGTGCCGATGTTGCGCTATTGCCTTGATAGCTTTGAGGGAGAGGAGAAAGAAAGAAATTAAAAGGCGGATAAATTTACGGTTTAATGATAAGGAAACTTACTACTTTTTCGCTGCTTCCTTGTTGTTGAGTTTGGCGGAGATTACGGAGACTGGCTCAATGATGCTCGGAGAAACAATCTGCAAATGAAGAAGTAGAGTTTTAGAGTTGTAAATTTGGAAGTTTTGGAATTATTAATTCGATTCAATATTTTAAAAGGCTAGTCTTAGAGTTTTATGGCATAGGAGAAGATCTAAAGAAGCATGCCTGCAAGTCTTTGCACTGATGAATCGCCACTTGCAAAATTCAGCGGCAATTCAAAAGAAGATTGTGATGAGATCCTGAAAACCTTAGTCTTTTCTTCTTCTTCTTCTTCTTCTTCCTCTTCTTCTTGTTCTTCTTCTTCTTCTTTTTCTTCTTCTCTTTATCCTTCTTCTTCTCTTTCTTCTTCTTCTGCTTCTTCTTATTCTTCTTCTTCTTCTTTTTCTTCTTCTTCTCCTTCTTTCTCTTCTTAAATATACGCGTAAATGTCTAGATGATTCTGGCCGAGTCCACTAAAGTGCGCCAGTCGTATGTGTTTCCTGCGGCCTGGCGCCAATTGGAAATACCAAGGGAAGACTAGTCAGTCTTCACCTGATCTTCCCAAAGCAGTGGAGGTCTCCCTTTTCTCTTACCTTTAACGGCTTTCGATAGAAATACTTCTTGGGCCACCTTCATTCATTCTCGCGACGTTACCTGCCCAACTCAGCCGCTGGATCTTTATTCGCTGAACAATGTCGATATCTGCGTAAAGCTCATCATTAAATCTCCGTCGATACTCGTCCTCGCTGACGCCATTCTGTTAACCTTTCAAAATAAACCAACTCGTAATTTTCGCCCTCCTCTACACCATTAGTTGAGAGAACCAAGGAAATTGCCCAAAAAGGCATTTGTCAAAAAAAATTTCAATACATGAAAACATCAATATGTACAACCTCACACCACATACGGACAAAAAAGTATTCCAAAAACTTCTTGAAAACCCTCGCACCTTTAGAATAATTTAACTTCATTCATTCACTTACCTTTTTCCTGTCATCATCAGCATGTAGCGCCGTGTTGTAGTTTCCCCTGCCATTGCCGCTGTCACTTTTGACCACATCACCATTGCCATGCTCAACATTCACATTTGGCAATCTTAATTCGCGCAGCAGCAGCGAAGTCGTATTCGGCTGCGAAGTAGAAGTGTGACGTTGCTGGTGGTTGAGCGCATTGGATTGTTGCGAAGATGAAGCTGCTGCCGCCGCTTCAGCCACTAATGATGAGTTTGACAGTTGTTGTTTCTTAACAATTCGCACTCGGCGTCGAACTGCGCCGGTGGCGGAGCTGCTGGTATTGGCGGCTGGGGATGCTCTGCGTTGAGCAGAGAAAGCGCTTGTTGTGGTGCTTGTCAAATTTAAAGGCGGTTGTAGCGGCAGCAGTGATGTTGTCGTCTCGGCCCGTCGCACCCTGCCATCTTGTACATTTTCAAGTGGGTGCGTAAGTCTCTTATGCGTCACAGCGGGCACAACTTTTGAACTTGCTCGAACATTTTCTTTGCCATTTACATTTACATTTCCATTTACATTACTTGTTATTTCCGTGCCAGTTGTTGTTTTGGTTGTTGTTGTTATCTTACCAAATGCCTGCGTTGATGTTGTATTAGCATCACCATTGACTATTGCGGTTGCTGGTAATGTTCTTGTTCTTGTTCTACTTGCCGCTGTTGCTGCTGCTGCTGTTTTTGTTGTTGTTTTTGTAATTGTTGTTGTTGATGTTACCGCTATTGTTGCGGTTAATAAAAACACGCCGATGACAGCTGGTAACGGCAGTTTTGTTAACATTTCAATGCTGAAATTGGTTGGGAATGTTAGTAGAGTTGTGGGGGGATATTACAAAAGGGTGGAGTAGGTAAGAGATATAAAGTTGGAGTGTGAAGAAAAAGAGAGAAAAGGGAAGAATAAAAAGATGGAGAAAGTTAATATTTTGTCTTGTTGTGTTGAATATTTAAAACTACAAATGTATATACATATTTAGCTGATTTAAGATGGATGGGCCAGTTTGATTGATTAGCTCCGAAAAAACTCGAATGTTGGCAGTATTTTTCACTTGCTGATGTACCATTGAGCCAGATTGTGCTTATTTGGTTCCTATACTTCTCTTAAAGTTCGTGAAAAAACTTGTAATCAATCTTTTCGACGGTTTAGCACCTGAATTCGCCATCATTAAAGGTGACATCTCCTAAAACTGCAGTCATGTTCAGTGGTCTTTCCACTAATCAAATGGAGTGAGAGCTAGGCCATAGTTCTTAACGGCACACAGCTCAAATTACAGGAAGACTAGAACCCGCCTCTACTGAAAAAGTTGCAGACAGCGACCTCGAAACAAAGATTCCTAAAGGTGATGATTGGCAAGAACCAAATCTGTGCTATCCACCCATTTGTTTCTATCTAAATATATCGACGGCTTGAAACTGGACAAGGAAGTTGTGAAGACGGAGTCGTCTTCTCACAAGACTTGCATCTAGAGCTATCTTTCCGGTTACCAGATCACAGCAGCGTCTATCGGGCTGAAGCTTCAGTTACAATGGAAGCTGTTAACCGTATAGGACCAATTCACAAAGATACATTTATCTGCAGCTACAGCCAAGCAGCGGTTACATCTCTTGGCTCCCACTCGTTCAACTCGGAACTAACACTACACCATTTCCAGATGGATTTTAGAAAACATCAATTGGATTTTAGAAAGTGAAAATTGGATTTTAGACAAGTAGATTAGAAATACAATTCAAATTTTCCAAATTCCAATTGACTCTTTCTAAAATCCAGTTGACGCTTGCCAAACGATAGCCAAACAGACTTATTGGCGCACCTCTTGTGAGTCCTGGTACACAGGGATATCAATGGAAATTGTAAGGTAGATGAACTAGCAAGACGAGACCATGCTCAAAGAACGCATAGGTATGGCCTTGGCCACATTCAGGCTAACGTTTAAACAGCACATCAATAAATTAGCAAGTGACGGATGACAACAAAACCCAGGATATCAGAGCAAATCTGGCCGAAATGGGATCACAAGAGATCTTGTCAAATATGTAACTTGAGGAGAGAGGAAATCACCAACCTGGTGGGTAAATATACAGAGAGGCGAGGTACAATATAGCGTAGATGCTAAAGAAGCTGCAAGGATGATGAGAAAAGGGGGGCGATAGAACACCTCATTTGACACAGTCCGCCTGTTAATGGCATCAGAAGGCAATTTCTTGGCACTCCTTTGCTGGATAGCCTATGTAAGGTCGTGTACGTCGATGTAAAAGAACTTGTGAACTTCATCAGGTCGTCAAACTGGTTCAAAAAGGAGGAGTAATTTGTTTTCTCGTGGTATCACAAATGGCCTAAACACTCGTCTATGGCGGCAGCCACTCTAACCTAACCTAAGGGGCATTTCGAAGTGTTAGAATAAAATATCGTTATAGTTTGTATATTGGAAGTCGATATTTCTCGAATGGAACTCATTATGTTCCAGAAAATGTTTCGCTAGAAAATTTCGATATCACTAGAGCTATTATTAAACTAAAATTTTATACGAAGAACGTAAAAGACACAGCCAATTATTGGAGCAAGTTTAGCGGGCACTCTGAGGTATATCACTAACTCCATGAGAGAAACTCACGGGAGACACTGGAACTCTACAGATTCCTGTAAAATTATAAAGTACTTTTTGAAAAAAGCTAACAGAGAGGGAAGAAACTTCCTTCTCAAGCAGAGAAGGAGGGAGCTTCGGGCCTTTGTGTGCACAGAATACGACGTGAGATAGGGTCTAATGTACACACATACATATTTATACTATCGTGACCTCAACAATTGGGCAATTCACTGGGTATTGTAAAGTTGTATGTTGTAAAGGAAAATATACATAAGAACGCAGTACCTGTGAACAGACTCTCGTATGTGTTTTGTTGTATTTCGTTATTGTTTACAGTTTGTTGTTTAAAAAAATTTGAATAAGAAAAATGCCAGGCGAAAGTGAAAAAACAGAATCATAACAGCATTATGCGAAAAACAGTTTATTAGATTTATTAGTGGCGGATTCAAGTCCTAGTTGATATATGATACACACGATGCAAGTAATTTGTTTTTTTTTTTTTCGTCTCGCCCTCCATACTGCCTGCACCTGTCGATTGCTCAAATTCCTTTGCTCTACCATATGCACTTCGCATGTTTCGCACTTTTGCGCGCACTTGCTTTCATTCCACGTTTATGATTTTTCCGCGGTAAAACGATTGTAGTAAAATTGGGCAGTTGGTTTCTAACGTAAACGAAATTAGGTGCTTTATAAAATTCAATGCATAACAAACCCTAAGAGACCTCGAATTCTCGATTTTCCAAAAGGAGTTCGACCAGCATCTTCTTCTCGGCCATATCCCACCTCCTTGTTGGGTGGGTTGGAGCGTATGCGTCTCTTCTTGCACTACAAGTAAAGAAGTAAAAAGGAAAAATATGAAACAGATATGTGCGTACATTTGTATTTATTTAATTCGATTATATTTACCGGAATGTCGTCAGCCGTTTCCATATTTTTGTTTAAATTTTTTTTAACAAACTGTCAGAATAAAAAACTTAAATCAAATAACACATCCAATAAACATAGGCTGCCCAGTTGTATTGGTTGTATTGAAATTTGTATGAGAAAAATCAACCCTACTGATACACCTATTGTAAACCTTTACCAGTATACAACATTACAATACTTTACTTGTGAATTGCCCAAATGTTTTTAAATTGTATTAAAAATGGTCTGTTCTATATAGTGATCTCGAATCAGCAGTCTTGGTATTTGCCAAAAGAACACGAAGTTGTTTTAAACGAACTGTTCTGGTAACATAACGAACCTGCTTAGTACCTCTATGTGAGACCATCACTTTTCGGACAGTCTAAGCTAAACTAACCTGCATGCAAAGTAACGTTATTTTTAACAATAAACATAAAAAAATTTTGTTTCTGTTGAAATATTCGATTTTATAAACGTAAAAAGCATAACAAAATCTATTTTGTTTCAACTGTTATCAAAAAAAATTAACAAAATTTTTTTTGTTTTGATAATTATCAAAACAATTATTTCAAAAAAATATAGTTTCAAATTTAAAAGAAAAAATTGACTTTTCAATAATTTCGTTTTCTATAAAGGCTGTGTGCCAATCGGTAACATTTTTCTCTATGGGAAAATGAGGTAGAAAATTTTACCATGTTGAGAAAAAAAAAACCAATTTTGCTGTGCCAAACGGAAGAGAAAATTTTGACAGTTACAAAGATAAACTTTTGGGCGAAAACGAACAACGATAGAATTTTAAAACGTAAAATGAATATAATTGCTGATGGCAATATTGATGAAAGCAGAAGAAATGTATTCATGTAATGATCTGATGTTATTTTGTTTTTAAATATTTGTGTTACTTGTATATGTATGTAATTACAAAATGTCAAAATTTTACCTAGCCCATTGAGCTAGGTAAAATTATGACGCTAGAATTCACCACGAATACTGTCAAAATTTTACTCCTTTATGTCAAAATTTCATTTTTTCTACCGATTGGCACACAGCCGAAGAAAATAAATTTGACATATGTTTGTATGTATGTGCATACGTACATAAATAGAAACAAATACAATTTTTGTTAATTTTTTTGATATCAACGAAACAAAATTATTCTGATTAAAGATTTATTGATAATTTTTGAAACGAAAAAAATTTGTTTCTGATAATTAGCAAAACCAAATAATTTTTGGATATTTTTTATCAGACCTGTTAAATTCCGATTAGGATTAGTAATCAATTAAATTGTTTTGTTTTTTAATTGGTAATCATTATTTTAATTCTTTTGCAGAAAAAAAGTAATTTTAATGATTACGATAAAAAAAAATAAATAAAAAAATCAAAAAAAATCAAAAAAAATCAAAAATAATCATAAAAAATCAAAAATAATCAAAAATAATCAAAATAATTTTTTTTGATTGTTTTTGATTATTTTTGATTTTTTATGATTATTTTTGATTTTTTTTGATTTTTTATGATTTTTTTTTAATTTTTTTTCATTTTGTTTGATTTTTTTCAATATTGTTGTAAAGAAATTTGGATACGCATGCACATAAGTATTCAGGTAGGCATGCATGTTTGGTCAGAGAGGCATAAAGTTTGTTTGTACAAATGTATGTGAACGCATATTAAAGTACGTAACCCTGCAGTAAATATGGGGACAGGTGTATCCAAGTCATTGTGTATTCTACAGCGACAACTGCACTAATTAAAATGTCGACAAATTTAGAAGTACAAAATTTGTATAGACCTTGGCTCGTTGGAAGTTTTTCGTACTAGATATGGATACAAACCCTTCTTACACCTGGGGAAAATTCATTTCTAGGTCCAGGAAAAGGACAGGGAAGAGCGAATAAATAATTCTGATTATGCCAGAGATTATCTTTACGCAGATCTATTTGCAGCATAGCAAATCGTCTACTGCTTTATTATGTAGTAGGCATGCGAAGCGGCATACAAATTCCCTAATAATCCTATTTGAGGAAAATGGGTATGTCGTGAAGGCATCTGTGGCCTTGGAGGTATTTCTTGAGGCAACGTCCTTCACTTTATAGGGAAAGTAAGATCGTGGGCTTGTATCATTGTTCCGCGATCAGCAGAATGCACGATGCTTAGAGAATTTGTTTACAGGAAATTAAATGTTTATCCAGATATGATTAATCCGAGATAATTCACTCAGTTTTTACTAAAGATTAATGTTATATATTCCTTAATATTACAAAAATTAGCTAATACAAGAAATATACATTTCTTTATTTATTGATGTATCTAAATGTTTAAATTGCAATAAATTTTCATTAGAAAACAGCACGATGGTATAGAGAATCTATGATTCCATTGCCTCGGTATGGCCCCAAAAAAGCTAGGCACTTTTTTTAAAATGCACATAATTATATGCAGTGAAAATACATATATGGTTTTGTCATATAAATGTAGGGAGTGCAAAAAATATAATTTAAAATGCAGTGAAACATGAAGTTATAAGCATAATAATATGTATGTAAAGTATACCATGTATATATGGTGCAAGCCACACTAAAAGTATTGCTATCATCTCAAATCTCTCATCTGCGCTCACCCACCTTTTTTAAGCTAAGCCCGGATAATTAAGAGGACAGAGAGTAAGTCTATGCATACGGCAGACCCACCAAAATATATTCGATATGATGAGGGCTATGAGCTGTGTCGTTGAGCAATGTCCATATATGCGTATGCATAAACGCAAATTACTCCCTCATGTTTTGAGATATCTACTTGAAATCTGGTACGTGGGTGGCTTTTTAAGAGAAATCGGACCACTATAACATATAGCTCGCATACAACCGATTGTTCAGATATACACATTTTGGTGTATAACTCCTCAGGCTATGTACATAGGTAACTTTTCATTTCCCCATTCATGAAAGCTATGAAGTCTTCGGTACGGCCGAAGACAGCCGCGCTCTTACTTGTTTTTTTTTTTTTTTTTTTTTCACGAGGAGGAAGCATCTAAAGCATTTACCCTGCCAGTGTGGGACTTCACCCGCACTAAACCTGCTGTCGTCGTACCGAACGCCCCCTCCCCCACGGTACTATCAAGCTACCGTCGTGAGGTTGGTTGAGCACCAGGCTTTAAGTCCGCAATAGTTGCGTTATTGCCCTCAGTATGCCTGAAAAGGCTTCATACATACCTGCATACGTACAAATGTGCATCTTTCTTTACAACGATGTTGATAAAAATTAAAAAAAATTAAAAAAAATCAAAAAAAATCATAAAAAATCAAAAAAAATCAAAAATAATCATAAAAAATCAAAAATAATCAAAAACAATCAAAATAATTTTTTTTGATTATTTTTGATTATTTTTGATTTTTTATGATTATTTTTCATTTTTTTTGATTTTTTATGATTTTTTTGATTTTTTTTAATGGTAATTGCAAAACAATCATTAAAATTTGAAAACAATGGGTAATCAATCATTAAATAGATACCTGAAAAAATAATCAATCAAACCGGTACTCTGAAAAAAATACCCGTAGTTAACTCAACAACTTTCCGTTGTTGGATCTCCGTCTTTGATTCCACAGCAAAAGTATTTGTTTTAACGGCAAAGTTTTTGATTCAACAACTTTCCATAGTTAATTCAAAGACGGGAGTTTTTGATTCAAGAACTCCCTTGCTGTTGAAAAATTTTGAAGTAAATAAAAAATAGAAAATTGTTTTTTTCAAACTCGTTCAATTAATTTAAATTTTCGGGAAAAATATATATATGTACATATATGCAATATATAATTGCAAATAAAGGTAAGTCACAATAATGATAATATTTATATATTATTATAATATATTAAAATTATATGTACATACATATATACGTTGAAAATTTTATTTTGTATTTTCAGGTTAAATATGTTTGATTATCCCGTTTTTCCGATAGCGAGCAATCGAACGAGCCAAATCTGGTAAAACTTGTCGGCGATGAGAAGATAATCAAGTTATTTTTGTCGTGGGAGTTATGTACAGGTGCATTGATGCAGTTCAATGAATGCGGTATCAAAAATATTGAACTGCTTGCAATGATGCACTCCCACGACATCGACGAAATATTAAATAAAAAAGAACTCATCGCCGACAGGATAAAATTCCGCAAACCTACAAATGTGGCGGTCGGAAAACAATAAAGAATGTGTTATGAAATAATAAAAAAATAAGCTGAGTGTATGTGTTTGTGTTTGTGTAAAAAGCCGTGCAGACAGTGATAGTCATTTGATATATCATTTGAGGCGCACGATTGATGGATAATTCTGTCACACACTGCCTACAAGTTTCCATATTTTTATATGGACGGTGTGAAAAATGTGATGAAAACCTTTGTGTCCGTGTCCCTTTTCATCAATCGCGTTGTTCAAATGATGTATCAAATGACCATCACTGAATGGAAAAAGTTTGTTTGGTGAAACCGGGCCTTAGTATTAATATTACTATGTAAACATATATATAATATAAAAAAAATTAAATAAAATAAAATAATATCTATTATATTAAAAAAAAATTACTATTGTTTACAATTTTTTTGATGTTAACTTAAAAGCGTAAGTATTTGCTTCAATGGTGCCCGTTTTTGGACCAAAAACTTTTGCTGTTAGTTCAAAAGCAAAAATTGTTAGCTTAAATACGAAAAGTATTTAAATCAAAAACGCTCGCATCTTTGAAACAACAACGGAGCGTTGTTGGGCACATTTTAACTGCGGAAAGTTGTTAATTTAACTGCAAAAGTCTTTGTATTTACAACGTTTTTTTTTTCAGAGTAATCATTACGATTAATAATCATTATTTAACAGGTTTGTTTTTTATTGATATTTTTTGAAACAAAATTATTTTGTTCATTTCGTTGAGCAGCCTTATACTTAACTGCTTGACTTTCAAGTCTCTCTCAAAGACAACTTAAGTAAATAAGTTGTTTTAAGTATGTATGTAAATATGTATGTTCATAAATTTCATTTAACTTTTCAGCAATCTTTGACAGCAATCAATGCATTTACACAAAAAAGGAAGACGAGGCAGCAGCAAAAGTTTGAAGTTTTCTTTTTGTTTTTAATCGACATTAACAATGCAGCATTTATTTGTTTTTTGTCGTGCTTTTTTGCCTTTTGCTTTTATGTTTGCTGACATTGCTACTCTTAGGCATGTTTTTTGTTTTTTCTTTTGTTTTATTTTTTCCCCCCAAAATGCCCATTTCATAAGAGCAAGTTAAGTTTTGAGGCACAAGTTTGGCGATGTCAATGCACCGCGTGCAACGCCGTTAATGTTAAGTAAGTAGTGTTGCCATGAGGCAATCAACAGCACACATACACCCATGTACATATGTATGTACATACTTACATTAAAACATACTTATTATGATAGTTACGTGTATAATAAATATGCCCATGCTTGTTGTTGCTTTTTGTTTTCTTATATATGTCAACTTGCCGTAAGTAGCAGGCAAAAGCAACAACAACAACGAAACCAAGAGGCCGCCGGCTGCCACATTAGGAGTTTATCCATCGTTTGTGCTTTTTTTTATGGCTTATGCTGCACATACTTCAAATGTCATTGCATATTGTTTAATTATGCAATTGCATTTGTGTTTTTTTTTGCGCTTTGCTTTTTTTGCTTTTCGATTCATTGAATAATTGTGTTTTTATTTTACTTCATTTTTATCTTTTTATAAATTTGTTATGAAATATCAGCAAATGCATCAAATTGCTTGCTAAGTTCAAAGACATTTTTTAGCTTTTGGGTTTTTTATGTTTCTTTGCGTACATCAAGAGTAATGACGCTAATTCTGTAGTACTCCGAGCCCTAAGGGAAGTTTCTCTTTGCGATTTACTATAGTGGGCGATCTGCAATTGCGTGACCTACAGCTTTATTCCGACTTTTGGTATAATTATATTAAGATTATTATCTTTCAATGCCGAAAATTTTTTATTGTACCATCAAACCCGTTTCAGCTTAGATGCCAAAAATAGTTCACTCAGCTCTGCCACTTATGTATATTTTCCTGCTTAAAGAGAATTTTCTAAGACAGTTATTAACTACTATCAAGACTAAGTGGTACCAGGCGGCATTATCTTAGAATTTTTTTGTAGATTCATAGTTCAGACCTGAAGTGAGTTTCTGTAACAAAATCGCGAAAATTGTCAATCAAAATGGCGTCACATTAATACGTTCCACACTTTGTCACCGCCTAAAAACAAGTGAGAATCTATCGATTGACGTCATTATGACGTCACTCGGTCGAAACTATTGATAAAGTTTAGTTACAGAAACTCAGTGCAGAGCAGATAGAAATAAAAGTAAATTGTTTCAGATGTTCAGGGGATAGATTACAGTAAAAGAGAGACGCAGATCCACGTTCAGCCAATATTTTTAAATTTCTTGAAAGCAGAGCTCATAAACTTATTATATACACGATTCCAGTTGTTTGAAGCACAGTTATGGGAATAAAAATGATCAGAAGGTATTTTTGTTTCGTAAAGGTTTCAAAGATTAGTAGTGGGCAGGAAGTGACGATAGGTTGCATGAAAATGTCGACAAAAAAGGAAAGTGGGGTTATGTTATGTGATGTTTATAGATGAAACATCTGTTGAAATTAAAATCCGAGCTGCTCCTTTTTCAAGGATATCCACATTTTTTGTTTTTTTTTTTGAAAGGATCAAATATTGACGAAATCGAAAATTCGCCAAAGTCCAAATTTTTCCGATTTCAGTACATTATCTGGTAGCTAGAGGATACAAAAAAGGTATGTATTAAAAAGAAAACAGGACACCTGTAGTGGAAAAATCCAATGTGAACAGGACCTAAATGATAACCACTGAAATATAAAATAACACAAAAACTGCCCACTTTAATTTGCTTATAACTCCTAAAATGTTAACTCTACGTGACAACTCCTTATTATATGTTTCATTCAGAATTAATAAAGAAATATTTCTTTAATATATAATTTTGATGTACCTACAGTGCTTACTGAAATCGGAAAAATTTGGACTTTGGCGAATTTTCGATTTCGTCAATATTTGATCCTTTCAAAAAAAGCAAAAAAATGTGGATATCCTTGAAAAAGGAGCAGCTCGGATTTTAATTTCAACGGATGTTTCATCTATAAACATCACATAACACAACCCCACTTTCCTTTATTGTCGACATTTTCATGCAACCTATCGTTGCTTCCTGCCCACCGTGAGTATTATTGTCATCGTTTGTATTAATGCATCGCGTGGCCTCTATGAATACATATGCATATTTTTATGCCTATATCCTACGGTTTGATATGGTTTATGTTCCATGTTTGAAATTTCTTAAGAGTATGAGAGCTTGGTTGATCTTGTTGTTGTTATAGCAGTACTAAGACCAGCTTAGCCGACGCGCTCTGCTCACAGATCATCGTCAGACTCACTTAACGGAAGGCCCAGGAATGTGGCAGCTTTTTTTGGGCTGGTGTTGCAGATCAGCATTTCAGTTGCCTTGAATTTATTGAAAGATAAGCCAATTAGGCAGTGTCAAATATATACATTAGAGTGGTCGAAAATTTTATAAGAAAAATAAAGTCTCCAGAAATCAGCAGAAAAACCAGAATTCCAAGCGACTGTACAGCGAAAATCCATACCGAAAATTTAGTCTTAATACATATATTAAAATTTAGAGGACGCGAAAATGCCTTCAAATTTCCCTCTCCTTTTACATCAGTGATGATAAATAATTTATTGGAAATTCCGTAACGAACAACAAATCATAATATGTAGTATAAAAAATCTTTGATCCGCAATGATTTTTTCGGTTTTTTTGGACCACCCTAATTTGCATATACATACATACATATATATATGGTCTATATGATAATCGTTTTGTTAGAAGAAAAGGCACAGCGACCTCCCTTTGTGTGCAATAACAATTTTCCCAATGGTGACCATATTATTCTAGATTCCCGTATATGTGCTACGGTTAGCCCTCTGGTGGGATTTTGGATCATAAAATGATGATGATTCATACTAGTTTAGTTGGATTCTAGTCTATTAAAGACTGTTTGAGATTCGTCTACATATTTGTATGTGGTCGCATAAAACTGCTGGACACTAAATATTGCCTGGCTGCCTGAGAAGTTAGGTTATTAGGCTATATTGGCTAAGGTCCTGTGATCCCTTACATAGACGATATGGTGCTTAGTGTTGCCAGCTTACTGGAGGCGTTATATTAATCTTGGATGCAGATTCTCGCTGCCTGATAGAATATAGCTGTTTTCTCAGGATATTCTCTGAGCATACTTCTGAGGATACATGCCCTAAAATGTTTTGTTTTCATTAAGCTAATTGTTTTCGCGTCATTTTTGTCGAAGTCAAAAAGATTTTGGCTGGAGTTGGGAGAGGTATGTCTTTGCTTCAAGCAAGTATTACATGACCATGCAGATTAAAACCACCGAGTTGGATGAACTTATATGTAGATATTATGAGTCTTAGGTTAGAGATTAATCTCTAAACACAATGAATTTCATTCACTTGCTAAACAATTTTCACATAATTCGCAGAACAATTAAAATATTTGTACTACTTGTTAGCTGCTGCAACATTAAAAAATAATTGAATTTCATGACACTTTCGGTATGCAAAATAAATTGTTTTGCTTAGTTTTTTTTGTGTAATTGTATTTTTTTATTGTTTTTTTGTAAGAAAAATGCAACGTTTTTTTGTGTATAAAAACTACAACTTTCTTTCTCTCAATGCAAATTGCTTTGATACACTTATGTATGTATCTATATATCTTAACCAGCGAAACCAACCAACCTTTAATTTCCATTCAAGTTCGCGTTCGATGTAGAGTAAATTGGCGCGGTTTTTGATGTGGTTTTTGTTGCTGTTGTTGTCGTTGTTGTTGTTTTTGTTTTCGATATTGTTGCTGGTGGCAGCATGTAAAGCAGCCACTGTTTGGTGCTTTAAAGCTTTACGCGCCCGCAAAAAAAAATTGTCACTACAATTTGCTACACAATTGTCAGTTATTGTGGTGGCAGCCACAAATTGGTATAGATTATACGATATTTAAATACGAGTTTCACACACAAAAAAAAAACAACTATGAAGACTGGAAGAAATAAAACTAAAGAAATAAAATATATTTGAAAATATGTATGTATGTTAATGAAGAAAATTGAGAAAAAAAAAATAAAAATAGAAAAAGAAATTGTGAATGCTGTTTGCGGTTTTCTGTGGAAATGTCTTATTGCTGTATCGATAAATAAAAAATTAGCAAGAGTAAGACCACGGTTATCTATGGCCGTGGCGAAAATTTCATACTTTCCGTTTATGTATGTTAGAAATGCAATTTTATATTGTCTGATTTTGTATTAGAAATGCAATTTTCTATCATCTGATTTTCTGTTAAACTACCCATTTCTATGGATTAATTTATTACAAAAAATTGCATGTGCTTAGCCGCTTAACTGGAGAAATTATTACGAATTTTGTCTAGGGACTGTAACGGTTATAATTATGGGTTATAATAAAAAAGTTTGTTTTTAACAATTCTCTAAGCAATAAAATAAAGCTCAGAAAATTATAATTAAAAATCAATTTTTTTTTATAAAAATCCAAAAAATAAAAGTTAATGCACCCGGAGATTGACCGTGTTACGGTGAATATATCTGTGTACTTCTTTTGCGTCTAGCATTTCTCTTTCAGTATGATTTTCTTAGCCAAAATTTGAAAAATAATGATTATTTGCAATGCCAGGTTTTGGCTGACCAACTGATTAGTTAATCGAAAAAATGTAATGTGCAAGAGCGAAGAAAAAAATATTAATCCGATTTAGCCGCTTCTGACCAATGATGAATTTCAATCAGAGAGTTGAAGAGACGAAAGAAACATGGACATTAATAGGTTAAGACGCTAAAAATTTACTCCTATAGTATAGATCAAGCGATTCTGGTGGAAATAAAATGGTTTAAGAATTTCGAGCGTCCCTTATATGAGGCGACACCAATGTGTGCCTAGGCGTATGAGTTACATATTTTAGATAGAGACTTTTGAAAGTGTATAGGTAAATAAAACATAGCTACTGAAAGCATACTATTTTTTATTTAATGCCATTTTTTTTTTAAATACGGAATTATTTTACATTAAATTTTTAATGGATATTGTACAGTGTACGCCCTTAAATACTGGTACACAATCCATCAAAAACTCAATATCTAAAAAAAAAACATCAAATAGGCACTTTTGAAAATGGACTACTCAATTATTTTGTCCAAAAGCATTTTTCAACAGAGTAACCAAAGTATTTTTCTAAAAGAGGATGTCGCTCTGATCGTGTGCAATCAACAAATTTATACTCCAGCATGCCTGAGTTCTGTTTTATATGTTTTATTTGCACTCAAAAGTTAAGCGTTGAAAACTGTATATGGCCGATTTTCTGGGAAAGTAAACCAAGTAGTTTTTTTTTTTTTTGTCAAATATTGCAAGCACTGGGGTCTTGCGGGGTTCATGACATATTATAGTAGCTGTTGAAAACAGTGGCATTCAATTTTAGTCGTTTTAAATTAAACTTTTCGCTCTTTTTATAAAACGTTGTGATTAAAAAAAAAATATGGTCGGAAGTAGTTCAGTAAACAAAAAGTTAAATATAACATGTTTGTTGCGACTAAATTTAGCCGTTCAAGTTTTATCTATTAGAAAATTAGTTATAATATCATAACACGTAAAGTTTTTAAAAAAGTTATGTTCCAACTAGGAGTTATGTGAAAAGTAAATGTGCCGCAAAAATCTTATGTAACGTTAGCAGTGCAAAACCAAAAAAGTTTTTTTAAGACATGTTAAAATACGTTTTAATTTAATTTGTTTATATATTTTCTTAATACTATACGTATATCTCACGTTCCAATTAAAAAAGTTAAACTTCCAAAGATTTGAAGACATTTTTAGCTTAAATAATATGTAACGTTAGCAGTGATTTTTTATCTATATAATACATATAATAAAATTGTAACAGGGCGATGTCTGTACATTGAAGATATTCAAGAAAAACTGATAGGAGAGGTCATTATTGGACCAGCGGAACCCAAATCTACAATTTTTAGAAGTCTGTCTGTCTGTCTGTCTGTCTGTCTGTCTGTCTGTCTGTCCGTCTGTATGATTGTGCGCGCATCACGCAAAAAACTACTGAATAGAATTGCATGAAACTTTCACCATTCTATCACTTAACGCCTAACTTAAAATTCAGGACAACTTTAATTTGGATATCTCATCCAGTTCCCGAGTTATTGACCAAAATGTGGGAAAAATGTGACCAAAATTTGTTCTTTTACCATAACGCCCGCGTCACACAAAAACGACTGCATAGAAATGAATGAAACTTTCAATAATCATTTTCTGGATGAAAAAATGAGAGCTATTGGAAAAGGGGCGTGGCACAACCCACACAAACTTAATCTTTCATGCTGAATATCTCTGGAAGTGTTTTCCTTAGGATATCAAAACTTGGAGAGATAGGGATAGGGATAGGGATAGGGAGATATCTCCGAAACCAATCGAGATATTGAATTTAATAGAATTACTTATTGCAGCACTCAACAGCACCTTTTATTTGATACCCATATTGTACTAACAAATTTTGGATCACCCTTGGTCCACATATTGGTCGATAACTCCAAAACTAGTTGAGCTATAGAAATAAGGGATATCTTAAATCTTAAAGTAGACATCTATAATAATAATAACTAGTATCGCCGGTGGTCGAAATTCAACTTTGTATTGGTACAAAAATTATTCCTTTTCGCGGAGATAAGCAACACTTTCCAAATTCCAGTTGTACCGCAACACTGATTTGCCCTTTTGATCACGGTCCGACGCGAAATCATGATCAAAATCAAGGCAGATCTAGGAAGGTAGGCCCGGTGGTGAGCGCTTTTAAATTAAAGCGACTCTTCAACTGTGTTTACGATATTTGTAAACACGTTTACGATATCTATTTATCTTAACTAAAAATTTTATTTATTAATTATAAAGAAATTAAATAATTTATAGAAAAAATTATATGCCTATGCTCTGCTCCTGACTCATACGAACACATCCATATCAATTTTATGTGGATATGAGTATGTTAAATGTGCAAAACAGCCTGGCAATTGTTTGTATGGGAAAAATGTTAGCCTATTAATATATAGATAGTGGGCACATTTGCCAACGAAGCAAAAATGAAGTAAATCAAAAATGGTACAAAACTAAAAACTTTATTTATTAATTATAAAGAAATTAAATAATTTATAGAAAACAATATATGCCTATGCACTGCTCCTCACTCATACGAACACAGCCATATCAATTTTATATGGATATGAGTATGTTAAATGTGCAAAACAGCCTGGTAATTGTTTGTATGGGAAAAATGTTAGCCTATTAATATATAGATAATACAATGGCGCTATTATAACTCTGACTAGTTTCATTCAATTCCAATTTTTAGTGACCCGCGCACAAACATAAGGACAGACAGACAGTCAGACCGACAGAAATTTCAAAAATAGTTAATTTGGATTCCTCTGGCTCCTTTTTTTATTTTCTGTATATCTGCAATGTACAGAGATCAACGGTTACAATTTTATTATATGTAGAGATACTCAGTTTTTGCACGTGTAACGTTAGCAGTGATTTGTGTAATGTAGGCAGTGCCTTATTTTATGTTAAATTACGTTAAAAAATCCTAAAGATTTTGGTAAAGCGGTATGCCATGACCTTGTGACATCCTTGCTATATAACATGAAGTAAAATTGGGATGATTGTCTCAGCAAGTTCGCAGAAATTAAACCAAACATGATCTGTATCTTGATCTCACTTCCAAATGATGTAACGTTAGCAGTGCGTTTCACGCGCTCATAACTTTTGCGGTATGGTAGCCATCAGACTAATTTTACTCTTAAAATGAAGGTGTAGGTCTACCTGATAGCATAAGTAACAGAACTTTGAACGTTTCTAACATTTTTGTTATTATTTCGTATAAACTAAATAAAAACTCCATGCGAATGTAACGTTAGCAGTCAGAAAATTTACCATATACAGGAGCTCTTTTGGAGAATTATGTTAATTGTTTTTTCTTTTAGTCAGAGTCCACTCCTGATATTCTTTTTTACAAAAAAATTTAGCTAAAAATGTGCGCATCCTTCAAAGCCAGACAGTAAAAACAACGCGCAACATGTTGCCAGCAACATTATACACTTGATAAACCAGCAACATAGATATTTTGCTGCTGCTTAAAATGTGCATGTCTTTGGACGAAATTTCCATTTAGCGTTAGATTTATGTAAAAGTGAATATCGGGAATGAACTTCTCGACCTCAGTAACAATAATATAGATAGTGCTATAAATGCAATTTCTAACCTAAGGTCCTTTTTCAGAAAAAAGCCAGGGTTACTCAAGAGCAAAGAAAAGTTCCAATTTATTTATTTTTATTAGACTGTGAATTTAAACAAGACGTTTTTCAAAATGTAGATTTCATTTTGGTTTTTTTTACTTTATTCCAGGGCTGCTCACCTCATAGGCACTCAAAGCACAATTGTTTTTGTTTTGTTCCGAATCATAGGCACAGATACATATTTTCACTTCAAATATGAAAATAAAATTTCCTTTGCACCCCCATAAGCACTCAGATATAAAAAAAATTTTATATGTATGTGCCTATGATTCATATTGAATGTGCAGAGCAAAAGCACTTTGTATAGGAGCTCGAGCACTGCCGTAAGAAATCGAAATTTACAATAACAAATGTGTAATGAAAAAAAAAATTCAAAAAATGAAAGCACTGTAAAAAATTTGTATTCAAAAAATTTTCATATAAAAAATATAAAAATTTTTTATGTATGTGATACTACCATTTGGAAATAAATTCTAAAATAATATTTTATTGGAATTCATAAAAAAATTTAAATGAGCAAAAAAAATTTTTCAGTGCATATACAAAATTTGTAGATGTATTGAGTTTTGTACTTTCAATACGAGAGCGTTGAGCAGCCCTGCTTTATTCTAAGGGCCTTATTTTGCAAAACGCAACGCGACGCAACGAGTCACCCAGAGTCACTTTTTGTCGTGTTCGTATTTTGTATCTCTTTAGGTGACTGAAAGTGACTGTAAGTGACTCGAAGTGAATGTGTTACGTTTTCTGGTGAGTATGTTACGTTTTTGGTATTTTATAAAACGCAAAGTGACGAAAACGCTCACTTTAAGTGTCAAAAGAGTCACTTCCTTTTGTTCGAGTGAGCATTCGATATGGTTTAATTTGCAACGGCTAAAATTAGCCAATTAAAAAAAAATACGGGGTATCAATCGACACGTTTCAATCTCGCGAACCCGAATACGATGCTGAACTAATTTTTTATTTGATTTAAATAATAAGTTATCAATAAAAACGTTTTAACTTTTGTCTTGCTTCTAGAACACACGCGAACACACAAATGCATTTTTTAACATGGGATAACACGTACATATATTTATTTATTTATTTATTTCAATTTCCATTCAATTATTTATATTTTATTCGAAAAACAAACTAAACAAAACACGTATGTATGTATTTACACACATTGTCAACAAATACTTTTTTTTTATTTTTGTTGACTTCCCATTAAACACTGAAAAAGAAATTCTAAAACGTTGAGAAAATAATGTTTCTAAATTTGAGAATCAGCACATATGTATATAATTTGAAAATAAACATATTTTCAAGTGTTCATGAAACATTGTTTATCAGTTTTAGAATAACTTACAACACATTTGAAAAAAAAATTGTTTCGCATTTTGTACCATTTCACGAATTTCATCATGTCAAGGTTTCAAGGAACGAAGAAATTTTGTACCTATGTTTGCAAATTTCAATCAGCGTTCGTTGTTTTACGTGAGCAGTCTCTTAACGGTTGAAATTATGATAGTTGAAAATGATTGTGTGTAATAATGATTCCGTATTTCTTACTCTTATTTTATTTGTTTGTTGCTTTTTGTGAAGTTACATAAACTTTATTAAAAACATAGTTTGTTTCTCATATGTATGTACATATGTATGCATATTATGACTGTACAAAAGGCACAGGCGAAATTCACCCGCACGGGTAAATGAAAAACATCACATCAGAGTACAAATATGTAATACATATCGTCGTAGGTACCATACGAAAACTAACATACGTTTTTTTGTGACTGACGAAAAGTAACAAGTTCGACTTTTGGCCGACGAAAAATAACAAAATCGACTTTTGGCTGACGAAAAATAATAAAATCGACTTTTGGCTGACGAAAAGTATCCGTAATTATTATTGATAGCTTTCGCCAGAAATTTTAAATATGCTAGTTTTCGTATGGTACGACGATATGTACATATTAGAGCTCTCGAATTTTTTTTTAACATTTTCGTGTAGCCCGAACAATTGTTGTTCAAATGCTCGAACAGTTGTTTGTTTGTTTGTTTATTACCCGTATGTTTGTACGGGCATTTGAACAATTCGGGTATTTTGAACTTTTTTTCTTTTGTTTATTATTTTTTTTTTATATGTAGTTTTTTTATTTTTGCTTTTCCCATACACATTTTTTTGTATGTAAGCTCGAATGCTCGAATGTTTATACGGGCATTTGAACAAAAACGATCAGATCGAATTTCTCGATACCCGGGTATCTAGGGCTCTAATACATACATCTATTTATTCCATTCCATTTCTGCGCTCATAACACAAACTCTCTCACTATCCCTCAATTTTTCTGTACTCTAGAGTACAAATATGTAATACATACATACATCTATTGATTGCATTCCCTTTCGTACCAACTTTGAAATTGGAGAAAATGAAATCTATCAAATTGAGAATCAGCCCGAAATCCCATACTAAAAATGTGCCTCAAATGAACCTCAAATTGAAAATGAAAAAAAAAAAAATGTTTATTGGGTTGCAAGCTGCCAATTTTCCAGGGTTAACCAATCAATAAAACAGTTCGATTAAAAAAAACACACAAAAAATTACTAAGGAAATGAAGAAAACCAGAAAAGTGGTAAATAGGCTACGTAAAGCGTTTGACAATCGTCGTGACTACGCAACGGAGCGAACGAAAAAACGTAAAAGCTTATAAAATACCAACTTTTAGGTGAAGGTGAAAGTGAGTGAACGTGAGTGACTGCGACGCAACGAGTCACGGCGTTTTGTAAAATAAGGGCGTAAATTAATTTTGTTTCTATTTTCTATTTTTTCCTCTCGAAAGAAAGACAGTTGCCAAAATAGCCTAGTTAGTTTAATTTAAGTTTTAGTTTTTTTGTTTGTTTTTAATATTTATTTTAATAAAAACAAAATAATTAAAAAGCCATTTTATAAATTTGTTTCACTTTCTCACAACAACTCTTTTAACACTACATATTTTGTAAGCCACAATAAAGCTATACACATTTCTTTTTCACGATACCTCTTGCTTAAAGAAATTTCTTACACACCGCAACTCAATGTTTGCCTCTCGAGCGATTTTTCTCGCTTTTGTTTATTTTGCTTTCGCGGCAAATTTCAAAAGACACGTCTGTTGCTGAACGCGCGCGTTTGTTGAATGAAAGTGAAATTGCCACAACGTTATCGTTTTCATGCAACAAATGCTGTTATTGAGGCGGCTGCTCCTGCTGACTGGTTGTGGTTCCGCCGATCATCGCTTCAAAGCTGCTGCTGCCTTGCAACAGGTTGTGCGCACAAACGAGATCAGCTGTGTTGGTTGTACTAGATTGTTAACAGCAAGCAGAGCACTTGCAACAACAGATCACTTGCAGACGATCACTTACAGAAAATCACTTACAAGAGATCACTTACAGAAGATCATATTGTGGAGATCATCATAATAGTAGCTAATTTAAGCAAGATCAGTGACTCTCTAATGTATGTAAACTGTAACAGCGGTGATCTTTTTTTGTTTGGCACAACCAAGAGTAACTAAAACTTGTTTTGTAATATTAAAAGGTCACAATTGTTTTAAGAAGAAGCAGCTTGCGTGACAAATAAAAAAAGATTGCAAAAAATCAGAGCGTACCAAAGTTCGTTTTTGCAATAAACTTGACTGCTATAGGAGGGAGGCATCAGACTTCTGAAGATATGACTTGTCGCAAATGTAAACTTACACTGTATGTAACTTAAATACGCTGCTGAACTTGTAGCTTTCAAAGCAGCGTCTAGTTATTCTGAACGATTATGTTTGTCCTTAATTCATACGAGTCAAATTATCTTCTTTTTGAAATACATATAAAGTTTTTAAGTTTGATAATAAACTAATTTTCTTCCACTAAATAATTGCTTATATATTACATGAAATCAATTCGTTTTTAATTATTTTGCTTGTTACGGCTGTTATTAGTATTTTCATTTCAATCATCATTTCAATCACAAAGCGCATTAAATTCGATCACCTAGTCAATTTATTGCTTAATGAAACTTGTATTATGTGGCAGCTCAGTTAAGTTTGCAACACAAAATAATAGAGAATTAATGCATAGAGTGATAATTAGGGCAACCAAATATATGCAATGTCATATTTTTTTCTGATTCGTTCTATTGAAAAACTTTTAATTTATAAATTTGTTTCTAGAGAAAAACAAGTGGTTGACGTATATTTTTTAGAGCATATTTTAGCATATTTTAATAATGGCAGAATATTTTACTTGTAAATGCATATTTTGTTATATTTTACATCTTTGAGGAAAATCATAGGCCCGGTTTCACCAACCGGTCTCAACTTGGTTAAGCCGATTTTTTTAAGTTTTCAGTTTCACCATGCAACTGAGCTAAGTCACAAGTTAGTCAGCTTTTGTCTTGACTAAAAATAAACTAAGAATTTGAGTCGCTTTAGCAAATTCAACAACCAAAAGAGCGAATATGACAAAAAAACGAGCAAGTACAGCAACCAAAACAACCAAAAAAACAAAACAGTATTTGACATAAAAGCTGGCAGGTTTGCTGGTTGCAAAACTATTTTCTTAGACTAGTTGGTGAAACGCAAAAGTAAGTTAGCCCCAAATCTGGGCTAACTTACGTAAAAACTTAGTTTTAGCTTTAGTCACGTTGGTGAATCCGGGCTATATTATTTCTGCTAAGTTATAGAAAAAAATTTCAGAATTAGTGCGCAAAAATGCAACCATGTCTTTGGACATCTTTCGATTTAATTATCGAATTATCGAAACATTTATGCCAATCTCATTTTATAACGGCATTTCAGTTGTTCTTACATTCTCTGGTTTTGTTTTTTGCTAGCGTTTTCTTATTTTAAGATACGGTAAGTGCTTGTTGAAATAAAGATTGAAAATATATATATTTATGTATTTACATATGCAAATTCTTACAGATAATGCCAAAAGCTAAAGCAGATCGTTAAGGAATTTCCCGATCTTCAAACTGACGGTGAGGTGCTGATTTGCAAGTTATGCAGCAAGACCGTATCATTTAAGAAAACATTTCTTGTAAAGCAGCATGTGCAGAGTGAAAAGCACATCAAACTCAAATGATCACTAAATTTGCCACAATCACAAAGCCTTGTAGCGAATAGCTTGACACCGTCATATGTCGAATTCGCAAAGGATTTGCGTAAAGCATTTGTATGTGCAGATCAGAGATCAGCATGCGATACATTTTTTGTGATTTAGAGTATACTAATAAAAAATGCGGTGGGAGTATGACCGCAACCGCAAAATATGCGATCATAATAAACACCGTACCGCATTTTCTTGATCAATTCCGGTATGCGGTAGTATGGATATCACAACACCGCAAACACCGCATATCGTAAACACCGTATACCGCAAACACCGCATTTCACAAATAGAGATATTTACAATGTTGCCAGGGCGATTTTTTGTTTGAAATTTTTACCGTCTTATGGATTCCTGATGAAAAATACTACTGATTACAATTTGATTTTAACCAAAGAATATCTATACAGGAAAACTCTCAGGATTGGTTTTTTTTTAATTTTTTCATTGAAAGGGCCACTTAAAATTTAGAGTTTGTTTACATTCAAAATAATTTGACTAATGAATTTCAAGATAAAAATATTTCCCATTTACATGAAATAGAGTTTTTTTCCTAAAATCCTTGAATCACATTTATGGCTTCTTAGTAATACACATAAGTTTTGTTTACACATTTTTGTTTGTCTGTGACATAATTCTTTATTTTCCAACGAGGCATTCATTCGATTTTCACAATCGACAAAATTGGCTACGATACATTGATTGAAACCGAAGTTTTTGTCATTTTATTGGAGCAACAACAATACACATGTTTATTTTTATACATTATGCGCCCGTCGGAATGAATACTTTTCCGTCAATCTAGCAATTCGTTTAACTAAGAAACATAGTTTAATTAGATGTCTTTTTACGGCAAAGCTGAAGTACTGAATGTGTCGATCGTCATTTAAATACATTTAATTCAACTATGTTGTCAATTAAACGGATTGCTAGTTTGACGGAAAAGTATTCATTCTGATGGCCCTATTAGTCGTATTGGATTTCAGAAATGAAATTTTTTGATTATTTCATTATTGGAAAATATTTTATTATTCAAAAAACTGCCACAAAAAACAAAGCACACAAAAATAAAAAAAAAATACTTGAGAATAAATTTGCTGTATATCTTATAATCAGTAACACATATCTATGTATTTATGTACAAATGAATTTTCAATTGCCTATACCTTTGCAGTGTGTGAAAAATTTCCGGCAACACTAAATAGTATACAAATAAACAAATGCGGTGTTTGCGGTGATTGCGGTGTTTGCGATATACGGTGTTTGCGATATGCGGTGTTTGCGGTATACGGTGTTTGCGTTATGCGGTGTTTGCGGTATGCGGTGTAAACAACACTAAATACCGCAATATCATGTAGATTTTCAATCAATGCGGTGGCGGTGAATTTTTTTTCTGGGTACTTATTTTTTGAGCCACTTAAAAAATAAGTATTTTTGCGGTGCTTTAGAAAATGCGGTGCACCGCTGCTGATCTCTGGTGCAGATATACCCTTATATAAAATACGTAACATAAATCTAGTGCAGTTTTTTGAAAAATGGGTTTCCCAGAAAATACCACGTGAGACAAGCCTTCGAACTACTTATGTTAAGCAGCTATGTATATAGCAATACTATGGAAAAGATACAATCGCTACTAAAAGACCACTTTATTTGGATTGCGATTGATGAAACTACAGATTTTGCAGGTAGATATGTGGCAAATGTTATAGTCGGAATTTTACATGAAAACTTTGATTCAGATATGAAGTTTCTTTTGAAATTTGCAGTATTGGAAGCTGCAAATCTAAAAACAATTGCTCGGCTTTTCGATGAATCTGTAAAACTTTTGGGAGAAGGCTTCAATAGAGATTATATTCTTTTATTTCTAACAGACGCCGCACCATATTTTTAGGTGGTGACAAAGTATGGAACATACACAGAGCCAAATGACCACCTAAAATGCCCTGTAAATCAGAACAAAGTTTAGCAGATTTCTCTACGCTTTCTCTCCAATAAGATGCCCGTCTTATTATGACTGGATATCGCATTTTAATAAAACTAAGTAGATATACTATAAAACTAATATGAAAACCTTTTCATATTATTAAGAAGATAACCCGTGGATTTTAGATGAAATCATTTTCAGTAAAATGTAATGGATTACCTATAAAACTAAGATGAAAACCTCTTATATAAAATTAAGAAGATGACTCCTAGAATAAATATGGAAACCTTTTCACATAAATTTAGCAGATAACCTGTAAAATTAAGAAGAAACCCTGTTTAATATTATTAAGAAGAGAATCTTGATTTTCATCGGAAAACATAATTAGTCAACTAGTATTTTCCTAGGACTTATTCAGACAAAGGGCAACATTTCATTTCGTATAAGTGCAGATGGACGTAATAAACCCTTTATACCAAGTGCTTCACTAATCGTTTGAGAATTGTAGAAATGTGCAAAGCCGTAGTGAAATTGACGAACGGAGGAAACACATAAGAGCTCTTTTAAAAATAAAAAGTTCTCCCTTTTAATTTCTTGAACATGTTATTGCACACATACATAAAAAGTGGCTGATGCAATAACTGTTATGCATATTTCTAGTATGTACGAGTATATCCATACATGTACGTACGTTAAGACGTTTATAGCAAAATTTTAATTAATAAGGGCTCTTTTAAAACTAAAAAGTTTTCCTTTTTAATAAATTCAAAAAGGTTCTAGTAAAAATTAGAGGATGTCGTTATTGATTTGCTTTATAAAAATTTTCTCATAAAAACAAGCAGATTTCTTCTAACAATTTAATTTTTTTGACAAAATGACATAAAAAATTAATAAATAAGAAGTTATCTCCTCGTTTTCAGACGGTATCCTTTTCAATAAATTTAAGAAGAAATTCAAGCTAAAATCTAGAAGATTTTCTAGCAAAAATTTCTTCAATTTTGTCTCCTCTCGCTCTCCTTGGCCAAATAGCTTTTTTAGATGGCAGTCTCTTTGATTATAGGTGAACTTTTTGGCTCTGTGTATTACTGTGGCGTCAATTTAACGAAAATTTTCCCGATTTTGTTACAGAAACGCACTTCCGATGTCTTGTGCATTCTTGCAATTTTCTGGGCATATTTTTGATTTATATGTCATATTTTATTGGCATATTTTGTCTTTTTGTGGCATGTTTTAATTTTTTTGAAGCATATTTTTGGTTGCCCTAGTGATAATAAAAATATCTATACTATATACTATACAATCTTACAAATGTTTATTTTAGCCAATCATGTGCATCGCGTTGGTGTATGTTATTTCCAGGTTCAACACGTTCAATGAAGAGCACGAGGAAGGCTTGCGAGTGCAAGTTCGACTAAGGGTAACAACGTATAGCTTAGTGCTCAAACCACCTCCCGATGGTAGTTTGACGGTAGCATCGGGTTTTCGAAGTATAAAATTTAGTGCAGGTTAGAGAACCACACTTACGGGGTAAAGGCTTTCAATGCTTCCTCCTCGTAAAAAAGAAAACGTTTGATTATGTTGTATTCAGTTTTGGTTTTGGTGCACAATGACTTTTTTCAAAACTATTTTTTTGCTGTTTCTAACTTCTTTACTGTTAACTAACTTCATTATTTCCAAGCAATCTATTTGCGAAGTTATTTTAATGCGATAAAAAACATGAGATGGAATGATTCTTGGAGTATTTGAAAGAAAAGCTTGTCGATCTTCACCAAATTGTATATTTTGAGTATTTAAATAAAAATGAAACATTCTAAGCTCTGCGTTTTAAAATCAGAAAATATTTGATAAAATAAGGGCCGGTCTAATGTACATACATATATGTATATACCTGCAGTTCTTTACAACTGCAATCAGGCAACTTGGTTCGTGAAGATGAAGCTGCCAATCCGTTGATCAAAAATTTCTTCTTTTCTGTATTAAATTTACCGCCATCAATTACACATATACATACATGTACATAATATGTTATATACTACTCTATTTTGTGTTATATGATTTATGTTGTATTTATTGTAGATGTTTCTTGTTGATGATTTTTGTTGATGATTTTTGTTGATGTTTTTTGTTGATGCTTTTTGTTGTTATTTGTGTTAAAATTGCATAATGTTTTATTGTTTTTACAAGACATCTCTCATCTCATCGTTTCCAGCATCTCATGTTATGGCCGTTAGACACGAGCGTTTTGTTTTCTGGCTTTTTGTTACGTTACGTATGTATGTTATTGTTGTTTTTGTCTCCTTTTTACGTAGTAATAGTAGCAGTAGGTTTCTATTTATGCATCTATTTTGATTATTTGCTATGTTTCCAACTTGATTGTCTCATCCACGACATCGGCCTTGCTGAACTCGTCGGTTGATGTAATATCTATTGAATTATTACAGTTGGTTCTTACGTGGTAGATATTATGAATAGTTTTTGTTGTTAATTGTGTTGTCCCAGTATTTTTAAAAAGAGATTTTGAGACAGATTTAGACATTATTTTCCCCATAGCACTACCTTTGCTTTGATTAAAAAAATTATATGAAGCTCTTAAAGTTTATATTATTTAACCTAGATTCAATTTTACTTCCTTTAAAGCTATAAAGTTATAACGATCGATTTAAAAATTAATTTCAATCAACTTTTGCAATCGATCCAATAAACAATCACAAACAAATTTACTTTAGACTTTTGACCCCCACGGCCATTCTCTCACCCAGTTTATTTCAACAAACTGCATTGCGAAATATTTCCCTTCAAATGTATGTAAATGAATACCTTGTAGCCACATTAACCCGAGCATCAATTTTGTGGTGCAATTCGTTCAATTGCATGCAACAGGTGTTTGAGCCGCAACTAAGTGGCCGATTGAGAAAATGCAACAGCAACAGAAGGCAGTTGGTTGGTTGGCTGGCTGCTGGGCAGTGGCAAGTTGAAATTAAATGGAAAATTAAATGGAAAAGGGGTAAAGCATGTAGATTTGTTAGATTGCAAAAACTAGTGCTATAAAAGCAGCAGCAACAACAACTAAATAAAAAAGAACAACCCCGCCAGCAACACCAACAAAATAAACCTCAACAAAACTAAGCCACAAAAATAATTGCCCACAAGCAATTGCCAAACAAAAATTTCTTCTTTTAAACCGAAATTAAAATGTGTAGGTAAGTAAGCAAGTAAGTAAAAGAAGTAAAAGTAAATATTCGGAGAAGTGAGGTCGCCTACGAAATTAACCCAAAACAATTTACCACAAAGCATAAAAAGGTGTTCAGCGCTACTGAATGGAATAAAATAAAATAAAACAATAAAAAATCCAAGTGTCGGAAAATGTTACAAGCGTGAGGGAAGCAAATGTCAAGTGAGATGAGTGAAAGGATGAGCCGTTGAGTTTGGAAAAGGTGTGTGAGCAAGTGAAAAAAAAAAGAAGAAGAAGAGGAAGAAGAAGAGAAGGAAGGTGCAACTGCTGGTACACTGAAAAAACAACTTACTCAGATTATGGAAAAGTGGGAATGATTCGGCGCTAAAGACATATTTCCATATTTTGATGTACGATTTTCTTCAAATCAAGGAATAAAAACCACGTTTTAAAGAAAATTGTACATCAAAATATGGAAATATGTCTTTAGCGCCGAATCATTCCCATTTTTCCATAATCTGAGTAATTTTTTTTTTTGAGTGGAGAAGGCGTGCTCTATGGATAAGTAATTAAAGGGCTTTCTCTCTGGCTGTTAAATGGATTTTGCAATTTTTAATTGAAGTGGTGAAATAAGAAAAAAACATCGAATTACCTTTGTTCCAAAAACGGATCTACGAATCAGCGATCAGATCTTTTCGTCTTGGATCACTATTAATATTCATTCTGAAACAATTACAGAAATAACAGATATTATAGAGAAATAAAAATTGTGTTGGTGTTCGAAAATTACCAGCGATATCTAATAAGAATATCGAGCTTGCAATGAGCTTATAACCAACCTTAGTTCTCCAGCTCCCGTTTGTTGGAAACGCACGCTAAATAGTTTCGAAAAAAAAAAGAGAATGAGAACCATATTTTCCATGGCAACAAGAGAAAAAGTGATGTAAACTAAACGTTGGGTTTATATAATATAAAAAAACATCTCACTCTCATTAAAATTTTCTTTAGAGTGATTTTTTTTTGAATTTATAAGGAAGGGAAATTTTCAACGGATAGCGAAGGTTACATTTAACGGGAGAATGCCCTGATTCTCGAATCAAATTGCAAGCTATTTCCACTTCTAGTATCGAAGGTGAGACTTGGGTAATTTTTCAATAGTTTTCAAATTGTTCACCAATCATAATTGCCCCATGGGTGTTTTCTTCAAGTAGCGCTAACGATCTTGGTTATCATGGAAATGATAGTTTTGCTTGCAGGTTGGTTGCTTTGGTTTGAGTAGCGAGTCTCATAGACTCCAATTAGCGCCAAAACGCCGCTTTAATACCACGAGTCGTGACTAAGGCACCAGAACCAGAAAAGAATAGAAGAGAATATCAGCTCGGAAACCAAGGCAGGTCCTACTAAATCCATCCCGTTGAGTTTAGGTAGGTATCTAAGAAGCCCCTCAGGTCTAACGTTCTTGAGTTCCGAGAGGTTGTGGAAGAAAGGTTTGAAAAGGAATTTAAGCGTTGAGAGTGTGAAGAAGATTCGCATAGCAGGTGATCTACAATTTTCTCTGCTCCTGGGTGATTACAGCTGCAACACAGTGATCTAATCCCAAATGCGGGCTACTAATAGCCCAATGCTCCGTAAATACTACAGTTAAACCGAAAATTTCCCTGCGGTCCATCTTTGGTATGGTTGAGGAACAAATCTTATTGTGTGAAGGCCGCAGACTTCTGCAGACCCTGCAGGTCCGCTACAGGTTCCATATGGTTTAGCCTACTCGAACCAGTGCCGAGTAATTTGGCCCTTGTTGAAGGCTAGAGGTGCAAGAATCTTCCACGGCTATGCAATATCAAGAGCCGATCCTTGCTGGTAAGTTCGTCAGCAATTTCGCTTCCCTCGATATCGCGCTGCCTAGGTATCCAAATCAGAGATGCGCTATGTCAACTTGCTAAGAACATGACCTCAATGACTCCCTACACTGCCCGACCAGGTCTGATGAAACCGTTGCAGATCCCAGAGCCTTCAAAGCCGCCTTACTATACGAGAAAATTTCTATCCTCTTTCCGATACTAGCATTTTCCGCCGCAAGTAGAACCTTGCAGGTCTCGTGTATTGCGAAAACTTCTGATTGAAAAAAGCTCGCCGTGATCGGGAACCTTATTGATATGGAAGTATCCGGCTGAGTTGCGAAGATATGTGCTCCCACTACGCATGTAATTTTCGACCCGTCTGTGAAGACTTATACATCGGATTTCTGAGCTATTTTAACATCTCCGTAGTCCTTCTTGGATGAAAAGATATTTGATTGCAGAACTTTGTGATCCGATTTGCCCTATTCGTGAGCAAACTAAGATTCCTAGCGAATAATATTTCGTTTTTGTTAACTAGTCCACTCGTTAGACGATCCCTAAAACAATTTCGTTCGTTCACGACTGCCGCTAATCGGGTCCAGATCATTCGGTTGCTCATGTATTCCTATCCTACGATTATATCGCGCCAAAGATGGTTTCTCTCTCAAATATACTCAAAATTGTAGGCTATATTTTTAACTATTACAACAACAACAACAACATCTATTAATAAAACCATGAAACGACCTTTAGGCGGCCACTAGCCAATGCCATAAGTGACGGCTATTCAATCTTTATGGTTTTAATCCCATCAATAAATTTTTACGCAATTTTACTACGCTGAAGCGAAAAAGAAAGAAGAATTTTATTAGTATTGCCAAAGCTTTGAGAAGTTTATTAATTAAAAAAAAACCAATTAAAATCAGCAATAAAACTTGAAAGTAACATTTTTATTTCCACGCCATAAAATATTTTATGCTTTGCTTTTTTGGAAATGTATGTATGATGTGTTCATTGAATGTTCATTGATTTAATATGCGACACATAATTTAAAAATGACTCATTTAGCGAGTTTTAGGTAAACGGATAAACGGAAATACCAATGACTATTTTTGTTGTGTGAAAATTTGAGCAGTTTTTTTTTAACTAATTATAAAAATTGCCGATTTAGCAAATAGTCTTTTAATCAACCATAAAACGTGGAACTAATCAAGGCAAGTCAAAAGGAAAAGCAAGCTAAGGAGGGGTTTTTGGCTTTGGAAAGCAACTAAATTAAAAATGCAGCAAAGAAGTAGTTTTTACTTACTTTAAATGTTATAAATTAATAGCTATACAACAACTCATTTCCGCTTAAATTAAATTAAGAAAATTTTTTGGAGATTATTTTTCTCTTTAGTGAATTAACTTGTTGGCTGATGTTACCTAATAAATTTTTATTTGTCTGCCTTACCTCCCAAAAAAAGCGACAACTACAACTTCAACGCCAGGTTTTATTATATAATGCACTATAAAATAGCAAATATTTAGCAAAAACTGGTACAATTAAAGGCAAAAAGCGACAAACCAAAGAAATAAATAAAAAAAAAAAACAATTCCGGAAGCGTACCAATTTGTTTTGCAGACATTAGGGTGTGGCTTTTGTTGCAGGCAGACAAATGGGCGGCAGGCAGGGAGTAACTTGGTCAGAGCTGGTTGAGTGGCTGCTTTAATAGACAAGCTATGCTGAACGGACTATATGTATATATTTACTTACATGTTTCAATCTTACTTTTTTGGCTGCAAATACTGCAAATACGTCTAAAAGTAAGTCAAAAGTAAATTTTAACGGTTCGTTGATATTAAATATTTCCATCCGCCTTTGACTTGCATCAAGAAACAGGGAAATTTGAGACAAAAACTAAGTGAAAAATGTTCATGTAAGTACATATATTACCTATGTACCTATGTAGATACAATAGCATGTTTACGCATGTATTCATGCGCTAAAAATGTATAGCAACTTATTACGTGTTGCTAGCAACATGTTTATGTATTGCGGAAACGAAAAATGTTGAGTTTTTGTTTAGTGACCATCTTAGTGGAGTAAAGGAAGACTGTTGATGTAATGAAATAAGTATGAATATGAAAATTGCTCATAAAAACTGTTTATTTAGTTTAAAGGTTCATATTAAATTTAAAAAAGTGATACATATATAGCTAAATGTTTCAAATACAACCAATTCCTCATCATCAGATTTTTTCCGGGAGCGTGAGCGAGCTTGATTTTTTTGCGCTTATACCAACAATTATAAATCGAACAAAAAAAAAATAAGAAAACAAATAATACAGATATTCAAAATATAAAAATTTCTGCTTATGCTGTCTAGTCACACAAGTTTCAGAATTTTTGCCAATTTAATTCTTCTACCCCAACAATTGAAAATTGAATTAAAATAAAAATTTCGTGCTAAGCACTAAAAAAACTAATTCTTCTACTTTGAACGAACTTGAACTCAGTCTAACTTTGTTTAACTCCATTTTAACTTAACCCCATTAGCTCATCGAAATTTTTCAGTGTAAGTACATATGAGTAGTCCACTTTCAAAATTGGCTATGTTATATTTTTTCGATATTGAGTTTTTGTTGTATTGTGTATCAGTATTTAAAGCTGTACCTATAATGTCCATTAAGAATTTATTGAAAAATTCTTTCCCTTTCTGATAAAATAACATTGAATACAAATACACACTCTCTTTCTATTTTTTTTTCTAACTTTTGGGTTAATATGAAAAATTCATATAGCCACTTTAGAAAGTGTACTACTTAAGTATATATTATTTTTCATAATAATACTAACTTTCCTTGCTCTATTAACCAGCTCAATCAGCTCGAAAAAAGTAGGCCCTTGCCTATTGAAATTTGGCAGATTTGCAAATAAAACGGAAATTACAAAATAAATACAAAAAGTGTAAACAATAAAACAACCCTGTAGGGAAAATCTCTAGTTCCGAACTAGGTCGCTTCTAGTGCATTTTTCGACACTACTAGTGCGAGCTAAATCTCTTTTGCATGTTATCAACTGGCGAATTTAACACGGCGATGTCCTAGGCGGTGTCAATTGTCACTCTCTGCACTACATTTTCGATAGTTCCCAACTAGCACTAAATTCTACAGTTTACACTAGTTCGTTTATTGGCACAATTTCGATAGTTCTGAACTAACTACAAGTACCTAAAAATTCTACAGTTTTACATCTGTCGCTTAAGTGCAGCCTTTGACATACTTCATGCAAGTGGCGCGATGGCCGACTGGCTAACGCATGTGCCTTTCAATCTGAGGGGCGCGGGTTCGAATCCTGTCGGTGTCAAGTTGGATGATATTTTTTTTTTAATTTTTTTTTAACTAATATTTTTTTTTTTATTTATTTAATAAAAATTTACAATAATATTTAAAAAGTAATAAAATAAAAAAAAAATTAAAAATAAGCCTGAGGGATCGGAAAAGCATAATTAGGTGAACATTTCATTTCATACAAGATGCAAATAGAAAACTCTTTATATAAAATGCTTCACTAAACATCTGAGAATTGCAGAAATATACAAAGCCGACGGCAATTGAACGAACGAAAAATTTTCATAGAATTTTTGTCACTTCGAAATTGCATACAAATCAAAGTGTGTCTTATAATGGTCACTCAATGCACTCCTTCTGAACTGGTGTGGGTTTAACTACAATTGATCTAGTTCCCTTTTTCACCTTTTCGCTAGTTCGGAACTAGAAATTTTGCTCACTAGTTATTGAGTTCCCTGCAGGGAATATATAATCAGCAGCAATACACGCATTTAAATATTTACATATGCACATGCATATGTATTTAACTGTACACACCCGCACACAAACAATAGTACCAAGATAAGCTGAGCTCAAAACCATTGAGTTGTCAATAAGCCAATGCGTAAAGCCAATAAAACAAAAATTTTCAAATGCAAACATATATATGTATGAGTGTATATAGAGATAGCAGATAGTATACATACCAGTGGCGGACGTTGCATATTAGCCTAAAAGCCCGACTTGCCTAAATATTTACGTACTCTGAAAAAAAAAACGTTGTAAATCTAAAGACTTTCGCTGTTAAATCAACTACTTTCCGCAGTTGAAATGTGCCCAACAACGCTCCGTACGAACACATCCATATCAATTTTATGTGGATATGAGTATGTTAAATGTGCTAAACAGCCTGGCAATTGTTTGTATGGGAAAAATGTTAGCCTATTAATATATAGATAGTGGGCACATTTGCCAACGAAGCAAAAACGAAGTAAATCAAAAATGGTACAAAACTAAAAACTTTATTTATTAATTATAAAGAAATTAAATAATTTATAGAAAAAATTATATGCCTATGCACTGCTCCTGACTCATACGAACACATCCATATCAATTTTATGTGGATATGAGTATGTTAAATGTGCTAAACAGCCTGGCAATTGTTTGTATGGGAAAAATGTTAGCCTATTAATATATAGATAGTGGGCACATTTGCCAACGAAGCAAAAACGATGTAAATCAAAAATGGTACAAAACTAAAAACTTTATTTATTAATTATAAAGAAATTAAATAATTTATAGAAAAAATTATATGCCTATGCACTGCTCCTGACTCATACGAACACATCCATATCAATTTTATGTGGATATGAGTATGTTAAATGTGCTAAACAGCCTGGCAATTGTTTGTATGGGAAAAATGTTAGCCTATTAATATATAGATGTTAGTTTAATGTTAGTCAAGAAAACTGTGCTCTGCTAGAGCTAACTTTCCTGCTCAAACATGTTATAGATAGCACAGCTGTTAACCAACCACTGTTTATTAACATTGTCTGTTGTTAGTGCATTTTCTTCAAGTGAGAAAGCAGCGATAGTTTTAAGCCGGCTCTGTTGGCTACATAAATGAAAGCGAAAGCCTTTTTGCGCAATATTTGGGCAGGTCATTTTACTATAAATTTTTTTCTTTGCTTATCGTAATTTCATTTGCTATTATCTATGCCTCTTCTGCACTGCTTCACACACATATCAACCTGTTTAACATTGCCCGCACTTATCACACTAACACGCCTTACCAGTGATGTCCTCTTTTTCTACCTTTTTACGAACAACAAATTGCTGCAACAAGTCCGACAACAGCAGCAGCTTCATGTATCGCTCGCAACATTCTTTTTGTACCACAAAAAGTTATTAATATCCGGTTTTATGACTTTGACTGAGTGGCGCCAAAGAGCTTAAGCTGTTTAAGCAAAATGAAATGATTTGGCAATAAGAAATGGCTTAAATGCAATTAAAAGAAATTAGTGCTATAAATAGTTGTTAAAAATCCTAAGTAAAGAGAGTTGTATAACGAATTCGAACACCTGAAAGTGAGAGTACATATTTATTATTTTTCATAGCAAGTATCATAAATTTATCTTACAGTTTCATATCTTTAATTGCATCCTGATCTCATTCTGATAACAAAAAAAAAAAAAAAAAAAAAAAAAACAAACAGAAAAGAAAAGAAAGAAAAAGTAAGATTTGTGCGAAAAATGTGTTAAAAAGATTTTAAGTAAAAGAGTTTATGGCAGCATTTATGCCATAAAAAAATAAACACATAAATAGTTTTGCTTAAAAGCAAATGCATTTGAACTGAAAAACTTAAAAGTAAATCATCATCATGTACAACAGCAACAACAACAACTTCTTGCTAAATAGCCTTGTCTTTGCCACTGCGAATTTTCCTCTTTTCAGTTTTCTCAACTCTTTTGCTGCCATTTCTGCCACTTCATTCAGCAACTCTTGTGCACTTTTATTGTATAGTTTTCTTTGTTGTTATTGTGGTTGTTTTTTAATGAGACATTTTTATTACATTTTGCCATTTTTCGTGCGATTGTTGTTGTTAGTATTGTTGCTTTTATTGTGTTCAGCTGCTTTTCGTCGTTCATGCACTCAGCTGCTTGTTGTTATTGTTATTGTTACTGTTATTGTTGAACTCAGCTTTTGTAGTTGTTGTTGTTGGACTTATGGAGCTGATTGTAGGTGTTTTTGTTGCTACGTTGAGCTGTTAGTTTCTATTGTTGTTGTTGTTTACTTTTAGCGGCATCATTGCAAGTGTGATTGCGCGACTGCAAGCGCTTTTGCCGGTCGTTCGTTCCTTCGTTCGTTGGCCCAACGTGCTCTGGGCGGTTATTATTTTTTGTTGTTGTTGCTGCTGCTTTCCACGTCTCTCCATACACGACCTGCTGCTGCCTTGTGCTTGCATTTTTGCACTTTTGGGCTCACACTTTGACGAACGAGACATTTAACTGGTTTAAGAGTTGATATATGTATGTACATTGTTGTTATTGCTGTTGTTGTTGTTCTTGTTGTTGTTGTAGTTCTTGTTGTTGTTGTTGTTGTTGTGGTTGTTGTTAATGTTATTTCCATATCTTCTTGTTGCTTTTGCTGACTTATTTATTTTTTCTTGTAATATTTTCCTTCAACACTAATTTTATTGGAATTCACGATAATTTGATGTGATTTTTTGATGTAGATGAGTAGTGAACTTTCAAAAAAGGCTATGTCAAATTTTTTCGATATTGAGTTTTTGATGGATTGTGTACCATTATTTAAAGGTGTATAAGATCCATTAAGAATTTATTGCAAACTACTTCCGTATTCTGAAAAAATATCACTAAAGATGAATACACGTTCAAAAGTCTCTTTTTTTTGTAATTTTTGGCTTAATAAGAAAAAATCACATATCCACCTTTGAAAGTGAACTACTCAAATGACCTTCCACAATATAAATATTGAACTAACAACGAATTTATCTATAACCAAACGTATGTAGTTCTCCAACTTTCATGCTCAGTATATTGGATAGTTTTTACCCTGGAGAGTCATCGTTTTATTAATCCGGCAGTGTGTATAAGCGTACAATTTTTATACTCAGCTGTACTAGTACACAGAGTATTATAGTTTTGATTTCCTAACGGTGGATTGTAACAGAATGAAATAATCGAGATAGATATAGACTTATATATATCAAAATGATCAGTGTGAAAAGAGAAATCGATTGAGCCATGTCCGTCCGTCCGTCCGTCTGTACGCACGATAACTCGCTCAAAAATTGAAATATTTTTATGAAATTTGAAATGTAAGTTGGTATCAAGACAGGAACGGATGGTATTGAAAATGGGCGAAATCGGACCATGACCACGCCCACCTCCCCTATATGGTAAAAATCGGATATTTTGTATCTCAGTCACTAATAGAGCTAGAGTGATAAAATTTCACACACGTATTGAGCTCAGGCCCTTATGAAGAAATATGGTGAAATTTTGGAAAATGGGTGGTGCCACGCCCACTTATTAAGGGGCAAACATTGAAAGTTTTATAAGTCATAACTCAGAAACCGTTGAAGATATATCGATGAATTTTGGTAGGCGTGATATACTTACTTAGGCAAATGTTTTGACGAAAAATTGCCAAAATCGGTTGACGACCACGCCCACTTTTATATATGGGTCTTATAAAGTGACCTAATAAAAACATTTTAAGCGATATCTCTGTCAAATATAAAGATATATCATTGAAGTTTTATGGAAGGTGTCCAACTATGGACATATAACAAAAAATACAAAAATTTTGGAAAATGGGCGTGGCACCGCCTCCTTTTAGAAGCTGGAATATACGAGATTTCTGAGCCCATAACTCGACAAATAATCGATATATTATGACGAAACTTGGTGTATACACTTTCACTACTTGTAGTAATACATGTTCAAAATTTTAGCGAAATCGGTTGACGACCACGCCCACTTTTATATATGGGTATTATAAAATGACCTAATAAAAACATTTTAAGCGATATCTTTGTCAAATATAAAGATAATTCATTGAAATGTTGTGGCATGAGTTCTACAATAGATCGGAAACAAAAAATAGAAAAATTTTGGAAAATGGGCCTGGCACCGCCTCCTTTTAGATAAAGGAATCTACGAGATTTCGGAGCCCATAACTCGACAAATAATTGAGATATTATGATGAAACTTGGTTTGTACACTTTTATAACTTGTATTAATAGACACGCAAAAATTTATTGAAATCGGTTTATGACCACGCCTACTTTTTAACGAAGATATTTCTGGAACACCCTTTGGGAATTTGTAACGTGACATCTTTGTAACTGGAAGTCATAAAAGAATTAAATTTTGCACAAAGAATAATATTCATATGCTTAGTTGGATGACTGATAAAAATTTAGAAAATGGGCGTGGCTATGCCCACTTTATGCAGCACTCGATTTATATAAAGTACCTACACCGTGTTTCCATCAAACGCAAACAAACAATGAAAGCATACAGCTGAGTATCTAATGTTCGATTCCACTCGAACTTAGGCTTCCTTACTTGTTTATACTCGCTTTTAACAGTGTACTCGTACATATGTTTTTATGTCCCAGGATGGTACCCTGACATAATCCCAAGGGGCATAATCCCAAATTTTTTATTTGGGATTATGTCACTCCCCCTAGGGTGACATAAGCCCAACTTTTTTACTTGGGCTTATGTCACCCTAGGCGTAGTGACATAATCCCAATTGGGATAATGTCATTTTCAAGCCCAAAAAAACATTTCAGTAGTCTTTCTTAGATTTTATTACATTAAGCAAAAAAATTAAAGCTGACAATAAAGTTAATGTTATTATATAATAATATATAAGATGAAATGCGTATATGTATAAGATGAAATACTTAAATACACATGTTCTCAAAAAATTACATTAAAACTAAAAAATTACATTAAAATTAAATATATTTACATATATACAGACTTTTTTCAATAACAGAATAGGTATATAAATATTTGTGTACATTGTATATATGTCTATAAGAAGATGAAAATTTGGAAGAAAAAATCGCGCGATTTTTGATTACAAATTTTCGCCTGCGGCGCTTTTTTTTTTAATAGATCGTTAGGTGTATACATATGTATGTACATATGTCTATAAAAAGATGAAAATTTGAAAGAAAAAATCGCTCGATTTTTGATTCCAAATTTTCGCCTGCGGCGCTTTTTTTTTAATAGATCGTTAGGTGTATACATATGTATGTACATATTTCTATAAAAAGATGAAAATTTGGAAGAAAAAATCGCGCGATTTTTGATTCCAAATTTTCGCCTGCGGCGCTTTTTTTTTTAATAGATCGTTAGGTGTATACATATGTATGTACATATGTCTATAAAAAGATGAAAATTTGAAAGAAAAAATCGCTCGATTTTTGATTCCAAATTTTCGCCTGCGGCGCTTTTTTTTTAATAGATCGTTAGGTGTATACATATGTATGTACATATGTCTATAAAAAGATGAAAATTTGAAAGAAAAAATCGCTCGATTTTTGATTCCAAATTTTCGCCTGCGGCGCTTTTTTTTTAATAGATCGTTAGGTGTATACATATGTATGTACATATGTCTATAAAAAGATGAAAATTTGGAAAAAAATCGCGCGATTTTTGATTCCAAATTTTCGCCTGCGGCGCTTTTTTTAATAGATCGATAGGTATATATATGTACATTTGTCTATAAAAAATAAAAATTTGGAAGCAAAAATCGCGATTTTGCTTCGCACTAGTACCTACCCGAGTGATTTGGTATTCTGACTCCCTTTTATTTGGGATTATGTCACTCCCACATAGGTGACATAATCCCAAGTAAAAAAATTGGGATTATGTCACACCATGGTGAGTGACATAATCCCAAATTTTAAAATTGGGGTTATGCCACTTGGGATTAAATCACGGCACCCCCAGGATGGGTAGTAATAAACACAAACAAAATTGAAAATTTGTTTGATACCATTTCTCAGAAAGGATGTCAAATCGAGTACTCTTCTACTCATTGCTTGGGGAGATCTCGCTCTAATTTCTACTGCGGAACAACGACTTGACATATTGTTTTACTCGATAAACCAAAGCTGAAGGCGTTGTAATGTCTGTGCGACGATGGTTCAAGGATAGCTTTGTCGGTTAGAATTATTATTATAAGTATGAGTATCCATCCTTTCTTGCTTTACTTGCGTCTTTCCTTACTCACGCCCACTACGTCTAAGTCAAGTGTCCGTAGTTCCGTCTCAATCCGCAAACCAGTGAAATAATTTGGTCAAATCAATATTTTTTCTTTTATTTTTATTTCAAAATCATATAAGCGTTTAGGTCTTTGGTTTTTATCGTTTTATTTGTTTTTCTTTTTCTTTTTAGTTCGTCATCTCTGAGTCCAACGACATTTGCAGGACGGACTCTTTTTTTTAGCTGTTTGTTGCTTTTCGATATCATTGCTGCCGCCTGCAGTGCAATTGATTGCCTTTTTTCGCTATTGTTGTTGCTGGTATTGGCCATTGCTGCTTGATTTTTTAGCCTTAGCGGTTGTTGTTGCCTGTCTGTTTCTTGTTTTTGTTTTCCTTTTTTCACTGCGTTGTCGTTGGTTTGCCTGCAATGGCACTTGTTTTTGTTGCGCGCTTTTGTTTGTTGTTATTGAAGTACATATATTTAAGTGTTTTACTTTGATAAGTGAAGTGAACAAGTGCCGTTAGTTTGTGGCAAGGTTACTTTTTTGGTGTTTTTTTATTCCGTTTGAATAACTTGTTTTTGCCAGTCATTGCACTTGCCTTTGCTTTTGCTCTGGTATGCGCTGCACATCTTTATATATCTTTATATATATTACGCTAAGCGATTTTTTGTAAACACTATAACTTTTAAACCGTTATACCGATTTTCGAAAATGGGGTGTCATATGAAAGGGATTGGCCTGTAGATGTGCAGGAAGTTTTAATTTTTTTGAAAAGGGTTGCCACCTGTTTAAAAATTTAATTGTCCTGTATAGTTTGCTTGATTTATAAATTTCAGGTACCATATGAAAGGGATTGAGCTGGAAATTAGTAATTAATTACAATTTTTGCAACAAGGGTTGCCACCTGTTCAAAAATTCAGTTTTACGCTATAGTTTGTGTGATTTTTAAATTTCAGGTGTCATATGAAAGGGATCTGTGTGAACATAAGTAATTTATTATAATTTTTATAAAAAGGGTTGCCACAATTTAATTTTTACGCTATAGTCTTTTTGAGTTTTAGATTTGAGGTGTCACATGAAAGTTCTTTACCTCAAAATGAGTAATTTATCATAATTTTTACAAAGAGAGTTGCCACCTGTTCCAAAATTTATTTTTACTCCACAGTTTGATTTTTAAATTTAAAGTGTCATATGAAATGACTTTGCCGGGCATATGAAAATGCTTGGCCTGAAAATGAATAATTTATTACCATTTTTACAAAAAGGGTTGCCAACTGTTCGAAATTTCAGTTTTATGCTATAGTCTGTTTGAATTTTAGATTTGAGATGTCATATGAAAGTGCTTTGCCTCAAAATTAGTAATTTATCATAATTTTTACAAAGAGGGTTGCCACCTGTTCCAAAATTAATTTTTACTCCACAGTTTGATTCTTAAATTTAAAGTGTCATATGAATGGCTTTGCGGGCATATGAAAATGCTTGGCCTGAAAATTAGTAATTTATTACGATTTTTACAAAACAATTTGCTACCTGTTCAAAAATTTATTTTTACGCTACAATTTGTCCGGTTTTCAAATTTTAAGTGTCATGAAAGGTCTTGCCCTGTAATAAAAAGAAAGGGAAGGCGAAAATGAAAGGAACAGAAATGGCGAAGGAAAGGAAGCTAAAGACGGAAGAGTACGGAAAATAATAAATAAAACAAACGGGGTGAGCTAAATAAAACCGTTTAAATAAAATGGATAAAGGGAAGAGGAAGCGCAAATAAAAGGGAAAGGGGAAGAGAAAGAGAAGTAAGACAAATGACCTTTTGGAGGTAGCTATATGGATAAAATATTGTAGAAAATTATTCGCATTAAAACTTCACTATGGGATTCCTCTGACAAAATCATTGCATACAAAATCTAGGTCGACGGAAAATAAAAATAACCAGTAATTATGTATTGCTTAATTTTATATTTTATTAATAAGAATCTATGGGCTTAAAAATTGCAGAATATATATCGGCGTTAAGGGGAAGTCAAATTTAAAATGGCAATCAAAAAAATTGTTAAATGTAGCAATAAGTGCTCTTCCTCCCTCAAATTGTCGCACAGTGTAATTGAAAGCCACAGCATCGCGTGGCCGGGTTTACAAGTTTTGTGTATTGATTTTGTTGCTGCCACGCGTTGGTTTATAACTAGTTGACATGTTGCAGTTAAGTGGATAATCGATATGAATAGGAGTGTGTATGAAACAAGTAACTTTTGATGGTTTTCGTTTTTTATTTTATTTTATTTGTATCGATCGTTGTTGTATCGAGAGGCATTTGATGCATTTTGAGTTTTTCTGGGAGGTATTGTGGACCTTTTATTCAATATCGTACACTTTTCACTAGAGGAATAAATTTTTGATTGAAATAAAGACGCCTCTAAGCCTTGGTGGAGTTGGCAACTAATACGAAAGAGTTTATTCCTTAGTGTCCTGTGAACAAAGAACCATTAAGTAGTCCCTTTTGGAATAGTGATCGTGTCTCCGAGGTGTCCAACGAGGAAATGCATGCTTTGATTGTATTTCCCTAATGAAAGTCAGTCTCAACAGAACTTATCTGCCTTATAGGATAATTTTTAACAACGGCTTGCAACTTAAGGTGCATTCAATCTATAGGAAATAATTAAGTCACATAACCACTTGAAGGAGTAGCTCAGCCTTTAATCACCTTTTCATGTACCCACCATATTTTCACGACAAATTACTACCTACCCAAAAAGGTGATTGACATTAGTTTGAAACCAAAAATGCTTAAACAAATGCACAGCATTCCATAAAATTCATTCAACACTAACCACATACGAATATTACGTATGCATTTCATTACATATTTCCCTTACTATCACACAGCTGAGTGGATTTGAGCTTGAGTTGAATTTTTATTTTATTTTTTTCACAAAATGCAATACGTTGGCAATTTTTTTTAGCTAAATATGGTTGTTAGCGGGTAATTTGCTCTTGATATTAAGGTAATTTCTTTTTTCGCATGCCTTGGCCGGCCGGTGGTGGTCTCCACTTTATTACGCTTATAAGCTGTAATTGGTGATAATTACAAAAAATTTCATTGCCGCATTTTTTATGCCAATTTATGTTGCATTTTTGTGTTTGGGCATGTCACGAGGCAAAAAGTTAATTGGCGACGAAGTGCAGTAAATGGAAGCAAGAAGAAAAATTACATATGTAGATGTGTAGGCGGTGTTGGAAGTAACGCCCAAGCATTGCTTGTCTCTTAGCTACATAAACCAATTTTTACAAATACAACCAACTCAATAGGGTCTGAGCCATTATTAGGAATAGAAATGAGAACAGGCACGAGAAAAGGAAGTTAAGCGAACAGTACTTGCGTGAGATCGACGGAATGCGACAGGAAAAGGCTAAAATGGTAGGGTATATAACATAAGCCGATTCAAGGGGCTTCGGAACCACTTCTCTAAGAAAATGAACTTGGAATACTGATAGGAATTCTCATAGAACATTTCAGGCTGGAAAACCTTATACATTGACTAGGTATTCTCCTAAGTAGTCTTCTTTCTTTTAAGCGCTCTCCTACGATTTTTGGAGGTGCTCGGTTTAGTTTAGTTAATGTGATCAAGGAGGGGAATGCGACAGGAAAAGGCTAAAATGGTAGGGTATATAACATAAGCCGATTCAAGGGGCTTCGGAACCACTTCTCTAAGAAAATGAACTTGGAATACTGATAGGAATTCTCACAGAACATTTCAGGCTGGAAAACCTTTTACATAGACTAGGTATTCTCCGGTACCCTGACATAATCCCAAGGGGCATAATCCCAAATTTTTTATTTGGGATTATGTCACTCCCCCTACGGTGACATAATCCCAACTTTTTTACTTGGGCTTATGTCACCCTAGGCGTAGTGTCATAATCCCAATTGGGATAATGTCATTTTCAAGCCCAAAAAAACATTTCAGATTTTTTCCTAGATTTTATTACATTAAGCAAAAACATTAAAGCTGACAATAAAGTTAATGTTGTTATACAATAATACATTGAGTATATGTATAAGATGAAATATGTATGTACTAAATACACATGTTCTCAAAAAATTACTTTAAAACTGAACAAGTAAGGAAGCCTAAGTTCGAGTGGAATCGAACATTAGATACTCAGCTGTATGTTTTCATTGTTTGTTTGCGTTTGATGGATTTTATATAAAGCGAGTGCTGCATAAAGTGGGCGTAGCCACGCCCATTTTCAAAATTTTTATCAGTCATCCAACTAAGCATATGAATATTATTCTTTGCGCAAAATTTCATTCCTTTATGACTTCCAGTTACAAAGATTTCACGTTACAAATTTCCAAAGCGTGTTCCAGAAATATCTTTGCTAAAAAGTAGGCGTGGTCATAAACCGATTTCAATAAATTTTTGCGTGTCTATTAATACAAGTTATAAAAGTGTACAAACCAAGTTTCATCATAATATCTCAATTATTTGTCGAGTTATGGGCTCCGAAATCTCGTAGATTCCTTTATCTAAAAGGAGGCGGTGCCACGCCCATTTTCCAAAATTTTTATATTTTTTGTTTCCGGTCTATTGTAGAAATCATACCACAAAATTTCAATGAATTATCTTTACGTTTGGCAAAGATATCGCTTAAAATGTTTTCATTAAGTCACTTTATAGTTCCCATATATAAAAGTGGGCGTGGCCGTCAACCGGTTTCTCTAAAATTTTGAACATGTATTACCACAAGTAATAAAAGTGTACGGAGCCGGCATAAAACTGTAGGTCCACCCAATTAGTAGGAAAAACAAAAAGGAGCACACCTCGAATTGGGAGAGAAGCTCGGCCATAAAACTCGCCAGAGTTATAATAGCGCCATTGTATTATATTATATTATTATAATAAAAGTGTACACACCAAGTTTCGTCATAATATATCGATTATTTGTCGAGTTATGGGCTCAGAAATCTCGTATATTCCTGCTTCTAAAAGGAGGCGGTGCCACGCCCATTTTCCAAAATTTTTGTATTTTTTGTTTTACGTCCATAGTTGGACACCTTCCATAAAATTTCAATGATATATCTTTATATTTGACAGAAATATCGCTTAAAATGCTTTTATTAGGTCACTTTATAATACCCATATATAAAAGTGGGCGTGGTCGTCAACCGATTTTGGCAATTTTTCGTCCAAACATTTGCCTAAGTAAGTATATCACGCCTACCAAATTTCATCGATATATCTTCAACGGTTTCTGAGTTATGACTTATAAAACTTTCAATGTTTTGCCCCTTAATAAGTGGGCGTGGCACCGCCCATTTTCCAAAATTTCACCATATTTCTTCATAAGGGCCTGAGCTCAATACGTGTGTAAAATTTTATCACTCTAGCTCTATTAGTGACTGAGATACAAAATTTCCGATTTTTACCATATAGGGGAGGTGGGCGTGGTCATGGTCCGATTTCGCCCATTTTCAATACCATCCGTTCCTGTCTTGATACCAACTTACATTTCAAATTTCATCAAAATATCTCAATTTTTGCGCGAGTTATCGTGCTCATAGACGGACAGACGGACAGACGGACGGACATGGCTCAATCGATTTCTCTTTTCACCCTGATCATTTTGATATTTATAAGTCTATATCTATCTCGACTATTTCATTCTGTTACAATCCACCGTTAGGAAATCAAAACTATAATACTCTGTGTACTAGTACAGCTGAGTATAAAAAGGTGTTGAAAAAAAAATGTTTAAATAAATAAGAACAGCTTTTCTTAAATTTACTTAAATGAAGAAAATCTTTTTGCTAATATCAAGAAGAATTTAAGAAAATTGTGTTTCGACGAATTGGAACAACAAAATACAGCGAAAAAAAATGTAAAATGAATAAGAAAACGTTTTCTTGAGCGAAGTAAAATTTTTCTTGCTGAATTTGCATTTCCAAAGTTACATGTATTTTTTTTTCATTTGCCATCCGCTTTGCATATTTCTGAATATTTTTGCAATTCTCAGATTGTTAGTGAAGCATTTGGTATAAGGAGTTCACTATTTGCATCCTCATTTATATTAAATAAAATGTTGTCATTTCAATAAACAAGTCCTAGGAAAATGCTAGTTGACTAATTATGGGTTTCTAATCCCTCATGATTAGTTTTCATTTTATGTATTGGCCAACCTTATTTTTTGCAACTTTTACCAATTCTTCTTCCGTAAAATTATTGGCAAAAATTATGAGTCAAAATTCAATGCAAAATTTATAAACTGTATTTTGAAAATTTTTGCAAAATCATAGCAACTTAGATTTAGTCATGGGGGGTTTTAACCCCCAAACCCCCCCCCCCCCCCCTTGCGCACGGCCCTGGCACTAAGTTATAATACCATTTCATTCTCATGAAAGGTATAAAAATTGGGATTATGTCACACCATGGTGAGTGACATAATCCCAAATTTTAAAATTGGGGTTATGCCACTTGGGATTAAATCACGGCACCGTATTCTCCCAAGTAGTCTTCTTTCTTTTAAGCGCTCTCCTACGATTTTTGGAGGTGCTCGGTTTAGTTTAGTTAATGTGATCAAGGGGGTACATAGACCTGATGGTTAAAGTACAAATCGGAAATAAATCTATCTAGCTATCCAACTCGCGTTAAAACTATAAACCTTCCAATTACATAAATAATACTGTTCAAGAATTTTGCAGTTTTTGAAAAATCCAAAGTGTTTAAAAATATGTCTGACGTGTTTTCGTCTCCTCATCACGAGGGTGTTTTTATATTTTTCGGGTCAGATGAAATAATTTTTTTCGGGATTTGAAATTTTGAGGTTATATGTACATATATATATGTATGTGGCCGCTGTGGTGCAGTGGGTAGAGTGCTCGCCTGCTATGCCAGAGGTCTCGGGTTCAAACCACGGTCCGAGCCAAACAAATTTTTCTAATTAGTAAAAATCCAATTATTGGGTTTTTTAAGAGCAGCGGTCACCTCTCGGCAGTGGGCGGCATACCCTCCGAGAGTATTTCTGCCATGAAAAAGCTTCTCACAAAAAATGCATTCGCCGTTCGGAGCCGGCATAAAACTGTAGGTCCACCCAATTAGTAGGAAAAACAAAAAGGAGCACACCTCGAATTGGGAGAGAAGCTCGGCCATAAAACTCGTCAGAGTTATAATAGCGCCATTGTATTATTATTATATTATGTATGTATGTATGTATGTATGTATGTATGTATATAGAAATTAGTGCTGGAAAAACATCGATGTTTACGAGTATCGATATTTTCGATATTTTTGAGAAAAAACATCGATATTATCGATATATCGACCTTTATATTAGAGCTCTAGATACCCGGGTATCGAATAATTCGAAAACATCGAATTTGTCTGAGGCTTGTTTGTTGTTCAAATGCCTGTAGAAACATTCGAGCATTCGAGCTTACAGACAAAAAAATTTGTATCAGGAAAACAAAAAAAAAAAAAATACATATGAAGACAACAAAAAAAAAAAAATAAAGAAACGAAAAATACAAACTTCAAATGCCCGTGCAAACATATGGGTAATAAACAAACAAACAAGTGTTCGAGAATTTGAACAGCATTTGTTCGGGCTACTCGAAAATGCTGAAAAAAATCGAGAGCTCTACTTTATATAAACCTTAATTTGACATATCTATATATAACAGCTTTATTTTACGAAATGTCTGCATTCATTATTGTGCCCTGAATTGAACGAGAGTGACAGTCATTTATATTACTCTAAAAATTATCTAAATAAACATTTAAACTAAATATTTCAATTTATTATCAACAGAAATCTTTTTTTGAAAAGGGAATTCAATAATCAAAAAAAAATCCAAAGGGGTAAATTCTGTTCCAGCCAGAAAGAGTACGTATCAATTACAGTGTTTCACTGAAATATTTTGCATTTAAGTTATTTAAAAAACCATGTTAAAGACTAAAAGGTTTGAAATAGACAAATTAATAATGCATTCTAAATACCTTTTACACTCAGAGAAATAAATCAAAAATAAAATTTTTATTTTTATAATGCACGTTTTCAACCAAGTCATTTTATTTTAAATGAATGAATTAAAAATTAAATTTTTAGAATTAAAATGTATTTGGAATTTAAAAAGAAAATGTTAAATTAAAAATAAAAATGAATGGAAAAAAAAAACATAAGTTTTTGGTTCAAAATCTCATAGTGTTTAAAATAGAAATAAAAATTTTTAAATTTAAAATTTTTTTTCTTGATTTTGCAATTCTACAATGAACATTTAAAAAAAAAATGTTCGTATTTACATTACTTTTAAACACAGGAATTTCTACATAGGAATCAAATCTCCAAATTTGGGGAATTACCCACAAAACGGCAATGCTGCCTTTTACCAGCTTCTTTCCGCGTTTATCAGTGATGGATCCATGACCGATATATCGAATATCGGAAAAAATATCGATATATCGAAAAAGTTCAAAAACATCGATGAATCGATATTATATCGATATCGCTTCCAGCACTATTAGAAATGGTGAGTGCTTAAAAACTCGAGAACGGTTGAAGGGATTTGAATGATTGAATGATTTTTTGGATTTTCCACTATAATACAAGAACTATTTTTGTATAAAAAAAAGTTTAGGGTTGCCATCTGTTTAAAAGTTTAGATTACATAAAAAGTTTATAAATATAGAGAATAGATATTAAAATAATAGGCTTGCAACATATTTTGTATTTCGGCGAAGAAATTTAATAATATTCCTAGCGGTTTTTATTTTTATTTTTAAGGGTTGCAACCTCTTTGAAAATTTTAAGCTTAATTATATTTATAAGAAACCATAATATATGGAGATATGGGTATCAAATTAAAGAGAATTAAGAAATATTATCGCTGATATATATCTTTTCCAGGGTTGCCACCTGTTTGAAAATTTTTAAACTGAATTATATTTATAAAAACCCATAAAATATGGAAATATGGATATCAAATGAAAGAGCATTAAGATACACGGACTGTGGATATATTTTTGGCAGTGTTGCCAAATGTTGGTAAATCCTTAAACTCAGTTATATTTATAAAAAGCCATAAAATGTGGAAATATGGATATCAAATTAAGAGAATTTAGAGACGCGAACTCTGGATATACATATTTTGGTAGGGTTGCCACATGTTTGAAAATTTTAAACTTAAACAGAATTTTGCACTGAATTTTCTATCAAAGTTAGAGAAAATACTTTCTTTCTCAAGAAAAGTATACTAAAATTCAGCAGAATTAAAATTGGGAAACTCTTCTAAGGAAAGCCTTCTTCTCTCTATGGCGCTATATACATACTTAAATAAATAAAGTAAAAATACTCACTAAGTTTTTTTTTTTCAAAGTCTTAGCTAAACGCCTTTCTCCCCATGCAAACATGACACCTAGCACAAATTAAAATAAATTGAAAACTTTTATACACATGTTCATAGCACGATCAACACGCTGCAACGCCTTCGCTAATATAATACATGGAGTCAAAACAACAACAAGTATGCGATAATTGTAACGGTAAAGCTCGAATAAAAATAAAAGCAATGACAACGGCAAAGCGCAATTTATTTTAACGTCGCAGATAATGCAATAGAAAAGTCAGTAGTCAATGTAAGCAAATAAAAATAAAGCGAAATAGAAATAAAATAAATATAAAATAAAATAAACTAAAAATTAATAAAATAAAAATCAATGAAATAAAATTCCAGCAACAAAAACAAAGCATAAAAAGCTCCACAAACACATAAAAACCGTACATGAAAATCGCGCTCACAAAAAACGTATTCGCCAATCGAATATCAATTGATTTTGGTTGTGATGGCTTTTCCACAAAACTTCAGCCGAGCGCAATTCATGGCCAAGCAACACAACAAGCAATCCAATTGTAGCAATTGCAGCAAATGCATTGCACACGCGCACAGCGATCATGCCACAAATCAATTGCAATGGCAAACTGGAATAATCGAAAAAAAAAAAAATACATAATGATAATAAAACAACCCAGCAAAAATCTGGTCATCGCTATTACCTGTCAGGCATGACAGAAGGCCTTGCCGTGGAATATCTGGCGAGTTCATCACTTCTTTCACGCATTGCCAGTAATGCAGGTTGGAATGTGCTTCCATTATCCATTCCACGTAATGCAAAGTAGAATGGAGCGCGAAAATTGAACCGGAATAAATACCAGTGGGAATTTCCATCATGCCTTACATTTTTCGCCTTCTTTCTCTGCTTCCCTGTAAGTTGTTCTTTATTTGATTCACTAGAATGCTTGCGGTATTGCGTGATTTATTCGTTCGGCGGTAATGCAATGGGTAAGTCCTTCCCTCCAATGACAAGCCCATGTTAATGTCAGGCATTCTGTCAACGAACGTGGAAGCGATTGCCAAGGTTTTTATGGATTACCCTCTTAATTCCACATTTATCGAGTTTTTTGGTGGGAAACTGCTGTAGCGTAGAAATTTCGATCGAGTTTTTGATTGTTGTCAACACGAGCTGCTGCTGCTGGTGGTGGTTGCTGCTTGAGTTGGAAACAAGCGCAGAATAAAATAGGAAAAATAAAATAAACCCTGCCAGACACGACTAACGCATTCACCAATACATTCAAACCAAATTTCCATTTTTACTAACACACTGAAAGTATCTGCCAATATTTATTTTTCTTTCTTCTTTCTTTCTCACTCTCTTTTCACTAACATGGTATTCTTAACGCTTTTCGCCGTTAGCAATAATATGTTATGCCTAACTCTTGTCTACGTTAGCGCTAACATGGTATGCATGTATGAATAATGAGCAATATGTTAGAGCGAGAGCATAGATTGTTCAAAACTCAACAAAGTTGGCTGCGAAAAGAATAATGGAAGCAGTAAAAAAAGAAAACTCGAAAGGCGTTATTTTCATTGTGATATTTTAATGATTAAAATCAGTGTGGAAAATATTAAAATTTTCTATTTAAAACCTCAACACGGAATCATCAAAATCAGCTGTAAATGCTAATAAATAATTTACAGATATGCCAAATGTATTAATGAAAGTATTAATTTTTTTATTATGTATTTCAGAATCAATTCACAAGAGGTGTCCACTGTTGATTCTCCAACCAAACGGGCAGCTGGAATACAAATGGACTCAAAAAGTCCGAAATATTGGAATGGCGACGGTAATGGAGGTTTACAAATTTAAGATATTTTCTTTATTTAAATAAATTTATGCATTGTAATAATACAAGAAATAAGAATTTTAAAGCTAAAATTAATACTGTTATGCCTAACTCATTTTTGCGTTAGCCATAACATGTTATGCCTAACTCATCTCTACGTTAATCATAACGTGTTATGTCTAACGTATTCGTGCATTAGCCCTAACGTGGTAAGTCTAACACATTTATGTGTTAGCCCTAACGATTAGAGCTAACATTTTGGTTCGTTATTCCTAACGTGAGTGAGTGAGATGGATGTATTCGAATATGCATTTGCTAAAAAGAGATGAAAGTCATATACGTGTGCACACGTACAGAGATGAGTGCGTTAGTTTTGTCACATCGCTAGAACAAAACTAACGCACCCGTTGTATGGCGGACTAAAGCGCCCGAACGTTATGACTGTGCGTTATATAACGCATTAGTTGACGAGTAGTGTTCTCACTGGGAACTTAAATAACTGAAAATAGTTGAATATCAAAACAAAAAAAAGCGTCGAAGAAATGCTCGTATTTGTTAGTGCAAACGCTTTTGGCTATCACCAGAGTTTATTGCCCTTGTAATACATAAGTACAAGCCCAATGAATATTTTCGCCAGTGTTCGAATTCCGATATCCAATATGAATATCGAACTGAGAATGAATTTATAGTTAGTCTTCCACAGAAAAAACAATCTCTATCGTTAGAGAATTTGTGCTTACTACATTAGATAACTTGTGTAATTCTCAAACTATTCTCTAATCGAAAGCAAAATTAGAAAACTACACAAGAAATCAATTGGAAACTGATTAGAGAACGAAGTATTTGCAAATTCTCATGAAAATCTCAGAACTATGTTATATAAATTAGACTTCGATTTGAGAATTATGTCTTATTTTGTTTGAGAACACTATGATTCTCGACAGTTTCTCGGTCATCCTCTAACGTTAGTGATTTGTAAAAAATAGCTAGTTCTCGAGTCATTATCATTATCTAAGCTTAGCGTTTCATGGAACCTTAGTTTCCAGTCTTCATAATATATTGGAAATACACTTTTTTGTGATTTTTTTGAGGTTTGTGTTTGCTTATCAAACTGAAGCTACAGCATCATAACCCTATCTACCATCTTTCCTCTGTTTTCCTACGTTAGTCAAGCTTTTTTTATTTAGTTTACTTAAATATTAATTCCACTAGTGATACAATTTTATCACGCACATAGTCTTAAATTTTAAATCACACCATGTCTTAACTTTGATTCATTGTGTTACGTTTTTTGACATTTATGAGTGGTATGTCTTAACTTTGATTCATTGTGTTACGTTTTTTGACATTTATGAGTGGTATTGTTGTCAACTTTGCGTGTTGTGTGATGAATAATTTGCAGTTCATTACACTTGCCTTTAGTGGTTCAATATTAAGTCGCAGTGAACAACAAGTGTCTGCCTTTTTCGGCGCCGTTTTTTTTTTTTTTTTTTTTCATTTTTATTATGTAAACTTGTTTTTCGCCTTTGTCTATTACACGCATGTCGCTGAGTCTGCAAAAATTGTCAACTGGTCAATGGACTTTTATAAATCTACCAGCTGACCCGGCAAACTTCGTTCTGCCCAAAATAGACTTTTTTATTAATTTCATTTCAAAAATTGTTATTACACCGGTATTATTTTCAATAGAAAATTAACGATTTTTCACTACTTCATTGTGTATACAACTTCAAAAATATATAATTTTAGTATTCAGTTTAAGGCTGCACGATACAGAACATTTTTAGTTTTCTGTTCCGGATATTTATTTTCACTGAGTAAGTAAGATTATTGATATAGTATACCTCCATAATGGTTTTCAGGCCCCTCCTCCAACCCTTTTAGATATATTCAGCCTCAAAAGTTTAGTACGTATGGGAGGTGCAATGCCCCATTTTTCGATAAATCTTTTTTTTTTTTTTGGGTGAACATGGTATTGATATCGTATATCTGCATAGTGATTTCTATATACATGCGATGAACGCTTTTAGGGATATTAGCCTTAAAAATTAAGAACGCATGGGAGGTGCCACGCCCCCTTTTCCCAAAACTACTGTTTTTTTCAAAAGCATGCTATTGATATCGTTAATCTCCTGATCAATTTTCAGGTCCCAACCTTAAACGCTTTTATAGATATTCAGCTTGAAAAATTAAGTTTGTATGGGAGGTGCCACGCCCCCTTTTCCGATAACCTACACTTTTATGCGCAAAAATTGTTTTGATATCATATAGCTCTGTACCAATTTCCAGGTCCCTGACTTAAATCCTTTTAAAGATATTCAGCTTAAAAAATTAAGTGTTGTTTCGTATAACTCCTATTGGTTGTATGGGAGGTGCCACGCCCCCTTTTCTGATAACCCCCACTTTTCTGAGTGAGAAGGGGTTTGATATCACCTACCTCTATGCCAATTTTCAGCTCCCTACCTTGAACTGTTTTAGAGATAATCAGCTTTAAAAATTAAGTTTGTATGGGAGGTGCCACGCCCCCCTAACATTTTTTAATTTTTTCTTCGACTAAACCATCGCGGGGTAACAACAAACAAACCCCCCTAAGGAAGTATTTGATTTGGTTCAGCCGTTTTCAAGTTTTAGCGTTACAATTAAATACCAAATCAGTTTTATATATATAGAAGATGTACATACATCAGTGTTGAACGAAAGAGCAATACGGAGCAAAACGGAGCTGCTCGGCTACACATACGAGTCGTGTGTGTGCTGCTAGCAAGCAATTGCGACGCCTACAACCAATTAGTCTGCGTTTGAATTTCATGCTGTGTATATCGATCGCGCAAATAATTTTTTTCTTTTTTCTGAGCAATAGGTATGCGACATCTGCTTATACGCGCACACTAATGCAAAAATATGTTGCGCTTGTGTAAGTAGCGCAGTCGGCGGTGTCCCTGTAAAAATCATAGGGTTATATGATCCATTTTGTGGTAGGTAGGAGTACTTTCAAAGTGATCGTTTATCTGCATCGGCTCATAGTTAGCCGAACATTGCTACGAAAACCGAATGTATGTATGTATATCGCGATAACGACGAAGCAAGTGCGTACATTTGTATGTGTATGTATGTATGTATGTACATATGCATGCTCGTTTCAACGTGCACGATTTAGTAATAAAAAGACATTGAACGCGACACATGTTGGTGATTGCGCTAGAAAAATTTTATTATTTTATTTTTATTAAAGAAAGGCTTACTTATATATGTATGTAATGCTAATAATCAAATTGAATTGACAGTAGTTCAAATCTGTTCAGAGATAATTAAATTTCATAAATTTTAGTACCTACTCCATGAATTACTCCCATGTTGGTACTCCATGGATTACTCCTATGTAGGTACTCCTTGGATTACTCGGGTGTCATGCGGAAATCGGAGTATGTGATCCCTGCCTAGGACATCGCCATGTTAAATGGACCATATTTTTTATATGAAATGTGGCAGGTTGAGGAGTACTCGGTTGGTCCATAGCGAGTACTCTATACACGCGTGCATGGAGTACTCGGCTTGTTTGCAGGGGTGCATCACTGACATACATACATACATACAGAAGGCTTTAAAAACTTGGGCCTTGGCTAATGTATACAACAAAATGAAGTCCGATAGAAATGTTGCTACATTTGTAGGTACAACAGCTAACATACGGACGTGTGAATAAGGAAGAGTAGGATTTATTATAAATATATGGAAACTGCGTTACTTTCGTTGTCGCTGTAACGAAAATAATACTCAAGAAAAGTTTCGAGAAAAGAAGATGCTTCGTAACTCTAGTTCAAGGAATGGCAACTAGATTCCGTTAGACGTAATGTATCTTGAAGTGGTTGTTGTTGTTGTTGTTGTTATAGCAGTACTAAGCCCTCTTTAGCCGGCACGATAGGCTCATAGATCTTGAAGTGGTTCGGTATATGAGGTGGATTTTGTGGAAGGCTGAGGTAGCGCTCAGTCTGTCCAACATCTAGTAGAGGTCACACAAACACCCACTGAATAAAAATATTATAATTATGTGTTAAATTCGAACACGCACACACACAGTCACATGGATCGAGGTATTGAGAGGGCAGCAGCTTTCCGTAACGGGAGAGTTAGATGGTGAGAAGAGGGAAGAAGACTGTTATAGACGCGAACGGGATAGCTGGTAGCAGCTGGTATGGGAAATTCTGGGTGGAGCTTGAGCGGCAATGGTTACAGAGATCTGAAAGCGGCCATTGGTCGTAGTAGCGATTAGCGTGGATGAGAGGGGCGATTAGCGTGGATGAGAGGGGACGGTGTTGGTGACGGCGTAACTCGTACACATTGCGGGTATAACCTACGGAGAAACTATGGAGACTCCGGTTAGTGTGCCGGTTCTCGCGATGGAAATCCCCGTCCCCATGGCTTCATACTACTGGAAGGTGATGAATGGAGGGCGGAACAGTACCAACTTAGCCAGATAGGACAGTTGGAGGACTGAGGGGAGGTGTGCCCGACCGGCATAATGATTTCCCCTTGATCTTATCAAATGGTCCACAGCCAGAGCCGGGGCCAAGTGGAAGAGAGTCGGGGTGTCATAAAAGATGCGCGACTTCCATCACTTAGCCCAGGTGACGGGGGAAATTATGCCTAAAATGCCTTGCTCCGTTGTCCTCGCTAAGTCGTGGTTGACTAGCGCCATAACCGCCTCCTTCACCAAGCCAGCTAGCGGTAGGGTTGTTATGCTTTAGGGCGTAAGCTCCCGCCGTCTTACCTACGGAGACAGAGTTGCAGTGACCGCTCTGGGACTTTTACATGCCAGCAGTTATTAATTGCTGCATTAAGCGGTTGAGAATTACCGTGATTGCTTATTGGTAGGTTACGAAATGCTATTGGTTGTTTGTGGTGTTTTTTCGGTATATATCATACATACATCAGTTCTCTCTTTCATCTTAGAAAAAAAAAAAAAAAAACGAATGTCGCTGAAATTGCCACTCGATATCGTAAGTAATAAAACACATTTCTTTTTTGATTATTTCTTTTATTTAAACTTTTATTTGTTCTTTGTTTGTTTGTCCATTTGTTTTTATTATATTTCTATACTAATTATGTTCTTTGTTGTTTTTTTGTTGTCTTTTGCTTTTGTTCTGTCACATTCTTTCACTTGCTTTGCCATATATTCTGTAATTCATATCCAATATGGCGCTTGAATGTGTGACTTTCTTCTGTCTGTCCCTTTTTTACGCTATAAATTGGCTATTTCTTGGTCCATTTAAAGTTTTTTGCCTTTTTCCCAGTTCTTTAAATGCAATATAATTTGATTTATGACTGCATAGTTGTTTGTGTATTATTGTTGTAATGTTCTTTCTGTTTGTTTACTTCTTCAACTTGCTTCTGTGGCATTCAGTTTTCTATTTTCATACTTTCTTACACTTTCAAATAACTTTGATTTACCAATAATAATTTTATTTATATATTATTTATTTTCATTTTCATTATTTTCATTGTTTTTCTTTTGTTTTTAAATTAAATATATATAACTTACATAATAAGCATTGTAAATAATTTTTTTTTTAATTTTTGGTTAGCACAATAGTTTAATTATTATTATTATTATTATTTTTATTTTATTTTTATTTTATTTTATTTTATTTTATTTTACTTTTAATTTTTTCTTTCTTTCATTTAGTTAACATTACGACTAATTGGTTTCGTTTGCTTGCAACATTTTCCTTTTTTGTTGCTTTTTTCATTTTCTTTTGCTTTCATTTTAGTAGCTACTTATGTATTTATTTTCACATTTATTTTTCTTCTTTATTTAATTAATATTTTTGAATTTTGAATTCAGTTGCTTTTTTATAAATTTTTTATTAAGTTTTTATTCATTTATATATGTACATTAATACATAATCAACATTTTTTGTTTTTTGTCATTGAATTGGCGTTTATTTTTATTTCTTCTCTACAAACTGCCTACGCCTGCTGCATGTGTATTAAAAGGTGTGTGCGTGAGCTTTCCGGTAAGTTTCAAAGCTTTTAACCTTAGCTTACTCTGTTTAAATGCACTTGAAACCTGATTTTTTATGAAAAAAGCTTTTAAACCCAAATGGATTTCGAAAATTTGGAATTGTATTATATTAAACATAAAATTTTTAAAAGCAAACCTTATTAATTGCGAGCAAAGCTTTCACTTAACATTTTGTTAATATTCAAAAAAAAAAAAAAGAAATTCTTTAACTCGTTTAAGTAAGTTTTAACTCAGTCTACAAAAAACTTGCCAAGCGTATAACTTGTGGAATTGTAGTGAAAGCTCGCATGAAATTGAAGAAAACTCAAGCGAGATTAGTGAAAGATCGCACGAATTTAGTGAATTTGTTAAGCTAGTAACTCCTAGTGGATTTTAGTGCAAGCTGGCAAGAAATTAAAGAAAGCTCACAAGAGCTTAGAGAAAGCTCGCACAAAATTAGTGAACGCTCTTACGAAATTAGTGAAACTGCATTGCTTTGCCTCTACCTTTATAGTTTTCAACTTGCAATGAGAGATTTCTTATATAACCAGTGAAAGCTTTATGTTCAAAACACTTTCAAAAAGTTTTCTTGTAATCAAGTTCAATACCATTTCTTCGAAAATCAGCAAACGCAGACAGTTTACATATATATTCTCCATCAACATTCTTGCTTCCATTTAAATATTCTTAAATGTTATTTCACCTTTTCTTAACCCTTAGTTAGCTCAACATTTAGTTTTTGAAATAGTTTACAAAAGCGCCCAAATTGCTCTTAGCAAAATCTCATGCTACAAGATCTGCTATTTTCATTGAATTGTAAGCTACATTTAACCATTTTACACATTTATAATAAATAATTACAATTTTTTCCAATGCAATATATTTACAAAAAAACATGTTTTTTTTTATTATTTTGGCTTGTATCGATTTTAGCTTATTTTATTTTTAGTTAATAATTTACATACATACATACATGTCTAATATTTGCCTATGAAATATTTTACAATAGCAGCTGTTTTCAAATACAATGCAATTTTTTTGCATTTGCATTAATACATTTAATTAATTTTTTCCTTTTTAGCAGCTGTTTTTTTTTGCTCATTTACTTAGTTACTAAAATGCTCAGTGCCTTTATTTACACTGTGCACAATTTGTCTGCTTAATCCTAAATATTTTTAACTATTTTTTTTTACAGTTTTTCATAAAGTAATTTCTTGTTGCTACAAACATTTTAGTTTTCGGGTCGTCTATGGCCACACACACATTAAATTTTGTTCATACACTTAACATTTGCTTGTTTGGAGTTTTGTTTCTTTTGCTGCTTGACACTGCATTGATAATAATAAAAAATAAAGTCTGTTTTCTACGTACATAAATTTCTTAAAAGCTAGGCATGAACAACATTTAACATAAACGAGATTTTTTTCACTTCATATACTTATCTAATATCTAATTCTATTATTTACAAGTATTTATTTTTTCATATTTAGAGTGTTTAAATATTTGTAAGCGGAGTCAAATAATAACTTAATTTTTTTTTAATTTTGGAGGGCGTCTTTTCGTTAAATTTTGTTTTTTTATTTTTTGTTTGAACGGCAATATAGCATAGTAACGGGAAAAATATAGCAAAAAAAATCTTAAAAGCTCCATATTTGAGCTTGAGCTTTTCAGTAAGGAGCTTTCTCGCAAAGAGTTTTCACATAAATTTAAAAAAAAGTCTATAGTTTTTTAAATTGGAAATTTTAAGCTTTTTTTTTTTAAAATCTCTTGCTAGTGAAAGCTTTCAAAATATGAAATAAGGAAACCAGCTTGCCTTTTTCACTCACTCTTTAGAAAGCTTCCAGCAATATTCAAACATAGCCATCATAAGCTCATTTATACTTCTATGCACTATATTTCCTTCCACTTTTATATCTAAGCAAAGCTTTCACAATTTAAAGTTCAAAACTTGCCTGTTTTTAGGCTTTGGAATTTTAGAATAAGCGTTTGTCGTATTTCTTGCGGATTAAAAATGATAGCGAATGCAATCCTAAAGATATGGTAATAGAATAACTAAAAACTTTATTTAAAAAGATTTTGTGTTTCTTTTTAAATAAAGCTTTCACAGTTTGTCACACGTTTTGGTTGGCGTTTGAGGAAAAATATTTTCTGTTTTTTGAACTGAGAATTAGTAAAACGTGGGTTCAAAATTGAAGCTTCCATGTTTTTTTAACCGATTTCCACTCTATTATATCTTTTTAACCCTAAACAACTACAAATCAAATTCATTTTTTTGGAAGGAATTTTTTTACCACATTTAGCGTTTTTTATTTTCTTTATTTATTTAATAATTTCAAACAACATTTGCTTAATATACATACATATACATATAATACAATAATAATTTCGTTTGCGCGCCTCTAAGTATGCAATGTTTACATTTGAAATACGCTTAAAATTATGTTATCTCTTTAAATTATTATTCCCTCTGGTTTTTATTTCTTCTTCTAAATTTACACCTGCTCAATATAAAATATTTTTTAACAAAAATCAGTCGGTTTCTAAATTTTCTTGTTTTTAATGTAATGATATTGAAAAAACGCTACAAAATTGCATAAAAAATATTTTAACCATTTTTTTTTAAATCTTTTTAATGCACACTATAATTACTAGTATCTTAAAATTAGTAAAATATAATGTTTAGTTAGCCCAAAAAGGAACTTAACGATTTTTAATAATTTTTTTTTTTTAATCTAATACTTTTTACACATTACACGCGGTTAACTTTAAAACTTTTTTTCATTGCGCTTTCCAGGCAAAATTTATTTACAAAGTGAAAGTTGGAGTTAAGTGGGTTTACCAGCTTAATTTTTAGTGGAATTAAAAAAAAAAAATAATAAAGGAATACAAGATTAAAAGTAGTTAAAAATTTTAAAAAAGGACTCAAATCATTTGAAATTATCAAAAAAAAAAAATTGAAGAAACCCAAAAATGTTGAAAATGAAAGTATTTGGAAAATAAAAAATTAAAATTACAGAAACTAAAAAAAATTTGAAGAAAAATTTAATAGATTTAAAAAAAATTAAAAAAATTAAAAGAAATTTGAAAAAACCTTGAATACCAATATTTGGCAAAAAATTAACCAATTAAAAGACGTGAACAGAAATAATATAGAAAATTAAGCAAAAAAATTGAAAAATTAAAAAGCAAATATTTGAAAAGAAATAAAGAAAAAATGTGAAGAAAGAAAAATTGAAAGTTAAAAAATTTTGAAATAAAATTATTTGGAAAACTAATTTTTAAGATGAAAATATTAAAAAAGTTAAAAAAACACTTTAAAAATCGTTGCAAAAGAAAAAACCGTTTAAAAAAAAAAAAAACAGAATTGTTGTTTTCAAAAAAAAATAAAAACAGGTTAAAAACGTGTTGCAAAAGAAAAAATCGTTTAAAAAATAAAAAAATTGAATTGTTGTTTTCAATTTTTATTTTATTTTTTAAACGATTTTTTCTTTTGCAACACGTTTTTAAACTGTTTTTATTTTTTTTTTTACTTTTTTAATATTTTCTTTTTAAAAATATAAAAAATTAAAGAAAACAAGTAAGGAAGCCTAAGTTCGAGTGGAATCGAACATTGGATACTCAGCTGTATGTTTTCATTGTTTGTTTGCGTTTGATAGATTTTATATAAAGCGAGTTTTGCATAAAGTGGGCGTAGCCACACCCATTTTCAAAATTTTTATCAGTCATCCAACTAAGCATATGAATATTATTCTTTGTGCAAAATTTCATTCCTTTATGACTTCTAGTTACAAAGATGTCACGTTACAAATTCCCAAAGGGTGTTCCAGAAATATCTTTGTTAAAAAGTAGGCGTGGTCATAAACCGATTTCAATAAATTTTTGCGTGTCTATTAACACACAAGTTATAAAAGTGTATAAACCAAGTTTCGTCATAATATCTCAATTATTTGTCGAGTTATAGGCTAAGAAATCTCGTATATTCCTTTGTCTAAAAAGAGGCGGTGCCACGCCCATTTTCCAAAATTTGTATATTTTTTGTTTCCGGTCTATTGTGGAACTCTTGCCACAAAATTTCAATGAATTATCTTTATATTTGACAAAGATATCGCTTAAAATGTTTTTATTAGGCCACTTTATAATACCCATATATAAAAGTGGGCGTGGTCGTCAACCGATTTCGATAAAATTTTCAACATGTATTACCACAAGTAATAAAAGTGTACACACCAAGTTTCGTCATTATATATCAATTATTTGTCGAGCTATGGGCTCAGAAATCTCGTATATTCCAGCTTCTAAAAAGAGGCGGTGCCACGCCCATTTTCCAAAATTTTTGTGTTTTTCGTTGTATGTCCGCAGGTGGCCTCCTGGCATAAAATTGCAATGATATATCTTTATATTTGACAGAGATATCGCTTAAAATGTTTTTATTAGGTCACTTTATAATACCCATATATAAAAGTGGGCGTGGCCGTCAACCGATTTTAACAATTTTTCGTCCAAACATTTGCCTAAGTAAGTATATGACGCGTACCAAATTTCATCGATATATCTTCAACAGTTTCTGAGTTATGACTCATAAAGCTTTCAATATTTGCTCCTTAATAAGTGGGCGTGGCACCGCCCAATTTCCAAAATTCCATCAAATTTCTTCTTAGGGGCCTGAGCTCAACACGTGGGTAAAATTTCATCACTCTAGCTATATTAGTGGCTGAGATACCAAATTTCCGATTTTTTCTATATAGGAAAAGTGGGCGTGGTCATGGTCCGATTTCGCCCATTTTCAATACCAACCGTCCCAGTGTCGATACCAACTTGCATTTCAAATTTCATCAAAATATCTAAATTTTTGCGCGAGTTAGAGTGTTTACAGACGGACGGACGGACGGACGGACAGACGGACAGACGGACAGACGGACGGACGGACGGACGGACGGACGGACATGGCTCAATCGATTTCTCTTTTCACACTGATCATTTTGATATATATAAGTCTATATCTATCTCGATTATTTCATTCTGTTACAATCCACCGTTATGTGATTAAAACTATAATACTCTGTGTACTAGTACAGCTGAGTATAAAAATTGAAAAATTAAAAAAAATATTTGATAAGAAATAAAGAAAAAATGCGAAGAAAGAAAAATTGGAAGTTAAAAAAAGGTTGAAAATAAAATTATTTGGAAAACAAATGTTTAAAAAGAAAATATTCAAACAAAAAATAAAAATTAAAAAAAATTAAAAGAAATTAAAAAAAATCTAAAAATTATGTCGAAGACGGAAAATTAAAGTTTATGAAATAAAAAAAAAATTTGGAAAAAATAAATACACGAAAACAAAAAAATTTGAAAAATTAAAAAAAAATTTAATTAAAAATAAAATATCGGAATATATATGTATATTAAAAAAAAATATTAAAAAAAATAATTTTGGAGAGTAAACAATTTGAGAAACTAAAAATATATTGCGAATTTTAGTTCTAATATTTATCCTTTTATGTATTTTTCTTAGCCTAATTTGGCATCTAGATAGGGCAAATTTTTCTTCAGAAAATGGATTTAATCTACACTTTAACTGTGAAGCAAACTAGGCGCCTAAAATTATGTGCAGATAACTATCTATTTTTAGTCGATATGAGAAACCCATTTTTTTATTTGGTATAAAGAAAGTTCATGCGTTACAAAAAAATTACACAAATAAACGAAAATGCATTCAAATCTTCGAAAAATTGTAAAAATTAAAAAAGAACATAGTAAAACTTTTTTTTACCAACATTGCTTAGCATAATTTTAGGAGCTACATATGTATGTTTTAACACTTGAGCAAACAGCTTAATATTTTCAATTTAGCTTGATAGTTTTGTTTATCTTCATAGTAAAACGCAATACTGTGCTCAATCTTAGTAAACTAGTTAGAAAAGTAGTTAATAACTAGTTAGCATAAATATTTCTAGGATACACATACATATGTATGTCTATAGTTGCTAAGAGTAGTTACACTTTTGCTAGCGGGATGCGGTAGATGGGGCGGCTAAGTTTTTAGTGAGTTATATAGTATTATGCTGCTATAATAATGTTAAGGTAATAATTTTAAGTTTATTACTTAAATTTAATAAGGGGTATGTATACAATATATAACTTACATAGTATATAGCTTAGCATAGGATAGGATAGTTAGCACACTTAATTATTTTTGAAAATTTTGAGTTTTTTTTTAATCGGAGTATATACGCTTAAATAGTAAGAGTTTTTAGTATATAATTAAGCATAGTTATACATATGTATGCATACATACGTACATAGCTTATTAGTTAGTAGTTTTTTTAGTACTTTAATTTTAGTTAATAGATTATCTTCTGACATTTAATTGATATTGCATACAGGCTAAGGTTTGCAGAAAAACTTATTAAAAAATTACAAAAATTAAGAAAGAAAAACCATTAAACACACAACTAAAGCGCACACACTCTACATAACCTAACTCCAGCAACGCGCACTACTCTGCTGCCGTTGGCAATTCACAAGCAACGCCAGCGTTGCCAACGCATAAGCGCACACGTTAGCGCTACTGACACGTCGCGCGCTATGCGCCGCCGATCCCGCGCCGAATACAGGAAAATGTATCTCCTCCGGTTCGCTTAGCTGTTCCTCCTCGTCGTCAACGGCATTGGTGACGGTGCGATAGCGCATTGTAAAGTTAATTTTGAATGTCGCCTCGGCCACACCGCCCGACGACGAAACGATGAAGTAGAAAGTGCGCGGCACACGCTCGTGCATGCTGACGTAGGTGAGGCGGGCCTCCTTGCAGAAGGGCGTCGGCAGGTCCTTTGGGAAATAAGAGAAAGTGAAAAGGGGGGAAAAAGAAAGATGAAGGGAGAGAAAAGAAAAGGATTATAAGTCTTTTTTTATTAAGTTTTAGATTTGATAGCTTTTTTCGCACTTACCGTTACTGCATAGGCCAGCACAGTGCTGCCATATTGATTGCCCGGCGTATAGACACGATCACCGTGTAGCCAGCGCGCCGCATGCGCTGGTGGATTGGCACAAAATTCCACCGCCAGATGTAGCGGTGATCCGGGATAGGCGACGGGTGTTGAATTACGCGCCACAACGGTGGGAGAGCCTGGCATGCAAAAAGAGAGAGGGAGAGAGAAAGAGAGACCAGATAAATATTAATAGCAACTTTTATTAAATAAGCTTTTGAATACATATGTATAAAGAAAATTCACAATTCAAACCTAACGAGCTTTTGATCTGCGCATTTTCCAAAAGCTGAGCTGTTGCTCTCAGAACCATTTTTATCAACTTAAATTACTTAAGCGCCTAACTAAAATTAAGCAACACTAGTAAATTCTTTTAAAAGCTTCTTCATCACGTTTTGTGAGCTTTCGAAAGCATTAGCATTTTCTCATTTTCAAATCACTCCAAGTTATAACTGTAATTGGCCAATAGTATAGCATATTTAAAAAAAACTTCTAATGCAGGCTTTTGAGCTTTGGCGCTATGAAGCTATGTATCATTTCGAATATTTTCCAAAAGCTTATTGGCGCTACTGGTGAGATTTTGATATCAGAACCATTTGTTCAACTTAAATCAACTTAAGCATCTAATTAAAATTTAGCAAGAGTAGCAAATTTTCTTAAAAGCTTCTTCGCCAAGTTTGCGAGCTTTTCAAGAGGTATCATTGGCGCTGTGAAGCTTTTTATCATTTCAAAGAGGCTTTTGCTCCTTCTATAAGTTTTCCAGCTTTTCAAAGCAGTAGAATTTTTCATTTTCAAATCAAAGTTTTAACTAGAATATTATAGCATATTTTCAAAAGGTCTTAGGTCTCCGAGCTTTGGCGATATGCAGCTTTTTATAATTTAAAGGCGTTTTTCCTGGTTATGATTCAGTCAAATATGCATTCCAAATTAATTCTCAGTATTGAAAAATTTTCTAAAGCTCCCTCGCCACTCTCATGAGCTTTTACCAAGCTTTGGCGCCATGCACTTTTTATCATTTCAGGGGGGGCTTGGTTTTAGTGTAATCAAATATGCATTCAAAATTAATTCTCAGTTTTGAAAATTTTCAAAAGCTCCCTCGCCACTCTCAACTAAAAAGATTTTTAAGCCATTTTTCTCTTGCGTTCACACAATAAGAGTTTTACATAAGATTTAAAACTGCAACTACCATACGTCTTATGCAACTGTATATAATATACTCATTTAAGTAAAAGCTTTATACATACATACATATGTCTCATTTATATTTATTGTGGCAAACTTTACGAGTAAATTGCGAAACTCCATTAAAAAGTGTGCGTGGTATTTTTTGTCACGCATTTTTCTTATAAAACAGCAACAGAAAATAGAGGGGAGAGCAAATTTATTAATAGAAGTGTAGGTGTGTGCATGGAAAAAGTGGAATAAAACCAACTTTAGCCAGCAAAATAGCACAATCTACTTGTTGACTTCAAGACTTGTTTCCCTCTTGCCCTTTTTTCGCTTCCATTCTTTTTCGCAAACAAAAGTTTCTTTCGCCCACTTCTTTAAACCCGTTGAAGTTATTAAAAGCAATATTTGTTTTTTTTTTCTGATTTTTTCTGATTTTTTTCTCTTTCTTTTTTTTCGCTTTTCATTTTTTTCTCTTTAATTTTTTCTTTTTTTAACGCGCGTAAAACCACGCGAAAGCACACAAAAGTAATGCTTAAGAAATTAAATTATTTTAAAAGCTTTCGAAAAGTTAAATACATCAAGAAAAAGTTAGTTGTGTTTGAAGTGAATTTCTTATGTATTTGCTTTTTTGCATTTTTTCTTGCTTTTTTGCGAGAAATTTGTATGAGAGAAAACTAAAAGAGGACATTTTAAATGGCAAAAGTTTTCTTATAAGTTTTTGTTATTCCTTTTGAGGTAGAAGAGGCAACAGTAGACTTAGTTCAATCATTAATACTTACTCCATTTTATTTTAATCTAGAAAGGCTGTAAAGAACAAAAAAATTATACATTACAATCTAGAAAGAGCTTAATTAGTGATCATGAAAATAAGCGCTCCTAAGTTCTCTGATGATAAAAAAATTTTACCTCGGAGAGGAAAACGGTTTTGGTGCCTTTACTATATGAATAGCAGCCTTTAGTTCTGTGTGGGAATTATTCTGCCCGCAAAAATGCTGTTTCACAGTGTAATGGCTAGACTAGGGAAAAAGAACTTACAGAATTGCTCATATTTCTAATTAAAAATCATTATTATTGTTGTCATTCATGCATGAAGCAGCAAAAACAAGCCAAACCAAAATCCGTACTCCTTTCTTCCTTGCATTAATGTGCGGCCAACGCTTCACTCTTGTTTTCATTTATTTGTTACACATCAATTATTTTGCAAATACTATGAAGAGGATACAACAACACATATATACACACACGCACACACACATCAATCATTAAGCAATTTGTTCATGCCACAAGCGCAACCGAAACAAAAAGCACACACAGAGCTCACAGCTCAGAGATAACCCAAACAGCAGCAGATCAAGCAACAAACCAAAAAGCAACACAAATCTACGATGGATAAAGGGATCGAATGAATTCGATGGATGAGCTGGATGGATGAGCTGGATGGATGGATGGATGGATGGATGGACGGATGGATAAATAAAAAAGTAAAAATGAAAAACCAGCAGTTAGCTGGACTGAAAAGGATGAGCTGTGCTGTACTGGCTTTGAGTTTGGGAAGCGAAAGCGGAAAATGTGCATGGCAAATGTAAATATCGCAAAAGCAAATGGGACATGAGTGTCCGTCGAATCGAACATGGCAATTGATTGACCAGCAAGGTGTCAGATTGTCAAGGGGGAGTGAGTTGAATTAGTTTAAGGGGTTTGGGTAAACGAATGACTGGGACGATTCAGGAATGAAGGGCATTAAATACAATTATTTGTTTTTATTTTCGATTTATATACATAGAATGAATGAGTGAAAGTGATGGAGGTCAATCGAAAGTGTACATATGTATATGTATTAGAATATTTATAGCAGTAGTATATGTATGGCTAATGTATGTATGTAAGTATATGCGCAGAAGAGCGATGTTGTGCGGGCGCAAATTGCCGAAAATCAAATTAAAAATCCCACCAATGATGGACTACTGACTATGAAACATGGCTGAATGACTGAAGGGCTGAATAGCTGAACGATGATGATGCTGCTGCTTCTGCTAAGGCTGATGCTGAGGCAAGGACGCCGCAGGACATGCTACAAATCGAAAATATAAATACTCACTAATGCACGTACATACAAACAAATATAATTATAAACATATACATATGCATACATAAGTTTCTAACTACAGCTGTGCACACATATGTTCAACGCAATCAATCGGCAGCGCAATGCATACGCAAGTTTGGTTTGGTTTGAGGGGGCGAAGCTCTGCGGGCACCAAAGGGGCTCTGCGGGCACCAAAACAAAGCAGGGCAGAGCAGAGAAGACAACTCTGGTAAAATCCCTGCCACATGCCTTCTTGCCTGCTTTATGCCTGGCTGGTCAGGGTTAGCTGATATATGTACATACGTTAAAGCGCCCTAAAGTATGCAAAGTTAGTTGTTGGCGATTTCCGTTCATTTTTTTCTTTTCATTAGCGCCCCTTACGCCGCCAAAGGCTGACCGGAAATGTGTAGTAAATAATGGCGACGCGAGGCAAATGTGTATGTGTATGTAAGAATGTAAAGAGAATGGAGTTCTGTTTGAAATAAATTGAATTTTAACACTTGCAAAATTTTGCACACGCCAATGCGAGTTCGTGCAATTAGTTACAATTTGGAAGGGATGAGGTAAAGGTTGTTATGGCTCACCGATTGTTGTATTGTAAAAGGGGTTGTTCATACGAGTATGTGTGTGATATGCTGTCATTTGGCTGACTTGGTTATGGTAATTGTGTATAGAGTCGTCAGGGTTGCCAATAACAGAAAAAAAATTGTCTCTCAGATTTATTAAAGAGCGTGGGAAGTTTGGAGAGGAGTTATGATTCCACTATCCCACATTTTCCCTTGACATCCTCGTACTTTCTAATGGCCTTAAGTACAATATGGGCAAATATGACTGAGTGCTTGGGAAAGACATAGTTTCCATGGCCTTCCACAATTTCATTCTATTCGATTCCATTCCATTCCCTTCCATTCCATTCCATTCGATTCCATTCCATTCCATTCCATTCCATTCCATTCCATTCCATTCCACTCCATTCCATTCCATTCCATTCCACTCCATTCCATTCCATTCCACTCCATTCCATTCCCTTCCATTCCATTCCATTCTATCCACTCCATTCCACTCCATTCCATTCCATTCCATTCCCTTCCATTCCCTTCCATTACACTACTTCCATTCCAGCAGTGTTCCCATTCTCGATTTTTTTCTGTTCCCCTAAATCTGCTATAAAGTATGACGCTATAATACCAAATAAGTAGTACTTCGTAGCTGCACCATTACCACAAAAATGCAAATTATAATAAAATATATTAACGAAGCTGTGACTTTAATTGCTTTCATGTTGCCAAAAAGTTTTGGGGTGAAAAAAATTTCAAGAATTACCAAATTTGAGTAGTACTTACATACATCCTCCCAAATGTAACCCCAACACATTTTCTTTTTGATATGCCATTTTGTTATTTAAATGCAAACATATTTCAAATGAACTATCAACGAAGGCAGAGCTTCGCACACCAAAGATCAGCAACAACAACAACAACACTATCAACAACAGCACCAGTAGCAGCGACACTTACCCACACATTGAAGTGCAAAAATGAAAAATTTTGCACTGCCAGACACTTGAGTGATGGCTTAGTTAGTTGTTGCAAGTTAGCTGTGTGTGTGTATGTTTGGGTATGTGTTTGCACTTGCAACATTCATTTGCACTTAACACTTTTTTTTTTTTTTTTTTCAATTTTGCTATGTGAACTAATACATAAATACATATATAATAGGGCAACTACCCTGCAGGAAGTGCATCTAACTAAAAACTGACTTTAAACTGTTTACAAAGACACTAGTGGTCACTTTTAATTGTATATTTTCTTTGAAAAAGGCTAACTACTTTTGTTTGGGAATGGCGATAAAAAAGTCAGTCCTGTGTACTTCTGTATTACTGGAGGGTAACTATAAACTAACTTCTTTTGGATGAAAAATAATTAATCCCAAATTCCATACATGTGTATAACATTCATTTTTAGAAAATTATATAAAAAATACAAGGGAAATGGTTGCAGAGGCACCTGTTACATACATACAGTTTGTCAAGAAAGTGTTTTTACATACTAAAAATAAGTGATAATAATGAACGTTTTAGAAGATACCCAGTGTTTCTTTTAATTTTATAATTTTAATTCTGGTTTTATTATTTGTAATATTCGGTTGAGAACCAGGTGAGAAGAAATAAAGCCTCTATATTTTCAGACCACGAAAATATGACCACAAAAGCAGAAAGATGCTTAAAAAAATTTGTCAAAAAAGTCTTTTTACAATTACATTTTGCATTACTTCAACGACATTTATTTGAAAATTTATGTTCGCTAATATTTTTGATGACCGCCTTTGTCAACTAGAACAACTTACAGAAGGTACCTCATTGAGGAAATCAATTTCTGAATGTTGTAGTTATCAGGAATCTTGTTCCATTCTTCCAGAATCCATTTTTTGAGCTCTGTTTGACTTTTAGGGTGTCCCTGCGCTACTTTTTTCTTAAGAAATTACCACAAATTTTCTGTTATCTTTATGTACGGAGTCTGCGCTAGCGTATCCAATAATTTTTTCCAATTAAACAGCAACCATATCCTCACCATATGCGCTTTATGTCTAGAATCATTATCCTGGTAAAATTTTAATTGCGGTTTGTTGTTGATAATCAACCCGAATTTCTGCGCATTGCTTAACAAGTGCCACTAGAGAATCTGTAGAGAATGTTGGGCTTCCATATTGTTGCCTATAAAAGGCAAATCACCCACACCTATACCAGATATGCATGCTAAAATCATTGCCGGTAATATTCCAAATTGTACTGTAAGTATTATAATTCGATTTTCTAGTGCTTTAGTGGCATTATCCATACCCGGTTTGGTCCACTGTTGCAATATAACATAATCTTAGTGTCATCATCATAGAATATAACATCTTTCCAGTGGAGAAAGCCACTAAAGCAGTAGAAAATCGAATTATAATACTTACAGTACAATTTGGAATATTACCGGCAATGATTTTAGCATGCATATCTGGTATAGGTGTGGGTGATTTGCCTTTTATAGGCAACAATATGGAAGCCCAACATTCTCTACAGATTCTCTAGTGGCACTTGTTAAGCAATGCGCAGAAATTCGGGTTGATTATCAACAACAAACCGCAATTAAAATTTTACCAGGATAATGATTCTAGACATAAAGCGCATATGGTGAGGATATGGTTGCTGTTTAATTGGAAAAAAGTATTGGATACGCTGGCGCAGACTCCGGCCATAAAGATAACAGAAAATTTGTGGTCATTTCTGAAGAAAAAAGTAGCACAGAGACACCCTAAAAGTCAAACAGAGCTCAAATAAAAATAGGTAAAAAAACTTTTTAAGTTAAACGGTTTTATGTTATACATACATTGCAATGTTTAAGATAAATGTACTAAAAACCAAAAAATAATAAAATAGATACAGTCGTGGGAATTATAAACATTTGCATAGACTAGACTAAAATAAAACCGTGGGGCACGTCAATTGTCTACAATCGTTGATTAAAATGTTTGTTTTGTAATGTTACACTATAATTAGGCAGTTGTTCAACCGACAACGATGGACGTGTGATAAGTAGGGCTAGAATGTGGAAAAAAGCTAGCAAGCTCGATTATAAGCGAGTTTTAGGGTTTCATAGTGGTGAGCGAGTAGTACTTTTATCATATGTTTTGCCGATTAAAGACAAACTACGAGCAGTGAAACGATTCCTCGTGTGAATGTCCAACGATAAACTAGTTGAAACATCTCTTTTATTAACATGGAGTGTATAACTATTGGAATTTCCATGAGCAAGAAAATAGTAAGTATTTTCCTCACCGTCTGCGGGCCAACTGCCTAACGACGAATTAAACGATTCTTCTATCGCACATTAAGTCGATAATTTGTAGACAATTGACGTGCCCCCCCGTTTTATTTTAGTCTAGTCTATGCAAATGTTTATAATTCCCACGACTGTATCTATTTTATTATTTTTTGGTTTTTAGTACATTTATCTTAAACATTGCAATGTATGTATAACATAAAACCGTTTAACTTAAAAAGTTTTTTTACCTATTTTTATTTTCTAGTTTTTAGTTTTTATTTCGCATTCTGTTTAATTCATTTAGTGCTTCATTATTGCAAGGTTTCTTGCCCGTTAGTTTATTGCAGTCCAACGCCTCTATAGCGACCCACGCGCCACCTATCGGAAGTTTTTTTTAGGAAAATATTTCCTTAGTAATACATGTTCCGAATTTCAGCCAAATCGGACCATAAATGCGATTTTTGTAAATATAGCGACCCACGCGCCACCTAGCGAAATTTTTTTTTTAAGAAAATATTTCTTTTCAAGGTAGTAATACATGTTCCGAATTTCAGCCAAATCGGACCATAAATGCGATTTTTGTAAATATAGCGACCCACGCGCCGCCTAGCGGAATTTTTTTTTTTAAGAAAATATTTCTTTTCAAGGTAGTAATACATGTTCCGAATTTCAGCCAAATCGGACCATAAATGCGATTTTTGTAAATATAGCGACCCACGCGCCACCTAGCGGAATTTTTTTTTAAGAAAATATTTCTTTTCAAGGTAGTAATACATGTTCCGAATTTCAGCCAAATCGGACCATAAATGCGATTTTTGTAAATATAGCGACCCACGCGCCACCTAGCGGAATTTTTTTTTTTAAGAAAATATTTCTTTTCAAGGTAGTAATACATGTTCCGAATTTCAGCCAAATCGGACCATAAATGCGATTTTTGTAAATATAGCGACCCACGCGCCACCTAGCGGAATTTTTTTTTTAAGAAAATATTTCTTTTCAATGTAGTAATACATGTTCCGAATTTCAGCCAAATCGGACCATAAATGCGATTTTTTAAATATAGCGACCCACGCGCCACCTAGCGGAATTTTTTTTTTAAGAAAATATTTCTTTTCAAGGTAGTAATACATGTTCCGAATTTCAGCCAAATAGGACCATAAATGCGATTTTTGTAAATATAGCGACCCACGCGCCACCTATCGGAATTTTTTTTTCATAATATTGCATTGTCATCGGGGTTATACATGCGTGCAAAATTTCAGATTAATCGGTTGACAGGAAGAGGGTGAAATTTGAATTACTAAATTTGACCCAAGAATAAAGAATAAATAATAAAACAAACGGGGTGAGCTAAATAAAACCGTTTAAAAATGGATTCTGGAAGAATGGAACAAGATTCCTGATAACTACAACATTCAGAAATTGATTTCCTCAATGAGGAACCTTCTGTAAGTTGTTCTAGTTGCCAAAGGCGGTCATCAAAAATATTAGCGAACATAAATTTTCAAATAAATGACGTTAAAGTAATGCAAAATGTAATTGTAAAAAGACTTTCTTGACAAATTTTTTTAAGCATCTTTCTGCTTTTGTGGTCATATTTTCGTGGTCTGAAAATATAGAGGCTTTATTTCTTCTCACCTGGTTCTCAACCGAATATTACAAATGATAAAACCAGAATTAAAAGTATAAAATTAAAAGAAACACTGGGTATCTTCTAAAACGTTCATTATTATCAATTATTTTAAGTATGTAAAAACACTTTCTTGACAAACTGTACATGTTTACATTCATGAAATTCGCAAAAGTTTCGATATTCTTCCATTGCTTCGCTTCCCAAATTCAAAAAGAGGAATTTTCACAGCAAAATTCTATCAGTTTAAATATTTTTGAATAGAAATATTGTCATCAGGCATTTGAAAGCTTTTGTCAATGCACACTACGTTTTTTTTTTTGACATTCCTGCACTAACTAAAAATGGGTTTCTTGCTGTTTGATACAAATTGATTATTTTTTTTCAATTGTCTCAAAATAGTCAGTTAAAAGTCAACTATTTTAGGAATTGATTTTTTTCTTCCTGCAGGGTATAGATACATATATACATTTATAAATATGTGCTTGTGCATAATGTCTGGCATACTTGGGGGAGCCAAAAAGTGTTGGCAATTTAAATGCATATATGTATGTATGTAATTATATATATATGTGCATGTCTGCCATTTTGTATCAAGCAGCATCAAGTTTATTTCATTTTTACTTAAATTGTTTTAATTTTTTGTTATTTGTTTTAATATATCTTTCTTTTTTGATGTTTCTTTTATTCTCTTCTCAACTTCGTACATGGTCAATTCCATTGTGACGGGTGTGACCATGATACTCATAATTTTCGCTATAATTTTGAAATGGAAAGCTTGCATTTCAAAAAAAGGCCGTTATTCCCAGCAATGGGAAAGTTAAAAACGGTGGATAGCAGATATATACTTGAAGGACACCATTTCCGACCAGAGTGGCCATTAGAAAGCTGGGACGGGTGTGACCTTATATATTTGAGCTTTCAAAAAATCCCACTTTGCATATAAATTTTGTAAAACTTTTCACAGAACGCATATAAAAAATTTAGTCCAGCACGTTGTTCAAAGTCTTTTTGATTGTATAGCATACTTACTATTTTGAAATTCACGTTTTTCTTGCGAAAACCCTGTTTAAAAAATTGGACGGGTGTGACCTCTCTATGTGACGGGTGTGACCCAGTACCAAAATTCAAAATTTTTGATGAACTAAAAGTTTTTATTGACTTCATTTATAACTCGTAATATGAAAAAAAGTAACATAACATTGTTTGCTCGCTATCATAAAACTCACATTATTCCAAAGGTGTATGTTTTAGGAAAATTTGTTTAAATTCAGATAAATATGAATCGCAAGCATACACAGAGACCGCATCTGCTCTTTTAAAGTTGTGCATTTTTTGAATATTCTTTATTAAGTTTACGTTTTCCCACCTTGCGTTCAAGAAATTACTGTCGCGCTCAATATCGTCTTTTGATGCGTAAAAAACGTCGATCTTATTAAGTTTCTTTGTTTCAACTAGATATTGGAAACAGTCAACGGGTGTTTTCATAAAATATTCTCTAGCCTTAATGCCCGTACTTAAGGTTCTTTTTGCAGCTGCAGCTATTCCATCTACAGCGCCTTTACCATGGCCTGTAGCGAAAAAATTCCAAGTCATTTCTAATCCAAAATCCTTAGGGGCCTGGCAAATGTTAAAAATATTGTATCGATTTTTAAACTGAGATGCGCAGTTTTATCTGTTATCATTTTTTTTAGCATCCCTCCTTCTTTTATCTCTTATTCTCTCCTTAGCTATATGCAATTCATATTTTTCTTTGTTTTCTTTAAGCTTCTTCCTCTGTTCGCGCTTTCTGTTTTTCGAATCTATTAAAAAATATATGTATACTTCGCGTTGGTGTGACGGGTGTGACCAAATATTTTTTAGAACTGAATACTAAATTACTGCGATAAATTTTAAGAAAATTTATCGCGACTACTTTGTTATTATTGGAGAGTGTCAGGTGGTTAAAATATAAAGTACCAATATAATTAAACTTTCTCAATTTTTTCCGTGACGGGTGTGACCGAAAATTTAAGTATATTAAACACGCCATAAAATTGTTACTATAAAACGTATAATATCGAAACTTCACAGAAATGTAAAACAATGACCTAGTCTCTTCAGAGGTAACGGTTTTTATTAATATTGAGAATGGAAGAGTAGAAAAATGTTAAATAAAGAGACACCTTGCAGAGAATGTGAACTGAATATTCAGTATAGACAAAGTTCAAAGTGTTTCCGAACTTATAAAAATTTACGTGAATCCAATTTTTTTATTCAGCCATAAGAATCATCCTCTTGTGCATATTAACAAATTTAATTTAATTAAAAATAAGTGATTTCTAATTTTGCTGGATAGGGCCGTTTTAGGTGGAATTGACCACATACTTCTACACTCTAAAAACTGCGTGTAAATATGCTACCAAAATATATGTAATTTTTAGTTGAAAATTACATTTCTTTCGTAGATTTACACTACAACTGTGTAATTTACAGTTCTAAACGAAATTTTACGCACTTTTCAGCAAAAGTGAGCATATCATGCGATTTTACACGCATTTTGGATTAAAATTGCATACAGAAATTGTAATTTCAAATCTCGTGCGCGAAATTACAATTGAGTGGAGTAAAATTACATAGTGAATTTGTAATTTTGTTTAACTTATATGCGAAATTACAATTTATTACTCGATTGGTGTTTAGATTTAAAGTTTGTTTGTGTAGGCTTTACACTTTTATTGTTTAAATTTAAACAGCTTATCTGTTGAATTTTTCAGTGTGCGATTTTGCGCATAATAAGGTAGGAAAAAAGTAACCTACCTTTTTGTATGCAAAATTACACGAAAATTTCTAAGAGTGTATGTATGTATAAAGAATACTTTCTGTAATTACTTTTGCAAGCGCTATTATTGTGTCCGCATAGGATATGCAATGAACAATTTATTTACCCACACTATGAGTGCATTTTTCAATTCTTCGCCCTTCGCTTTGCTTATCAGCGAAAGGGCTACCGTCTCCCCTTGGGTATTTCAAGGAGATTGACTTGGCTGCGCATATGCATGCATATAAATAAATGTTTTGTAACTTTCATGATGTTTCTACAACTACGGTCTACAGGCTATTTGTGCTCGGAAATACGTCTAAAGGAGCTGCCCGAATGGAAGGAATACCTGCATACTCAGCGCCTTTCCAAGCCAACAATCGGATTATATCTTACCGAAAAATTTATTAAAAAGCAATTTTGAAATATTGTTTGCAGATAGAGACTCTTGGGCCAGGGCTCCTCCGGTCTCGAAAAATGCTATTCACCTCTCAACCGATGGATCTAAGCTTAATGCTAGTGTGGGAGGGGTAGTATATTCAGTCGACGGGAGGTAAAGATCACTGCAGTGTCTTCCAGGCGGAGGTAGCGGCGTTACAGAAGATGGTTGAGTCCTTAAAAATAAGGAAAAATGAATGTAAGGAAGTTTGCATCTTCTCAGACAGGCAGGCTGCACTGCAAATGCTTGGGACTGTTATATTAATTACCGCAGATCCCTAAATGATATAGCTGAGCAGTTTGACATACACCTCGTATAGGTGCCTGGACATTGTAACATACCGGAAAACGAGATGACAGACGTGAAAGAGCTTAAGTATGCCGTTCATTAACAGCAAAGCTCAAACCCAAGGATTATACTTGAAAAAAAAGCTAATTGCAAGTGGCATGGTCTGAATACCTGCAACCATACTAAGCTCTTGTGGCCTAATTGGAACGCCAGACGGACAAAGAGTCTACTCACACTCGCAAAGTCCGAGCTTGCACTAATGACAATGCCAATAACAGGCCATATAATGCTTGCGAAGCATGCTGAAAGGATGTATGCTCCATATTACGATTACTGTATGGCTTGTGATTACGAAGAGGAGCTCGAAAAAGTAAAACACGTATTTTGCGATTGTCCAGCACTTAGAAGGAGGCGATTGAAGCATTTAGGAGCCTACCAATTTAGGCATCTACGGTATCTACATACAATGGAATTCAGGCAAATTTTCAAATTTGTAGAATCCATGGGATGCTTGGAGTAGGGGATATTCAGATACACGTTGTATCACAATGGGACCTCAGGGCCTAAGTCTGCTAAGTGGAAGCCAGCAACCACAGCAACCTAACGGTCGAAAATATGATTATTACAAGTACCAGAAGGTAAAGTGAGAAACCATCAATTTAAGTATATACCGAAGATCATAATCATGAGCTGAGTCGATTGAGTCGTTTCCGTCTCTTTGTCTATCTGATATGTCTGTATCTCTGTCGCCTAGTTTTCTAGCTAAATAGTCTGACAAGTGCCTTTTATGAACAATCGAATATTTGTCGAAATAAATCAGATCGGATTACTACAAGAAATATTTCCCATACAACCGATTGTTCAGATACCCATACATACATAAATACATATGTATGTATGTAAAGAAGAACTATTTAAAGTGTTTAAGAATATGAAACTTTGCACTATTTTGCTTAGAATTGAAACAAGTTGTAGAAAAGTTTTCATGTCCATTGAAATTTAATGCTCAAAATTCTTAAGGCGGATTCATCGTTCGAGTTCAGAACTTTTTTGCCATGTGGTTGTTGTTGTGTTTTCGGAGTGTGAGAGGAATTCCGAAAAGTTCTGAACTATTTTTATTAGTTAACTCAAATTCAACTTTAGTTCTGAATTCGAACGATGAATCCGCCTTTAGGAAAACTTCAAAAACTTTTAAAAGTCTACCAATTAAGCTTACTTCAACTAATAAAAGCTTCATTTGGCAGCTTTTCAACGTACACAAATGACCTAATTTACATTAAATTGAAGCTGTCAAACAATTTATTTTTCGCTTAAATTTTCATTAAATATTCAAGTTTTAAATAACAAGTTATCAGCAGTAAGTGTATATTTACGTAAAAGACAACAAACACGAAAGCAACGAAAATAAAAGATGTAGAAAAATAAACAGAAAAAAGTGTTCATACACGAGAATTAAATTAAGCAACTTCCAACAATTCTTCAAGTCACGCCCGTAAAATGAAAATTACAAAAAAAGATCAAGCACAATAACAACAACAGCAAAAAAGTACAAGTAAATTGTGGACTTTTGTTATTATTGTTCAATTTGTTATTGCTCTATTCGTTTTTGTTCTCATTGTTTTTGTTGTAGTTGTTCCAATGAAAATTTAATTTCCCAACGCAGGCGGAACCCCGGACGAGCGAATGAGCAGTTGAATTGTGTTTTGCGTTGAAAAGTTTATTTTTTTTTTTTGTTGTTTTGTTAAATACGAATTGAGTAATTTGCATTGGTAACTTTATTTATTTACGGAAAATTCGAATTGGCGCTAAAAACGAATGGAATGGAAATTGAGCATGCGAGAAGGAAATAAAAGAGGAAGGAGGTGAAGTGAGAGCAGGATTTGGTGAAGGAGGGTGTGTAGCATAGGAAGCGAAAAATGAGGAAACAACAACAAAAATAACGAAAATGTGTTACAAATCGTTAGATATAGAAATATATGTATGTATCTAAAACAACAGTAACATGAAAACATTTAGGAAGAAAACAACGAAAGACTGTTTAAGTAGTGTGACACAAATTGAGTGTTCTTATCTGGGCGCGAAAAAATTCCCATACAGAACGAAAGACCATATCGTAAGACCCATATCGTAAAACCAACAAATCTTTTGTTTTCGGAGATACATTTTTATTTTTTTTATTGCCATTTTAAATTTGCGAAATTTTCCCTGAGTGATTTTTAAATAAAGGAAAAATGTTGTTAGGAAACTTATAGTAAAATGGCACGAGTTTTAATTTCTTAGAATACTTTAACCCGCTAATACCTCCACATTGTTCATAGTTTTGAAATTTTTGAAAAATATTGAAATTTTTTTGAAATTTTTGAAAAATATTGAATTTTTTTTGATATTGGAAAATTTGCAAAATTTAAATTTTTTTCTGTAATTTGATTTCTTTTGCAACTTTTGAAATTTTTGGCTGTTTTAAGATTCTTAAATGTTTTCGAATGTTTTTTTTAATTTTCTAAATTTAATTTTTTAATTTAATTTCGCGATTTATTAAACTTTTTTTGAAATTCTTCATTGTTTAAACATTTTCGAAAATGTAAATTTTTTCATTTAATTTGAGAAAAACTTGAAAACTTCGAAATTTTTGAATGTTTTGAAACTTTTGAATGTCTTCAGACGTCAAGTTTTGAAATGCTTTCGAACGTTTTCGAACGTTTTTGAAAATTTTTAACTTTTTCAATTTTCTAAATTTCTGGAATTCTGCAATTTTTAAGCCCCTTCGTAACTCTTCATAGTTTTGAAATTTTTGAAAAATATTGAAATTTTTTTCAAATTGTGAACTTTTCAAAATTATGTTTTTTTTTTAATTTCGCAATTTTTTAAAAGTTAGAATTTAAATAAAAAACTCCTTAAAACTATATCGTCGCTATAGAAGAAAAAATACGCTAAGTGTTTTTTTGAGGAAGAAAGACGCAAAATTTTTTTATTTCAAAGAAAGACACATTAAAAATATTTTTCGGAAGAAAGACTCTTTATTTTTTTTGATAACGAAGAAATACGCTTTATTTTTTTTACTATAAAGAAAGACGCATTCAAATATTTTTTAAGAAAGAAAGACGTATTCGATTTTTGTTTTTTTTTGTCAATATTAATGCTAATGCGTCTTTCTTCGACGAAATATTCTATAATGCGTCTATTTTCGTCGAACTATTTTTTAATGCGCCTTTTTTCGTTGACAGATTACTGGCATGCGTCTTTCTTCTTCCGGAGCGACGATATTCAGGTGATACTGGAAAAAAGTTATACGGTGATCACTTTTATAGAAAATTTTAATCCATTAGCTGCCTTAAGAACTCTCATTTTGACTCCTCTTTTAGCAATTCAAAGTAAGCAGCAATTTGGTGGCCCTTGGATAGTTAAAATATGCTTGAAAATTGTTTGCTTAAAAATTTTACAAGGGGTATATTCCGACTAAATTTCCATACAAAGAGCGTCGAAGACCAAAGGATACGAAGTTGCAAGTATAACGCCTTGAAATATGCTAGAATTTAGCAATTACTGGTGAAGTAAGCATGGCACCTTTCATGGCTTCCAAAAAATGGCCCAGAAATTGTAAAATAGCTCTTGCTTTTGTTGTTCTTGTTTTTTTTTTTTACTTGTTTCTCTGTTTTCATATTTTTCCTCTTCTTATTGTTATTACTGTTTTGTTGCTATTTTGTTTCTCTCGCTGTTACATTATTCGTGTTAAGCAAGTTGTACTTTTGAATATTTTATTATTATTTTCCATTGTTGAATTTAATTTTTATGTTTAACTAAATAATGCCGTCTCTTCTGCTTCTCATACTGCTTCTTTCTTTGCTCTTTCCAGTGCTTTTCTTTTTATTTTAAGTTCAAGAGAACTTGAACAAAACTATTGCTTTCCTTCCGATTGCTTTGTTCAAGCATATGCCGTACAATCGTTTTGTTTTCATTTGTCTGCTCCCTTACCAACCCCTCCTTCAATGCTTGTTTTTGTTCTTATTTATTTCCCTTTTTGTTTGTTTGTTGTTGTCTTTTTTAAATTTCGTATTCACTCGTTCATGCAAAACTTTTCAATGTTTTCAAAGTGGCAATTTGTTTAGGAAGCAAATTAAATTAGAGACTTCAGTGACAAATTTCGTAAACGTTTCGTGAATTGAATTGAAAATTTATTTTCTCAGCGAACTTTTGTGGCACTTTAAGCAAGTTAGATTTGATTATTGAAATTAAAGTTAAAGTTATCAAATAATATTGTTTATACTGAAAATCGCGAGAAAACCCAGAAACACGCTCGCCTAGTTTGCCTGAAAAAGACCTTTTCCAAATAATATTTTCCTCTGAATTCCATAAACTTACATACATACCTACATTTTAGCGAAATTAAAGCCGAACATTGTCAAATACATAACAACACGTTTTCGCTTTTCATTTATTTAAATTTAACCCATTTGTTACCAAACTTTTCGCCAATCAACTAAGACTAACTTAGAACTTTTCGGTGGACTTTTGTGTTTTTGTATTTCTATTTTCTGTTTTTTGTTTAACTTTTTAAACTTTTGCACACTCTTACACCTCCGTAAAATGTTTTGTAGGTATTTAAGGTCATTTAATAGGGAAGCCAGTCATGTTGCTACATTGGCACACTGCACTAATTCACTTTTCAAGTACTTGCCACCAAAGTAAACTGACTGCACACAGCGACTGCGACTGCAACTGAGGCTGTAACTGCCATAGGCGACGACAGTTAACTGTCAAACCCACCAAGTGTTGTTGCAGGTTGTAGCAGGTTGACCCGGAGAGCAGTGTGCGGTAGCAGCAGCGTTGAGATTTATCTACATTAGGGTGGTGTGTTTTATGATGGATTATTCTTTTGCAAATTTATGAAATTTTTGAATATGTCCTTTGCAATTTTAACATTTTTGAAATAATTGGAAATTTGACATTTTTTTTAAATTTAGAAATTTTTCGACATTTTAAAATTTTTTGAAATTCTGAATTTTTTAACATGAAAGTTTTTAATAGCTTTAGAAGTTCTTCATAGTTTTGACATTTTTGAATAATATTGAAATTTTTTTATATTGGGAACTTTTTAAAATTTAAATTATTTTCTTCAATTTCAGAATATTTCCAATTCTAAAATTTTTGAATATTTTGGATTTCTGGAAAATTTTGAATATCTTCAAAGCTGTCTGAAAAGTTTCCGCTTTTTTAAATTTTCTATATTTAATTTTTTTTTTTTAAATTTCTATAAGGAGGTTAAACCTTTGAATATCTACAAAACTTTCTGAAAAGTTTCCACTTTTTTAAATTTTATAATTTAATTTTTTTGTTTAAATTTCGGTATATGTAGGAGGTAAACCCTTTGAAATTCTTTAGTTTTGAAATTTTTGAAAAAAATATTTCAATTTTTGAAAATTCTGCAGTTTTTTTAAACATGAAATTTGTGAATCCCCTTTGAAATTTTTCATAGTTTTGACATTTTGGTAAAATTTTAAAATTTTCTCGAAATTGTGAAATTTTCCAAACTTCAGTTTTTTCTCTGTTTTAGAATTTTTTAAAATTTTAAATTTTTGGTTGTTTTGAAGTTTTTGAATTTTTTAAAGCTTTTGAATGTTTTGAAATTTTCAAATATTTTCGAACGTTTTTGAAAAGGTTTTACTTTTTTTATTTTAAATTTTTTTTATTTCAATTTCGGGATTTTTCAACTTCCTCTAAAATTCTTTACAGCTTTAAAAGTTTTGAAAAACGTTGAAATTTTTAAAATTATTTTTTTTTTAAATTTCGTAATATTTCCAAATTTTGAAATTTTTGAATATTGTGAAATTTTTATTATAATTTTTAAAAATTTTCAGTTTCCAAATTTAAAATTTTTCAAAATATTGAAATTTCTAAACAAAATTTATTGCTCCTTATTACGTAATTTCTGCAATTTTTTATTGTTTTAAAACAGGGCTGCTCACCTCATAGGCACTCAAAGCACAATTGTTTTCGTTTTGTTCCGAATCATAGGCACAGATACATATTTTCACTTCAAATATGAAAATAAAATTTTCTTTGCACTCCCATAAGCACTCAGATATAAAAAAATTTAGATGTATGTGCCTATGATTCATATTGAATGTGCAGAGCAAAGGCACTTTGTATAGGAGCTCGAGCACTGCCGTAAGAAATTGAAATTTACAATAACAAATTTGTAATGAAAAAAAAATTCAAAAAATGAAAGCACTGTAAAAAATTTGTATTCAAAAAATTTTCATATAAAAATAAAAAAAATGTTTATGTATTTGATACTACCATTTGAAAATAAATTCTAAAATAATATTTTATTGGAATTCATAAAAAAATTAAATGAGCAGAAAAATTTTTCAGTGCATATACAAAATTTGTAGATGTATTGAGTTTTGTACTTTCAATACGAGAGCGTTGAGCAGCCCTGTTTTAAAATTTGTGAGTTTTTGAAATTTTTCTTTACAAAGTGCATAACGTCCTGCGCCAACAAAAGAGCTATACGTTGTTCAGCAATTTTTCAGGAGAGCAAAAAAACCGTTTTCTGGTGATCCTAGAGAATATTTTTTCAAGTTTGAATTGTTAACCAATGATACTACACATATGTAATAGACTTGTGCAATTTTTTTTACTTTTTTTGACCAACCACTTCGCATGAAGCATTTGCGCCATTTTACAGCACATAGCTCTTTTTACAAATTGTTTAAATTTGCTAGTGGGGGTAAGAAATCGTGAAAGATGTGTATACAATTCTTCGCTAGGGTCCGATGCAATTAGCGATAGCTTGGAAATGCAATATTTAATTGACCAGTGCCCCTCCTATTTTGAAAATTGGTCACATACGCTTTTTTTAAATAATTTTTTTACACAAAAATAACCTGAAATCAAAAAACAATTATACGAAAATAGATGTATAACTGATTTTACAGAGCATTTCTACTACTGAGATCATATAGCTGTGTTTGATAACTTCTAACCAAAGAAGCATATCGGGAAATGCAGAAATGTGGCTAGCGGATAGCGCTAAATAAATATGTAATAAAAAAAAAAATCGAAAAAAAACATATAACTGAATTTGTTGGCGCAGCGACGATAAGTAACACCGTAATGCACATACATAACTTGTGTTACTGACCTCTATGCCAACTGCATATAACTGGAAAAAGAGGTCAATTAACTAAACTTTCTTCCTTAACTACATAACTTTCCATTAAACTCCACCCACCACTCGCTCGCACGTACATATGTATGTACATATGTACACGTCCTAATGCCTTGCTTTTGCTTAGTTTTAGTTATTGCTAGCGTTGATTGCTTTTTAGAAGCTTGAACGCTTTTACAACCTTTTAACACAGAGAAAGAGACAAACTTGCAACAACTTGGTGCATACAAACATGCATACATACATATGTACATAGCAGTACATACATATATATTCGCAGCAGTTAGGGAATTAACTGTGGGATTTTTTTAAAAAGCCAAAACTAAAAGAAGTGAAATCTGAAGAAATTAGAGTATATAAAGCAAATAAAAGACGTAAAAATAATTTTAAACGAGCTTTAAATGAACACCGACTACTTAAATCATCAACGGAGTTAATGGAAAGTGAAAGGACGATGTGATTTTGAGAAGCGAATAGAACGACATAAAGTCTGAGTTAAAATCCTCATGGAAAAGGAAGCTGAAAGGAAAACGGCTGGAGGGAAAAACGGAGCTATAAAATTTAATTTATTTTACAGAAATTCTTTAAATTATTTTAAACTGACATTTGAGCATCTGGAAAGTAATAGATGAAGTAAACGATTCAGGGTGATTTTCGCACAGGTCTTTTGGTGACTCAAAAGATGTTTTCAAATATGTGATAACCTGCGCTTTCATATAGAAATTATACGGAATGTGTAGAGTATGTGTCCTCTGGTCTCATCTGTCTTAACAAGGGACTGCTATAAAGAAGTGAATTGGTTGCAGAAACAATCAAAGTGCACTAAACTACTGTCTTTGACATCGAAAAATGTTCTGGGATTTCCCGAAAGAAACTCGGCCTGCATGAGGTGATGTAATGATGATTAACTCTTCATCGGTTACCCCTTCCTTTAAGTAGTATTAATTTAACTAAACAATTCTACACTTCGAAGTTCCTCTAAATTGCTATTGACCTTAAAAAGTGTACTATGCCCTAGCATAACATATGGTCAAAGGAAAAGATGCCCAAGGGGTTTCTAAGAAGTATAGAACATCCTAGGATGACATATGGTCAAAGGAAAAGATACCCAAAGGGCTTCTGAGCAGTATAGTACGTCCTAGGATATCATATGCTCAAAGGAAAAGATACCCAAGGGGTTTCTAAGAAGTATAGTACGTCCTAAGATGATATATGGTCAAAGGAAAAGATACCCAAGGTGTTTCTGAGAAGGGTATTACATCCTAAGATGAGATATGTTCAAAGGAAAAGATACCCAAGGGGTTTTTGAGAAGTATAGTCCGTCCTAGGATGTCACATGGTCAAAGGAAAAGATGTCCAAGGTTTTTCTGAGAAGTATAGTAAATCCTAGGATGACATGTGGTCAAAGGGAAAGATACCCAAGGGGTATCTGAAAACTGTAGTACGTGCTAGGATGTCATATGTTCAAGCTAACGTATGCTAAGTACTACGTACAGGTTACGAAAAAGGGCTGTGAATATTGATATGAGGCTTAGCTTAGGATCTGCTTATATTGCTGCTATACTTTTCGACTACATTCGCGACTTAGTACGTGCTTACTAGTAGAGCATTTTCCCCCATATTGTACTCATATCTCTAAGTAGTAAATATCCCTCTTCAATACACTATACTTCATTAAATTTCGCTTAAATTAGCCAGTCTCCCACTCACTTTATGCCATACCTTCACTCAAAGCATTTTATCACTTTTTACATTAATCTTTCATCATCATCAACATCAGTTTTTGTTGCCCCTTTTCTTTACTTTTGAGGTTTTCTTATGTGAAATTTTAAGCTTGTGTTATTGTGATTATCTTCCCCTCTAGCTTTTCTCTTAGTGCTCTAAGTTGTATCGCTCATGTATGCAAATTTCATCATTGACGCATACGAGTAGAGGTACTCATATTAATACTCATACTTCTACTTCTACTGCTACTTCTACTTCTACTTCTACTTCCACTATAATCATACTCATATATTTATGCACATATTTATGTTGCCCCGCTGCTGCTTTTGGTCGCTTTAACCTACTTCGCCCTCAAAATTTTTACATTACAACACATGCCAACACATGCCAAGATACACGGACACATATGCCATATACTTTTGCATTCTATATGTGTTGTTTTGTTGTAGAAGCAAGCTCAATCATTCATTTATTCAGCTATTTTTATGCCGATTTGAAGTACCTAGTATGTAGTTGGCTTGGCAACAGCTGTTGCAACATGTTGCTGGCTGGCTGGCGGTGTTGCTTGCTTGCTTACCGCTGCCTTTTGGTTAATTTATGCATATACAAGTATGTACAAACGCATGTGTGTGCATGTGCGAGTTACTTCTTGTATTTTCATGAATATTGCGGTAACTTTAGAGTGCAAAGTGTGTGATTTTACGAATAGAGGGTGTTCGATACATTTTCTTGGCTGCAGCAACATGTGTCTAGCAGCGCTTTCATATGCATATTGAGCACTTTTGATGTTTCGTACTGCTAATGAAGACTTTTTCATATGTAATTAATATAAATTACCACGAAAAAGTGTAAAAAATCAAATATTTGTCTTAAGTAGATAAATATTTTCGTGCAAGTCATCTTAAAATCCCAAAAAATCACACTGTGCCTCCCTAAAGAACACTACACAGTACTACGAAATATTTTGCAGCTGTTGCTGTTGCTGCTGCTGCTGCTGTTGCCAACGGCAACAAAGTATTCGCTTTTCCTGCAAGCCTTTGCTTCTTCTACGCCTCGTTGCTGCGCCTACTTTGTATGCAACAGTTGTGTTTGCAAATTTTCGCTTTTTTTCTGTGATTTTTCTTTTCTTTTTTTTTTTGTGGTTTACTTGTGCTGCGGCATTCTGTGCGTGCGTACATGCGTATCTGTGCGTTGGGCGTAAAGTAAGAAAGTGTGTTTTGGTTAAAACACACAAAGTTGCGGAGGCGCGTACACTCGCATAAATCTCATAAAGTAGAGCGTAAGCGGTGGCGTTAAGTACTAAGTGTAGCCAAAGAAATGCGTTTAATAATTTGCTTAAGCTAAAGCAAATGTGTGTGTCTATATGTATTTATGTATATAGTAGGTATGTTTATACTTGTTTTCGCTGTGTTGTATAATATTTAAAGATTGTAAAAACTTTTGCAAAGTAAGCCAACAGAAGCATATGCGTGCTGAATGTATTAAGTATAAAAGTAGAAGTATAAAGCATGAACATGCAGCTGTTGTTGGATGGCTTACTCGGGCCTAAGTTACAAACAAGAGAAAGCCTTTATAATGTTCTTTTAGACTTAAATTGATCTATTAACGAAATCCACAGTAAGTCAAAAGAGAAAATTCCTTGATTCTGTTGAAGGAAGGTTGATCCAGTTTGTTTCGTTAAGGGTTAACTCTGTTTTTTTTTTTTTTTTTTTTGATATTCGACGGATTAGTGCGTTATACATATTTGAGAGAAAAATTTGCAGATGTTCGATGAGAAGTATTTTGCTATCAAAAAGTACTTACCAAGTGACTGCCTAGGGCTCCATTTGGGCTCAGGGCACAGCCGGATCTTTATAAATTGTTAATTATAATTTTAATTTAACATTTAGCTAAAACTACAACCTTAATAGACGGGGCACAAACCAATGATTCTAAAAATTAATATAGTCCCAGTTGTAGAATAAACATCGGCGTAAGATGCAAAAGCTTCAATTTACTCTTAGAAGTCTGTTCACAGCTGAGGTTTCTCCTACAAATAGCAATCATTTCACAGCTAAGACATAAACCGGGGCAGTTAAGACATAAATCAAGATTACTTCAGTCCCAGTTGCAGTATAAAAGTGGCTTGAAATACAAAGAGCGTTTTCTAAGCTGATCAATTTACTCCTAGAAGTGTGTTTAAAGCTGAGAGTTATGCTACAAATAGCAATCATTTCACAGCTAAGACATAAACCATGTAGTTGGCACATAAACCAATGAGTAAACAGTTTCTATCCATTAAGCTTATAGGAAAATCATCAGACTAGTCTCAGTAGTAGAGCAAAGGAAACTAGAGATTCCAAAACATGTTTTTTTCGCTAATTAAAACCAATATTTGCTGCTAAAAGTATGCCACATTCAAGAGAAAAACAGAAATCTACTTTAACACACTTTGGGCAGATCATTAACCCATATACGCCAGACATTCCTCAACAGCAACAAATGCAAATATCCGAAAAACACCCGCTTTTATTATAAACTTAAACGATACATTGCACTTTTTCAAAAATTTGTTACGCACACAAAATTATGCCACACAAAAAGCACACTTAGTACATACTAAAAATTATTGCTTTACGAGCACGGCCGGCCAACATAAAACCACATAAAGAATTAAAAGTTTTCAACAGCAAAAACATTTAATTGCACTACACAAAAACAACACTTGCGCATTGTCGTGGCTGTTATGCAGGAAATCTTGTTAGAAATTTCAATTTGTCACATAATGATGCGCCTTAAAGTATGCCACGCATAACTTTTAAGCGCAAGAAACGAAAGCAGCACACGCCACGCCTTGCTTTGGCTGAGTTGCATGGAATGGAGAGAAGTATATAAGTACATGCACATGCAAAGATATGTATATAAGTGCCTACAAAGGCTTAAAAGCAGCAAATGCTTACGCACAAGTCATAAAAAATGTTACAAAATGTGTGACTTGAGGCTAAAATGTTGCATAGTTATAGGCGTTATTCGATAGGCGATGACTAAGCAGTGACTATAACAATAAAAGATGTGGAGCAATGAACGGTGGGTTATTAAAGGAGAGAAAAGGAGGGAGAAAGCGGGAGAAAGAGAGAAGAGGAGGGAGAAAGAGAGAGTGGGCGAAAGAGAGAGGGAAAAAGAGATAGAGAGAGTGTGACAAGTATATAAATACTAGCCAGTACTAGCGAGCTAGAGATATGTAGCGAGTGCGTGTGCAACTGATCAATGCAACAACAACAACAATAATAACGCGCGCAGAATGGCAGCAGTAAGTGCCGGCGTCAATGTGGCATGCAACATAATTTATAACAATGTAACAAAATAGTATGGCATAGCCCAAAAAACCGGACATTGCGGCGGCTGTGGTTGCGGCTGGAATATTTTGCGGCTGTTGTGCACTAAAGCTGCTAAAATTGCTATTACTACAGCCAGCCACTACACGCTGCGCTATGCCAAAGTATCTACAATAACTTTAGTACGCTAATGCTATTGTAGTTATTGTTGTCGTTGTTGTTGTTGTTGTTGTTGTTGTTGTTGTTGTCATTCTTGTCGTTGCTATTGCAATAGTCGCCAGTTTTATGTTCATTTTGTTGCTCATAAAACGTTGCTGCGCTGCAACACCCTGCCATTTCATCATCAGCATCATCAGTTCGCTGGCAAAACATTATTTTACGACCACTACAGCCTGTAAGTATGCAACGAAGATTTATGTTTGGTTGTTTCAAAAGGGGCAGAGAGTGAGGGGAAAGGGGTTTATTGAAACATAGAAGTGCTTGATGAGTAAGTTAATGCATAAGGGTTTATCTCATGGCACTCGTTGCTGGAACTAAAGTATCTTAGGGACTTCAGGGACTACCGGAATTTCTGCAATTCAACGAAGAAACGTTTTACAAGAGGAATTGTTCTAGGATATCTATAGAATTCAAGAACTCTATAGCTAGCATGTAGACATTAAAGACGCCAGGGACTTCTTTGAGCAAATAAATAATGCTTTGAGACTAGTTTAACAGTATTTGGAAACGGAAGAGAGCAGCTAAGATTGCTTCAATTTGCAAGACTTTTCCTTTGCCCGGCTACTGCCACATTTCGTAGCGAGTATCCTTAATTTGCTTAGATGTTCACATGCGTACATGCTCTCTGCAACTGTCAGTGTGTCAGTTCAACTGCTTGTGGCAACACTTTATCAGCGGGGCAGCATTGTCACCACTTACGCATGAAATTGTTGACTGATAGTATGCATGTAGATATGTACACAAAATAGAGTTAGACACATAAACAAACACACACAACAAACTAATATAAACACTAATACCAAATACAAATACCAATGCTTATGCAAACAAACGCAAACTATTCACCACTACCGATGCACTCATAATGCTCTGCAGCTCAACAATGCGGTGGGAAGATTAAGCATGCTTTTAGGCGCTCGAACAGCAATGCTGCTGCTGCTAAGGATTCTGGCTGCTGTTGCGGTGCTGCTTGCATTAAATGCATTTGTGGCGTCAAACGAAAACACTAACGAACACACACATACATACATACATACTCTCCACTTAAACTTATTTGCATTTTATTTTAATGAAAACAATAACAGTAACAATACAAATGAATGCAGACACATGGACTGCAACGGCGACGGCGACGACGACAACGACGACGGATGTTGGCACACATAAATTTTGCTTTTGTTGCTTTCCAAATAAACCAAACAAATAAAACCCGAGCAAACAAATATTGAACGTCGGCGGCAAAGGCGTTGTTGCTGATGATGCGGCTCGCTTGTAGAAGCGCAGTGCACTTTGGTTAGCTGAAAAGGGGAGGGTTGTGTGGTAAGTAGTGGAGCTTAGCGGCAACACTGGCGTCATTTAAGTCGTCCCGACACCGACGAAAATGCTTGCAACAACAACAACAATTCAAATGGTGTCGGGCGATGGCATTGCGTTGAACTAAATCAGCATAAATTGTGAGTTTAATCTGAAAGTGGGTGTGACGTGTTGAGGTTTTTGCTTTGGTTCGGCTCGGTTCGGTCGGTGTGCTTGTGCGAAATTAAAGTTTAAATTTGGTTTTTTGTTGCATAATTTTAGGAGAGTTTATACAAAGCTTAAAATAACAATTTCATTTCTTGCTTAAGAGCTCACACCTAAAATTAAATATTTTAAATTAAAAACAGTTTAATTTAAGATATGGTAGTAGCCTACGTTCTTCACGCTTGTCGATTTACTCAACGGAAAAAGTTGCATACTTTTATGCGAGCCTGAAAAAGAGATATATTTTAAATCCGCTCGTTCTAGAATCTCTACAGCCTGATTTCGTAGAGCTTTGCAGTTCTGGTAGAAATTAATTTAAAAAATGTTGCATACTTGTAGGCGAATTTTTAGAAATGCAAAATATGCAAATAGTAAATTAAGTAATATCCTGGATTTTGAAGCTTATCAGTTCACTGAATCAGAACCATCTGAATGCCTTATATTATACATTTTGTTTGCATACTTTTAGGCCAATTAACCTATTTAAATAGTTTTTGCATACTTTTCGGCGATATTTATGAAAAGAGGATTAAGTATCAGTCTATGCGCTTGGAACTAGTCGCCGAAGGTTATTTGAAGAATTTGGTGAAGCTAACTTATACTTTAAAAACTATTGCATACTTTTAGGTGGGAACCCGAAAAAGGTAGCAAATTAGCAAATATTAAACTAAGCAAAAATTCTGAGAACGTGGAGCTTACCGATTCACTCAACGAGAACCATTTGGATGCTTTATATTTAAAAACTTGTTGCATACTTTTAGGCAAACATTACGAAAACAACTTCGCTGAGGATTAAGCTACAACATGAGCGCTTGGAACTAATCGCCGAAAGTTGTCTGAAGAACTGAGTGAAGCTAACTTCTTTTTAAAAAACTATTGCATACTTTCAGGCGGAAAAAAACGGAAAAAGGTAGCTAATATGCAAATAGTAAACTAAGTAGCAGTGTCAGTTTAAGAAGCTAATCGGTTCAGTCAATGTGAACCATCTGAGTGCCTTATATTTAAAAAATATTGCATACTTTGGGGCTTACGCCCTTGTTCGAAAAGTTATTGCATACTTTTCGGCAATATTTATGAAAAGAACTCTGAGTGCATTAAGCAACAGCGCTTGGAAATAGTCGCTCAAACTAATCTGAAGCCTTCAAGCTAGCATTCATTTAAAAAATTATTGCATACTTTTAGGTGTGTTGGAATATGAAAGAAAAGCAATTTAAACAGTTCGAGAATAACACAGCAAATTGAAAATTAAACAAAATATTATTTCAAGCTAAACTACCCCTGCATTTGCAGTAAAACCAGGCGCAAGCAATTAATATGCCATAGCATACCTTTGGGCGTGCGACGTCTAAGAGTTTTGCAAATTTTCAAATTTTAATTTTATTATCATAATAATATGCTTAAAATATTAATTTAATCAACTCTTAGCAGGCTAAAAACGGCAAAAAAAATATTTTGATTTTCATTGCATACCTGCAGGCGCCAAAGCAAGTGTTTGTATGCGGGCGAATGGCGGGTTTTGGTGCTTGTGACAGCCATTTTAATTTGACAAAATAAAAACGCACACAAAATTTTATGGTATGTTTGTGTGTGTGTTTTGTCGCATATTTGTGTGTGAATGAAATTTCATCAAATTAATGGCCGCCAACAATATGGCAGACACGAGACACTTTTGAATTTGAAGGGGCTTCAATATAAATTTGCAAATTTTTAAAACACTTTGGGATTTGTGGCTTCGTGATTGCACATAAATGTGCTTGCGTGTATGTGTGTGCTTGCTTTGGGAGTGTGTATGTTTATTTGTATTGGTGTGTGTTTGTTTGTGTTTGTATGTCGGTCGCCAGCACACAAACTTTGCAGACAATTCTCTTGCCGCATTGAACAAATATGGAACGGAAGACAGTGATTTGTGTTTTTTGTTGGCGACGACATGAAAGCAGAGCTTTTTGTGGAAAAAGGGCAAAGTGAAAGTGAAAAGCGAGTGCGGAAAGGGCAAGGAAAAGAAGGAAAGAGAGGGAGAGAAAGAAAGAGAGAGACAGAGAGAAATAATTTGAGAATGTGAAAGATGGGCAAATTGGTTTCTGCACAGACATTTGGTTATGTAAATAAAGAGTGGTTGATGAAATAAAGTGAGTAAATAAGCATACAAGAATTGGGTTTAGGCGAAAAGGTGACAAAGTTGAGGCAGATTAAAAGAGGCAAGGGATAAAAAGGAGATAAGGAAATGTTGAAGAAATATGTTTGAGAAGTTGGCTGTGGGTTGGCGACAGTACTAGTCAAGTAAGTAGACATAATTCAAGGTGGAATCGAGCACTACATACTATGACTTAAATTTTTCAAAAAGTGGAAAGGTTTCCAATCTATAAAATGTCGTCGCCGCCAATATGAATAACTTTTTTTTGGCTGTTTGATATGTTGCGAAAGGATATGAAGTGGTTAAGGGATAAATGGCGACAGCCTGAAAAGGAAAATTTTGGAGTTTAGGAGCAAACAATATTTGACAGCAAAGTAAATAAACAAATACTTACGGTTAAATTAACTTAAAAGGTATTAAGTGACAAATGAGTAACTATTTCTGTACTTCTAAGGACCCTTTTTCTGTTCTCTACCTAACAATTGAGCTACTGGTGAGTGTAAGTTTGTTCCCAAATTTTGTTAAATAAAACTTATTGCTGTAAAAATATTGCCAATATTGATTTCGGAACCGCTTTTTTTGTCATTAAGTAAATCAAAAGCTTTTTAAATAATGCTCAAACTAAAGCAAACTAAATATTACATGTTGAAAAGTAAATACGATTATGTCTCATATGTATGTATAAGGCAGTGTTGCACAGCGTTGGCTCGTAGCAGCGCTCGTTCGCTTATGTGCAGCGAGTTGTATAAAAAGTAGCGAGTAAACCCAAAAAACATCAGATCAAAAAATCTCAAACGTTTGAGAAAATCTTAATTCTCAATTTGCTAATAAAGATTTTCTGGAAAAATTCATCAAGGTTTTAGAAAAATGTGCCTTTTTGTTTGAGGGAAATTTGAGGTGCATTTGATAACAAACGTTTGAGGTTTGAGAATAAGGTTGGTTCTCAAATGCATCTCAAATTGGGAATTAAGAAAAATGTTTATGGGGAATTTGCGTTTCTATTGTAAGCTTTGTAAACATTGTGCCACACTGGCTTATGCTTATCTTCTTTTAAACTACGTAACCACCTAAGGAAACCTTCAAAAACACCTATACCAAAATTGAGATCTACCAAACTTTAACTACTGTTTGGTTTTTGGGAAACTATGAAACCTTTATGTTTACTTCTACTGCCCTTTCAAGTCGTAAGTCGTGGAAGTCGTAAAGCTGTACGTCAGCAATTCAATTTTAGTTTTTGGCATAAATGTCGGTTTGGCTGTTTTGAAAGTCTCACTTAGGCGGTTATGCAGTTTATAAGACGCTATATGCTTATATAGCTGCATTCCATCAACGGAAATGAACTCAAAAATGTTGAAATTGCCCAACTGCTTAAAAATGATGTATGTTTTTGTGTTTTTGTTACTTTATCACCGGATATGTGCAGTAAAATCAGTTTATGATTGTCTCGGCGCCGGTTTGGTTTGTGTTTTAAAATTTTTTCATTGTAAGTATTTAACTGTATTGGCTTTGGGGCAGTTGAAAAGCAGTTTTAGCATTTTGTAGCTTAAGAGATAATGTTTACAGCTAAGGAGACTTTAAGAGGCAGACTGTGCGGACCCTAGCGGGTTGGGGGATCTTTTCGAATATACTCGTGGTAAGAAATGCTTGTCGTAGGCGGCGACTAAAATCCATCGGCATTGAATGTTTGCCCATTGTACTTTAGGCCTTTAGAAAGTATCAGCATATGGAGGAAAATGTGTGATAGTGAAATCAGAGCTCATCTGCAAACTGTACAGAAACTTTAAAAAATCTGAGAAGTTTTTTGAGTGCTAAAGAACGGTGCAGTGAAATAACGCCCGTGGAATTAACGCCCGCGGGCGTTATTTCCCAAAAAAGGAAATAACGCCCGCGGGCGTTTCTTCTTTTCTTGAAAAAGAAATAATTCCCGCGGGCGTTATTTCGTTTGATCCATGGGCTTTATTTCTCTTTCGGAAGGGCAATTAAGCCCGCAGACGGGTTTTTTTTTAAATATGGTGTATTAGGGAAAAAGCGCCGCAGGCGAAAAATTGGAATAAAAAATCGCGCGATTTTTAATTCCAATTTTTCGTGTTTTCTGAGTATGGTGTATTATAATTGGAAAACGCGCCGCAGGCGAAAAATTGGAATAAAAAATCGCGCGATTTTTAATTCCAATTTTTCGTGTTTTCTGAGTATGGTGTATTATAATTGGAAAACGCGCCGCAGGCGAAAAATTGGAATAAAAAATCGCGCGATTTTTAATTCCAATTTTTCGTGTTTTCTGAGTAAGGTGTATTATAATTGGAAAACGCGCCGCAGGCGAAAAATTGGAATAAAAAATCGCGAGATTTTTAATTCCAATTTTTCGATTCTTTAAATTTTTTTTAAATCCCTTCTAAATATTCAAATATTATGTACATATGTGTCAACTCCGCCGCTTAATAGAAATAATACCTACGAGTAATTACTGAGACAGAGAGGCTCAGGGTTATTACTGAGAGAGGCTTAGTTAAATGGATATTATTTAAAATAAATATATCTGCGGCGCTTTTCCAATAAAACAAACACCATATTTAAAAAAACGAAAAATTGGAATAAAATATCGCGCGATTTTTTATTCCAATTTTTCGCCTGCGGCGCTTTTCCCACTAATACACCATATTTAAAAAAAAAACCCCCATCTGCGGGCTTAATTGCCCTTTCGAAAGGGAAATAAAGCCCACATCGCCGAATAGGGCGCGCGGGCGTTCTTTCCCTTTCTGAGTGGAAATAATACCCACGGGTTTAATTTCGTTTTATTCGCAGGCGCTATTTCTTTTTCAAGAAAAGAAAAAACGCCCGCGGGTGTTATTTCCTTTTTTGGGAAATAACGCCCGCGGGCGTTAATTCCACGGGCGTTATTTCACTGCACCCTAAAGAACGTGCATCCACCAAACCGTCAGTACATCTCACACGAGAATACGCAATCTTAGTCTATCGAAAGCCGGACAGATGCCCAGAAAATGCACTGTGCCGTTGTCATCCTCCTCCTCTAGACAGTCTCCAAACAGGATAAGCAAAATAATTTCTCGATAATGCTTAAGGTGGCCATATGCTATGTCCATGGATTGTGTTCTGTATTCAACGCCACAAGGACCCGAAACTCCCGTCCCGCTGCTTGATGAGAAAGTTTGCTACCTCTCTGTTAGCTTTTTTCATAAAGAACTTATTAATTTTACAGAAATCTGTAGTGATCGAGTCTGTTCCGTGTGTCCCTCATGCCGTCATGTTGATATACTCCACTGTGCCCGCTACACTTGGTTAACCACAAAAATTGAAGTTTATTCCATTTTGCTACGAAGCCAAGCTTCAACTTAGATGACAATGAATTGAAAATTTATTGCATATTTCAAGGCGCCAATTTTGTTTTTTTACCCTCTATACGTTCTTTGCTTAAGATTTTAGCCTAAGAATACCTCTAGCGAAATCGAAGTTTTCTAGCGAAAAATTGTTTAGAATACTTTAACCCTATAACGACATACTAAGTGCTATTTTATTCAGATTTTCCAAAAGAGCGGTCAAAAGCACACCTTCATGGAGGAGCTAATGAACTTTAAAATGGAAATATCGATTTCTAGTGCCAAAGCTGTAACGATATTTTATTTTAACACTTCGAAATTCCCCCTACTGCTTGCCAAATCTGCCAAGTCAACTACTCAACCTCATCTATAGACAACCTGCCGCGTTGTCAAATTAAAAACATTTTTTCGCCATTTGTTTTTGCCAATAATTTGTCATTTACACATGCAATCATTGACTGTATGACAAGGCAATCACAGCCAATGTATACATATTTACCTCTTCAACACTCAACAAGCGCAGTTCAATGCCAAAATGAGTTGAAGTAATTACAAGTTGATGGCTTTCAATCAAAAAACATGCGCCCAACGAATGTGGCAGCCTCAGGCGACATTTGGTGGTTGAATATTTTCAAAATAAATTTTGTGCAAATTTTTTGTGGTAGCGTTATGTGTACATATTTACGTACATAGTTGTGCTTAGTTATGCCAAATTAGCGCAGCGCAGGGCAACGCACGAAAATATGGAAATTGCCAGAATAACAAATTTCGTAATGCAAATACTTGTGAAACACATTTAGCATAATGACTTTCATTCATTTCAAGCAGTTTTTTTTTTGCTCTTTGTGCGCTTTGCTTATTAGCGCAGTACTACGCATGCATGTAGTAAGTGCCAATAGTTTGTTCACGCCACGGGAAGTCAATTGCGGCATGAGTAGAGGAAGTAGCGGCGGGCAGGAAGGGCTGGCTACTTTTAGTTAATTTAACTTTAGAATTGTATACAATTCCAGTAACAGCATGACAGCGTTTAGTAGAAGTGGTCAGAAGTAGTGAGAAGTGGCGAGAAGTGGTCAGAAGTGGTGAGAAGTGGCGTTTCAGTGTGAAGTGCCAACATGTGGCTTAAGAATTAACAAATTCGTTTTAATTTTAAAGCTAATCTGGAAATGGAATAAACTTCAACTTATGTGGGTACCCAGAACCTGCTATATTCAAGGTGATGAATAGAGTTCGGAAAAATAGGTGAAATCAAGCGCCTCAAAATATGCTACATTTGGTAAATTTTGTTTGTTTTCAGTGGCGGGATTACAATTTAAATATAAAGGGGTAGCATATTGGTATGGTGGGTGAAGATTTTATTAGAAAAGTTCTTGATCTTGTTACACAAATTTGCAGTTTAACTAAAATACAGTGGTGTGTGATGAAATAAAGCCAGAATAGAGAGTGATTTTATTCGTAAAATATATTTATTTATGTGTTTTTAATAATTTTAATTTGTTATATAAAAAAATCTATAACAGAACCAAATATAATGAAGTTAAAAAGTTTGTGCAAAATTCTGGAAAATTCGCCAAATTTTCAGCAAAATTTGTAACTTTTTGAGTAGAAATTTTATATTATTTTCTAATACGCAATTTTTTTCGAATTGTAAATTCGCATGAAAAAAAAAAATGCAGAGGATAGCTAGAAAAAATTCTCAAATAACAGGTCTTAGTATTTTTTATAGTAAAATTCATTTGCTAATATGCAATTGCCTCATTTTCATTCAAAATATATTTGGTTTGAAACTGTAATTGCTTTTCCTTCACGTGCGAAGATTTTGTCTAAAATTCAATCAATAAAAGTCAATACAAATTTTTAATATTTTTCTTTATTCTTTATAATTATGTATTTATTTATTGTACTTTATTTATTATTATTCTTTATTATTGCATTTATTCATTGTAGCTTTCTTTGCAATTTTTCACGTGCAACCCATAAAAAACCTTAATAATTTATTTTTCATTTATTTTTCTGGCATCCTATTAAGCAAAAAATCCAATTGCATTCACGGGGGGCTTAGACCCGAATGTACTCCACCCTTAAACTTGCCACTGGATGTGCTCACGAACATTACGTAGCGTAATTTTAGGCGTCTGATTTTCATCCATTATCCGAGCTCTAGTGATGAATTGTGGGATGAATTCGAAAACTACACCATTTCCAATTGTAAATGAGAAAGCGTCAAACTTAAATACGAAGGCGTCAGTTGAATATAAGATTAGTCAATTGTAAATGAGAAACATTCAATTGAAAATGGGAATAGTCAATTGTAAGCAAGAAAATGTCAATTGAAAATAAGAATAGTCAGTTGTAAATTCGAAACCGTCATTTGAAATTTATAGTAGTCAGTTGAAAATGTGAAAAACTCAGTTGATAATGAGAATAGTCAATTTTAAATGAGAAAATGTCAGTTGTAATTGCGAAAGAAACAAATGAAAATTCGAAAGCATCAATTGCAAATAAGAATATTCAATTATAAATGAGAAAGAACCAATTGTAATTTCGAAAGCGTCGAATGTAAATGGGGTAAAATTAAGATGTATGTTAAGGGCCATATTGTAAACCCTAGCGTTAATGGTCCAAATGTTGGTGAGCAACGACTCCAATATTTAGAAAAGCTCGTGGATGATGCAACGGCCACCATTACAGGGGGTGACTGCGCAAGAGCAGTTCAACATTCATCATCTTTTCATGCAGCTACATTAATGAAGGAAGAAATACCCTTTGGTACTTAAAAACTTGTTTATTAAAATTTGTTTAAAGGGAAAATGTAATAAAAATGAATTTCTATAATATATTGCCGTGTTCGCATTTTCATTTGACACTTTCGCATTAACAATTTACTATTCTTATTTTTAATTGTTTCTTTCTTATTTGCATTTGACGCTTTCGAAATTAGAATTGAATCTTTCTCATTTACAATTGAGGCTTTCGCAATTAAAGTTGAAGATTTCTGATTTTCTACTGACTATTCTCATTATCAATTGACCCTTTCTCATTTTCAATTGCAATTTCTTATTTACAACTGAAACTTTCCCATTTACATTTGATTTTTCTAATTTTCAACTGACTCTTTCTCATTTAAAATTGATTAATCTTATTTTCAATTGATCCTTTCGCATTTAAAATTGACTAATCTTATTTTCAGTTGACCTTTTCGCATTTACAATTGGAAATGGGTAGATCGCAGCCAATAATGGATCAAGTATAGCAGACATTATGAGTGTCAAGTTAGCGAAGCAGACCTGGCAGATCGGGTCGGAGAGGGATGCAGAATTAGTCCCTAATTAATCCCTAACTAATCCCACAAAAATTAATTTTTTCTCTCAACTGCTTCTCGGAATTTTGGGGTGACTCACTAACTTGTGTAGCACATGAAGGCAATACACGCAAGGCACTCGTACTCTACAGACACAATCCATCAGGACAGCACACGGCCACCATAAGCTTAATCGAGAGCTCATTAGGCCTATCCTGTCTGGCTGGCTGGAGGAGAACGGCGACGGCACAGAGCATTTGCTCTGCATCTGTCCGGCTTTCTCTAGACCAGATCTTGGAAAAATTAGAGAGTTTGTATTGGAGAGCGCAGAGCGATTACGCTACATGAGTTAAAATGTGTGTGATGTTTCTCATTACTCACATACTTAAGTCAAAATTCCGGGGTCTGCCCTAGACTAAGATGCACACTTACCACTCGAAAAACTTATCAGATTTATTAAAGAATCGGTAGAGTTCGCAGAGAAATTCTTATTCCGCTTTCCCAGCTTTTCGCCTACATTCTGGTACTTTTTAAGGGCTTTAAGTACAACGGGTAAATATGTATATATGTATGCCTGGCTACTTGGGGAAGGCATAGTTTTCCCGATCTATATATTGCAATACGATTCCATTCTAGTTCACTGCTAGGGTTACGCTGTTCCCACGTCAACAAATGTATTGAATATCAGTATTTTCGTTTCAATGCTTATCTACGAGCGGATTTTTACAACTCGGCATGACTCCGTGTAGAATTTTCTCAGAATTTATTGTATGAAGACACCCAATCAGCTTTTAACTAATTCTTTTTTCTTCACTTCGCTCTTCGCTTTCACTTTAAAGTTTTACATTTTTTTCTAGCCTTAAAGTATGCAACATTTGCTTTAATTTAAAGCCTGCAACCGCCAACCGCTGACACAAATTCTTGTATGCACCTACAAACATACAGACATGTTACAGCCACTCCCATTAAACATAAAACTTTTTTAATTACAGCATTTTTTGTTTTTTCCTCTTTTTCGTTGACTTGCTGATGACTTGCCAGTTTTAAAACACTTGATACGATTCCTGCATGCGGTGTGACCTACAAAATTAACGATGCTTGGAGCAGTGCTTGTTCACACACGCTCATATATGTACAGTGGCTCTCAGAAGTATTTTGCATAATTCATGTATTAAGAAAACGTTAGAAATTCGCCTTTTTTTCCAATTCTTTTGCAAATTTTTTTAATGTGGTATTATAGCTGAATCTTCATACTACAAAAATACATTCATTAAAAAATCAAAATGCATTTCATCTGTTTTATAAAATTAAAGAAACGAAAAAAGGCATACATTTTTGCTCACAAAAGTATTTTGCATATTGGTAATTTTGGTGAATAAATGCATCTACAACCTGTTTAATATTTTTTATGACATCCGTTCTTTTTCGAAATGGCTTCCAAGAGTCTAGGAATGGGCTCTGCTAATTTTTGGCAAAATTTCCGGAGGTATTTTGTCCCATTCCCCGGTCAAACCCGCATTTGGGTTATTTTTTGGGGAAATCTTCGATTTTCTCACGTGATCTCCAAGACAGGACTAAAAATTTTGATTGGTTCTTATATCAGAGATTTGAAAAAGAGTTTGGAAGTGTTTTTTATTCCAAAGTGTTCATATTCTAACATCATTAGCGGTATTTTTCGGATTATTATCTTGTTGAATTAAAAACCCATTGTATATCATATCCATTTTTTCTGCTCTAGAACGTAGGTTTTCTCTGAAAATGGAATATCGGGAATGCTCGTCCATCGTACTATCCACTAAAACCAGTTTTACAACTCACTGAGGTGATATAGAAACTCTATGAGCCTCGATTGATCACAAACTCCTACAGTGCTTAACAATCGCTTTAATGTTTTTGATTTTCATCTCTTAATTGGGCTTTCGCCATAAAATACGACTCAAAAATATTATATTTGCTTTCGGCACTTAAAATTATGATTTTAGAAATGTCAAATTCTTCTTTATTTTGTGTTTGTTGTGGAAATTAAGACACTTTCTTTGAGATAGAGAGTTGGTTGCGCAGTACTTGGCGGTGAATATGGGTTTTCTCGGTACTCTGTGCACTGCCTCGTCCGATACTTGATTATTGAGTATTGGTTTTAGTTTTCTGTGTATTGTAGGAGCTTATGTGTGAGGGTTTAGTTGATTTTCTCTCAATATTTCGCGTTCTTCTAGCGACGTTCTTCTTTGTACTAGCAACTTTTTTCCGAAAAATATCCCTCATAATGTTAAAATGTCAACACTTTCGAATAAAAACCACTTTCAAGTTTGTGTTGAACGCTCCGATATAAGAACCATTAAAAATTGTTGATCCTATCTTGAAGATCATGTGAGAAAATCGAAGATTTCCCCAAAAAATTATCCAAATGCGGTTTTGGACGAGGAATGGGACAAAATACCTTCGAGATTTTGTCAAAAACTAGCAGAGCGCATCCCTAGACTCTTGGAAGCCATTTCGAAAAAGAACGGATGTCATAAAAAATATTAAACAGGTTGTAGATGCATTTATTCACCAAAATTACCAATATGCAAAATACTTTTGTGAGCAAAAATGTATGCCTTTTTTCGTTTCTTTAATTTTATAAAACAGATGAAATGCATTTTGATTTTTTAATGAATGTATTTTTGTAGTATGAAGATTCAGCTATAATACCACATTAAAAAAATTTGCAAAAGAATTCGAAAAATATGCGAATTTCTAACGTTTTCTTAATAAATGAATTATGCAAAATACTTCTGAGAGCCACTGTATGTTCATGCATGCTCATACATGTATATATGTATGTACATTAATAGGTGTGTAGGGACTATATGTGTTGAGTTTGAGTTTGAGTTTCAGTTTGTTGTTGTTGTTGGTTTTTTCGCTATTACACCAAATGTATAAACTCACTGTTTTTCTTTTCCGTAATTGAAACGAGTGACCTTTGAACCTTGACCCGGAAATAGATACGTACACACTTAGGCATGTATGTATGCATGTTTGTGCATGTATTGACTTGCGAAGGCATTTTCGTAATGGATATGCTTACACGTGTGGTGGCCATGCTGCTTTAATGAGTGTTGAAGAGACATGACAGTGAGTTTGAAGTATGTTGTGGCATGGTAAAGGTGATTTATGTTGGTGCAATTGGAGCACATATGTATAAATATACATATATATATATATATGTCGATTTTTCTTCTTTATATGCAGTTTATTAATATATTTGTCGATATATGCCAATGCGCTGAGTGTGAGGCATGTTTGGTTCAATACTCAAGTAATTTCTTAGATGCAAGCACATACCTACACATACTTCTATATACACATACATATGTACGTATAAGTACGAAAGTATTTTAGCTTCTCGGTGTCACATGCAGCTTAACTGAGTTCAAAGGCAAAGTCGAGAGCGCACTTGAAATCTAAAAACGCTCAAATATGCACTTTCAATGGTAATAAAAGTGAAAATGCCAGAAGGCGAAGGTATTCTTAAGAGCTTACATGTTTGTTCATGTACGTGGGATACAACAAAATTAAGTTTTGTTTTATGCTTGAAAAGAAAATCTTGCATGAAGGTCAAAAAAAGCAGTGAAATTAAATTTAAATGCTTCGAGATTATTTTTAATAAAATAACAAGTAAGGAAGCCTAAGTTCGAGTGGAATCGAACATTGGATACTCAGCTGTATGTTTTCATTGTTTGTTTGCGTTTGATAGATTTTATATAAAGCGAGTTTTGCATAAAGTGGGCGTAGCCACGCCCATTTTCAAAATTTTTATCAGTCATCCAACTAAGCATATGAATATTATTCTTTGTGCAAAATTTCATTCCTTTATGACTTCTAGTTACAAAGATGTCACGTTACAAATTCCCAAAGGGTGTTCCAGAAATATCTTTGTTAAAAAGTAGGCGTGGTCATAAACCGATTTCAATAAATTTTTGCGTGTCTATTAACACACAAGTTATAAAAGTGTATAAACCAAGTTTCGTCATAATATCTCAATTATTTGTCGAGTTATAGGCTAAGAAATCTCGTATATTCCTTTGTCTAAAAAGAGGCGGTGCCACGCCCGTTTTCCAAAATTTGTATATTTTTTGTTTCCGGTCTATTGTGGAACTCTTGCCACAAAATTTCAATGAATTATCTTTATATTTGACAAAGATATCGCTTAAAATGTTTTTATTAGGCCACTTTATAATACCCATATATAAAAGTGGGCGTGGTCGTCAACCGATTTCGCTAAAATTTTCAACATGTATTACCACAAGTAATAAAAGTGTACACACCAAGTTTCGTCATTATATATCAATTATTTGTCGAGCTATGGGCTCAGAAATCTCGTATATTCCAGCTTCTAAAAAGAGGCGGTGCCACGCCCATTTTCCAAAATTTTTGTGTTTTTCGTTGTATGTCCGCAGGTGGCCTCCTGGCATAAAATTGCAATGATATATCTTTATATTTGACAGAGATATCGCTTAAAATGTTTTTATTAGGTCACTTTATAATACCCATATATAAAAGTGGGCGTGGCCGTCAACCGATTTTAACAATTTTTCGTCCAAACATTTGCCTAAGTAAGTATATGACGCGTACCAAATTTCATCGATATATCTTCAACAGTTTCTGAGTTATGACTCATAAAGCTTTCAATATTTGCTCCTTAATAAGTGGGCGTGGCACCGCCCAATTTCCAAAATTCCATCAAATTTCTTCTTAGGGGCCTGAGCTCAACACGTGGGTAAAATTTCATCACTCTAGCTATATTAGTGGCTGAGATACCAAATTTCCGATTTTTTCTATATAGGAAAAGTGGGCGTGGTCATGGTCCGATTTCGCCCATTTTCAATACCAACCGTCCCAGTGTCGATACCAACTTGCATTTCAAATTTCATCAAAATATCTCAATTTTTGCGCGAGTTAGAGTGTTTACAGACGGACGGACGGACAGACGGACGGACGGACGGACGGACGGACGGACGGACGGACGGACATGGCTCAATCGATTTCTCTTTTCACACTGATCATTTTGATATATATAAGTCTATATCTATCTCGATTATTTCATTCTGTTACAATCCACCGTTATGTGATTAAAACTATAATACTCTGTGTACTAGTACAGCTGAGTATAAAAAAAAATTAGTACGAATTACACGACGCACAGAGCCAAAAAGTTCACCTATAATCAAAGAGACTGCCATCTAAAAATGCTATATGGCCGAGGAGAGTGAGAGGGGACAAAATTGAAGAAATTTTTGCTGGTAAATCTTCTAAATTTTAGCTTGGATTTCTTTTTAAATTTATTGAAAAGGATACCGTCTGAAAACGAGGAGATAACTTCTTGTTTATTAATTTTGTATGTCATTTTGTCAAAAAAAATAAATTGTTAGAAGAAATCTGCTTGTTTTTATGAGAAAATTTTTATAAAGCAAATCAATAACGACATCCTCTAATTTTTACTACAACCTTTTTGAATTTATTAAAAAGGAAAACTTATTATTTTTAAAAGAGCCCTTATTAATTCAAATTTTGCTATAAACGTCTTAACATACGTACATATGTACATATGTATGTATGTAGATACTCGAACATACTAGAATTATGCATCAGCCACTTTTATACGTGCAATAACATGTTCAAGAAATTAAAAGGAAGAACTTTTTATTTTTAAAAGAGCTCTTATTACGTACCTAATCCAAAATTTTCGATTAACGTCTTAACATATATACATACATACATAAGTATGTATGCGTGCAAAGGCAGAGAAAATAAATGCGCAGTTCCCTAGCCGGCTGACCCGAAATGGAAACAGCGCCGATCACCGTCTTATACTAAAATTTATATTTAACTCTTTTTTATTTATTTGAAAATCCCTCAGACAAAATTTCGGAATATTAAAATGGCTATAAAAAAAATTTGACCTCAGGGAGCAAAACGGTTTGGAGGTCTTACTATAACGATAGTGGTCTTTCGTTCTGTATGTGAATGATTCCGCCCCCAACATCAATTTGTGTCAAAGTATAATTAGGTGATTCACAAAGTGTCATAAAGTCATATGTCATATTAAAATATTGTACGGAAATAGTTATAAAAGACTTTTCCGAAGCCCTGTGAAGAAGTAAACAAAAACAGATGATCAAATACGACGACCCAAAAACATATTTGCAGAGTTGTATTTACTTAGTACACATATAGCCTAGAATGCAACAACAAAATATTATGACTTATGACGATATGACGCAATATGACAGGTTGTGAATCCCCTAAATATGTATTATAAAAGATATAGGCAAATATATTAAGTATATTCTTATACTTAATATATACGTAAGTAAGTAAAACTTGTATGATTAAATAAAAAAACAGTTTAAAAAAAGTGTGCTATTTATTTTCATTAAGTAATGTATTTAAATTCAGGTGGCAATCATTTCAAGTTGATAAGATCATCGGCTTATTACAACTAAGATGGTTTTCTAATGAAAATCAAGATTTTATTCTTAATAATATTAAACAGGGTTTCGTCTTAATTTTACAGGTTATCTGCTAAATTTTTGTGAAAAGGTTTCCATATTTATTCTAGGAATCATCTTCTTAAATTTATATAAGAGGTTTTCATCTTAAATCCACGGGTCATCTTCTTAATTATATTGAAAAGTTTTTCATATTAGTTTTACTGAATATCTACTTAGTTTTATTAAAATGAGACATCCAGTCATACTAAGACGGGCGTCTTATTGGAGAGAAAGCGTAGAGAAATCCGCTAAACTTTGTTCTAATTTATAGGGCATTTTAGGTGGCCTTTTGGCTCTGTGCGTAATCGAAATTCTAACATACAGTGTTGTGCAAAAATATAGAGCAGAATAGACAAATTCACTGACAATTTTGTCATATTTTTTTTTTAAACCCTTTTTACATGACCTCGCTAAATAATTATTAAAATTGCAAACTACTTTTCTACAGCAACAAAGCACAATTTTAAAATGAGTTTTCAAAATGAGCTTCTCTCCCGATGCTTGAGCTTTTTCTCTATAGTAAGAAAAAGTTGGCAACCCTAACAATATTAGAAAAATAATTTTATTTTGAAATGCATTTAGCAACTCACCTTTAACTGTCACGCCCACTGTTTGCAGCACTTCCAGCTTCTTTTTATTTGTTGGCGATTGCCCAATGCACTTGTAGGTGCCCGCATCGTGATAGACAACATCTTTCAGGGAAAATTGACCGGTGGGTGTGGTTAGACCATGACCTAAGCCACGTAAACGTGCGGTTACTGGATCTAAATGTGACCAGCAGCCTAAGGAACCTGTTGGATGATAAAAAAGATTATTTTTTAAAAGGTTTCTAGTGTTTTGTCAAGGACTATTTTTTAGTTTGCGGAGCATCAACTGAGGAAGAAGTTTTGGGTGGCAGGAAAAGTAAACAATCTGGCAACAATCTTTTTTGTTGTTTGCCTTTCCGACAAGGGTAGGATTGCGATGTATTGTGGAATGAGTTTTCGTCATCCCTTATCAAGTTTGATTTGGCTATGGCACATAGCTGAAACCGGTAGCTATGTGCCATCTTCAGTATATTGTTTCGTTCGAAATCGGTTTATAACCAAATCAAACTTGGCAAGGGATGACGGAAATTGGTTCCACAATACATCGCAATCTGGCAACCCATATTTTTATAGATAATAAAATAAGTTTTACAAAAAGAGTTGTCACCTGTTCAAAAATTCCCTTTTCGGGTATAGTTTGTTAGATTTTTAAATATTAAATGCCATATGAAAGGGCTTGGCCCGATAATGAGCAATTTATTATAATTTTTGGAAAAAGGGTTGCCACCTTTTAAAAAAATTACTTGATATTTCTTCACTATGGATATAAAAAGGAAAAGAAAACAAAATAAAATTAAAGAAAGTAAAATAAAATAAAATAAAATAAAGGGAAGGGAAAGGAAGGGAAGGAAAGGATGGAATGGGAGGGACGGGAAGGAAAGGGGAAAGAGAAAAGGAGGGAAATGGCGAAGGAATAGGAAGTGAAAGAGGAAGAGCTAAGAGGAAGGGTTACGGAAAAAAATGATAAAGGGAAAACGGAAAAAGGAAACGCAGATAAAAGGGAAAGGGGAAGAAGAGGAAAAAGAGATATCGAAATTTTTCATATTCTATTGTCAAATGTGGCAAAACGATTTAAAGGTGAACATTTCATTCCCAAATCATCGCACAGTGTAATTGAAAGCCACAACATCGCATGGCAGGGTTTACTACACCCAGAAAAAAAATAGTGTGAAGTCAACCAAAAATGAACAAATTTTGTGGTTAATTTTTTTCAACACGATGCTTAATGTATGCCATCATGTAATCGTGTAAATTTAACACTACTGTCAAGTGTTAGTTTAACAGGATGACAACTGTAGAATTAACACTAAAAAGTATTGAGTCTTCCTGTTGATTTTACAATTTTAACTAGTTAATTTTACAATAAAAGCTGGTTAAATTAACACGAAATGGTCTTGTTGAATTAACAATAACATCTTTTTGATTTTACATTAAATTTATTGTTAAATTAACTAGAAAGTCTTGTTGATTGTACAATTTATTTTTTTAAATAAAAGAACATATAAAACATAAAATATATAATCATCACTTCAATTAAGCACATTCGTACATCACCCGCACAACTGACCATATTGAAGGCGTCCTTCTCATACGAACACAAATGTACCGGCGATAGTTTATACATGGGTGATAGTACTATCACTTGCACCGAGTAATGTTTGGCCGCTAATGCAACAACTGCAGGCTGTACGCAAACCCCCATTCGCTAAAAAACCTCTTCGTGATATTGCAACCTATGAAGAGGAAAAGTAAAATATTGAATATTAAATACTTTTAGAAACAAAAATGTAATCCTCTTTTAACTCACCTGGAAACTGAAAATATAAATCGAAAACCCACTATCGTGAACTGACAATGATGCTAAACTCGCATCACTTCCACGGCACAAAATTTTCCTTTTTTTTTTAAAAAATAATTTACGTTTTGCACGAAAATCAGACTTCAAATGATCAAAAAAATTATGTATGTTTCAAAATAGTTTCGACGTTCTTTTTTAACACTTTTTTAGATTACATTGACACTATGATCGTGTTGAATAAACCAAAATTACAAATGACGTTTATGTTTGAACATTCTTTCGTGTTATATCAACCAAATTTTATTGTTAATTGTGGTTCTTGTTGTTTTCACATTTGTTTTCATGTTGTATTAACACTAAAATTTGGACGTCATTTTTCTAACATCTTGTTTTAGTTTATATTGACACTATCATCATGTTAAATAAACCAAACTCCAAATGACATTTAGGAATAAAATTTTATATTTGAATCATCTTGTATATTTTAAAATTTCTTCATGTTGTATCAACAATAAAATTTGGTTGAATTTACCAAATTTGCAGATGACAGTTACAAAGCCAAAATCATGTTTCAAACATCGTGTAATTTGAAAAAAAAATTGTTGCTGTTCTATGTGTAAAGATCGATCGTGTTAATTTTACATGAATCGTGTTGATGATTTTTTTTCTGAGTGTAGTAGTTTATAATACCCTGTGAGATTATATGTAATAATTTATGTGCATTTGTTGGTTTCTAAATTTGAGTAGGAGAAAATTGGCGAAATAAAGAAGATGGCAACTCCATGATAAAGTGCAACTCTTTACGCTCGGAGAGCATTTCAATTGCTTTTTCTTTCTCAACAATGGTTGATATCTTGGACAAATTATAAATTAAATATTGGTAAAGGTTCTTGGTATAACATATCGCTTACCTTGCGGACATTGCAGCGTTACTGCGCCACCCAGTTGAACCTCCAATTGGCCTTTGTTGGGATTATGTGATGCGGCAGCCACTGAGACATCTTGATCCTCCGGCTCAGAGGTTACATCAACAGAATCGTCTGGAAAGAGAGAGGACAAAATTTGATAAAGAAATAGGAGATTTTTGTGGAAAAAAAAAAAGAAATTGAATAAGAAAAAGATCACTGAGTTTAATATTTATATTAAGGCGTGGAAGTTTGAGTTGAACTACATATGTATTTATGTTTCAACTTGCGTTTCTTAATTTTAAATTCCGAGAGAGGGTGCCCAAATTATGCTTAGAAAGTTTATCTTTTTTAAATTACTCATAGCAACAGAGTTTAAACTTAACCACATTTCTAAACAAATTTGCTGACTAATCCTTTTGAAGCTTCTTAAGCACGCACGCCTCGCATCACGAATACATACCAAAACACACTTTCATATTGCAGCATTGCATACCTTTCGTGCCTCTAATAATGACTTTTTCCAACTGACAAATAATCTCATTTTGTTCTAATTTCCTTTAAGCTGATTTATGTGATTTGCATTAAATTATGTACCTATGTATACAAAATATGCTTAAGCTTTTAAGCACACATGTGCTTGGCCCACCTGCACACCCACTTCCATTTTCAATATGCTTCCAAACACGCCCACACAAAAGTAGGTAGGCATCCATCAGAGAAAAGCATGAGGCTGTAAAGCCGAGCAAAATGGCTGTCAACTCAAGCAAAATAAATGCAAATAAATGTTTTTTTTTCTTCAGTTGCAGAAAGTCAGCACTTTGCTGTTTCTACCGTTTTTATTTTGTTGTTGTTGGCGTATGTTTATTTTGTTGTTGTTGTATGTTTATTTTCTCGTTGTAAATTTATTTGCTGTTGCTGTTGTATATCTTACATACTTATGTCACAATAACTCGAGCTTGAGTGATTTGATTGCCCTTTTGCCATTTGCAAAATCATAAATATAAATTTACATGCATACTTTTAGGCGCATATACTCTGACACGTTATTTGCATGCTTGCAGCATAATTTAGGGGCGTGCGGGGGAGTGTCGCAGAGTTGTGTCGTAGCGGAAAACATGTCAATCATCGCATACTCAGCAGCTTTTCCTGCCATTTTCTCTATCGTTCATGCTTCACCAGCTCGACGGCAAAGTAATTTCCGGCAGCAAAAATCTTTGGCGCAACAACGCTCTACAAACAACAGCGCAGGTGTGCAAACATACATTCATATATAAAAAAAATTAGTGTAGCTATGTTTGTGTGCCATCACCTCAAGTAGGCAGATACAAATAGCTGCGACATTAAAAAGGGCGAAAGTGATTTCCGTGGAGCAAGCGCCATAAAATATGCAACATATTTTTAGGCAACGGCAACACCTTTTTAGCTACAAAGTCACATAACCAAGCATTTCACTTTCACTGCCATTTTGTTTATTATTACATATGTACATTGCACAACTCACATTTATGAAATATTCAAAATTTGTGGCGCACAACATCAAATGCTCGCGCGCGCTCGTCATGTCACTGGCAAATTTGATTTACAATCAAATGAGGCTGTCACGCGTCAACGCCAAAAAATATGCAATGTAATTTACATATGAATATGCACGTGTTGTGCTCGCGTCGTGATTTATATGCATAGCTCCTCTTTGCTGATTCAATCAAACGTGTAAATAGCTTTTTGTATAGCATATAAGAGTGCTCATCAGGTCGCAGCTGGTCTACAAGAGCCAAAGAAGTACATAAGTACAGGTGGAACGAAAAAATGGCAAAGAAAATGAGAGTTGCAAATGGAGAAGAATTTTTTGTGGCATTTTTTATGGCATATTTTTGGCGCTGCGATTAATTCATAATGTAAGCTGTGCTACGTGAATGAGTTTTTGCATTGAAAGGTGGCTTTAGCTGTGACATAGCACAAGTTTGTAGCGATATGACATTAATAAGCCATTTACGCTTGTAGTTTGCTACACGGAAATGAACATTTTTGATACTTAAGCGCCTAGAAATATGTCACGTAGCAAATTTAAATGGACTTTTTTAGCATTAAGCTATATAAGATGGTGAAATAGTAAGCCATAGTGGGGCTCTTTCAATGAGTGGAAAGAAGAAATGAGAAGTAGGAAGAAATATAATCCAGAGGTCGGGGTAGAGGCTAATGATATGCGAGCAAAACTCGTTATTAATATCGGATATGATTCCTAATAAGAAAATATACAATCTTTGGAGCTTTCTATAAAATTTCATACCATAGATAAGGCTACAGTCTCCAGGGGCTTGGTTATAAAAAAATACTTTCAGTGAATGGATAGAATATCCAAAATTCGGGTAATATATTGAGCTGCAGGTGGATGATATGTGAGGAAAACTCGTAAATATCCTGCGATTTGGTTACATACTACCTTACCATGATGACCGAGCTTTCCGTGGGCTGCAATTTTTTTTTCGCCGGCCTCCACAAAACTCAAATAAAATGTTTCAGAAAAGGGAGTGGAAGAATGGAACTTTTCAAAAGTAGATTCTTCACATGGTCTTCTCTCTTTCTTCTTCGTTTAAGTCTCCCCCTACCTTTCTCTCTACCTTTCTCTTTATTTTTCTCTTTCCATTTTCTTTTTCCTTTCATTTCCCTTTTCTTGTCCCCTACGCTTTTACTTTCTCTATCGCTCTCCTTACAACTCCTTTTATCTTCATCTCTTTTCTCTCCCCTCCTATTTTTCATCACTTTCCCTTACCTTTCCATCCTATTCTTTGTCGCTTTCGCTCCCCTACTCTCTCTCTATCTCTCTATTTCTCTCTTTTTCATTCTCCCATTCCATTTTCGTTTTATTTTCCCTCTCCTTTTTCGGCCCTTATACTTTTTCATTCGGATTACATTTTCACTTTCCTTTTCTCTTTTCCTTTCCTTTCCTTTCCTTTCCTTTCCTTTCTCTTTCTCTTTCTCGTTCTCTTTCTCTTTCTCTTTCTCTTTCTCTTTCTCTTTCTCTTTCTCTTTCCCGTTCTCCTTCTCTTTCCCTTTCTCTTCCCTAAGGAACCGGTTTGAGCATAACATCGATGAGAGCTCTATAAAGAAGCATTGATTTCAGTATTTCGTTTGATACCAATATCGCTTAGTAAAAATCCGGGGTGATCCGAACCCATTTTGACCCGAGTACAGCTCTTTTCAACACCTTTCATTTGATACCAATTTTGCTCATAAATATTTCGGGGTTATACAGGTCCAACTTTTAGAACTGGGGTATTGATAGCAGAGCCTGGGTAAAGGGAATTACTTTTAGTAAGCATAAAGAACAGCAAAAAAGTCTGGGAGTGGCTAACCTTACAATAGCGGGTATGATATTCGAACAAATATTCTCAATAACGTTGTAGAAGGTTCGTAGAAGTAAAACATACTAGCTTTGTATATTCTTCTTCTTGATTGGCGCTTAACCGTCTAGACGATTCTGGCCGAGTCCAACAGAGCGCGCCAATTGCTTCTGTTTCGTGCAGCATCTCGCCCCTTGGGAACACCTCGGGAGGCAGCATCGCTGTCCACTTGATTTTCCCAACGCAGTGGAGGTCTCCCTTTTCTTTTGCGTTCAGCGGGTTTCGATAGAAATGCTTTCTTGGCCGGAGCGCCTTCGTCCATTCTCACGACATGACCTGCCCAACGCAGCCGCTGGATCTTTATTCGCTGAACAATATCGACGTCTGTGTAAAGCTCGTACAGCTCATCGTTAAATCTCCGTCGATACTCGCCCACGCCAACGCGCAAAGATCCATAAATCTTACGAAGAACTTTTCTCTCGAATACTCCAAGTGCCATGTCATCTGATTTTGAAATTGTCCATGCTTCGGCGCCGTACATGAGGACTGGAACGATGAGCGTCCTGTAGAGTGTGATTTTTGTTTGTCGAGAGAGGACTTTACTTTTCAGTTGCCTACTTAGTCCGAAGTAGCATTTATTGGCAAGCGTGATTCTTCGTTGGATCTCCGTGCTGACATCATTCTTGGTGTTAATTCTGGTTCCCAGATAGACGAAGTCCTTAACAGTTTCGAATTTGTAGCTATCAACATTGACGTGGCTGCCAAGGCGTGCTGCTTCTTTGTGTGATGACAGGAGGTACTTCGTCTTGTCCTCGTTGACCGTCAAACCCATTTTCTTAGCCTCTTTATCTAGCTTGGAGAAGGCAGAACATACGGCGCGAGTGTTAGTGCCAATGATGTCGATATCATCGGCGTACGCCAGCAGTTGCACACTCTTGTGATATAAGATGCTTCCTGTATGGTGAAGTTCTGCAGCTCGTATTATCTTTTCCAGCATCAGATTGAAGAAGTCGCACGAAAGAGAGTCACCTTGTCTGAAACCTCGTTTGGTCTCGAACGGCACGGAGAGGTCCTTCTCAATTCTGACGGAGCTGGTGGTGTTAGTCAACTAGTCAATTCAGCCGTTAGATGTCGCTATGGTCATTTTTCTCAAAACTCATTCGGCTCATTAAATAAAAAAGTTACAAATTTATATTTTACTGCATTTTCCCTCAACACACTTTCACTGATTAACCATTAAGCGCTGCTCTCGAGTACCTGCCACTCTCACTTATACTCTCACTTACTCTCATTTACTCCCATTAACTCCACTCACATACGCACAAATGTGTACTCACTTCAGCGCTACTTAAAAGCTCTACAAATGTGTGATTTTGCTAGGGTTGCCAGACGTACTGATTTGATCAGTACAATACTGATTTTTCGTGCTCCGTACTGATGGTTTTAAAATGCTTAAGAAATACTGATTTTTTGGATTTTGTACTGATTTGTATTGATTTTTAGCCGACACTAAAAAAATTCATTTTTATCACCCTGCACTGTTTTTAATTTTCCAACTGTTTTCATTTGACGTTTGTAATGTCGTGGTTATGCTTACGACAATACTCGACGAGCAACGTGTAATTGTTGTTGTGCACTCCGATGAGTGAGAGAATTTTCGGACTCACATCGATCAAATTTGCTGGGTAAAACAAGCACCCAGCACGCCGAGGTTTCGGGGTAATAATGTGTTATGTTGTGTATGTGTGCTCTAATCATCGATTTAAGCGTAACCACCTCTCACCGATGACGGCATAACCATGAAACAATTAGGAAGGAGGAAGCAACGCGTTAACGATACGGAAACAAAAACAAAATGCCAGTAATAAAGACGATTTTCTCCGCATATATTGTTTTTTTTTTGTACTGATTTTTTCGGGAAAGGTATCTGGCATTAGATTTTGCATTCTTAGGATACTCCTAGTCATGTCTGCGCGTTTGCACACTTCATTTTACTTACGTAAGTACTTAAGCATGTTTATATGCAAAACACCTCAAAGTGTGTGTGATTGTTTTTTCTCCCTTTTATTTTACTTTTCTGCAATGCAATTTTTAATTGTTGTTTTTGTAGCTTTTTACTTTAAGTGTACTTTAATTATTTACAAATGAATCATTTTTCCTACTTCGCAAACACACACACACATACATCAGCCAGCCACACGACGCACTCGAGTCGTTAACTTACTGGTAGGACGTTTCTAGTAAGCAAAGCAAGCAAATATTTAATGTGTGTAGGTATGTATGTATGTATGTATGTATGATGTGCTAAGTACTCAGCACTTGTGAGTACTCATATAATAAGCATCTTTGTATCCATGTATGCCTGCTCTGCGGCTGGCAGGCATATGTAGAAGAAAAACTAGTTTTTCTAGCACAAGAAAAAAAAAACGTTAAAAGTGAATGTTAATGAATCACTAGCAAAAAATTATTACTGGGAAATTTGTTTATGTGTACATATACATATGTACATATGTATTTACATTAAGTAAATTTGCAAAGAGATTTTCCAGGAAATGCTTTTATATGTCAGCAAATAGTACTTACTATTTTTAGTTACCTAGTTTTAGGCGCATATCCTTTAAGCGCAACACACATGTTTAAATAGTGATTGCTTCATGTGCGAGCAAACCAGCAAATAGACTTGGTAGTTAAATAAAAGTAGCTAGCACTTTTTAAAGCAAAGCAATTTAAGCTTAAGCTGCGGATTCTCATTCATATTTGCTACTTCGCTATGTGCGCCTAAAGGTATGCTATTATGCATGTGACATATTTTCTGAACTTGTGCGGGCTTTTGCTGCATTTCTTAACTAAAAACAAGAGCTAATTAACAAGTGATTTTGCTAAGCAAGGAAGCACTGCATAAATTTGATTCCAATGAAAGATAGTGTTGTTGTTGTAATTAAATATCCGAGTTGCAATTTTGAGTGTGTTAAATGTTACAAGCGAAGAACGAAGGAAAGCTAAGTAAAATTAAAAGCATTTAATCATGAGCAATGCAGATTTGCATTGTGGAAGTGAGGATTGTATTCACTGAAATGACACTTTTTGTGGAACTGGAGTTGTGGATTTTACTGAATGAAAACAGTTTTTAAATTGGTTTTGTGGAACGAGAGTTTTGGATTGTATCTAATGAAATAAGTTAATAATTTTTTTTTGTGAAACGAGAGTTGTGGATTGTATCTAATGAAATAAGTTAATAATTTTTTTTGTGGAGCTAGTGTTGTGGATTGTATTTAATGAAAGAAGTTGATAATTTTTTGTGGAACTAGAGTTGTGGATTGTGTTTAATGAAATAAGTTAATACAATTTTTTGTGGAACTAGAGTTGTGGATTGTATTTAATGAATAAAAAAAATCTTGTGGACCTAGTTGTTTATTGTATTTATTGAAAGAAGTTAATATCATTTTTATAACAATTTAAAATAACACCACCATAAAATAAGTTCCACAAAATACGTTCTACTAAATGTATTTTACAGAATGTGTTCCATTGAATGTGCTTCACAAAATCAATCCAACAAAATTTGTTGCACAAAATATATCCCACAAAATATATTCCACAAAATAAATTCCACAAAAAAAAACCCACAAAATAAAATCCTCAAAATAAAATCCACAAATCTTTGATCTCATTTCTTCCAAAAAAAAACTTTTTTTGAATCTGCAATGGCGATATTATTAATTTTCTTCACCACAACTTTTGCGTATTTGGCAACGTTACTCCTTATCCCTTTATACTTTAGTACATTTTTGGTTGCCATTCATCTAAGCAAATCATAACGATTGATTAAATGCTTTGCATATTGTGTTTCACCTGTTTCATCTATTCCATTACTCCAATTAATGACTCCTCTTATTTATTATGCTCTGTTCTACACAACTCAATGGCATAAAGCAAGCACAAAAATACCTAGTTACAGCAAGTATAACTCGTAACCATTACATACATACCCCTTTTTATGCACACATAAATTGTCATGTAAGCACGTATGCATACGCAAAAGGAAACTTTGAAATCTTGTCTCCTGTACCAGTTCTAAGCTTGTGGCAAGTGACAAACTCGGCGTGTCATCATACGACAGCCACAGTGTCCCAGCGACAGCAGTCCATGGGGGAGAGCGGAAGGGAGTTGCAGGCAATAGCAGCTCTCAATAACCTTCATTAAACTTCACAACCGATGATTAATGTCTGACGCATAAATGCAAGCAAACAAGTAAACAGTAATGCAGTGACAAGCACGCACACAAACGCACTGTCAGCATGACAAACACATTCGATAAGAAATAATGTGTGACGTTAGTTAGATTTGTGCAATGAATGACGAGGACACCATCGAACACACCACTGAATGCCAAGAGGAGCTCATATTACAAATATTGATATTTACAACTACAAAGTATATATGTGTGTATGTATGTATGTAATTGTATGAGAATTCATGAGAGTACTTTTGCACCCTGTAGGGAAAATCTCTAGTTCCGAACTAGGTCGCTTCTAGTGCATTTTTCGCCACTACTAGTGCGAGCTAAATCTCTTTTGCATGTTATCAACTGGCGAATTTAACACGGCGATGTCCTAGGCGGTGTCAATTGTCACTCTCTGCACTACATTTTCGATAGTTCCGAACTAGTGCTAAACTCTACAGTTTACACTAGTTCGTTTATTGGCACAATTTCGATAGTTCTGAGCTAGCTACAAGTACCTACAAATTCTACAGTTTTACATCTGTCGCTTAAGTGCAGCCTTTGACATACTTCATGCAAGTGGCGCGATGGCCGACTGGCTAACGCATGTGCCTTTCAATCTGAGGGGCGCGGGTTCGAATCCTGTCGGTGACAAGGTGGATGATATTTTTTTTTTTAAATTTTTTTTTAACTAATATTTTTTTATTAATTTATTTAATAAAAATTTACAATAATATTTAAAAAGTAATAAAATAAAAAAAAATTAAAAATAAGCCTGAGGGATCGGAAAAGCATAATTAGGGGAACATTTCATTTCATACAAGATGGAAATAGAAAACTCTTTATATAAAATGCTTCACTAAACATCTGAGAATTGCAGGAATATACAAAGCCGACGGCAATTGAACGAACGAAAAATTTTCATAGAATTTTTGTCACTTCGAAATTGCATACAGATCAAAGTGTGTCTTATAATGGTCACTCAATTCACTCCTTCTGAACTGGTGAGGGTCTAACTACAATTGATCTAGTTCCCTTTTGACACCTTTTCGCTAGTTCGGAACTAGAAATTTTGCTCACTAGTTATTGAGTTCCCTGCAGGGCAGTAACACTTTTTTGATGTGTGAGAAGTGTATATTTTTGTTTATTGGTTGCAGATCGAAAATGAAAACAGATTTTGTTTGATCATTTCAAAGAAAGCCAGGAGTTATAAAGAGCAAGTCATGAGTCAGATGCAATAAATAAGTTGTAAATCATGGAAACAAATTATCTAATCATAAATCGTATGCCACTAATCATTAATCATATATCATATCGCACACTAAATCAAAAAGCGTTACAACTCAAAATTTTTCGAACTCGGGCGGCTGCCAAAAAATCTTATCCATCAGAGTCTTTTTTAACTGAGAAATAACTATTATACGTAGCCTTATCCCATACCATTACCTCTCCTGAAAATTTTTGAATTTTGAGTTGTAACGCTTTTTGATTTAGTGTGCGATATATGTATCATACATACATATATCATATATCATATATCATAAATCATAAATCCTATGTCATAAATCATAAAACAAAAATCACAATTCATAAGTCTTAAATCATAAATCATAAAAATTCAATCATAAATCAGAAATCATGCATCATAAATCACAAATGATAAACCATAAGTCATAAATAAAAAAATAAATTACAAATCATATTCATAATTATAAATCATTAACCATAAATCATAAATGATAAGTCATAAATCATAAATTATAAATCATAAATCATAAGTCATAAGTCATAAATCCTAAATCACAAATCATAAATCATAAATCATAAATTATAAATCATAAATCATAAATTATAAGTCATAAATCATAAATCATAAATCATAAATTATAAATCATAAATTATAAATTATGAATCATGAATCACAAATCATAAATTATAAATCATATTCATAAATCATAAATCATAAATGATAAATAAATAAACCACAAATCATAAATCATAAGTCATAAATCATAAAGCATAAATCATAAATCATAAGTAATAAATTATAAATCATATTCATAAATTATAAATCGTAAAACATGAATCATAAATCATAAGCCATAAATCATAAATCATAAATTATAAATCATAAATTATAAGTCATAAATCATAAATCATAAACTATAAATCATTAACCATAAATCATAAATCATAAGTCATAAATCATAAATTATAAATCATAAATCATAAATCGTAAGTCATAAGTCATAAGTCATAAGTCATAAATTCTAAATCATAAATCATAAATTATAAATCATAAATCATAAATCATAAATCATAAATAATAAATCATAAATCATAAATCATAAATCATAAGTCATAAGTCATAAGTCATAAATCCTAAATCATAAATCATAAGTCATAAGTCCTAAATCATAAATCATAAATCATAAATCATAAATTATAAATCATAAATTATAAATTATGAATCATGAATCACAAATCATAAATTATAAATCACATTCATAAATCATAAATCATAAATGATAAATAAATAAACCACAAATCATAAATCATAAGTCATAAATCATAAAGCATAAATCATAAATCATAAGTAATAAATTACAAATCATATTCATAAATTATAAATCATAAAACATGAATCATAAATCATAAGCCATAAATCATAAATCATAAATTATAAATCATAAATCATAAATCATAAATCATAAATCATAAATCATAAATCATAAATTATAAATCATTAACCATAAATCATAAATCATAAGTCATAAATCATAAATTATAAATAATAAATCATAAATCATAAGTCATAAATTCTAAATCATAAATCATTAATTATAAATCATAAATCATAAGTCATAAGTCATAAGTCATAAATCCTAAATCCTAAATCATAAATCATAAATCATAAATTATAAATCATAAATTATAAATTATGAATCATGAATCACAAATCATAAATTATAAATCATATTCATAAATCATAAATAATAAATCATAAATCATAAAACATAAATCAAAAAATCTTGAGAAAGGTTAGAAACAGTGTTTTGGTTATTTGCGAGCTTTGATATTTCCCACGGATCCACACATATCCGTATTTTTTACCTCACAAGAGTCCCTTCACTGTCAGTACACATGCACCTACGCACTAACGCCTTTATTAACAAGCACATTATGCTTTCAATGGGTAAGCGCTTGTGCATATGTGTTTGTGTTACTTTTGCCTGTATATGTAACTTCAAGAGCTGACATTGAGTATTTTATGTATCAACTTTTATTGCTATTTATGTTTTGTTCACATTTCGGTGGCAGCATGTGAAAATGACGCACAAAAAGCGATAGAAAAAATAGCGTTGGTTGGAGTCGAAATATTAGGATACAGTATGTACTTGTACAATCGTTTATGCGATTAATCTATGAGAATCGTTTCATCTTTATTTATTCCATTTCTACATCCTTAGATAAGAATGTGGCACCTCTAATACCCTAATGAAAATGTATACATACAATTTATGGGGCAATAAGTTTTTTAGTTGATGAAGGCGAAAAAGCATTTAGCTACAATTTAACAGCATCCTCTGCGTAGAACCAGAAAAATCTGTTTTAAAATTTTTCTTGAAGAAACGTACTCGTTGTGCCTTTGATTTACCTTTTTATCAAGCACAAAATCTAATCCTGTTGTTACCGGCACAACAAACACTCCACTGAAGTACCCAAGAAAAAAAAAAAACGTAATATGAAACCATTTAAATTTGCAATTTGTCAAACTAATTTGACAATTTAACAAAGAAATTTTTGTAACCCTCACTCAAGCGCAGCAATTGGGCAGACACAAAAGGAATTTTTATCAGATTTTATTTGCGCAGTAATGAGACTGGCTGAATTTGCATTCTGTTCTTTTTTCTTTTTTTTTCTTGTAACCTTTTGAAGTGGTTAAATGACAAATTGTTGGCGAGTTTGTCTGTCTGTCTGTCTGTCTGACATAAATTTTCCAAGTACCCAATCCAATAGTAACTATCCAATGCAAAATTTTCTCTTCGACTTCATGCTGATCTCAGCAGCAGACAAGTTGCGTTGAAATCAGCAGACAAATCAACCACCAAAAGCACGCAATACATGCAAACACACACATAAACCCCTTAAAATCATCATCATTCCATAGCACTTTTCAGCGCTTCGTCCTTCGTTATTTGCTCTACTCACATTTCTTTGCGGCATCTCCCACTTTGCCTTTGCCAATTTCAACTTCACCGCTTATGTCGTCGGCTTTTAATTTGATTTGATTTTGTTCCACGCTCAGCGTTCAGCGCAATTGAAGACAAATGAATAAATGAGCTGCCACCCTTTCCCTTTTTTTCTATAACCACATACGCATGTATTCAAAGAAATATGTTATAGTATGTATTGATGCATATTTATATGTTCGTATGTGTATTTGAGGGCTTGTTTTTATTCTAAGTAAGCATGTATAAAGTAACGATTGCGTTCTGTGATAAGCATCAATTGACATTTTATGAGCAGCTGAGCTGAGCTGAGTTGCAGTAAATAGATGAGGTTGAAATAAGTTCGGGTTGGATTGGGATGTAGCCTGCAGCGCGGATTGGCGGTTACAATTGACATTCAATCATCAATGGGAAGTTTGAGTTACGCGAAGTAATAAATGTGTAGAAAACATATTAACAGTTTAGCATTTGGGGTAAGTAGAACCGATATCGAATGTATATAGTAGAGCAAATGTCGTCGAAATTGTGTTGCGGGAGTTTGCTTGACAGCGCAAAGTAATTTCCTCTACATTGGTTAAAATGCCAAAACTCCACATAAAAAAAAGCTCAAGAAATAGTCAAGCAATTTTCTTGTATCAAATTTTCTTTAGGCAGTATACACTTCACAAGGAAAACTATTAAAATTTTTTGCGAAAAAGGAGCATGGGAACGCTAGCTTTGGCAAAAAATAAATAGGATTGTATATCACCCTATTTCAAAAATTGTTTCAAAAACGCCCCATTTCAGAATTTGCTTCAATAACGCCCTATTTCAAAATTGTATTCAAAAACACCCCATTTCAGAGAAAATTTCACTCACATTTTTCCTGTTTTCATCTAGACCAATTTCTTATGATGTGGATACTCAGCTGTAAACATATGAGCTAATATGCGGAAGTCTGATTTATAGTGTGCTTAGTCCACGTCCTATTCTATAGGAGTTGTATGTAAAAAATTACTCAACGACGGATGAAAGTGATGCGCGTATGGCAGAAATGAAATGAGTTGTTATTTTTAATGCAACGGTTCCCTAACGGGCGATCTACAAGTTCTCCACTAACCGCGCTATTAGAGTTTTAAAGCAGTGATTATGACAAGCTATGCTTACATACATAAGCTTTTTATAGCTTTTACACCGACAAACAGCCTCAAGCTGACACTACAAAGCTCTTCGCTCATACGATGAAATTTTGTTTTTTTCAACGATTTTCAGTCAGCGTTCAGCTGTAGGCTATCAGATTGTGCTACTCTAGCAGTCTGTGAACAATTGTAGCCAAGAGCTTTTTGTGCTTTTAACACAAGCACAATATGTGAAAGTGTTAGTGTAATAATCCCTGGTTTAAATCCATTTTTAGTCTACTTAAAACCCTCTTTTACGAATTCTGTGGAAATTTTATATGATGGGTTTGGTATATAGTCCATTTCATATAATTTCAAAGCGCATAGAATCATTTTGAAGCATTTTATGAATTGGCTGAGAATTACAAATAAATCAAGCATTGTGTTTTGCTATAATTTTCCTATTGGGTCCTTGCTCTAATGAGCTTTTGTCGGGTATCGCGCCCCGAGCCAGCTGAGCGCGGCACACACGCTGCGTGGCTATGCCTGCTTGCGGCAATGCGTGTGGCAGTGCTTTCATTTAAGGCAAATTTATACATGTACATATGTATGTTTCTATGCACATATGTACATACATATGTGTATGTATATATCTAGATATGCATATGTATGTATTTACTAAACAACCATGTACATCTTAATGAAGCTAGAACTTCAAATGAGATGTGCCAAATGAGATACAAGTACCCTCACTCAACCAAATCTTTCATTCAAATTTCATTTTATTTCGGCAATTCATAAAAAGAGTTTAATTTTCATTATTTTTTCTTGCTTTACCAAAACGCATTGTTTGTTAGTAAAATAAAATTTAAATTTGACTTTGTTTCATTTAATTGAAATCAAAGTAATTTTTGTAAAACAAAGCCAGAACAGACCAAACAGACAAATTATGTTGATGGTGATGGTGAGGAGGTTGGTGATGGGAAATGATTTGATAGATGTGCAAATAAAAGGAAATAGGTTTATTCATTCATAAGTATATGCATATATATTAACATTTGTATGTATGTACATATGTATGTTTGTGTGGATGTATGTGTGCATATTTTCTAAATTTCAAACAAGCGCTTGTTAATTGCGGAAACATGTGATGAACAATTGTATTTCTTTTTGTTGAGGGTGTTTTGTAATCTATATATTAATAGGCTAACATTTTTCCCATACAAACAATTGCCAGGCTGTTTTGCACATTTAACATACTCATATCCACATAAAATTTACATGGATGTGTTCGTATGAGTCAGGAGCAGTGCATAGGCATATAATTTTTTCTATAAATTATTTAATTTGTTTATAATTAATAAATAAAATTTTTAGTTAAGAGAAATAGATATCGTAAACGTGTTTACAAATATCGTAAACACAGTTGAAGAGTCGGTTTAATTTAAAAGCGCTCCTATTGCTTTTCCATTAAAGCGAAAAATGAGAGAGAGGGCGGGAGAGCACACTGAGTAATTTTAGTTTTGAACAAGGCGTATCTAACAGGTAGGCTCGGCGGCGAATTGAAAAACTTTTTTTATTTACAAAGGTAGAGTGTAATGTCAAAATCAAAGCGAATTCACATCATGACCAATAGGAATGGACGAGCCCCAAGCGAATTCAGATTTTAACCACGGCGAAATATCATTTTGACATTACACTCTACCAATTACAATAACAAAATACATGATGTGCCTTGATTTTGACCATGATTTCGCGTCGGACCGTGATCAAAAGGGCAAATCAGTGTTGCGGTACAACTGGAATTTGGAAAGTGTTGCTTATCTCCGCGAAAAGGAATAATTTTTGTACCAATACAAAGTTGAAAAAATAAATTGCATGGTCGAATTTCGAGCACCGGCGATACTAGTACTTTGTAATATTTTAAATACTTCAATTGAACTATAGATACAATAAACAACAATAAGAACTGGAGTGAAGCTACACTTAAAGCTTCCAGAGGGTTATTGATTGCACTGGGTCTCAGGCTGACTTTTTGTGGCTGCTATTTTGTATGATATTTGGGACTTATAAAGGTTAGATGCAAAAAAAGAATAAGGGAGGACAATAAATAAGTATAGCGGGCACTGTGAAGTATATCAGGGACTTCAAGAGGGAAATTCGCGGGAGAGAAGAGAATCTGGAAAGTTTGCTGAGGAACTCTGATTCCACTATCCCACTTTTCCCTTACATCCCGAGCCCTAAACACAATGGGAAATATGCCTGAGTGATTGGGAAGGAAATAGTTTTTCCCGGTCTAACACAATTCCCTTACATTCCATGGTCTTGAGCGAAATAGATTCTCAACACGTGCCGTTGACAATGTAAATGAATTGGTTGGTCAAATTATATTTTCCATATGTTAGATTTGTAAGACAATTTCTAATGCTAAATATTTCAAATCAACTCCTTCTACTCTCTTCTCCTTCCCCCTTTCCTTTTTCATATCATTTGCAAATTTGTGTGCAATACACATTTTCTAACAATTCATCAAGAAAATGAAAAATGCAAAAATTGAAAGAAGACAAGAAAAAGAAAATACAATTGGAAAATTGAACAATGCATTTGACTGACTACATTCATTCGCAGGCCAATGAAGCTGAAATAAGCACGAGAAAAAATAAATTATGTACGAGCTCAGTTGAGCTAAAGTTGCGTTATGCAACAACATGAAATGAATTGAAATGGGTAAGCAAAACATTGAGCTGCAATAAGGAGAAATGCGAAGGCATGTACCTAATTGAAAGCATTTTCAATATTTTATATGCCTTTGCCGTCCCCTTTATTGCCTTCGAGTTGGGAAGGGCGGAATCCCTTTTGTTCTACTTTTGAGAGTAGGAAGCGAGTGCGCTTACTGTATGCCCTTGCTAAGATTGCAGGTGCATTTATGTATTTGCTGTTGTTGTTATTGGATGAGTGTATTTTGCAATTTTGATTATTACAATCGCCCTCTTGTCTGCTTTCTTCTTTGCTTTGTTAATATTTTCTTCAATCATTTTTCTTTTTCCACCCCTGATCAACATCTTTGCTGCTCATATTCATTTATTATTAGTTTCTCATCAATGCCGATCAAGAACGATGTTGCAACAAAAGCAAATGTAATAGTAAGTAATAACTACTAGAATGTCTGTAGTTGCATATATGACGTATAGCAACAGAAATAATTTACAAACAGCAACAACAACAAAATCAAAAGCATTTACAATGCAACGCACTTGAAAAGCAAAAAAGAGATGAATAACAAAAAGGTAATATTAAATGCCGCAAAGGGCGGAGTATGAGAGGCAATACATGAGGAAAAGTAGCAGAAATTATTAAGTAGCGGAATATGTAGCAGTTTTTGTGTTTTTGTATGTATGTATATTGGCTGGAAGGTATTGTTGTATTATCGGCTTAATGGCAACTGCCGAGCAAGGTTGCATTATAAGCAAGTAATAATTGGAAATTGAAGAGAGATACGGAAAATGTACATTAGATGCGTTTTTTTGATCTAACATACCCCTCCGGCCACAGAATATGAAAACAGGATATTGTAGGATAACTAAGCTGATTTTTATTTTTTTTTAGACAAAAAACTGAGTGGGCTACTCCAAAAACAGCGATTGTTTTTAAAAATTCCATGATAGGTTTAGATTCATATATGTATGAAAAAAACCACAGAATTAAAAATAAAAAAAAAGATACATATTCTCATGTAAAATTAACGGCCTAATCGAATGGTGTACACAGTTTTTTAGTCCGAGCCATAGGGAAGGTACCAAGACCGCCTAAAGTGGAATTTTATTTTTTTTAGTTACAAATTTTCAAGTTTGGAGCCGGGAATTTTCAAGATTACTTAAATTTCTTTTTAATCAAAATATACAGGAATCTGCGCAAATTAATGCAGTTTTCAGAAAAGTTTATTTGATTGAAATCAAGCTTTTTTTTATCCAAGCTACTTTGGTTTAAATGAAACATGTCAAAATCCTTTTCATATTGAACAAATTTTTTTTTTATATATATGTATGTATGTAAATAATAAATTTTTGAATTTTGTGCTTGCAACAATAAAAAATGTTTTTTATTTTTAATTCTGTGGTTTTTTTCATATATGAATCTAAACCTATCATGGAATTTAAAAAAAAAAATCGCTATTTTTTGAGTAGCCCACTCAGTTTTTTGTCTAAAAAAAAATAAAAATCAGCTTAGTTATCCTACAACATCCTATTTTCGTATTCTGTGGCCGGAGGGAAGATCTGAGAAACTTTGCCGAAAAGAAGCATCTAATGTACATATGTAAATAAATGTAACATGAATGGCTTTCGTACCTTGAGGAGTATTCTCTTATCTGCCACGCTCTGTATTAATTTTTAATTTTTTTCAAAGTTTTTTCTATATTGCGCCATGAAATATTAAATGAAAAATCATTTGCTGCTAAAGCCAAATTGCTTTGCTACTAATTTTTGATTAGATATGTTTATGAAAACTTTTACGAAAACTAGCTGTACCCGCGGCCAAGCCTTGCGTTGGCCTACTTCCCATTATAGGTATTAGAAGCGAAAAACGGCACACTTTAAATCAAATGAAAGTATGTACCTGGATGGCCGAGCTTTCCTCGGGCTGCAGCCAGCCTGCAGGCCTTAGCAAAAGTCAAATAAGCTTAAAAAAGTAAAGGAAATATTTATCTGTTGTAAAGTTCACCCCTCTTCATGTTCTATTCCTTTCGTCTTTATATTAGTCTCCCACTCTCTTTCGCTCTACTATTACCTTTCTCTTTCCCCTTCGCTTTTATTTTCATTTTCGTTTCCATTTTCTTTTATTTTTCCTGTCACATTTCCCCTTCCCCTCCCTTCTCTTACACTATCTCTACCGGCCTCCCTTATCACTCCTTTTCTCTCATTCTCCCATTAAACCCCATCCCAGACCTTCTCCTCTTCCATATTCTACTCGCTCTTTCCCAATCCGTCACGATTCCATTTTCGTTTCCTTTTCCCCTCTTTTTTTCCGTTCGTTATCCTTTCCCTTTACCATTGCTTTTCCCTAGAGAACCGAGTTGAGCATAACACCGAAGAGAGCTCTATACAGAAGCCCTAGTCATCACCTTTCATTTGATACCAATATTGCTCAGAAACATTTCGTGGTCATTCGGGTGCACATTTTCACCCATATCTGGAGACCCGACCTAGGAATCGAAATGGGTAAAGCCCTTTCATAATATTTACGAAATATTCGTAAAATTTGATTTTGTTGAGAAAAATGCTTTCGTAATAGTGTGTACGAAACTAGAACACGAAAGTTAGTTTTACTGTAGGTACGCATTGCTGTGCAGAATAGATATGACGTCAAATGCATATGTTCGTACATATATACATCAGTGGCGGCCCTAGCAGAACTGGGCAAGCCTATGCATGAAACATAGCCAGGTCTTGCTGTAATTGGCTCTACAAACAAAATACACGTGAATGTTATTGATGGGCCAACGTTCCATGAGAACTTAAGTAGTAAACACAATTCAAGCGCAAAACAACCAAATTTTAAAGAAATTCGCAAAATGAAATGAATGAAAAATTTTGGTAAGCCGGGCTTTTCGGCTTTTATGAAGCATCCGCCTCTGATAGACATACCTTTATTTTCTCAGGTGTTTAATGTTTTTGAACTTTAGGTATTCTGTGGCCGCTGTGGTGCAGTGGGTAGAGTGCTCGCCTGCCATACCAGAGGTCTCGGGTTCAAACCACGGCCCGAGCAAAACACCAAAAAATTTTTGTAAAAATCCAATTATTGGGTTTTTTAAGAGCAGCGGTCACCTTTCGGCAGTGGACGGCATACCCTCCGAGTGTATTTCTGCCATGAAAAAGCTTCTCACAAAAAATGCATTCGCCGTTCGGAGCCGGCATAAAACTGTAGGTCCACCCAATTAGTAGGAAAAACAAAAAGGAGCACACCTCGAATTGGGAGAGAAGCTCGGCCATAAAACTCGTCAGAGTTTTAATAGCGCCATTGTATTATATTATATTATGAAGTATTCAACAAGATATGTAGATAAAAAAAGAAGCCAAAAATAAAACTAAAACCTTTTCTTTCATATGTACATATGTATGTATATACATACGTATATTTCTGAATACAATGAGTAATGCTCTAAATGGATTGGTGAAAGAAGAATATATATAATATGCAGATACGTAAATTATTAAGCTTTGGCCTACCCTTATCGAAAAAAACTGTAAGAACAGTAGTAAACAGAGAAAAACAAAAACTTCATTTTCTTTCCGTTCCTAAATTTATTCATTCAATTTTTAGTGCCTCATTTATGAATTCTTCAACAGCGCAATGCTTTACATTTACATATACGCCAGGGGATTCTTTTCGACCACAACCTTTACCCTCCAATATCACTGCACAAACCTCGCCTCTAAAGTTTATGCCAGGTCCACCGGAATCTCCTATGCAATGGTCCACTTCGCCGTTTCCAGCACATAACTTCTCTTCTGAGAAATGAAGGTCACTATTTTTATACTTGTCAGAACAAGTTTGCCAATCCAATATTTTCACAAAGCCAGCCCTTAGCACATCTACTGAGGTATTCGAATTTTCCGCTGTCCAACCCCAACCGCTTATGCGTATTTTGTCGCCCGCCTTCGGGGGCTTTTTGCAGAGTTTTGTTGGACTGACATATTCGCTACGCTTAAAGGCCCTACTTAATATAACAACAGCAATATCCATTACCCTTTTTTCCTTATCATATATATCCGGTACAGCTATCCATTTAACACTTTCTTGTTGGCATCCATAACTATTTGCCGTCAAATTGGTACGACCGGCTGTAATAATAATTTCACGCGGTGGTACCTGGTTTAGGCAATGTGCTATGGTGAGCACATGCCGCAAACTAATTAATGTGCCTCCACATTTACTTCGTGCATGATACACATATACCATATATTTGGCATTTTCTATTTTGTACGGCGCTCCGTTGACAATGCGAAAGCTTGCGTTTGAGTAGCCATAAACAAGGCTGAGGAGCTGCACCACCGATAGGAGTACAAAAGTACAGCCCGTGTTCATTTTGTGCAAATTTTGTTACTTTATAGAATTTTATTTTCAGTTATTACCGCTATTTATACGAAAAAAATTCAAATGGTTTAATACCTATACAAAACAAAGTTTTTGAAAAAACAAAAAACGTTCCCCGCGGCCACCCCGCAGCTCAGACTAATAAAGCAAGTCAAAAATTCAACGGAAATTTTTTTTTTTGGTAAATATGCTTAAGTTCAACTACCTTGCTGTTATGTGATTAAAACCATAATTGCCGCATTTGTTTGGGCAAGAGTTAGAGACTTGCGAAAAAAACAACCACTGGTATAACAAGTAAGGAAGCCTAAGTTCGAGTGGAATCGAACATTAGATACTCAGCTGTATGCTTTCATTGTTTGTTTGCGTTTGTTCGATATAGGGTGTATTTTATATGACACGAGTGCTGCATAAACAGGGCGCAGCCACGCCCATTTTCAAAATTTGTATCAATCATCCAAATAAGCATATAAATATTATTGTTAGTGCAAAATTGCATCCCTCTATGACTTTTAGTTACAAAGACTTCACGTTACAAATTCCAAAAGGGTGTCCCAGAAATATCTTTGTTAAAAAGTAGGCGTGGTCATAAACCGATTTCAATACATTTTTGCGTGTCTATTAACACATGTTATAAAAGTGTATAAACCAAGTTTCGTCATAATATCTCAGTTATTTGTCGAGTAATAGGCTCGTAGATTCCTTTGTATAAAAAGAGGCGGTGCCACGCCCATTTTCCAAACTTTTTTATTTTTTGTTTCCGGTCTATTGTAGAACTCATGTCACAAAATTTCAGTGATAGATCTTTATATTTGACAGAGATATCGCTTAAAATGTTTTTATTAGGTCACTTTATAGTTCCCATATATAAAAGTGGGCGTGGTCGTCAACCGATTTTGGTAATCTTTCGTCCACACATTTGGCCACACATTTCATCGATATATCTTTATCGGTTTCTGAGTTATGGCCTATAAAACTTTCAATGTTTGCCCCTTAATAAGTGGGCGTGGCACCGCCCATTTGCCAAAATTTTTGTACTTTTTGTTTTATGTCCGTAGTTGGACTCCTGCCACAAAATTTCGGTGATAGATCTTTATATTTGACAGAGATATCGCTTAAAATGTTTTTATTAGGCCCCTTTATAGTTCCCATATATAAAAGTGGGCGTGGCCGTCAACCGATTTTGATAATTTTTCGCCAAAACATTTATACAGGTAAGCAAATTACGCATACCAAATTTCATCGATATATCTTCAACGGTTTCTGAGTTATGACATATAAAACTTTCAATGTTTGCCCCTTAATAAGTGGGCGTGGCACCGCCCATTTTCCAAAATTTTTGTACTTTTTGTTTTATGTCCGTAGTTGGACTCCTGCCACAAAATTTCAGTGATAGATCTTTATAGTTGACAGAGATATCGCTTAAAATGTTTTTATTAGGCCCCTTTATAGTTCCCATATATAAAAGTGGGCGTGGCCGTCAACCGATTTTGATAATTTTTCGCCAAAACATTTGTACAGGTAAGCAAATTACGCATACCAAATTTCATCGATATATCTTCAACGGTTTCTGAGTTATGACATATAAAACTTTCAATGTTTGACCCTTAATAAGTGGGCGTGGCACCGCCCATTTTCCAAAACTTCATCAAATTTCTTCATAAGGGCCTGAGCTCAATACGTGGGTAAAATTTTATCACTCTAGCTATATTAGTGGCTGAGATACCAAATTTACGATTTTTTCTATATAGGAAAAGTGGGCGTGGTCATGGTCCGATTTCGCCCATTTTCAATACCAACCGTCCCAGTCCCGATACCAACTTGCATTTGAAATTTCATCAAAATATCTCAATTTTTACGCGAGTTAGATTGTTTACAGACGGACGGACAGACGGACAGACGGACGGACGGACAGACGGACGGACGGACGGACGGACGGACGGACATGGCTCAATCGATTTCTCTTTTCACCCTGATCATTTTGATATATATAAGTCTATATCTATCTCGATTATTTCATTATGTTACAATCCACCGTTATGAAATCAAAATTATAATACTCTGTGTACTAGTACAGCTGAGTATAAAAACAAGTGAAAATTATACGACCGTTCGCTAAAGTAAAGGAATTGGAAAAAAGGTGTGTTTATTTGATGAAATGGCTTCAAATTTTTGTCGGTAGATGTCTCCCCGATTTCTATAGTTTTCGATCGTATCTAGCCAAGACCCAACCCAACACCGTTCGTTAAATTACGGAATTGGAAAAAATTTTCTAACGTACGGTATTCGAAGATGGTTTCGAAATCGGGGAGGCATCTATCGACAAAAAATTTAAACCATTTCATTTATTCACAATAGAAACAATTGGCGGAATCAGTAAAGATGAGTTTAATGAGTTGCTGGCATACTCTCTAAAAGTCTCTTAAAGTCTCTAATATTTTGTATGGAAACTGTCAGCCAAGGGAGCAGAATTCAGTATAAGCGGGCAGCGAAGTACCCAAAAAACACTCCTATAAATATAATGTTGTGCGCATTTTCTTGATCACACATATCGCATGTTTTATTCAATAAGGCTTTAACTACAAAAAAATTTTTGTTTGGGAAAACGTAAACAAAATTTTATAATTTCAAATAGTTTCCTTCTACGACTAAGTAAAAAATCACTTTTATTTCCGCCATTTTTATCTTTTTGAGTATTTTATAAGACTAGACTGGGTCGTACAGTTATTGAAATATATGGCAAAATCCCAGAAATCGAAAATTTCGAGTTAAATCCCTATTGCATAAAACGTGCGATATGTGAAATACTCGCATACATATTTGCTTATAAAGCCGAGATCACACGATTTGCGCATTTGTACAAAAAATGACAAATTTAAATTTGTCCACATTTGCCCATTTTGATATCGATGTGCAAATGATTTGCTTTGCGTTCACACGATTTGCCTGATTTATTAGCTTTTGATTTGCCACACATTTGTACATAAAAGTAAAGTGGCAAATTTGTTCACATTCGTTCACACGATTTAACCAATCATGATAAAACAGTCGTAAGAAAAATATAGAAGCATACTTTTGGGCATTATTTGGAAGAAAATTTTATGAAAATTTAACAAACAAAAATTAATCAAATAGGTATTAAATCATTATAAGTGCATGTATTTTCACGATTTCAAAACTGGATAATACTTCTTTTAATTCTCTGTAAGATGATATAAAGCTAATTTAATTCATTCAATAGAATACGTGTGTTAACGAGCTCCAAAAAAATGGTCATTATGAAATGTTGACTTTGGTTGCACAAAAGTGAATTCAATGTTGCAGATACGTCGAAATCGTATATGAAGAAATTGTTTATGTACTCATTTTGAATGAAAGTGATTATGTTACTTTTTTGCGCGGAATGACTATTTTCGGAATTAGAAACAAATAAAGGATCAAAACCATATATCGATGTCGATTATTTTTGAAAAGGTTAGGGTAATAGTAGGATACAGCCACGTGCAAAGTTTTGTTAAATTCGCTTGGAAACTGACTGAGTTATTACCAGGGGTTCATGTTAATTTATATTCGGTTCGGATTCGGGAAATTATTAGAAAAATAATAGGTTAAGTATTCGGGTTCGGTTTCGGATCCGGTATTTGGGAAAACATTCGGTTCAGATTCGGGCAAATATTCTTTCCTAATTTGGGAAAGTATTCGAAAAATCAATTTTTGAAAAAGTATACTTGTGTGACTAGCAAGAATAATTGAATAACGTCAAAAATGTATTCATTATACAAAATTATCTCAATAAGGAATAAAATATTATTCCTAATTTTTTCTAGCTAAACGTTAAAAAATGCTTCTTCGGCCTATATGACACTACGTTTTTTCTCTGGTATACTTGGTTTGAGAAACCCGCCGAAAGTCAAAATACAAAAACAGTTCTTGAAAAGATACAAAACCTGTGTTCAATTACTAAAAAAATTTTACTTATTTTTCATAAAAACTGTCATTTTTATATGGAGAGCTGTCATTTTTTACGAAAAATTCGTAACAATTTTTTGTTATTGAACAGAGCTAAATAATAATATAATAATAATACAACGGCGCTAATATAACTCTGACGAGTTTTATGGCCGGGCTTCTCTCCCAATTCGAGGTGTGCTCCTTTTGTTTGTCCTACTAATTGGGTGGGCCTACAGTTTTATGCCGGTTCCGAACGGCGAATGCATTGTTTGTGAGAAGCTTTTTCATGGCAGAAATACACTCGGAGGATATGCCGCCCACTGCCGAGAGGTGACCGCTGTTTCTAAAAACCCAACAATTGAGTTTTAATTAGAAAAAAAATTTTTTGGTGTTTGTTCGGACTGGGGTTTGAATCCGAGACCTCTGGTATAGCAGGCGAGCACTCTACCCACTGCACCACAGCGTTACGAACAGAGCTAAGTACTCTATCAAAAACAATTTGATTGACATTAAACTTCAAACTAAATGAAAATAATATTTATTTCAAAAATTAATTTTTTTCGAAAGTGGAATTCAAATTACTGAAATAAAAAAATTATGAAACTCAAATGGCATGATATCTGTGTATTCTATGTTATGAAGAGAAGCCAGTGCGCCGTATAATGTTTCTTCCGGACTTCTTCTTTCCCCTTACGGCCAAAGCAGAAGCTTCTAAGAGGCCAATTTAAAATTTGTATTTCCATATACTTTTTATTTTAAATATAATTTATTTTTTTAATTTAATTTAAAATTTGTATTTCCATATATTTTTTATTTTAAATATAATTTATTTTATAGTTGTCAAAAAAGATTTTTATATTTACCACAATCATTTGTATCCAAGTGGCAAATCAAAATTTGTCCATTTTCATTATTTTTATTTACCTTCTGTATCACATTTGTGTTCACACGATTTGGCTACAAGGGCTGTTTTTGATTTTCCACAAGAGGCTAAATATTTGGCTTTTGTGATTTGTGTCAAATGAAATTTACCGTTCACACGGTTTGCCTATGAATTTGGCAAATTTTTAGCCAAATGTACAAATCATGTGATCTTAGCTTAAGTGTTCTACTTTCATTTGCACGAGCAGAAATAATAATGATCTTATTTTGCTTAAAATTAAAACAAAAAAAAAAAAAAAAAAAAACAGTAATTCAGAAAGTAAACAAACATTTTATTTTCATTTTCTTGATCATACCAATGGTACCAGATCGTGGGAAATTACCCTTTTTGAGGGATATTTCACTACAAAATTTTTGAAAAGGAAAAAGAGAGAGTTTAACTTAAAATAATCGTCACTGAGGTAATTATTTATTGTTAATTGTGCCCTTAGTAATAGTAAAAGCAAACATAAATTGTGCGGTTAATCGAGAACGTGGTGTTTTAAGGGGGTCAAAGTTTAGATATGTATGTACATATCGTCGTACCATACGAAAACTATCGCATTTAAAATTGCTGGTGAAAGCTATCAATTAACAAATTCTGTACGAAAAGTAGCACATTTGACTTTTGGCTGACAAAAAGTAGCACATTTGACTTTTAGCTTTTAGTGGCATAAATTATATAAAGTTTTTACATTAAAATTGTTGTTGTTTAAACGAAATTGATAGTTTTCGTCAGTCAAAAGTCGAATTTGTTACTTTTCGTTAGCCACAAAAAATCGTATGCTAGTTTTCGTATGTTTATATTTTTGTCTAAAACTACACAAGACAATAAAATTTTATCGCACAAACAAATAATTAAAAATAAATAGAAAACTTTGGGCACAGTTTCGCTGGCGCAGCTGTCAATAATGGATCGAATTAAGCAAACAAGATATGTATGTGTCAATACAAGCATATGTACACTCAACTAAATTTTGGTATAAATTTTAAACTTTTTTGGTCGATATATAGGACACGACCGAAAAATTATTAAAATTAAACTTTGAAAAGTTTAAAAGATTTTTAAACTTTTAGGGTTTAGATTTTATTCCAAATTAAAATCTATTTTAAGACTTTCAAAAGTTTAAAATTTAAAACTTTTTTTGGCTTAAATTAAAAAAAAATGTCTGCTCCCAAATCCTCTTCAGCTTTTCCCTATTGTATCTTCTTTTCTATCCTTTTTTCTCCTTTTCTCCCATATTGTTCTCCCCCCAACATACCCTTAATCCTTTTCCATATTGTGTCTTTTTCATATCCTCTTCTTCTCCTTTTCTTCCTTCTTCATTTTATCTGTTTCAATAATTATTTTGTGTTTGTTTGTTTCTCCATTCATTCATTCAAATTGTCTAATAACTATAAATGAGCTTTTTATATTGTTCATTTCTCGAAAAAGCAAGTTGGAATTTCAAATCAAAAATTACAATTTTTTTGTTGAAACCAAATTTTACGACCAATGAAAGTTTAAAATTTAAACCTTAAAAGTTTAAATGAGAAAAAGTGTAAGATTTAAACCAAAAAAGTATGAAATTTATTCCAAAAAAATACTTTGAAATATTTGAACTTTTGTAAGTTTGAATTTTAAACCAAAAAGGGATAAGAAACTTTTAAACTTTCGAAAGTTCAAAATTTAACCCAAAAAAGTTTTAAATTTCTTTCAAACCAAATCAAAGTTTAAAAAATATTCCAATATTTATAACAGTGTATATACATAAATACATATGGGTACATTGGGGTGTTTCTTAAAATCAAATTACCGATGTATATTCTTCGGTCTCACCGCCTACATCGGTGAAAACACAGTAAACTAACTATAAATTTGATCCCGACCGGATACGCTTAAGAGATGTCGCACAATTGTCAAATATGATAATATGAATTATGATGCCTGTGCGACATTTCTTATACTGATTTAACACAGGCGGTTAATGGAGTAATTATCCACATTTTCTTCATTAAGTCAATAATGAAGCTCGATTTTCCATACATAAGTTCAATTCTTAATTGATCCATTACTAATAATTGAATTTTTAATCGAATAGAAATCCAATACAACTCTGCGAGGTAAGTTCGTTTTTTTTAATTTTGAAATTTTCAGTGTCAACCGTCAATTAGTTTTAGCATGAATTTATTATCCCAGCAAACATTCTCAGAGCACTCATAATTTGGAGTCGGATATGAATCACAAACATGTGTGAAATATGTGTGAGCTTAAGCTTTAAACAGAACCGATCGCCGGACGTGTTTTCGCGTGGTGCGGCGATAACATTTGTTTGCGAATATCGCCCAGTAAAACAGCATCAATGCGAAATTGCCATATGCATATTTTTATAATTACGATGTGTCCTTACTTCTTCAATTGACTCTTCTCTTCTGTACACATTTTAAATTTTTTCCACATCAAAAAACATATACTTTTGTTTTATTACATGTTTTTATCAAGTTCCAAATAATTTATTTGATAGGCGATTGCGTCCAAATTAGAAATAAGTCTATTCTGACGAATTTTCGCCGGGCGATTTTCGCCAGCGTTTTCGGTCTGTTCATTCTCATATACTGCCGTGTATTTTAATCGTTTGACAGAACGCCGCGGCCGACGAAAATTCGTCCGACGCTGAGTCTGTTTAAGCTATAAGGAAAAATTTTTATAATTTTTTTTTTCTTGTTTTTTAAATAATAATTGTAATTAGAAAAATGGGAAGTAGGTATAAAAGTATCACTAAAGTTCAATATAGTGTTGAATGTTCCACTATATTATGGCGTTGTATTGAATTTCACGTTCGAATTCGGAGGAAAATACCAATAGACAACACTATAAAGCAAGCAATGAAGGTTCCACAGTGGTTGCGTTCAGAATCCCAACGGTTGCGCAACAGTTGTGTTTTTATCTTCTGAACGCACAGTTGAGTATTTCTGATCAACACAACATGACGTGAGTTTGGACACTTTTTATGCTCAGCTGTACTAACCCATTAGATCCCAACCATGTATAAAACAATTTTTTTTTAAATGTGTTTATAAATCCTTTATTTAAATAGTGCAATTAAGCTCCTTTCACAAAAAAAACCAAAACAAAATTTCAAAAAATGTCTATTTTGAGCTGTACCCAAGCGAGTACAATGGGATAATGTATGTACATTGCGCTAATATGAAAATATGTACATGCATATGTAGTTTTAACTGAAAAGGCTTCTTTCACTAGTGGCCTGGTTAACAGTATGAAAGTTGTGTGTAGGGCTACATTGCATAACTCGCAAATCCATATTGTTGTTGTTGTAGTAGCCACCAAGACCCTTCCCGAAAGTTTTGGGAAGTAACAGTCCTTTGCCGGATAAGTCCAGTACGTTCGGGTACTAGTTCCTTCTGACACTAGCCCGACCGTCGTGCGACCGATTTTTTTGGTCATCAACCTTCTATGCCGGTGGATTTTAGTCGCCTCTTATGGCAGGCATTCCTAACCACGGGTATATTCTAAGCCCTCTAACCCACTAGAGGCCATGCAAATGAATTGCGCTCTTTGGTGACATCCCCCACCTCAGCTGATTGGGTATTCTTATAGCGGCTATTCATGCCGTTTTGTAGATATTGACGAATATTGTAATTTCGTAAATAGTCGCACAATTTCTCGTTGGCATTGTAACAAGTAGCATTGACTATTAGTTGCAATTTTGTAAAGTCTCCATGCGTTTACTACGCATGAGTTTATCATTGTGGTTAAAAGAGGTCACCGCAATTCCTTTCCCCAAAACTTTATGCGGTAAGTTTGTAAAGCTTGACCGTGGAGGTCAACTCCTCCATTCCTGAGTTATATCCTGCGATCAACTTTGGCTGATGGGCATTCACGTTGCGGCTTTCCCGCCTTGACCATTGTTTGACGGTATGTAAAGGTTATATTTTGTCAAAGTTTATAAGCTTGCAAGTGGAATATCATCATAATTGTCACTGTTAAAAAATAATTCCACTTTGCCCGGAACATCCGTTGGTACATCATCACAAAATATATTATCCTCGGTAATCTCTTTCTCGTCTGTGGTGTCTCAGTGGGTATTTGGTGGTTATCATAGCGAAATCGAAGTGACTACGGTCGCTTTATTCAACATAGTCGTTAGCCGCAGAAAGATTTTGAAACTCTTACCGTAAAATTTTCGAATATCCATTTTCAAATCTATATGGAATATACACACAAAATGTATATCAATATTCCCACTGTACTCATACGAGTACACTAGAATTCAAACCTATCCAAACGCACTTGTCCACACTTTTTTCCGTATTTCTGCTATAGAGTCTAAAAAATGTATGTATTGTAAATATTTTAAAACTAAAATTTGTCCGTGACAACATAATTCTTGCGTAATAGAGAACTTATTGCAAACTGAACTATGAAAACAAGAAAAATAGTAAAAGTGAGCGCAGAGTCAAGTGAATAGCGGAAAATGGGATTCCAAAAGGAACAAAAACAAAGTATATATTAATTTTCGACATCTCGCTGTATTATAAAGTAGCGCTTGTTTTAAGAAAAATATATGCGTTAGCTTTTTACAGCGCTTCAAAAAAGCTGTTTTTTCTGTACTCAAGCGAGTACAATGGGATCGAATGGGCTAATACACAGAGTATTATAGTTTTAATCACATAACGGTGGATTGTAACAGAATGAAATAATCGAGATAGACATAGACTTATATATATCAAAATGATCAGGGTGAAAAGAGAAATCGATTGAGCCATGTCCGTCCGTCCGTCCGTCTGTAAACACTCTAACTCGCTCAAAAATTGAGATATTTTGATGAAATTTGAAATGCAAGTTGGTCTCGATACTGGTACGGTTGGTATTGAAAATGGGCGAAATCGGACCATGACCACGCCCACTTTTCCTATATAGAAAAAATCGGAAATTTGGTATCTCAGTCACTAATATAGCTGGAGCGATGAAATTTTACCCAAGTGTTGAGCTCAGGCCCGAGGAAGAAATTTGATGAAATTTTGGAAAATGGGCGGTGCCACGCCCACTTATTAAGGGTCAAACCTTGAAAGTTTTATATGTCATAACTCAGAAACCATTGAAGATATATCGACAAAATTTGGTACGCGTGATTTACTTACTTAGGCAATTGTTTGGACGAAAAATTTACAAAATCGGTTGACGGCCACGCCCACTTTTATATATGTGTATTATAAAGTGGCCTAATAAAAACATTTTAAGCGATATCTCTGTGAAATATAAAGATATGTCGTTGAAATTTTATAGCAGAAGTCCAACTGCGGATATAAAACGAAAAACAAAAAAATTTTGGAAAATGGGCGTGGCCTCTTTTTAGACAGAGGAATATACGAGATTTCTGAGCCCATAACTCGACAAATAATTTATATATAATGGCGAAACTTGGTGTGTAGACTTCTATCACTTGTGGTAATACATTTTCCAAATTTTAGCGAAATCGGTTGACGAACACGCCCACTTTTATACATGGGAACTATAAAGTGGCCTAATAAAAACATTTTAAGCGATATCTTTGTCAAATATAGAGATAATTCATAGAAATTTTGTGGCATGAGTTCCACAATAGACCGGAAACAAAAAATTTAAAAATTTTGGAAGATGGGCGTGGCACGACCTCTTTTTTGACAAAGGAATATACGAGATTTCTTATCCTATAACTCGACAAATAATTGAGATATTATAACGAAACTTGGTTTATACACTTTTATAACTTGTGTTAATAGACACGCAAAAATTTATTGAAATCGGTTTATGAGCACGCCTACTTTTTAAAAAAGATATTTCTGGAACACCCTTTTGGAATTTGTAACGTGACATCTTTGTAACTAGAAGTCAAAAAGGAATGAAATTTTGCACAAAGAATAATATTCATATGCTTAGTTGGATGACTGATAAAAATTTTGAAAATGGGCGTAGCTACGCCCACTTTATGCGGCACTCGCTTTATATAAAATACGCCGTGTTTCCATCAAACGCAAACAAACAATGAAAGCATACAGCTGAGTATCTAATGTTCGATTCCACTCGAACTTAGGCTTCCTTACTTGTTTCCATCATAAATTTTTTATGCTCACTTCGGACAACAAAAATATAAATACCTACATATATTTACGAATTTTTGAATGTAATGAAAATGTTTCAAAGCAGCGAAGCTATTGCCGATTATGTTCGGGATAGGTATTTATAATAACAATTTGTTTTTTGTCTGTATCAGCTCGTTCAGAAGGCGCAAATTATATCACTTTCCGCTCGGTGTTTTGCTCAACAGTTGCGACATCTGAACGCAACCAATGAGAGAAGAGGAGAATAATCTGTGATGAAGGGAGAGATAGGATGAAGAGAATTAGGTCAGGGGAAGGAAAATGCAAAAACAAAAGAATTTTTATGACCCGAATGTTTGCTGGGATTATTTATTCAAAAATTGTTGTCAATAACAACAAATTATTTTATGAAAATTGACATCTCCTTGTTAATTCAGTGTGTGTGAAACATAAAAATTTATTGTTAAATTATAAATGTAATGTACTACATTAATTTTCTGTCTGAAATCAGTATTAGCCGTATTAGCATCGAAATAGAGGGGAGTTGCAAGAAATATGCTATAAAATTTGTCTTCATACCTCAGGGGACCACCCTAATGTACATACATACATATATTAGCAACTATATATGTATGTGTGGGCAGGCATGTGTGTGCTAATGTGCTGTGGCATAAAACCCAACGGTACGTTAGCGATAAGTGTTAAAATGGCGATTGGAAAATGCCGCAGTTCCAGCAATGAAAATTGACAAGCGCCTAAGAGGGAGTAAATGATTGTGGGAATATATATGCATATATATGTGTGTGTATTATACATATGTACATATTATGTACATACTTAAATCTATACATCTATACGAAACTACAAGTACTTATGTACATATGTATATGACAAGCAACTCAAACTACTTAAGCCATATATTTATGTATGTATGTATGATTACGCGCACAGTCATGTCACGCTGCTGCCGTTGTTTTTTTGCTTTTGTTGTTGTTTTGCTTATGTTGTTGTTGCTGTTTGTCGTGTAGCGAAAACATTAAATGATAAGAAAATGACATTAAATTATATGTACATAGTTTCCCTCAACCACACTCCAGTCATTTACCCTTTTTGATTAAGGAAGGCGAATGAACACCAAAAGTACCCAGCAGTATTTGAGGTAAGGAGGTGCATATTCAGTAGAATATTCAGTATGACAAATACACTGAAACTGAGTTCAAAAATCATGCCTGAAAAAATAACTGAACACGCAGTGAAGACATCAGGTGTATTGAAATATATGCTATGGAAGTTCTCCCTGCGTAGTCAGCCCTTTTTTCATATGGAAACTCTCCCTTCTCGTTCGGCAGTTTTTAGGTAGTTGATTTTCGACGCCACCTCTATATAAAAACGAAAGCGAAAGTTCAGATTTTGGAACTACATCTCTACTGAATATTCAGTAGGAAATACTAGTAAACCCGGCCACACTGTGCTAAAATTTGAGGGTGAAAGACCACTTATTGCCACATTTGACAATTTTGTTATTGCCATTTCAACTTTAACTTCCCCTTAAAAATGGCAGAATATATATCGGCTTTAAGCCCATAGATTTTTATTAATAAAATACAAAATGAAGCATATACATAATTACTGGTTATTTTTATTTTCTGTGGACCTAGATTTTCTATACAAAGATTTTGTCCGAGGAGTCCATTAGAGAAGTTTTAATTGCGAATAATTTTCTACAATACCTTATTGCGACCTCCAAAAGGTCATTTGTCGTACTCATCTTTCTCTTTCTAGTTTCCTTTCTAGTTCTCTTTCTCTACCCCTTTCCCTATTATTTGCGCTTCCTTTTCCCTTTATCCATTTTATTTGCCGTACTCTTTCCTCTTCCGCTTCCTAAAAATGAATTTTTGAACAGGTGGCAACCCTTTTTGTAAAATTGTAGTAAATTACTCATTTTCAGGCCAAGCCTTTTTATATAAACAAACTGTAGATTAAAAATAAATTTTGAAACAGGTGGCAACCGTCCTTGTAAAAATTATAATAAATTATTCATTTTTAGGCCAAGAACTTTCATATGACACCTCAAATTTAAAAATCAAACAAACTATAGCGTAAAACTGAATTTTTGAACAGGTGGCAACGCTTTTTGTAAAAATTGTAATAAATTACTAATTACCAGATCAAGCCCTTTCATATGGTACCTCAAATTTAAAAATCAAGCAGACTATACAGGACAATTAAATTTTTAAACAAAAAAAAATTAAATTTTCAAAAAAATTGAACCTTCCTGCACATCTACAGTCCAATCCCTTTCATATGACACCCCATTTTCGAAAATCGGTATAACGGTGTAAAAGTTATGGTGCCTACAAAAAATAGCTTAGCGTAATATATATAAAGATGTGCTGTTTTGCAGCTGATAAATACTGCTGGGTAGTTTATGCCAGCACATATGAGCACGTGTCACACATATGTATACACACACATACAATACAAACATAAATGTATGGCAAAACAATTAAATTTGATTACAACTTAAAATGTTATTGCTTGCCATGACAATCGACACAGAAATGAGCGCGTAAGTGCGCCTTAACGCTGCTGCTACTCCTCTTTTGGTGGAGGGACACTCGGTGGTGCGACATGGCGTATGAGTGACAAGGCTTTTTTTTTTGCTTCGCTTCCCCTTTCTATATACATATGTAGGTATAAGTGAAATGTTAAGCGCACAATTTAAAAGTTTGTTAAGCTGCTATATAAAAATGAATTGTAAGCGTTTATAAGAAGCAATAAAAAAGAATAAAATATAATAAAAATGCACAGCAACAACAACAAAAACTATTAAAAATGCGCTGCTGTAATCGTTATCTTTGGTTGGTTATGGGCAGGATTGTAAGAAATTTATGGGCAATAATCGAAGTTTTCGGTTGTGATTCGCGCGCGGTTTTATGTGTAATAACTTTGTTTAAGCGCTTGTTTATGAACAAGTGTATGTGTGTGTGTGTGTGTGTGTGTGCGGGTATTGGCTGTTAAAATTGAATTGAGGCGAAAGTTGGTAAGCGTAATGGGTGGGAGATATGATTTTGTGGGTTGTAGTAACGGCTAAGTTTAAAGTGATGGACTAAAGCTGGATTAGGTGGAAAGATTTAACTGGAAAATGAGAAAAAATTTACCAAATTAATAAAAAAAAATATATACTATATGTACATATATGAGAAAAAAATGAAATTGTAAGCAAAATTTAAAATGAGAAAAAAATTGGGATTCGAAGTGAAATTGAAAAAGAAATTTAACGTGAAATTAAAAGTAAAAAGAAAGTGAAAATGGATTGAAATGGAAATTAAAATTGAAAGTGAAAGTGGAATTGAAATTGAAATAGAAATTGAAACTAAAATTCAAAGTGAATGGAAAGGAAAGTGAAATAGAACTGGAATTTGAAATCGAATGTGAAAGCGGAATTGAAATTGAAATTGTAATAGAAAGTTAAATTGAAATTTGAATTAAAAATGAATGTGAAAGTGAAATTCAAAGTGAAAATGTACTGGTAAGAGAAATTGAAAGTAGAATTAAAATTGAAAGTTAAATTTAAATTGAAATCGCAATTGAAATTGAAATTGAAAATGAAAGCAAAGTGAAATTGAAAGTGGAAGTGAAATTGAAAGTGAAATTGAAAGTGAAATTAAAAGTGAAAGTAAAATGGTAAGAGAAATTGAAAGTGGAATTGAAATTGAAATTGTGATAGAAAGTGAAATTGAAATTGGAATTAAAAATGAAAGTGAAAGTGAAATTCAAAGTGAATTGAAATTGAAAGTGAAAGTGTAATGGTAAGAGAAATTGAAAGTTAAATTTAAATTGGAATTGCTATTGAAATTGAAATTGATATTGAAATTGAAACTTAAATTGAAAATGAAAATGAAAGCGAAGTGAAATTGAAAGTGAAAGTGAAAGTGAAGGTGAAATTGAAAGTGAAATTAAAGGTGAAAGTGAAATGGTAAGAGAAATTGAAAGTTGAAATTGAAAGTGAAATTGAATGTGAAAACGAAATTGAAATTGAAAGTGAAAGTGAAATTGAAATTGAAATTGGAATTTAGAGTGAAAGTGAAATTGGAAGTGAAATTAAAATTGAAAGTGAAATTGGAATTGAGAGTGAAAGTGAAAGTGAAATTGGAATTCAAATTATTACTTAAAAAAAAATATGGAGCTCATCTTGTCATTAAAACCTGAAAGGCGAAGGTGAAATAGACAGATTTTATCTAAGAAAAAAATCTATTAAATATCTGCTTAATCTTGTGCTCACAGTAAGGGATACAAACAAGCGCCTAGAGACAGAGAACGCAAAAACTCAAAATAAAGGAATTTATTGGCAACACGTGGCTATCATTGAGAAAAGAAATGCATAAATAAAAAACACAAAACAGAATAAAAAAAAATAACAAAAACAACAATAATAAAAAACAATAAAAGGTATATAAAAAAAATAATAAAAAAAACAAAAATAAACATGAAAAAATTACGCTTAGAAAAAATTACGCTTAGAACACACACGCGAGCATTAATAAACGCCATAATACAATTACCCAATAATACGCTAGTACGCATGTTGTATATTTTTAGGCGCCGAAAAAATTATATTAATTTATGAGTGTGCAAAGCACGTGAAGAAAAAGTTTCATATTTGGTAATAATGATTTGAAAAAATGTTGCCACAAGCAAGTTTTATTGATTTATTGCATTGTCCTGCTATGAGTTTTAGAGGCAAGTGGTTTAGGAAGGGTGTCGTAAGGCGAAGAGTAATATGGAGAGGTAATGATTAGAACATTAGAGGAAAAAAGAAAGAGATAAGAACGACCAAAAGTGAATAAAAACTAATATGCATTAAGGAAGAATATGAACTGATAGAAAACAGAAGCGAGTTGCGTATAGCTAGAGTTATGGTGAACACACTAACGAGGCAGCAGTGACACACACACATAACTCTTGTGGAACCTGCGTTTTTGCAGAAAGAAGGGACTCTTATGAACAGTAAGTAAATGCAGCAGCTGAAGCTAATTTAATCATAAAGTCAATGGAAGAAAAATAGCTGTACCAAGAGGAGCCATTGATTTTGGCTTGTTATTATTACACAATGTAGAAGATGCTGTCGATGAGTAAAGTAAAGCGAAAAAAAAAACAAATAATAACGAGTAAATGGTTTACTAATGAAGAAAAAGCCTTGCTCTGGAATAAAAAAAAAATAAAAAAAGAAAGGCAAATGGAAAAGAAGGACGAGAAGAAGGAATAAAGATTACAAAATATAGTGAAGAAACCAGAAGAAGTACATATCGTCGGCCCCCTGCCAGAACCACGAATATGCAATTTTTCCAATTTTGAGTTAAGCGGTTTTCCTGATCAATCTGTGCATGCTCTACATTTTAGTAAAACCCCCAGTACCTTTGTGCACTGGCAGCCACCAAAATTTTCAATGCCAGTAACACGAATGTGTAGATCAGTTATAAAAAGTTGGGCCAGAAACACGAATGTGCCACATGTGCCACAAAATATGTTAAAAATTCCTTGAAAATACATAAATTTCAAAAAATATATGAAGCAAATTCGTGTTTCTGGTCCAACAAAAATGTAAAAAATTTCTTTGAAAGTAAATTTCCAAAAATATATGGGGCACATTCGTGTTTCTGGCCCAACAAAAAATGTAAAAAATTCCTTGAGAATAAATTTCCAAAATTATATGGGGCACATTCGTGTTTCTGGCCCAACAAAAATCAAAATAATTCTTTGAAAATAAATTTCCAAAGTAAGTAAAACAAACACATTCAATTCATATTCATATTTTATTTGTGGAACTATTTCTAATCTTCAAAATCAGAGTCTTCTGAAAAGTTAGGCTCAGGATTATGCTCTTCCGAACGTCGCTTCTAATCTTCAAATTGTTATAAAAATAGTGGAAAAAAGGCAATCATCAAATGCACCTTGAACGGAAAATATTAGCTCGCCGATTGCGCAATGAAGACAAAGCTATTCCGTAAACTAATTTTTGGTTAGCAATCAGTGGTAAATATGCCAAAGGACCTTGTGCGCAAATATTTACCTTCGAAAATTGACCATAGAAAATGGTGCTGTACAACGGAAATCATCAGAGAGGCATGTAACTCTCCAAAACCATTTCAAGTTCATACGCAACTATACGACGCTTTTTTAAACTTTATTTATTTCAACGAAGGAGAAACTGCCCTTTCGAAATATTTGCTGGTCGGGGTGAATATCGTCGTACCATACGAAAACACATTTAAAATTTCTTACGAAACTGGAAATTAAACAATTCTGTACGAAAAGTAGCACATTTGACTAATTATATACTGTTTATGCATTAAAATTGTTGTTGTTTAAACAAAATTTTTACCTTTTGTCAACCAAAAGATTAAAGTGCTTGTATTCCTCAACCACAAAAAATCGTGTGCTAGTTTTCGTATGGTACGACGGTATATAAAAGATTAACTCTACAACATTTTTTACAAAAAAAAATTATTCTGAAACAAAATTTTTAGTAGCTTTTTTGTCATTGAATATTGTTGGCCCTCCACAATAATACCCACGCCCGTTTATTCGGAGACATTACCTATCGCTGACGCGAAAGCAAAGGATTTAAATAAAATGTGCGAAACCTTGGCGATTCCAAAGGAATACCACAATTTTTATAAAAATTTGAAGGATAACAGCGGAGTTCGCGATGCTCTACATGAGCCTGACCTTTCAGAGCACTCTGATTTTGAAGATTAGGAATAGTTCCACAAATAAAATATGAATTTGAATTGAATGTATTTGTTTTACTTACTTTTGGAAATTTATTTTCAAGAAATTTTTCTGCTTTTCGTTGGGTTATTATTACACAATGTAGAAGATGCTGTCGATGAGTAAAGTAAAGCGAAAAAAAAAACAAATAATAACGAGTAAATGGTTTACTAATGAAGAAAAAGCATTGCTCTGGAATAAAAAAAAAAGAAAAAAAGAAAGGCAAATGGAAAAGAAGGACGAGAAGAAGGAATAAAGATTACAAAATATAGTGAAGAAACCAGCAAGAGGGCAAAAGAAGTGCATATGTATGTAGTGAAAAATGTAATAAAAACTAAAAGCAAAAAACCAGCAAGTTTGTAAGAGAAGCTTTCTTATCTTTCGCTGTGTGGAGTATGGTAGGTGTGGCTGACGATTTTCACATTTTATTGTTTCCTCCCATTACAGTTATTTTGGGTTTTATCTTCTTTTGCTTGACATTTTTTGCTATTTTGATATCGAAAACGAGTCATTATACAGTTACACAGCATGATTGATAGATGTCAACTGATGGGAAATGGCAAGAGAGCGAAAAATAAAGCAGGAAAAGAAGCGAAAAAAGCAAAAAAAAAGAGAAAAGAAAAAAGAAAATGAAAACGAAAAGAGGCAAAAAAAGGAAGAAAAATAGAGAAAAAGGCTAAAAATAATAAAAAAAATAGATAAGCTCAAAACATTGAGAAATGGAAGAAAAAAATTTAAAGCAAGCAAACGATGAAAGCTCCAGGACATTTTCGCGCAAGTGGATTAGTACTATTTAATGATTCACTAAATGTACGATGTCTCTAATGTCTCGATGCTTTTTTCGAAAACATATTTATATGAAGATTAAAGAGTTTGTGAATTATTTTCAACGTAAAATTAAAACAAAAATAAAAAAAATTTAGTAAAATTTTATTGACGATCAAAAGTAAGTAAGTTGTTTCAAGCAGAAAGCTTTTAGCATGGACAAAACCAGTAAGTGGCTTGGCTAGGCGTGTTTCTTTGGGCATTTCTCTGCTCGCTTATGACAGTTCCCATATAAAATGTTAGAGACCTTAAGAGCCCTCTAGAGAGTAAGCCAGGTATTCATTAAACTGGTTGTAGCTGATTATGCCAATTTTTTCTATTGTGAATTAGTAAAATGGTTTAAAATTGTTGGGAGCGAGTCTTGGATAGTGTCAACATGGAGAAGAGGAAGAAACTACAAACGTTTTTTCCAATTTCCTTACTTTAACGAATGAACGTATCATGTTCACTTGTTTTTGTACCAATGGTTGTTTCTTTTTTTCGCAACTCTCTAAGTCATGCCCAAACGCATTATTTGTTAGATCTTCAATTAATTTCGCCAAAAATACGATTTTATCCCCTTCAAAGTCACATGCCAATCATTAAATTTAGCAAAACATCAAGGAAATTATTATTTAATAACATGAAAGTACCTTTCAATACCTTTCAAACATTTGCTTTAATCCGCTTTCGCCATTTCTGATTTTCTTTTTTGTTTGTTTGCTGACACTTAATTTGGCTAAGCTTACTTCAAAATTCAATAAGACAATGAAAATGTTGTTAAAAATTGATTTATGTCTACGAAATGTTATTCTTTTTGATGGTTTATCAGCTCAGTTAACGACACCCCACCTTCAAGCATCGACTGGCTTTTTTTCCATTCACGCACCAGCGGCTGGTGTTTTGGTCTTATCTTGGGTTGACAGTTTTTTATTTTATTTTTTTTTTATTTTTATTGTATTGTGTGGGGAAACGTTTTAAAATTTCCTTTTTGTCTGCATATTTGTACTTAAAAATTTAGTTGTTTGCGGAAAATTGGATTGGATTTCGCTTGAAAAAAAGAGAATGTTTTAAGCTTGCCAGTAAGCTATGTAGTTAGAAGAGAGCAAGAATAAGAAGAGGTTAGTAATGGAAAGATTTAGATTAGAAGAAGAAGGAAAAAGAGGAAAAGAAAGAAGGAGAACAAGAAAGAGGAGTAAAGATGAAGATGAAGAAGAAGGAGAAGGAAAGGGAGAAGAATAAGAAGAAGGAGAATAAGAATAAGAAAAAAGAGAAGAAGAAGAAGAATGAGGGGTAAAAGAGGAATGGTTGTTAGTAATGGAAAGAAGAAGAAGAAGAATAAGAATAAGATGAAGGAGAATAAGAATAAGAGAAAGGAGAAGAGGAAGAAGAAAAAAGAGAAGAAGAAGAAGAATGAGGGGTAAAAGAGGAATTGTTGTTAGTAATGGAAAGAAGAAGAATAAGAAGAATAAGAAGGGGGGTTAGTAATGGAAAGAGGAAGAAGAAATAGAAGAAATAGAAGAAGAAAATGAAGAAGAAGAAGAACACGAAGAAGAACACGAAGAAGAAAACGAAGAAGAAGAAGAAGAAGAAGAAGAATAGGAGGAAGAAGAAGAAGAAGAAGAAGAAAAAGAAGAATAAGAAGGGGGTTAGTAATGGAAAAAAGAAGAAGAAATAGAAGAAGAAAGAGAAGAAAAAGAAGACGAAGAAGAAGAAGATGAAGAGGAAAAAGCGGGTCAAAAATAACACATATAAATTTTGATGCCAATCGGAGATGGATAAACGGTGTCGCACATAGGTCAAAATTTGAGATAACCATATGGGACCCCTGTGCGACACCCTTTAACTGTCACTAATTAGGAAAAAAAACTTACATGTGGTATCTTTGAGTATATGTAGCAGCATCGATTTTGGGGATTATATAAACAAAATTGTATTTAATTTTTTAGTGTTTATATGGTAATCTGAACTTTGACCAGACACTAAGGTGGAGTGAAAACATATGGAGATTTTTTTTTTGTTCTTTTTTTGAACGTACCAGCAATTAAAAGTTGCCTTTATACGTGTTAATGAACCCCACAAAATTTTATGCCGATAGGATGACGTTTTGAACTGCCCCCAGCCCCGCAAAGTTGAAAGCAATAAGCACGATCTGGTACAAATATGAAATTTTTAAAATTATAAAATCAAAAAACGAAGTATGAGGATTGATAAAGATGGCTAAGCTGAGTGTTAAAGTGAATTTATTATTTTTTGAAACAACAACAACAAAAGTTATTAAAGGTCAAAGTTTATATTATGCATTTTTTAAATTGCAATTACTTAAAAACTACTGAACCGATTTCGAACATTTTTATACCATTCGATAGGCATTTTGATTCCCTTTAATTGATTGATGTACATTTTATATAAGAAAAGTAAGGGGGGTAAAACGGGGGTTGACCCCCGCAGGGGGGTGTTATTGAAACCGCATAAGATGTATATCGAATTAAGGGGAAATCGGTTCAGTAGTTTTTAAGTAATTGCAATTTAAAAAATTCATAATATAAACTTTGACCTTTAATAACTTATGTTATTGTTGTTTCAAAAAAAAATAAATTCACTTTAATACTCAGCTTAGCCATCTTTATCAATCCTCATACTTTGTTTTTTGATTTTATAATTTTAGAAATTTTACATTTGTACCAGATCGTGCTATTTTTTTCAACTTTGTGGGGATGGGGGCACCTCTAAACATGCGAGTAGGTCAATAAAATTTTACAGGCTTATTTCTGGGCAAGAAAGGTGCCGTTCTGGCTTTGGAACAAATTGAATTTCCAAAAAAAAAAATTTCACTCCACCTTAATAGACACATCCATATATGTATTTATTTTATCCCCAGCAAAAAGTTTTTCATTTCTTTTATTTGATTTCACTCGCTCGTGAACATGACGCATGCCATGCTTATCGAATTTCAAATCTACAATTCAAGCAATTTAATCCACGGCTCATCAATGTCCACGCATCGTCCACACTGGTCAAACGAGCAATGGACAGACAAAGTGGTAGGATGCCGAGGATGTAGGCCAACGCACAAGACAACAACCGCCAATAATGAATTTTGAAAAGTTTTCAAAACAAAACAAAGGAAAAAACAAAAAAAAATCAAAAAAAAAAAAAACGAAAATTGTTAAGAGATATGGAGGAAGTTAAGTTAAACAAACAATTGCGTGTTTACCGCTTACGGAAGAACAAAGCAAGTGCGAGTACGAGGGGAAGAGAAGCAAGAACAAATGAATCAAATGAAATGAAATAAATGCGGGTGAAGCGAACAACTCAAATCAAATTTTTTGTACGAATTCATCAACAAAAGTTAAAAAATGCAGAAGAAAAATAGGAGCAACAACAATATAAACAAACAAAGAAATATACCGGCAAATAACCAATGAAATGCTGGATGTAGAAGAAGGGGAAAGAGCAATCGGAGACCGTAAAGCAGGCGGAAGTGAGGCGGTCAGCGGCCGACTATGGATTGTGGATAATCTGATAAATTGAAATTTGATTTTATTTTGAAATTTTGACAAGTTGCAAGCATTTGGATAACACAAAAGTAAGTATGTATGTATAACAAATAGAGAGAGCTCACGGTGTGTGATAGATAGATGAAGTTTTGGGCGAAAAAAAAAAAACAAATTAAGTGGAGAGTAAAGAAAATAAAAGGAAAGGAAAGAAAAATAACAAATTCAATGGTTGGTAAACAAGCGCATATATACACAAACAAACGCATGTATGCGTGCACAAAATTTTTAAAATCGTTACCCAATAAACATAAGACATGTTTCAAAATTTTTTTTTTTTTTGGTAAACGAAGATTTTGAAGTCTCATTTTCGATAGCACTGCGACACAAATTAAGGGTTGTTTTCCGAGTGCAGAATAACTTCCGCACAGAACAAAGAACATATTATTCATATAGTAAAAGCTGCAAACCATTTTGCTTCCTGAGGTAAATTTTTTTTATTTGCGAAATTCCCTCTAAGTAATTTTTAAATAAAGAAAAAGGATTAAAATATGTCCATGTCGTATAAAAATATGTTGTTAGGAAATATATAGTAAAATTGCACGAGCTTTCATTTATTTCTAACACATCCACGAAGAGATCGTTTCGACCCCTCTTCTATTAATTCGGAAAAAAATAATATTTTGAAGATCGTTAGAGGTTTAAAATGCTCTGGAAAGTTATTCGCCACAAAATTTCACTAGTGGTCTTCTCAGAGAAAATCAGCCTCAGGCGAAGGTGCGTACGAAGTCATAACGTTTATTGGGTTGTCATCTAGAAAATTTTGATGCATTTCTATGTACTGCGTAACTGTTTGTTTATGTCTGTATATGTATGCATGTGTGCTTGTTTGTATTAGAAAATTATTTGTGTGAGTTCAAAAAGTTTTCATTGCAAATCAAGCTTAAAATTTTTGCAATGATGAAAATTACCAAATGGAGGTGCTTAGACTTGGGTAAAGAGGTAGGTAAGCTGTATGTATGTCTGCTTGCTTAACTCTCATGTATACATACATAGTTACATACATTAATATGCTGGTATATTTGCCTTTTATCTTCCGATAATTGTATTTTAGATTAGGTCATTGAAGCGGAAATAAAGCAAGAAGAGGAAATTACTGGATTTTAGAATTTGCTTTAGAGAATTTAATTTTACAGCAAAATTTAATTATTTTTTTCCTGTTTTGCAGATATTTGTTGGTAGTGTAAGCATTTGTTAGAACATCCTCGTATCGAAGAGCTGATATTGCAGAAGGAGCTTTAGGATCACATTTGTGTATGATATGTGTCGCTGATTATACCGTGACTAAACAAAGAGAAGGAAAAGAAGTTCTTTTAGGAGCACAATTCCAAGCGCTTTACCATCAGAAAAACATCTTTTTGGCGTGATGTATTGTGGAACGATTTTCCGCCTCTTTTTTGGTGTCCTAAATGAGTGAGTGATCGTTCTATGCGGGCACCGCAAAATGCGTTTTTAAGTTTACGAAGCAACACACCAAAATTGCTCATTTAAGAGACTCCTTTTATATCCTTTTTTCCTCCATTATTTCCGAATGCTCTAAACTTTAGAGTGTAAAGAACTTGGTTAAATGGAAGTACATACTTATAACCAGACATTGAAAATAATTGTTAAGAATTTTAAAGGTTTTGAAAATAACAAAAAATCTAAGACAAAAACTCTAACAATCTTTGAAAAACAAAAATCCAAAGACAAAAAAAATAATTGTTTTTGTCTGAGAGAAAACCTTATTTCTTGAATTTTTCTGTTATTCACTGATATTTATTTTCAACAGAAAAAATTTGAGCAAGAAATAAAAAAATTAGAGCTCCAGATTTTTTTTTGAACATTTTCGAGTATCCCGAACAAATGTTGTTCAAATGCTCGAACAGTCGTTTGTTTGTTTATTACCCGTATGTTTGTACGGGCATTTGAACAATTCGGGCATTTTAAAGTTTGTTTTTTTCTATTGTTTATTATTTTTTTTCTTTTTCATATGTAGTTGTTTTTATTTTTGTTTTTTCGATACACATTTTTTTTGTTTGTAAGCTCGAATGCTCGAATGTTTGTACGGGCATTTGAACAACAAACGGGCTTCAAACAAAAACGATCAATTCGATTTGTTCGATACCCGGGTATCTTATAATAATATAATAAAATGGCGCTATTATAACTCTGACGAGTTTTATGGCCGAGCTTCTCTCCCAATTCGAGGTGTGCTCCTTTTTGTTTTTCCTACTAATTGGATTACATACATTCAATGAAGATTTTTCAAATAAATGTTTTTATATTTCTCAACATGTGAGATTTATTTTGAAAAATAAAATATTTTTGTTACCGAAAGACCAAAAAATCTGAATTTCAATTTTTTTTGTTGAGACCGAAATTTTTATTCTTCTGTTTTTTTTTTGTTTCTTGTCTGTACAAAACAAAAATATTTTAAATGTTAACAGTTAAATTCAATCTCTGCTTATAACTAAACATTACTTGGTATTTATAGGTGAATGAGGATAATTCCACATTTTGTATGGTTAAGTTTCAAAAACTTGGTATTTTATGATATTCACAATGCCGCATTTATTTTCAGTATGTTAAGAGTTCTGCCGACTGCGGAATAAATTTTAAAGCGCGGCCAAAAACCAAGTATTTTTCAACTAGTTCTGAAGTGCTTCCTTATGAACTATCCCCGAACTATTGATCTTTGAACCATCCCAAAACTGCCCATATAGGTAGTAGTTGAGAACACTTTCCAAAGTTCCGCATAGGCGGATAATTGCCACTTCATAGGACATCGCCGTGTTAAAGCATTGCTTTGGAATAGAACGAGAACCAACGGTGTCACTTTTTGAACTAGTTTCGCACTAGCCTGGAACTAGCGCGATTTTCCTGCAGCGCAATTACATAAACTAACCACCTCGAGTTAGAAATACATATTTGTAAAAATTTCGCATATTTCAAGGCTTCACATTTGTTTTTTCCTCTTTTTCTGTACACAACATATTTGCGCTTTCGATGATTACCGCCATTTGCGTTCCATTAACATAGCTTATGATTTTTGATGCATACAAACATATGTATGTATTTATATGCACATATATTTTTAGCATTAAAACAAGCAATCTTAACAACAATATTTTCAATATGTTGCCACAAAAAAAGTCTCCATTTCCCAAATACCTAGCACATCTGCAAAACAAATTTGCTATGTTTCCTATATTGTTATGTGCGACATTTCGTGTTTTTCGCTTAGCTACTCGTATTTATGGTATGGGCATATTTTCATGCCATAAAAATATATATATTTTCACCCATAAAAAAATTGTGCTCGTTGCTTTAGCATGAAATCACTCCCATTACATTTGCGAAACTCTCAAAAAATCTATTGCATATTCATACCTTAGTTACACGCAAAAAAAATAATAATAATTTTTAGCTCCCCATTCCTTTCCTTCAAATGCTGTCACACCCACTCATCCACTCAACCACTCACTCATCAGCATCATCGTTTTGTCGTTATCGCAATTTTGTTGTTGCTGTTGATTTTTTTTGCTGCAATTGCCTGTTTTTTCGTTGCATATTTACATATACACGCATAGGTTTATGATTTTATGTTTTTTTGGCACTTTCTTCCTTCTCCTTCCTCTAACTTTAGCGTTATTTTCAATAATTTATTGTCATTATGCCATTTTTTTTTTGGAAAATTTGGTAGTGGCAATTTCACTACGCATTTGTTGCGAGTTTGGGCTTTCAACTAAGCGACGTTGCCACATGGCATAACATAAAGTTTAAGCGTGCAAAATTAAGTGCCATTTGTATATATATTTTTTTGTCGCATAAATGGAAACCATTTTGTGCGTAACAGAGGAAAAACTCTACTCGAATCGAATCGAATATGCATACTGCTTGAGGGCTAAGCTTAAATGCGTATGGGGGTAAAAGCTTACATAAGCAATTTCATACACTGTACAACATACCTATATTTAGGTAACCATGTGCATATATGTATGTCTATAGGAAACTCTATTTACTCATAAACCCTTATGTTTATGCCTGGCAAAAAATATCATTATTAGCCCTTCCAATATTTCATTCATTTTGGCTGTTCAACAGCCACCCTTCTGTATATATTCTCTAGCTGTTTTTGAACATGATAATATTCTTTATACTGCTAAATTTTTATTGTAAATAATATCTTTGCTTTCTACTTACATCTCACGCTCAAATAATAGCCAATCGATGAATATTGAAAGTTCAAATGACGCGACGTGCATTTATACCAGCCAGAGTGTTCGTGACGTATTGATGTAAAGTTAAGGAAACCATCGCCGGTTTGGGGTACCTTTTTTTGGGGAGGAAGAGAAATGCGAGAAAAAAATTAGTATTAATAAGAAAAGTTACTTAGTAATAAAACATTAAAATATTGGTAAAATTAGGTACATATGTATATAGTCGAAATACATGTCAAGCCACCTTTTGCGGTAGCTGATTTATTCTTCTAGCATGGACTTGACTCCTTCTCCTCTAATAATAATTTCAAAAATCTTTAATTAAGTAAATGCCATTTTAGTTAAAGATTTTTGAAACTTTTATTAGAGGAGAAGGAGTCAAATATAATTTAAATAATTTAAATAAGTCAACCAAAAGCTCAAAAGCTTACATTTCAATTAATCTCATTGCCTTTTTTTATAAAATTCAAAAGCAAACTTCATGCTCAAAAACGCGCAAAACATTCCAAACTCCAACTAAAATACAAATAGATACACGTAACAACTAAAGTAACAACTTTAGTTAGCTAAAAATAAATCATGGTTGCGCAAGAATAACGAAAAACTGAGAAAAATTCAAAATTTGGGTCTAAAACTGGGAAACTTTCGTTGTCGAAATTGCTTTTAAATACAGAATTGTTGATTTTTAGTTGTTTTAACTTTTCATCGTTTTTGGTTGAACTTTTTTGGTACCGAAAATTTTCATATTATTTAATTTTGTGTTAAAGTGTTAAAAGTTTAGAAAGTGCTTATAAGCTTGCAAATATACAAGTATTTAAATATTTCAAAGGCTATAGAGCAGTAGTTGTAACCTTAAAAGCTTTAGGAATACAAGTTTTTGCCTTCAGCGACCAGCTTGTTCTCAGAAACAGCCGCTTTATGTACTTATGACTGTTGAAAACCCCAAATAAAATGTCGCTGTTCATTTGCATATTAAATGATGTTTTTGGAAGGCGATTTGTATGCAATTTTGTCAAGGTGAAATAAAGAAAAGCCTACTTTCTTATTTAGTTACTATTTTTAGAGTTCTGAACCAAAAGAAGAAAGAAGCGAATGGGAATTGCAGCAAATAAATTATTTTAATTTTTGAGATGAAGCTTTTTCCAAGCTCACTACTTTTCGTATTTTTAAACAAAGTTTATTAAAATTTAGTTACAATTGCTTTGTAGAAATCGTAGTTTAGCTACTACTTTTTAAACTACTATTTTTCATGCTTTTTTATATTTTTAAATAAGTAATGTTTATTGAAATTTAGTAACAACAGCTTTGTTAAAATTGTAGCTTACCACTACTTTTTTCAATACTTTTTTTTTTTGAAAATTGTTGGTATTTATTTTATAAAATATCATTATTAACAGCTTTGCTAAAATAGCAGCTTATCTACTTCTTTTTTCACTACTCTTTTTTCATACTTTTTTGTATTAGAAAATATTTAACATTTGGCTTTGCTTTGCTAAAATCTTAGTATATCTACAACGTTTTTCAATACTACTTTGGATATAGGATTGATTTGTTTTATATACGCACAGCATTGATATTTCTCTCACTAAAATTTAGCTTTGCTGAGATCTTACTTATTATACCTTTTACTTTGTTCATTACTATTTATTATATTCTTTATATGAACATTTTTAGTAGTTTGCTGCAATAGTAGTATATCTACTACACATTTCACAACTTTTTTTTCTTATGGGTTATTTTGATTTATATAAAAACACCCTTGAGGCTTCTTTCACTAAAGTTATGTATGTATCAGTAGTCTTGCTGAAATCGCAGCATATCTACTACTTTTTTCATTAACTATATAGCATCCACTATACGTTTTTCCAAAACCAAACTACTAGTAATCGCTCCTAATATATGTTATTTGCTGCAGTTTTTTCTTAATTTTTTCCACTACTATTTTGTACTATCCCAATTATTACGCAGTTTCAACTGTTTAAATGCCTGGTAATTATAATTTTAGTTGCTGCTCCTATCTACTCTTTTAGTCATTTTACACTTTTAATCACATTTTTTTCACTATAAGTTTTTCCAGAACCAAATTCCTAGCAGCCCCTTTTGAATACATATGATTTGTTGCAGTTTTTTCTTTATTTTTTCTACTATTATGTTTACTACCTAGTACATTTTACTCCTGTTTTTACTAATATTCGTAATATTATGAGGTACACTGAGAGAAAAAAAATATATGGAGGGGTCAAAGAAATTGTTTACCTATTTTGAACACTACTTTCTTTGTTTTGAGTAAATTTTCCTTAAAACATGTTAAAAGGTTTATAAAATATTGTTGTTACATGCGTTACCATGGTTTCATATACTTGTTTTGAAAAAATTCATACATTAAAATAATGAAAAATTCTTTAAGCGCCATTCCATTCCCAACTTTCCTTGTTTTGAAGACTTGATTTCTTTAATTTTGAGAAATTAAATTCCCATACAAATCCCCATGGCAACGAATTTGTTTGAAAGTTTTTTTATGTTTTTTCCACATTTTTGAGAAAATTTACACAAAACAAAGAAAATTTTGTATTGGGACGCGTGTTCAAAATAAGGAAAATTATGTCTTTGATCGAGAGAAATTTTTTTTTGAGTGTATCAACTTCTAACATATCTGCTAATCATAATTTTATTTGCTGCTACTATCCTACTACTTCTTTACTACTTTGCCTACAAATTTTTCTACTACTTTACTACCTTTACTACTACACTTTTTCCTTCTTTTCTTCCTACTTTTTCTGCTAATATTTCTACACTCTCCTTTGATCCCTTGCCGCTTGCTCTTAAACTGAAATTTGTCTTTTCGTTTTTTTATCTTCCCAATCACTTAATTTAAATAGTACTAGAGTTTATGCCAAAATTATCCTTTTCTCCTAAATTTTTCATAACCGCCTTGCTATAAAGTCATTTCATTACAAAACGTTTTTTATTAGAACACACTTTTATTAGCAATCACTTAAGCGATTCTTCTATCAGCACAGCAAGTTTAAATTTAATGTAGATTAAATTTATTTACTACTTAAATTTTCAACCACAAAATTTTACTATCATACATAAATTAATAGCGCAGTATACGCTTAATACAAATAAAACAAAAGCAAAATGCAAAAACAAAGGCAAAATCAAAAACAAAAACAAAGTCAAACACAAAAGTTTAAGAAACCATTGTTCTATGTAGTAAATTATCAACTACTTTGCCAACTGCAAACACTGCAACCCTGACGCACACACACACACACAACAACACAAATAAATTTGATAGTCTACTTACCGGCGTATCACCATCATCCTTCTGCCAACGCGGCGTACTTGGCGGATTTGAGTCAACATCGCATTTTAGTGAAACTTCAATGCCTTCGCGTAGCGGATAACCAAAGCCGGGCGTGCGTGAGATGGCAAATGAGGGTGTGTCTGTGAGGAGGGAAGAAATAAAAAGGCGGTAGTAGAAGTAGATGTGAATTAAAGTAGATATATAATTATATATATATGTACATATATGTATGGATATATCTATGTATAAATGTTTGTATATTTATATTGTCTCAGTAAATTGAGTTGTTCAACTCAAATAACTACACGTGTCTTACTCATGTTCAATTCGCTCTTACGCGTACGCAACAAAGCATAGCAGTTAAGCTATTGTCGCTGCCGAGAAACAGCAGCAAACGGTTGTAGTGAAAATTGATATTAACATTGAGTGGAATATGTAGCATACAACTAGGCGCAAAAGTGCTGATCGTTGTAATTAAGGTGGAAAAGGATGGAAAACCAGCGGCAACTGCGACGGCGGGTGCGCTGAGGAAAGGCAAGTGATTAAGAAACATTTGCGTCGCACCTAAAACATTTTCGTTTTGTAGGTGTTGCCGTGCAATACCAAAAGAACAAGATGAAGGTAGACAAATCTAAATATATGTATGTACATGTGTGTGGATACATTGATATGTATACCTATTTATAACAATCTCTTCTCATTGCCATAGTGTGTTTTTTGTCGCTGTTTTAATTAAAAACTTTATTATAATGATTATTGTCGCTCGAATTCAGTGAGCAAAAAGCAAAAATCTCGCACAGAGTGCTCTGCTGCTGTTGTCTCTGCTGATTGTTGTTGCTGCTGATTGTTGTTGTTGCTTTTGTTATTCTTGTTGTTGTAATCGAAAAACTTTTATAATTAAAGTAAATGTAAATGCGGCGCATATTAAGCGCAGAGAACATGGCAAACAGCAAATACAAATACGAAACACAAAACAAAAATCAAATAGTAAAATGTTGACAACAAGAACAACAAGAAAGCTCAATGTGAAAGTCACACAAAAAGTTGTCTGTCCTGTGTGTTCCTCAACTACTTGTGCGACGCGCAAATGTTTTGTTCAAATACATATACATACGTATAAATAAGTAGTTGAAAATGGGATGAGTTGTTGCCGAAATGAGTTAAGCTGAGCTGAGTTTGGCTTGTTTGGCTTTGTTAGTTTTGTTTGTTTGTAAATCAGCGCTCACTCGCCTCTTTTCGCTGTGTACGCTACGTACCTGCATGTCTCTCCAATTTGCGAAAATTAAATTGTGTCCCTACGCCTAGGAAAAACTTATAACTTTTCTTCAGCACTTGAGACAAAATTGAAAATCAAAAAAAGCGGCAGACACTTCGAAAGGCGTTTACGCAGCTTGAAACTTCTACAGAGTGAAGGAATTTAATGTTTTTGCGTTGCGTAAGCATACTTTTGGGCGTGAGTTTTTGTTAAAATGTTAGCTGTGATTAAAATGTTGTATTTTTATGTTGGTTATGGAGATTTTAGAATGGGTGCCTCCTAGTGTGAGGTTTATATTTTATCTGAGTGAATTGAGCTGGCATGCTTGTCGGTGTTTTTCGTAGAAGTTCATTGAGAGCTTTTAAGCTTTTTATATTGCTTATGCGAACATTTTGATGAAAGTTTATCTCGAAAAAAGGTCTTCTAACACAGCTCTATTATAAGCTTTTCCCCTAAATAGCTCTAAAAGTCCAGGAAGAGATATTAGATAGGAGTTTTTGCGTAATAAATGTTCATCTCCAAAAAAATATTCTAATAAAAATTCTATTATAAACTTAGGGAAAAGTTGTAAATTTAAGGCAAAAGCTTAGAATAGAGTTGTTGTTATTTTTTGTTTTTTTGAGATGAACTTTTGTTACAAAAAAAATTCTTTCTTAAATGTTTGCATGAGCAACTGCACAAGGCTTAAAAAATCTTCCTAAACTTTTACTACTATTTACGGGAAAAGCTTGCAATAGAGCTTTTATTAGAAATATCTTTTTATACTCAGCTGTACTAGTACACAGAGTATTATAATTTTGATTTCATAACGGTGGATTGTAACATAATGAAATAATCGAGATAGATATGGACTTATGTATATCAAAATGATCAGGGTGAAAAGAGAAATCGATTGAGCCAAGTCCGTCCGTCCGTCCGTCCGTCCGTCCGTACGCACGATAACTCGCGTAAAAATTGAGATATTTTGATGAAATTTGAAATGCAAGTTGGTATCGAGACTGGGACGGTTGGTATTGAAAATGGGCGAAATCGCACCATGACCACGCCCACTTTTCCTATATAGAAAAAATCGGAAATTTGGTATCTCAGCCACTAATATAGCTAGAGTGATAAAATTTTATCCACGTGTTGAGCTCAGGCCCCTGAGAAGAAATTTGATGAAGTTTTGGAAAATGGGCGGTGCCACGCCCACTTATTAAGGGTCAAACATTGAAAGTTTTATATGTCATAACTCAGAAACCGTTGAAGATATATCGACGAAATTTGGTATGCGTAATTTGCTTACTTAGGCAAATGTTTTGGCGAAAAATTATCAAAATCGGTTGACGGCCACGCCCACTTTTATATATGGAAACTATAAAGGGGCCTAATAAAAACATTTTAAGCGATATCTCTGTCAAATATAAAGACCTATCACTGAAATTTTGTTAGTAGGAGTCCAACTGTGGACATAAAACAAAAAGTACAAAAATTTTGGAAAATGGGCGGTGGCACGCCCACTTATTAAGGGGCAAATATTGAAAGTTTTATAAGCCATAACTCAGAAACCGTTAAAGATATATCGATGAAATTTGGTACTCGTGATACATTTACTTAGCTAAATGTGTGGACGAAAAATCACCAAAATCGGTTGACGACCACGCCCACTTTTATATATGGGTATTATAAAGTGACCTAATAAAATCATTTTTAGCGATATCTCAGTGAAATATGAAGATAATTCATTGAAATTTTGTGACATGGGTTCTACAATAGACCGGAAACAAAAAATAAAAAAGTTTATAAAATGGGCGTGGCACCGCCTCTTTTTATACAAAGAAATCTACGAGCCTATTACTCGACAAATAACAGATATTATGACGAAACTTAGTTTATACACTTTTATAACATGTGTTAATAGCCACACAAAAATTTATTGAAATCGATTTATGACCACGCCTACTTTTTAAGAAAGATATTTCTGGAACACTCTTTGGGAATTTGTAACGTGACATCTTTATAACTAGAAGTCATAAAGGAATGAAATTTTGCACAAAGAATAATATTCATATGCTTAGTTGGATGACTGATAAAAATTTAGAAAATGGGCGTGGCTACGCCCACTTTATGCAGCACTCGCTTTATATTAAGTGCACCGTGTTTCCATAAAACGCAAACAAACAATGAAAGCATACAGCTGAGTATCTAATGTTCGATTCCACTCGAACTTAGGCTTCCTTACTTGTTGAGATTAACTTTTATTGAAAGGGTTTTCGCTTCATGTTTGTTTATGGAAAAAGTTAAGAGATGAGCTTTTACTATAAATCCCTTACAAATGAAATTTTTAATTTCATAGGAAAGCTTTTGCTTCAGATTTCTTACTTTTAGTTAAGCAATTACTAAAAACAAGGCTAAGTAATTTGAAGAATGATGCAAATGGTTGTCCCGATTACACTGGTCGACAAGTTTTTGTTACAGAAATAAAATTCTACTTTTCTAAAGGATTTCGGAAAAATTAAAACGTTGTCTTCAAGAGGAATGGCCGAGCTTTCAATAGCTTTAATCAATTTTTAAAATAAGTAAGTAATTTAAAAGATATTGAGGAGTGAATATAGCCAAAAATCGCGCTTTTGGCCTCTTTAAACATGAATATCTCTAACTGTACGTATTAGCGAAAATCTGAGTGCAGATTCAGCGCACCGAAATCCTTTAGAAAAGTAGAATTTTATTTCTGTAACAAAAATTTGTTGAAATTTTGTCGACCTGTGTTATCAAACCTCAATAAGGCAGTTTTGCTTGTTATAAGCCTTTAGCTTTTAATCTTTTCGTTCACGAAAAAAATGTTTTCAACTTTATGCATAATCTGCATATTAACTTCCTATTTATCGTATGATGGAATTACAGTCTATCAATAAAAACTTTAGGACAGCAGAATTGTTAATCCTATTAGGAATTTATTAGATTTACACAAAAGCTTACTGATATCATAACCAGCACTTCCACAAAAAAAAGCAACCAAAATTAGCCTACTTCCCTTAATAAAACCGCACACACCTTTATTACTTTTTATTTCCTTTCCTACCACTTTCTTATCTCGCTACCTTAACCCTCTGCAGCCACAACTTAAATTTGCTTATCTACCTACCTTAAGCCTCTTCAACAGCCATTTAAATTTTCCTTCGAACTTACACACAATGAAAACTCCAAAACAAATTTGCGCTACAATACCTTCTTCTTCTTCTTCTTCTTCCTTTCTTCTTCTTCTTCTTTCTTTTTTTTCTTCTTCCTTTTTTTCTTCTTCCTTTTTTTCTTCTTCCTTTTTTCTTCTTCATCCTCTACTTCAGTTGCTTGACGCTAATGAGAGTTTAATAACTTCGTGCGATCATAAGTACTTTCCAAAAGAGTTTTGCTTTGACTTTTCTTATGGAATATTCGACACATTTTTACCCAAAGTGTCATTGTGTTACGCTTACACTTTAAGCTCTGAATGAAAGCTGTCTCGTTGATGATATGAGAATTTGTTGCGAAAAATGCTGTTTGTTAGATAAGTTTTGTTAAGCGTACAGTTTTGCATTTTTTTTTATTAAAGAGGTAAGAAAAAGTTGTGATAAAAATGGTTATGGAAATTTACTTTTTAAGCTTTTTTTGGAAGGCTTGGCAGAAGGTTAATTATGGGATATTACGAGATGCCAATGTAAGCAATTTTAAAAAGAAATTAGCGCATTTTCTGCAAAAATATGTATATTGCTTTTTTTTTTTGAGAAAGCTTAGCGAAGTAACTTTAGTGAGCTTTTTTAGAGTGGGGATTTTATGGATGATGAAACTTTGAGAGTCGTGAAATATTTTATGATGCAATTTCGATGTTTATCAAAAAGCTGTAAAAAATAGTTTTACAAAGCTTCATAAAGCTTTTTGTTCTATAGTTTGATATAATCTATGAGCTTTGGGTTTCACGAATATTTCGCGCTAAGCGAGAAACTTATGACATCTGGGAGATGGAGACTAAAAACGAAAAAAAAGGCTTCTATACGAGAATATAATTTTTTTGATAAAGAAGCTTTGTTGAAGCATTTTTACGTATCTATACGGTTTAAAAAAAAATAGCTAGAAAAGAGACTTCTATAGCTTTTCTACGCATTTAGGCCTAAAGTCTTAAAATAACAAAAAATGATATTGCTAACTTATTTAGTTCCAGCAAATAAGCTCTCTGGAAAAAAAGTATAAGCTTCTTGAAACCGAAAGCTCTTTTCGCAATGCAACCTAAATATTGGTTTTTATTCCGATTTATAAAAATGGAGTTATGTGTTACCTATGTATTTGGCTAATGTCACTGATTTGTAATAAATAATAAAAGCTCAAAGCTTAGAAAAGCTCATTATCGTATTTAAAAAAAAACTTTCAAAGACTTGAAGATAACATATCTTATTCACAATATTTCTTTAAATAGTTTTGAGCTTTTTTCTGAAATAAGCTCTCTGGAAAAAAACAGCTTCTTGAAACCGAAAGCTCTTTTTGAAGTTCAGTTTTAATATGGTTTTATATGTCGATTTATAAATATGGAAAGATGTGTACTCGTAATTTTATATTTGACTAGTGTAACTGTGTGTGTAATAAGTAATGAAAGCTCAAAGTTTAGAAAAGCTTCTTATCGTGTTTAAAAAATCTTGCAAAAAGCTTAAAGATAAAATATCTTATGCACAATTTTTTCTTTATATATTTTTGAGCTTTTTTCTGAAAGCTCCTGAACTTTTCTTCCGCACGAACGCCATTTCTTGCGCCATAGTTTAAAATATCAGGGCGAATATTAGCAACGAAAACTTTAAACTCTTACACATCACCAGCTCTCATTTGTACAAATTAATATACATATGTACGTATGTTTGTAACACTTACATTGCACATCCAACAGCAGTGATGCATTTTGGCGTATCTTCAATGTCGGATGCTCCATGACGCACAGTATGCGGGCATTGTGATGGGCACGATAGACGGCTGGCAAGCGGGCTTCACTTTTTGCGCCGCTATTGATTTTGTATGAGTTTTTATCCTAAAAAGGAAAAGAAGAGCAAAGAAAAAGGGTGAATAAAAAAGGGTGATAAGGTTAGCAGCACAAGTGAGAAAAATGGAATAAACAAAGTTTCTGAAAGGAAAAAAATAACAAAGATATTCTTTTATAAGCACATACTCCTTCCCATTTTTTTTTTTTTTGTTTTTTTTTTTTGAAGAATGTGTGCGAGAAAAGAAAAAAAAAAGACAAATAAAAAATAGTAACGAAAACAAAAACAAAGTAGCGTGTTGCTGGTTCAAAAGAAAAAGTTTTCCAAAAATATTTCGTTTGCTGTAAAAAATTTACATGAAACATGTTGCAGCTTTTGTATGTTATTTTTTAACCATTAAAAGCAACGCTCCCCTTTTGCTTCTTCGCTTCCCTTCATGCCCGAATGTCATACGTTCCACAAACAATATTTGTAGGTGTTGAAAAATTTACATATTCTCTCACAAGCACACACACGCCAGCACCCAGCCACATTGCAATGCCACACGTGCCTCACACACACACACACACACACACTCTTGAATCCATAGCACGTAATGCGAAATGCAATTGTTGCATTTTTAAGGCAAATTCCTGTAAAGCCACATTAAAATGCAACACAAAAATGTTGCAAAAAAGTTTGAAAAATTTTTATAAAACAAAAAAAAAACAAGATTAAGGAAAATATTGAAGGGCAAGCAATGGAGGGAGTGTTGAGTTGGATGTGAGCTGAACTAAGAATTGAGTGCGCCGGTTGGCGGCTGGAGAGGAAATGGCGTGCAACGAAGGTTATGAGGCCATCAAGCGAAAAATAAAATAAAAGCGTTGAAATACTTTTGGCAACAGTGTTGCATTTTTGGTGCTTTTTAATTCTTTTTGGTCTATGATGGGGCAAAATGTAAGCGTTTGGAGAGCTACTCACACGAATATTGGTTTAAAAATTAAAAAAAAAAAAGCAAAAAATTAAAAAAAGCTTAACGAAAGGCGTGAAAGCTTAATAACAAACCGATTTCATTTAATAATTGCTGAAATAAAAGTAAGTGGCGAGTGGCCACAGGGGTGTATTTGGAATTGAAAAAAAAAAATAAAATATTTTCAATAGCATTACAAAGAGGATTTACATATTTATTACGGTTGAAAATCGTAAAAATCGAAAAGGGCGAAAGAAAGACAAAGAACAGGAATGTGCTTTTTGTGCATTTGGATAAAAAAATGTTAAACTTTTGTAAAATAAAGTGTGCTCAATTGCGCTGAATAGCGTTGAATATAGCTAAATCGTAAAAAATTACATATATAAGACTACTAACTATGGCGGAAGAATGTCTATAGTTGTAAGAAAAATTTAGCTGAATTGCGCTGAGTATTGTCAAATCGTATATACTCATAGTAAACTATTAAATATGCAGGAAGATTTTAAATTTTGTTCAAAAACCGTAAGCTGAATTGCGCTGAATATTGCTGAATGTTATAGGCTTATACTAAACTGTTAAATATGCAGGAAGAAATTCAATGTTTTATAAAAAAGTTAGCTGAATTGCGCTGAATACTAGTTTAGGCTGCAAACATACATCAGTAAAGTAAAGACATACATATGTAACTAATTTACAACAATTTTTTTAGCGCTGAATAAAGTTTATCTGTAATTTATAAAATAGGCTGGAATATTAAATACTGCGTATAAAATTTGTGAATTCCACGCATAAATAATTTGCTGTATTATGTTGAGTAATGCAAAAAGCTTGTATTTTGCAGCCTTAAGATATTTTAGTTATTTATAAAGCATTAGTTTACAGAAGATTTCGTCAAAAATGCAAAAAAAATGCCAAAATATGTAAAATTCATTCAACTCGAAACAATCCAAATGCGCTGAATTTAACTTAAGCAGATTTAAATGCGCTGAATATGGCTAAAAGCTATTATTTATATATACTATGAATTTAATCTACCATTTAAAACTGCCAGCGTTGTTTATTTGAGTGAAAATTTCATAAGAAAATTAGGAAAATAAATTAAATTATCGAGCTAAAATTCAGCCCATTCAAGCGTTAAATCTAAGTCGGTGCACATGCAAAACAATTAAATTGATTCGATATTAAATTCTATAGTGTTTTAAATCATTAAAATTTATTAGCAAATCTCTGTTGAAACTTTTATCCAATGGCTGTCGCTGATGATCATGATAATGATGGGGATGATGATAATGATGGGGATGACGATAATGATGGTAATAGATAGTTAGTTAGATAAGGGTTAACGGCTAACGGGTAGCGAGGAAAAATTACCACAACAACGAAATTTCATTAGGTAAATTAACCGAAATACAAACCACAGCAACCAAGCAATTTTGCGAAAGAAACAAATGCTCGAATGGACTTTGAGACAGACACGAGAGTTGAAAACGAAGAGAGAAAGAGATTGAGTCATTTTTAGAACATTGTTTTTGCAAATTTAGTAAAGGCAAAGTAACGGTAGTCTGAAGCGGAAAATTGCTTGTGGTTTTGTTTGGATGTACATATTTGAGTATGTGAATATATCCCCATTTGATGTTCGTTATAACTATGGTAGGTAGCAGATATAGCTATTCAGCACATTTAAGCAATTTAATAAAAATTACTTACGAAATTTTAAACCTTTAAGAATTTTTTACGGATTTATTTATTCAAAACATCTATTAAGCCAATTCAGCATATTTAAAAGTTTTTTCAGCACACGTAAAACCTTTTGAAGTTTATAACAATATATTTTTTGTACTTTTTTGATGGTTTGTGTGGTATTTAGAACAATGCAGCTAAATTATTCTTTCCAAAATGTTTATATTTATTTTTAAATATTTATTCAGCTAATTCAGCACATTTAAAATTTTATTCAGCGCATGCGAAACTGTTTTTAGTTAATAATATTCTATTTTTATGTGTGTTTTCGGAAGGATGTGTGGTATTCAGCACGATTCAGCTAAATCAGTTTTTCAAAACATGTAACATTCTTTCTCAAAGAAGTCGGTGTATCATCGCAATCGAAAACCAAGCAAGGTTTCTTGCTGAAAATGTAATTTTATCTCCTAAAATTTAATTAAAGTTTTATACGCAATCATCGAATGCTTGAATGAGCTGCTTATGTATACATATATTGCCAACAAATTAAATTTTTGTTTGTAATTTGGCCAATGAACTCTCAACTAAATGAGTTCACAACTCATACACACATACAGACATAGCAACATACAAGCTCATTTATCACAATTCAAATGGCATTTAATTGGGCTTGTGCGTTTTCTTCGTCGAGACAAAAAAGCGTCCAGACTTTCGTTGCCACTACTTTGTGGCTGTAGTGAGTACTGTACAATTTGTTGCACGTGGCAGCTAACAACTGATGGTGCTGGTAAATGATTGTGTAAGCAAGCAGCATGGAATTGCCAATACACATGCAAATTATATAAACTTTGACCGCTGCCACAGCAATCGAAAATATTGTGGCGTTAATGGCAAATTAATGAAGTGCCAGACCATTGAAGGTAGTAATGAATTTATTTTGTGTGAAGAAACCAGAAAATAATTAAGAAAAGTTTAATTTATTTGTGTTAGTTTACGGTGGGATATGAAATTTGCGATACAGAAGTTATTTTATGAATGAAAAGACAAACATGAATTAAAGGAAAATTCAGCTTGTGATACATTATATACAATTCAGCTAGAGTTACATAAGTAAATCAAGCTGAAATGATTTAAGTAAGTTAGTCGTCTTTTTATTTACTCGGTAGAAGTTCAAATAGCAAGTCTAGGGCATGCCTGCATTACATATTTTGCACAAAAAAGCATTTTTGTCTTCTCAAGTGTACAAAAAAAATCAATTCAGCGGCATTTAAAGTCAATTCAGCGCATATTTTTCTTCTCGCCAACTTTACTATTTATGGAGTTTCTGGTTTTTCATATGAAAGTTGGGTAAAAGGTCAATTCAGCTGCATGTAAAGTCAATTCAGCGCATATTTTTCTTTCCACCGACTTTAGTCTTTATACACTTTCTAGGTTTTCATAATATAGTTGCAAAAAAGCCAATTCAGCGCCAGTTAAAGTTAATTCAGCGCATGCTTTTTACAATTTTTCTTTTATATTACGCGATTTTGTTCTTCAAGCAGCAAATGCAGCGTAACATATTCGTTTCTTTTATTCCAGCGTTAGCGTTCAATACAAAGTTTTACAATAAAGTCTATTCAGCGTTATACATATGTAATCAATTCAGCGCAAGTTTTTACGCACTTTTTATTTGACAAACTCATAAGGAATGCATTCAATACATTTTCAAATCGTATATAACTATTCTGCTAACTCAAAATTTACTCTAAACCAGGGTTGGGCACAGTGCATTCAATTTTGATTGCATTCAGCCTTGCATTCTCCAATCACTGATGAGTGGTAGTGAAAATTTGATTTGCATTACCATTCACTATTGAATGGTAATGCAAATCTGGCTTGCACTACCATTCAGTAGTGAATGGTAATGCAAATGTGGCTTGCACTACCATTCAGTAGTGAATGGTAATGCAAATGTGGTTGCACTACCATTCAGTAGTGAATGGTAATGCAAATGTTGCTTGCACTACCATTCAGTAGTGAATGGTAATGCAAATGTGGTTTGCACTACCATTCAGTAGTGAATGCGAATGCAAATGTGGCTTGCACTTGCACTACCATTCAGTAGTGCATGCGAATGCAAATGTGGCTTGCACTACCATTCATTGCATTCCCACTGCAAGTGTGATTTGTGAAAACCTATGATCGTAGTTTAGGCATGAAGTAGCCAATCTATTTAATAACGGGAAGGAAGTTTGTGAGATATTCTACACATGGAATTAGCTTAGAAAATTGATAATTTTATATTAAAGATGAAATGTGTTTATGTTTTTTAATTAATGTTTTTGTGAAGTATGAAGCTTCAGCTATCAGATCATGTCAAAAATTTTCAAATGAATTCGAAAAAATAGGCGAATTTCCAATATTTTCTCAACAAATGCCATATGCAAAATACCTCTGTGAGCCACTGTATAAGTATATGTATTTTTTTACCTACGTGTTTAAAAGAAATTTATTAACAACCTTAAAACCTATTGATATACACAGGACATATGCAATGCCGCGTTGGTTTCCAATCAGTTTTCTAAGCCTTATTCTATGTGTAGAATATCCCATAAACTTCCTTCCCGTTATTAAATAGATTTGCCACTTAATACCTATACTACGATCATAGGTTTTCACAAATCAAACTTGTAGTGGGAATGCAATGAATGGTAGTGCAAGCCACATTTGCATTCTCATTCACTACTGAATGGTAGTGCAAGCCATATTTGCATTACCATTCACTACTGAATGGTAGTGCAAGCCACATTTGCATTACCATTCACTACTGAATGGTAGTGCAAGCCACATTTGCATTACCATTCACTACTGAATGGTAGTGCAAGCCACATTTGCATTACCATTCACTACTGAATGGTAGTGCAAATCACATTTGCATTACCATTCACTACTGAATGGTAATGCACTTTGAATGGTAATGCAAAAATGCCCATCCTTGCTCTAAACCTTCCTAGTGGGTTTATTAAAAAGATTCCAGCTATTCAATTCGCACTAACTGCAATCAAGTGGTATGAAAGTTAACTACTTTTTTGTCTGGAAATTTGTTACATTTACATGGCAATTTAAAGTTTATACCGTATATTAACTGGAATTTGTTACAAAATGGAAATTTATGTTTACTATGCTATATAAAGCAGCTCAAATAGGAGACTGAATGCATCATTTACATATTTACATACCAACATACATACATTTAGATATGTATGCAAATATTTTAGTATCCATAACGCATGTCCACGTCCGGAATGGACATCCTCTATCTTTATTGGCATGCAATAACGTTAACTGGAAAATGATTCACATCATTTTCTATTGCATGTGCACATATGTAAGTGAGTTATGTATATAAATTTTTATAACTAAACCATATACATAAATTTTTAGAATTTTCATCACAGTCACTTCTAGTAAACTTTTTCTAAGCTTTTTGCTGTTGTTGCTATTGTATCCTCTGTCATATCAAATTGCAAATTTCCTTATTTTTTGCTTTTTATGTAGTTTGCTCAATTGCAATATCGCCACTTATTCATACTTACTTACTCAATTTTGTTGGCAATTAAAATTTTCTAACTTCTTGAATGAAATCACATGCTTTTTTGCACTTTTCAAGGCATTCAACAACAACTCGGTAATTTCAAAAGCATGTTGTTTAAAGTAGCTGAATTGCTTGAAGCAGAACAGGCAGAAAGGCAGAGCGAGAGAAAGAGAGAGAGAGAGAGATAAAACTATGCGGAAAGATGTTGACGTTGAAGAGGAAAGTCAAAAGCCAGCTCATAAAGAAATTTTTTCCATTAAAGTTAAGGCGTTTAATAAATACTTTCAAAGAATCAGCTCGTACAAGCTAATAATTCAGTAAATTATTTTAATGTATGCAATTCTTATTAAATTATTAGGGCAGCTGCAAAATATTTTACTTAATTCAAAGCTTTTTGATCGAGCGTTTTCTTTATTATATTCAGCGCCTTTTTAATGAATTCAGCGCAAGTTTTTTAAACATTTGACCAACAGTTTAACTCTTTTTTAGCATTTAAAAAATATTTATAACTAAATTTGCCACATAAATTGTAATTCAGCTCCTTGTTTCTTAAAAAAAAAGCCTGTTTTCTATTTGATGATTTGAAAATTGCGAAAGGGTTACGTTTAAAAATCGTTTAGCAGCTAACTGCGCTACTCAGCCGCATTAAGTTGGATTCAACACATATTCAGCATTTTGGTAGTAACTATCTTAGCACTTTAATTTTAGAATTTGCTTATCTGCTCAAATAATACTTCCAAAGTAATCAAAATATGACAGCACTGCTATTCGGAGCCTTTGTTTTTAATTCAGCGAATTCATCAGCTTCTGCTGATTAAAAATTACACTATTCAATACGTGTGTATAACTAAAATACAATTCGGAGCCTTTAAACTTTATTCAGTTTTTTACAACTCATTTACCGCAATTCGGCAGTTTTAAAATCAGCACTGAGCACAAATTCAGCCTTTTGGTCATATCTATTTTAGCATTTTGCAGTTTAAAATTTTTTTTCGCGAAAATAATAATTTAGAAATTATGTAAATGTGTCATAATTGCTATACAGCGCCTTTGTTTTTTATTCAGCGCAATTCAGCAGCTTATACTTTAAAATATGTGGGTATAACATAAGTGCGATTCAGCACCATTAGTTTATATTCAGCGTATTTTTCTTTTAAGTCCATTCAGCGCAATTCCGCTGCTTTTCAAATCCTTTTTGCTTATCATACACACTTTATTTGCCTTTTTTTATTAAGCTTGACACTTACCTTATCACTTTTCACCTCTTCCAGCTCTAACACTTCAGCAGACACTTTTTGCGCATGTCGATCTACACCGGGACTCAGCAGCACCTCCCATGTAAGCGTCGGTTTTGGATTGCCACCTTCGCTGACACAAGCCAAATTCAATTCTGAATTCTCTTTGACGGGCACAAAAATGTTACCCGCATCCAAGCGTCTTGAATCTATTAGCAAGTATGGTGGCTTGGGACGATCTGTGAAGGAAGTGGTTTGAAAAGAAAAAAAAACATTGAATTAATTTCAAGATTAAATTTTATATGAAATGTTGTTTGAACGAGCGCTGAATTTGGTATACATATAAGAGGATAAGACAGGGATGGTGGGAAAGCGTATGAGAAGTTTGTGAAGAAAATAGCGTACAAGTTGCAAAGCATTTGAACCACATTGTTAAACGAACGCCTGAAAGTATGCCAAACATATTAAATTACAAACGACCAAAGCTTTACGTACAGTTTGTTGGTCATTTCAAAAAGTTTTTATTGGTCATTTTTATTGTTTATTTTCTTTTACTGCTTTGTAATTTTTCAAAACCCTAGGAACTGCCATCCATACAAAAGCGCAATTTTTTCTTGTTTCGCTGTCAACGTTGTCCTCTCGCATTCTCTTCCACCTCCCTTCCGTCTCTCTGCTCCCCCTTCGGGTACATCAGCTTGGCTTGTTGGCGAGTTAGTAGGCGCGCGCTTAATGCGGCTACTAAAGCCAACCGCGCGCGCAATAACTGAGAAGCGCCCCTCAACACGGCTGGACGCTCTCTCCAAAAGTTCTAAGCTGAATGACTTCTCGCTGCAAAAGTTTGAGAAAAGTTTTGGCTGTTTTTTCTGTGTATATTTATATATTTATTTTGCTGGTTTTAGTCATGTTTTTCGGCGAACGTGTATTTTAACAAGAAAACTTTTAGCAAAATGCCAACGTAGCGCGATTTTGTTCGCAACAACTTTTCAACAGAAATTTTGCACACACACACACGCAAGTGTGTTCGTTTACTTCAGAAGGTCTATGTGCTGACATGTTCTTTTTGTGTGCTGCTTTGTGTCATTAACTACATAAGAATTTCTTGTCAGTCGTTAGTTGATGGCCCAAAAAATGTTCATCGAGTAGCTGTCAGCGCCAAATGTTGCCAAAGTGCGCGCTGCAGTCAACTTTGAACTTTTTTTTGTTTTGGGGTCATTTCGGGTAATGTGCCGCGTTTTAGCTGACAGCATACACGGTGAGAAAAGGTAGGTCATTTATAGTACATGTAAGATGTGTACTTTTTATATTAGATAAAGTTTAATGAAAAGGCTATTCAGCAAACTTGTTTATTAAATATTTGTAGGAATATCAATGCTTTAGGTTAAATTTTCTCAATTTTAGCGCAATTGAACACGATTCAGCGCTAATATTGAACATAGAAAATAGGTTAAGCATATATGTGCTGGTGTTAGTTTAGCTTGTTTGCAAATTCAGAGCTATTCAGCATTTTCTGGAACGTTGTTTACCAATAAAAAGTATTCTATACTGATGAAAGAACAATTCTGGAATTGTAATTAGTCAATTCAGCTTATACCATTGTGTGGAAAACGTCGATCTGCTACTCAATTGCAGAAAAAGTAGATTTGGTTTTATCCCTACATCAAATAAGTGGAAAATACGCATGCTTTGTTTAAACAGCGCAATTCAGCAGTACATTTTCTTTACAATGATTCTTCAGGTTGATTTTATGTTCATAAAAATTAAGCTTTGACGTTACTCAGCGTCAGTAAACGGCATTCAGCGCCACTAAACGTCATTCGGCGCAACCGAGCTCAAGAAGCAGCTCAAATTACTTTTTCAAATACTTTGATGTGCCACTTTATGGCAAATTCAGCAGCAATTAACTTTAAGTGGAAACGTATGTAGTGCACAATTTTAAAATAAATCTAAATTTCACATTTTTCTCCTATTTTTGGCAATCCAGCGCCAGTTAGCGATTTCGAAAATACGTTTTGTCAATATAATGTGCCGCAACTAGTTACAATATGGATATTAATGCATTATTTATTAATTCAGCTCGTGCTGATAAACGTAATACGATAATATGATGCTTATTTGGCTTATCAGCGCTACGGGACTCAAAAATAAAATGCGTTGAACAGCTATTTTAAAGAACACAAACTTTTGCTTTACTCTAACATTAAATAATTGGCATATGTGCATGCTGAACTTATTCACCGCAATTCAGCTGCAAATTTTGTTTACAATTATTCTTCTAGTTGGCTTTATAATCATAAAAACTAAATGATGGCCTGATTCAGCAAAACTCATCGCCATTCAGCGCAATTCAGCAGCGCATTTTCGTTACCTTATTCCTCAAATTGACTCCGCGTACACACATAATAAACCTTGATCTAATTTAACGCCACTAAACGTCATTCAGCGCAATTCAGCTTAAAAAAAATTTTGAAATTTTTAATTGTATTAACTTTATTTTGAACGAAGTACGCCTCATTATGAAATTTTGTACAAGTTTTTTAAATAACTACCTAATTAGACAGCTGCTAAAACCTCTATGCCACTTACTTGAACTTTCCGCCATTTATGCAACCGATCTACTTACCAAACACCTGCTTGCTATTTTTGCCACCACTCACAATTACGAAAAACTTCATAAATGCTCTCATTCATTTACTTAAATACGCGGGTATCAACTCACCTAATACCACCAATTTCACTGGCCTCGCATTTTCCGTATATCTACGCAAATTCTCTGCTTCGCATTGCCATTTGCCATCATCCTCGAGCATCACATTGGTAATGGTGAGTGCGCCATTTGGCTCTTTAATGAAACGATAATCGGTGGCGCGTGATGTGCGATCCATTGCGTGTACCACCTGCGAGATGGAAAACAAAGAAAAGAAAGTGGGATTAGTCGATGATATAAAGCTAAGATTAGCTGCTAAAATTACAAGTATGCTCTTTTGACAGTCTCAAAGTCTCGCTGAGAGTGTGTGTGCATGTGTGAAAGTTTTTTAAGCACCATTTAAGTAAATGCATTGCGTGTGCCTCCTTACCATCCTTGCTTACACACCTTCGCTCGCTCTTACTTTGCATGCATTTTACGCCATGAGTATTACTTATTTTATTTTTGTGTTCATTTTTGTACGTGAGTCATCTACTTTCAGGCCATAAAGTTTGAACCGTTTATGAGCTGCGTTAATACTCGCGCCAAAAACTGTTATTACAAAGCATGTACTTTAATATAACTACTTATGATTTTGTTGCTGTTGTTATTGTCGTATGATGTTTGTTGTCCACTTTGTTGTTGTTTGTTTGTTATTCACTTTGTTGTTTGTTTGCTTGTTTGTTTGTATTGTTATCGCTCTGCAGCTCATATTTTCTACGTCCATTGTTATCTTTTGTAGTTTCAGTTGTTGGCGAAAGCGACTTTAGTTTATTTATTGTCTGCAATTGCACACACTTTGCATAACTAAATGGCATTAAGTTGCGCGCTTATTGGTGTTTGGGCGCTCTGCTCTAATGCGCCGAAAATTATGCAATGCACATTATGCGACTGTGTTTTAAGTATGCTTAGCAGGCAGATTAAGTGTCAGTATTAGGTAGCCAAAAGAATTTATTAAGCGTGTTCGTTTTCGAGCGTTAACGCCAGCACGTTTCAGGGTTAACGTTTAGTGTTCATCTATTCTTCAGCGGATTACAATTCATGTATTTATTGCATACATTTTGGCTGTGAAATTAACTAGACAAAAGCACTATTATTTAGTTTTTAATACCTGTTCGAGGTAAGGAGTTGTGCTAGCTTACGAAATTAATCTACAATAGACTCAGTTATAATTTTTGGACTTTGATGATGTCACTTTACGTTAATTCAGCGCATCTTGCCGCCGATTCAGCGCATTTGTCTGCTTATTCAGCGCAGTCTTGAGTTTCTTCAGCTACAATGCAATTGTTCCACATTCAGCTACACGCTTTAGTTTTGAATAATTTTGAAGCAAATAATTGAAGTAAGACATACGATTTTGTTCAAAATAATAAAATTCATTAAATAGTAGAATTGTACGCATATTCAGTGAATATTTAGCTTATTCAGCTCAATGAGAACTAAAATATATTTGGCTTATATTACTGTTTGAAATATAGAGCAAGTTAAGATGTATATAAGTCATATAATACGGTAATTTACTGTATTCAGCACTTTTTCAGCATAAAGCAAAGCCACTGTTTCAACTTTTATTACATATACACATCACTTGGGAAACTTTGAAGTACATTGGGCTTGCGCTTACATGATTCAGCGCAATTCAGCGAAATTAGATAAAAACTAAAAAACATAAACAGTAAATTCAACTCACTGGTTATTATTTTTATTGAAAAAGTACCCAATTTAGCTCAATAATTTTTATAAATATTCAAAAAATTTAAAATTCAGCTTACATTTTTTCAATAATATTGAAAAAATACCAAATTCAGCGCACTTGTTCTCATTTATACTAGAAACATGCAAAATTCAGCTCAATGTCTCAAATTTTTATTAAAAAAATACCAAATTCAGCTCATTTATTTTTATTGATATTGGAAAAAATACAAAATCCAGCTGACTTATTTTCATTGATATTGAAAGAACATGAAATTCACCTCAGTTATTCTCATTGATATTGAAAATATACCAAACTCAGCTGACTTATTTTTTATTGATATTGAAAAAGTATGAAATTCAGCTTACTGATACTCATTTGTGTTGAAGGGATACCTAATTCAGCTCAAGTATTTTTATTGATATTGAAAAAATACCAAACTGAGCTCACTGACATTCATTGGTATTGAAAAAATACCTAATTCAGCTAACTGATAACCATTTATATTGAAAATATATCAAATTCACCTCACTTATTTTCATTTGACGAATTGTAGAGCCTTTTCTACAATTTTCTTTCCGACATTAAAAAATCTATCAAATGAAAATTCACGTATGTATTTAATTTGTCTGAACAGGTTAACAATATATAGCCAACTGAAATTGAAAGCGAAAAAGAAACTTATTCTATCCCTTCATATACATATTTTACATAATCAAAATTCATGTAGGTAAATACCAGGTGGCGTGATTATTAGAGTATGTAATTGTGCTTATACATATGTGTACATACATATCTACGAAGAACGGCACAGGTGGCGTGATTTTGGAAGCACATTTGTATGGACATATGTACTTATATACATGGCAGTGGGAATGTACATAGGCTGCTGCAGCAGTTGGGAGAGACAATTGCAAAGTAGGCGACGAAATGCATTATGTTGAAGTAGAGCTCTGACGAAGACGAAAAACATTATGATGCGAGAGCGATGACGATAACGATGACGTTAGCAGCGACTTTTGCTGCTGAGTTATTTATGTAGGGAGTGCGTGTTATGTATGTACATAGCGACGACGATGAGTTTGGTACGCATAGGCGGCGATGGTAAATGCTTCTAGGAGGGGTTGGGCGCGAACATACTCCCCCCCTTGAAAGCTTGTGCTTTCAAAAAATTTCTTCAGCATGTTTCGATAGGGAGTTTGCAGACGCGAGATGTGGCTCGTTTGAAAACTCCGTCTGGCGTTTTTATTTCGACCACTCTTACCATGCCATCGTCTACAGGAAAAACCTTTGTGATTCTTCCAAGGTGCCACTTAAGCGGTGGCGATGCGTCTTCCTTTAGCAGGACTAAGTCATTTACCATAAGATTTGGCTGCAATGTGTGCCATTTTGTACGCTTCTGAAGTTCCTTCAAATACTCCTGATGCCAGCGCTGCCAGAATTGCTGATGGATGTACTGAACAATTTGGTATCGTTTTAGGGTATTAGTCTTCTCGGATGTTAATGTAGGCTCTGGGATAGTGGTGAGCATCCGGTGCACCAAAAAGTGGCCTGGTGTCAGCGGGCGAAGATCATTTGGATCTGATGAAATCGGAGTGAGTGGTCGACTATTTACGATTGCTTCTGCTTGGCAAACTACAGTGTGCAGTTCATCGTATGACAAAATATGCAGACCTACGACACGACGAAGATGATGCTTCGCCAGTTTAACAGCGCTTTCCCATAAGCCCCCAAAATGAGGCGATCTCGGAGGTATGAACTTCCATTCGATTGCCTCATTTCTGCAGAAACTTTCGACGCAAGCGATGTGCTCCTCAGTAGTGAAATCTGTCAACAATTCTCGCAACTCTCGATTGGCTCCAACGAAGTTAGTCGCGTTATCAGATACAATAACGCGACATTTTCCTCGCCGGGATATAAAACGTTTGAGCGCTGCAATAAACGCTGCTGTTGATAGGTCGGGCACCAATTCGAAGTGCACAGCCTTCGTGGTAAAACATATAAACACCGCGATGTAGGTTTTGATTGGAGATCGCCCTCTAATTTTTTGCGTAATCAAGAAGGGTCCACAGTAGTCAACCCCTGTTGTCTCAAACGGGTATGAAGCGGTGATTCGTGACGCCGGAAGAGAGCCCATAATTTGTTCGGTTACGACTGGACGAAGGCGATAGCAGATGATGCAATTGTGGATTACTTGTCTGATAATATTCCGACCACTGATTATCCAGAATTGGTCGCGAAGTATGTTTTGCAGAGTTTGTGCCCCCGCATGAAGATGCTTTCGATGATGATGTGCAATGAGTGTGTGAACAAATGGGTGCGAGTGAGGCATCACTAGTGGGTGTTTGGCATCAAATGACAGTGTTGAGTTTTTTACTCGTCCACCTACACGGATTAAACCTTCGTGCAAAAATGGCGAAAGTGATGACAGCTTTGAATTCTTGTCAACAGATTTGTTGTTTTGCAGTCTGATGTATTCCTCACGAAAGCATTGTTGTTGAATGAATCGACAAATCATGAGTTGTGTGGTCGCCATTTCTTGAGCGTTAATCGATGACGCCCGATTTTTGGTGCGGAACCATCTGACATATGTAAATATTCGAAGAAGTTTACCATAGTTGTTGACATGCTTGTGTTCACCTATTATATCATGTTGTTGTTCTGTTAGTAAAACCAAGCGCTGCTTACGTTGTTCTGGTGGATCTTGTGGAAAGTTGTATTCTGATGTCGGCCAGTTGGTTTGAGGTAACTTTAAAAAGGTAGGCCCCTGAAACCATTGTTGATTGGTTTTGATTTCTTCCACTGTTGCACCGCGAGAAACTAGGTCAGCAGGGTTGAGCGTGGACGGTACGTGATGCCAGGTATACGATGATGTAAGCTGTTGAATTTTAGATACGCGATTGGCTACAAACACGGTCCATCTAGATGGTTCACCGCGAATCCAGCATAAAGCGATTGTCGAATCAGTCCAACAGTGAATGCCGTCTGGATCGACTGATTTTATCATTGTGACAGACTGGAGAAGTTCTGCTAGCAACATCGTAGCACACAATTCCAAGCGGGGTAAACTCACTTCCCTCTTTGGCGCCACACGGGACTTGGCACACACTAGCGATGAACTGGTTTCTTGCGTTGTTCGGGTAACCATGTAAATGCACGCACCGTAAGCCTTAGTACTGGCATCTGCAAAGGCATGAATTTCAGTATGTTTGTTACATGGTACGTACCTCGGAATTTGTATATTGTCGATGAGATTTAATTGATGTTGGAAGTTGCACCAATGAGTGTACACGTCCTGTGGCACACTTTCGTCCCAATCCAATTTTAGTTGCCACAATTTTTGCATTAGAATTTTGCATGAGACGATGAGGGGATTTAGTAGCCCAAGTGGATCGAAAAAACTGGCTATCTGTGACAGTATTGATCTTTTTGTTGTCCTTGAATTCGATGTGCGAGTGTTGTAAGTGAAAATAAAAACGTCTTGCCTGGGTGACCACTTAAGGCCGAGGGTTTTGATGTATTCAGAATCGCCGAGTTTCACGATTTCTTCTCTATCTTCCGGGGATACGTCCTCAATGATAGAATTGTTGTTTGAGGCGAATTTCCGGAGGGGAAAGCCGCCGCTGCTAAGGAGAGTTGTGACTTGTTGTTTTATGTTAATAACCTCATCGACTGTAGATGCACCAGTCATGAGGTTGTCGACGTAGAAGTTCTTGAGGGTCACAGCAGCCCCTATGGGAAATCGAGAGAACTCATCCTTAGCTAGCTGAAGTAAGCATTTAGTCGCGAGGTATGGCGCAGAGCTAGTGCCATACGTCACAGTCTGAAGTTGATATGCTTGCAATGGAGCTTCGTAGGAATCTCGCCACAATATGCATTGCCATGTCGCATCGTCTTTGTGCACCAACACCTGACGGTACATTTTAGCGATGTCAGCCATCAGTACGTATTTGTGATTTCGAAAACGTATTAGAATGGTAAAGATGTCGTCTTGCAGAGTCGGACCAACATGCAGAATGTCGTTGAGACTTTTTCCTGTTGTAGTTCGACATGATGCGTCAAATACGACGCGCAATTTCGTGGTGGTGCTATCAGCCTTCATCACACAATGGTGTGGGATAAAATAGCGACCTTGTGGACTGTTACCGATGGATATCATGTGGTTCATAGATTTGTACTCATCCATAAATTCGGAGTAGTTCTGAAATAAGGATACATTTCGTAAGAATTTGTAATTCAAAGCATTTAACCTTTTGAGTGCGACATCATATGAATGGCCCAGCACTGTGGGGTCCTCTTTGAAAGGCAGGCGAACTATAAACTTTCCGGTGGCCTTGCATCTGGTTGTTGTGGCTTCGAAGAACTTCTCGCAGTATTTTTCTTCTGCTGACATCAAGCATGGTGAGTTGTTGTGACATTCGAGCAGCCAGAATTTTTCGAGCAAATGATCCAGATCCGGCTGGTTACTAGTGGTAATGAATGTTTTGTAGGTTGGCAGTGGAGGCGATATTGACCGTGCTGATGGGGCTATTCCCGACACAATCCATCCCAGATTTGTTTTTTGGAGTACAGAATGTGTATCAGGGAGCTTGATCTGGCCTACCAGCAACAGATCGAAAAATACGCCTGCGCCAATAAGACCGTCAATACGTCCTGGGTTGTTAAACGTTTTATCTGCCAGTGCAATATTGTCTGGAATTGCCCATGAACTGATATTTATGTGTTTGGCTGGCTGCTGCGACGTGATTGAAGGCAAGATCACAGCGTTGATACTTGTGGAATATGCGTTATAACGTGATCTCATTTCTACTGAACACATCTGCTGAGTTTTGGTTGTAGTTTCGCCAATTCCCAATATCTCTATGTTGCTTTTAGACCGGGGTAGTCGTAAATGCTGTGCAATGTGTTCTGTAATGAAGTTTAGTTGGGAACCTGAATCCAATAGAATACGAGCAATGAGTGAGGAACCCGATGAATTGCATAGATGTACGAGGGCAGTTGCCAGAATGACTTCTCCTTCGATTTTGGCTGCCGGTAGAGAGGTTTTTTTGTTGTTCACATTTTCGGGTTTCGCAATGTCACTGACGCCATTCGATCTATGTAGTAGTGTGTGATGGCTCACTTTACAGTGCTGGCATCTGCGGCGAGATGGACACATATTAGAACAATGGTTCTTACCTAAACAATTGAGGCACAACTGCAGCCTTTTGACTTTGATATATCGCTCAACTGGATCCAACTTCATAAACGAGTCACAATTGAAGGGGCTGTGTCGTGGGTTCGCATCACAGAATGAACATTTCGATGTGGCTTGAGTGGCAATGAAGGAGAGTTGGTTCCTCTTTTGCTGCGGTTTCTTGGTACTGCTGGTGGCAGGAGTTGCCTCAAGTACATTAAAAGTCTGGCATCTGCACTCCAAAAATGTAGCAAGATCAGACCACGTTGGCAGTCGAAGTTGAGATGGTTGTGTGGTTCCCCACTTAGAGGATACTTCCTCCTCCCATTTTTTGCGAGTCGCTGCATCTAGTTTTTTTGACACTAAATGCAGTAAAATAGCATCACCTATTTGCTGGTCTGTTGCAAGTGATTGCATGGCCCGCAGGTTTACGTTGACTGTGTCGATGAAGCTGCGAAGAGTTGGTACGGTTGATGAGCACAATGGTTGAATATCGTAAATTTGTTGCATATGCGCTTGAAAGATGAGGCGGCTGTTATTAAACCGAGCGACGATGAGTTCCAGAGCAACCTTGTAGTTGGTACTGGTTACCTCAAGTGATTGGATCAGACGTGATGCCTTATCCGTCAAGCACGAACGAAGATATTGAAACTTTTCAATATCCGATAAGTCTTTGTTATTGTGGACTAGCGTGGTAAAAACGTTAAAAAAGTCTAACCAATCGCGCTGTTCTCCGCTGAATTGCGTCAGCGTTAATTTTGGCAGCTTGATACGATGAGGTTGTTGTTGCTCGCTGGAAAAGTGAGTGCTACTTAGTTGCTGTGGAGAGTCTGGTGTTTGAATCGCGGACAAGCGGTCGGTGATTGCTACCTTCGCTTCAAGGTATGACTGCTCGAAAGTAGCGCGGTGGTTTTCTTCTATCTGCGTCTCATCAAGCTCCTCCAATTGTGATTGAATTTCTTCAAACGCTTTAAATTGACGCTCCACTAATTCTAATTTTATTTCCAGCAGACGCCTCGATGGTGGTGTTTGATCGTCGATGCCAACATGCCAAGATTGGAGCCGCGATAGCAAATTTGTGCGCTGCTTAATCTTAACACGTATGTTGGCTTCTGATGTGCTGTCGTCCGAATTGCCCATTTTATGCTATCAATTCGGTTGCGTAATTTAATTGGAATCAAATGAGCCCGATCCGGCTCGAAGGACCTGTGACGAATTGTAGAGCCTTTTCTACAATTTTCTTTCCGACATTAAAAAATCTATCAAATGAAAATTCACGTATGTATTTAATTTGTCTGAACAGGTTAACAATATATAGCCAACTGAAATTGAAAGCGAAAAAGAAACTTATTCTATCCCTTCATATACATATTTTACATAATCAAAATTCATGTAGGTAAATACCAGGTGGCGTGATTATTAGAGTATGTAATTGTGCTTATACATATGTGTACATACATATCTACGAAGAACGGCACAGGTGGCGTGATTTTGGAAGCACATTTGTATGGACATATGTACTTATATACATGGCAGTGGGAATGTACATAGGCTGCTGCAGCAGTTGGGAGAGACAATTGCAAAGTAGGCGACGAAATGCATTATGTTGAAGTAGAGCTCTGACGAAGACGAAAAACATTATGATGCGAGAGCGATGACGATAACGATGACGTTAGCAGCGACTTTTGCTGCTGAGTTATTTATGTAGGGAGTGCGTGTTATGTATGTACATAGCGACGACGATGAGTTTGGTACGCATAGGCGGCGATGGTAAATGCTTCTAGGAGGGGTTGGGCGCGAACATCATTGATATTGAAAAAGTGACAAATCTAACTCACTTATTATAATTGATATTGACAAGATAACGAATTCAGCCAACTAAATTTTATTAATATTGAAAAATGCTCAATTCAGCTAACACAATTCCACTGGTAATTGTTAAAAAAAATTTAATTTATACCGAAATCAGTTTTATACACCACATACATTTAAACTGCGCAATTTGAACAGCTTCATGCAAACACGTACGAACATGCTCATTTTCAGCACATTTTCTTTGGGCAAAGTAATTTATTTCGCTAAACTGCATTTTATGTTAATTAAACTAAATTTAATAAAGTTAATATTATTATTATTTTAATTTAAATTGAGTAAATATTATGAAACAATGCTGCGGGGTTAACGCTAATACGTGCGAAAATTTTGTTTGCAATTAAATGAAAAAAATAAATACATAAATAAAAAAAATATATGTAAAAAAAATAAAATAGCGAAAATTTCAAAATGCAAAGCAAAACGGAAATTTTCGTTTAAATGAAATTGTTGTTGCCTCAATCGTTTAAGCACAAATTTTATATTTGGTTTTTATTTCTAAACGCGCCTAAAAGTATGCGCCAAAAACATTTTGACCAATGCAATTGCTGGTCGGCGGTCACTCAATCTATTTGCTTTCAATTTTGGCAAAGTTTACCAAATATTTACCCTTATTTCCAAGCAACGGCAACTGCGGCAGACATTTTGTTATCACGCAAAAACTAAAAATAAAACACAAAAATGGCCAAAAGCGGAAAATTTGCAAATTTGCATGCACCAAAAATATGCGAAAATTAAAAAACAAAAAAAATTGTATGCGATAAAAGGCTGCAAGCACTAGTAACCTCTGTAATCAATGCGGGCAATGTTAGCGTATGAAAGCGCGATTTTTTTTTGTTTTTGTTTTTTTTGTTCTATAAATGTATGCGTGCTAAAATGTATTTAAAATCGTGAAAATTTCTGTATAAAGTCGCCATTTGCCATGCAACAGAGCGATGGCTGCATATGGCACTCATGCTAGTCAGTATGGCTGCCGTATAGCCGTGACTACCATAGCCAAACTACTACTTATTAATGCAAACGCCCATCAATGCGTTCACTTGGAAATTTATGAGCATTAAAAGCGCGACCCAGCTATGGCAATAACAAAAAAAACAACGACGATGAAACCAATAACAACGAAGGCAAGCTACCAAACAGCCAAACAAGCACGCTGGTGCCTTAACACACAACAGACGCCACCTGACCTCGTCGAAGCGTCGCAATGCCACCACGGCTAATGCTAATGGACCAGTTGAAACGGTAAATATATGTACATACATATATGTACATATATATCTATTGGAGGTTTTTGTATAGATGTATGTTTGTAGAGGTAGAGTATATCGCATTTGCCACAAGTGCAAATAATTTGCTTTATGCGACAAGCAATATATCAAGCCGACAACCATCATCAGCTTACAGTAAAGAGCAGAAGAGGCAGTAGAGGGCAGAAGAAGGGGCAGTAGAGTGCAGAAGAATAAGCAGTCGAGGGCAGAAGAAGAGGCAGTAGAGAGCTGAAAGAGAGGTAGAGGAAGAGGTAGAAAAAGGCAGCAGAGGCCATAGAAGCAGCAGAGAAGAAGTAGAGAGCAGAAAGGGACAGCAGCACACAGTTGCCAGCATTCCGCAGCAACCCTGTCAGGCTTTCAGCTGCTAAAGCTCTCCAACATTTAATGTAGCATACTTATAGGGGGCACTGGCGGCCCTAGCTTAAATTGGCTGGGCAAGCCTATGTATGAAGCACAGCCATTTATGTAAATTTCTTTGCTTTATTATCTGAAAATCTTATTGTGGTTTAAATAGTAAATACATTTCAGGCGTAAAATAACCAGATTTTAAAGAAATTCGTAAAATGAAATGAGCGAAAATATTTAGGCAAGAAGGGCTTTTCGGCTTGTATGAAGCGTCCACCACTGTTCGGGGGGCGCATGTTGCCAGTGCAACACTGTGTGTGGTGGTAGAACTTTATTTGCGGTAAAGGTTTAAGGCTAAATAGGCAAATAACAACAACAACAAACAAATATTTGCTACATGTGGTGTGTCGTGGTAGTACGTGCTACACTCTAAAAACTGCGTGTAAATATGCTACCAAAATATATGTAAATTTTAGTTGAAAATTACATTTTTTTCGTAGATTTACACTACAAGTGTGTAATTTACAGTTCTAAACGAAATTTTACGCACTTTTCAGCAAAAGTGAGCATATCATGCGATTTTACACGCATTTTGGATTAAAATTGCATACAGAAATTGTAATTTCAAATCTCGTGCGCGAAATTACAATTGAGTCGGGTAAAATTACATAGTGAATTGGTAATTTTGTTTAACTTATATGCGAAATTACAATTTATTACTCGATTGGTGTTTAGATTTAAAGTTTGTTTTGTGTAGGCTTTACACTTTTATTGTTTAAATTTAAACAGCTTATCTGTTGAATTTTTCAGTGTGCGATTTTGCGCATAATAAGGTAGGAAAAAAGTAACCTACCTTTTTGTATGCAAAATTACACGAAAATTTCTAAGAGTGTATAGTACCGCCAAAGACACACACACAAATTATGCGCACACCGGCCCAGCCCGGCCGACCTGCCGTTTCTTTAGATTTATGTATTATTAAATTTGTTCACATTTCGTGTTTCGGTTGGCTGATCGTTCGATCGGTTGGTTGCTTCATTGGTCGGGTAGTTGTTTGGCTCTTGATGCAGCGGGTTGAAAAAATATGAAATAAACAGAAAGAAAAAAAAATCCAAAATTCAGTTCTAGGCCTAAGGCCATGTGTGTCGAGTACATCATGAACGCTCGACTAGCGTTTGAAAACTGTGTGTTGCATGCAACATTATCGTTGGCGGTGGTTGGTTTGGTTCATGACGCTGGACGCAATGTGCGCTCCACCACCACCAACTGGCCTGCCACACAAGGCTAAAGCGTTAAATGAGCGTAGCGAATCGCTATAAAACAAAAACAACAAACAAACAAAGTTGAAACAGCCGTAAGGTTCAGTGAGTGTGCAACATGCAGCATTTAGCATACAAGACATTGTTTTGTATGTGTTTATTTCAAGCCACTAACCCACACAGCTAGAGGCAGCATTTGCGCATTGCCAGTGATGTGTATAAAATAAAGGTTGAACGGCTGATTGATTTCTCGTTATAAACATGGCCGCAACAGCGAGCGAAAGTAGTGACAAGTTGCACAATGCCTGTGCAACCAATAGCTTATATTGAACCCTCCAAAAATAGAAATTTCAGCAAAGAAATTTTACAATTAGCTGCACAAAAATCTCTGTTTTACGTTCATAAAATTGCTGCACAACCACTCAAGCATACGCATGTACTAAATAATGAGTTGAACAGCATAATGTTGTTGTGTTTTTGTTGGATTATAATATTCACAGTTAAAACTACGTGCATGTGCACGCAATAGAAAGTCGGTCATATAACTTTTAAATCAATTTGGCGTGCAAAATTATAGATATAATCATAAATTTTAAAATTCAATTCAGCGCCCTTATAATTAATTCAGCTGCGTTGCAATTACTAACCGAGTGATTTTTAATGAAAAGTTTTACAATTCAGCGCATTTTTAATACATTTATCGCATATATTTCGGCCAAATTTGTTGCGTGGAAATTTTCCAAAGCTGCTGCATGATACATATAAATGATGTACTTACTACGAGGTAATTTAGGTCACGCATTAAATTTACATTGAGTAACGGATAATATGATTCTTTATAATTTGTAATAAGTTAGGTAAATTTACAGCATATAGCGTGTAAAAGACTTAAAAATATGCAATGATATGTAGTAATCAAGTTTGAAAATTAATTCAGTGCGTTTATAATCAATTCAGCAGCCAATTTTAAGTACATAATTAACCTGCTACCTTTTTGGGTGGTATCAGACTGCTAAATCTTAATTTGTGCTCTATTCAGCGCCACTGAATGACTTTATTTTCTGGTTATTTAGCGGCAGCAACTTAGCTAGCTGATTCGTGATAAGTTACTGGTGCCACTGAATGCTATTCAGCGCACGTTTCTTGCCATTGCAGTTTTCGGTCGACAATAAATTTTATAAAAAAAATTTCTGAGTCAATGGTTTTTTACTGAGCTGTTTACTTAGAAGTATAATTTCTCCTTCAGCTACAACAAAACTGAAAATTAACACCATCGAGCGCATCTAAACACAATTCAGCTTACTTAAAAGCACCAGCTCTGTAAGTCTGGCGTAGAGTTATGCCATATTAGCCACATTTTCCTACATTCACACTATTTAAATGCAATTCAGCGCATATAAAAGTAATTCAGCACAATTTATAAGCAGATATTTAATAAGTTTAGTTTAGTGTTATACCATATAAGACTTCAATGCAATTTAGCGCATACAGAAGTAATTCAGCGCTACTTCTAAACAGCAATTTAATAATTTTAGCTTAGCGCTAAAACATATAAGCGAAAAATGTTCGATCACGCAACACCCAACAGCAATTCAGCGCATATTTAAAGCAAAAAGTTCGAATTGCTAATATTTTTGGCTTTCTAAATTAATTAAAACTGCATGCCGACACCAATTAAAAGCACAAACAAAAGATACAGTGAAATGAATTTTCATTTCACATTTGCCGCACTTTCCACAGTCATTACAATCACAAGTAATTCACACTTTGCTGCACCGCACCCCTTTACCTCATTCCTTTATCTAACGTAATTTCAGTTTTAGTTTCAGCGCAGTTATCTTTTCACAAAAAGTCAATTTCTTACGCAACTTGTTTATCGCTCGCACTTGCTGCTGCTGAATGAATGCATCGCTGGCAGCAGATCAAATTTCAACAACCACCCAAAGCACGAAATTTAGAAGTTTTTGCTCAATTTCACATTTGCCGCTTGGCAGCAGCGGTGGCATGTGGCAAGCGGAGATCGTGGCAAGTTTAGCACAAAAACAAACAAAAAAAGCACTTGCTACGTGCCATACGCTCACCAAACTACAATTGGCAGAGAAAGACGAGAGGAAGAAGAAAACAACTGAAACTGATAGCAAGAAAGGCGCAGGAAAAAAAGGAGATCAAGTAATCCTTAAAGCAAAAACAAAAACAATGCTGCAACAATAGAAAATTTACGCTTGCATTGCGCTCAAGTTGAGCGTAAGTTTTTGCGCTAGTAATGCTGTTTGCGTATTTGTGTCTGCAGCCTTTTCGTTGTTCTCGAAACTTTGCTGCTGCTTCTTTGCACTCTCTACTCTCTTCTTTCCCTCTTTTTTGTTTTTGCTCTTTTTTTTTGCTTTGGTTGTTATGCTTTTCTCGTTGATTGCTTGTTATCTGCAACAGCATACACGGCAGTCATGTGGCATATGTTGCAAGTGCATATGACACACCAAGAACATACACACACACTAACCACACGCACACATTGCTTTCAACTTGATTTCATTTGTTGGCATCTTGCAATCGCTAAGGAATTGATGAGGCGAAAACTATTGACATTAGATAACGAAAACGACAACGAAAAGAATAAAAGTGTAAGAGAAACAATGCCAGTTGTGTGTAAGTGGTCGTCGTAGACAGCGATTTAAATGTTGTTGCAGCGACATGGTGTGTAGAAAGAGTAAGAAGTAAAGTTAAGTTAAGGGAGAAGAAATTTAAAATACAATTTAAAGTTTATTTTCTTTACAAATTAACAAGGAAATGTTAGCGAAAGTTAATAAAAAAATACTCTTTTTCAGGTTTTAGTAAATTTATGCGCGCTGAATTGGCTTTAAAAGCGCTGAATAAGTATAAGGTGTGCATAAGCGGAACGAAAATGTTTTAAGCTGCCATATTTTAACAAAAATGTTGAGCTGAATTAAATTTAGAAATATTACAGGCACATTTAAACATATTTAAACGTGAGAAGTACTTTTTGCAGCGCATACAATTAAAAGACTACATAAGAAGATAGCTAAATTGCTTTCTAGAGCGCTGAATTGTTTATCTGTCATTGTTTTTGTAAAATGGGGAATTGGGAACAAAATTTAGGCAAACAAAACTGCGCTGAATAAAATGTTGTACAACTGAATAGCAGCCTTAATGGGGAGTGAGTACTTTTAATGGCCCACAAAATCAGAAAACTACATAAAAAAGCTGAATTGCTTTTAAGACCGCTGAATTGTTTGTCTGCCATTAGTTTTGTAGAATGGGGACTTTAGAATAAAATATAGGTAAGCAAAATTGCGCTGAAAAAAATTTTGCTTAATCGAATAGCATCTTAAATAGGAAGTGAGATCCTTGGAAAAAATTTAAGTAAGCAAAACCGCGCTGAATAAAATTTTTGCATAGCTTAATACCAAAGAAATCTACACTTTTATAAGAAAAGGCTAAAGGCTGTAAAAAAACATGTGAACTGCAGCATTCCAAAGCGCTAAATTGCTAACAATGCATTGTTTGCTTATTATTTATAAAGTAGTAGGCTTCCTAACCGAACTTTTTGTAATTTGTCATATGCTGAGTAGTATTTAGCACAGCTGAATGACAAACTAAATAATTAATGCATTAATGAAAGCGATACAGCACGCATAATGTGTAACAAAAATGCCGCTGAATTACTAAGAAGAGCAACAAAGTCAATAATCTATGGCTTATAACTACGAATAACTACTGCAAATCGCAGCTGTTTCATTTTCAATACCCTGAATTGCTTATAATGTATGAAGTTTTTATCTATAATCTATTAATTTTTATCTATAATTTATTATTTGTGTCACTTGTGCGCGCTGAATAACATTTCATGTAGCTGAATATGAAAAAAACTAATTTCTTCATATGCGCAAGAGATAAACTGCTCATAAAGTGTAACATAACTGGCGCTGAATGGTTTGCTCATGCCACAAATAGTGCAATTTAATATACAAAATGTCGTTCTTTTGTGCATGCCTCTGAAAAAATTGTATTCTACGCTCTTTGTTTGCATTAACATTTGTTATTAATTGAATCGAGCGCTGCTATGGTGACACTGAGTTAAGTCACAGCGACGTGATTGCAGTTTATTGTTTGTTTGCGTTACGTTTTGATTATTAACTTATAATTTTTTTCGGCTTGTATACATTACTATGCGAGTAGCTTTTTTATTATTTCATTTAAATGTGTTAATACTTTTTTCAGTACTTTTTTGAGTACTTTTTTCTTTCAGGTTTTTGCTGCTACCTGTGGAAGTAACATGTTGACCCTGTTGGACTTTTACTTTAATTTATTTTTTTTTATTTTTGTGCAGTTTCTGCTGTTCAATTACATTAACTTTTTCGGTATAGTTTGTTTACAGTTTACACATCAATGCTGCTGCTCAAAAAAAAGGGGCAGTGTTTGTAAAAAGTTTTATCTGCATAACTACCGAGTTTTTGTGCTAAATTTTTATCCAGTGAAATATTTATTCAACTTTTTAATATAAATACATGCGGATGTATTAATTTGTAATTTTTGTTAACTAGTGATAAAAACCGTTTTATTTTATAAATATGTTAACAGCGTGAGTGTAATAGGGGGAAGTGTTTTTGTGGTTACAGGTTTGTCTGAAAAAGGATCAAACTAAAACAAAAGCTCAGCTATGCAAGCTAACTGACAGTTATGCTATAAATGCTACCGGCACCCTGAGGCAAGGTAACGTTCACAGCAAAATAAATTTGTTGCAAAAACAACAAGTACAAAACAACAAATAAGAAAATCAAAAACATCAAATTTTTGCATTGCCAACTTGACCACTTGCCAAATGGCACAAAGGTTAGTGGCAGCATCAGAGCTTACCCCGATAGCAAGTCGACCGATGGAGCAATTACTGCAGGAGAGAGCGACTCAAAGTAGCAAACCACCTTCACAAACTACCTGAGCCAATGCCAGTTGCTAGTACAACGAACATTTTCCCCATTTTGTTGCCAAATTGTTGTTGGCTGCACCGCACCTTCAACCACAATTCACCACCTATTTTCAACATTTTGTTTACTGTTGTCCAGCGTTGTTTTTTTTTTGTTGCACGAATCAAACTTTTTCAAAGCTTTCAACATAAAGCACAACAAAATTATCATAATAAAAAATAAATATAAAAACGAGCTGCAAATGCTCTATTCACAACTCAAAATAAATTTCCTACTCTGCGTTGTTGTCTTTACGCTTCGTTAAAACGCCAAAAAGTATGCAATGCGGTTTTTGCAATTACATATTTGCTAAAAATTGTTATTTGCGTTAGATTATTTGCCATTTTTTTGCCACAGTGTTATTCTTATTACATTATGTACATACACATATTTGTTTGTCCACTCACTCACGAATCCAACGAATTGTAAGTTACAACTAAATCGTTAGTTTTTTGTTTGTGCTGAATAGTTAAAGAACAGCACGAAAATTTATGTATATCTGGCAACACTTTTATTGCGTAAAAGTTTTTAATTGTGATCTAAATCTACTTTGTAGTGCATAGATGCGAGTTTAGCACAGTGGTCAATGAAAGATAGACACATTTGATAAATCTAACTGCGCTGAATTAGTGTGCCAATAGCTGAATAGCTTTAGAAATGCATTTATAGAAAGCACTGAAAATAAAGTTTGCTGATTTTATTGAAGAAATTGCCGCTGAATTGCATTAAAAATTATTTTTGGCATAGTTTGATACTTTAAATCGCAAGAATATAATGATTTTCAGCTATAGAAAATGACCAAAAATTGTGGCTGAATTGTTTTTTAAAGCGCTGAATTAATTATAACACCACGTATTATTATATTTTTTTTGCATTACTGTCTTGATAAATATTTGTAACTGCGCTGAATTAGCTTTCCAATAGCTGAGTAGTTTTAAAAATACAATTATAGAGATTACTGAAGATTGAGTTAGCTGATTTTTTGAATTAAAAATTATTATTAGTAGATTCAGATACTTCAAATCGCACAAATATAATGATTTTAAGCCGAGAGCTACAGCGAATGCCGTAAATTGCAGCTGAATTGCTTTTGAAGGCGCTGAATTAATAATAATGCCACGTTTTGTTATAATTTTTTCATTAGTAGTCTGTATGAGAATATACTTATAAAAGAATGCGCGCTGAATACAATTTTATATAGCTGAATAGCAATATAATTGTGGTTTACATCCTAGGAAGAGACAAAACATGTAAAAACTTGATAAAAATTGGCGCTGAACTTATTAAAAATCATAAGGCTAATAATTTTCAAACTGGAACCTCAGTAGTTTCTACCGAGCTGCAGGTGAATTGCTTCTCCATACGCTGAATTGTTCATCGTGCATTGTTTCGCCATACTTTTTGCAGAATTATGCTACGGAATAAAATTTGAGCAAAAGAAATTGCGCTGAATAACATTTTATGTAGCTGAATAGCAGTGTAACTATTGTTTCATTTAAAGAACAGAATAAATACCCATATATTTTAATTGGAAGTAGCGCTGAATTGGTGAAGAAAGCAAAAATTATAAACACTTTTATACAACAATTTTTTGTTTCGAATTTATTTTACACGCGGAAAAGTAAGCAATGAAATTCGCACAGAGGACTGTTTGTCAAGCTCAGTCGGAATCGCAGTTCATTCACATAAAAATTTTTTTAAAAAAAAGTACTCACCTGTCCATTTTTGTACCAGGTGCTCGACGCAATATCCAAATCCACCTCACACATCAAACGTATCTCCGAATGCTGTTCCGCATATACCACCGACATTTCCTCGCCGTCCTCATACGGATTGGGCAGCACCGGACGCAGTGGCAGCGCAAGCGGTTCCCTCATCGGTTCGTCATGCGAATAATCTTCACTTTTATCATCCACCGTTACCATGGCGGCCAAGTCGCGTTCACGATCGGTGCCACTATCGAACTCCTCCACATCATCGATGATAATAATTGGTTCCTTTGGCTTGCGAAGTACCTCGGCGGGCAAACTGACGCTGACAGCGGAGCGAGCGCGTTTCGATTTGAGTGGCACATATTCGAGTGGTTTGGGAGCCTCTGTACTCTTGGATGAGTTGTGATGATAGGTGGCTATGTTAGGGAGCGCGGAAGCTGATGCGGGGAAATTTAGCTGCTCCACTGATGTGGATGTGGCGGCGGAAGAGGAAGATGAAGCGACAGCAGCTGAGGTGGAGACAGAAGAGGAGTCTGCGATGGCAGCTGAAGACGATGACGACGACGACGAAGCTGTTGATGGCGCCTGTTGATTTGCTGAAGAGGAGGCGGCAGAGTTGGCTTGTGCATTTTGCGCTGAGCCTGCAGCAGCAGATTGTGTGCTTTCGCTGTTGGCTGCGCCAAGCGAACGTCGCTCTAAATGCGCACTTTCATCATCTTCACCATCCAGCTCATCATCATCATCTAAGTCTGCCACATTAGCATTCAAGCTGTTTGGGTAGTTCAGTGCTGGCAAAACTATGATGGCATCGGTGGATCGGCGTAATCGCCTCTTTATGGCAGCGCGCGTTTCAGGTGTCCAGCGTAAGGCTTGCGTTTGCCCATGAGCTTGCCAAAACTTGTGCTCAGCTCGGGCGCTCTCACCCTCTATCGCCGCCGTCGCTGTCTGACGGTAATGTGGCTTCACCTCTTTGTGTTGACTGCGATGCGCTGTGTGAAATGGTGGTTGCGCCGACTTCAAGTGATTTGACCATTTTGCTTTTGTTTTTGTTGTTTTTTGCATATGGTCTCTCCCACCATAGCTCTGGGCATGCTCTTGCGCATTGGCTGAACTTTTTGCGCGTGCTTGCGCTGTCAGCGTTTCACTTGGGCGCGTCGTCGGCGGCGCTGCAGAGCGCGACAAAGGCAATTGGGATGGCGTTTGCTGTGATTGTTGTTGTTTATTATATTTTGTCTCTACTGCTGGACTGCTGCTTGCATCAGCATCTTGAGAAAAGGATGAGTAGGTGAGGGAAGAGGCGGAAATAGAAGTGGCGTATTGTGGGCGTGTTGCCGGGGCCGCTTTGGTATTGGCGACCGCTGCACAATTAAATTTGGCACATTTTTGTTCTATTTGTTGTTGCTGTTGCTGATCTTTGCTTCTTGTCAGCTGTGTCGCATGCTTTTTATTGTCATCTTCTTGTTGTTGAGCTACTCTCACATCGCTGTCGGTGATGTACTCGGCTGTTGCGGATGCGGACGCGGTGCTCCATCCGATGGACGGCAGTGAAGCCGATGCCATTGACTCGTCGACAGTTTGACTGCCTTTGGCTGCAACGTCCGCATTGTCGTTGTTGTATTGCTGCTGCTGCTGTAGATGGTAGCTCTCCGGTCTGATGATGTTTTGCTGATTTGTAATGGCAATGCCTGAAAGTATGCAAAGAATGAGAAAGGAAAATGGATTAGTTTAGTTGGAGGAGTTTAGAAAATGCTAGAAAAAATATATGTATGCTCAAGAGAATTAATTTATATGTAGAGAACAGCACGCTTTGATGACGAAATTAGCAACAAAAAATTAGGATTGCCACCCCCTTAAAAAATTTTTACTAAGTAAATTAATAAAATAAAAATAATGTGTACGAGGAATTCACATTGCAAAACCAAATTTTTTGTAAGTGTTGCCACCTTAATATATTTTTTTGGGGTTGCCACCTTCTTAAAAAAATTTCAATTAGGTAATTTAGTAACATAAAAATGTTAATTTATTTAATTTAACGAGCACAGGCCCAGGTTATATTTTATTTTTTAGAAACTAGAAAAAAACTTTTTAAGCATGGATGTAATGTTAAGTTTATTGGGTATTTTAAGAAAACAAAAACTACAAATTATCATTTTTAGCAAAAAGATATTAAGGTTGCCACATTCTAAAAAAAATGTTTGTGGCGGTTGCCACCTGTTTGAAATTTTCTAGCTCAATAAATTTTTTAAAAAGCAATTAAATATTACAACATGGGTATCAATTTGAAGCTCCTAAACAAAGCTGAACGCTGGAAATATTTTCGCTAGGGTTGCCACCTCCTTAGAAAACTTTCAATTAAGTAAATAAAAAATATTATAATATATTGTGGATTAAAAAAAAAAAACTTAATGATTCTCATTGAAAAATAAAATTTATTTTGAGCGTTGCCACCTGTTGGAATTTTGGAATAAAAGAGGTAAAAATCAATAAGATATTACAATATGTCTATCAAATTAAAGGAGTTTGAGAAAGCTGATCGCTTGAAGCATTTTTGCTAGGGTTGCCACTTTTTTTGAACAAAGATATATTTGATCTTAAAATAGGTGGAAATTAAGCAAATGGATATAGGAAGTATCGTTTTTAATTTGTAATTCATATAATAAGGAGTCGGCCACAGCAAAGCGTGGTAAGGTACAGCTAGCTTATTATAACTATTAAATTGGCCTTTGTAAAAGCCATAGTCCAACAACAAATACTGCAACTACAGCAACTCAGTCAGTGAGGAGCCCAGTTTCTACTGCTAAGCCTTCTGCCGTATTGCAATCTTGTGAAAATTCGCTAACGTCTCTCAGTCTCTCTTGAAATGTTATCCAATTTCACTTGCAACTTCTGTATTTGTTATTGCACACACTGCAAGCATGCTTCAAGAGACATGCAAGACACATGCTAAATGCATGACAAGTCTCCGATGAATATTAATTATCCTCTGAAAGCATGTCATACACTTGTGTAAATAGAAATTAGATACTTCTAGTGTAGCCAGTCTAGCAATGCAATTCCGCTGCAATGATAACTAAATATCTATACAGACGCTATCCCAGTTGGAAAAGGTAATGTATGGTCATCTATAAATGGATATAAAGGCCATAGGATCTATACATTCCAGAATGCAAGATTTTTTTCATTGTGATGTCCTAGGGAAGTCATGCATCCACTTTTCCCTGCCAAGGTAAGGCAAAAAGGAATGTTTGGATGAGAGTCGCTCTTGCCGTGATCTCAGTGTCGGTTTATTTTCTCACTTAAAAATAAAAAATAATACTTTTTTTTGCATTTTTCTCTTCATTCTCTCTCCATCCGATTTCCAACTAGAAATATGTAACTTCACTCCAGCTTGTTCTCCTCTGCTTCTCTCATTGTCGCACCATCTTCCCCTTCACTGCTTCACCCATGTGGGACATTCAACATTATATTGATCTTTAGTGCCGCTTTTATGCGTCCGTTTGTTAAAATAGACTCTGTGAATTGTTGTCGTCATTGTAAAAAAGCAAAACTAGAGAAAACCTGATTCTCCTAATTGTTTTTTTTTTCTTGCTAGATTCAATGTTATAGCTGAGAGCCGATGACTGACCTCTTCGCTTACCTTGGGTTGCATTCTGGAATGTATCCGATTTCCTATAAGTTGGAAGGTATAGCTGAGAGCCGATGACTGACCTCTTCGCTTACCTTGGGTTGCATTCTGGAATGTATCCGATTTCCTATAAGTTGGAAGGTATAGCTGAGAGCCGATGACTGACCTCTTCGCTTACCTAGGGTTGCATTCTGGAATGTATCCGATTTCCTATAAGTTGGAAGGTATAGCTGAGAGCCGATGATTGACCTCTTCGCTTACCTTGGGTTGCATTCTGGAATGTATCCGATTTCCTATAAGTTGGAAGTTAAAGCTGAGAGCCGATGACTGACCTCTTCGCTTACCTTGGGTTGCATTCTAGAGTGTATCCGATTTCCTATAAGTTGGAAGGTATAGCTGAGAGCCGATGACTGACCTCTTCGCTTACCTTGGGTTGCATTCTGGAATGTATCCGATTTCCTATAAGTTGGAAGGTATAGCTGAGAGCCGATGACTGACCTCTTCGCTTACCTAGGGTTGCATTCTGGAATGTATCCGATTTCCTATAAGTTGGAAGTTAAAGCTGAGAGCCGATGATTGACCTCTTCGCTTACCTTGGGTTGCATTCTGGAATGTATCCGATTTCCTATAAGTTGGAAGTTAAAGCTGAGAGCCGATGACTGACCTCTTCGCTTACCTTGGGTTGCATTCTGGAATGTATCCGATTTCCTATAAGTTGGAAGGTATAGCTGAGAGCCGATGACTGACCTCTTCGCTTACCTAGGGTTGCATTCTGGAATGTATCCGATTTCCTATAAGTTGGAAGTTAAAGCTGAGAGCCGATGATTGACCTCTTCGCTTACCTTGGGTTGCATTCTGGAATGTATCCGATTTCCTATAAGTTGGAAGTTAAAGCTGAGAGCCGATGATTGACCTCTTCGCTTACCTTGGGTTGCATTCTGGAATGTATCCGATTTCCTATAAGTTGGAAGGTATAGCTGAGAGCCGATGACTGACCTCTTCGCTTACCTAGGGTTGCATTCTGGAATGTATCCGATTTCCTATAAGTTGGAAGTTAAAGCTGAGAGCCGATGATTGACCTCTTCGCTTACCTTGGGTTGCATTCTGGAATGTATCCGATTTCCTATAAGTTGGAAGTTAAAGCTGAGAGCCGATGACTGACCTCTTCGCTTACCTTGGGTTGCATTCTAGAGTGTATCCGATTTCCTATAAGTTGGCAGCCACACAACATAGAGTTTAGATGAAATCATAGTTTTTTTTGGAATACATACTATAATGTAAATTTTTCGTACATCTTTTCATGCGTCCGCAAGGTCATGCATGACCACCTTTCCAACTGGGTATTATATGTTTTGTGTGTGTTTGAAGTCAACACTGCTCTTGCAACATCTCCTACTGGTACTCCCTATACTACTAATATCACTTTACCCTTTGTCTCTGTCTCTGTCTCCCTCTCTCTCTCTCTCTCTCTCTCTATGTAATTTCTGCACAACTGTTGTTACACTGCAGACATTAAGTATTGCCTAAGTTTACTGCATAAGCATCACCATGAGTCCATCGAAATATATTTTGTCACAATATGTAAGCATAGTTCTGCGTTGTTGTTGTTTTTATTGTTCTAGTTACTAGTAACAACTTTTATTAGTCATACATTGCTTACGTACATATATTTATCATTGTTGTTGCTTTTGTATTTTGTGTTATTAGCTTAGGGATTTCACATGCATCTGCGTCACATTTCACACCAAAATTATCTGCTTGTTTTGCCCAACATTGTAGGCACTAACGTGTTTTGGATTTTGCTACAAACTCACTCAATGTTTGAATATAAATTTTATGTCTGACATGAAATATGCATAAAATGCTTATATATGCAACTACATATTATGTACATCTTTGTAATGTATAATTTTCGAAACTTGCAACTTCTAAATTAAGCTTTTCTTCGACAACTCTGGCATTGCAGACATTGAGGAAAGGTGGATAATAGAACGAGCAGTGAACTCGCTGATGATAGCGATAATTGTGTTACTAGTAACTCATTCCCCAAATCATCACTCTCAAAAATAGCGAGAAATGCATTTATAAACCACATATAACAATTATTGAAAATTTGTTGCATACTTAAAGGCGTCATAATTGATTTTTTAGTTCCTGTGGTGTTTTATGTTTGTTATATGAAAATTTGTTCCTAGTAGACCCCTAATGAAATTTCATGGCGAACAATTTTCTAGAACATATTAACCCTCTAGCAGCCACCCAAGGGCCACTTTAAATGAATTTCTTGAAAAGGGTGTCCAAAATATATATTTGTTGCGGAGATAAGTGCCTATGAGTATGAAAAAAGGTCTCAAACACAAATTTTCTCTTTCACATTTTCAAACACTGTTTACTTACAACGTTTAATCACTCATCACTCTCAAAATTGCCGAAAAATGCATTTATAAATCATATATAACAAAGATTGAAAACTTGTTGCATATTTCCAGGCGTCATAATTGCTTTTTTAGTTCCTGTGGTGTTTTATGTTCATTGTATGAAATTTTTGTCCGAGCAGACCCCTAAAGAAATTTCCCGGCGAACAACTTTCTAAAACATTTTAACCCTCTAGCGGCCACCAAAGTGAGACTTTAATCGAATCCTTCGAAAGCGGGGTCCAAAAGACACATTTATCGCAGAGCTAATTACTTATAATGTTCTACAAAATTAATCCTTATAAAATTTTACTGTTATTAGCTGAACGTTTCATTTAGCTAGGATTTGAATTTTAACCCTTTGCGGTCTGAGAATGCAGAAAGGTCTCAAACTTTTCAGTGAGCGCTATACTTACGCCAAAATTTAAAATGATCTTAGCCACACATTTTCTTTTTCACATTCTCAAACTCTGTTTACTTACAACGTTTAATCACTCATCACTCTCAAAAGTGCCGAAAAATGCATTTATAAACCATATATAACAAAGATTGAAAACTTGTTGCATATTTCCAGGCATCATAATTGCTTTTTTAGTTCCTGTGGTGTTTTATGTTCATTGTATGAAATTTTGGTCCGAGCAGACCGCTAATGAAATTTCGCGACGAACAATTTTCTAGAACATTTTAACCCTCTAGGGCACCTCTCAAGAAAAGATGTCCAAAAGACCCATTTGTAGCGGAGCTAACGGCTTATTATGTTCTACGAAATTAATGCCCATAAAATTTTACTGTTATTAGCTGAACATTGCATTTAGCTACTATTTTAAATTTAACCCATTCTCACCCTTTGTATGAAAAGGTCTCAAACTTTTCACTAAGTACCATACGCCAACATCTAATTTAACTCTACTTTCTTGCAGCGTTAAATTTGTCTCGTCTACCATGTACTTAAAGCATAATTTATATGCTAATTATGTAAAAAGCAAAAACAACAACTCTCGTATATATTTAGATGTACATATGTACATACATATTTGCATCTACTTAAGTCTTCTGTGTATTTTTATGCTAAAAGCCTTTTAATCGATTTGAAATGGTTGTAAAATTATTGTGTTCATTTGCAAAACATTAGCTATGTATGTATGTAACTTGGCAATTAGACAGAAGCAGGCGCAGACACGTACACACACACACACATTCAATTTGTTATGCACATTTCAGGTTTGTTGCGAGTATACACATATTTGTGCATGCATTTGTGCATCTAATGTATACTCTGCGGTTGCATAATTGAGTGTTAATCATGCGAGTGGAATAATTTATGTGTTGGAAAAGGAGCAAAAAATATGTATTCTATTTACTTGACTATCTGTTTCGGCTTCAGTTTCAGCTTTTTAGCACATCTGCTTAGTGCTTTTGTAAATCTACAGAGCAGCAGCTGCTTCTATCTCCCTCTATTACTTACTACCTCTTTCTATTTTCCCACACACTCATATTGCTGCAGTTTGTAAATACTTAACACCATTTGACCTGTCTTAGTTGGCTTGTCGCTCTTTAATTTCATGTAAATTTCTATTTGCACACAATGCCTGGGTTGCCTCGCTTTATTGCCTAACTAAACTTGCTGCAAAGCGCTTCTGCAATTTCACATGCTATCATATATGTACACATACACACAAATAAACACATATCCATATACAATTAACTACAAAGTTCATTAATTTCATTTCTGTATCCCTATTTGGCTTTGAGCTAAATTCATTTGTGTTGCTTTAAGTCTAAATTGCGTTTGGGAATTTCAAGCTTTGCACATACACACATAATCTAGCCAAATTGTCCATGTGGGACTAAACGTACATAGATATGTATGTGTGTGTAGATATACATATATACACATATGTACGCTGTGTGTACATAAAACTGCCTTCTTCACTCCCTTATGCTTTCATTTCATTGCTTCATCTATACACATGTATGAAGCTTACTAGCGCCTAAAAGCATGCTATGCCAGTTGTGTGCTTGCATTTGAAATGCAGGTGTTTGACTTTTGAATGACGTTGGTAATTAATTTATTGTAGAAAACTGCTTGCTTCTTAGTTGTATTGCGATTTTAGGCATATATTAAAGTTTAAAAATAATGGCTGTGATTTTGCAGTGTTTTTTGTTTCACTTGCTGAAAGATATTATTTTCAAGTACGAGTAGTCTTGGCTTATTAATTGATTTAAAGGTTTTACAAGAAATGTACTTTGCCACAACTTAATACTAATTAAAATTATGGCGACCTTGAAGTAAGATTAAGAAATTTCTATATTCGTTCGATGCTTCCAAACAAGGTTCATCATACGCCCTGTTTTGCAAAAAAGTGCTTTACAACTTGAGGGCAGCGCGGTTTAAATACAATGAGAATACTCTTTTAACATAAGTAGTACTCTCTCTCGAGTGGTGTAAATTTATCTTAATAAAAATAGCTCACTAAAAATGCAATGCTCTCAAATTCCTTCCATCTTGTCTTTCACTAATCAAAACTAAACTAAAGCGCCATAAGCTGAAATTGAAAAGGAAAGTTAAGTGTTCATAGGAGACTTTCACTTCACCTTCGCAATTATGCTTTAAGGCGAAAAGAAACGGTTTGTTGTATAACAATAAAATTTTAATTGTGTATTGCACTTGAACAAATAAATACATACGCATTTACGTATTTCTATATTTAGTTATGTTGTTCCAGACGTTGTCTATAAAAGCGAAAGTATTTTTAGTATTTTACCCACGCATAGCCACCCTGCAGGGAACTCAATAACTAGTGAACAAAATTTCTAGTTCCAAACTAGCGAAAAGGTGTCAAAAGGGAACTAGATCAATTGTCTTTAGACACTCACCAGTTCAGAAGGAGTGAATTGAGTGACCATTATAAGACACACTTTGATTTGTATGCAATTTCAAAGTGACAAAAATTCTATTAAAATTTTTCGTTCGTTCAATTGCCGTCGGCTTTGTATATTTCTGCAATTCTCATATGTATAGTGAAGCATTTTATATAGAGTTTTCTATTTGCATCTTGTATGAAACGAAATGTTCTATGCTTTCCGATCCCTCGGGCTTATTTTAATTTTTTTTTTTTGTTTATTTTATTACTTTTTAAATATTATTGTAAATTTTTATTAAATAAATAAATAAAAAAATATTAGTAAAAAAAATTAAAAAAAAAATTATCATCCACCTTGACACCGAGAGGATTCGAACCCGCACCCGTCAGATTGAAAAGCACATGCGTTAGCCAGTTGGCCATCGCGCCACTTGCATGAAGTGTGTAAAATGCTGCACTTAAGCGGCAGATGTAAAACTGTAGAATTTTTAGGTACTTGTAGTTAGTTCAGAACTATCGAAATTGTACTAATAAACGAACTAGTGAAAACTGTAAAATTTTGTACTAGCTCGGAACTTTCGAAAATGTAGTGCAGAGGGGGACAATTGACACCGCCTAGGACATCGCCGTGTTAAATTCGCCAGTTGATAACATGCAAAAGAGCTTTAGCTCGCACTAGTAGTGGCGAAAAATGCACTAGAAGCGACCTAGTTCGGAACTAGAGAATTTCCCTACAGGGCATTTATAGCATACATATGTATAAGCTAATACATACATACATACGTGCTACAACTTTAGCTTATGTAGAAAGAAAATGCTTTTTATATTTAATTTCTCCGCGGAGACGAGTTTATTATTTAATGTTTAAGAGGTGGGTGTGTGCTATGGTGGAATTCCAAATGCAAAAATGGCCAGTAGGAAAATTGAAGTGCTGATGTTGAATGGTCTTGGTTCAGAGTGGTAGTACGGCCTATCATTTGAAGGTGTCGTTTAATTCGAACAGCTAATAAGGCCTTGAAGGCAAAATGTAAGCGATGGGTTGCCTTATCAAATACAAAACGAGTAAGGAAATTTAGAAGATCGACTAAAAGGAATTGAAATAAAAAAGTCTTTGAACTACTGCAATATACTCATACATTTCGACTCTTCCAAACAATACGTACTGCACTAAGTCCACTTAGTACGTTTTGTCATTTTTAGAATTTTCAAGTAAAAAGTATCTTAATTGGGATGCTGTAAGAATTTGGTATCTATCAGACAATCCAATCACAAGTTATAAGCAAAAGTGTACCTACATATAATACAATTAGAGATTTTTGTAGAATAAAAATATTGAGAGCATCCCATGAGGAACTACATAGCAAGTTTTTACTTTTTCTTGCGGTTTTATATGCAGCGCACTCTAACATAGATGACATAAAATTTTAATATTCACCATTCAATCCAAGTAGAAGTTACAGGCGAAGATATAAGTACTTAGCATACAACTAAAGTTTCATATTGAGAGCTTCCCTTGCAAAACACAGTTTTCAGACATAGTACAGTATTGCACAGAAGTGTCGATTTGTAGATATAAGACCATAGCAAACAGGTGTGTATAAAAATTGAAAATGAAATACTTTTGAGTTTGATATATTCAGCAGAAAAGCTCCTTTTATAAGCTTTTATTTGCTCTACATTTCCTATAGGGGTTTCACTTGCTTGCACTTGTAGCAACAGCAAGCCGGTTTTTTTTCGATTTGAGCAAATTATACATTCTTTATAATTGAAGTACTACATAAAAGCGATGAGTAGGAGAACTTATAGAAGTATACTCTTTAAATGCTCCAACTGAAGTAATTATGTGAGCCTTAGGAAATGTGTTTTTTATATTTTTGCGCGCTATAGCTAATTGTTTATTAGATCGGGAGAAGTAATGATCGCATGGTTATATGGTTACTATGCATTTAATCCCTTAACAATCGTTAAGCTTAAGTTGTGATTAACATTGTTTTTTTCTTAATTTGCCTCTGCGTCAGGAAAATCAATTTGCTTTTGCAGAATTTTTATACTGTTCGCTTTGGGAGTCATTAAAGAAGATTGCTTTAAGCAAGGGCATTAGGATGGCTACATACTACATACAAGTAAGGAAGCCTAAGTTCGAGTGGAATCGAACATTAGATACTCAGCTGTATGCTTTCATTGTTTGTTTGCGTTTGATGAAAACACGGTGTATTTTACATAAAGCGAGTGCTGCATAAAGTAGGCGTAGCCACGCCCATTTTCAACATTTTTATCAGTCATCCAACTAAGCATATGAATATTATTCTTTGTGCAACATTTCATTCCTTTACGACTTCTAGTTACAAAGATGTCACGTTACAAATTCCCAAAGGGTGTTCCAGAAATATCTTTGTTAAAAAGTAGGCGTGGTCATAAACCGATTTGAATAAATTTTTTCGTGTCTATTAGCACAAGTTATAAAAGTGTATAAACCAAGTTTCGTCTTAATGTCTCAATTATTTGTCGAGTTATGGGCTCCGAAATTTCGTATATTCCTTTGTCTAAAAAGAGGCGGCGCCACGCCCATTTTCCAAATTTTTCTATTTGTTGTTTCCGGTCTATTGTGGAACTCATGCCACAAAATTTGAATGAATTATCTTTATATTTGACAAAGATATCGCTTAAAATATTTTTATTAGGCCCCTTTATAGTTCCCATATATAAAAGTGGGCGTGGTCGCCAACCGATTTCGCTAAAATATTGAAAATGTATTACCACAACCAATAAAAGTGTACGCACCAAGTTTCGTCATTATATTTAAATTATTTGTCGAGTTATGGGCTCAGAAATCTCGTATATTCCTGCTTCTAAAAAGAGGCGGTGCCACGCCCATTTTCCAAAACTTGTATGCTTTTCGTTTTATATCCGCAGTTGGACTCCTGCCATAAAATTTCAATGATATACCTTTATATTTGACAAAGATATCGCTTAAAATGTTTTTATTAGGCCACTTTATAATACCAATATATAAAAGTGGGCGTGGTCGTTAACCGATTTTGGCAATTTTTCGTCCAAACATTTGCCTAAGTAAGTGTATCACGCCAATCAAATTTCATCGATATATCTTCAACGGTTTCTGAGTTATGACATATAAAACTTTCAATGTTTGGCCCTTAATAAGTGGGCGTGGCACCGCCCATTTTTCAAAATCTCACCAAATTTCTTCATAAGGGCCTGAGCTCCACACGTGGGTGAAATTTTATCACTCTAGCTCTATTATTGACTGAGATACAAAATTTCCGATTTTTACTATATAGGGGAAGTGGGCGTGGTCATGGTCCGATTTCGCCCATTTTCAATACCATCCGTTCCAGTCTTGATACCAACTTGCATTCCAAATTTCATCAAAATATTTCAATTTTTGCTCGAGTTATCGTGCGTACAGACAGACAGACGGACAGACGGACGGACATGGCTCAATCGATTTCTTTTTTCACCCTGATCAATTTGATATATATAAGTCAATATCTATCTCGATTATTTTATGGTGTTACAATCCACCGTTATGTGATTAAAACTATAATACTCTGTGTACTAGTACAGCTGAGTATAAAAATAGCGACTAAGAATTTAATAAAACAAAAAGATTAAATATGTCAGCTACAAAGTTTCAAAACTAACTTAGGACGAAATTTCATGAAGAGGGTTGCCACCTTTTTGAAAGTTCAGATAGATTAAAATTGCTAAAATGGGTAAACAATGCAATGTTGATGTCAAACCAAAGAGTTTTAAGCAGATTCTTAAACGAAAATCCTTTTAAGAGTGTTGCCACCTGTCTAAAAATTTAACTCAATCAAACTGAAATAAGAAACGGAATTAAGGTATATAAACGAACAGTGAAAGAGTGTGAAATTTAACAAGTTAGCTAGTCTAAAGAAAAACTCAGGTCGAATATTCTTTAAGGTGGTTGCCACTTTTTAAAAATTTTGAAATTGAAAACAAAACCGTAAATGCAATGTAAAATATTTCATTATTATAGATGGCCGCAAAAGGAAATAATTTAAAGTAGGCCTATCGCAAAAGCATTTTTTGTGTAGGGTTGCCACCCGTTTGAAATTTCAGATTGAATTAAAATGCTAAAATGATTAAACAATACAATGTTGATGTCAAACCAAAGAGTTTAAAGCAGATTTCTAAACGAAAATCCTTTTAAGAGTGTTGCCACCTGTCCAAAAATTTAACTCAATCAAACTTAAATAGGAAATGAAATTATGGTATGTAAACGAACAGCGAAAGAGTGTGAAATTTAACAAGTTTGATATTCTCAAGAAGAACTAAGGTCGAAATTTTTTTAAAAGGGTTGCCACTTTTTAAAAATTTTGAAATTGAAAACAAACCCGTAAATGCAATATAAAATATTTAATTATTATAGATGGCCGTAAAAGGAAATAATTTGAAGTGGGCCTATCGTAAAATTATTTTTTGAGTAGCGTTGCCACCTGTCTGAAAGTTCAGATGGCATAAAATTGCTAAAAGATTAAACAATGCAATGTTGATGTCGAACCAAAGAGTTTTATGCAGATTTTTGACGAACATTATTTTAAGAGGGTTGCCACCTGTGCAAAAAATTAACACAATCAAACTGTAATAGGAAATGAAATTATGGTATGTAAACGAACAGCGAAAGTGTGTGAAATTTTACAAGTCAGATAGTCTCAAGAAGAACTAAGGTCGAAAACTCTTTAAGGCGGTTGCCACTTTTTAAAATTTTTGAAATTGAGAGCAAAATATTAATTACAATATAAAATATATAATTAGTATAGATGGATATAAAAGGAAATAATTTGAAGTAGCAAAAGTATTTTTTGAGTAGCGTTGCCACCTGTTTAAAATTTCAGATTGAATTAAAATGCTAGAATGATTAAACAATACAATGTTGATGTCAAACCAAAGAGTTTTAAGCAGATTTCTAAACGAAAATTCTTTTAATAGGGTTGCCACCTGTACAAAAATTTTACTCAATCAAACTGAAATAAGAAATGAAATTGAGGTGGTATGTAAAAGAACAACAAAAGCGTCGCAAAAAGGCTTGCCGTCAAAAATTTATTTGAATAGGGTTGCCACTTGATTAAAAACTTAATTTAATCAAATGGCAACTCAATGCTTACCAAGTGATGCAAGTCAGTTGGCTGTAAAGTTAAAAAAATAGGCTGCTAATAATCTGTAATGCCAAATGTTGGTAGTTTATAAAAAACTAAAATGATCTGGCAACTCGATTAGCTCGTATAGTATATTTGGTGCGCTGATATACATAAATAACAAATTTTTCCATTTATAAATTTGCTTCTATTCAAGTAATTATCTACTCTCTATAGCATTATCTAACCATTTATTTATCTCTCTTTCTTACAACTTATTTCATTATCAAACCTCTAACTCTCCGGCAGCGTCCCAGTCTTCTTTTCTCTCACTCCCATGCTATTGCTGACCAGCTCATTTGATTTTTCATTGCATGCAATTCATTTCCTTTCAAACTAAATAACTCACTTTGACTCATTTTATTTTCTATCAAAAGTCAAATGCAATGCGCCCTTCATTGTGAACGTACATATTTCTAACTTCATTTGCTATAGTTATTTGTGCCAATAGATCGCTCATGCCATGCCATGCCATGCCATGCCATGCAATGCTTTGGCAATCTATTTTCATTCATACATTTCCCATGATTCATTTCAATACAGTCCGGTCACGTTTTGCATTCGTTACCGATGATTGCAATTTGATACCAATTCAGCAAATATTTCACTGTATGTGTTTATTATGCAAGTATTTATTTATATATTTTTCATTGATTTATTTGTACATGTTTTAGTTTTTTTTTTTAATCAGAAATTTGGAGTAAATAATACATATATTTTTTTGAATAGTGGATTTATTTGTACATGTTTTAGTTTTTTTTTTTAATCAGAAATTTGGAGTAAATAATACATATATTTTTTTGAATAGTGGACAAATTTCAATGGAAAATTCTTTAGCTTACATTTGTTGGAAAATAATATTATTGCAGTGAATTTATTTTGCAGAGAAGTTATTGAAAAGGGTAAAAAAAATTATGAATTTATTTAAAATTCAAGGCATAACAAAAATTATATGTAGCATACTCAGAGGCGCAAAGACCCGAAGCCAAAAAGCAAGGGTCACTGCACGCAAGCAATTTGCGCTGCCAAAAAAGTAAAATCTATTGAAAGCTCTGAGCGTCAAAGTACAAAATTTAAGCAGGCAAGTGAAAAAAATCAATAAAACCGCAAAATAGATAAAATGCAAAATAAAACAGCAATAAAAGCATGAAAGCAAGAAGCCAAGACATTTGCCAAAAAGTTGTTTGCGTATATAGAACAAATCGAAGAGAAGCGATATTTGTAGGAATGTATGTATATGAGTGTTTATGTGTTTGTGTGTATACGCGGAAAGTAGTAGCAAATGGCAGCGGAAGTGAAGAAAGTCTTAAGGAAGTCTTGGGAGCAATTGCAGTCACAGCAAAATAAATGTAGGCATACTTACAGGCGCAGCATACAACATAAGCAGTTAAGAAAGTTACTTATGCAAACAGTTGCAAGAAAGGAAGTATGGAATGGGTTGAAGAAGAAAAAAAAGAAGAAGAAGAGAAGAAGAAGATAAAGAGGAAGAAAAAGAGTAAACCAAAAAGCGACAAATTTACGGTCAAAGAATCAAAGAAGTTTGCAATGAAGCGGACAAATCGACAGACAGAAGAAGCAAGAGACAGACAGACGGAAAGTTGGAGAGAGCGAGACAAACAGAAAAGACTAGCGGAGTGTAAGAGACAAGGGAACAGAAAGAAGGGCAAACTGAGAGACTAGCAAAACAACCAAGAGAGAGAAGCAAAGTTAGGTAGATAGCGGAGGAGAGAAACAAAGAGGACGACCAGAGAGTAAGAGACAAGAAGACAAAAACAAAAATAGAAAAAGGAGACAATCAGTGAGTTGGTTAGGAACATTGACAAAACGACAGGCAAGTGGACAAGACAGCGAGTCAGACAGTCACAAAGTCATTGCGCCACCAAAGCAGCAAAGAAGCAGCAACAACATAAAATTCAGACGCAATTGCAAAAAGTCGCTGAATGTTATGATACCAGACATGATGACGACATTAAAAGTCAAAGCTTTTGGCAACAGTAGCAATAAAAGCTTTGTGTGTCGCAAAAAGTAAAAGCAACTCAGCTGAAGTGAGGAGAAGGAAATGAATGACATAAGGGGCGCTAAAACACGCGCGGAAATTAACAATGACGAAAATTAGAAACAAACGTGCGGAATAATTTCCACATAGAGCGAAAGATCACGATCCATATACTCGTAGTAAAACTGTTTTGCTCTCTGGGATAAAATTTTTTATTGCCATTTTAAATTTGCGAAATTTTATCTGATTGATTTCTAAATGAAGGCAAAAAAGGGTTGAAATACATATCGTATAGAAACATGTGGTTAGGAAACATATAGTAAAATTGAGCGAGCTTTAATTTCATAGAATACTTTAACCCGCTAACACCAGCTAGAAGCGGTCATTTTGACCACTCTCTTAGAAAGTTCGAAAAAAATATTATTTCAAAGCTTGCTAGAGGGTCAACATGTTCCAAAAAATTATTCGCCATAAAATTTCACTAGTGGTCTCCTCAGACAAAATCTTTGTATGAGGTACCTAAAAGACCACAGGAGAGAAATAATAATAAAAATTATTCCGCTTCCAGACAACAATCTTCTATTTGTGTCACAGTGTTATGTAAGAGGAACAGAGGGACGAACAGGCAAGAGAAAAGCATGTTAGCCTTAAAATTACTATTTTTTTGTAAAAGTCGAGTTGGAATGCACAATTGGGTATAAAATGCAATAATGTAAGTAGGTGTAGGTATGGTAGTCTACCGAAAAAATGTCACTGACACAATCGCAATTCAAGTGCAACTAAAGCGAACAAACAATTCGGCGTACTGACTGAATGCTTCACTACTTGACAGACTGACTGTGAATCCGCCTCATTACTTATTTAGTTGACTTATATACTTCTACATATGTATATGCACAGAGAGACCAAGAGACCAATATACATTTAAAATTTCTTTTACAGCTTGCAGCGCACCCTCTTGATAGCCCACCACAAAACGCTGCTGCTCCTTTGCCGCCACGTCGATGGCTCGATATTGTAACAGGCAGACAGTAAAATTTGTGTGTGTCATCATACTGCTGCTGTTGGCCGAAAGTCAGCTAGTAAGTCAAGCAGACTGTCGAAAGAGCGCACATTTTACAAAAAATACTCACATATGTACTCATATATAGCTCAGACAAACATACAAAGCCGCACAAGTCGTCGAAAAAGTCGTCGCCAACGCCCGTCACACAGTCGCCGCTGTCGCTGTAGTCATTGGCAGTTGCCGTTGCATTCGCAGTCGTCGTCGGTCATCAGTCGTCAAGTCGCTGTCTGTTATGTTAGCGTTTTGCCAACAAAAGTTATACCATGTCTGCACCTAACGTGTTTCGCTCTTTTTTTCTGCACTCGCTCTTTCAATCTTGTTTCGACCTCAAAACGAGTGCCGAAACTCGCCAATTTCCATACAAATTTCTGAGAGCGAGTGAAGATTGAAACACTTGTTTCTTCTCAATCCTCTTGCCAAACGCGATGATATCGATGCCTTTTCTAATTTTGTATCGAAAATCTATCGAAATCTCACACAGACCAAAACAAAAACGCAAAAATAAGCAAACATACAAACATTTAAGAAGAGCAAGAAAGAGAAATATTAAACTGAATCACGATCAGCCACGTGGAGACGGGTTACTTAGCGAGATGTTTCTCTAGATGTTTCGCTGGCGAATCAAGTTATGTGGAGACGGGCTTTTAGTACGTCTGCAGCTTCTGAGTTTTGGTTCAGCTTTAGTGTAACGACTGACTGAGTATGACAGTGCCTGTGTGAGTTTGTTGACTTTGCGGTTGAACGAGAGAACGAGTCTCTGTCATTTTATTTATTTTACTTTTAACCCTTGTTATTGTTATTATTTTTGGTGCTTATTATTATTATTATTTGTGTGCTGTTGCTCTTATTTTATCTCTTTTATTTTTATTTTTATTTTTCTTTTTTTATTTTTCTTTTTTATTCCATTTTAATTTGGTTTTGGAAGCAACACGGAAATGATATAGCATGGAAGTTTGCCAAAAATAGTTGCTGTATATTTTTAAAATTTTGTGTGTTTTTTTAAGTTCATTCGTATTTGTATTTGCACCAAAATTTTTGTTAGCATTTTTATTTGCAGCAAAAGTCAGCAAGGCTACACTTACACATATAAACTTGCATCTGTGGTATGTAGCATGTCTGTGATTTTTTGTTCACATGCAGCCTTTTGCAAGCATGCCGAAAAATGCAATATTTTTGGTTCGCTTGTCAGAGCCAACTGGTAGCAAATGTGAATGAACTTAGCGGCGACAGCACAATTTTCCGTTTTTTGATGTCTTCTTTTAATTTTATTTTTGTTATATCCTGCTGTTTATTCTTTGTTTTTTTGTTGCATTAAGTCTGTATTGTGTTAGCGAAAACTCAGCAAAACTCAACTGTGACATGTAACATATTTTTTTCGTATTTTGCCAAAATGAAGGCAAAGTAACGAAAAAGTAGTGTGTAATTTAATGGAAGCTTTAATATGAGTCAAATTATAGCTGCCACAAAAAATTAGTGGGAATAACAGCTTCAGTTGAAATGGCAAATAATACTGTGCGGAAATTGCAGGGTCATTGTACGGGAGCTGATGTTTCCAACTAATTTTTTTATTTTTAAATGAAGCGGCGAAACTGGGTTAAAATACATAACGTATAGAAATATGTTATCAGGAAGCATATAGTAAAATTGCACGAGCCTTAATTTCTTGGATATACTTTAACCCGCTAACACCTCAACGAAGAGGTCATTTTGATGCCTTTTTTAGAAAGTGCAAAAAAATATATATTTCGAAGGTCGCTAGAGGGTTAAAATGTTCTAGAAAATTATTCGCAATAAAATTTCAGTAGGAGTCTTCTCAGACAAAATCATTGTACAAAGAAGCTAAAAGACTATAGAAAGCAAAAAAAAAACATATGTGAATATAAAAGCGGGGATGATAACGTGGCGCGTAAAATACCTGAATTCCTCAGTTTTCGCACGAGCGTGTTCTTTTGACTACTATTGTGGAAAGCGACGGAAAGTGCAAAGAAGATGTCATTTGGGAGGTCGCTAGAGGGTTAAACTGTTCTAGAAAATTGTTCACGATACAATTTCAATAGAGATCTTCTTAAACTAAATTGTTACGAAAAGGACTTAAAGCTGCCAGGAATTAAAGAAAACAACGGTTACGCCTAGAAATATGCAACAAAATTGCATATGATTTGGTTATAAACAAAAATAATCATTTTTTGTTGTCACCATAAATATGATGTTTAGCTCTTTCCCAGGGTGATGATACGGGTAACAGCTTAAATGTATCAGAATCATCGCTACCATCGATGTTGCGCATAATTTTGATGCTTATACAGTTTAGGAGGCAGTGTAGCAATTTCAGAATAGATACGTATATGTAGTTATGCGATTCCTCACTTAGTTTACAGGTGTTTTGAAAATATTTAACCCTCGAGTACTCGCGCCTCGTAGAGTAACACGGATTCTCGCGCATGAGCATTTTGCTCACCAGCTATTGTAATGTAGTTTTTTAATGCATTTACATTGTTAATAATTTTCTTTTTTGTCGTAGAAATATTACTAACTAATTCTTTTTGAAATAGCATTTTATTTAAGGAATTCACCTTTTAAGATTTTATGAAATCAATCGAATAAAACATAAATTGGTTATTTCACATTTCACATATAGTACATTAACAAAAATATTTATTGTAAAAAAATAACTAAATAAAATTATAAGATCAGTCTGCGTTATGATTCACATTAAGGTTGCCTTCGAAGCAAAATGAGCACGTATATATTACATGTTCCTTGCAGAGTAATTTTGCACATAAAGTTCACCCTCTGTTTTGAACGCCTATTTTTACTCCTGAGGAACAGCTCGCAAAGGCCAGGCCTTTTAGTATACTCACTTATGTTGTCCCTCCAAACTATCGGCGGATTGTTCAGAGGTAGTGTTGTGATCACTTTTTTCTGTTTTGCCATCACTTTGTTCAAATAATTCATTTTCGTCAATGTCTAATCCTTCATCATATAACACTTCTTCCAACCAAGAAGTAAGTTGTGAATAGGCCCTACTACAATGACGTCTGCGTTCCATCTCAATACTACTTGCAAATACAAATGAAAATATTGGAAAATAATAAATATCAGCGTTAAACCCTAGGTTTCCAGCAAAAAAGATTAACATAAAATACTTACATCGTTTCTCGCGCAATGAGCAAAATGCCGCTCTCAAAAAACAATATCCCAACTGAAGCTGTGATGGTGCACTAATGGAAAAAAATATTCGTCAAAGTGTGAATCACAACCATTTGCGAAGGTACTCAACACATCAAGTGCCACAAATTATTAGAACATAGAAATTTCGCGAAATAAAAAATTGCTTGAGCAAAATGCTCATAGCGCGAGTGCTCGAGGGTTAAAAACGTTTTCTGCCTTCTACTATGTACTATGGCAGCTAATTGTCCAAGTGGAACTCATTTTAAGAGCAAAAATGTCCTATTATTTAACCTTAATTACACTTTAACACAAACCAATATTTCATTTGTAGTGAAAACTTGAAATTAGGCTTCAAAAAATTTTAATTATTCCAAGCACATGCATGTAATTGGTTTATGTGATTTTGCTAATTTTTGAAAATGCACAAAATTAATTAGCATTGAGACTATCAAAATTAGTTTATGACAGTGCTAAACACGAGTGTTTTAATTTAATTTGCGGTTAATTAAAAACATAACTCATTAGCTGACAAATATGCACAACACATACCTACTTATGTATGTATGTAGTTCATGTATATTTAAGTACTTAGGTTATGTGCATAGAAAATTTAAAAATTTATAAGCAAATTCAATTAGCAAAACAGCAACGAATGTGTAGCTGTAGGTACCTTGTTGCATTTGGTTATTAATAAGTTATTTATAAAATTAAATTATGCTAAATAACGAATTTATATATATTTAGATACGCATATATAGATTCATATATATATTATACATATATGTGTGTATAAATCATTTATGTAATTGTTAAATAACTCTTACTTCTTCTTCAAGCGCTCTACGTTCTCCTTACAGGCTTTTCCTTTTATGGAACATTTAAAAAGCTTCTTTCTCTCGCTCTTCTAATTTTTGTTTTATTTTTTTTTTTTGGTCTTTGCCTAATTTAACAAATCAATTTTATTATAACATACGCATGTGCTTTCAATGGCCCATTAAGTAGCATAATTAACATGCATTGCATACATTTAGGCGCCACAAACTGTTGACAGCTGTCGTTAGCGCATGCATTAGCGGTAGTAGAAATAAAAGCAGCAGATCCAACAACAAATGAAATGAAAAAAAAAACAAAATACTTGCACATAACAACAATTTGCATTTACCCTGCAGTAAATTTGTTTCATTGCTGAAGGATCAGTGATGATTCTTTGTTGAATATTCATCACTGTCGTCATAACTCAGTGTATTTTTATTTGTTCTTGTTTTTTTTCTGAGGAATGCAAACCATTTATATGAAAAATTCATCAGTCTTTATATGAAAGTATTCACTGATGCCTCCTCGTCATAGATGAATTGCATCAGTGATTCATTAAGAATTCATTGCGGATTTTTACTGCAGGGTATTGCTGGGTATGTTAATGTGTGCGTGTGTTTGTCCGTCTACTGTGCCCATTTGCGTCACGCAAGTGACAAGTCGTTGATAATTTGACAACAAAATGTTTAATTGTGCATGTCAATTTGTACAAACACACATAAAATATATAACTAAACAACTAAGTAAATAAACGCTTAGTACATAATTTATTTACGCATATATAAATAATTAATTATATTTATGTATATAGACGCATGTGTTTGTTGTTTTATTTAAGTGCTTACTGCTTTTAGTTAATAACAACAAAACAATGGTGAGTCTTGCGTGACTTGTCACATGCGGAAAAGCGGAAAATAATTGGAAATAATAGGAAATCCTTTTTTGTTTTGTTTTGAAGAACATGAGTTAAAAGACTGTATAGTGTAAATAAATGTAAAAGCTACAAGCCAAAAGGTGCTTATCAAATTCGACACCACTAAGGATTTCGTCTACTTATTTGGTAACCAGCATTACCACCAAAAATAATGCCAACACGGTAAACCAACGAAGAATTACTCTTGCTAATAAGTGTCACTTTAGACTAAGTAAGCAATTGAAAAGAAAAATCACGCTCTCTACCAACAAACGTCTATCAAAACATGCTAAAGGGAGCAGAAAAGAGAGTTCTCCACTGCGTTATGAAGATCAGGTGAAGACTGACTCGTTCTCCCTTGTTTTTTTCAATAGGTGCCAGGCAGCACAAAATAGAAACGATTGACGCGCTTTATTGGAGTCGGCCAGAAACGTCTAGAATGTTACGTGATAAATGAGAAGAATAAGAAGAAGAACGAGAAGAAGAACGAGAAGAAGCAGAAAAAGAGGAAGAAGAAGAATAAGAAGAAAAATTGTTGCCAATGCCATTAATTACAATTGACCTTTTTCTGTCATACGTGAATTGCTGCTCACTAAACCAATGTATATACATAAATATGTAGATATGAATGTAATTTCGTATTAGCGATTAGCTTGTATATTTAAATTAAAATACTTCAAATATTTTTTAGTGCAATCAAAACCAAATATGTATGTGCAGCAATTAAAAGCAGCTGCATAATAAAATTAATCACATTTAACTCATACCACTAAAAACGCTGCACACAAAGTGCTCAAGCCATTAATTTCATTAAATAACACTGTGACACAAATTGAGTGTTGTTGTCTTTTAGGTATTTTGTACACAGATTTTGCATGAGAAGACCCCTAGTGAAATTTTGTGGTACAGAATTGTCTAGAACACTTTAACCCTCTAGCGACCTTGGGAATACTAAATTTTTCACACTATCTAAAAAAGTGATTAAAATGACCGCTTCGTTGGCGTGTTAGCGGGTTAAAATATTCTACGAAATTAAAGCTCGTGCAATTTTACTATATATTCGCTAATAGCGTATTTCTATATGTTATGTATTTTAAACCTTTTTTTATTTATTTAAAAATCACTTAGAAGAAATTTGGAAAAAATAAAATGGCAATAAAAAATGTGACCTCAGGCAGCAACACGGTTTTTCGGTTTTAATATGTGGTTAGTGGTCTTTCGTTCTGTGTGGCAGTTATTATGACATCAAAAGTGCTGTTGCATAGTGTAATATTTCAATCTAGTTTATGTAATGGCGCATTTGTGTTTGAATTGTATGCCTAATTCACCTTTATGCCTGCGTGACTATCAATATTAATTAGCTACATTTAATGCATAAAAATATAAGCGCAAAATACCAATAGATGCGATTCAAGCATGAGTGGTTTTACTATATGTATGTGCATTTGTATTCGTATATATAAATATTCGCATATATAAATATTTATTTACATTTCATGTTGTAAATTTGCCAATTTCTATTCGATACATTCACACAAAACAACGCATGCATGCACAGTTATCATAAATTGTCAACAAAAACCTAATTAAATTAATGCACTTCAATTACAATATGAACTAACCCAATTAAATTGAAATGTAGCTAGTCAATAGTTGAATGTGTAAGTATTTAGTATGGCATATATTTCTATATATAAACTTATATATAAGTATAAGTATTTGAACATGCAATATACGCAGCCAAATGGGAGCTATTAAAACTAAATGCGGTCATGGGAGTGAAGAAGAGCTTGTGCGAGAGGGAGAGAGGGTTAATAAATTCAACCTTGCAATTTAGCTGGAAAATTACACAGGCCGACAAAATGAGACCGATTTTTTTGACCACAAACCAGACCATACTTTCCTAAAGGTTTTCGATGCGCTGAATTCAAGTCTGGACGCAGAATTGCTCTATCATGTCAGGATTTTGAGATATCCTAACCTAAATATGCACAAGACACCGTTTTTGCCTATTTTTGAGGTTATATATAAACTAAAAATTATTTTTGTAAAAAAAAGCACACAAAGCATTTAAAGAAGAAGTTTTTCTCTTACAAATGGCGTTGAGTTTGCCAAAATATCTTTTTTTTTTCGCTAAGATGGAGCAATTGAAAATTGCAGACTTATCGTAAGAGGTAAGTGTTCTACTGCATCATACCTACGTTAATTCATATAAACTTTAAATTACTCTATTTTGGCGAAAAAAAAGATATTTGAGCAAACTCAACGCCATTCGTAAGAGAAAGATTTCTTCTTTAAGATGCTATTTGTGCTTTTTTTTTTAAAAAATAATCTGTCGTTTATATATAACCTCAAGAATAGGCAAAAACGGTGTTTTTTGCACATTTTGGTTAGGATATCTCAAAAGCCTGACGTGATAGAGCAATTCTGCGTCCAGATTTGAATTCAGCTCATCGAAAACCTTTAGGAATGTATAGTCTGGTTTATGGTCAAATTTCTTGTCGGCCTGTGTTATTAGCAAATGCTTTGAAAATAATTTTGTGAATATATACATAAGTGACATTTTAAAACCGATTCAACAAAAGTTCTTTGCTAGACAAGGCTAGTTGTTGCAAGGCTTAATTTTGGGTATGAAAAAGTGCGTAAAGAAAGTAATAAATAAAAGCCAGAAAGTGACGTTAATGTGAGTAGAAATTTACACTAAAATGGAGAAATAAATGACTCACAAGGAGTATGAAAGAGAAAAAGCTATAGCGAAAGACTAGCAAAAATCCGTCTCGCTTCGCTGCGATTCAAACTATGCCGCTGCCTATCAATCTACTTACCATTCTCCATCTCCCCTTCGCTCTATCTCTTCCTCCCCCTATACCTCTCTCTGTTGTCGCTTTCCATTATCATATACTTCTCTCTCTCGTCCTCTTCCGTTCCCTATCAACAATATTACGTGGCCATCCGGGTATAAATACATTTCGGTCTATATCATTTGAATCGGTTTAGGTATCACGGGAACCGGCAGAGATATCTAAATAGCATGAGCAATATGTGGAAACCCTGATCAGCTCAAGATACCAATATTGGCCAAAAATATTTCGGAGCCATGTGATCCATATATTGGCCTATATCTCGATAAGGAATTGAGGTATCGAAATTTAATACGGTCTTAATGCTCCAGCGGGATCACTTTTTGTAACCGAGTTCTTCGTTTAAATGAAAAACATATTTACGTGCCAAAAACAACAACATAGGGACTTCAACGCAATCTAGAGAGAACTTATACAAAGAATATACTGTCCGAATTTGGGAAAAGTCCATTCAGTCTCAATATGCACGAGTAAAACTTTTTTCCAATCTTTTTGAAATTTTTTGGTTCTCAAACGGATATCCAACTTATATATCAATTGGGGAACCATAGTTGGTATTCAAATTTAGTGCCATTGGAGGTCAATTTGAAGTCTTTATTTATAAAAAATACGACAAAGGACTGTTCCTTTCCCTACACTTCCCAAAAACTTCCCGAAATATCTTGATGGCTACAGCGAACACAACAACAACAACAAATAATCCTTTTTAACTCAATGATATCAGTAAAAAATGTAATAAAATAAGGAAGAAAGAACGTCTTCCTTAAAATGCCGCGATAAAAAACAGCAAAAGAAACCATTCCAAGCACCGAATTTTATTGAGTAAAATAAGTGTTTTAGAGCACGATTGAAGTCAGCAACATTAACCCACGAGACATATGCACTACGAGCACTTTATAACCATAAAATGAATGCATATGCGATACGCTGAAACAAGCGCATTTTACACATATTTCATGCTGACAATCGCCAATTGCGAATTGTTCTTTGCGTTGGCGTTTTCGTTGGCGTTTTTGTTGGCTTTTACTATTACTTTTGGTTGCTGCAAGTGTTAGAAAAGCGAGCAAGTTAGCATGTATTTGTTTACAAAAGGAATAGAAGAATAGCAAGAAGGAAATATAAAAAAGAAAAGAAAAAATTAAGAAAAAAAAGTAAAAAAGTGTTCAACAATTTATAGCTTTTGTATGAGTCACATTTGGTTGGGCGTTCATTGGCTTGTTCACTTGCTCGCTTGCTTATAAAATACGAGTAATATTCACAACTGAAATATTGCAGTAGCAGCAGCCAACGAGTCGTGCCCACTGGTAAGCGATAGTAACCAATAACGGCAGCAGCAGTAGCTTAGCCGTTAGTCAATATTGGCAAGTTGCTAACCAAAAAAGGCGTTGGTTTGGTTGGTTGAGTTAGTGAAGAATGGAAAGTAAGCAAATGCGGACTGAGAAAAGGCTAAAAGAACTGCAAGTGATATTTTGGAACAAGCAACGAAAATTGCTTACTTGATAATATATGTGTGTAGATGGTGTTAATAATAGAAGTGTTTTTGTGGGCACTTCGCTGCCCGCTTATACTGAATTCTGCTCTCTTGGCTGACAGTTTCCATACAAAATGTTAGAGACTTTAAGAGACCTTTAGAGAGTATGCCAGCTACTCCTTAAACTGATCTTTACAGATTATACCAATTTTTGTACAATATACGTTCTTTGTCCGTACTATAACGAACGGTGTTCGAAGATAGGGGAGACATCTCTCGATAAAAATTTGAAGAAATTTCATCCAATAAACGCACCTTTTTTCCGATTCCTTTACTTTAACGAACGGTTGTATAATTTTCACTTGTTTTTATACCAGTGGTTGTTTTTTTTCGCAAATCTCTAACTCTTGCCCAAACGAATACGGCTAATATGTATATATGTTCACTAAATAAATTGTTTGTAATAGAAAAAGGAGACATAACAATGGTTGCCCCAATCTATATATATAAACGGAAGTGGCGTTAGTACAAACGCGTATAACTCAAGAACGCCTGCACCGATTTGGATGATTGAGACAAATTCAGAATGTTCTCTAGCCAGAATAGGAGAATATCCAATAAAATTCCCGAAAAATGCACAAAAAAAAATTATTTTCCTATACATTTTGAGATAGGGATAGGAATAGGGATAGAGATAGAAATAGAGATAGAGATAGAGACAGAGATAGAGATAGAGATAGAGATGGAGATGGAGATGGAGATAGAGATGGAGATGGAGATGGAGATGGAGATGGAGATGGAGATGGAGATGGAGATGGAGATGGAGATGGAGATAGAGATAGAGACAGAGACAGAGACAAGGATAGGAGAAATTAGGTTTGTCGCGGTGAATATATGTATATCTCTTTTGTTCAGAGAATTGACAGTTTTATAGCTTTATAGGAATAAATTTTAGGCAGAACAACGTCTGCCGGGCCAGCTAGTTATTGAAAAACTTCGGATTGAAAAAGGGACTGTCACTCCGGCTTAAATACTCAAAAGTACTTTTTTAGTAGATTTTCCAGCCTGCAATGGCTTGAAGGAGTTTAAGAAAGGAAAGATACGAATTCGTGAATGATAGATACATATATACATAGCCGCGAGTTGCTGTGCAAGGAACAGTTCTACTGCAAGTTCGCCAAAATCATGCTTCGATCCAACAACTCCAAAACTGCCAACTACCTCTTGAGATTTGTCTAGGTGTCAGAGTAGACTGACCAGCAATCGAATTTATGATCATCTACGTACAAGAAAAGGCGATCAATCATTGACTGATTATGCTATAGCGACACCTATCGTAAGATACAAAAATTCAAATTAAAGAAAGCGAACAGATGGTGCTGGAGCTAAGATTTCCAGAGAAATTTTGTTTTTGTATTACAAAGCTCTTAGTTGGAAGATGAGCTTGTAAGGAAGTTCAAAGAAATAAAAAACATTACCAAGTGGCTTGAAAAAGCTCTGAAAATTGTGCAGCTTTAAAAATTTGTTTTACAATTTAAATTTAAATTTTAAAATATATCGGCGGTAATATAAAACATACAATGAAATACTTAGTTCAATTTATTCACACAACAATAAAAATTCTAAAATCAAATGCAATTTGCATATGCGACAATCTTTGGCAGACAAATGCGCACATAAACACAAGAGCACATCCTCTCCACTGCGTATGTGTATATCCGTAAAAAGGACATTTGGTCAAAATCCGCAAACAGGATATGCCAAACTCAACGCAATCGAACACGAGTGCAACCAACAAATCAATGAATGAAAGCAACAACAACAAAAGTAACAACAACAAAAACATCAAAAATAAACAACGGATGTGCAACGCATGCAATGAAACCTTCCAATGATTCGATTGCTGAACTGAAAATAAGCGAACAATGCAACAAATTGCAATTGCAATTGCAAACTGGACATAAGAAAGGCAGAAATGCGGCAATTTGGCAAACTGGCAGTTCGGGCAAAAAAGGACACATGAGTGAAGCACAGTGTGTGCGAAAAGTGAAGCAATCTAGCATGCTTTAGAATATAAAAAAATTAAGATAAGTTATTCTTAGTAGCCAAGAGCCTCAGTTTGCTTACTTCCTAATTTCCTAGAGATCTAAAGTTGCCTCATTGAGCCTTGTGGGTTTCAAAACATCGAATATTGTGCACTATTTCGTTGTCGCTTGACTTTTTGCTAATACTCTTTATACTGTAAACACATTGTCTGTGTTTGCATTTGCCAAATGGTGGGTTCCTGTCTGGACGGGATATCCCGAGAAATCGAGCTGTCGGTCACGTGGGTGTCTGTGCCAACTAACGCTCGCTAGCTCAGATAACAACACAAGGGAATGCAATGCATTGAAAAGCAACTAGAAAATTGGCAATTGCATTCACATGTGCATTACATACATATATGCCCACCAAAAAAGCTACGTCTTATTTAAGGCGTATTCCAGAAGATTTAAAGGCGTGTGAAATGCTGCCTGAAAATTCTAAGCAACCAAAAGTTGTTTGGGCAAAGGCTTATAATAAGGCTATAAGGATTACTCTCTCTTTATCTCTCTCTCTCTCTCTCTCTCTCTCTCTCTCTCTCTCTCTCTCTGAGATCAATCCTTATTCCCAAAGCTTGTCCATCATGGGAAATAAGGCTTATATAATTTTTTATTATAAGGCTTATTCTCCTAAGAAAATAAGACATAATTTCTTATAACAATGAATGATAGCGCTAGATTAGAGTGCAAATAGATTAAGTCCACTTTTATAAAAAAAAATTTATTTTTATATAGAACGCTAGAAAAATTAAATACGCACCACGCTAATCAGGTCTATGATACTTTTCTAATTTCTACTCATTGTTATTCAGTGATACGCAAATGGGCTAAGTCAAAAAGGTGAAGAAAATTAGCTAAGCCCAAAATATTTATATGAACAGAATTTTTTTTTTTTCACATAAGAACTTAGACAGTGATTTATGTCTCTACTGAAAGGTTTGAAAAAATGCACTTAGCGAACTTTCACTCTAAGCTAGCGATATATAGTTTTAATACCTTATAATAAGGGATAATAAAAAGGTGTTTTTGATTTAGCTGCATAATTCATATTTTTTTGAGTAGCGCTCGCCAGATATTATACTCTCTTTGCCCGTCTTTGCTCATAAAACTCAATTCCTTCTGTCTCTATTTGAGGCATGAGCGCATAACCGAAAATTAAGTACTAAAACGTTGGGAGCAGAGTGAATGAGCGCATGGAAGCAAGAAGCGTTGCCAGCGTATTCCATTTTGATAGCTTAGGCTTCAGCTTAAGCTTCATTTTAGGCTTCATCTTAGGCTTATGCACCTTTTTGCAGCGAATATAATAATAATATAATACAATGGCGCTATTATAACTCTGACGAGTTTTATGGCCGAGCTTCTCTCCCAATTCGAGGTGTGCTCCTTTTTGTTTTTCCTACTAATTGGGTGGACCTACAGTTTTATGCCGGCTCCGAACGGCGAATGCATTTTTTGTAGCGAATATATACTTAAATATACAAATAGCAGCGCATACGCGCGCTTGTGTTTGAACTCTCATTGACATTTGTTGGTGTTATCGCAATCACTCGCGCGCCATTTTCTAGTCACTCACATTTCCTTTTTTACAATCGGATTTTACAATTTTGTTTTTCAATGCCATTTTTGCATTCTGCATTTTGTGTTTTGTATATGCATTCTATTATTCCTACACACATTCGTTCTTGCATTCATTCCTTTCTTACTTCTTTCAGCCATTTTTTTATTCATTCGCTCAGCTACATATTTGATTCATGTACTAATTCGCCAGTGATTCACTATATCGATATACGTTGCATTTGGAGGTTGACTCGCTTGGTTAGCCATTTCTGGCAATTTTATCATTGTTGCTCCTTTTTTCACACTTTAAATGCCACACTTTGCTTTTTTTTCTTACAATTCTGTACATGAATGTGATTGCATTACGATAGTGCTCCTTCTGCGAAGCTTCAAGTACTGTCTAATCAATTACTGAATAAACAAATTCTATCATCTCAGTTACTAAGACTCACTACTGGTTGTATAATATCCATTTCTTATTGAAACTACTCTTCCTCCCCTTTCTTTTTCTTTCATCTTCTTCTGCTCATTCTTCCAATAGACAATTTTCCATATTGCCATCTATCGTAGTCAGTCATTGACACTCCTCGATGCCTCGTACATGACACTATGTCACACACAGCTGCAAACGTTGGCCACATAATAGCAATGCCACATTCAGAGTACAGAAGCAACAACAACAATTGAGAACGATAAGACCAATGCCAATCAAATACTGATTGCAAATTGCATGTGAATTCGAATGCAGCAAAGAAAAGGCCAATAGAAAAAGGAGGCTTGCAAGTGAGCAAATGGAAAATTACGCTTTTGCTGTTGTTGTTGTTGTTGTTGTTGTTGTTGTTGTTGTTGTTGTTGTTGCAGAGCAGTAAAAATTGAAGTGGAATAAAAGAAAGAACACAATATGATTGAGTAAGAAGAAGAACGAACAAGGAAAATGAAGAGGAAGCAGCGGTTATAGTAAAGCTATCGAGCGGCTGGTAACAAAAACAGGAAACACAAAAACAGGAAGAACAAGTAAAAGCGCGGCTGTCTTCGGCCGTACCGAAGACTTCATACCTTTCATGAGTGGGGAAATGAAAAGTTACCTATGTATGTACATAGCCGGATTAAGTTTAATTTATAATTTTAATTTGGTGGGTTATTTATGGAAAGATTTATAAGAAAAAATGGTGTCTTGGCTATTTAAATGGAGGAGTTATACACCAAAATGTCCATATCTGAACAATCGGTTGTATGGGAGCTATATGTTATAATGGTCCGATCTTGACAATTTTCGGTAATCCCGTTTGGGTCCATATGGGTACAAATACTTCAAAATTTCAAGTCGTTAGCTGTTAAAATGGAGGAGTTATACACCAAAATGTGTATATCTGAACAATCGGTTGTAGGGGAGCTATAGGTTATAGTGGTCCAATCTTAACAATTTTCGGCAATGCCGTTTGGGTCCATATGGGTACAAATACTTCAAAATTTCAGGCCGTTAGCTGTTAAAATGGAGGAGTTATACACCAAAATGTGTATATCTGAATAATCGGATGTTGTGGAACTATATGTTATAGTGGTCCGATCGTGACAATTTTCGGTAACCTTATTTGGGCCGAAATGGGCACGTCTACTTCAAAGTTTCATGTCCTTAGCTGTTTAAATGGGGAAGTTATGCACAAATTACATCCAAAAATTTCATATATATCTGAATAATCGGTTGTTTTCTATATGTTATAGTGGTCCGATTCGGCCGGTTCCGACAAATGATCAGGTGCATATAACAACATACCTGTATTCCGAATTTCATTCAGATATCTCAAAAACTGAGGGACTAGTTTGCGTTCACACAGACGGACGGACGGACAGACGGACAGACGGACAGTCGGACAGACGGACAGACGGACATGGCTTAATCGACTCAGCTCGTGATTCTGATCATATCGGTATATATTTTGGTGGGTCCCCCACGCTTCCTTCTGGTACTTTCGACAAAAATTTTTTGGCACTAAATTATAATACCATTTCATTCTCATGAAAGGTATAAAAAGCCTAAAAATGGGCAAACAGCATTCGAAGCAAAGCAGGAAGAAGAAGAAGAAGAAGAAGAAGAAGAAGAAGTAGAGAAAATTTGCATGTATGTATGTATATAAATCGAAAATTACTTTGGCATAGAAAACTGAGAGTAAGCAAAAATAGGACTTTTCAATTACGATGCCAATGATCAGTTTCAGCACTTTATTTTATTGCCTCTGGTGTTTTTCTTTGGTTCATTTAATTGGATTAGGCTAGAGAAGACGATAAAGAAAAATCTAGCTTCAGCTATTTTAATAGAGACTTAATCAATTTGCATTTTAATCCTCTACTGGAAAGATCTATACTCATATTGCACTTAAAAGAGGAAACTGGAAGGTCTTTACCTCTCGGTGCTCAGAGGTGTAAACCTGAGTCTTTCCGAAGCGGTAAAATGTCTAGGGGCGATTATAGATAAGAAACTGAACAGGAAAGCTCACGTCGAGATGAAGTTAAACAAATCAGTGAGAGTTTTCGGACTTCAGCAAAACCTCAACAGGCCGATTACCACGTAGAATGCACTGCTGAACCTGCTCCCTCAGGATTTGGTGATCCAAGAGGAGGCTATGAAAACGAAGTGTCGACTACACCCCTTGGGGTTGTGGGACGACAATTAGAGCCCGGGGCACGGGGAGTTGTTTAGCATTCTGTCAGAGCAATGCATTTTGTTTGTGGCCCAAAATAATAAGCTGGTATCCCGAGTTTATTTTGGTGGATAATATACTGTCGATTTTCCTACAACAGATCAATGGAAAAATTCAGAAACTCTACTGGGAGGATCGAAGAAAATCATCTACACAGACGAATCAAAAATATAATATAGTACTGGATCCTGCTGGCACCTAGATGTCGACTTCAGGTGCCATTATGCTTTAGCTAAACTGGCGGCGTTTTTCAGTCGGGAAAATCGAAGGAGTCGTTGGAAATCTACAGATTTCTGTAAAATTACAAAGTGTTTTCTGAAAAAAACTAACAGAGAGGTAGAAAATTTTCTCCTCAAGCAGAGAAGGAGGAGGCTTCGGCCCTTGTGTGGTTGATTACAGGACACAATCCATGGGAGAACACATGGCCACCATACTTATCACCGGGAGCTCATTATACCTATCTTGTCTGGAATTCATTAGGCCTATCTCGTCTGGAGGAGGACGACGACCGCACAGAGCATTTTTATACTCAGCTGTACTAGTACACAGAGTATTATAGTTTTGATTTCCTAACGGTGGATTGTAACAGAACGAAATAATCGAGATAGATATAGACTTATATATATCAAAATGATCAGGGTGAAAAGAGAAATCGATTTAGCCATGTCCGTCCGTCCGTCCGTCCGTACGCACTCTAACTCGAGCAAAAATTTAGATATTTTGATGAAATTTGGAATGCAAGTTGGTATCAAGACAGGAACGGATGGTATTGAAAATGGGCGAAATCGGACCATGACCACGCCCACCTCCCCTATATAGTAAAAATCGGAAATTTGGTATCTCAGTCACTAATGGAGCTGGGATGACAAAATTTCACCCACGTGTAGAGCTCAGGCCCTTATGAAGAAATTTGGTGAAATTTTGAAAAATGGGCGGTGCCACGCCCACTTATTAAGGGGCAAACATTGAAAGTTGTATAAGCCATAACTCAGAAACCGTAACAGATATATCGATCAAATTTGGTACGCGTGATTTACTTACTCAGGCAAATGTTTGGACGAAAAATTGTCGAAATCGGTTGACGACCACGCCCACTTTTATATATGGGTATTATAAAGTGACCTAATAAAAACATTTTAAGCGATATCTCTGTCAGATATAAAGATATATCATTGAAATTTTATGGCAGGAGTCCAACTATTGACATAAAACAAAAAACACAAAAATTTTGGAAAATGGACGTGGCACCGCCCCCTTTTAGAAGCAGGAATATACGAGATTCCTTAGCCTATAACTCTACAAATAATTGATATATTATGACGAAACTTGGTGTATACACTTTCATTACTTGTAGGTATACACGTTCAGAATTTTAGCGAAATCCGTTGACGACCACGCCCACTTTTATATATGGGAACTATAAAGGGGCCTAATAAAAACATTTTAAGCGATATCTTTGTTAAATATATAGATATTTCATTGAAATTTTATAGCAGGAGTCCAACTGCGGACATAAAACGAAAAACACAAAAATTTTTGAAAATGGGCGTGGCACCGCCTCTTTTTAGAAACAGGAATATACGAGATTTCTGAGCCTATAACTCGACAAATAATTGAGATATTATAACGAAACTTTGTTTATACATTTTTATAACTTGTGTTAATAGACACGAAAAATTTATTGAAATCGGTTTATGACCACCAAATGTTGAAAATGGGCGTGGCTACGCCCACTTTATGCAGCACTCGCTTTATATAAAATACACCGTGATTCTATCAGACGCAAACAAACAATGAAAGCATGCAGCTGAGGATCTAATGTTCGATTCCACTCGAACTTAGGCTTCCTTACTTGTTTTTGCACCTGCTCGGCTTTCGCTAGATTAAGATTGCGCATTCTCGGGTCAGATATGTTGAGAATGGCGAATGTATATTCTCTACCACTCGAAAAACTTCTCAGATTTGAACAAATAGAGCTGAGTGCTTGGTAAGGACTCAGTTTTCACGGCGTATCACAATTCCATTCCATGTGGTAAAACCTGGTAGGCTACTTGAATCCATTAAGTTCCACTTTCCGGGTCGGTTCGACAGCTTTTCGGGTAGTCCGCATAAGACAGTACTAGCCGGACCCGTGCGCATCTTGCGCAAAAAATAACAAAACATACGTGGCGCCAGTCGGTATGGTTTGTGCTGTCACGCCCATTTTAAAAAACTTATTATTTATTTGGTTTGGTGGACCTTATGGAACTTTCAATGAATTGCCTATATGTTTGACAAAGATATCGCATACAATTTTTTTATTTTCCCTATATAGGTATGTATGTGCAATATATTTTTATATATTTTATATATATTTTTATGTGCGTATATGTGGTTCTTGCCGACTTGGGTAATTTTTTTCCACACGTTTGCCTTGGCTTAATCGATTTATCTGCTACAGTTCCTGAGTTTTGAATTATAAATCTTTGAAAATTTGCTCCTATTGGCCCATTTTTCAAAATTTCAGCACGTTTCCTCATAACGGCATAACGTCATTTCATCACTCGGGCTTTATTAGTGACTGAATTATCATGTTTTGCGTGTTTTTCGAAATACACACATATGCCTTATTTTCAACCCCAACTTTCTCTGTTCCCATTAGAATCTGTGTACCAAATTTCATTAAAATATTTCTATTTTTGTGCAAGTTAGAGTGTATACGGCCGGACGGACGGACATGGTTCAATCATTTTTTCATCCTGATCCTTTTGATATACTCGTATATATTAAGGTGGAGTGAACATTTTTTTTTGGAAATTCAATTTGTTCCAAAGCCAGAACGGCACCTTTCTAGCCCAGTAATAAGCCTTTAAAATTTTATTGACCTACTCGCATGTTTAGAGGTGCCCCCAGCCCCACAAAGTTGAAAAAATAGCACGATCTGGTACAAATTTGAAATTTCTACAATTATGAAATCAAAAAAACGAAGTATGAGGATTGATAAACAGGCTAAGTTGAGTAAAAAAGTGAATTTTTTTTTGGAAACAACAACAACCAAAGTTATTAAAGGTCAAAGTTTATATTATGCATTTTTTAAATTGCAATTACTTAAAAACTACTGAAACGATTTCAAATATTTTTATACCATTCGATAGGTATTTTGATTCCCTTTAATTTGATATACATTTTATGTGGATTTCATAACACTCCCCGCTGCGGGGTAAACCCGCCTTTTACCCCCCTTACTTTTCATGTAAAGTACCACGCCCAATAAAACTTCGTTTCGCATGCATAGCTAATTAATACCTTTAATACGATGCCTTACTTATTAATTTTGGTCAATTATGCGAGCAGAAAAAGGGATATTTATAAAACACCATTTAGAAATAATATATATGATTTATGAGGTCGTTAGAGGGTTAAGGTATTCTAGAAAATTGCTAACCAAAAAAATCTGATATGTACTACATACTACAGTTTCATAAAAACAAAGTATGTAACTGCCATGAAGAAATACAAAAAAACCAAATATATATGTATGCCTCGCCAAACTTCTTAGCCTTTAGCAGCACCAGTAAATATTAGCCTGCCAATTGCTTGCCAAAAAAAAAAAAGATGTAGAGAGAAAGAAATTAAAAGAAAGAAAGAAAGAAAGAAAAAGTGATAGCTGGTGTTATCAGCGCTTTCTATGAGCAAACAGGATTCTTCTAAAAAAGCTTTGCCCACTTTTAGGCGCCTATACAGAGGCATAAATGTGTGAATTGCTTTAATAGACGAACAAGTTGTGCTTTGCTTGTTTTCTCCTTCTTCTTCTACTTCTTATTTTCTTTTTCGTTTTTTTTTTTCGCTGCAACATTGTTGCTTTGCTTGCTTTAACAAATCTGTGCAAATGAAAATGCAAAATTTCTAATTCACAAGCTTGCCACATTCGACGCAGAGAGAGAGAGAGAGAGAGAGATAAGAAGGGCGTAGGCAGGCAGGCAGCAGTGGGTTAAAAGCAATAAAATTGCATGCTCATTGCACAGTTGAGTGGACTTTTGCTGTAGCTTCTATTTTACACTTTGTAGGCTGGAATTTAGCACAGATTTAGGAGGCCATTGCATGCTGCTTGAAGATGTTAACACTTTCATTAAGGCTTTTGGTAAGGAGGTGTGTATGAGAATGGGATGAAATGGAGCTGTATGGCGCCTAAAAGTATGCAAACTTTTTTAATTTGAAATTGAAATTTAAGTTAAGTAAAGCGAAGCTAAAGTTCTTCATAAATTCTAAGTTTTTAATAAGTGGAAAATAAATAGGATTATTGGAAGGATATACTTATATGCTGATTAAAGTAATTTAAGAGCGCTTTTATAAAATCAACATGTTTGCTATTACTTTTTACTCTCCATCAGTTTCAATATATAATTGTATCCATATGTAGATACTATTCACGCCATTGCAAACATATCAGTGTCTGTATTTGACCAAGCAGTCAACTGTTTTATGGCACGTCTATGCTGGTGCTCTTAGTGCCATTTATACAGCAATTTATTAATATGCAAGCAAATTTGCATAGAAATTTACAATTCAGTTTGTTTTTTTTTTTTTTGCCTTTGATATGAAAAGCGTATGTAAATGTTTTTCATAACGTTAATTTGTCCCTCGTTAAAACGTTGCTGGACGTGTGGTGTTTAAAACACAAAACACACACACGAATGAAAATGTAAAAGGGCAAAAAAAATCGTTGCAGTAAAGTAAATTGCACATAAACCCAGTTGGAAGAGGTAATGTATGGTCATCTATAAATGGATATAAGGCCATAGGATCTATACATTCCAGAATGCATGATTTTTTTCATTGTGATGTCCTAGGGAAGTCATGCATCCACTTTTCCCTGCCAAGGTAAGGCAAAAAGGAATGTTTGGATGAGAGTCACTCTTGCCGTGATCTCAGTGTCGGTTTATTTTCTCACTTAAAAATTAAAAAAAAAAAATACTTTTTTCTTGCATTTTTCTCTTCATTCTCTCTCCATCCGATTTCCAACTAGAAATATGTAACTTCACTCCAGCTTGTTCTCCTCTGCTTCTCTCATTGTCGCACCATCTTCCCCTTCACTGCTTCACCCATGTGGGACATTCAACATTATATTGATCTTTAGTGCCGCTTTTATGCGTCCGTTTGTTAAAATAGACTCTGTGAATTGTTGTCGTCATTGTAAAAAAGCAAAACTAGAGAAAACCTGATTCTCCTAATTGTTTTTTTTTTTGCTAGATTCAATGTTATAGCTGAGAGCCGATGACTGACCTCTTCGCTTACCTTGGGTTGCATTCTGGAATGTATCCGATTTCCTATAAGTTGGAAGGTAAAGCTGATAGCCGATGACTGACCTCTTCGCTTACCTAGGGTTGCATTCTGGAATGTATCCGATATTATATAAGTTGGAAGGTATAGCTGAGAGCCGATGACTGACCTCTTCGCTTACCTTGGGTTGCATTCTAGAGTGTATCCGATTTCCTATAAGTTGGCAGCCACACAACATAGAGTTTAGATGAAATCATAGTTTTTTTTGGAATACATACTATAATGTAAATTTTTCGTACATCTTTTCATGCGTCCGCAAGGTCATGCATGACCACCTTTCCAACTGGGAAGCAGCAGTGAATGTGAACCAGATCCTTACAAAACACACAACATATACATACACATATATATGTATGTATCCATATATATGTATATACTAAAACATACCCACATACGCACATATGTAAGTGAAAAATCCTCACAGCTATGAATTTATGACGTTTGTTGTACAAAACCCAAAGCCAAAGCCAAAGCCAAAAAAACACATACAAATCTCTGCACGTCTGCGCTGAATTACCCAGTTCAAGCGCACAAATTTTCACATTTGGCCAAGCAGTCATGCAAACAATTTGTTGGTCACACAGCAAACGATGGAGAAAGGGACTGAAAGGGACATGAAGAGCACATGCCAAGCAAGCAAAAATTTACACTACAAATATGTATGTAGTTGTTGCTGCTGCTGTTCTTGTTGTTGCTTTTGTTATTTTTACTGTTATTTTGTGCACATATGACATGCATAAAGTATATGTTTACATAATTTTGTTGAAGAAAAAAAAAATACATATTCATATTAGAAATGATGGCTCTTTTACTTTCAGTCAACAGCACACGCCAACACCGAACGAAAGGTCACTCATACGCCATGGCGGGCGTGCTGTTGCTGTTGCGCTCAACAGACGTACATACGTAGGTGGCTGAATGGACTGGCCGGGTTGTTGAAGCAGATATGTTTAGTTTATTTTTTTTGTTGTATAATACTAGCAGCGGCTGCCGCAATGGATATAGCGTCTGGCAAGCAATCTTTTTTTTATTTTTCTTTTTTTTTTTGCTCTAACACTCGGCGTTTCCGGTAGAAATTTGTAAATGAATAGCGCGTGCTGAGCTGTTAGCTAAGTTAAATGGCAACATTGTAACGTTTTTGTTTTAGCCAACTAGCGAAAGTTTGGTTAGCAGCTATCCTATCACTTTTAGAAACTTTCCATTTCAAAAGTGGTATCGAGGGTCGCCAAATTCAATTGTAGGTAACTCGTATCTTAAGAAAGAGTTTTTGTACACAGAGAAAAAGTTACAATTTGGACAATATCTCTACATTTATTTGGCATTGCCAAACGTAGAGAAGTTCTTAAATAACGGATTATTAAACCAGGAACTTTCATTTGATATGCTTTTTAAACATACAGTTTTTTTGGGGGAGTATCCGCACTTTAAATGTTCCACACTTTAACTTTCGAGAATATACAAGTACATATGTCTGTATGCAATCCAGATGGCTAAAAAACTCGCCTTTAACCTTCCGAATCATCTTTATATATATTACGCTAAGCGATTTTTTGTACGCACCATAAGTTTTACACCCTTATACCGATTTTCGAAAATGGGATGTCACATGAAAGGGCTTGACCTGCAGATGTGCAGGAAGGTTTAATATTTCTGAAAAGGGTTGCCACCTGTTTAAAAATTTAATTCTCCTGTATAGCTTGATTGATTTTTAAATTGCAGGTACCATATAAAAGGGCTTGAGCTGAAAATGAGTAATTTATTAAAATTTTTACAAAAAGGGTTGCCACCTGTTCAAAGATTTAGTTTTACGCTATAGTTTGATTTATTTTTAAATTTGAGGTGTCTTATGAAAGGGCTTTAAGTTAAAATTAGTAATTTCTTAAAATTTTTACAAAAAGGGTTGCCACCTGTTCAAAGATTTACTTTTACGCTTTAGTTTGATTTATTTTTAAATTTGAGGTGTCTTATGAAAGGGCTTTACGTTAAAATTAGTAATTTCTTAAAATTTTTACAAAAAGGGTTGCCACATGTTCGAAAATTCAGTGTTACGCTGTAGTTTGTTTGATTTTTAAATTTGAGGTGTCATATTAAGGGCTTTGTGTGAAAATAAGTAATTTGCTATAATTTTTACAAAAAGGGTTGCCACCTGTTCAAAATTTCATTTTTACGATATATCGACGGCTGAGAATAAGATCGCCCTATTTCAAAAATTGTTTTAAAAACGCCCTATTTGAAAAATTGTTTCAATAACGTCCCATTTCAGATTTTGCTTCAAGAACGCCCTATTTGAAAAATTGTTTCAATAACGTCCTATTTCAGATTTTGCTTCAAAAACGCCCTATTTCAGAGAAAATTCCATATATATTTCTCTGAAATAGAACGTTTTTGAATAATTGTCTGAAATAGGACGTTATTGAAACAAATTCTGAAATAGGGCGTTTTTGAAGCAAAATTTGAAATAGGACGTTATTCAAACAATTTTTGGAATAGGGCGTTTTTGAAACAATTTTTGAAATAGGGCGATCTTATTCTCAGCCGTCGATATGTAGTTTGTTTGCTTATTAAATTTCAGGTACCATATGAAAGGGCTTGAGCTGAAAATGAGTAATTTATTAAAATTTTTACAAAAAGAGTTGCCACCTGTTAAAAATTCAGTTTTACGCTATAGTTTGTTTGATTTTTAAATTTGAGGTGTCTTATGAAAGGCTTTGTGTGAAAATGAGTAATTTATTATTATTTTTACAAAAAGGGTTGCCATCTTTTCAAAAATTCAGTTTTATGCTATATTTTGTTTTGTTTTTAAATTTGAGATTTCATATGAAAGAAAACTAGAAATAGAAAGAGGACTGCGACCAATGGCCTTTTGGAGGTCGCTTTAAGGTTAACATATTCTAGAAGATTATTCGGCATAAAACTTCACTATGGGGCTCCTCGCACAAAATCTTTGTATACAAAATCTAGTTCCACAGAAAATAAAAATAACCAGTAACTATCTAGGTATATGCTTCATTTTATATTTTATTAATAAGATTCTATGGGCTTACAGCCCATTCATATTCTGCCAATTTTAAGGGGAAGTCAAATTTAAAATGGCAATCAAAAAAATTGTTAAATTTCTCACAGTGTAATCGAAAGCCACAGCATCGCGTGGCACGGTTTACTAGTAGTTAGTAGCATATTTCAGGCGGATCTTGCTGCTATCCAAGAGGCGGTGCTCTATCTACATAAAGAAGTTCTCATGCAGGACAAAATTTGTATCTATTCTGGCAGTTGACAGTCAGGCTGCGCTGAAGGTCCCTGGGTCTGTCACCTGCAAATCCCAGATAGTTGAGGGTTGCCGCAAATCTCTTGACGAGATGGCTACGCAGGCTTCTTTAATACTGGTCTGAACACTGCAATATACCAGGCAATGCGATGGCAGACGAACATGCAAGAGGTGGCACATCCGGTACGCTTTCGTCGTTTTGTAAGGATTTGAGTACGTCGCTTGCAACAAGCAAGCTCGCTTTTAAGGGATTTTTCTTCACAGCAGCGGATGCTAGATGGAAATGCCTTAGTACCTGCAATCAATCAAAACTCGTGTGGTCAGATTGGCATGCGAGACGTACTAAAGGGGTACTTCTTCTAAGAGAAGAGGAACCTCTCACTTGTTGCTGGCCTGATTAATGGCCACATTACTATAGGCAGATGTGCTGAAAGACTTGCTGTTCCTTTTAATTACTTCCGCAGAAGCTGCAGAGATGAAGAGAAAGCTGAAACTGTAATACATTTACAGTGTGAATGTCTGAACTATGGTTTAAAAGGCTGAAATTTCTGGGGTCCCCCCATTTTCTAACCTCGGTGACTTGGCTAAGATGGAGCCTATAAAAATCCTAAGATTTGCTGAATCCACTTTATGGTTCGAGTTAGGGTTTATCAATGGTACCCTTTGGGCATAAATTTGTTGGTCTTGCACTAGCAGCAACTATTACATAACCTAACCTATGTACAAAGGAATATAGGTAGATATTCATACCCTAAATTTTCAATTCAATATTCTCCATTCCAATTACAATTCCCAACATACACACACAACGCAAATACCTGCAAAGCATTCATGCGTAACTGACACACACCAATAGCTGAGCGTGTGTGAGCGAACGCGCGAATTGAATGTGCGCTGCAGAATCTCCTGGGCGAGAGGGTGAGGTGTGATGTTGTAAAATCAGAGAAGTGGTGAATAGACGCGCTGTTAACTGCGAATAACACTTGCAGTTGTTGTTTTTGTTTGTTGCTGTTGTTGCACTTGACTGCTTTGTATATTACACACTATAAGCGCTAGAGACACTGTTTTGTATTGTTGTTATTGGCTTTGTTGGTATTGTTGTTATTGTTGCTACTTTTGTTGTTGTATATTGCTGCTATTGTTCTTGTTTTGGTTTACATGCAACTCTGCATACTCACATACATATATGTACAGCTTTACAAGCTATCAAATTGTTGCACGCGTTGCCATTTGCGTTACGCACGAACGCCGCATAATTAACCCAAAATGCTGAGCATGAGCTAAGTTTGTATAGTCGATTGCGCTTTTAGTGGCGAATTAGAAACAAATACAGATATATGTGTGTATATGAATACATGCAGATATAGTAAATAACATACAGACAATCTATATGTTACAGATAAATGTGTGTACCCAATAAACAGCAGGCCAAAAAATATCAAACGTTTGAGAAAATCTTAACTCTCAACTTGATAATTAAGATTTTCTGAAAAATTTCTCTAACGTTTGAAAAAAATGAGCCTTTTTGTTTGAGAATGCTATCAATGGTTATTTGAGATGCATTTGAGAACAAACTTTTGAGGTTTGAGAATAAAGTTATTTCTTAAATCCATCTCAATTTGAGAATTGCGAAAAATGTTTATGGGGGAGCATACTCGACATTGCGTTTGCAAATGTCATTGCTTGCGCTTGCATAGTTGCAATTGTGCTACATTTCTAGGAATATATATGTTTATATGTGTGTCTGTGTCTGCATGTTCATGTGCGATTGTAAAGTAACTCTGAATTGCTTTCAACAAAAAAATACACTTGATTTATTACAATCGCGTGAGGCAAAGTGCGATAGTTTTGTCAAAAAAATTCAGATTTAGCTAATTTTGCGCTTGATTTGTGGCGTGTATTCATTTTGTGCGCCTTAAAGTAGGCAATAATTAATAAAAAAATGTCTGGGGCGGAAAATATTCCACACAAAACTAAAGAACACTATCTACTTACATATCGTCGGTCTCCTGCCAGAAACACGAATGTGAAATTTTTTTTAAGTGCGATGTCTGCTCTTTATCGGGTAGACATCGATATAATAACAATTAATATTTATATAAATGCTTGTGTAAACATACATACATAATATCCACGTGTATGTACATAAGTATATATACTAATATTAATTGTTATTACATCGATGTCTACCCGATAAAGAGCGGACATCGCACTTACAAAAAATTTCACATTCCTGTTTTTGGCAGGAGGCCGACGATATATACATAGTAAAACCCTTTGCTGCCTGAGCTCAAAATTTTGTTTTTATTGCCTTTTGAAATTTGTGATATTTTGTCTGAGTGATTTTTGAAAAAAGGAAAAAAGGGTTAAAATACATATATGTATAGAATAGAAATATGTAGTTAGAGCACATATAGTAAAATTGCACGAGCTTTGATTTCGTATAATATTTTAACTCTTTAGCACACCCACGAAGCGGTAATTTTGACCCCTATTTTATAAAGTCCGAAAAAATAGTATTTTAATGGCCGCTGAAGGGTTAGATTCTTCTAGAAAATTATTCGCCATTAAATTTCACTAGAGGGTTTCTCGGAAAAAATCTTTGTACAAAGAACCTAGGTGGATGGATAGTGGTCCTTCGCTACCGCTCAATGTAACTTATTTAAATTCAAGGAGGAAAAATATTAGAATTCTTGGTTTACTATCGAAAATGTAAATGTTAGCGAAAGAAAGGAAATATTTTTCCTATCAAGGGCTGATATTTTAAATAGCATATGCTTGTTCGTTGACCAAGCGCTAGTGATTTTGCTAATCTCGTTGAGTCTATAAGAAGCTCATTTTGTTCGAAGAAATTCTCAGTGCAAAAAATGCTTTGAAGCAAGCGATAAATCTCGTTCCATCAGTCAAGCCCATTAAGTAGCTGAAATTGGCGTAGGAAAGTCTACAGATACCTGCGAATTTCCAGCTTATGTAAGCGCTGCAATATTATCAAAGAGAGTGAAGATAAACATGGTTTTAATAGCAACTAGAGGCTTCTAATAGCAATAGAGACTAAAAGCAAGGTGCCAATATACCCGGCACTTCCCTTACAACTTTCGCTGCTGCATTTATTTGTTTCTAGAAGCAACCTAGCCGTTGATTAGAGAAGAGTAGAACGAAAGAAGATACTAGAGCTCCAAATTTTTTTTGAACATTTTCGAGTAGCCCGAACAAATGTTGTTCAAATGCTCGAACAGTTCTTTGTTTGTTTATTACCCGTATGTTTGTACGGGAATTTGAATAATTCGGGCATTTTAAAGTTTGTTTTTTTTCTTTTGTTTATTTTTTTTTTTTTCTTCTTCATATGCAGTTTTTTTATTTTTGTTTTTCCGATACACATTTTTTTTGTTTGTAAGCTCGTAAGCTCGAATGTTTGTACGGGCATTTGAACAACAAACGGGCTTCAAACAAAAACGATCAGTTCGAATTGCTCGATACCCGGGTATCTAGAGCCCTAGAAGATACTGGAGATGGTGCATCGCCGAAACTGGTTTATAACCAAATCATAGTTATCAGGAGATTACGAACAATACACTGAAGCCATACCCTGTCGTAAAAATTAACAAAAAAAAAAAACAAACAAAAAAAAATGAGAGTAGGACCAACATTGGAGTCACATTTGACTTTTTTTATAAATTCTACATTTTTATAAATTTTTTACTACTATTTTTTAGTAGATACTATTTTGAGTAGTATAACATTTTACCAAAATTTATACTACTATATCTACTGCTATTTTTTTAATACTGTTTCTACTACTATTTTTAGTACTTTTTTTGTTACTATTTAGCAGATACTATTTTGAGTAGTATTTTTGCCACTATCTCTACTTCTATTTACATATATAACATTTTACGAAAATTTATACTACTGCATCTACTGCCATTTTTTACTACAATTTCTACTACTATTTTTAGTACTTTTTTTGGTACTATTTCTATTTCTATCTCTATTTCCATTTCTATTTCAATTTCTATTTCTATTTTTATTTCCATTTCCATTTCTATTTCTATTTCCATTTCGATTTATATTGCAATTTCAACAAATGTTTACAATACCACATTTATTGCTATTTTTACTACTATTCATACTACAACTTTTAAATGTTTCTACTACTATTCTTAGTATTTTTCCAACTACTTATTTCTATTTAAATTTTTATTTATATTACCATTATCACGTGTAACTCGTCTTCTCATGATCCTTTTTCGTTTACCTTCACTTTGTTATTGCGGTAGTAGATATTATTTTAACCATTTTTTTTGGGTATCACTGCATATATTTTCGTTCTTACTTAATTACAAAAAATCGTTAATTGCACACAAATATGAGTTTGTAATACAAAAAATATATTTGTAAAAAATCCATTTATTTTGCTCTAAAAATACACATTAATAAAAATCATTTCAAAATGCAAAAACTTTACTTTTAATTTGCTACGCTTTCATAAACTTACTAATTACTTGCAAAGCAAGTCCACAAAGTGTGCAAAGCATTTTAGCAAATTTTCGCACAAAAAACATTAAGAGCACTAAAAATTAAAGCTAAAGCAAAAAATTAAAAATCAAGAAAAAGAACAAAAAAACCAAAAAAAATAGTAAGGAAACTTTCCGTCATAATATTTGCAACATTAATAAACTACATTTGTCATATTTGTCAAAACGATAACGTGCCATTATTTTTGGCTTTTTGAGAGTTTTTGCTCTTTCTGCTTTACTTTTTTAGTACTTTTTTATAAAAGATTTTCTGTTCTAGAAATTCATGCGCTTGTAATAAAAAGCAAGCAATCGCTTTGATTTTAAAACACAAAAACATAAAATAATAACAAAATTTGCTCATAAATGCTTACAACTAGTACATACTAGATATAATGTAAGCAAATTTGTTAAACATACATACATATTTTGTTTTTGGGTAAAAATAGTAAATTTTCGATTTATTGAGCGCTACCAAAAATACAAACCAAAATAAAAGTTTGTGGACAATTTAAAATCGAGTGAAACTTCGTCCTTTGAGTCGCTACTGGTTTGTTATACTCAGCTGTACTAGTACACAGAGTATTATAGTTTTGATTTCCTAACGGTGGATTGTAACAGAATGAAATAATCTAGAAGATATAGACTTATATATATCAAAATGATCAGGGTGAAAAGAGAAATCGATTGAGCCATGTCCGTCCGTCTGTCCGTCTGTGAGCACGATAACTCGCGCAAAAATTGAGATATTTTGATGAAATTTGAAACGTAAGTTGGTATCAAGACAGGAACGGATGGTATTGAAAATGGGCGAAATCGGAACATGACCACGCCCACCTCCCCTATATAGTAAAAATCGGAAATTTGGTATCTCAGTCACTAATAGAGCTAGAGTGATAAAATTTCACACACGTATTGAGCTCAGGCCCTTATGAAGAAATATGGTGAAATTTGGGAAAATGGGCGGTGCCACGCCCACTTATTATGGGGCAAACATTGAAAGTTTTATGAGTCATAACTCAGAAACCGTTAAAGATATATCGATCAAATTTGGTAGGCGTGATATACTTACTTAGGCAAATGTTTGGACGAAAAATTGCCAAAATCGGTTGACGACCATGCCCACTTTTATATATGGGTCTTATAAAGTGACCTAATAAAAACATTTTAAGCGATATCTCTGTCAAATATAAAGATATATCATTGAAATTTTATGGAAGGTGTCCAACTATGGACATAAAACAAAAAATACAAAAATTTTGGAAAATGGGCGTGGCACCGCCTCCTTTTAGAAGCAGGAATATACGAGATTTCTGAGCCCATAACTCGACAAATAATCGATATATTATGACGAAACTCGGTGTATACACTTTCACTACTTGTGGTAATACATGTTCAAAATTTTAGCAAAATCGGTTGACGACCACGCCCACTTTTATATATGGGAACTATAAAGGGGCCTAATAAAAACATTTTAAGCGATAGCTTTGTCAAATATAAAGATTATTCATTGAAATTTTGTGGCATGAGTTCTACAATAGATCGGAAACAAAAAATAGAAAAATTTCGGAAAACGGGCGTGGCACCGCCTCTTTTCAGACAAAGGAATCAACGAGATTTCGGAGCCCATAACTCGACAAATAATTGAGATATTATGACGAAACTTGGTTTATACACTTTTATATCTTGTGTTAATAGACACCCAAAAATTTATTGAAATCGGTTTATGACCACGCCTACTTTTTAACAAAGATATTTCTGGAACACCCTTTGGGAATTTGTAACGTGACACCTTTGTAACTCATAAAGGGATGAAATTTTGCACAAAGAATAATATTCATAAGCTTAGTTGGATGACTGATAAAAATTTAGAAAATGGGCGTGGCTACGCCCACTTTATGCAGCACTCGCTTTACATAAAGTACACCGTGATTCCATCAAATGCAAACAAACAATGAAAGCATACAGCTGAGTATCTAATGTTCGATTCCACTCGAACTTAGGCTTCCTTACTTGTTTTTTGTTGCGTTTGATTTCACTTGTTTTTTTCGTTGTTGCTTTTATTACTGTTTTTACCATAGACTTCGTTTATTTTTATTGTTTTTACTGTTGTTTTTTCTTGCCATTTTGCGTTTATATTGTTGTTTTTGTTTGATGTTGGCAGTGGTTTTACTACCCTGCAGTAAATTTGTTTCACTGCTGAATGATCATTGATGATTCCTTATTGAATATTCATCATTGTCGTCATAACTGAGTACAATTTTTATTTTTTTGTTTTTTTTTTTCTGAGGAAAGCAAACCATTTATATGAAAAATTCATCAGTCTTTATATCATAGATGCCCAAGCCCTATGCTCGCATACACATTTTGTTTTTGTAATGCTCGTAAGTATAGGATTTTACTCGCCTATACACTTCCATAAGAAATTTGTGTATATGGCGAGCATAGGCGAGCATAGGAAAAAAATTTGTATACTCCCGAAACGTTTCTATGGAAATAAAAAAACAATTTTTTATTTTGATTCGAACAGATACAACCCAGCAATGAAAAGAATGAAATGTGGGACATACATATATGCATGTATGTAGTACATACTATGTACATATAGACGGCTGAGAATAAGATCGCCCTATTTCAAAAATTGTTTCAAAAACGCCCTATTCCAAAAATTGTTTGAATAACGTCCTATTTCAGATTTTGCTTCAAAAACGCCCTATTTCAGAGAAAATTCCATATATGTTTCTCTGAAATAGGGCGTTTTTGAATAATTGTCTGAAATAGGGCGTTTTTGAAGCAAAATTTGTAATAGGACGTTATTCAAACAATTTTTGGAATAGGGCGTTTTTGAAACAAATTTTGAAACAGGGCGATCTTATTCTCAGCCGTAGATATATACATCGTCCCCTCAATATAACAATAGCGTATGTGCTCATACGCCATTATTTTTTTATTGCATATTTAGAATCTCCATCATTGATTCTATGTCTGGTCAAAATTTCGTCAAATTCTACTTCCACAAAGTGGGTCAAAATGTCATTGGAAAAAATGGTGTATAATTTCTTGTTCAAAAATTTAATAGATATTTGATTTGACAAAAACTTTAAACTCGATTTTCTCAAAACCCAAAAAAAATTATACGCTATTGTTATATTGAGGGGACGACATATATATACTAATTTGATTCGTTCATATTTTCGATAATGTTATCCATGTCTATTTCAACATTTGTGGTTGATAGTTGCAAAAGCGACTCGAGGTGTTTGTCTGACATCCGGTTTCTGTGTTTTGATTTTACAATTTTTAATTTTGAAAATACACTTTCGCAATTATATGTACTAAAAACATTGACGAAAATATATATAATAATTTTGTCACACTAATAATTAATTAATTATTTATTTATATATTTTGAAAAATTTAGAGGGCATTGAAAATTAATTAATAAATTCAGTAATTGTAGCCAAAGTCCATAAATCTCGTATTAAAGATGTTTTTTAAGCTTTCTAAAACCAATCCACTTTTCAATATTAATTAATTATTTATTTATAAATATTAATATTAATTTTATTAATTAAAAATGTATATATATATTCCAATGCATATTCGATAGCTTTGTTTGCATAACATAAATACAAAGTTGGATTTTTAGTTAATTTCGATCATCAGTCTGGTTTGTGTCCTAATTTTTCTACTGGGTTATCGAGATGTCAATGAAGTTGTAAAAAACTACAAAAACAAACATATAGAAAAAAAAATTTTTTTTTCTTTAAATTATGACATTGCTCGCCCGTAAGATGTGTTTGGGCATCATTGCTTTATATGAAAGTATTCACTGATGCCTCCTCGTCATAGGTGAATTGTATCAGTGATTCATTGAGGATTCATTGCGGATTTTTACTGCAGGGTAGTTAAACTTTACAATACAAATTTTTCAACTTAAAAGTGTACTCTTGGTAATAGATTTATTCAGAAATGTTGTTGTAGTTTTTGTTTTTGTTTTCGTTGTTGTTGTTGTGAGCGAAAACGAAAACATATTAATTAGTATATTCTTGTTGAGGTGATTCTGTTTTTGTTTTAAGTATATATGCCATGTCGGCCGCTGTGGTGCAGTGGGTAGAGTTCTCGCCTGCTATGCCAGAGGTCTCGGGTTCAAACCCCAGTCCGAGCAAACACCAAAAAAAAAAAATTTTTCTAATTAGTAAAAATCCAATTATTGGATTTTTTAAGAGCAGCGGTCACCTCTCCGCAGTGGGCGGCATACCCTCCCAGTGTATTTCTGCCATGAAAAAGCTTCTCACAAAAAATGCATTCGCCGTTCGGAGCCGGCATAAAACTGTAGGTTCACCCAATTAGTAGGAAAAACAAAAAGGAGCACACCTCGAATTGGGAGAGAAGTTCGGCCATAAAACACGTCAGAGTTATAATAGCGCCATTGTATTATTATTATTATATTTGCCATGTCAGCCAAGCCAAATATTTTCAGTGAAAACACTTGAGCAGTTCCTGTTCACTTTATGTCCACTTGCCTAATTATCATATATCAAACATTAATTTGAACATTAGCAAATGGCACTATGCCTTTAAAACTGGCCCACGCAGATATAAATAATTAGTTGGCTTTTCAGCGCGATTTTCATGATAATAATTATCAAAGCGTAAAACCACAAAATTCCACGAATATGTTGCCCTTCTAAAACGCTTCGCTGCGCCTTTTAAACAATTTTCCAAGAAAGAAAATTCGCTTTAATTTTCAAAGCCAAATACACACATACATACATACATACGTACATACATACATACATACCCACCAAAAAACTCGATGACCGTGGAATTAAGAGGGTAATCCAGAAAAACCCTGGCAATCGCTTCCACATTCGTTGACATAATGCCTGATATTAGCATGGGCTTGTCATTGGAGGGAAGGACTTGCCGACCGCATTACCGCCGAACGAATAAATCACGCAATACCGCCAGGATTCTAGCGAATCAAATAAAGAATACCTTACAGAGAAGCAGAGAAAGAAGGCGAAAAATGTAAGGCATGATGGAAATTTCCACTGGTATTTATTCCAGTTCATTTTTCGCGCTCCATTCTACTTTGCATTACGTGGAATGGGTAATGGAAGCTCATTCACTCTGCATTACTGGCAATGCGTGAAAGAAGTGATGAACTCGCCAGATGTTCCATGGCAAGGCCTTCTGTCATGCCTGACAGGTAATAGCGATGACCAGATTCTTGCTGGGTACATACGTACGTACGTACGTACAAAAATACAACATCTGAATGCCATTTCGCGAGAAAATTATGTTTAGCCTCACAATTTTGCAAATTGCTTTATATGTCGTTTGGTGTGTTTTACGCAGTGGAATGAAATGCCTATGCGCCGCTTGCGTTATACGGAACAACACAAGGCCATTTCGCAGCGCAGCGCAACGCCTTGTACATCACGCCGTCACATCGTCATATCGTCAGCAGATCAACACATCAACATATCAGCGCATGAACACGTGGCAGTGGATGTTGTTTTGCATTGTATAGCAACCCGCCACAATCAAGTTAATTACTTCGTAATCTTCGTTGAGCTATAGTAAATGCGAACAGAAGGGAGTAAGAAGATAGAGAGGGCAGTGTGTGTAGAGAAGACAATGATAGTGGAAGGGAGTGAAGTGGCAGGGATGTGTAGTTAGATTATAGTAAAATCGATGTTGGTAATCTAACGCATGTTGAAGGAGTTCTAGGAACGAGCGTTTGAAGCGCTTGATTTCGGATTGTCGGCGGAGTCTTTGTCTTAGCAGGATATTTGAGTTAGTGCAGGTCGATTCTTGAATTGACTCAGCACTGTAGCTGCCATGAATTTTAATATTGCTATTATTTACAAGTTTTATTACTACTTTTTCCGCTACATGTTTATAAGTTTTTTACTGCTATATTTTAGTAATAATAAGAGTATTTTTTTGCCACTGTCTCTACTTCTATTTATATTGCATTTTAACAAATATTTTTGCTACTATGTCTACTGCTTTTACTACTATTTCCACTACTATTTTTAATACTTTTTTGTTACAACATATTTTTATTTCCATTTATATTTATGTATAGTGCCATTTCAACAAATATTAACAACACTATATTTACTACTAGTATTTATACTACTATTTTCACACTTTCTTTTATATTACTACTTTTAGTACCTTTTTTACTATTTCTATTTCAAAAAATATTTGCAATACGGCATTGACTAATATTTTTCAATAATATTTATTCTACTATCGTTTGACGTTTATACTACTATTTTTAGTACTTTTTTTGGTAATACATATTTCTATTTCTATTTATATTTATATTGCTATTTCAACAAATATTTACAACACTATATTTACTTTTATTTTTTACCACTACATCTACTACTATTTTTACTACTATTTATAGTACTATTTTTAAAAGTAATTGAAATAAATTATTGCTATCCGGCTTTCTAACTCTTACGAATATGATTTTGCGTTCTTAGTGCGCAATTTTTCACTGTTTCGCTTCGTCGCAATTCTATTTTTTCTCTTTTTCACATTTTATTACAAAATTGAAATTCTCAAATCCCAACTCATTCAAATGCAGATCTGTGCCGTTTGCCGCTTTGCCATTTTTTTAAATTTTTTTTCTGTCTTTTTCGCTGCTCTGTTGGCTTTATGCACAAATTCCCAATTGGGCTGACCGTGTGTGCATGTGTGTGATGGTTATTTGGTTAATTTTGCACGCGAGCGGCGCATAGTGAATGTGTTTCAATGGAAAATGAGATTTTTTCTACTCGCTGTCACTTATTCTGCTAGCTTGTGATTGTGCCCTAATTTTGGGTACTAGTAGGGCAAGTAAACATACATACTAGGGATTCCAATTTTTCCGATTTTTACGATCCCGGGATTTTCGAGATTTTATTTTATAATCCCGGGATCCCGGGATTTATCCCGGGATTTGGACTTTAATTACACAGGCCGACAAAATTTCCAAAAAATTTTCTAACTCAAATAAAATTCTACTTTTCTAAAGATTTCGGTGCGCTGATTCTGAATCTGAAGTCGGATTTTCGGTAATACGTGTAGGTTTTGAGATATTCATGTCCAAAGAGGCGAAAAATGAGATTTTTTGCTATATTCACTGCTCAATCTGTTAAATTACTTTCATTAAAAGATGACTGCAGCTGTTGAAAGAACGATCATTTCTCTTGAAAACAACGCTTTGCTTTTTCGGGTATCTTATTCAGATATCTACATTGCCTTCAAAAGAAATGATCGTGCTTTCAATAGATGTAATCAGTTTTTAATGAAAGTGAGTAATTTTAAAAATATTGAGGCCACAAACTGCGTATTTCGCCTTTTGGACATGAATATCTCAAAAACTACACCGAAATCCTTTTGAAACGTAGAATTTTATTTATGTTACAAAAATTTTTCTACCAGTACTATTTTCCCACATTTGGGGTTGAAAAAAGTAAATACATTTTTAGAGAAACGCTACAACTTTAAAATGCAAAGAAAAAATAGATTTTTATTGCAATTTTTTATTATTTCATTAGTTAGAAAACAAAATAGGAACGTAAAATCATGCGTATTACTTAATAATACCTAAGAGTTACTTTAAAAAGCACAACCAACAACGAAAATTACATACATTTGATGAACAAAACATTTGCCTTTGCAGTTGGTACTTTAAGGATATTTTTAAAAATGCTTGCAATCATTTGATAATTTCCAATAAAAAATTTTTTAGAATTTAACGACGCACTTTGTTTAAGCGAATATTTCCAAGCTTGCCGAAAAATTCAGAAAATTAATGCAACTTCTGAATAGATAAATATCGGAGGCACAAATTTTGATATGAATTCCGAGTATGCAGCTGCGTATTTAATTTTAGTACAGTGTTGTAAGACTATCAAGTCTAATTAAAATTTTGTTTCCAGTTTCTTCCATTATTTACTTTCCAGGTGGGAAAATTCCAAAAAACATTTCGTCGTACCATACGAAAACTACCATACGATTTTTTGTGGCTGACGAAAAGTAACAAGTTCGACTTTTGGCCGACGAAAAGTAACAAAATCGAGTTTTGGCTGACGAAAAGTAGCAAGTTCAACTTTTGGCTGACGAAAACTATCAATTTCGTTTAAACAACAACAATTTTAATGTAAAAACAGTATATAATTACTGATACTTTTCGTCAGCCAAAAGTCGAACTTGTTACTTTTCGTACAGAATTTTTTTATTGATAGATTTCGCCAGAAATTTTAAATGTGCTAGTTTTCGTATGGTACGACGATTTGAGAAATAAATGACCAGAAATCAGGAAATAGAAATTATCAAATGAATTTTGCCACTAGCTAAAAGCTTTAAAAATACCTAACGTAAGTTTCCTTACACCGCGTACTTCAACACAAAAAAATTTAATTATTAAAAAAAAATCAAAAATTTGAATCCTTAATTTTACCAATGGACTTTTTTATTCTAGTCGCACTTTCTTCCAGCTGTCACATTTATTTGTTCTCTTCCACACAGACTCAAGACTTTTTTAGGGCTGTTTGTTCTATTGACAAAATATAAAACTGGCTCGACTACGGGCAACAGTTTCTGCTCTTAGCACAAATAAAGGGTTGCATTATTTTTGTTTCATTCATCACATGAAAAATGCAACATTTTAATAGGGCACAGGACACATGTTGATAATGCTGCAATGTAATAATGCAACATTTTTATTCAGAATAGGAAATGCTATTAGTATACAGATCTGAGACCAATAAAAATTATATAAAATATAACTTTTCTTTGCTATAATAGCGGAATATTCTCTCTTTATCTTATCCCGAAAATCCCGGGATAAAATTCTAGCTATCCCGGGATTTTCGGGGTGTCAAAAAGGGCGGGATCCCGGGATCCCGGGATTGTAATCCCTAATACATACATATGTACATGTATACATACGTACATATGTATGTACGTACAGACATATAAATATATTTCCATGTGTTGATCTATTTGCCTCAATTTGCCTTTTTTAGCCGTCCTACACTCACCCACAAACACAATTTGTCAGCGCATTCTTTTGGGTTGCTCAATTCCAGTGGGCGCTTGTGTTATTCTACAAATTTTACGCGTTGGCTTGTTTGAATTTTTACTCCCTTCTTCACTTTTCTTACCCCTTTGCATTGCTTCTCTTTCTACTCCTAAACAATTATTTGATTTTTCTGCTTAATCATTTGGTTTTCTGTCAAATCAGCACTTCATTTCATGAGTTTGGTCGTTAAAGCGAGATGCTTAATTTTTAATGAAGCCACATGACAGATTGTTAGGTTATGTCAAGCAGTAAAAGCAAAATTATGTCTGTGCCTGTGTAGCATAAAGCTTGTGTTAGGGAATGTATCTAATGAAAAAGTGGAAAATTTATTTTTGTTGGACAAATATTTCGTCTAGTTGCTGCGCTAAATTGAATTCAAATTATTTTTGGTAGTCTACTTTTAGGCGCTGCAACCAAATATGCACAGCTCTAATTAAATAACATTATAATAAATATTTTTGTTGGCAAAATTTAATTAATAACTGGATATTTGAGTTGTCTGATTTATTAGAGGCTTGAGTGAAGCATTGGTTGATAAAATTTTGCTTTGAAAAGGGAGTATAGTAAATAATAACGACGACAGTTCTGCATAGTGTGGCTGATGTGGGTGGTTAGAAGAAACTATTGATATATTTTAATAGCTTGCAGCTGGAAACAGATGGGCAAGCGTGTGTACGTTGCTAATTATAATTAACAAGCGCCTAGGAAGTGGGAAGTCTGTTTTGCTTTATCAACAAATCAAAAGTTTTAATGAAGCAACTCATAAAGTGAGTGGTTAAATTAACGACACATTAACATTAAGGACATTTAAGTTTACGAATGCATATATGCAAAATCAAGCAGAAGTAACACTGTGCAATGACACGGAATGATTTCCGCACAGAGCGAAATACCATATAGTAAAACCCCCAAACCGTTTTGCTCCCAGAGATCAATTTTTGTATTGCCATTTTAAATTAGCGAAATATTATCTGAGTGATTTTTAAATAAAGGAAAAAGGGCTAAATTACATGTCGTACAGAGCTACATTGTTAGGGAATATATAGTAAAGTTGCGTAGGCTTTAATTTCGTAAAATACTTAAACTCTCCAACACCTAAACGAAGAGAAAGTTTTGACACATTTTTTTTATAAAGTTCAAAAAATAATATTTTGATGGTCGTTAGAGGGTTAAAATGTTCTAGAAAATTAGTCGCCATAACATTACCCTACCAGTCTTCTCAGACAAAATATTTTCACAAAGAACGCAAAAGACCACAAGATACAAAAATCACAAATCACGCCATGAAATATGCAACAACTTTTATACTTATTTGTTCAAAATACATACAAAGAAAACATTAGATTTGTTATTTGCTTTCTGTGGTCTTTTAAATTCTTTGTACAAAGATTTTGTCTGAGAAGACTCTTAGCAAATAACAATAATGCATTCCTGCATGCGACTCAAGATATCTTCCCTGCTTTCCATCTCACAAAAATGTCTTTTATGTATAAATTCTGTTATAACAGCGCAACTGGGTATATACATGTATATAATTAAAAACAAATGCTTCTTGACGGACATACAAAGCCTACACATGTCCATAATTACATAATTACATACATATGCGCGCAACATGCACAAACAACAACCATTGACAAGGCTAACTAAACGACACGGCGTATACTTAATATTTGGCTTGTTGGCTGCGCCGAATAATTAACGTGTGTTGGTTGGTTGGCTGGCTGGCTACTTACTTAATAGACAAAATTGAAAGACAAATGTCGCTGACTGCTGATGATTAGTCAACTCATGATATACTTACATACGTGTGCACAGTCGTGTGCATAGGCATAGAGCCAAATATGAAAATTAAAATCACTCAAATTGAATGAAAATGTGTTCAAAGTGAATGTGTCTTCTAGGGCTCTTAAAATTATTCGACTATTCGATTAGTCGGTTATTGTGTTTATACATACATACATATGTACATATGAAAGAAGCTGGGTGTGGGGTTTTTTTGAAAAATCTGCGACAGAAAAGGATGTAACTTGCTCCAATGAAAAAACCATTTCCGCGGTATTTCGCGGGATCAAAAAAAATTTGTTCCGAAACCCTATCAACATTAGAGTAAAATTACTTTTACAATGGTGAGCGTTTTAACTAAGAAATAAAAGAAATAGAATTGGAATGCCAAGGACATTGACTGGTGGGCGAATTTTGCTGGCTCCTTGTTCAAGAAGAGCAAAATGTGCCAAAACAGCTAAAAAAGGGTTATTAAAGGGTTTTTCCTAATTTTTTCCTCCTTCACCTTCAAATTCATCATCATCTTTATTTTCATCTTCTTCCCTTTTCTCCCAAAGGAGTTAAAAGGGTCATGAAAAGCGGCCAAAAACGTCGCCCTTACAATAGTCAGCCTAGTGCAGAAAGAACAAGTACTAGGGTACGTGACGGAGTAACGACCGTAAAAGGGCGGGGAGTGCTTTGATTTGCTCCAACAACAACAAAAAAAGTCCAAGAAATCACTTAAAATGTTGATGAAATGGGTTCATATTTATTTATAAATGTAATAAAATCGAAAATCGCTAACCGAATAATCGAAGTCGACTTAAGTCATATTTGAATAATTCGATTAATCGATTAGTCGATTTCTCCGAGCCCTAGTGTCTTCCATTTATGTTTTGTCTCCATTTATGCGCACGCTACTGTGTATACGGCAATGTAGATACATATATGTTTTCTATTAAAATCCAACAAGTTCGCTCACCTGCTGTCAAGCGTAAGTTGAGTGTTAAATTGTGTAGGCGCGCGACAGAGTCAAGGCGCAAGGCCCTTCACTTAAACGGATATAGACGACACAACAAAGCTAAGAATAGCACAGCCTTTAATTGCTATTTGATTAAATGAAAATTAGTTTGTCAGCAGGCATGCAGATGGAGTGGCGAGTATGCATAGAGCTGTATGTATATGTATGTTAGTACAAAGGTTTGTATGTCTACCTTTGGCGTCTTTGCTGGCCGCTTTGTCACACATTTGCTCGCCACCTACGCACATACATACACACACACATACACTAAATATCACCCTATAATGAAAACTAGTATCGCCGGTGGTCGAAATTCGACCATGCAATTTATTTTTTCAACTTTGTATTGGTACAAAAATTATTCCTTTTCGCGGAGATAAGCAACACTTTCCAAATTCCAGTTGTACCGCAACACTGATTTGCCCTTTTGATCACGGTCCGACGCGAAATCATGGTCAAAATCAAGGCAGATCTAGGAAGGTAGGCCCGGTGGTGAGCGCTTTTAAATTAAAGCGACTCTTCAACTGTGTTTACGATATTTGTAAACACGTTTACGATATCCATTTATCTTAACTAAAAATTTTATTTATTAATTATAAAGAAATTAAATAATTTATAGAAAAAATTATATGCCTATGCACTGCTCCTGACTCATACGAACACATCCATATCAATTTTATGTGGATATGAGTATGTTAAATGTGCGAAAAAGCCTGGCAATTGTTTGTATGGGAAAAATGTTAGCCTATTAATATATAGATGAAGTATTGTACAATAGTTGAGCTCAAACACATTTCGTGTTATTGTTTAATGTATGTACGTTGTTATGTTTGCAAATTTGTATTGTAAGTGCTTGAGTGGCTTATTTGTGTAACATGGTCAATTTTACAAATAAATTAGTGGTTGAGTGGAAAGCTACAGAGTCACGCTATAATTTAACTGTAACTTCACACATACAAATCGCTAGCTTGGAGTGCAAACTGTGTAAGTCCATTTGTATGAAAAAGTGAATTTTTATGTAGAATGCTAGAAAAATCAAATACGCACCGCACTAAACAAGTTTGTGACTCTTGTCATATTTCTACTCGTTGTTGTTCAGGGAGACGCAAATTGTGTAAGTCCAAAAAGCGAAGGAAATTTTTTTTTTCATTTTGAAATTTTTTTATTTTTTGTTTTTGGTCTCTCCTACAAAATTTGAAAAAAGGACTTACACAATTTGCACTCTAAGCTAGCGATTAGCGTGTTTCGAAGAGCTGTAACTTCTTAAACGTGCTTTGAAATATTTAAAATAGCTAATAGTTTTAGGGAAGTAAAATTTTGTGGGCGTAATTCTATTTAATTGCTTTCTGTTGTCACGCAATTGTAGAGCACGTATAAAAATTTTAAAATTTAAATTTCATGAAATTTTTTTTTTTTAGGAAAATTCAAATAGAATTTAAGCAAACAAATTCAAAGCTATTTTTTGTGTGAAATCCATGTAGTTTTTGGAATATGTTAGCTTAGGCTAGTTTCGCAGACAATTAATGACCACACATAGATTATATTAGTATAGACTAGACTAGTACATAAGTCCGTAGTGTTCCCAGAAAAGTTAGTTCTTGAATATGAACACACCTCTTTATTAAAATCCTGGGAGCAAACTGAAGAACAACCCCGTTTCTTTAGCAAATACCAAGAGTTTCTTTACCACTATTTTTTGTACCAATTCGAGTTCACTGAATACCACTTTCCCTAGTAGTCGAAGCTGTAGCATGGAATAAGCAGGAGAGGAGCGGCGAACATGCTCAAGAGTCTCTTATACACCTGGTATATCCCAGCCAACCATAGGAGTCCGCAGGGTGCTCCGTTAGGACTCCCTAGTCCGCATGGTGCTCCGTTAGGACTCGCTACGCCCTCCCAATGGAGTGTATCCGACGGAAAAAAGTGCCTTTTGGAATATATGTATGCAAAAAGTGCACCTTTAGGACTCCTTAAATGAGTGTTTTCGGAGTCCCGAAACGCTCCTTTCGATAATCCCCAAAGACTCCGTGCGGACTCAAACATTCCTTTGAGGAGCTTTTTCGGACTCTTTTTTTTCACCCCGTATTTAGAGCGCTCCGTCTAGGGATTGTTCTGGAAGTTCCATTACGCTGCTAATTCGGAGCGCTGCGTACTTAGTTAGCTGGCATCATATCTTTATATATACCTAGTACCTATGCTTACTTTCACTGAGTAGCACCGCAAAATTCAAGCAGTGTTTAGCTTCGTCAGCTGCACACTTCTTTGTCAGCTCATCGGCTTTCTTATTCCCGTTTATCACTTTGTGGCCTGTTATCCAATACAGATGAAGAGTATCTACAAGTTCTGCATATTACCCTTAAGGCTTCTTTGCAGTCCGCCACGAACTTGGATGAGGTGCCATGTTTTTGGCATAAGCAAAACAAAAACAAAAAAAAAAAACAAAAAAAAAATAAAATATTTCTATAACAATTTTTCACTTAAATTTTGTCAAACACTTTGCTGCTTCTTTTGCTTCTGCGGTAATTTGCAATTTAAGTTTGCTATTGCTTTTCACCAAAAAAAAAAAAATAAATAAATAATAACTAAAATTTTTTGCCTGCACTATTTTTCTTTTCACATTTTTTTTGCTTGAACTTTAATTTTCGCTTGATTTTCTAGCCAACGAAAGTAATTGTAAATTATGTGCAAAAGTTTTGCAGTTACAAATTTTAAATTCTTTTTTTTCCAAACTTTTTTTCTTTTACAAATTTCATACTACTTTTGCCTTTCTACTCTTTTGTCCCTTGCTTGTCCTTTTTCAGCCTATTCCACTTACATTAAAGTATAATTATTTTTTTCATAAAATTTTTTTTGTCTTTTTTCTGTTTGTTTTTTCTTTTCTTTTCTTTTATTTTCTTTTCTTTTCTTTTCTTTTCTTTTCTTTTCTTTTCTTTTCTTTTCTTTTCTTTTCTTTTCTTTTCTTTTCTTTTCTTTTCTTTTCTTTTCTTTTCTTTTCTTTTCTTTTCTTTTCTTTTCTTTTCTTTTCTTTTCTTATCTTTTCTTTTTATTTTTATTTTAATTTTTCTTTCTTTTCTTTTCTTTTTCTTTTTTTCTTTTTATTTTTATTTTTGTTCTTCTTTTAATTTTTTTAATTTTTTTCTTTCCTTTCTTTCCTTTCTTCCCTTTCTTTCCTTCTTTCCTTTTTTATTTTTCAATTTCTTCTCATTGACCCTTCGCAAATGGTTTTCTTTGCTTTTACGGTCCCATTGGTATGCCATTTAGTTACTCACACTTGCGCTTGATTTCCCTTAAAAAAAAATAAATAAATAGTTTCTACAACTTTTGTGTATTTTTTTTTCTGTTTTTTTTTTTTTTTTGGCAAATTGTTTCTCTTGTTATTTATTTTAATATTATTTTTTGTTTTGCTTGTTTGCTTGGGCCCGAATTTTTTATATTTCTTATTTGAATTTATTTGTTTGTTTTCTATTTTTTATTTAATTTTCCACTTTTTTATTCCCCTTTTTTTCGCTCCCACCCTCCTTCTGCTTTTAATCATTTAAATGCTTGTTTATGTATGTGTGTGTGGTTGAGCATTTGCTGTGTTGGTAATAGTGTTTTTGTGTGCGTATTATTGTTATCCAATTTTATTGCTCTGCTTCAAGCCAAACAAATAAATTTCATTTCAACTCCTGCAAATGAAAACATTTCTAGCAAATGAAATGCAACAATAAAATAAAATCTACACTCAAAAAGAAATTACTCAGATTATGGAAAAATGGGAATGATTCGGCGCTAAAGACATATTTCCATATTTTGATGTACAATTTTCTTTAAAACGTGGTTTTTATTCCTTGATTTGAAGAAAATCGTACATCAAAATTTGGAAATATGTCTTTAGCGCCGAATCATTCCCACTTTTCCATAATCTGAGTAAGTTGTTTTTTCAGTGTAAAAGAAAATATACTTACGTATAAAAATGAAAACGCATTTTACTTTTATTGCAATTTATTTGTCTGTGTTTTCGATTTACTATGTATATTTGCCATCGTTTGTTAGTGTCATGCAATCTTTTCTACCTTTTTGTTATTTTGCAATCTCTGCGAAATTACGAAAATGTAAATTAAGGTATTTGTATTTCATTATACAAAAGTTCTTTGACTTCAATTCAACCGGCTTTTTGCATGTGACAGACTTTAAATGGTAAGAAATATATAAGAAATAGATAAGATTACCGCTCATAGCTAAAAAAAAGCCTAAAGCTTTAACTCAAACACATTGGGAACCAACACAGACCGAAAGCACACTATCCATATAGTAAAATCCTCAAACCATTTTCCTCCCTGCGTTTACATTTTTATTGCCATTTGAAATTTGCGATATTTCGTCAGAGCGATTTTTAAATAAAGCAAAAAATGGGCTTAAATACATTTCGTATAGAAATATGCTGTTAGCGAACATATAGTAAAATTGTACGAGCTTTAATTTCGTAGAACACTTTAACCCGCTAACACCTCCATGAAGAGGTTCCCTTTTTATAAATTTTGCAAAAGTAGTGTTTAGAAGGTCGTTAGAAATGATTCGTCAAAAATTTCACTAGTGGTCTCCTCAGACAAAAACTTTGTAAATTGGCTGACTAATCAGCAAATTGGTATTATGCTATGTAGGCGCTGACATTTCTACTGTGTAGATTTTTTGCTTGTTCGACTATATCTAGCCAGCAACTCTCAGATGTTTCATAAAACATTCCATACACATAGTAGGTACATTATTGCAGCTTGAGGAGACTTCTATGCCTTTGATGGAAACACTGACTGCTCAGCAAAGTGGTATGACTCTAATGTGGATACTGACTAGTCAGTCAAATGGTATGACTTTGATTGCTTCGTTTACCATAAATAAATTAGAAACTTACAGCATATTAGCAATTGAATTATTGCACCATCGCTTGTTAGATTTTTTAAATTTATGAGCACTTTAAGCTAAACTCACAAATTTTTCGGTCTGTTTGTAATGCAATAATTCATACTACCCCACCGAGGAATGCATCAATAATTTAGCACTTAGCGTGATTATAAATATATAAGTTTTGTTTATTTATGTACTTAAAATATGTACACACATAAGAATGACCACAAACACAACTAAGCAATGCCCAGCAAAACAAACAAATTTATTTCGATCTCTATGCATTATTGGTATTAGACAACATTTATCATTTGGCTGTCACATAAATCTAAAATTGTCTATGAATTGCAGTTTTCCTATGTTCATATACATATGTATGTGGGTAAATGCATGTTTGTATGTATGCGTATGTGTGGTTTTGATTGGTGTTTGTTGGTGGTTCATGGTTGCCACACGAGTCTCTGCGGTTGTCGATAATAAATGAGGGATAGTTTTTGGCAAAGGCTTAGCATTGATAGCAAATGCCAATCGAATTGAATGAATAAAAAAATTAATAACAAGTAAGGAAGCCTAAGTTCGAGTGGAATCGAACATTAGATACTCAGCTGTATGCTTTCATTGTTTGTTTGCGTTTGATGGAAACACGGTGCACTTAATATAAAGCGAGTGCTGCATAAAGTGGGCGTAGTCACGCCCATTTCCTAAATTTTTATCAGTCATCCAACTAAGCATATCAATATTATACTTTGTGCAAAATTTCATTCCTTTACGACTTCTAGTTACAAAGATGTCCCGTTACAAATTCCCAAAGGGTGTTCCAGAAATATCTTTGTTAAAAAGTAGGCGTGGTCATAAACCGATATCAATAATTTTTTTCGTGTCTATTAATACAAGTTATAAAAGTCTATAAACCAAGTTTCGTCATAATATGTCAATTATTTGTCGAGTTATAGGCTAAGAAATCTCGTATATTCCTTTGTCTAAAAAGAGGCGGTGCCACGCCCATTTTCCAAAATTTTTCTATTTTTTGTTTCCGGTCTATTGTGGAACTCATGCCACAAAATTTCAATAAATTATATTTATATTTTACAAAGATATCGCTTAAAATGTTTTTATTAGGCCCCTTTATAGTTCTCATATATAAAAGTGGGCGTGGTCGTCAACCGATTTCGCTAAAATTTTGAGCGTGTATTACCACAAGTAATGAAAGTGCACACACCAAGTTTCGTCATTATATTTAAATTATTTGTCGAGTTATGGGCTCAGAAATCTAGTATATTCCTGTTTATAAAAAGAGGCGGTGCCACGCCCATTTTCCAAAATTTTTGTGTTTTTCGTTTTATGTCCGCAGTTGGACTCCTGCTATAAAATTTCAATGACATATCTTTATATTTGACAGAGATATCGCTTAAGATGTTTTTATTAGGTCACTTTGTAATATACATATATAAAAGTGGGCGTGGCCGTCAACCGATTTTAACTATTTTCCGTCCAAACGTATGCCTAAGTAATTAATAAATCACGCGTACCAAATTTTGTCGATATATCTTCAATGGTTTCTGAGTTATGACTCATAAAGCTTTCAATGTTTGCTCTTTAATAAGTGGGCGTGGCACCGCCCATTTTCCAAAATTTCATCAAATTTCTTCCTAGGGGCCTGAGCTCAATACGTGGGTAAAATTTCATCGCTCCAGCTATATTAGTGACTGAGATACCAATTTTCCGATTATTTCTATATAGGAAAAGTGGGCGTGGTCCGATTTCGCCCATTTTCAATACCAACCGTCCCAGTCTCGATACCAACTTGCATTTCAAATTTCATCAAAATATCTCAATTTTTGCGCGAGTTAGAGTGTTTACAGACGGACGGACGGACGGACGGACGGACGGACAGACGGACGGACATGGCTAAATCGATTTCTCTTTTCACCCTGATCATTTTGATATATATAAGTCTATATCTATCTCGATTATTTCACTCTGTTACAATCCACCGTTATGTGATTAAAACTATAATACTCTGTGTACTAGTACAGCTGAGTATAAAAATTAAAGAAATAAAAATTCAAAAAAATGAAAATAAAAAAATTAAAATTTAAGAAATAAAAATTCAAAAAATAAAAATTCAAAAAATAAAAATTAAAAAAATAGAAATAAAGATAAAAAAAATAAAAATTAAGTATTCGGTAACACTGTGTAACAACACTTTTGGGGGCGGAATAATTTCCACACAGAGCGAAAGACTACAATTCATAGAGTAAAACCCCAGGACCGTTTCACTCCCTGAGATCAAATTTTTTATTGCCATTTTAAATTTGCGAAATTTTGTCTGAATGGTTTTTGAATAAAAGAAGAAAGGGTTAAGATACATATCGCATAGAAATATATTGATAGGAAACATTTTCCCTACCCAGACAACAACCCCCAAAGCAAATTAAATTGTTTCTGACTCTACGCTCTGCCTCTCGGTTTGTTTCATATTCATTTCTTCCAAATTTCAATCAAATTGTCCCATAAGTACCCATTTTCTCAGCATATTAACTACAGCGCCATCTCTCGTCTAATTTCACACCACACTTCCCATTTGCCTTTGAGGCCACTAATCTAGTTTAGTTTTTGAAAAACTGTTTTTCTCATTTTCTTCTTCTTCCTCCTGCACTAAATAGCCACTAGACACAATTTCCTTTTTGCCTATTTTTTCCTCTTTTTGCCTCTTTTCCTCCTCTCACTAGCTCACTGGCCACTCTCGCACATATTAACCTATTTTATATTTTGTGTGTCACATTTTCAACTTAATCATTGCCGACTTTAAGGCGCCGCGCCACTACAATTTACTTAACACACTTTATTTATGTATACTTAATGTACTTTTTCTTCTTCTTATTTTTATTGTTATTATTATCTACTCTTCTTACACTTACACCAGTTTTTTGTCATTCTACTTTTCCAACATTTTTCTTCCTCTTTTGAACGTTTTTTCCTTTAAAATTTCTTTTTTTAAAGAACTTTTTTCTTTCCTCCAACGCCCACTTGCGACAGCGCCAATTCACTTTTTTTTATTTATGTTGTCTTCTTTTCTGCACACATACATATGCACATACAAATGCCCTCACATGCATATTCATTGTATTACACATTACGCCATTTATCTTCCTTAAAAAGCATTTAATTATGAAAGTGAAATAAATCAGCAAGACGCCGCACATTCGAAAAGTGGGCCAACGCGTTCAAGATTCTTTTCTTTTATTAAAATTTTGTCGCTATAATTTTTATGTGTTTTTCTTCTGGCGCATGCAGAGCGGCGAGTTTGTCCACAAGCCGAGGTGCTTGACACCGAATGAGGCCGAGAGAAGCAGAAGAGTGTGGAAGAAAGGAATTTGTACCCATAAAATGCTTTCGACAATAAATTTATGTATTGAGTTACTGCATTGTATAACTATTGTGTATGTCATATTGTGATTTTAGTGGTTCCGAATTGAAAGAGTACAGTGTTGATTAAGAACAGATAGTGCTTAGAGATATTATAGTGTTTATGGCTATTTATCCCTAGCTGTAACCGCTTACGATCTCGTTGAAATCAGAACCCTTAATAGAGGCTCATTCCCAACTATGTTGAGGCAATTTTATCCACATTGATCTTGGTTCTTCATACTTGTCTCGAAAAAAATCGAACATTGAGCAAAAATATTGAACATTTCAACGTGATAGCTTTCTCTTAAATGCTACTCTATGCGTTCTCCACAGAAAGAGTGCTCAAATGGAAAAGTTTCTGAAGCATATTCTATCTCTATCTATATATATAAGGATGAAAGTTTGTTTGTTTGTTTGTTCCCTATGGACGCCGAAACTACCGGGCCGATCACATTCAAATTTTGACACAATGATCACCTGGTATTAGATTGAAATTGTGACCACATTTAATTCTGGTATCTTAATCCCTTCCCGAGATATAGGCCAAAATATGGACCCAGATTCCTCCGAAATATTTTTCTGCATTATTGGTATCAAATTAAAGATATCAATCAGAGCTTCAATAGAGAGTTCATTCCATTCCAATTTTCAGTCGATTCTCCAGATAGAGACCAAAACGTGGACCCGGATGGCCCCAAATATTTTTTCGCAATATTTATATCAAATTAAAGGTGCTGATCAGGTTAGCCATATATATTTTACACTATAAGGATATCTCAATCGGTTCCCGGGATTGAGGCCGAAACATGGACCTATATAGCCCCCGAAATATTTTTGGGCATTGTTGGTATCACATTAAAGGTACCAATCAGAGCTTAAATAGAGAGTTCATTCCATTCCAATTTTCCAGTCGGTTATCCAAAATATATTAGTAATCATGATATACACCGATATGTGGACCGGATGGCCATGGAAAGTTGTTGATAAGGAACGTGAGACGGGGAGAGAGAGAGAGTAGTATAAGAGGAGGAAGAGTTAGAGGGAACGGGAAATGCTGAGTGGTGGGGAGACCGATAGGGAAGGGAGTGGTGTAGCTTAATTTGTCGCAGCGAAGTGGGACGGGTATTTGCTAGTGATAAATAAGCATCGACCTGTTAATTTGTTATGGGGTGTGTAACGAATCCCTGTCTTCCGGTCTATAGCCAGAGTAGGCTCAGCCGAATGGGTTCACTTACAGAAAAAAAAACAACATAAGGCCTCCTGTTTATTTGACATACATATCGCACCCTAAATCACCCTAAAGTGACACAACTCAAAATTTTTTGAAATCGAGTTTTTTTTCATAAACTGGTACACAGAACATATCTCTAGCGATTGCCAAAAAAAAAACTTTCAATAAGTGTCTCTTTTGACCGAAAAATAACCATTATATGTGGATGTTTTTCATGCGATTGATTGTAAAGAAAAAAATAAAAGGTTTTTGGCTCTCCTAAAATTTTTTGGATTTTTAGTTGTGTCACTTTATGATTTAGGGGCGATATATTCTTCCTTTAATTCCAATATTAGCTTAGTGATCTATCTTAGCCTACACTCAGCCTCTAGTTAGCCTAATCCCGCGACCTCCTAATTCTTTCCTCCACGATCTTGCCGACGGCCTTGGGAGTCTTCGCTACCCGTTGTTCTACGTTACGATCCTGATTGTCTCTTCTTGTCTTTACTGCTAGTCTTGGAAGTTTTCACTACCAGTAGCTCTTCCTCCTGTCCTTGGCTGTAGCCTTGAGAGTATTTACTACCCGTGGCTCTACACTGCTCTATCCTGACTTCTACTGTAGCTTTGGAAGTTAACACAACCCGTAGTAACTTAAATATTTAACTTCGTATTTTTATTTATTTATTTTTATACTCAGCTGTACTAGTACACAGAGTATTATAGTTTTAATCACATAACGGTGGATTGTAACAGAATGAAATAATCGAGATAGATATAGACTTATATATATCAAAATGATCAGGGTGAAAAGAGAAATCGATTGAGCCATGTCCGTCCGTCCGTCCGTCCGTCCGTCCGTCCGTCCGTCCGTCCGTCTGTCCGTCCGTCCGTCCGTCCGTCCGTCTGTAAACACTCTAACTCGCGCAAAAATTGAGATATTTTGATGAAATTTGGAACGCAAGTTGGTATCGAGACTGGGACGGTTGGTATTGAAAATGGGCGAAATCGGACCATGACCACGCCCACTTTTCCTATATAGAAAAAATCGGAAATTTGGTATCTCAGCCACTAATATAGCTAGAGTTTTAAAATTTTACCCACGTATTGAGCTCGGGCCCTTATGAAGAAATTTGATGAAGTTTTGGAAAATGGGCGGTGCCACGCCCACTTATTAAGGGTCAAACATTGAAAGTTTTATATGTCATAACTCAGAAACCGTTGAAGATATATCGATGAAATTTGGTACGCGTAATTTGCTTACATAGACAAATGTTTTGACGAAAAATTATCAAAATCGGTTTACGGCCACGCCCACTTTTATATATGTGTATTATAAAGTGACCTAATAAAACCATTTTAAGCGATATCTCTGTCAAATATAAAGATCTATCATTGAAATTTTGTCGCATGAGTCCAACTATGGACATAAAACAAAAAACACAAAAATTTTGGAATATGGGCGGTGCCACGCCCACTTATTAAGGGGCAGACATTGAAAGTTTTATGAGTCATAACTCAGAAACCGTTGAAGATATATCGATGAAATTCGGTACGCGTAATATAATTACTTAGTCAAATGTTTTGGCGAAAAATTATCAAAATCGGTTGACGGCCACGCCCACTTTTATATATAGGAAATATAAGGGGGCCTAATAAAAACATTTTAAGCGATATCTCTGTCAAATATAAAGATCAATCACTGAGATTTTGTGGCAGGAGTCCAACTATGGACATAAAACAAAAACTACAAAAATTTTGGAAAATGGGCGGTGCCACGCCCACTTATTAAGGAGCGAATATTGAAAGTTTAATAAGCCATAACTCAGAAACCGTTAAAGATATATCGATGAAATCTGGTACGCGTGATATATTTACTTAGCCAAATGTGTGGACGAAAAATTACCAAAATCGGTTGACGACCGCGCCCACTTTTATATATGTGTATTATAAAGTGACCTAATAAAACCATTTTAAGCGATATCTATGTGAAATATAAAGATAATTCATTGAAATTTTGTGACATGAGTTTTAAAATAGACCGGAAACAAAAAATAAAAAAGTTTGGAAAATGGGCGTGGCACCGCCTCTTTTTAGACAAAGGGATATATGAGATTTCTTAGCCTTTAACTCGACAAATAATTGAGATATTATGACGAAACTTGGTTTATACACTTTTATAACATGTGTTAATAGACACGCAAAAATGTATTGAAATCGGTTTATGACCACGCCTACTTTTTAACAAAGATATTTCTGGAACACCCTTTTGGAATTTGTAACGTGAAGTCTTTGTAACTAAAAGTCATAGAGGGATGAAATTTTGCACTAACAATAATATTTGTATGCTTATTTGGATGATTGATATAAATTTTGAAAATGGGCGTGGCTGCGCCCTGTTTATGCAGCACTCGTTTCATATAAAATACACCCTATATCGAACAAACGCAAACAAACAATGAAAGCATACAGCTGAGTATCTAATGTTCGATTGCACTCGAACTTAGGCTTCCTTACTTGTTATTTATTTATTTATTTATTTCTTACTAATAGTACAAAGTAAGAATTTTGTCTTTTAGAAGTACTTCAACGCTCATAAATACAGGATGGAAAGTTCTTAATTCTGGAAAGATGTAAACACCAATTAATGATAAAATCAAAATAAAAATAAAAAAATAAAAGATTTATTAATTAAATAAATAACTTTGACTTAAAGATTTGGAGTTAGACTATAGCATGAACATAATAAATAGTAACAGGAAAGAACACGAAATTTGAAAAAAGAAAACCAAAGCTTATATTTACATATATCATTTTGGGGTACCAAGGCCTAATTGGAGTCTTCACAAGTGATATTGCCTCATTTTTCTTAAAACAAGTTAAATTTAATTTAAGGTTGACCTTGAATCACTATATATTATTTTCATGGTCAGCCAAAACCAAATGCTTAAAATAAGCAGCCCGTATAGCAAATATTTACTTGCGCCTTCATTTTTGGTGTCCCTCTATCTCTTTTTTATGTTTTTTTTTAATTTTCTTGCTTACAATATGGCCATTTTTGTTTTTTAATTTTTTTTTTTCTTTCATTTTCTTTGGTCTCTCGCATTTTATTTGGTTTTATTTCAATAAAATTAACCTTGACATCGCGCGGCCTCTGCTGGTTATGAATAAGTGCTTTGGCAGTAAATAAAAAGGTTAAATTATGAAAATTATTAAATTGTAAGCAGCAGAGGTTGCTTACATATATTTTTAAAAATTATAAAAATCTACCAGCTTTGTATGTATGTAAGTGCATTTGTATGCACCGAAAACCGCCAAAAGTTCGCAGCGAAAGATGATGAAATGAAATGAAATGAAATGAAATGAATACATTTCGCGGCCATCCGCGCAACACGAGCGCATTAATAAATAACATTTTGAATGAAGGACAGCAAATCAAAAGCAAAAAAGCAATGCATTTTAAAGGCAGCTGTGAGAATTTTTTCGCTTTTTTAGCTTAAAAATATGTTTAAAATGTTTTATGTGAATGTAAATGAGCTATTGGCCATTTTTTAATGAAGAAAAATTGAAAAAATTAAATACAAACGTAAATATGTATATCGGAGAGCCTGCCGAAAAACAAAATTCTGAAAACAATAACAAGCATTGCCTGTACAAAAGCTTTGCTTGTTAATAGCTTTAGAACTTTGTACAAAACCAAACACACAATCGCACCAACATACTAGGTAGCAAAGGCAGAGTGTCATTAAGCTACTGTTGTTGGTATGTGGATTGTAATGGAGGGAAAATTGAAATTTAAGCGAAACAAAGCTGACGGCGGTGGTAGCACAATGGGATAGACCTGTGACTACCAATCGAACGACTTAAGTTCGATTCTCGGTTGAGGCCGCTTGAAGAAGTCTGATGAGGGGATGTGGTGGTCTCCGAAATGGATCCATAACTTCTACCAAAAAATTTTTTTCAATTTTTCTTCATTAAAAAATGGCCAATAGCTCATTTAAATTCACATAAAATAATTATTAGAATTAAAACGGCCATATAAATACAAACGTAAATATGTTTAAAATGTTTTTCTTTTTTTCGCTTTTCCAAGCCTCTTGCGGTCGCAGTAGACTTTAATGTTGATTTTGACTCCTTTCTGCCTTGAATGTCTATCTACTGCGTTCTGGTTGGCACAGCCACTGCTGTTTGTATAGCAACGTATCAGTGAATATGGAAAGCCGCAGTCTGTTAGCCAACTTGTGCTTTAAAGATTGTACATATGTACATACAAAGAAGCTACGCACACGTATACATATTGTGACCCCATTTGTCTTCAAAGTATAAAGGAAAAGCTATTGAATAATTGAAAAATGATGGCTTCGCTCTCTACTCTCTAATTAAGGCAGACAATAACGAGAGACGCGGCGCCTGACGACTTTCTTTTGTTTGTTAAAGTCTAAAATTAAAGATGAAGTAGGTTACTGAATAGAACTGCTTTGTGATTACCGGATTCGGTAGGAGATTAAGATTTTGCTCCTTAACGAGCTCATATGAAAAAAAAAACAAACAAAAAACACTTAAATGAAGAAAGGAGCAAACGAGGTGTCCAAAGATATGTTCATGAACACACAGAGCCAAAAGGCCACCTAAAATGCCCTATTTATTAGAACAAAGTTTAGCGGATTTCTCTACGCTTTCTCTCCAATAAGATGTCCGTCTTATTATGACTGGATGTCTCATTTTAATAAAACTAAGTAGATAATCAGTAAAACTAATATGAAAAACTTTTCAATATAATTAAGAAAATGACGCGTGGATTTAAGATGAAAACCTCTTATATAAAATTAAGAAGATGATTCCTAGAAAAAATGTGGAAACCTTTTCACATAAATTTAGCAGATAGCCTGTAAAATTAAGACGAAACTCTGTTTAATATTATTAAAAAGAGAATCTTGATTTTCATTAGAAACTCCTCTTAATTGTAATATGCCGATAATCTTATCAATTTGAAATGATTTCCACCTGAATTTAAATACATTACTTTCTGAAAATAAATAGCACACTTTTTTTAAACTGTTTTTTATTTAATCATACAAGTTTTACTTATTAATTATAATACGATCAATTACTTACATATATATATTAAGTATAAGAATATGCTTAACATATTTGCCTATAACTTTTATAATACATATTATACTTTGACACAAATTGATGGTGGGGGCGGAATAGTTCACATACAGAACGAAAGACGACTATCCTAATAGTAAGACCTCCAAACCGTTTTGCTCCCTGAGGTAAAATTTTTTTTAAAGCTATTTTCTTTTTTTGCGAAATTTTGTCTGAGGGATTTTTAAATAAATAAAAAAAAGAGTTAAATATACATTTTAATATAAGACGGTGATCGGCGCTGTTTCTATTTCGAGTCAGCCGGCTAGGGAACTGCGCATTTGTTTTCTCTGCCTTTGCACGCATACATACTTATGTATGTACATATGTTAAGACGTTAATGGAAAATTTTGGATTAGGTACAATAAGAGCTCTTTTAAAAATAAAAAGTTCTTCCTTTTAATTTCTTGAACATGTTATTGCACGCATAAAAGTGGCTGATGCATAAATCTAGTACATATGTACGAGTATCTACATACATATGTACATATGTACGTATGTTATGACGTTTATAGCAAAATTTGAATTAATAAGGGATTTTTTAAAAATAAAAAGTTTTCCTTTTTAATAAATTCAAAAAGGTTCTAGTAAAAATTAGAGGATGTCCTTATTGATTTGTTTTATAAAAATTTTAAAATTTTCTCATAAAAACAAGCAGATTTCTTCTAACAATTTAATTTTTTTGACAAAATGACATACAAAATTAATAAACAAGAAGTTATCTCCTCGTTTTCAGACGATATCCTTTTCAATAAATTTAAGAAGAAATTCAAGCTAAAATCTAGATGATTTTCCAGCAAAAATTTCTTCAATTTTGTCCCCTCTCACTCTCCCCGGCCATATGGCATTTTTAGATGGCAGTCTCTTTGATTATAGGTGAACTTTTTGGCTCTGTGCAATATTCCACAGCCTAAGTTAAGTTAAAATTGAATACTTGAGCTCTAGCGCCATCTGGAGGTTTAAAACGTACGGCTTATAGCATGACCATGATTCAAATTCTATTGCAAACCGTTTATAGGTTTATAGAATTCATTGAGTAGCGGGAAATAAATAAAATAAATTAATAAAATACTAAGTCCTGCATTCCAAACTTAATATAATGCCTACAGTACGCTGTTGGCAACACTAAGGACCATATGTGGTCTTTGTGAGTAATCACTGTATCCTGGCACACCTAACCTAACCTAACCTTCCTATTCATTTAAAGAATGTTTTAGAGTATGTATGTATGCACAAAATATTGCATCAGAATTCTCAGTAAAATAAGAAAGAGCTCCATTTCCCTAAACATTTTTCAAACTTTAAAATCAAAGCTCCACACAAAACAGCAATACAATTCTTCTCTTCAATAATTCAATAGCAATTTTTAACTTTGCTGCATTTTTCCATTTCTAATCAGTTTCCTTTATTTGTTGCTGTCAAATGTCAACGTTTTGATTTGCTTTTGTATGATATGTTGACATATTTTAAAATTTTTTTTTGACATACATTTTGGTACATACATACATACATACATATCTATAGATATGCATGCTAAGTTTTTTCGCATGTTCATGTGTGCTTCTGCCTGTGCAAATATGGTTATGTCATGCGCTTCCTTATCCCTTCACTGTTGACAAGTGACATTTGAATATATATAATACTCATACAATGTATGTATGTACGTATGTAAATCACGGAAACAACTGATTTAACAAACAGATAGAAAAAAGCAAAATAAAACAGAAAACCACAAATCGTTGCAAGTGTAATGAAATGGGGAAGGAAATTGCGTGTGTATGCATTGCACACAGGACCGCCGAGAGAAAATCCGGGCCCGGGGTCAAAATAACTAAGGGCCCCCATACTAAATGAACAAATTCTCAAAATCAAAATTCAATGAATATATAGTTACGAACTTTAATTTATCTATACATGGCCGCTGTGGTGCAGTGGGTAGAGTGCTCGCCTGCTATGCCAGGCTTCTGTTTTAGCCACTCAAAAAAAAAAAAAAATGGACGTGTTTTTGTTGCGTCCGGAACGCAGTTTAAGTGGCTAAAACAGAGGCATTAAACTAAATTTCTGTCGCTAACATACTTCAATCATTAGCTGTGGCCTAAATCTTTCCTTTTATCATAAAACGATACAATATTTCGCGATATTTCTGCCTCAAAAGTTCAAAAAATCGTGCAAACATACCGTCCGAAACGCCCAGGATATACCCATATCGCTGTATAAGAATTTGCATCATACCGAATTTTTCTGTTGCAACAGAAAACGAATTCAAATTTATGCTGCAAAGTCGACGCCAAAAACCAACAATTCCTTAAGTGGGGTGCAGACACTTTAAGAGATTTATAAAATTTGTTGAAATTTAAAATGATTGCTATCTACGAAAGGTGATTAAAGGTGTTGTTCGTTTATTTTCTGTAAGCAAAAACTTGGATATCATTTTGAGATTCCCGGGCCCTCTAAAGCCCGGGCCCGGGGCAATTGACCCCCTCAGCCCCCCCTCTCGTCGGGCCTGATTGCACATATTTTGTCGTTGGTAAGGCAAAAGTGAAAAGAGTGGAAGAACTGCTACGTGAAAATCTATGGTCTGTAACACCAAGTGTGAAGCGACAAATTTGAGTTGATTTGATTTGCTTTTTGAAAAATTGAATAAATTTGCTTCGAGACACATATGTATGTACATATGTATGTATGTATGAAGCAACACATACATAAAAGTCAAAGCATTTCTCTGCACATATTTACATTTGGTTATTTTTTGAAAAATGTCAAAATACAAATACTTGACTAATTTGCTATGCATATTTGAAATGTCCAATAAAACCAAAGTGGTATTAATAACTAGAGCTCGGATAATAGGTGAAAATCAAACGCCTAAAATTATGCTACGTAATGTTTGTGAGCACATCCAGTGGCAAGTTTAAGGGTGGGGTGCCTTCGGGTCTAAGCCCCCCGGTAATGCAATTGGATTTTTTGCCTACTAGGATGCCAGAAAAATAAATTATTAAGGTTTTTTATGGGTTGCACGTGAAAAATTGCAAAGAAAGCTACAATAAATAAATATAATAATAAAGAATAATAATAAATAAAGTATAATAAATAAATATATAATTATAAAGAATAAAGAAAAAAATTAAAAATTTGTAGTGACTCGTTTAGGAAAAACAATTACTGTTTTAAACCAAATATATTTTGAATGTAAATGAGGCAAGTGCATATTAGCAAATGGAATATATAATACAGCTTTTTAATTTGTAGTGGTCTGACTTTAAACATTTGCATATGTTAGGTAAAAAAAAACTTGATTTGAACTTTTCTATTTTTATGACCATTTCAGTGTTTACATTTTTCCAATTGGATACTCGGCATAATTCCATAGCTGTAAAAATGCAAATTTCTCTCGTGGTAAAAACGGTTTTGCATTTTTGTTTATGAGTTATTGGAACATTAACTATGTCATAATTTACTTACTATTTTACTCAAAAAGTTACAAATTTTGCTGAAAAATTGGCGAATTTTCCAGAATTTTGCACAAACTTTTTAACTTTAATATATTTGGTTTCTGTTATACATTTTTTTATGTAACAAATTAAAATGATTAAAAACACATAAGTAAATATATTTTACGAATAAAATCACTTTCTATTCTTCTATTTCATCACACACCAATGTAAATATGTTTATTTAAACTGCAAATTTGTGTAACATGATTAAGAACTTTTCTAATGGAATCTTCACCCACCATACCAATATGATACCCCTTTATATTTAAATTGTAATCCTGCCACTGAAAACAAACAAAATTTACAATACGTAGCATATTTTGAGGCGCTTGATTTCACCTATTTTTCCGAGCTCTATTAATAAAAAAAGAAAATCATAAGAAAATCTAATTAAGAAGAAAACACTTGCTATAATATTTGAAGCATATTTTAAGGCGTCATATTTGTTTTTAATTTGCCGTGGCCTTTTAAAGTTGGCTGTATAAAAATTTAGTTTGAGTATGTCCATAGCGAAATTTTTCGGGCGAATATTTTTCCAGAATATCATAACCCTCTAGCGGTAGCGCGACTCTAGGAAACTAGGGCTCTCATGTGGTATTACCCATTCGGCTTAAGTGTGCGCTTGCTTTCTTTAATTGTAGAGGCAGCTAGCTCAACCAAACCTTACCGTGCCCTCTAGCGATCACCCAGATGGTAGATACTTCGTTTGAAATTCACGAAAAAAAGGTATATAAAACTTTTGTGTAGGAGTAAATGATTGAAAATTTGCTGGTTGTAAAATCAGCAGAATATTTTTGAACTGAGCATGCAAAATACTTTTTTTGTTTACATTAAATTATTGTGGGTCTTTCATGCTGAGCTGGAAATATTCCGCCACCCTGAAAATTGCTCTTCCACTGTGAGAGCAACCAAATTAAAGTAAGCAGCTGAAGTTCTTTCATATACCCATCACAAAGAGTAATCAAGCGATGAAATAACCGCAAGCTTATTCTACGAAGAAAGATACAACAGCAAACACTTAAAGTTCACATTAACACACAGGCAACTAAAACTTTGCCGACTTTAAACGTTTTGTCAGTAAAGAAAAAACGCCACCTAAGGCGTTATTTAAAAATTTTTGAAAAAGCAAAAATTAACTTTCATAAAATTCTTATAATTTCTCGAAACTACTTTAACTGCTTTTGCAAAATTCAAACGCACATACTTTTGGGTTATTGATGCGCCTAAAGGTATGCAATTTCACATACACTTATAGCACAGGGTGCCACATATGGGGCAGAAATAAAATATTGCCGCTGCAACAAGCGCAAACATTTACCTTCCTACTTTATCAGCGGCAAAATGAAAGTTTACTTGCAACAATAATAAAAGCAAAAACAAGTACAGCAATGAAGAAGCAAGAAAAAGCAACAACAATAACAACAGCAAAGTAAAAGCAACAACAATAACAACAGCAAGGTAAAAGCAACAAAAGCAACGCAAATTTGCTCAAACTTTTTCATGTTCATGCTCATTTGCCATCTGCAGTGGCGGAAATAAAAAGTTACAACACATTTCATTACAAGTCAGGCAGGCAGGCAGGCAGGCAGGCAGACACATACTAAGCGATAGCAATGCAAACAACAGCTGCTGTTGATAGTTTCGAAAAATGGCAGCAGTGGCAGTAAAGGTGGTAGAAATATGCCTTTTACTGTTCAGGCTGCGCTGCTCGGCTAAAACTTCTAGTAATATTTCTATTGCTGCGCGCTAACTCCGCTACTCAGCCACACATGCTTTTTCATTTCGATTGCGTTTGCCACTACAGACATTGCATACCTTCAGGCGTTTGCCGCGCCAGTCTTCTCTCTCACCACTCTCTGATTAGCAACATTAGCGGCTGCAGCAGCGACGCGTAACGCATTTAAATTGCTGTTAGCAACAATGCATATGTGAAAGCAAACATTATGCAGCGCAAATCGAAATGAGCGGCACTTAAGTGCGCAATAAAGCAGTCAGTAGGCAAATGTCGAAGAAGTGCAAACTTCTATGTGCGGTATACACACACAGAAAAAGTGAAGTGTAGGCGGCATTCAAGTGTGTCTTTACATAAGTATTTGCGCAAGTTTTCTCTGCGATATCAAATATAATTGCGCACATGTCATGTTGTAGCAGCTGTAACAGATTTAATATGCGCTAACTCCTAAAAGTAATCAGCATAATTTGCGGTGGAACAGCAAGCAAATAAATGCAAGCAAATACGTGGCAAGCGGCGTCTCGGTCTCGGCAGTGGCGGTGGCGGTAATTTGAAGTCGATAAGTCAAATAAAATAAGTTAAGTGTTCGGTGTGCGTGTTTGCACGTATGCAAATTTGCATTGTAAAAGTTTTTCTGTGATGTGCCATTTAATTGATCTGGCTTCTAACTTGAACGTGCACGTCTTCGTGCTCAATTAATTGAGTATAATTGTGTTTAGATGGAGTTTTTCGTTTTGTAGAAAATGTGCAAGAAATGTCATTGACTTTGAGGTATTTTGCGAGGCATGGCAGTAAATGGTTTTTGGGTTGCATGAAGTCTACCTTTGACGGTGCTGTATTTGAAAGGAATACCTTGCGTACAAAGCTCAACACTCCCTATGACAGAGATTAGGATGCAGGGTCTTGGAGGAAGCAAACTACTGGTTAAAGATGGCACATTGACTATGTCAATGGAGAGCCCACAACTAAAGGATGAGCAGTACATACTAACATCTGAGCAAGATCGCGCAACAGAGATTGCAAAAGATGTGAAGACGCTAGAACGTGCTTCCCCTTCTACAGACAGGACATCGGTACCTCCAGCAGATCCAACAACGGTGGATCCTGATGAAAATCAGCGTCAGTACGGAGAAGTCGACCATTGATGACCACAAGGCAACTGACGAGGAGGATGTAGAGGAAGAAGAATACTACGGCTGTAGCCACGGCTGGTATTCAAAATCCTCCCGAATCGAGCTCTACCCGAGGAAAAGCTACGAGAAAGGCGTGATAGGACAGGTGATGATTCTGTTCCTATTCATCTATCCTACAACAATCTTTTGAAGCTGCAAAGGGGCCTGTGCAGGCTGCGAGCAAGTGTCTGTACCAGTGCAAAGAATATGAAGGTCTTTGAACCCCGGATTTGGACGTAACTGCATGCTCAGGCAAACAGTCTGCATGCCAACAACCTCCTGCAAAGGTAGGCGTTAAAGCGTCGCGAAAACCTCCTGAAATTCTCATAACTCAATCATCTATTTAGCTCTAGTTCGTGCGCAAGATCGGCTGCCAAGCCAATGACGGCTGAAATATATCCGGACAGTGAAAAAGCACCATTATCCAAAGGGTAAAGGGGCTTTATTGTTGGCTACCTGTGGAAAGCTATTAGTGAGTTGAAAGACAAGCCACAATTAGGAGGAATAAGCGCTGAAAATTTGGGATACAATGTATCAGCGAGCGTTCTCGAGATCGGCTCTGCACAACGGTGGCAAACATACCAGACTGCGAGCTCTCCAATTTCCTTTTAAGTGCAGGGAATAAGTGCTGGCTAGTGAGATCTTATGCTTGGATACCGAGTAAGTACCGCAAATGAAGTGAAGTGCTCAAGCGTATCGGTCTTCAGAACGAAAGACTGAATACGAGTCAGTGGCATGTGTACTCGTATGTAAGGCAAGACCCAACTCTGACAAGGGGGAGTTTCTGGTAGGCATAGACCTTGAATCGTTGAAGGTTCTTCGTGCTAAATTTGGATAGACACTCTTAATATACCTGGGGAAGATTCATTTCTTTGTACATAATAAGGCCAGAAAACCATGGTATATCGCGAATGCACCTGTGACGGGATTTCCTTGGGCAACGTCTTTAACTTTTAAGGGACCGGATGACCGTGGGCTTGCATCATTGTTCCGCGATTTGCGCAATGCGCGTTGCTTAGAGAGTTTTGCTCTCAAGAAGTCGTTGCAGTAAAAATGTGTTACTGTACAGAGGATCGGCGAGTGGAGGCTATCGTGGACTCAGTTTATCCGCCTTAAGACTCCATATTTCTACCTCCTTCGAGGCTGATTATGCTCATTGTACAGAACGCCCAGTCCAATGACATGGGCCTTATAATAGAATGTGCTTTTGAAACTTGTTTACTAACATTTTGCTTTCCTTGCTTGATGAAAGTGCCTAAGGGTGGTCATGGCGTATACGTAACCTTTTATAAACAGCTTTCGATGTCTAAAAGTCGACTTCAGTTAAATTCTAATATAATTTTTAGCTTTTCTTGCAGGTAAACTCTAATGAAATTGCATTTAAAGCGCCATAAGATACACCACAGCGTATACGTAACTCATAATAAAAAGGCTTTTAATGCCAAAAACCCTACTTGAGCTATACTTTAACATTTTTTCTCTTATTTTTTCAGCCAAACACCAATAATTTTGAACATAAAGCGACAGCAAATGCCCATGGCGTATACGTACCCTACAATAATGGACAATTCTACGGCTAAAAGCTGACTACAAATATATTTTCTATTTTTCTTTTCCAGCAAACCCTAATAAATTCCGTCATAAAATTGTTACAAATATGTTCAAAAAATAATCCAATAAAAAAATGTAGCTAATAAAGAAAGAAAAAGTGAAAGTGAAAGCAGAAAGATGTAGGGAAAGCAAACACGTACTAGTGTAATAAGCCGCTTAGCAATTTGCCGGCAAGAGCAAAAAGGACAAGGAAGCGCCTTCAATGGTGAGTAAGGAGTAAGAACACATGAGAGTGCATACAAGCACACAAACACCTGCATAAGCGGCGCATACAAACATTAAAGTAGCAGCAGCATTTTTATGAAAAATAACCAAACAGCTTACATTAATTTTTCTTCCCAAGCAGCGGCAGCAGCCTAAAATTATGCAATAAAAAACAAGAAACGCCAAATGCCAAAATGTAATTTTTCGTTGTATGAGCTACTTTATTTTTGAGTAATTGTGGCACATTTATTGCAAATGCAGAACGCAGTAGAAGCAAGAAAGCAGAAGCAAACAGCAGCGCGAAAAACAAACGAGTAAAATAGGAAGGCAAGAGCAGGAAGTTGAGGTTGTTGTGTGAAAGGTAAAATTCTTAGCTGCTACATCAAAAAGTGAGCGCCATTAGTGGCAAGGCAAAAAAGCTATTTGCCATCGCATGGCGTTTCGCATTCAAGGTGCACGCTTTTTGCGGATGACAGGAAGGCAATGGTAGAAGTGTAAGCGGTGTAAGCTGAGCGAAGTCATTCATAAGCTGAGCGAGTGGCTTGTGTAACCAAATGAGAATATACATACATACATACATTTATGAATGTGTGGCAAGCTGACTTTTCAATGCGCTCATTTGTTATTCCATTTCATCCATTTACCCCATTTCAGCCATTTTTCCTTTTCTATCTTCTCTGTACGTTGTTTGCTTTGCTCTACATTTTGCTTGTTACTTTGTCTACAATATCAATGCTGTGACCTCATTTTGCTGTGTAAATAGATACTACTAGTAAACACGGCCACGCGTTGCTGTGGCTCTCAATTACACTTTGCGACAATTTGAGGGTGGAAGACCACTTATTGCCACATTTGAGAATGCCATTTCAAAAATTTGCCTTCCCCTTAAAATTGGCAGAATATAAATGGGCTGTAAGCCCATAGAATTTTATTAATAAAATATAAATTGAAGCATATACATACATATGTAGTTACTGGTTATTTTTGTTTCCTGTGGACCTAGATTTTTTATACAAAGATTTAGTCCGAGGAGCCCCCTAGTGAAGTTTTATGCCGAGTAATTTTCTAGAATATGTTAATCTTAAAGCGACCTCCAAAAGGCCATTTATCGCACTCCTCTCTTTCTTTCTACTTTCCTTTCTAGTCCTCTTTATCTTCCCTTTCATATGACATCTCAAATTTAAAAACCGAACATAAAACTAAATTTTTGAACAGATGATAACCCTTTTTGTAAAAATAATAATAAATTACTCATTTTGACGCAACGATCTTTCATATGACACCTCAAATCTAAATCAAACAAACTATATCGTAAAAATTAAATTTTGAACAGGAGGCAACTATTTTTGTAAAAATAATAAATTTCTTGTTTTCACGTAAAGTCCTTTCATATGACACCTCAAATTTAAAAATCAAACAAACTATAGCGTAAAACTGAATTTTTGAACAGGTGGCAACCCTTTTTGTAAAATTTTTATTAAATTACTCAATATTAGGTCAAGCCTTTTCATATGGTACCAAAAATTTTAAAATCAAACAAACTAAACAGGAAAATTAAATTTTCGAACAGCTGGCAACCCTTTTCAGAAAAGTTAAACCTTCCTGCACATCTACTGGTCAAGCCCTTTCATTTGACACCACATTCTCGAAAATCGGTATAACGGTGTAAAATAATAACATAAAAAAAAAAAAATAAAATAATAAAAATCGCTTAGCGTAATATATATAAAGATAAGATAAACTGTAGGGTAAAAATGGTGGAGTGACCACATGAACCCACTGTGAAAATTTCATAAAAATCGATTGGATACTTTGGAAATTCTTCAACATCACACGAACACACACTTCCATTTTCATACAATTTGTATGTGGGTCCAGTCAGACTCAAGTGTATCGAATGCAGCGTTGCGTGATGCGAATCAATTTTGATTTAAAATCAACTTTCAAATAAAGAATCAACTTGATTCGTGATTCAAACTATTTTCAAATCAAAGATAATTTTTATTTGTGATTCATTTCTCAAAAGAATCAAAAATACCCTCTGATTGGATATTCAAACTGTTTTCAAATCAAAGATAAATTTGATTTGTGATTCTTTTCTCAAAAGAATCAAAAATACCCTTTGATTCGTGATTCAAACCATTTTCAAATCAAAGATAAATTTGATTTGTGATTCATTTCTCAAAAGAATCAAAAATCTTTTTTGATTCTTGATTCAAAAAATATCTTTTATTTTTATTTATTAAGAATCTTGATTCGAAATCAAGTTTGAATCAAGAATCAAAAAAGATTTTTGATTCTTTTGAGAAATGAATCACAAATCAATTTTATCTTTGATTCGAAAATAGTTTGAATCACGAATCAAAGGGTATTTCTGATTCTTTTGAGAAATGAATCACAAATCAATTTTATCTTTGATTTGAAAATAGTTTGAATCACGAATCAAAGGGTATTTCTGATTCTTTTTTGAAACGAATCACAAATAAAAATTATCTTTGATTTGAAAATATTTTAAATCAAGAATCAGAAAATATTTTTGATTAGTGATTCAGTCAAATCAAAATCACGCAACCCTGATCGAATGTGACAATCGAAATAAGTGTCTGACGGAGAGTTAAACGGATGGAAGTGTGTAAATATGTGTGAAGGTGTGTTAGTGTGTATCAGTGGCGCACACAGAAAAATATTTTGGGGGGGGTTTTCAATATCCGACGGAAAATTAAAAAAAAATACTTAAAACTTGTCCAGACAATTTTTACTTAAATTTATGTTTGGGGAGTGGACCTACTTCTGCACACATTAAACAAAGGCACCTTTTAAATCTCAATTCATTGCATTTTCTCTGTATTTAAACTAAAACTAACAAGTAAGGAAGCCTAAGTTCGAGTGGAATCGAACATTAGATACTCAGCTGTATGCTTTCATCGTTTGTTTGCGTTTGTTCGATTAGGGTGTATTTTATATGAATCGAGTGCCGCAAAAAGTGGGCGTAGCCATGCCTATTTTCAAAATTTTTATCAATCATATAACTAAGCATATAAATATTATTGTTACAAATTACCAAAGGGTTTCCCAGAAATATCTTTGTTAAAAAGTAGGCGTGGTCATAAACCGATTTCGCTAAATTTTTGAGCATATATTACCACGAGTTATTAAAGTGTACAAACTGATTTTCGTCATAATACATACATATATAAATTATTTCTCTAGGCTCAGAAATCTCGTATATTCTTGCTTCTAAAAAGGGGCGGTGCCACGCCCATTTTCCAAAATTTTCCTATTTTTTGTTTTATGTCTATAGCTGGACTTCTACCACAAAATTTCAATGATATATCTTTGTAATTGACAGAGATCTCGCTTAAAATGTTTTTATTAGGCCACTTTATAATTCCCATATATAAAAGTGGGCGTGGCCTTTAACCGATTGACATTTTCCTAAGTAAGTAAATTACGCGTACCAAATTTCATCGATATATCTGCTACGGTTTCTGAGTTATGCCTTATAAAACTTTAAATGTTTGCCCCTTAATAAGTGGGCGTGGCACCGCCTATTTTCGAAAATTTCACCAAATTTTTTCATAAGGGCCTGAGCTCAATACGTGGGTGAAATTTTGTCACTCCAGCTCTATTAGTGACTGAGATACCAAATATCCGATTTTTTCTATATAGGAAAAGTGGGCGTGGTCATGGTCCGATTTCGCCCATTTTCAATACCAACCCTCCAAGTCTCGATACCAACTTGCATTCAAAATTTCATCAAAATATCTCAATTTTTGCGCGAGTTAGAGTGTTTACAGACGGACGGAGGGACGGACAGAAGGACATGGCTCAATCGATTTCTCTTTTCACCCTGATCATTTTGATATATATAAGTCTATATCTATCTCGATTATTTCATTCTGTTACAATCCACCTTATGTGATTAATACTATAATACTCTGTGTACTAGTACAGCTGAGTATAACAAACCTCAGCTCATATCCACAGCATACCTTTAGGGAAATGTCTCCACACTGCTTGTTTATACATAAACATAATCAGTATTTGTTGACAAACATTGGCAATGTACATTACAACAGGTATTTACAGAAATATTTGTGCATGTACCATCTTTTATAAAATTAACCACAAACCCCCCCCTTGAGTGCGCCAATGTGTGTATATCACGCCTTCAAATTTTCCTTATCACCACTTCCGCCATGCGAACTTTTGCATATTATTTGCTTTCAATTTTTTCTTTACTCTAACCTTTTTTATATTCCACTCGTACTGCCTCAAATTGCGTTCAAGTTGCTTTTTCGTGTGTATTTTGTTTTGTTTTTGTGTCTGTTTGAAGAAAAATTGCCAGAAATTATTAAAATGTTGTGTGCACATGGCGTATGCGTAACCTATTGTGTCTCACATGTGTTGTGAATACATAGATACATCAAGAACTGGATGTATGGATAAATTTATGCAAGTGCGTAGATGGCTGTAGCGCATCTGAGTGACAATTCGTGCGTAAACTGGTTATTACTCATCACTGACAGCACCACTGACAAAAACGAATGGAAAAATGGCAAAGGCAAAGCGAAATGGTTGGGAAAGTTGTTAAGGAACATAGATCAACGTGAATAGCGAATAACATGTGTAGGTTTGAGTGATGGATTTTTGTGTTTGCTTAGGATGGTTTTTTAGTATCAGGAGTTTTATAAGAAATTGATTTTATGGATATTTTTACAAAGTTTAAAAAAATGTGCGCCATTGCCTGAAGACTGAATGACTCAAATTCAAGAATAGAAAACCTCTAGACCCACAAAGTAAGACAGTAAGATCTTCAAACGGTTGAGCGTGCGCAGCTCAAAATATTTTTTATTGCTATTTTATGTTTGGACATTTTTGATTGAGTGTGTTTTTTTTTTTATGCAACAAATGCAAAGAACGGTTCAAACTCAAATCATAACTGAATAACAATATTCAGCTACTAATAGTAAAATTTTGTGAGCATTAATTTTGTAGTATATTTTAAGCCATTAGCTCCCTCACAACAGGGCACCTTTGACCACTTCTTTGTGAAGACAGAAGAAAATTGTCTTCAGGGTCGTTAGAGGGTATGTATATATTCTAGAAAATTGTGAACCAGAAATTTTCACTATAAATAAGTCTGCTCAGACTAAATTTTCATAAAAAGCACATAAAATGTTGTTGAAAATGAAAAACCACATACGACGCCTAGAAATATGCAAGAATTTTTTTTATACTTTTAATATAACACTGTGTGACCGCACTTTTTGGTGTCCGAATAATTCGCACACAGAACGAGCGACTATTATCCGCATATTAAAGCCGCCATATCGTTTTGCTTACTGAGTTGCAATTTTTATTTTATTGCCATTTTTCGTCATTTGCGTAATTTTGTCTGAGTGATTTTTAAATAAACGAAAAAGGGTTAAAATACATATCGTATAGAAATATGTTGTTAGAAAATATATAGTAAAATGGCACGAGCTTTAATTTTGTAGGGTACTTTAACCCGCTAACACCCCATGAACTGGTCGTTTTCATACTTTTTTTTATAAAGTTCGAAAGAATAGTATTTTCAAGGTCGCTAGAGGATTAAAATATTCTACAAAATTATTCGCCTAGTAGTCTGCGCAGATTACATTATCATAAAAAGTACGTAAAAGTCAAAGAATATGAAAAACGCCATTTGGCGCCTTGAGATATGCAACAAATTTTTTATTCTTCTTTATAAAAGTTTTTGAAAATACGTTCAGCATTTTTCGTGGCTGATGATTCAGGTAATGTGTTACAGTCGTCAAAATCATCGCTAGCCTCAGTAACTGAGTAACTTTTGGCAATTTGATAGCCAAATCTGTCTACACCAGACCTGGGTAATATCAAGTACCAGTACGACTTGTGACAAGTACATTTTAAAAGAATTGTACTAGTACTGGTAATTGCATTCCCAAATTTTCAAGTACTAGTACAAGTAGAAGTACAAAGAATTGAAAAAAATTGAAGTTTTAGCAAATACTTCAAAGTAATTGAAAAGAATTGAATGTACTTGAAAAGAATTGAAAAATGAACTTGAACCGATTTTTCAATTATTTTCAAGCACTTTGAAGTATTTGCTAAAACTTCAATTATTTTGCAATTCTTTGTACTTGTATTTGTACTAGTACTTGAATATTCTGAAAGTACTTAGAACGGACTCATTAATTCAAGATCAAAATATAAAGTATTTAAGTACGTAACAGTCCAATTACTACTCAGTATTACCCAGGTATGGTCTACACAGGCCTTATTGCTCCCTCTTCAATGCCACTAATAACAGAATTTTCATATAAATGCCGCTGCAGTTAAATGCAGATTGTGTAACCTTCATATGCAGCATCATTTTACAAAGCAAAAACCAGTTTTTTTGTTTTTTTTTTGTTTTTTACTAAAAAGATCCCGTTACTTTAACTTAACCGCCTACAATGCTTTCACAATGAAGGCGTAAAAAAGGAAAGAGTAAATAAAAACTAATCGCTTTGTGTTGCACAGTTTCTTTGTGAAATGAGAGTCATCTTTTGCTTGCTGCTGCATTACACAGCAAAATCCTAATTTGGATATTAACAATTTATAATAACAACGCCTACACGCACAAACAAAACAAGTTTCAAAGCCTTCGAGATATCGAATTTGTTTTCAGCTGCTCTGCCCACTTGCTTTGCTTAATTAAAATGTGCGAAGCCTAGCGAAGAAAAAAATATATTTATTTTTTTTTCTTTTTCTTTTTCTTTTTCTTTTTCTTTTTCTTTTTCTTTTTCTTTTTCTTTTTCTTTTTCTTTTTCTTTTTCTTTTTCTTTTCCTTTTTCTTTTTCTTTTCTTTTTCTTTTTCTCTTTCTTTTTATTTTTATTTTTATTTTTTTTTTTCTTTTTTGTCTTTTTCTTTTTTATTTTCTTTAATTTTTATTTTTATACTCAGCTGTACTAGTACACAGAGTATTATAGTTTTGATTTCCTAACGGTGGATTGTAACAGAATGAAATAATCGAGATAGATATAGACTTATATATATCAAAATGATCAGGGTGAAAAGAGAAATCGATTGAGCCATGTCCGTCCGTCCGTCCGTCCGTCCGTCTGTCCGTCTGTCCGTCTGTACGCACGATAACTCGCGCAAAAATTGAGATATTTTGATGAAATTTGGAATGCAAGTTGGTATCAAGACAGGAACGGACGGTATTGAAAATGGGCGAAATCGGACCATGACCACGCCCACCTCCCCTATATAGTAAAAATCGGAAATTTTGTATCTCAGTAACTAATAGAGCTGGAGTGATAAAATTTCACCCACGTATTGATCTCAGGCCCTTATGAAGAAATGTGGTGAAATTTTGGAAAATGGGCGGTGCCACGCCCACTTATTAAGGGGCAAACATTGAAAGTTTTATGAGTCATAACTCAGAAACCGTTGAAGGTATATCGATGAAATTTGGTAGGCGTGATATACTTACTTAGACAAATGTTTGGACGAAAAATTGCCAAAATCGGTTGACGACCACGCCCACTTTTATATATGGGTATTATAAAGTGGCCTAATAAAAACATTTTAAGCCATATCTCTGTCAAATATAAAGATATATCATTGAAATTTTATGGCAGGAGTCCAACTATGGACATAAAACAAAAAACACAAAAATTTTGGAAAATGGGCGTGGCACCGCCTCTTTTTAGAAACAGGAATATACGAGATTTCTTAGCCCATAACTCGACAAATAATTTATATATAATGACAAAACTTGGTGTGTACACTTTTATTACTTGTAGTAATACATGTTCAAAATTTTAGCGAAATCGGTTGACGACCACGCCCACTTTTATATATGGGAACTATAAAGGGGCCTAATGAAAACATTTTAAGCGATATTTTTGTCAAATATAAAGATAATTCATTGAAATTGTGTGGCATGAGTTCTACAGTACACCGGAAACAAAAAGTATAAAAATTTTGGAAAATGGGCATGGCACCGCCTCTTTTTAGACAACGGAATCTACGAGATTTCGGAGCCCATACCTCGACAACTAATTGATATATTATGACGAAACTTGGTTTATACACTTTTATAACTTGTGTTAATAGACACGCAAAAATTTATTGAAATCGGTTTATGACCACGCCTACTTTTTAACAAAGATATTTCTGGAACACCCTTTGGAAATTTGTAACGTGACATCTTTGTAACTAGAAGTCATAAAGGAATTAAATTTTGCACAAAGAATAATATTCATATGCTTAGTTGGATGACTTTATGCAGCACTCGCTTATATAAAATACACCGTGTTTCCATCAAACGTAAACAACAATGAAAGCATACAGCTGAGTATCTAATGTTCGATTCCACTCGAACTTAGGCTTCCTTACTTGTTATATTTTATTTTTATTTTTTTCTTTTTCTTTTTTTTATTTTTTCTCTTTATTCCTCTTTTTCTTTTTTTTTTTTTCTTTTTTATTTTCTTTTATATTTGATCATTGCCCTTATATTTGATCATTGCTTTTCTTCTTTGCCTCATTGCCTCATTTCCTCTTTGACGCATTGACTTATTGGCTTTTGTGCCACAAAATAATTTGTCCAACTACCAAATATTCCAAAGAAAATAAATTAATTTTTGCACTCGATAAATTTCACACCAATTTAACTTTTTATTTTTTATGTTTTTCTGATACACAAAACAGCGATCCCCAATTAATTTGGGTTAATGTTGTTTGCATTTTTTTCACTCCCACTTTCTTCTTTCTTTCATCTTCATCATTACCTTCTTCTTCTTTCTTCTTATTATTATTCATCTTATTCTTCTTCTCACTCTTCTTCTTCTTGCTATTTTTCTTCTTCTATTTCCTAGCATTGCCGGCAGCAGCTTCAGCTTACTTTTGCTTCATTTAACTTAACGCTAATTTAAATTTGTTTACCTTCCTTATTCTTTAGAGAGGCACCATCTCAACCAAATCAACAACAACGTCCAATTCCTTTTTTCTTTTGTACTCTTCCCCCATTCATTCACTTACCCTCTCACTCACTTACCCTCTTATCAACTCACACACTCATCCATTCAGCCATTCTTTATTCTTCTTACAATGTTGTTGCTGGCATTGCCATTGGCGGTAATATTTTTGGCCACCTTGAACTGTTTTTGACACAAGAGAATTGCGTTTGGTCCTCTTAATCCCCAGTCTCACTCGTCGCGTGTTGACTTCTTCGGTCAGTTCATTTCATTAAAGTTTGTTTTTTTGTTTTCTTTTTGCTTGTGTTAAACTTATTTTTATGCCAGCTTGTCATCGGCTATATTGCCATGTTGCCTTGGCGGCGAATACGTTTCAAGGAAAGTGCAAAACCGCAAAGTGGGCGTGTGTATAAGATCTTTTTTTTTTTTAATTTCTTTTGTGGTCGTTTGTTTATTTTTTTATCAACTTTTGGTCCCTCATGGAGAGCATGGTTTTGTGCTTATTTTATATAGATTTTTTTTTATGCAAAATTTCTCGTATGTCTCCTATGCATTTGATCAGTTAAGTAATGAAATATATTTCACTACTTTGCTACAGTGTTGCATACATAAAGGCGTAATTTTTGATTATTATTTCCTGTCTTTTGGGTTCTTTGTACAAAGATTTTGTCTGAGGAGACCCTTAGTGAAATTTCATGGCGAATAAATTTCTAGATAACTTTTTTGGACTCTCTAAAAAAGGCGTCAAAACGACCTCTTCGTGGAAGTGTTAGTGGGTTAAAGTATACTATGAAATTAAAGCTTGTGAAATTTTACTAGTTTTCTAACCACATATTTCTACACTCAAAAAAAAAATTTCTCTCGATCAAAGACATAATTTTCCTTATTTTGAACACGCGTCCCAATATAAAATTTTCTTTGTTTTGTGTAAATTTTCTCAAAAATGTGGAAAAAACATAAAAAAAACATTCAAACAAATTCGTTGCCATGGGAATTTGTATGGGAATTTAATTTCTCAAAATTAAAGAAATCAAGTCTTCAAAACAAGGAAAGTTGGGAATGGAATGGCGCTTAAAGAATTTTTCATTATTTTAATGTATGAATTTTTTCAAAACAAGTATATGAAACCATGGTAACGCATGTAACAACAATATTTTATAAACCTTTTAACATGTTTTAAGGAAAATTTACTCAAAACAAAGAAAGTAGTGTTCAAAATAGGCAAACAATTTCTTTGACCCCTCCATATATTTTTTTTCTCCCAGTGTATACGATATTTATTTTAACCCTTTTTTCTTTTATTTAAAAATCATTCAGACAAAATTTCGCATATTTAAAATGGCAATAAAAAAAAATGTGACCACAGGGAGCAAAATGGTTTGGGGGTTTTAATCTATGGATTGTGGTCTTTCGTTCTGTATGATCTGGCAAAGGGTTATACGATCTCCAATTGTCGATCAAGCAAACGTCCAATCATAAAGTCGTTAATCACACAATCGCCTAAACATCCAATCGTAGATTTATCCAGTCATGGAATGGTTTAAACCTTTAACCACCAGAACTCTCTGTCTATCTTCAATCGAACAATTTCTCGAGCTTTCCGTCTGCCGCTCGGCCATTCTTCTACTTGCAAGTTTCAATATGAACATCTAAGAGTATAGTAAAAAAAGAAAAAAAAAAAGCTGATTTTGCAGATAAAAGTCCCTTAAGTTATATTGGCCTATTATTCACGCGCATAAGTCTACTACATCTAAACCGCCATAACCTGCACAAAGCTCTTTTGAGTGCTCTTAGCGGTTTGTAGCATACTTATTGGCGCGCTGAATATACGCTCTAATATAGTTAGTAGCAAAGACAGTTAAGTAAATGTGAAGCACTAAACAAAGATATTAAAGAAAATATATTCCATAGCATAGCTGCCTTGGGGAAAAGACGAGCATAGCGAGAAGAAATAAAATGCTTATTATACACCCCAACCAATAGCAAATTATATTTGGCTAGTATCTTCCACTTAATAAAATTCGCGTACACACTTTTAGTTGAGAGGAGAACAAGTGTTTTAGTATTGCCAACACGTAGCCAAACACGCACACTCAACAAGCGCTTATGTTGATGCAATTGAAAGACAAACAACAACAACAGAAAAAACATTAATAAATAAAATATAAGCAAGTTTACTGCGTGGCTGAGTCAGTGGGGACTTAAAGGTGTATTTGTGTGTGGTGTAGTCTAGTCAAAAATTTTTATGTACTTCTTGCACGTTGTGTGTTTGTGTTTGTGTAGGTGTAAAGTGGAATTATATAACTCTTTTAATAACAACATTAACTTGTTATTTTGGTATTCTTATCATTTCATTATTGTGTCGTTCAAAATGTAAATGAAAATGCTTTTGCTTCTCCGCTTCGTGCTGAATAATAATAAAATGGAAATTTAATAGACAAGCTCGCTCGCTCGCTCGCTCTGTTATTTATGTGCGCGTAAAGTATCGCGTTTTTCGCCGTTTTCGTTGATTAGAAAAATTGTGCTTTTTATGTTAGGAAAAGAGTTGGAAGAATGAATTGCTTAAGCGTGAAGAGGGTGAATATTTAAAATGAATAAATAATTTATGCTCAAACTAATGTATAATAGTAGCGGCAAACAATAACAAAGTACAGTTGCTTCAATTTATGAGCAGCGAAATTCATATGCTATTGTCAGAATAAGAAGTAGAAATCTGCTCATTTATAAGTAGCAACAATACGAGTACGCTGAAGTATGATCAACTATTACTGCAGTGCTATTCAAACTGTGACTAATGTTTATCATAACACTGTGACACAAATTGAGCATTGTTCTCTGGGGGTGGAATATTTTGCACACAGGAATAAAAATCACCATCCGTATGGTAAAACCTCCAAACCGTCTTACTCCCTGAGGTAAAATTTCTTTTTACTGCCATTTTAAATTTGCGAAATTTGGTCCAAGTGATTTTTAAATAAACGAAAAAAGGGTTTAAAATAGATAACGTATAGAAATATGTTGTTAGTGAACATATAGTAGAATTGCACGAGCTTTCATTTCGTAGTATACTTTAACCATCTAATACTCCCACGAAGAGGTCGTTTTGACCCATTGTTTAGATAGTCCGAAAAAATCGTTTGTGGAGGTCGCTAGAGGGTTAAAATGTTGAAGAAAATTAATCGCTATAAAGTTTTACCAGGTGTCTTCTCTGACAAAATTTTTGTACAAGGAACCTGAAGTGGACTAATAATTCCAAGGAATATTTATTTTTTACTTTCATTGGTTCCTTAGGTTCCTTGTAGAAAGATTTTGTCTGAGAACCTTCAGGTTCCTTGTACAAAGTCTTTCTACAAGGAACCTAAGGGACAAATGAAAGCAAAAAGTAAATATTCCTTAGAATTATTAGTCCACTAGTTCTTAAAAGTCTTCAGCTCTCAGTTCAGTGTCCCAGCTAAATTCCTACTGGAAGAGGATTTGTACAATAAAGCACTATTTTATTAATGCCAGTTTGCAACAGTGTCTCACAAACTAATATTGGGTCGGTAAAATAGTAATTTATAATTTTACTTGTCTCTTGAGTAAAAGATATGCACAGTACAATTCCTTATTTCGTTTCATTTTATTATCAAAAAAAGCTCAGTGCTCTTCAAAGTGTTACTAGTGGTGCTTATAAGTTATAACTCGTTTTTATTCGAAACAGCAAGTTCAGTGCCACTTAAACTGTTATTGATTGTGATCCGAAAGGGCACTGGATAATAAAAATTTCTTTCTGTCTGATCACTGTCCTTAATGGACCTGATATGTTAATGTATTGTGGAACGAATTTCCGCCATCCCTTGTCCAGTTTGATTCTGTTGTAAACCGGAACTTATATGTAGCTATACTTGACTCCAGTAGAAATAAAGCCCTATATGGAATCATTAATGAGTTTTAACGTAATTGTAAAAAAACTTCAGTGTCTCTAAAACTGTTTGGCTGTGTATCTTAACTGAGAACAACATCGAATATATGTTACTTAGAAAATTTTACTTATTTGATGTGTAAAGGATCTGCACAATATAATTCGTTTTTCTTACAAAAAAAATAGTTCAGCGCCCTTCAAAATGTTACTAGTGGTACTTACAACCCAATTTTATTCGAAGCAGCAAGTTCAGTGTCAATTAAACTATTTACGTATGTTTTTACATGGCCGTTTTTTCTAATAATTATTTTATGTGAATTTTATATGAGCTATTGGCCAGTTTTTAATTAAGGAAAATTGAAAAAAAATTTTTGGTAGAAGTTATGGATCCATGTCGGAGACAACCACATCCCCTCATCAGACTTCTTCAGTTATTAATGTGATCTGCCAGAGCGCTGTGTAATAAGATTCTCTTTCTGAATGTCTGAACACTGCCTCAGTGGCCCCTATGTTGTAGGTATACTTGACTTCAAAGGGAATCAAGCACGATAAGGAATTCATAAATTAGTTTTAGCATAATTGTGAAAAAACTTCAAGGCCTCTAAAACTGTCTGGCAGTGCGTACTAGCCTGGAACAACATCGTAGTTATGTTTCTTGGAAAGCACTCTTTTTCTTCACCTGAAAACTGATGTGCGCACTTTGAACTGAAACAGATTTATTCAATTTCAGAGAACAGCTGTTGCCTACGCCAGAATTTTTCTCACATAATTTTAGGCATTAATTGAATTCAACATAAAATTTTACGATCTTAAAGCGGAAAAAGTTATGAGCGGCTTATGACAGTAGATATGTAAGTAAAAAGTGGGTAATGTGGAAGTATTAGTAACAGAAGCAAGGAAAAATATGCAAGCGCGCATATGGATAAGAACATTAGAAGCGAATAGAATACAAAGAAAAAAATTTAAGTTTGAAATCAAAAAAAAATTCTGCCAAAAACAAATACTTAACGCGCTGTTGAAAGTATGACAGCCGCCAAAGCTCTATTCTTTTTTTAAACTCAGCGTTAAATGTTATGCCTTACATGTCTTATGCCTTCCTCTTCCCTATGCTTTCGATGCTGTAAGTCGTCAAAAAAAAAAAAACAAAAGTTAGCCCCTTCCATTACCCAACTCAATTCACAAGCAAAGTCATTTTAAAGTAACCAAAAAAAAGCAAGCTTACAGCAACAACAAGTTTTCAAAAATGGAAAATGCTCCTGTGGCTTACAAATAGGCGTTGGAGCGCAGCTGGCGCGCAAATTTAAAGCTAACGAGCACAAAAAAACGCAACTTTTTTTTTCGTTTCAAAGGCTAACGCAACTAAAAAGATATTTCTTGCCTTATTTCTTGCTTTGCAGCTACTTAATCGCCTGCAACTGCTCTCTGTTACGCCTTAAAGTATGTTAGAAAATGTGTGGCTGAGTTTTGAATATGAGGTGATGGGATTGGTTGCAAGAAAAGTGGAATGTTAGAGGAGAATTTGGGGGTAAAAAAAAAGAAAAAAAAAAACAAAAAATAAAAATTGAACAAAAGTTAAAATATTCCTAATCCGAAAATATGAGCGCTAAATTTGAGATTTTGAAAGCATGAAAATTGCCATAAATTTAAAGTAAAGCCTAGAAATTTCATACTAATGCCTAATACTTAAAACAGCTTAAGACGCTTATGTTGCGGAAAATATTATAATAAACATATATATTTTATTTATTATACAATAAATAATCTTTAATTTTTACTTACATTGTATTAACAGTATGTACAGTAATATCCAGAGGCGTCGATCGAATGTTGGTCTCATGACGTCATCACTTTTTTGTTGTTGCTTTTATTGTAACTTTTGCTGCTTTGCTTACTTGCTTACGCTGCTGTACAAGCACTCAATTAAAATGAGCGATCACGTTTGTTTTTCAAAATTAATTAATTTTTTCTCTTTTTTTTTGCACAATTTTTTTTTATTTCAGCACTTTATTTATTTCTTCTGCTTTGTTTACTTTTATTTATTTACTAATTGGCACTTTTTTGTACAATTTTTGCTTATACAAGTTGGTGAAAGTGAACTTTTGCTTTGTGGATGAAGCTGGCAGAGTGATAAGGGAAACAGTAAAGTCTGAAATGAGAAAAAGGGAAAGGAAATTAGCTTATTTTTATATTTTTGGATCATATTAGAGATTTAAGTTCAACTAGTAATAATGAATATAAGTGTTCAAAGCTTTGCGGGTATCGTTACTTATAAAATTCAGTCCCTCGGAACAACCAACTGGAGCGCAGCCAATCATTGGACCAAGTAAAGCGGTCACTGTGAAGTACATCGTGGACTCCATGAGGGAAACTCACGGAAGACGCTGGTACTCTACAGATTCTTTCAAATTTATAAAGTGCTTTCTGAAAAGTCTGCAGGTAAAAAAATTCCTTCTCAAGCAGAGAAATAGGGAGCTTCGGGCCTTTGTGGGATTGATTACAGAACCTAATCCATGGGGAGACAACACAAGGCCACTGTAGACTTCATCGTGAGCTACCTGCATATATACCTCTCTTGTTTGGAGGAGGAGGATGACAAAGACACAGAGCATATTTTCCACATCTGTTCGGCTTTCGCTAGACTTTGATTGCACATTCTCGGCTCAAATGTACTAGGAATGACGGATGCACATTCTCTAACACTCGAAATATTTGTCAGATTTATAAAAGATTTAGCTGACTCGGCAGAGGTTGTTCTGCTAAAATTTATTCCTATGAAGCCGAAAGAAAAGTCTTTGATTACCGTATTGCTAACCATTATCTTAGAGTCCATCTTAATGACTGCGAATAATAAAAAAAATAGCCTATTCTCTGAATAAAAGTTATAGTTATATTCGCCGCGACAAACCTACTTCCCCCGATCCCTATCTCTATCTTAATCTCTATCTCTATTTCAATCTCAATCTCAATCTCAATCTCAATCTCTATCCCTATCCCTATCCCTATCCCCATCCCTATTGATCCAAATCTTGGAACCCGGCCTAGCCATCACTATTTAAAGAGCTCTTTGTTGAAGTCGTCCTCAACAGCTTTCATTTGATACCAATGTTGCTCGAAGACTTGCTGGGTCGATCTGGATCCACATTTAGGCCTGTGTTCCGGAAAGATCCCACTTTTTCGAAATTCTATATACCCTATTCTGTGCGCTAACACCACGTGAATCTGCTGTGAAAATTTCATAAAGATCGGTTGATTACTTTGGGAGTCTATAAAGGACACACATGCACACATACACACATACAGACGGATTTTACCAATTTTCGGACTTTTGCGGAGGGATTTTTCAAAATTTTCTTCCGTAGGAACCTTTTCCTCGGGAATATGAACAACTGGCAAAAAATTTTACAGAAATCGGCACAGCCGTTCTCATCTGATGAGGTTAGTAATATTTTGTACACCATTCTTATATATATAGATATGGGAAGTTTGCAGAGGAATGTTGATTCCACTATCTCAACTTTTCCCTACATCGTGATTCTTTCTAAAGGCCTTAAGTACAATGGGAAAATATTTCTGAGTGCTTGGGAAAGACTCAGTTTTCACGGTCTACCATAATTCCATTCTATTCCATTCCACTCCGTGAGAACAAAAGATCTGAAAGAGAAAATGGTGCAATGGCAACACTATTGGGAATAACATGCACATGCTGAGCAACATTTCAAAAGCAACAACAATAACAATAGCGCAACATTAATAGCAATTTGTAAGCAAGCTCAGTTCATTGCAGTATCACACACTGTGTTGTTGGTGATGGAATGCCATACGAAATGGCACGCGAAGCTACATAATGTATATAAATGAGGATATTTGAATGTGTTTAACAATATCGTATACACACATTTGTATAATTTGAATTAGTATTCGTGTACATTCCCAACAGAACAGGATGTAAGCGAAATGTAATAGGACTTGAGAATAAGCTTATAACAATTGTCCATTGTAAGCTTATTGCAATACAGTTTTTATAAGCTTAATTGTAAGCTTATTCACAAGCATGATTGTAATAATTGAGGAACACTTACTTTATGTAAGCCTTCCTCAATACTCCTTATGTTAAAAAGCTTGAAAACAATATTACAATAAGCTTGCTTTACACTTGCAATGTAAGCTTGAAAAACTATTAATAATAATATTGTTATAAGCTTGCTGTAAAATTTTTTTTAAATTTTGGTTTTACAATGATTCATATAATTCTTGATTCCTTTTTCGTAAAAGGGAAGTATAAAAGCCTCAATAAAATTCAATATAATGTTGAATGTCCCACTATATGATACCGCTGGATTGAATTTCAGGTTGATGTCATAGTTCGAAACAGGAGGAGAATATAAAATAAAGAACATTGCAGTAAAGGTGAAGAAGGAAAAAAATTTAAAAAAATGCAAATAAAAATTTATTTTTTTATTTTTTTCTACTATTTATACATACATTTGTATTTATTAGCTTACAACAAGCTTTCACAAGTAATATTTTTCTACAATTACATTTGTAAGCTTATAATAAAAATAGGTAAAAAAAAATTTTAAGTTAAACGGTTTTATGTTATACATACATTGCAATGTTTAAGATTAATGTACTAAAAACCAAAAAATAATAAAATAGATACAGTCGTGGGAATTATAAACATTTGCATAGACTAGACTAATGGCGTTTTCTTTTCTACGAAAAAATGTTGCCCTCCTATATCCTAATTATCGAATTACGTATCCTGACTTTCCATAAAGTGGCTGAATTTGTAGATAAAGGTGCCCTATTACTTAGTTAGAGGTCAATATTTGGTGAAAGGACCTGACAAACTTACAAAATGGCTAAGAAAATCAAACAGGGCAACATTATTTCGAGAAAAGAAAACGCCATAAAATAAAACCGTGGGGCACGTCAATTGTCTACAAATTATCGACTTAATGTGCGATAGAAGAATCGTTTAATTCGTCGTTAGGCAGTTGGCCCGCAGACGGTGAGGAAATTACTTACTATTTTCTTGATAACATAAAGCCGTTTAACTTAAAAAGTTTCTTTTACCTATTTTTATTTTCTAGTTTTTAGTTTTTATTTCGCATTCTGTTTAACTCATTTAGTGCTTCATTATTGCAAGGTTTCTTGCCCGTTAGTTTATTGCAGTCCAACTCCTCTATACGTAGTCCCTGCAAAGTTCTTACTCTACTAAGAGCCACGTAGGCTTGACCTTCTTCAAACAGTTTCGCACCTAAGATTTTCAGTTTTAATTACCCCGATCTCAGCTCCACCTAGCGGAATTTTTTTTTAAGAAAATATTTCTTTTCAAGGTAGTAATACATGTTCCGAATTTCAGCCAAATCGGACCATAAATGCGATTTTTGTAAATATAGCGACCCACGCGCCACCTATCGGAAGTTTTTTTTAGGAAAATATTTCTTTTCAAGGTAGTAATACATGTTCCGAATTGCAGCCAAATCGGACCATAAATGCGATTTTTGTAAATATAGCGACCCACGCGCCACCTATCGGAAGTTTTTTTTAGGAAAATATTGCATTGTCATCGGGGTTATACATGCGTACAAAATTTCAGATTAAGCGGTTGACAGGAAGAGGGTGAAATTTGAATTACTAAATTTGACCCAAGAATAAATAATAAAACAAACGGGGTGAGCTAAATAAAACCGTTTAAAAAGGGTGCCGTTTTGATTTTTCTACAATTGTTCTTAAGTCTTTTTCAATAGTTTACACAATAGTTTCTCAAGCTTAACGCTTATATTTGTAAGCTTTTTATAATATTATTCTCAAGCCTTTTGGTTTATTGGGTTGCCTTTTGATGTACTCACACACACAAGGTGGCACACATTTACCTTTAGCTTTTCATACACGTATAAGCATTTAGAGGCAAGTTGCACGTGCGTTGACATCAACTGTTTGTTTGTTGCACCGATTTGTTGTTGGCACAAATACAAACACATATGCATTGTGTAACACTTGCACAGCACATGCACACACCTGCATAAATTCAACTATTGACTGAAACTGAGCAGGTTGATTGAGTGTGTCACATATAGATTTATGTATGTATAGAGTGTCACACAGTGGCAACGTTGCAACATTATGAGCATGTGTGTGTACATTTCAACATAACTGTAATAATCTAAGCCAATTCACGTGCTTGCAGCAACAACGTCATAGTAGTTTGTTGCATGCGGCGGCACATTGACCATGCATGTGCAGCATTATGATAGATAGATAGTAGTACATTAGTACATACATAACTACATATACATACATATGTATGTGTTTATATGTATATACATACTTATGTGAAGCTAAATTCCATGTGACTTTATTGTGCGTTGCAACACATGCCAAAATAAATCGTGCTGCTTATGCAACATCGCATGTAGATACATATGCATATATGTTGCATGTCAAAAACAACAAGAACAAATAAAGCAAAGCAGCTTTTATGTAAGTAAGAGTAGGCATGTAAGCTGAATGTGCACTAAATGCATGTCTGCCTTTTTATGCGTTTGTTGCATTGCCGTTACACACATACAGCCAAAGGTTTTTGAAGAGCACAACTCAACTGTTATGTTGCATAAAATTCTCGGAAATGCAAAGCAATGTGTATTAGATAAGCAAAAAAAAAAAAAACAGAAACAAAACAGAAAGCAAAAAGCAAAACAAAAAAACAGAAAAAAAAAACAAAAGCAAAAAAAAAACAAAAACAAAAAAAAAACAAAAAGGAAAAACAAAAAACAAAAAAAAAAAACAAAAAACAAAAAAAAAACAAACCAAAAGCAAATAAATCACAATAAAATCTACTTTCATTGTTGCTTTGGCAGCAGCTCCGGTAGATATTCAAGAGTTTCCTCTCTTTGTTGCATTAAAATCCAACAACGTTTTCTGCTCTACATTTCCAATGATTTTATGCCCTTAACTTTTATACAACAAAACAACAGCAAAATGCCTCTCGCTGACAATTAAGTTTTCCTATTGATTTGTTGCAAGTAAATTCAATCTATATGACCCCTTACTGACACATTTTGATTTTATGGCACAACATTTTTCTGAGGCCATTTTATCAGGGACCCAACCAGTTATGACTTTTATGATAAAAGTTACGATCAAAAAGTTATTTTTTGACTTTATTTTTTTTCGGCAGACTATAACTGTTAAAAGTTGACTTTTATTTTTTCAGTCAAATAATAACAGTTAAAATGTGACTTTTATTTTTTCCGGCAAAAATAAAAGGCAATTTGAAATTACAAAGAGACCGTTAGCCCAACTAGAGTAAATTTGGTATCAATGGACTCGTCGTAAGTCCTAGATTCCAACGACATATAATACATGTATATACATACAATTATATACATATATTATGACCAAATATGTAATCTATGTTATTGTATGATGAAAATATCAACCACTTCTTAGAAAAAAACTGCCAAAAATCAAAACGATTTCCTATAAAGCTAAAAGTTACACTTTCTTAGGCTAGAATTATTTGGTCTATAAAACTGTATACTCAGAAGTTTTCTAAAAAATAAAAAAAAAAATTGTTTTCGAGTAAATTCTCAAAAAGAGCGAAGAATAAAAGGCAATTCGAAACTACAAAGAGACCGTAAGCCCAACTAGAGTAAATTTGGTATCAATGGACTCGCCGTAAGCCCTGGATTCCATCGACATAAAATATATGTACAGTCTGTCAATTAGTTCTTTGCAAAATGAAAACAGTTCAGAAATTTGTTTTCATACTGGTATTTGGTCAACTAAAATAACTTTTTAATTTTTTTTAAAGCTAATATTAAACTAAATATGGTTACAGCATTTAGGGCCAACAAAATCCAAAACCTAAAGCATTGAAACAACAGAAAAGAAACAAAAGTTTAAAAAATTTGAAAAGACACATTGTAAATTAATTCTTTGGATTTTTTTCACATGTGACAGAAACTGAAAAAAGCAGACCTGATCGTTGAAATTTTTGTATGATGGCCACTAGCCTCAACCACACATTTTACACGAAGGGTCATGGAATGAATTAGGCCCTGCAGCCCATGAATTTCGCGTAGTTTATGCCATTTTTCCTGAATGGCATTAATTACAGCCTTTTTCGCTAGTAGACCCTCGTTTTCTCTCTTGTTATTTCAAGAAAGGCTAAAAAAGTTTGACTGGGCTTAACCTGGGACTTTGGGCAGGTGTATCCATTGCTTTGGTGCAATTATGCAGTACCCAAGTCCTGCACAGCAACGATTTGTTTTTAGGAACGTTGTTCAGGTACATCTTGTACTTTAATTTATTGGCGTTTTTAGGTTAAAAAATGCAAATTTTTATTGCGATCTTCGACTACTCGTCAAGCTAAACCTCCTTCATAATCAGGTCATTAAAAATCCGCAGTCCGCCAACACCCTTGGAGGATAAACAACTCCACATTATTGCAGACAATTTGGTCTAATATTCTTCTGTAGCAGAGCTGTGTTGGTTGTTCTCGAAAGTTTTCCGTGTCCATAGCGATGCATCGTGCGTATTTTTGTATCATCGCGAAAAAGAACATCCACAAAGCTCTGCTACAGAAGAATATTAGACCAAATTTTCTGCAATAATGTGGAGTTGTTTATCCTCCAAGGGTGTTGGCGGACTGCGGATTTTTAATGAGCTGATGATGAAGGAGTTTTAGCTTGACGAGTAGTCGAAGATCGCAATAAAAATTTGCATTTTTTAACCTAAAAACGCCAATAAATTAAAGTACAAGATGTACCTGAACAACGTTCCTAAAAACAAATCGTTGCTGTGCAGGACTTGGGTACTGCATAATTGCACCAAAGCAATGGATACACCTGCCCAAAGTCCCAGGTTAAGCCCAGTCAAACTTTTTTAGCCTTTCTTGAAATAACAAGAGAGAAAACGAGGGTCTACTAGCGAAAAAGGCTGTAATTAATGCCATTCAGGAAAAATGGCATAAACTACGCGAAATTCATGGGCTGCAGGGCCTAATTCATTCCATGACCCTTCGTGTACAATGTGTGGTTGAGGCTAGTGGCCATCATACCAAAATTTCAATGATCAGGTCTGCTTTTTTCAGTTTCTGTCACATGTGAAAAAATTCCAAAGAATTAATTTACAATGTGTCTTTTCAAATTTTTTAAACTTTTGTTTCTTTTCTGTTGTTTCAATGCTTTAGGTTTTGGATTTTGTTGGCCCTAAATTCTGTAACCATATTTAGTTTAATATTAGCTTTAAAAAAAATTAAAAAGTTATTTTAGTTGACCAAATACCAGTATGAAAACAAATTTCTGAACTGTTTTCATTTTGCAAAGAACTAATTCACAGACTGTACATATATTTTATGTCGATGGAATCCAGGGCTTACGGCGAATCCATTGATACCAAATTTACTCTAGTTGGGCTTACGGTCTCTTTGTAGTTTCCAATTGCCTTTTATTCTTCGCTCTTTTTGAGAATTTACTCGAAAAAAAAGCCTAACAAAGTGTAACTTTTAGCTTTCTAGGAAATCGTTTTGATTTTTGGCAGTTTTTTTTTCTAAGTGCTTGATATTTTCACCATACAATAACATAGATTACATATTTGATCATAATATATGTATATAATTGTATGTATATACATGTATTATATGTCGTTGGAATCTAGGACTTACGACGAGTCCATTGATACCAAATTTACCCTAGTTGGGCTAACGGTCTCTTTGTAATTTCAAATTGCCTTTTATTTTTGCCGGAAAAAATAAAAGTCACATTTTAACTGTTATTATTTGACTGAAAAAATAAAAGTCAACTTTTAACAGTTAATATGGGACTTTTTCCGAAAAAGTTGGAAAAATAAAAATCATGTCTGATTCTTGGAGAGGAGGTCGAGAGGACTTCAGAAATATGAAAATTTTTTTTCTACGGCGATAATTTGATTTTGACTTTTTTGTCTAAAAATATTTCGATAACAGTTATTATGGGTCCCTGCATTTTATTGAAGTTTATTTGTTTTGCTCGTTGTTGTTATTCTTGCTGTTATTGTTGGAGTACTTTTGTTGTTGTTGTTCAATAGCCTTTTAGTTGCTTGAAATTACTTTAGTGATGCAAATGCAAGCTCAATCGATATAAAAGCACATGCTTTATGGAGAAAACAAGTCAGAATAAGGCAGGCTCGGATTTGTCTCATTTTGGCTCCTCACTCACACATGCCGCACTCATGAGGTTGTAGCTGAATGAGTATCCTCTGACTGTGCAAACAACAGAGGCCACCCAATAGCGCGAGCGCTCTGCATGTGTGGCATGTTTTCTCTGCAAACGGTCACTCATAATCACGCCGTGAGGACGAGATTGTTCACTCGCTCACTCATACACTGAGTTTCTTCTTACCCTGGGATAAGGATAATAAAGCGATTGTTTAGTATAGTGTTAGGGGGTCACGGTGTAATAGAATTTCAGGCTAATTGTCTCTCTTTTATTGCAATATAACAATAAAGTACTTGACGAACTCGAAAACAATAAAAATCTAATTTTCTGTATCGCAACATACACACGTAGTTTAGCCAACAAAAAGCAATAATTACACCTGTCTACTTGATGCTATGGCAGTCAATAATAACAACAAAAATGTGTGACTCAACAAAAAAAAAAAAAAACAAAAAAAAAAACAATGTGCATACATATATTTTTTCTCAAAACTATCAGCTTTGCATAATAAAATGCAAATGCTTATTTCGTTTGCAATAAAAAAAACACACACACACAGCAAGTTAATTGTAATTGCTTGTCGCCGCCCAAACCGTTTGACATAATATAATTAATAATCACAACTCAACTCAATAACTGCAAATTTGTCAATCAATTGCCATTTGTTTGACATTCATTTGTGCAACATTCGAAGCGCTCAATTAGTGATGATTTTTGATTGAAAACCAATTCAGCGCAATTTTAAACGGAAAAAAAATATTAAATACTCATTTAAGTACTAACTGAAATTTCAATGAAAAAAGTTGTCAAAAGTCAAATCGAATCAAAATACAACGCTGATGAGATAATTAAATAATAAATTACACTGTGCAACAGCACTTTTATGTGCGCGATAATTTCCACACAGAATGTGAAGATCACTGTACACATACAATAGTAAAACCCCCCGTTTTGCTCACTGAAATCAAACTTTCTTAATGACGTTTTAAGTTGCGAAATTTTCTCTGAGTGATTTTTAAGTAAATGAAAAAAAGGGTTAAAATACATATTGTATAGAAATATATTGTTAGAAAACATATCGTCGCTATACAAGAAAAAATACGCAAACTGTTTTGTTGAGGAAGAAAGACGCAAACTTTTTTTCGTTCAAAGAAAGACGCATTAAAAATATTTTTCGAAAGAAAGACACTTTATTTTTTGTGATAACGAAGAAAGACGCTTTATTTTTTTTATTATAAAGAAAGACGCATTTAAATATTTTTTAGGAAAGATAGACGTATTCGAATTTTTATTTTTCTTTGTCAATATTAATGCTAATGCGTCTTTCTTCGCAGTTAATAATGCTAATGCGTCTTTCTTCGTCGAAATATTTTATAATGCGTCTCTGTTCGTCGAAATATTTTTTAATGCATCTATCTTCGTCGACATGTTTTGTAAAGCGTCTTTCTTCCCCGACATATTTTTAATGCGCCTTTTTTCGTCGACAAATTACTGACATGCGTCTTTCTTCTTCCAGAGCGACGATATAGTAAAATTGCACGAACTTTAATTTCGTACATTACTTTAAGCCGCTAACAACTCCACGAAGCGGTCGTTTTGACCTTTCTTTTTTTTGAAGGTTCGAAAAAATAGTTTTCGAAGGTTGTTAGAGTGTTAAAATGTTCTAGAAAATTGTTCGCCATAAAATTTTACTAGGGGTCTTCTTAGACAAAATCTTTGTACAAGGAACCTAAGACCACAGAACGAAAAAAAAAACAAATAATGCGCCTTGATGTATGCAACACATTTTTGTATTATTTTTTCTTAATTTTTTTTTATGAATATGCATAGCTTTAGATCTTTCTATTAAGATAGCTTGTAAAATTTTGACTTTCATTGAAATCTTATACCATCATGTGGCTCAATTGCTGGTCTTACTGCCTTATATGTATAACCTCGTCAACATTATCCTATGTATGCAGCACTCAAGCAAATTTTGACCTAAAGCTTTAAAGCAAATATTATTAATATTTCGACTCGCTCTCTCTGTAGCAACTATTTAGTATTTTAAGGCAAATACACAAAAGCAGCCACAGAAAGACTTGCATTTGCTTAGTAACTTCCATATTGACTTTTACATTTCAACTGACGCTTGTACGTATGCATTTCTATGTATTTATTTATTTTATATGTATATGCTTTGCACCACTTTTTTTTTTTGTATGACTTACTTTCATCCTTTTATCAAACTCAAGGTCTAAAACTAAATAGCAAAATGATAATGTACCTACTTACATACATATGTACCTAATGTATATAATGTCTAATATGTAATGTGTAATATGCTTAAGTAGGTGAAATAGCTAAACTGAAATTGTAAAATTTCCACTCCAAATACACGAAATTGTTAAAATGCATGCAAATGTTTATACATATATGTATGTATACACAACACACCACCGCATATGCATATCTATGTAAAAGTGTACTTGTATGTATGCCAAAGACTGCAAGTTGTTGAGTATATCTACAAAAGTAGCTCATGCGGCTGTGTAAGCATATAAATTTAGACTTTGGTAATATTATCTGTGCGCAATCAGTAAAGAAAATGAGCACAAAAGGGATGCAGTTCAGCTGAAATTTGTGGTTATATAGCCAGTTGTGGAATTTTTTTATAAACAAGAAAGCAAGGCTCAATGCAAAGAGCTTTATAAAGCTACTGGGTATATAAAAATTAATGCAAATTTCACATGAAAGTATTAAGTTACATTCGTGTGGTTGTGTGTAAGTGTGCACCTGCGTGTGTATGTGTGTTTACATTTCTGCTATCTATTTTAGCTAAACAAACAAACAAACAGCCAAAAGCCACAAAGTGATGTTCGTTGTTGTTGATGGTGTTGTTAGTGTGTTTTTGTTGATTGTTGTTGCTCGCTGCTGCTGCTGTTACAAGCGCTTGGCATTCAGCCATTTAGGTTATCTTTACATGCACACACACACACACACACACATACTTTTGAGTGTCTATATGTGCATAAACACCTGTGCAGCAAAATAAATAAAAACAAGCTTATATCAATTTCACTTACATGTAAGTATGGTACATTTCCACATACTTAAAATACGCACATATGCATATGTACATATATGTATGCGTATTTGCTTTTGCACGTGTGTGTCTATTGCGCAAAGCTTTGCCATGTAGTTGACTAAACCATATAAAAGCAAACAAAATCCGTTGAATTGAAGCCAAGCCAAAGTTAAGCCAGCGCGCCAAGTTGACTTAGGGCAAGCCAAGAAACAAACAAAATGAAAATGAAAATGGAAATGGTGCTGGTACAGTAGCAGACAGAATATATGCATACATATGTATGTATGTATGGATTATGTAGGAAACTAACATACGTAATTTACATACGTTCATATAATAGACAACTGCGCTTTAGACTGTGCCAGAACAAAAAAAAAATCCTTTTCAATTATCTTTGGAAAAATTAATATCTCGAAGCGATTAAATGATGAATAACAACAGAAGGAAGAAAAAGAAAAATTAGAAAATGTGACAGAAACCCCAGTAGTAAGGAAAAACACTAATAGTCATCATTAATCACTCTTATTTTTCGTCATTAATCATCAGCAATCATCAGAAATGCTCAACAGTCATCATTCTCAATCATTATATGTTTCCTCAAATCATCAACATCATCATCAATTATCCTCAATCAACATCAATTATCTCCAATCATCGTAAGTTATGAGTAAATATCAGAAATCATCATTATAAATCAACATCGTTACAATTATCATTATCAATCATTATTATTTTATTTATTTTATTATTATAAAAAATTATAGTAAATGATTATAAATAATCATAAAAAAAAATTTCATTAATCATAATCAGTTATCATTTGATAACATTAATCACCATCAATTGTCGTCACAAGTCACCAATCAAGTCAAGAATTATGAAAAATCATCGTCAAACGTCATTAATAATCACCAACTAGCATCTTTAATCATTATGAGTCATAACAACTTTCATTAAATAGGTATCATTAATCATCATCAACTGGCATAAGTCATCGTCAATTGTCATCAATCGTCATCACAATTCACCATCACAAATTCATCTTCATCCTCAACAATCATTAATAATCATCAACTAATATCATTAATCAGCATCAGCAGTCATCAATCATTGTACATCCTCAATTATCACCATTTATCCTCAATCATTATCAATAATTGTCGTAAATCATTAAAAATAAGCAAGAAAAAAACTTCATTAATCAGCAACAATCAATTATAAAAATTCATTAATCATCAGCAATTGTCGTCATAAGTGACCGTCATCAATCATTAACAATCATCAACGTTATCATTCATCATTATTTATAGTCATCAACTAATATCATTAATCATCATGAATCATAATCAATTAGCAACAAATATCAGCAATTAATAATCATTAATTGGCAACGGTAATCGTCAATCATCATAAATCATCATCATGTCACCATCATCATTCAACATTAATCTTCATCATTAATAATCATCAACTAATATCATTAATCAGCATCAGCAATCATCAATGATTATAATAATTCATAACTAATAAGCCTCAACCCATATCATTCATTCATTTCATAATCATCGAACAACGTAAATTATCCAAAAAAAAAACATCAATTAATCATCATCAGTCATCATCAATCATCATCGATCATTATCAACTGCCATTAATCTTCGTAAAATCATCCAAAAAATATCATCAATAACAATCAACAGTCATCATGATCAATAATTATCAATCTGCATTATTAATCATCAATCATTATCAGTCATCATCATTATTATCATAGTCAAACAAAATCAGCAATCATCTTCAATGATAATCATAATCATAATCATCAATCACCATAAAACATCATTATTATTAACAATCAAGCGGCAGGTGGACAAGAAGAAAGAATTGTAGCAGAGCAACTGTGGTTTAATGACTAAAAACGTGCGGGAACAACGACAACAAAAGCAAACAAAATACATAATTAGGGGATTCACAACCTGTCATATTGTGTCATATCGTCATAAGTCATAATATTTTGTTGTTGCATTCTAGGCAATATATGTACTAAATAAATACAACTCTGCACGATATGTTTTTGGGTCGTCGTATTTGATCAGCTGTTTTTGTTTACTTCTTCACAGGGCTTCGGAAAAGTCTTTTATAACTATTTTAGTACAATATTTTAATATGACATATGACGTTATGACACTTTGTGAATCACCTAAATAATTTTTTTCATATTTTAGTATTTTTTCGAAGTATGAGTGGCGCAGTCTAATGCTCACCTATGCACCTTTATTTCTTTATACCAATAACATACCTTGCGAACTGTTGAGCTGCGAGCATTTGTTTGCGGCGAGGGTGTTAGTGTAGCCTATATTTTATTCAACTTACATGTCCACACAGTACATAGACAACAACAAATACAACATAATGCTTGTACTATATCCATTATCAGATTGCAAATAGATACAAAATGTACATCTAGTCCCTTATATATATCAAAGTTAAACAGTACAACAGCTTGTTGCGCGCGTATAACAACCAAACCACGAACCACGCCCGCAAACAAAACGCAGACAACTGTAACAAAAACAAAGAAAAAGAAAGAAAAAAGAAAAAAAGTAAGCAAAAAGAAAAAAAAGTATGCAAAAAGCAAGAAAGTAGGCGAAAAAATAGGAATAATAAAAAGTTGCAAAAAATAGGGTAATAAAGGAGTGCAAACGGATGGCAGTGGAACCACAAATACATACAAACATTTGCATGCATACAAACACACACATTTCGCTGCTTGCGTGACAGAAAAAGCAGAAAATTGGCTCAAGCTTAACCCAGTTTGCCCGCACGCCATGCCACGCCACGCCACGCCACGCGCAAGACAGCCAAGATAAAAGCGAGGTAGAGAATATAATAAAAGAAATTAAAAGAAAGCGAAACAAACAACAACAAAAACCAAGCCAAACTAAGTAGCAGGCAAAAGGAAAGTGCTACTAGTATAACAGCAAAAAAGCGAATGTCAAGTAGGAGATTGGCACGCTGAAATTGCATTAAATGCACTTTTAGCCGATAACAGCCGCCTGGGCAAAAAAGTTGGTAAGAGGTTTTTGTGGCCGCTGTGGTGCAGTGGGTAGAGTGCTCGCCTGCTATGCCAGAGGTCTCGGGTTCAAACCACGGTCCGAGCCAAACAAATTTTTCTAATTAGTAAAAATCCAATTATTGGGTTTTTTAAGAGCAGCGGTCACCTCTCGGCAGTGGGCGGCATACCCTCCGAGAGTATTTCTGCCATGAAAAAGCTTCTCACAAAAAATGCATTCGCCGTTCGGAGCCGGCATAAAACTGTAGGTCCACCCAATTAGTAGGAAAAACAAAAAGGAGCACACCTCGAATTGGGAGAGAAGCTCGGCCATAAAACTCGTCAGAGTTATAATAGCGCCATTGTATTATTATTATAAGAGGTTTTAAGTGTAAAATTAATGCTGTAGACTTTTAGGCGCTTTAAAGAAGATTTATTTTTTATGTGCAATGCAAATGAAAGAAAGAGAAATTTTCTTTAAAATCGAATATATCATAGATATCAAAGAGGGAGCTAATGGAGCAGAAGGAGAGGAAGGAGTGGAAGGGCCAATAGTAGTAGGGTCAGATGTGGGCATCATCCATCCAATTGGCGCCCAAACGCTGTTTTGATACCACGGCTCGTGACTAAAGAACCAAAAACAAGAAGAGTAGAGAAAAAAGAGTATATCAAATCGGAAAGCAGGGCAGGTCATTCGGTCTATATTCATACTGTTGAGTTAAGGTATCTAAGAAGCGCCTCAGCCCAAATGTCCTTGTGTTCCGAGAGGTTGTCGAAGAAAGGCTTGCCAAGGAATTTCATTCTGCCTTCGCAGTGCTAAGAACGTTCGCATAGCAGGTGCTCCACCATCTTCTCCGTTCTAGGAAGACTGCAGCTACGACACAGAGTTCTATGCTTCAATCCCAAACGGGCCGCGTGAGTAGCAATAGCCCAATGTACCACGAATACCGCAGTTAAGCAGGAAATGTTCCTTGTGTCCATCTTTAGTATGCCTGAAGAATGCAGCTCATGGTATGAAGGCAGCAGACTTCCACAGACCCTACTGATCCTGCAGTTCCGCAACCGCTTCCATCTGGTTTTAGACTACTCGAAACAGTGCAGAGATATTCGGCCCTTCATGAAGTCTGCGATATCAATAACCGAGCCTTGCCTGGGTAGCTCATTAGTCAAATCGTTTCCCTTGATGTCGCCGTGCTTCAGCACCCACATCAGAGAGACGCTATGTCGACTTGCTAGGCCCATGACCCACTGCCTAGTCTGTCTTAATCGGTTTGATAATAAAGGTTCAGATCCCAGATCCTTCAGAGCAGTCTGACTATCTAAGAAAATGCCTATTCTGTTTCCAAGGCAGATCCAGAGTCGCCTGACTATCCGAGAAAATCCATATCCTGTACGTTCCGTTGCAAGTAGAAGCTTCCAGTCCTGCTGTATGTCGATAACTTCGGAATTAAAAAACTTCGGAATCCGGGAGCCTAATTGATACGGAAGTGTCCGGCTGGTTGCGAAGTTAGCCGCTTGCACTACGCATGCCATCCTTGACCCATCCGTGAGAATTGGAAAATCGAATCTCTGCGCAATTTTACCATCTCCCCAGTCCTTCCTGGATGGAAAGACAATCTCATTTGTTTGTATCGAATACTGCTATAGGACAGATGTAGTCTCTTTTCGTCGCGGTGGGTAACGCTGAGCAGAAGAAGAAATTTGTTGCATGATTTAAGGCGTTATTTTTTGTTTCTTTTTTATACTGCCAGTTACCTTTTACGTTGTTCGTATGAAAATTTAGTCTGAGTACACCCCCAATGAAATAGAACATTTTTACATTAAGCTAAATACCGCAAACCACTAAAAAATATTACTTCCAAAAATGCAAAGCCGCTTTTTAGGCGCTAATTAAAAGCAAAAATTGTGCATATTTAACACAAAAATCAATTAAATAGCCACTAATGCCAAAGCGCGTGGAGCATTAGTTATGGTATGACATAATCTATGTATGTATGATTTAACAACAACACAAATGCATAAGACCATGCAATATGGATTAAATACGTTGGCACGCCTTAATGTATGCAACACACAAAATTCAAAAAATTTAAACGTGAAAACCACGAATGCGCAATTGATTAGCATGCAATTAAATATTATACAAATGCAATAATCTGCTCAGTGTTGTTGTGTTTTCACATTTATTTATTGTTTTATTAAATTTATTTCGCAATTTATTGCATTTCATTTCATTTCATTACATTTCATTTGTGAAAACTGTCATTGACGGTTCGACCGAGATATTGGTTGAGCTGGAGCCGAAGCCGAAGCCGAATCAGCGCAGCGTTGCGGTCGTACAATTTGCGGTTAACAGCAGAAAATGCGCCGCATCAATGCAATAAAAGTCTGGCCGCATGGAATGGGCGTGCAACAGCAGCGGCAGCTTGCAATGTGGGGCATACAACAGTATGGCTTAAAAGGCAGCAGACGCAACGAAAACACCCATGAAATCACTGACACAATCATATATACATATTAGAAGGCTGCACGAATGGATTCGAAACGGCCAACAAAATATCCGCGGCCGTCCAATTACAGTACCTACTTGTTTCTGTCGTTTTAGAATAAACGCAAGTAGAGCACAACCATAAACAGAACCAATACAATTACTTATTCGTAGCGACAATTACATGACCTTAAAAAGGTTCTGCAAATAGATAGTGTACACTACTTGCGAATACTTCGAATATAATCGAAATATATGTATGTACATACATATTTTCATAAACACACATCCAGATGTTGTGTTCAGCAAAATTACGCTGCTAGTGTGAGTGTGTGTATGTGCATATGCATACACACTAGGGCGGGTCGATTGGTAGGGGCCAAAAAAAATTAATGGACACACCGCAATTATAAAAATTTGGGTAATTTAAAGCTTTTTTGCCCAAGAAACCATATGTCTAAAATAAATTTCGAACCAGAGCTTTTTACGATCTACATATTTCCAACTGTTCTATATATTTTAAAATAACTCGGTAACCAATACTTCGATTCTTTTGATTTTTTCGGCATAAGTTAGGAAACTTATTTGGCATATTAAGGTGGTTTTATGAAGGAAATAAAGTTCTCCCGAAATTCGCGGAACAACCCGATTTTCATGCGAATATAATACGGAAATCTATACCTAAAATTTTTCCTTAATATATTAAAATTTAGATGTCGTGCAAATGCCTCCAAATTTCTTTCTCCTTTTATATCAGTGATGATACATAATTTTTTTCAAAGTCCTTAATGAACAAGAAAAACATTTCTTATCATTAAAAAATGGAACATATGTTTGTTGGGCTTTTATTTTTGGGTCCACCTTAATGCCATATGCACATTAAATAAACAAACAAACCAAAGAAGCAACAAGGTTTTGCGAATACTTCATAACATGGATATTATTATGTTCTATTCTATCGTGGCGAATAGTGTACACTAATCGCTCCAACAGAGCAAATAGAAATAGTATTTGTATTCCAAATGAAAAGTATGGGTTATATTCGTATCTGCATTGAAATTTTGCTGTGACTAATTGTACAATGATGCATAGAGTATTCGCAAATATAGAAGAGGCAAATGGTATTGTGCAGAGGTCTAATACATATATGTACATATGTATATACAAATCTAGATATGTGTCACTTTGTCAGTGTTTGCGCACGATTGAAAATAATTAATAGTTACGCGGTTGCAGCTCGGCGGATTGTGCAGCGCACACTCTTTCGCTGTGGCGGCATGTAATGGCAAACTGAGCGGAAAATAACAAAAAAACAACAACAACTGCGACCACGAAAATAAAAAACAAACCAACCAAAAATGCAAATGTAATATGCGATAGCAGTGGAAGAAGAAGATAATATGCATTCAAAATCAACAAACGACGCCCCTTTTACCGCTAGCGTTAATTTGTTAATTAAAAAGCAGTTGGCTTGCCATGCATGTCATTGCATACTTTTGTGGGTAATTAACACATATTTTTTGTGTGTGTTTTATTTTTGCATTTAATTAAATTAGAATTTTTTACTATAATTATGTATTTTGTCATTTACAGGGTTTGCTGTGACAAGCGCAAATTTGGGAGACTAATTGAATTTGAAATTGAATTGGAAGGCCTACTTGGTATGGCAGTGCCCTAAAGTATGCAATTAATTTCTATATTTCAATATTTTACTAACAAAAGCCTTTAAGTGAATATTTTATTTTCTATCCATAAGCAATATAATCTAAAATTTGCAAGAATACTGATTTTTTGTATCTAGGAAATTTCTCATGCTGTTTAGCGCCTAAAAGTAGACAACTATATTCAAGATTGAGCTGCTAAATTCTGCTTTTTTATAATTTTCATGCACTTTCGAAAGCTTCAAAGGTCTGTAAATAACAGGAAATAGTAATAAAGTTTGCGCCTAAAAGTGTACAAGATAAAATGAAAATATTTCATGTACGTATTTTTTTAATGAATTTGAAGTTGTTTCCAGTGATCTAATTGCATTCCACAACTGAAGAAGAAGCAATAAATGCCTAAAAGTATGCTGCGCTGGTAACTATTGTGACTTTAGAAGCATTAATTGAGTAACAAATTTTTTTAAAAACAAAGCGCCTGAAAGCATGCTGCAAATGTTAGTATTTTATTAAAGCTATCAAGCTTTTTTGATATTTTGTATAGCTAAAACATGTGTTGTTAACTGAGTTTATTAAAATGTTGGTTAAAGAATAAAAAAGCTAAATCTAAAGTTCAAAAAAGAACATATATATTTTACAATTTAATTAATTAGTGCCATTAAAGCTTTGGTCAACAGCCATAAATAAAATTAATTTCATACGCAGTAGGTAATTTCTGCTTAGAAAATTTCGCTGTAATTGCAGAAATTGATTTTTCCTTATTTCTCTTTTAAGCGCCTAAAAGCATGCTTTTTTTGTTATTATGACGGAAAGCTTTTATAAGCTTGAATTTTGCTTACACAAGTTTTAATTGCAAACAATAAAACGAGCTTAATTTAAATTTAGTGTTATTCACAATAAAAAAAGATTTATTGTGCAAGCTTTTGCTGTGAAGTGCAAGGGCAATTTAGATAAAATTTATTATATTTGAAATATATTGTTTACAGAATATCGTGCTATTGCTCATTTTTCCAAAAAATTATTTTGTCACATTTCTCAAATTACAAAAAAAAGCTATTCGCCTAAAATTATGCAATTCAAATATAATTCTACTACTAGTAGATATTTCACTTCGCTCTCATCCAAATAAACAAATATTTTTAATATTTTTGCGCATTTAATAAATATATTTTTTTCAATAGAAATTTTAAAATAAAGTCGTACAACAAACGCAATTGCCAATTGTTATGCGATGCAGCGAAGCGTAAAATAAGCATAATTTAGGGCTTATAGAAAACGAAAAAAAGATACATGGCCTACTTTAAAGTATATAAAACAAATGTAGCGAAAGCGCTGAGTTGCTGATTCACTGCACCTGTTTGTTATTTGTCATTTTAAAATGAAAAATGATTTGCAACTTGTTTATTTTCGTTACGGTGTTTGCGAAAATTTGTTTATTTAAGCCGCAAAGTATGTTTAAAAGTTTTGTATTTATTTTGCGGTAGTGAAATGGAAATTTTTGCAAGTGAATATAAGAAATAAGTGACAAGTTTCAATGAAAAATTGCATTTAAATGCGAAATATTGATTAATTACGGAGTTCAAAGCAATATCGTGTGCTTAATGCTGCCAATTTAGTATGAAAGACCACTAAATCGTTAGAGAAAAACCACCAAAGCAATAAAATATAAAATATAATTTTGCCATCGAGTTTCTCTTTTATTTCAGCACAATTTCAATTTCAACATTTATTGCTTTGATCTTTATAAATAGTGCTAGTAAAAATGCATGCTTACATTCATAAACATCAATATAAATCGCTTTAATGCCACACAAATCATCGATGACAGCAATTATATATTTGCACTAAATTATTATGCGCTCATCGATAGCGCAAATGCATACATATGTACATACATAGATATGTATGTACTTATAACCAATTCGTTATGCTTCAACTAACTATGAATTGCAATCCGATACTAAACCGCTATTAATCAGCGCTGAACAAATTTTCTGCACTTCCCTCATTTCCATCATACCAATACCGCCAATAAATAATAATAACACTACTCGACAAATTTTGATCAACTTTAACCACCAAAAATGAAATAATACTTTTCTAAAGCGAAATTTTACGCTGATTCCGAATATCATCTCCATTTTTTTGTGGCAGACCCAGTTTTCGAGATGTTGGTAAAAATGTGGAAAAAGCCCTATATGCAAGACATTGCATCACATAAGTGCATCAAAAAGTTTTATTAGCCATCGTGGCGTTTTGGTATCTAGGAAGTGCTGGTAGAGGAAGCTCCAACAAACATTTTTTGCCTTCACACTCCAAAATAGGTCAGGTAGTTTGGACACAATGACAAAAATAATGAAAAAAATTTGAAAGAAAATCGAATTTTTTTAAGGAATTTTCAGATTCAACTGTCCTAAAATCGGAAAAATTGTATGGGGGACAAAAAGTTAGCCCCCCTATCCTATAGAGAATTTGGTGTCGAGTAGTGTAATAAGAGTGTTTGAATTTGAGTTGCATGTTGATGAATTTGATCGCAAAAAGAGAGTAGGAAATAAGAAAATAAAATGTGAAATAAAAGTAGAAAAATATTGAAAAAATCCAATACCATTGAATTAATGTATATAAGCAAGTATGGGCACCACCACAAGCGAACAAGCAGCATGAAAATAGAGGTTATATTAAAAATAGGTATGTTTGTAGATACAAATTTAATAAAAAATAAATGTTGATTTATTTCGATTCACATTCGAATTAATTGCAATTTCAATATAAAAGCATAAAAAATTAACCAGTGTTTGAAAAACTGCCAGCAAAACAGCAACAGTCTCAAAAAATATGCTGCTCATGTTCTGCGAAAGTTGTCATTATTTTTTCAGAACTTTTGAATTTTAATTTCCTTTGAATATATCTAAATTCGAAGCACAGGGCATTCGAATACTTTTTTTTTGTTCCCTGCGCTTTTGCTTTGCTGTTTAATTTCAAACAGTTCAGTCGAAAGCAAAGCACAGATAAACAGAGTTTTAGTTTTCAGAACGGCTTTTTGGAATTTGTTTTTTTTTACATTACAATTTCGATTGTGTTCCCATAAAAAAAAACAAAAACACAAAAACTCGAAATTATTGTTTGCCTTATGCTATGCTGTAAAAATTTCCACAGTACAGCAACAGGTTGACTGTAAATTGAAGGCTGCATAGTTACAGTACAGTACAATTTTTTTATTTTTTTTTACTTTCTTGCGCTGTTAATTTTCTAATTTTGAAATGGAAATGAAATTCAAAGTAAATGAAAAAAAAGTTGTTCAAACCCTGAAATTAACCCATTTTCAATTTTAAAGAGTTAAAAATGGCATAAAAAATAATACTTCATTTGAATTCAAATGGCTCTATTTAACACTATTGAGAATATTTAAAATAAAAAATAATCAATTTCCCAACCAATCTTAAACATTTTAAAAAAATTTCATACATCAGTCGCCCACTGTTGTTACGAACAAAAAAAAGGCATCAACCTGCTTCCATTACTGTTGAAGGCGAACTGAATCGTTTCCTCGCTGAAATAATTATGCTCTGCATTTGTGTACGTATACATTTTTTTACGCTCGCAGCACAAAGAGCTCTCTTTGCCCATGTCCGTATATAAGCATTTGCCGACGTCAGTTATTGAAATATGCGTTGCATAATTTAAGGCGTGCATGATAAGAGAGAAGGCACATTGGTATCAAGAAAGCGAAGGTGGCGTAGGGTGCGCATTACGTTGTAAAGCGGGTGCAATAGCAAGTGAGTGGAAGGCAATAGAAACAGCTTTCAGTTGTAGATATTGCTTTGCGTCATTTCATTTTATTTTTACTTTCATTATAAAAAAAGTGTTATATAAAACATTACTTAAGAGACAAGTATGAGGAGAAAAGGAGAAAAGAGGCAGCAAAAGAGAAGCAACGAAGCCATTGTTGCACACACAATATAAGTGATAAGCAGCTATGTGTGTGTTAAGAAATTTTTACAGGCACTACAAGTAGAGTGCAATAAATTGGTGTTATGCGCCCATAAGTATGCTATATTTTTCATGTATGGCCAATAATATTTTATGCAAGCAATAAAACTGAAGAAAATTTGCAGCGGCAGCAATTGCATTATAGCACGACTGTGTGCAGTGAGTGCAAATAGCTATTATATGCATTAAATAAATGCTAATTTATGGTGTGAAAAATGCAAGGCACAGGGTGCAAAAAAATTAGGGTTGCCAACTTCTTGAAAAAATGTGACTAGTTTAATTAATAAAATAAAAATATTATAGCATTATGTGTACTTTTTCACACAAAAAAAAAATGTAGAAATTCTCATTGCAGAAAAAAAAATTTTGGAGGGTTGCCAACTGTTGCACATTTTTTTGCTCAATAAAATTTCTGATAATCAATTAAATATTACAATTTGGATATGTAGGTATTAAACTAAAAGAGTTTAAGAAAGATGTTTGCTGGGGTTCCCACCTTCTTATGAACTTTCAATTGGGCAAATTAATAAAATAAAACTCTTTTGGCATTATATGTATTAAAAAAAAATTAGAAAAAAAATGTTTTTTGAGGGTTGCCACCTTTTGAAAACTTTTTTTATCAACCAAATAACCAATCTAATAACCAATTACATATTACAATTGGTATAGGTATCAAATTAAAGGAGTTTAGGAAAGCGGTTTGCTGGGGTTGCCACTTTCTGAAAAACTTTCATTATATGTATTTTGAAAAAAAAAAAGTTAGAAAATTTTTTTGAGGGTTGCCAACTTTTACGAACTTTTTTTATCAACCAAATAACCAATCTAATAACCAGTTACGTATTACAATATGTATAAGTATCAAATTAAAGTAGTTTAAGAAAGCTCTTTGCTGGGGTTGCCACTTTCTGAAAAACTTTCAATTGGATAAATTAATTATATAAAAATATTTTAGCATTATATGTATTTGAAAAAAAAAGTTAGAAAATTTTTTTTGAGGGTTGCCACCTGTTGGAAATTTTTTAGCTCAATAATATTTGTAAAAATCAATTATACATATATTAAAATATGGGTACCAAATTAAAGGAATTTAAGAAAGATGGTCGCTGAAATTATTTTGCCTAGAGTTGCCACCTTCTTAAAAAAACTTTTTTAACTGCGTAAATTAGTAAAATAAAGATATGATAACATCATGTGAATTTTTTTCAAAAAACCAAAAAAAAAACGTAGTAGTTCGCATTGCAAAACAAAACCATTTTGAAGGGTTGCCAACTGTTGGAAATTTTTTAGCTCAATAAAATTTAAAAAAATCAATTAAATATTAAAATATGGATATGAAATTAAAGGAGTTGAAGAAATGAAATTAAAAAAAAAATATTTAATTTTGTTGCAAAATGTTTAAAAATGTCTATTTTCTTAGAAATAACAATGCGCCTAAAATAATACACTGAAAATAAACAAGTAAGGAAGCCTAAGTTCGAGTGGAATCGAACATTGGATACTCAGCTTTATGCTTTCATTGTTTATTTGCGTTTGTTCGATATAGGGTGTATTTTATATGAAACGAGTGCTGCATAAACAGGGCGCAGCCACGCCCATTTTTAAAATTTGTATCAATCATCCAAATAAGCATATAAATATTATTGTTAGTGCAAAATAGCATCCCTCTATGACTTTTAGTTACAAAGACTTCACGTTACAAATTCCAAAAGGGTTTTTCAGAAATATTTTTGTTAAAAAGTAGGCGTGGTCATAAACCGATTTCAACACATTTTTGCGTGTCTATTAACACATGTTATAAAAGTGCATAAACCAAGTTTCGTCATAATATCTCAATAATTTGTCGAGTAATAGGCTCGTATATTCCTTTGTCTAAAAAGAGGCGGTGCCACGCCCATTTTATAAACTTTTTTTATTTTTTTGTTTCCGGTCTATTGTAGAACTGATGTTACAAAATTTCAATGAATTATCTTTATATTTCACAGAGATATCGCTAAAAATGATTTGATTAGGTCACTTTATAATACCCATATATAAAAGTGGGCGTGGTCGTCAACCGATTTTGGTAATTTTTCGTCCACACATTTGGCTAAGTAAATATAGCACGCGTACCAAATTTCATCGATATATCTTTAACGGTTTCTGAGTTATGGCCTATAAAACTTTCAATATTTGCCCCTTAATAAGTGGGCGTGGCACCGCCCGTTTGCCAAAATGTTTATACTTTTTGTTTTATGTCCGTAGTTGGACTCCTGCCACAAAATTTCAGTGACAGATCTTTATATTTGACAGAGATATCGCTTAAAATGTTTTTATTAGGCCCCTTTATAGTTCCCATATATAAAAGTGGGCGTGCCGGTCAACCGATTTTGATAATTTTTCGCAAAAACATTTGTCTAAGTAAGCAAATTACGCATACCAAATTTCATCGATATATCTTCAACGGTTTCTGAGTTATGACATATAAAACTTTCAATGTTTGACCCTTAATAAGTGGGCGTGGCACCGCCCATTTTCCAAAACTTCATCAAATTTCTTCATAAGGGCCTGAGCACAATACGTGGGTAAAATTTTATCACTCTAGCTATATTAGTGGCTGAGATACCAAATTTCCGATTTTTTCTATATAGGAAAAGTGGGCGTGGTCATGGTCCGATTTCGCCCATTTTCAATACCTACCGTCCCAGTCTCGATACCAACTTGCATTTCAAATTTCATCAAAATATCTCAATTTTTATGCGAGTTATCGTGCGTACGGACGGACGGACGGACGGACGGACGGACGGACATGGCTCAATCGATTTCTCTTTTCACCCTGATCATTTTGATATATATAAGTCCATATCTATCTCGATTATTTCATTATGTTACAATCCACCGTTATGAAATCAAAATTATAATACTCTGTGTACTAGTACAGCTGAGTATAAAAAGGGGAAAGCTATAACGTATTTACAACACAACGTACTAGTCTATACATATACTTGTAGTACATTTATCTATGCCACTCGCATTCTAGCACGTAAAGAATATGTTTCTTTCTTGCTTAACACTGCGTGCCCAGCGAAACATTGCATACTTTGAGGCATTCGTATTACCCAGCATGTGCAGCATATGGTTTGTCACCTCTGGTGTATTGGCAATGCAATGCCATAACAAAGCGTGCAAATAAAAATTCTAACTCGCTACACTAGCGAATATTTTTCATATTATACACTTACGTGCATACCGTTGTGTGTGTGTACAGTGAGCTGCACAATGCCTGCCACTGACACCAAAAACAGTGTTAACTTGTTGGCTGCTGTTATTGTTGTTATTTTCTATTTTTTCGATTTTCCCGCTCTCTTTGTTTTACTCCATTTATTTCCTTGCACGCCAAAAAAAAAAACAAAAGTTCATGTTGTCAGCAGCGTCTGCTTTTTGTTTTTGCTGCTGTTCTATTGCCTGTGGCAGTGTCAGCAGCAGCGCAAAATGGCTGTCACTGCTGCTGAACTTTCACTCTACACTGCAACTACACCATCACCACCGAGAGCTAAACGAATTGAAAACTGTGAAATACGAATTGTTGCGGTTTTAGGCATTTGTCATTTGTGTGCGCGTGTTTTGGAAATTTGGGTCAAAGGAAAAAAGAGAAAAAAACAAAAATATGAAATGAAATGAAATACATAAAAAAAAACACGAGAAATATGTCTGTGTGGAGCAAAGCACAACGAATATAACGTTGCAGCACGAAAACACTTAATATGCTAAATAAGAAGATAAAAAAAAGAAAAAGCAAAAACAAAAACAAAAACGCTTTTGAAATACAGCATATCGCTTCAAACAATCTGTTAACGCCTTAAGGTATGCAACACATTTTCGAAATGCCTGAAAAAGTAGTTCGAATACATTTGAAATAAAGTGTATGGGAATCTGTCTTATTTTCGCTTTTTAAATTGACATAAATATGTCTTAAATTAACATGCACATATATTTTATTAGCCCAAAACTGTGTTAGCAATAAAATTGATTTTTATACTTTGGAATAAGCGGAAAAATCCAATTAGCTCATACAGCGATGGTAGATGTTATAGCTATTTCGAAGAAAAACCACTTTCTTCATCATCAGACATCTTCTCGGGAGCACACCAGGCTTTGAACCTACGCTCCAACCATCAGTAGTCGAATATTAGCGAAACGCTAAGCACTGCGGCTGTTGGATTTTTCACTTATATATGCCATTACTCTATTCAATCTAACCTCACTTAGTGTACGATTTTCGTACATCTGCTATGCAAGTGTTGAATACTGGTTGGCAGCTGACGGACAGCGGGCGCTGTGTACAGTAGTTGTATGTACAACAGCACAATTTTATAATTTAACATTAGAGTAATGGCATATATAAGTGAAAAATCCAACAGCTCAGCAGGACCATCGGTAGCCGCAGTGCTTAGCGTTTCGCTAATATTCGACTACTGATGGTTGGAGCGTAGGTTCAAAGCCTGGTGTGCTCCCGAGAAGATGTCTGATGATGAAGAAAGTGGTTTTTCTTCGAAATAGCTATCACATCTACCATCGCTGTATGAGCTAATTGGATTTTTCCGCTTATTCCAAAGTATAAAAATTAAAATTAAAAATAATAATTTCGTGCTAGACACTAACATACTTAAATAAAATTGATTGTTGCAATGATTCGAAATACTTGTTCATTGAACTATTTATTACGTGTATTTAATGCATGTGCTACACAAATAAATATGCGCCATTTATTTTAGTGCCAAACACGCAACTAAACACAACGTGTGACTATTAAATTTTATATGGCGCAATATTCAGACACTTAATGAAGGTCAATTTATCGTATCTAAAGCTAATAAAGCACATATGGCTATACTTGAGGGGGCTTTGAAGCTGGCAATTTGGCACATTATTTTTTATATGTTATGTTACGTTATTTTTTATTATTTAGCAACATTTGCGTGATAATGTGTGTAATTAAGTAGTTAATGGGCAACATGTAATATCTACATACTTACATATTTACATATTTACTGGTGTAGCGAGCATTTGCACGAAAATTGTGAAGACATTAAAGAATGGGCAACAGGACTAGCATTGGAGTCACAACTGGGTATAATGTGTTACTCAGCTGCTGATGACAGCGATGATTGTGACACCTGCAACACATTCTACGAGTCAACACCCTCAAAATGAGCTAAAATTATAATTTTAAGAAAAACAAAACTTTGTTGCATACTTCAAGGCGTCATGGTCGAGCAGTAGCACTAGTATTGTTCTCACATATGGGTATAATGTGTTACTGCAAGCAATTCTCCACAACATCACCCTCAAAAAGGAGCTAGAATTAGGCTTTTGAAGAAATCAAAATTTTTGGTTGCATACTTCAAGGCGTCATATTTGTTTTTTAGCTCCTTATGGCCTGGTTATGCTACCAATCAAGCTGGTCGAGCACCGTGTAATTGTTGTTGTGCACTCCGACGGTGAGAGAATTTTCGGACTCTCACATCCAGCAAACTTGCTGTGAGAAACAGGCAGCCAGCAAACGAGGTTTCAGAGGTAATAATGTGTTATGTTGTGTATGTGCTCAGTAATTATCATGTGTTATGTTGTGTATGTGCGCTCCAATCATCAATGTAAGCGTAACCACCTCTCACCAATCACGAAATGTTTCCGATTTTGATTGGCAATCAAGATTGTAACCATAACCATAGCATTAAGCTCTTCACATTGCTTGTACCAAAATTTAGTCTGAGCAGAGTCTTTGTGAAATTATTCAACGAAAATTTTTCTAGAACATGTTAGCCCGCTAGCGACCTTCTAAATGTGACTTTTTAAGTACTTACCAAAAAAAAAGCTTCAGAAAAGGCATTTCGTGAGGGAGTGTATAAGTATTTTTTATACCTTGTAGTGTGATGATTGTGACTCCAGTAAACTATACTTCAGCTCGAAAAGTGCCCAAAATATGTTTTTAAAAAAATGCAAAATTTGTTGCATATCTCAAGGCGTCATATTTGTTTTTTAGCTCCTTTAGCCTCTTTACATTCTTTGTATCAAAATTTAGTCCCAGCGAACCCCTACTGAAATTTTATGGCTAAAATTTTTCTACAACATTTTAACCCGCTAGTGACCTTCTAAATGCAACTTTTTAAGTACTTAAAAAACTATTCAGAAAAAGCACTTTGTGAGGGAGTATATAAGTATTTTTTGGAACTTGTAGTGTGATGTTTGTGATACCTGTAAATCACTCTTCAGCTCAAAAAGTGCTCAAATATGTTTATTAACAAAATTCAAAATTTGCTGCATACTTCAAGGCGTCAAATTGTGTTTTTCCTATTTTGTGTTCATTTACGTCATTTTTATAAACATTTAGATTGAGCAGACCCCTAGTGAAATTTTATGGCGAAAATTTTTCTAGAACATTTTAACCCGCTAGCGACCTTCTAAATACAACTTTTTAAGTACCTCTCAAAAAAAGTGTCAGAAATAACAGTTCAAATGGGAGTTAATGGGTTAAAATGTTCTACAAAATTAATCCTCGTGAAATTTCAGTATTATCATACAAAAATTGTATATAAATCCGACTTGAATTTTAACCCTTTTATGCATACTTTACAAAAAAAAACTCAATTCAATATTGGAAAATTAAAAATTCCAATAGAAGAAATTAACCCGATAATGCAAAAGATTTTAGAGGTTGCCTGTAGAGGTTAGGAGGTGCATATATATTCCCTACTTGAGTTGTAAACATTTAGTACCAAAAAGTGCTGTCGCACTCGTTATTAGTCCTTGTTAATTTATTACAATATTTCCACCCTCTAGCAACCAAAAAAAGAAAATTTCGGACAAAAAATAGAAAAAAAAACCAGAAAAAGAGCATAACTTTTTTAATTGCGCTGCTCGTAAAAGTAATGAAAATGTTTGCGTGACACGAAACTTGCATTTATTAGCACATGCGACATTACAGACACAAGCGCGCATTTACCAACAAAAACATACACACTCACACATAAATTTACATGAATTTACATGCACATACATTTACGTGTACAGGTTAATTACATTTACCGTTAAAAAGTGTGATTTCCGTCATATTTTATGAAGTGCAAATTCATAGTTTCGGTTTCTGCTTTTTTTTTGTTTCATTCATAAAAAACGCGCAAGCGGCTGAATTGAGGTGAGTTGGCGAAGCAAACGCGTGAGGTGTGGAGGAGTGTGGGCAAAGTTGGTTGCGCTTAATTGCTGTCATGTTCATCATTGTTGTTGTTATTGTTATTTTTGTTATTTGTTTATAACGTTTAACATTGTAAATTCCACATTACTGTTATGCATTTAATGGTTTCATGTTTATTTTTATGTTGCTTTTCTGTGTGCTTCGGCTTCGGCTTGTTCTTGTTGCTGCATTTAAAGCACTAAAATGTGACACTTCATTAAAATGTTTCGCGTTGATGGCGTGTCATAAATACTATGCGGTGTTTTAAACGTTGTCAAACAGGCAATGGAAATAATAAACAAAAAAGTAAAACGTGAACAAGTGGTAGTAATAAAAGTAAGAAAAAAGGTAAGGAAGTTTTATATCGAGGTGAAAAAGCGAGCTTTTACATATATAACCAGAGCTTGTTGCTTTGAGGACTTTTTGGAAAAATAGCAAAAAAGGGTTAAAATGCAAAACGAAGCTAAATAAAATGTTCAAGCGATAATAATAAAATTTAACCAGGATAAATTTTGTAAAACATTTTAAGCCACTAACTGCCTAACTAAGTGCTCATTTGACACCCTTTTTGGAACAGTGCGTATAAAATAGCATTTCGGTGGTCGCTAGGGGGTTAAAATGTTCTAGAAAATTTTGCGCTGGAAAATTTCACTAGGGGTCTGCTCAAACTAAATTTTGATACAAGGAATGTAAAAAGACTAAAGAAGCTAAAAAGCAAATATGACGCCTAGAGGTATGCAAAAAATTTTTTATTTTGTTAAAAAATCATATTTTGCGCATTTTTTTTTTGCTGAAGAGTGTTTTACAGTTGACACAATCAACACACTACAGGGTATATAAAAATATTTGCGCACGTACTGAAATTTATCATATTTTTTTTTTTTTTTTTTTTTTTTGAAACCATTAAATGGCAAAATCACCAAAAAAAGAAAAAATTTGAACAAATTGCAGCTAATTTTTTTTGCTGGCAAGCCATTCATTCGCTTGGAAAAAGTAATTTCAGCATGATTGCTGATGCTTTTTGGTCATTATTTTATGCGTTGTTGTTGCTTTTTCTTTGTAAATTTCGTTTTAGCAGTTTTGTCATGTTTAAGGTATAAAAAGCAATAACATAATTGCCAAATTATGAATAATTCGTCAGTGACAGGTGAAAAATGCTCAGCACTGAGTTTCAGTTAGAGACGAAAAGGACAAAGGAAATCGGGAGCATGAGACAATGATTGGGGCAAGCAGCTCGTAATAAATACTAAAGTGGCACGCAAATTAATAGCAAAAAACAACTCTATATGTGTTTGTCAAAAAGTGGTGGCAACGCTACGTCAGCAGAACACGCTACTACTCACTTTTGCACCCGCACTTGCTCACACGCCCACTCTCGCTTGTAAGAGCAAATTGAAATTTGCTGTCGTAATTTGTTAGCAAAAAGCAACAATTATGTTGTTATGAATTAAGAGCTGTGGACAGCTACAACAAAAGTGCTTAACACACATATATACATACATATGTATAGTTTATTTAAACCAACAATTTGCTGCAAACATATTACTTACCTACTACACACTTAGCCGGGCATTTAGCACAAAACGGAAGTCAGCTGTCAACGGCTAATTTGCAGGTGTCGTGTTGTGGCCTGTTTTGTGTGCGGCATACTGTAGCGATGATGTATGCATGTCAAAATTGTATGTGTGTATGTAGCTGTGTGAAAGGTTTTGTAGTGACGTGCTTAAGTTTGAAAATAAAAATTATTTGCAAGAGTGCTAAGTGCTATAGTTATGAGTAAGGAGTAAAAAGCGGCAACATGAAAGCTGCGAATATTTCCACAAGGTTGTTTGAGTTTATAAACTGGAAAATGATGTTTTACAGTTTGCAAAAGTTTGCGAAAATGTATATAAAAAAAAATTATAATATGCTGCTATTTGTTTACAAAAAGAACATATAAAAAAAAATGTGGAACATATTCAAAATTTGTGGATATTATTTTAGAATGCTTCAGAACTCGTAATAATACACATTTTGACTCAAAAGCATATAATTTCCGTGCAAAATGTATGAAAACTTTGTGGTACGTGTTGAAATTTTTGTGGAACACATTGAAAGATATGCCAAATTCACACAGCTTTTACTAAAATTATGAAAAAATTTTGTGCAACGCTTTAAAAACTATGTGGAACGCGTTAAGAATTGTTTGGAAAAGCTCAACAGAAACAGAAATTTGCGAACAGTAATAAACGCGTTAAAGTATTTATGGGGCGTAAAGAAAAATGTGTGTGAATTTGTGGAATGCATTGAAAAATTTGCGTAATGCAATGAAAAATTTGTGGAACTTATTGTAAAATATTGTCCAATTTTTATAAAAAAAATCTAACTTTTTACGAAAACTGTGAAAAAATCTAAAACGCTTTAAAATCTATGTGGAACGCATTGAAAATTTTTAGGAAAAATTCGCAAAATATTTGCAAAAACAATAGGTGGAAGAAATATATATGGAACGCATTGAAAAATTTGTGGAACGCATGGAAAACTTTGTGGAACGCATTGAGCACTTTTTTTTTATTTATAAAACGCGAATATATTATAGTCAGATACAATGTAATAATCCCGATAAACTCAGCTATGCAGAAGCTCCAGAAAAATGTCGCAGTTAAAATATCACTGCCCTTTTAAGCAGCAAGAAACATTCAACAGGTTTGAAAGCTCACCGAACCTAATCGTACTCAAACTTGTGGGAACAAAATACACTTCACTTGAAATTCATCAAAATCTTGTTGAAATGTTGCTGCTTTAGCTGGCAAGTCCACATACAGTGCTACGTGCACACGACCTTTAATATGACATGTCTCTACATACTTACATATACATATGTATATAAATAGGTAGTACATATTTATCTATTTATAACATTTAAATGTCATTACTTTTTATGCTCGCATGCCAGCTCGGCCACCAGCAAATCTGAAGCATTTACATAACCAGACAACCACGCACAAGTGAAACAAGCATTAAAACACGGCAGATACGGCATATATATATGTATTCAGTCTGTTGCGTTTAGTTCAACTTGCGACACCGCGACGACACATAAATATATCATATTACAATTTTGTCTGGTAACTGCATGTGCCAACTTGCCACATGCCATGCTACTTATACATACATACATACGTATAGTGGTGTAAATGACTCGTGTATGCACATTAACACAACACAAATTTACGTAAATTTACACACAATTTGTATACACCTGCGAATGGCAGACATTCAGATAACTCAGTGATATATAGAACTTGGTTCTAATGCAATGAAATTAACCCTTTTTGGTCGCCCTAGAGCAAAATTATCGAAAGAGTGAAGAAATGATGTTACTCAGTAGTCAAAAATAGTTTGGGCCTCAACATAATCGGTGGAATTTAAATCTCTTATTAGTCCAAAGGCTTTTTACCAAGAAACCTCCTCGCTGAAATCAATTTGGCCTGACTTCTTCACTTCACTACAGGGTTATTGCTACGTGCATCAGTATATGTGTCACTCTATTGGTGTATATGTATTTATTAACGGTTATGACGATGATGTCTTACCCTCTTCATGTTCCTCATTGTGTGAGTTGAGCTTGTGACTGCGCATGAAATTATTTAATTAAGTGGGGCACACTGGCAGACAGACACAGGCAAGGCAGGCAGGCGAACAGGTGGGAGGCGGGGCAAAACATGCCTCGTTAATTGCATAATTAGTGCCATATCGCGCATATAAGCAAGATTGACTAGTGTATGTGTGTGTGTGCTTTGTTGTTGCTGCTTTGTGTACTTTGTACTTCTAAAGGGTTACATGCATATTGCATGCATATATTTAAGTAAATAGCTGATAGAACATAAGCCCAGCTACATAGACATGCACAGAAAGCTCTAAAAAGCGGCAACTCAAATGGCTGCACTTTTTCAACAGGCAACAACAACTTTTCTAAGCAATTTTCACAATTTAAAGTAGAAAAAATGTGCTTTGTTGTTTTTATGCCGTGTGACTTAGACAAGTGTTCTCATGTGTAGTTACACTTAACAACTTCTGAAGGCAGCAAAGCAAAGTGAAAAGTTTGTTTTGAAGTTCATTAACCTCTTAATGGCAGGAAATTGCTGATTTATAAGTTCGTAATGGCAATCGAAGTTAGTTGGAAGCGATGGCTGAGTGTCTAGTGAGAGGAGTGAGTATGGTTGGTGACATATTAACCATTAGAAGTTAGAAGTTAAAAATTGAAAATTGAGAATTACAAAATTTCAGTAAGCATTTTTCCCAAAATTAGATTCCAATGGTTGAAGAAGTTAAACGAAATAAGCCGAGATCACACGATTTGCGCATTTGTACAAAAAATGACAAATTTAAATTTGTCCACATTTGCCCATTTTGATATCGATGTGCAAATGATTTGCTTTGCGTTCACACGATTTGCCCGATTTATTAGCTTTTGATTTGCCACACATTTGTACATAGAAGTAAAGTGGCAAATTTGTTCACATTCGTTCACACGATTTAACCAATCATGATAAAACAGTCGTATGAAAAATATAGAAGCATACTTTTGGGCATTATTTGGAAGAAAATTTTATGAAAAATTAACAAACACAAATTAATCAAATAGGTATTAAATCACTGGATAGTACTTGTTTTAATTCTCTGTAAGATGATATAAAGCTAATTTAATTCATTCAATAGAATACGTGTGTTAACGAGCTCCAAAAAAATGGTCATTGTGAAATGTTTACTTTGGTTGCACAAAAGTGAATTAAATGTTGCAGATACGTCGAAATCGTATATGAAGAAATTGTTTATGTATTCATTATGAATGAAAGTAAAGGATCAAAACCATATATCGATTTCGATTATTTTTAGAAATGGTTAGGGTAATAGTAGGATATAGTCACGTGCAAAGTTTTGTTAAATTCGCCCGGAAACTGACTGAGTTATTACCAGGGGTTCATGTTTATTTATATTCGGTTCGGATTCGGGAAATTATTAGAAAAATAATAGGTTAAGTATTCGGGTTCGGTTTCGGATCTGGTATTTGGAAAAATATTCGATTCAGAGTCGGGAAAGCATTTGGGAGAACATTCGGTTCAGATTCGGGCAAATATTCTTTCCCGATTTGGGAAAGTATTGGGGTTCTGTTTAGGATCCGGAAAGTATTTGGAAAATTATTCGGTTAGGTTTCGGGAAAACATTCGGTTCAAATTCGGGCAAATATTCTCTCCTAATTTGGGAAAGTATTCGAAAAATCACTTTTTGAAAAAGTATACTTGTGTGACTATCAAGAATAATTGAATAACGTCAAAAATGTATTCATTATACAAAATTATCTCAATAAGGAATAAAAAATTATTCCTAATTTTTTCTAGCTAAACGTTAAAAAATGCTTCTTCGGCCTATATGACACTACGTTTTTTCTCTGGTATACTTGGTTTGAGAAACCCGCCGAAAGTCAAAATACAAAAACAGTTCTTGAAAAGACACAAAACCTGTGTTCAATTACTAAAAATCTTTAACTTATTTTTCATAAAAACTGTCATTTTCATATGGAGAGCTGTCATTTTTTACGAAAAATTCGTAACAATTTTTATACCTTTCATGAGAATGAAATGGTATTATAACTTTGTGCCGAAAATCAAATCTTGAAAGTACTAGAAGGAGGCATGACAGACCCATCAATATATATACCGATATAATCAGAATCATGAGCTGAGTCGTTTAAGCCATGTCCGTCTGTCCGTCCGTCCGTCCGTCCGTCCGTCCGTCCGTCTGTGTGAACGCAAACTAGTCCCTCAGTTTTTGAGATATTTGATTGAAATTTGGAACACGGGTGAGTTTTGATGCTCAATCGATCATTTGTCGGAATTGGCCGAATCGGACCACTATAACATATAGCTCCCATACAACCGATTGTTCAGATATACACATTTTGGGGTATAACTTCTCCCTTTTTACAGCTAAGGACACGAAACTTTGGGGTATTTGTACCCATATTGACCCAAAGAAGGTTACCGAAAATTATCAAGATCGGACCACTATAACATATAGCTGACATACAACCGATTGTTCAGATATACACATTTTGGTGTATAACTTCCCCATTTAAACAGCTAAGGACATGAAATTTTGAAGTATTTGTACCCATATCGGCCCAAATAGAATTACCGAAAATTGTCAAGATCAGACCACTATAACATATAGCTGCCATACAACCGATTGTTCAGATATACACATTTTGTCGTATAACTCCTCCATTTAAATAGCCCAGACATCATTTTTTCTAATAAATCGTTCCATAAATAACCCACATTATTGAAATGATAAATTATACTAAATCAGGCTATGTACCACATACATAGGTAGCTTTTCATTTCCCCACTCATGAAAGGTATGGAGTCTTCGGTACGGCCGAAGACAGCCGCGCTCTTACTTGTTTGTTATTGAACAGAGCTAAATAATAATATAATAATAATACAATGGCGCTAATATAACTCTGACGAGTTTTATGGCCGGGCTTCTCTCCCAATTCGAGGTGTGCTCCTTTTGTTTGTCCTACTAATTGGGTGGACCTACAGTCTTATGCCGGCTCCGAACGGCGAATGCATTTTTTGGGAAGCTTTTTCATGGCAGAAATACACTCGGAGGGTATTCCGCTCACTGCCGAGAGGTGACCGCTGGTTCTAAAACCCCAACAATTGAGTTTTAATTAATTAGAAACAATTTTTTTGGTGTTTTTTCGGACTGGGGTTTGAACCCGAGACCTCTGGTATAGCAAGCGAGCACTCTCCAGACTGCACCACAGCGGCCACGAACAGAGCTAACTACTCCATCAAAACCAATTTGATTGACATTAAACTTCAAACTAAATGAAAATAATATTTATTTCAAAAATTAATTTTTTTCGAAATTGGAATTCAAATTACTGAAATAAAAAAATTATGCATCTCAAATGGCATGATATCTGTGTATTCTATTTTATAAAGAGAATCCAGTGCGCCGTATAATGTTTTTTCCGGACTTCTTCTTTCCCCTTATGGCCAAAGCAGAAGCTTAAAAGAGGCCAATTTAAAACTTGTATTTCCATATATTTTTTATTTTAAACATAATTTATTTTATAGTTGTCAAAAAAGATTTGTATATTTGCCACAACCATTTGTATCCAAGTGGCAAATCAAAATTTGTCCATTTTCATCATTTTCATTTACCTTCTGTATGGCATTTGTGTTCACACGATTTGGCTACAAGGGCCGTTTTTGATTTGCCACAAGAGGCTAAATATTTGGCTTTTGTGATTTGTCTCAAATGAAATTAACCGTTCACACGGTTTGCCTATGAATTTGGCAAATTTTTAGCCAAATGTACAAATCGTGTGATCTTAGCTTTACGGCCAAAGCAGAAGCTTATAAGAGGCCAATTTAAAATTTGTATTTCCATATACTTTTTATTTTAAATATAATTTATTTTATAGTTGTCAAAAAAGATTTGTATATTTGCCACAATCATTTGTATCCAAGTGGCAAATGAAAATTTGTCCATTTTCATTATTTTTATTTACCTTCTGTATCACATTTGTGTTCACACGATTTGGCTACAAGGGCTGTTTTTGATTTGCCACATGAGGCTAAATATTTGGCTTTTGTGATTTGTGTCAAATGAAATTTACCGTTCACACGGTTTGCCTATGAATTTGGCAAATTTTTAGCCAAATGTACAAATCGTGGGATCTTAGCTTTACGGCCAAAGCAGAAGCTTATAAGAGGCCAATTTAAAATTTGTATTTCCATATACTTTTTATTTTAAATATAATTTATTTTATAGTTGTCAAAAAAGATTTGTATATTTGCCACAATCATTTGTATCCAAGTGGCAAATGAAAATTTGTCCATTTTCATTATTTTTATTTACCTTCTGTATCACATTTGTGTTCACACGATTTGGCTACAAGGGCTGTTTTTGATTTGCCACATGAGGCTAAATATTTGGCTTTTGTGATTTGTGTCACATGAAATTTACCGTTCACACGGTTTGCCTATGAATTTGGCCAATTTTTAGCCAAATGTACAAATCGTGTGATCTTAGCTATAGATTTTGAAAAAAAAAATATTGCTTTGTAATGTCGAATTATTTTGCTTTGCAAAAATAACACATAAAACAAGTGTGTGTGGAACGTATTTGTGGATCCTAAGTAAATGTTCTCCAAAACTCATAAAAATACAAATTTTTGCTAAACGACATAAAAATTCCATGCAAGATATATGAAACATTTGTGAAAAGCATCGAAAACTTTGTGCATCGTATTGAAAACATTTTCTTAATTTATTAAAAATGCAAACTGTTGGCAGATTTATAAAAAAATGCTTAATTTTGTGAAATTTTTTGTTGCAGAAATAACATAAAACATTTGTGGAACATATTCAAAATTTGTACATCCTAATTACTTTCTTCAAAACTCATTAAAATACACATTTTCGCTAAAAGACACACAATTTTCATGTAAAATTTATGAAAATCTTGTCATTGAAAATATTGTGTATCGTATTGAAAACCCTTTCTAAGTATATCAAAAATGGAAATTCTTGGAAAATGTGTAAAAAAATGCTTTGTAATGCGGAAATATTTCATTTTGCGAAAACAAATTATAAAACTATGTGGAACATATTCAAAATTTGTGTATCATAAAAAGCTGGCGTCAAAACTCACTAAAATACACATATGCGCTAAAGGGCACAACATTTTCAAACAAAATGTATCAAAACGTGGAACGTATTGAAAACTTTCTGGAACGTATTGAAAACTCTTGCTGAATTTATAAATAATGCAAATTGTTTGTTTGATTAATGAGAATTTTGTCGATAGCATTGAAAACTTTGTGGGACGAATTGAAAACTTTGTGTAACGCATTGGAAGCCTTTTACAATGTCTTTTTAAATACAAATTGTTTGTTAATTTTATGAGCATTTTGACGATAGCATTGAAAAACTTGTAGGACGTATGAAAAGTATGTGTAACGTATTGAAAAAATTTTCAAATATATTAAAAGTTTACGAATGTTTAGTTGGAAATAATGTGATACGCAAATCACTTATGTAATTGTCAATGAAATTGTCAATGGTTCAAAAATTCAAACATTTAAAAATTAAAAAAAAAAAACCAAAATTCAAAATTCAAGATTAAAAGTTTTTGAAATTCAAAACTTCATAATTCTAAAATTTAAAAATGCTAAAATTAAAAAAAGGTCAGTTTCGGAAAAATTTTTTCATCTTCAGCGCACATTTTCTCTTTAAAGTTTTTTTTTTTTTCCATTATTTCCTACCTCCTCCTCCTTTCATACCAAACCTCCATTCCCTCTTCAAGCAACCACATGGAACATGCTATCGCATTTATTTGCCATGCTTTATTGTGACAGCTCTTATTTGTCGGTTAAAATTGAGTTGACGCCTGAAGGTATGCAGCGAATGAGTGAAAAAGTGTAAAGCAAAAAAATTGTTGTGTCTTTTTTCTGCAATTTTCATGTGTTATGTAAAAAAAACTACATATGTACATATGTATGTATATAAATTAATATTTTCAAGCATTGTGTGCTTTCCCACTGCATAAAACGAGTTTATTGACACTTTCGCTGCGCTGAAATGTATGCTACGAGCGTATAGCGTTGTTGAAGCAATTTTATACATACATACATATGTATGAAATGGTGCACTCTCTATACATATATTTTTCAGTTGTAATTACTCTTTTATTATTGCGGTATTGCAAACGAATGCAATTGTCATGTTTCATATATGTACAAATGTGCCAAACATACATATGCAGCAAGTGCAAATACAAATTGCAAGTAGAAAAAAATGCAAAATTGTGAGTGGTACTGCATTCAAGCACTGCCAAGTTATTCGCTATCATACACATGCTTGCTTATATTCTTCAGAAATGCCACTTTTCAGAAATTGGCTTGATAGGTTACACTCTTATTTCACTTAATTGCCATCAATAACTGCCAAAACGCCTGAAGGTATGCAACGATTTTTGTGTGAATGCTGTTTGCGGTATTAGTCCACAGTAAGAGACAAACAAGCAATAAAAATACTAACAATTTTTTTTTTAGTTGCGCAAAGTGCATACGCTTTAAATGTAAATAAAAGCGGCAGCTATCAAATTGTATTACTTAGCTTGGCGGCGCAACTTTACTAACGGACTCGGGCACATTGGTGGCATACCAAAAAGGCGCCGATTTTAAGCTTCCAATATTTGGTGTCTGCGCTGCCGAACTATAAGAGTCAATAAATCGATGGTGACACTTTTTCGCGTTTCAAAAAAACGTTGCATATGCCAAGGCGCAAAAACACCTCAACCATACATACAGTCACATATGGTAGAAAAAATTTCTTGCTTTCAATCTCTGCTCTTTGATTGATAACTTTCGATGCACACAAAAATCGTATTTACACTGCGCTTTATTTTGGCGCTTGATGTTCACCTTTTGTGGCATACTTTTAGGCGTTCAAACGTTATTGATTGATGTTGCAGGCGTTTTATGCGAATTTATTATATTTTTTTATGTGTCAAACTGTATGTTTGTGAGTGTTATTTCGATATTTTATTTTATTTTATTTTATTTTTTATGTATCAACCTGTATGTTTGTGAGTGTTTTTTCGATATTTTATTTTATTTTATTTTATTTTATTTTTTTTATTTTATCTTATTTTATTTTATTTTATTTTATATAATTTTATGTTATTTTATCTTATTTTATTTTATTTTATTGAATTGTATTTTATTTTATTTTATTTTATTTTATTTTGTTTTATTTTATTTTTATTTAATATTTTATACTTTTTGCTTAAATTGATTTAACTTCAATGCCTTTCATGTAGTTTTTTCATTGCAAAGCATTTATTCAAATTGATTGAAGTGTAAATCCGGCGCGTTGAAGCGCACAATTTTCACGCCAACTAATAAAAAAAAGCAGCACACATTTAATACTGTGGCAAACTAAAGAGTATGTAGCATGTATACTTTTAGGCGCAAGCTTTTTAAATTTAGGTGAGTTAAATTCAATTCAAAAATTTAATTGAAAGAGTATATTCACTTTGACCGCTCTCTCTCTCTCTCTCTCTCTGCCTCTATTAAGCTCATCTATAAGCCGCCCTTTTTTCTTTTTTATGATTTTCTTTTTTCTTTACCTTTTTCTCATTTTTCTTTCTTTTCCAATTTTTTTCTGTAATTTGTCTCAATCGCTAATTGCTTTGTGCATACATTTAGCTTTGCACTCTCACATTTTTGCTCTCTCTAACACAAATTAATTGGCAATCAGTCAATCAACGCTAATGAAGCTAATTAAGATGACTGTGAATGAATGAACTGTCGAAATAATTGATTTAAAGCGCAGAGTGGAAATGTCAATAGCAAGAAAAAAATGTGCTCTATTTAATTTTGTTACATCTAACTCACGCCCCAAAAGTATGCTACATTTTCAAGGTGATGAGTCAAGCAAAGCAAATGGTGTTAGTGATGGCGATGGGGCAGAGAAAATCAAGTTGGACCGTAGGCAATGAGATGAATATGAGTCTCTTTTTTGAATTTCTATTTACTTTTTCTTCATGTTTGTATGTGTTGCATCACATTGAGTTTAATTTAATTCATTTGCCGGGAATGCTAATGAGCAAATAAAGACATACATTTGTACATTCAGATATATGTATTCATACACAATTATATGAGAGTGTGGTTTGTGTCAGCGCGTAATTAATGAGTCTTTTTTCAAAACGAAGGTAGTCTGAGTTGCTTTGATAAAGTAAAAATTAATTAATCAACCAAACTTCAAGGTGAATTCGTTAAAACTGTTGTCACTAGTTTGGTCTTTGGCGAGCAGGAAATTAATTATTGAAGATAAAGCATAAGTACTGAGCAATGAACTGTTGCGAGTTCAAGAATAGGAAGAAGAAGAAGAAGAAGAAAAAAAAAATAAGAAGAAGAAAAAGGAAAAGAAGAAGAAGAAAAAAAAGTCTTACTCTCTTGGCATTTGAATTAAATACATAAAATGAATTAGAAACTTTTCTTATCACAAAACAGGAAGCAACAGTTACACTTGTGAGCTCATAAATTGCTTCAGATACTGACTGTAAAACTTGAGATAAACATATAGTGCATTAGAGCGGATCGTTTTTATCGATAAAATATCATAGGTACGTGCTATGGACTATTATAAGCAACTTTTCTAAAGAAGCCATGGGTCTGACAACAATTCCTAGTACGCGGATTTTAAGGAGATTTTTTTTGTCAATAAACAAACAAGTTTTGTATTTCATAACCAAACAAAAATTATTTGAATTTTTTTCCAAGAAGCCACGCTATAATTTTCTGAAGGCTTTTGATGTGCTTCAGTACGAATCTGGAATAAGAATTTCCAAACTCCATCTAGTTTTCGAGATATTTTGATCTATTTTTTCACTCCCATAAAACCGACCCGGTCTAATATACATAAAAAAGTGACAGGTAGCGCAAAAAACGTGTAAGGTGAATAAGAAAAGAAGAAGAAGAAAAAGGAGAAGATTAAGAAGACAAAAAAAGAAGAAGCAGAAGCAGAAAAAGCAGAAGAAGAAGGAAAAAGAAAAAAAGGAAGAAGAAGAAGAAACAGAAGAATAAGAAAAAAAGAATAAGGAAAAAAAAACAAATAAGAAGCAGAAAATAAGAAAAATATATTACCATAATCATTAGAACTTGGCTCTTAGGCAGAACTGTGAATATAGCAAGAATTTTTCGAAAATCCTGCTGTAGAAGACATTGACGACGAAGCGGTTCGATCAGCAGCAATGGAGTCACATACATATTACAACGCATTGCCCGAACCAATATGCCTAAAAGAGGTTAGTGTAGGTTAGACTGGCTGGGCATTAATGTCCTTACATAAACTGAGCGAGTTCGTAGTGTTACCAGAATAGCTCTTGAACATGAACAGCTCTACATTAAAAGCCCGTACTCCAATTGAAGAACAACCTCGTCCCCGTTGGAAAATACCAAGAGTTTCTTTACACCAGATCCCGGCATCTTGGCTCATGTGAGTAAATGAGAAACATCACACATAACCTAACCAATTTAGCGCAAATTCCCACACATTCTCTCTCATATTTTTGCCGGCGTCTGCTTTACATCTATTTTGAATACCGATTCGAGATCACTGAATACAACTTCCATATGTAGCCGCAGCGTTAGCCTGGGAAAAGCATTAGAGGAGCAGAGCACATGGTCTGCCGTCTCTTCATGCAATCCTTAAACCCTCACCTTGAATGCATGTGAACACTAAAAGAGAGTATCCTATGAAGACCCCGATAATAAGACTTCATGCTTGCCTTTTCAGGAATAACAACCACTTTTTTAGCTTCGTACAATCGTACAATCGATTTATGCATAATTTTGGCCATCCTGCAGCCCTGCGCTTGCTTGCACGACTACTATCAGAGCTACTAGTGCTACTAAGTACTACGGTCAATGAGCTCACAATATTGTAAAAAAAGCAATAAATATGCGTAATGGAAGATCAATAATCCAAATGTACGTTGAAGTTTAAGCAGTGCCAGTTTAGAGAGTTTTTCATTCGGCTTTTCTTAACATACTTAGCGGCGCTCAGCACACTATACTCGTACAAACGCATTTAACATGCAGTTGCTGCATTGAAAAACCACCACAAAATGGCGCGCGCTTGAACTCAAATGAACTTGCTAACAAATAAAATAAATAAAAAGCTTAGCTTAGCTTAGTTCGTGCAATAACAACAAGAAGAAGAAAGCAGCACCACAGCAGGAACGACCAAAAAACAATTATTGCGAAACACCTCAAGTTTTAAGCGTCTTAAGATGTTGGCTGTGGCATTTGCTTTTGCCAACTTGTAGGTGTACATAGCTTGTGTGTACGTGCTTAGTTGCTAAGCTTATTTTCTGGACGATTAAAACATAACAGCTTACGATAGTAAAGCGAAAACGAATCGATAAACTGCTGCTAAGCTTAAGCCGCATGAGAAAGGCGGAGGAGGGCGAAGCAAGCAATATTGGTTTATTATGTGTGTTTGTATGGCAATGGTGGTCTAGCTAAGCTGCTGTTTATCGTTATACAACTTAAGTACTTGAGCGACGAAGACCAAGTAGTGCTATTGCTTGGCTCGCTGCCTAAGCTGACAGAGAATGTTATACGGCAAGTTTAATTGGCGTAAATGCGGTTGTGCAATTTAGCTATGAATTGACTTAAGGATTTTGTAGTGGGACAGTGAAATAAGTTTAGGCGGGAGTTTACCTGTGTGGGGGGCTGACTTTCTTCCTTACTTGAGAGTTTATGCTTTCTATTATCGTATCGTTCGATAAGATTTGTTCTGAAAAACTTTAAGTACCTGGAAAGAGAAAAAAGAAAAAAAAAATTATTGGTAAATTGTTTTTGTAAAGGGAAATTAAGCATTTTTTTAAGCTTTTTAGGCTATTCCTAAAGTAATTTACACAAAGAAAAGCGCTTAATTTTGAGATTATTTAGTAAAACCACCGATATTATATCTACATACCCATCGATTTTCATTTAATTAAGACCATTAATAGAGATTGTCTGAATATCTCGACTGTGGCAAGAGCATTCTCCTGAAAAGTTTTAGAGACTGTGTAGCAACTCGTAAATTACGAATTTGTTTTTAATTAAATGCGCTGGAGATTAATTTTAGGCTTTTTAGTTCAAAAACAAAACAAAAACAGTTTTAATATCACTATAACACTCTACATATGTATGCAACTGTTTGATATACACAGTAACAATTTCAAATTGGAATTACATGTGTTCTAGTTAGTTTGGCTTCATCAGCCTACTAGATCATAATTTAAAGATTCTACAGTTAAAAAAATATAAAGTTTGAGTATCCCTTTAAATAATATATACATAACAGTTTGATAGGCAGCATAGCAATTTCGTACTTAATTTTTAATTATATTCTAATCAATTTGATTCCTCAACTTTTGGGAGAATAGTTTGATTTTACTGTTAAAAACACAACAGTTTGAATATCACTTAAATGGATCAGAGACAGTTTCATGGACACTGTAACAATTTCCGACTCTATTATACGTGGGTAAAACTTCATCGCTCCAGCTATATTAGTGACTGAGATACCAAATTTCCGATTTTTTCTATATAGGAAAAGTGGGCGTGGTCATGGTCCGATTTCGCCCATTTTCAATACCAACCGTCCCAGTCTCGATACCAACTTGCATTTCAAATTTCATCTCAATTTTTGCGCGAGTTAGAGTGTTTACAGACGGACGGACAGACGGACGGACGGACAGACGGACGGACGGACATGGCTCAATCGATTTCTCTTTTCACCCTGATCATTTTGATATATATAAGTCTATATCTATCTCGATTATTTCATTCTGTTACAATCCACCGTTATGTGATTAAAACTATAATACTCTGTGTACTAGTACAGCTGAGTATAAAAACAGTTTGAATATCACTATAAGTTATCTGCAACAGTTTGATAGCCAGGGCAGGAATTCTGCTCTTGATTTTAAATTATATACCAACTTCCTCAGCCTAATAGAGCATCATTTTATGATTTCATTGATACCTAAAAAATACACAGTTTTAATATCACTATAATATATATATGCAACAGTTTGATACGTAGCGTAGCAATTTCAAGCTTTGTTTTAATTATGCTCTCCTTACTTGCTTTCTCAGCCTGCTAGAGCATAATTTGATGAATTTACTGTTCAAAAATAGTTTGAATATCAGCATAAGGGTTTGAAACAGTTTGTTGTCAATTTCAAACTTGATTTTGAATTATATTCTAATCTAATGGCTACTAGAGCATAGTTTTATTAAGTTTAGTGTTAAAAAAAAAGTTTGAATACCACTTTAATAAATATGCAAGAGTTTTATAGGCAACGTAAAAATTTCAAATTTTTAAAGATTTTAATTCATGTTCTGATCAATTTGCTTCCCTGGCCTACTAGAGCATAACTTTATGATTTTAATATTCTAAAAAAATAAACAGTTTGAATATCACTCTAAGGGATATGCAACAGCTGCAAATTTCACATTTTTCAAGATTTTGAATCATGTTATAATTAATTTGCTGTTTGGCCTAGGTAATAGAGCATCATTATAATGAAGTTTTTTGTTTAAAAATATAAGTACTTTGAATAACACTCTAAACGGTATGAAACAGTTTGATGGACAGCGTGGAATTGTAAACCTTATTTTAAAAATTTGTGAAGCCTTTATGTGAAGAAGCCCTTAAAGGAGGAACGGAAAATTATTTAGTTAAGTTAAGTAATATTTGGTTTTTAATTTAGGCCTTAAACCTTAAAACTCTTCACTCGGTTCAAATTATTTTACATTTCACTGAAACCATACTTTTTTACCAACACTACCAAATAACACATATTCATATTCAAATGTATATATTTTTCATCAACACGCTCCACTTACTTGTTTTCCACTAAAATCAATTCACAATAGGGCATGTACATACATGCTTGTAACTGCAATTTGATATTGAGTTCATGTAGATACATGATCATTTTTTATTACACCAAACAAGCAAAACCAATCAAGGACACATGTATGTATTCACTAACCCAAACACATACATACATACATATTGTAAATATTTGTTTTGTTTTTGTATATGCACATACAATCGCTGTCAGTCGAATCAGCGCTCGCTCGCACATTGCATTGTCACCTTTTGTAGTTGCATGCATGCACTACACAACCATCAAACTGATTGGAAATAGCAATTTGATTTTGTAGCAAAACCGAACAAAAAGAAAAAGCAATTTTTACTTTTTGCTAACAAATTTTTGGTCTTTTTTCTATTTTTTTCTTTCGTTCTTTGTTGCCTTGCCACAATTGTCTACAACATGTCCTCAATTTGCGCTTGCATTTTTTCTATTCGTCTGAGATTTATGCTTGTCCTTCTTAGTGATTCGTGCTTTTAGACTTGCTATTGTTCTTTTAGTTCTTCCTTTTCTTTTTCTTCATTTTTCATCTTCTTTTTTTCTTCACTTTTTTCCCTCACCTTTCTTCTTCACTTATTCTTCACTTCTTTTGCCAATTTCCAGCACGTCTTGCCACTCTCAATGCCATTCACTTGCAGCAGCACAACTTGCTTTAAATTTTTCCAATATTTGCTCGCTTTGTTTTGCCTACATTTAGGCGTCTTGTGGTAAATTCACTGCAAGTGTACTTTGTGAATGAATGAGTGCAATGACAATTGCAAAACGATTTGTTTGAATTGGAAATTTTCAACAATTTAAGAATACAACAACAAAAACGAAAAATAAGCCAATGCTGGCGTCAATGAGGTGGACGATGATTGCTGTTTCTTGCCGTTTTTTTTCTGTTGAGGTCGAAGAAAGTGATATGGCAGTTTGGTTTTGAAAATGAGATTCTTTTTGCTTGTATTTTGTTGAATCATAGAAAGTACATACAATTGTCTGAAAAATGTTTGAAGATTGCTTGCTTTGCTTTCTACACACACACAAAGGCGGGGTAGCATACCGGGAGTTTATAAAAACTGTTTTGTGGCGCCAACGAACCACAAAGCAAAAAACGTAGTCTACTTAAAGGCGACCTACATACATTTTACATTTTGTGCTTTAACAGCAGAACACTTGCGGTTTCTATTGTGTTTTATGTGGCACAAAAAAAGCAGGAGCAGCAGCAGCATATTTGTAACAGTCAGCAAGAAATTGCAAAATTACAAAATTGCAAAATTGCGAAATTACTAAGTGCGACTGTGTGTGCGTTTTTGTGCAATCAAAATGTTTGCGTTTGCACTTTTTGCTTATTTTCAATATTTTTAACAGAAATAAAAACAAATATTTCCACATATGCATGTTTATATATATACATGATATATATATATATGAGTTTAGGTCACTTGCATTCAAGGCAAACGATATTTTTTATGCAGCAACGTTATTTTGCGTGGCATTGCTTTACTTTACGCTTTGGCACATTTAAGCTTATATGTATTTGTAGCATATTTAGTGGCGCAAGCAGTTGCCTTATTTGTTTATATTGCACAATATGCTTGCTTTTATGCTTTTGCATGCACATACTCTTATCTGCTTTTTGCATGAAGCAAAAAAAAAAAAAAAAAAAAAAAAACAAGTGACCTGCTTTGCTGACCTTCGGACTTGATTGTTGATAATAAATTGCTTTATTTGGGCGCACAGAAGGTTAAATCGCCTAAAAGTTGTTTAAGGCGCCTAAAAGCTATTTAAAGTTTAAATAAAGAGATTTGAATTTCTTGCTATACGTGATTCAGTTACAGTGGTAGTCAAACTGTTGAACAAAAATACCCAAAATTATACATATTCTAGTAAGCTAAGGAAGCGATTTAATATGAATATAATTCTTGTTGTAATTGCTACACACTCCATCAAATTGTTGCCAATCCTCTAAAGTGATATTCAAACTGTTCATTTTTTTTTTAATAATGAAATCATAGAATTATGTCCTATTTTGTTGGGGGAGCAAATTAATTAGAACATAATTCAAAATCATGTTCGAAATTGGTACACCGAACATCAAATTGTTGTATATAACTTAAAGTGCTATTAAAACTGTTCCTCGTCCACCTCAGTAATGAAATCATGGAATGATGTGCTGTTATATTGAGGAAGTAAATTAATTAGAAAATAATACAAAACCATGTACGAAATTGCTACATCGAACATCAAACTGTTGCATATACTTAAAAGTGCTATTAAAACCTTTTTTTAACAATAAAATCATAGAATGATGACCTATTATGCTGGGGAAGCAAATTAATTAGAACATGATTCAAAATCATATTCGAAATTGCTACAGATACTATCAAACTGTTGCATATACCTTAAAGTGATATTAAAACTGTTTATTTTTTTATACTAAAATCATGAAATGATGCTCTAGTATGCTAGGGAAGCAAATTAATTTAAAACCATATTCGAAATTGTTACACTGAACATCAAACTGTTGCACATCCAATATTGTGCTATTAAAACTGTTTATTTTTTGAATAATAAAATTATAAAATGATGCTCTGGTATGCTGAAAAAGTAAATTAATTTCAATATAATTTTAAACATTGAAAAAACACAAGCAGCTTAAATTGAATTAACTTAAAACTGCAAAAATGTGTGCCTAAACTTATTGCAATTAACTAAACTTAACAGAAAATATATCAATTTATTTTGCTTAACTTAATTTAAACTAACTTAACTAGAGTTAAACACAGAGCCAAACCAAGTTTTCAGGCACCACAATATCAAAACAGCTAAGCAAACAAACGAAAAAAATTTTCACAAGCATGACCGCCTCATTTATTATAATTTTTTATTATCTCCATTATTATTTTTTTTATTCTACTTATGTATGCTAGTTTTACATGCCTTCCATTTTGTCATTTTACTTTTTGCCGCCTAACATTTTTCAGACTGTATATTTTCTAAAAACAAACATTCTTATTCCTACTCATCTTCGCTGTTATCAGACACGCTCATAAATTCTAATTTTCTTTTTCGTATCATTATCGTGCATACTAAGTGTATGAGCAAGCGCCTAAAATGCTGCTATGCTTACGAAAACATGTGCAAATATGTATCTAGCCTTGAATAGGATATTTATGCTCATTCAAGCATACCAAGTGCTTACATACACATTTATCCATAAACACATTTATATATTGAAATACATAAAACATTTGCTTGCGGCTTTAAATATCACTTCATATTAGCGTCAAGTAAAATCGCCAAGATTAGATTATTTATGGTTGACACTTTAGCTCTCTCTGCGTATGAAACAGATTGTAAGGAAGTAACTACACGAAGGAAGTAGATAGGCAATGGCAGTTTGAAGGAGCAAGTAGCTTAAGCTACTTGAAATGTGTGGTGGCAAAGGAAGCGGCGAGGAAGCTTGAAGGGCGCGTATTTACAGCGAAAAATAGAAGTTATTGCTTGTAAAATCCTTATCAGAAAATAAACTCCACTTTAAGTAAACCCTGAAAATATTCAAGCAAAGTCACTTCAAAGTGAAACCAGTGGGCATAAGAGAGTAGACGACTTTAAGAAAATAAAGAGGAAGAAGGAGGCTAATCATTACTATATACATATTACGTACATTAGAGCGTATCGCGAAAAAAAAAGTTCGCCGTACGCCCCCCCATATGTTTTCTTTTTCGAAAACATTTCTGGAAAAAATTTTTATTTTTTTTTGGACGTCGCTAGATGTCGCTAAAATTCATTTTTTTCGTATCTTCGGTATTTATGGTCCGATCGCTAAGATTGATACACCAATCTCTTTGGGTTGAGAGGAGGGTTTCTACTTTATAATTGTATTAACCCTATATGCGTCATTGGGGTCACTTCCACCCAGTACTTAGTTTATACCACCTTAATGTAATTTTTTTTGCCGTCATGTTAAACGTCGTCAAAAAACATTAATCTTTTGCAAAAGAAGTATTTCGGTCGATTCAATAGAACCGGAATAAAACACATTTAACATTCCGAGGAATATAAGTTTTTCGCTTCCTGTGGTCTTTTAGGTTCATTTTACAAAAATTTTTTCTGAAGAGACTCCTACTGAAATTTTATGCCGAATAATTTTCTAGAACATTTTAAGCCCCTAGCACCCCTACAAAAGGGGTTATTTCGACCCCCTTTTATACAGTCAGGAAATAGAGTATAGTCAGGAAATAGTATTTTAAAGGTCGCTAGAGGGTTAACATGTTCTAGAAAATTATTCGGCATAAAATTTCAGTAGGAGTCTCTTCAGAAAAAATCTTTGTAAAATGAACCTAAAAGACTACAGGAAGCGAAAAACTTATATTCCTCGGAATGTTAAATGTGTTTTATTTCCGGTTCTACTGAATCGACCGAAATACTTCTTTCGCAAAAAATTAATGTTTTTTGACGGCGTTTAATATGCCGACAAAAAAAATTACATTAAGGTGGTATAAACTAAGTACTGGGTGGAAGTGACCCCAATGGCGCATATGGGGTTAATACAATTATAAAGTAGAAACCCTCCTGTCAACCCAAAGAGATTGGTGTATGAATCTTAGCGATCGGACCATAAATACCGAAGATATGAAAAAATTAATTTTAGCGACATCTAGCGGCGTCCAAAAAAAAATAAAAAATTTTTCCAGAAATGTTTTCGAAAGAAAAATCATATGGGGGGGGCGTACGGTGGACTTTTTTTTTTGGTCCATATAAGGCGAGACGGTCTAATGTACATATGTATGAATACTTATGTAGGTGAGGCGTTTGCTTCTAAGGTGAAATATTTCCTTTTCTGCCTGCTACTATAAATACGCTTAATCATCATCAATTTCCGGCAACTAAAGTTGGATATCGATCGACGAAGAAACTCAGTTGTATACATATCGCACGTTTTATGCAATAGGGATTTAACTCAAAAAATTTTTTTTTTGGGAAAACGCAAATAAACTTTTATAATTTCAAATAGTTTCCTTCTACGGCTAACTACAAAATCACTTTTATTTCCGCCATTTTTATCCTTTTGAGTATTTTATAAGGCTAGAATCAAAGGCACGACCCAGTTATTGAACAATATGGCAAAATCCCAGAAATCGAAAATTTCGAGTTAAATCCCTATTTCATAAAACGGGCGATATGTTACATATATACTTGTTAAATAGGATGGCTAAGTATAAAATTAGCTACATGATTACTTAGCAAATTATTTACTAGCAAATTTTATGTGAAAACATTTATAACAGACTTTTGTAGGCGACATCAAATAAAGGCATAACCGTGATAAGCCAATTTTAGGCTGTATTGTAAAAAGCTAATATGAATTGGATTGATTTTTGGTGGAACGATTCTTTGATATAAACTAAGGGTTATAAAAAGGCCTTGAATATTATTACTACTAAACAATTTTTAAACTTTTTTAATATATTAAGTAGTTGTTTAATTAATCATAATTTGTAGATCTCTAATGAGAAAATCTACAGGGTTTTTTTTCTTTATACTGCGGATGTTTTATGCAAGTTTGAGTAACTGCCTCAGAGCGAGCAAACCATTCAGTGGGTAAAATTGTTAGAAACATAGCTAGTTTATGTCTATGGAAATTTTAACTTTAATTCGGAGAACATAGTGTAAACTGAGAGAAACGCTAGAGTTTTAAAACTCTTTTTCTGATACTAAATTAAATTAGATCGAAATTTCCTAGATCAAAACCGAAAACTAACTTAGCCTTGTACTAATCAAAACTCATATTAGTGCATCTTTTTATCGATTGCCAACTTAATTTTGTTATATGTGCTTTAAGAAAGGTTCTTAATTCTATAAAGGAAATTATGGGATACGAAATATAGTGAGGAAAGAGATGTTTGCGAAATTTACCTTCTTTCTTTCTTATTGCTTTCATCATGCAGTGCTTATATAAAGATACTGAAGTTTCAACTTCGGAAGTATTTTGATTCCACCCGCTTTCCGTCACAAATAAAAGCCTGTGACTTCATTTCTATATCTAAATAACGACGGCTGAGAATAAGATCGCCCTATTTCAAAAATTGTTTCAAAAACGCCCTATTCCAAAAATTGTTTGAATAACGTCCTATTTCAGATTTTGCTTCAAAAACGCCCTATTTCAGAGAAAATTGCATATATATTTATTTTAAATAGGACGTTTTTGAATAATTGTCTGAAATAGGACGTTATTGAAACAAATTTTGAAATAGGGCGATCTTATTCTCAGCCATCGATATGTTCTTTCCACTTATTTTCCTTCTACAAATGTACCTTAGCACAGAATGGCTTAATGCATTCAATAGAATCTACTTTCAGGCATCACTAAAAAGGTTTCTGCAGAAATTGAAAGTTAAGATCTAATTAAAACACATCATAATATTGGACTAAGCTAAGCATGGACACTGGAGGTTAATTAAAGATGCTCTTACGCGACCTCTATGATGATTCAATTTAGCTAGTAACCCATATTAACATCATTTCATACGTAATACCCCTTTCTCAACTTAATTGCCTCAAGGCATGAAATATTATGCAAGTTTCGCATAAAAATATTTGCTACGAAATGAAAACAAAAAAAAAAAAAAAACAAAAACACCTACGCTAAAGAAGCCCAAATTTATGTAAATAATTTGGCATTTAACATCACTAAAAATTTAATAAAAATATGTACATTAGGGCGGGTCGATTTGTAGGTCTCCAAAAAATTAACAGAGGCACATCGCGATTACTATTTTTTTGGTAATTTCAAGCCTTTTTTCCTAAGAAATCAAATGTCTAAAATGAATTTCGAGCCAGCGATTTTCACGCTCTATATCATTTCCAACTATACAAGTATTTCAGAAAATTAAAATAGTTTTTAAGAAATTTTCAAAGTGAGAACTGTTTGGAAAAATTCTGATATGTTTACATTTTGAATTTTCTGAAATACAGCTGGAAACTCTAGAGTTTTTTTTTCAAAAACTTGCTCAGCTGTTGAAACAGTTTTTTATAAAACTAGCCAAAATGTGTGTCTGGGGGTTTGTGGGGTCGAAAAAATAATTTCTGGCATTAAGTACTTTTTTGAGAGCCGCTACAGGGCGCCTGCGTTTTTCTTTTTTTCTTTTTTTTTATAGTAAAAACCACTGGCTCGAATTCATTTTAGACCTATGGTTTCTTGGGCAAAAAATCTTGAAATGACCTATGTAGGTAATCATAATCACGATGTGCCTTTGATGCAAAAAATCTGACCCGTCCTAATGTACATATATGTATGTATTATATACATAATCTAGCACTAGTTTGCGCTTCATTTGGCATTATGATTGATTTTCAAAGGATATATTTTTTTTGGTATGCCAAAGAGAGAGTTTTTAGCATTTTTAAAGTATTTATTCCTTTTTTTGATTTGATAATTTTGTTTTTGTTTTCTGTGAAAAAGTCGTCAAATTGATTTAATACAAGTGGCATAAATGTTTTTTTTTCTTAATTTTCATTTGTTTTTTATTTGTACATATATACCAGATATTGAATTTAACTGTTAACATTTCAAATATTCACAGACAAAAAAACAAAAAAACAGAAAAATAAAAATTTCGGTCTCAACAAAAAAAATTAAATTCAGTTTTTGGTCTTTTGGTAACAAAAATATTTTATTTTTCAAAATAAATCTCACATGTTGAGAAATATACATATGTACATATTATAAATAATAATAAAAGAAAATATCTAAAAATAAAAAAGGGCAGAGTAAGCAAAAAAAGGTGAAACGTAAATATAAAGAAATTTAAAAATTTGTTTTTCTCTTTACCATTTACCTCTTAACTTTTACCTTTTACTCTGTGCTTTTCTTTTTCGGTTTCCCTTTTTAGTTATTAATTTTTTTATTTAATTTCACTCTATATACTTACTTCTACTATTTATTCCTTTTTTGAACCTAAACACAAACAAAACTTCTGCTTTACCTTCAACCAAATTAAATAATTTCACTCAAAGTTCTGTTTAGCATTTCAAGAATTATTCATACTGACTTCGGTAATGCTAACACAAATTTGGTTTGTATGCAAATAAGTTGAAGTAAAACAGATTTCGAAATATGCGCGTACATATAAATTTGTGTGTATATATCAGGGATTGCAAATAATCGTTATTTTTTAAATTTTGACTAAAAAAATCATACTGAAGGAGAAACGCTAAACGCAAAAGAAGTACACAAATGTAATCACCGTAACGCAGACTACCTCTAGGTGCATTAACTTTTATTTTTTCGATTTTTATAAAAAAATTGATTTTTAATCGTTTTTTTCTGAGTTTTATTTTTCCCTCAGCAAATAAAAGTTATTTTTTGATTTTTATATTTCGCTCAGAAAATAAAAGTTTTTTTCTGAGTTTTATTTTTCCCTCAGAAAATAAAAGTTATTTTTTGAGTTTTATTTTTCGATCAGAATATAAAAGTTATTTTTTGAGTTTTATTTTTCGATCAGATAATAAAAGTTTATTTATAAATTTTACGTATTTATGTGACGCGAGCACATATATACTATTAAAAATGTAATTTTATGTATGTATGTGATTAGGTACATAAATATGTATCATTTAGAAACTCTGTAGAAGAACAGAAATAAAGTTGTTGTATGTGAAGCATTTACTTAAATCTAATAACTTTAAACGAGCAATTCTTGTATATATATATCAAAAAATAACTTTTATATTCTGATCGAAAAATAAAACTCAGAAAAAAACTTTTATTTTCTGAGGGAAAAATAAAACTCAAAAAATAACTTTTATTTTCTGATCTAAAAATAAAACTCAAGAAAAAACTTTTATTTTCTGATCAAAAAATAAAACTCAAGAAAAAACTTATTTTCTGAGCAAAAAATAAAACTCAGAAAATAATCGTTAAAAATCAACTTTTTGGATATCACTTATAACCGTTACGGTCCCTGGTATATATATATATATTGCAGCATATATTCGTAAAAGTCTCTATGTATTACGCATTTTATTTGCTTACAAAAATCTATAAGCTGCCAAACTGAACTGCTGGACCTTGCGCAAAAGTGAGCTTCGTTAAATCTTACAAAATTTGCATAGACCAAAAGGCAGGTGAAATAAATGTAAGAAACTAGACAAGAAAGGACAAATAAAATAGAAGCGAAGGTAGAGGATTGTGCAGAGGAAAAACAAGTCAGTATAAGAATAAATTTAAAGAGCAGAGTAGAGCTAAAATAAATGAAGATATCATCTGACCAACCTTACTGTCACTCTCGCTCTTCTCTCATACAACGCAAGGCCTTGCGCTTTGACATTTAAGCTGGTGTATGTACGAGTACAAATCACTAGCTTTAGTATGTGAGTATTTAAATTGGCTTGTAGGTATGTAAAGCGTATAAGTTAAACTGATATTTTTATGTGCGTTTGGGTTTTGTTAATATTTAAAGTTAAGCTAATAAGTGAGTAGTTTATTTGACTTACGCTTTGGAATGTTTAGCCTTAAGGTAAATTTATGCATAAGCGCTTATAGTGCTTGTATATATTTGTATGTATGTAAGATTTGTGCGATTATATCGACGGAAAAGTGGGTCAAGTTGATTTGTGGGTATTGGTTTAAATAGTGAAAGTTATGCTAAATAAAAATTCAATAGAAGTAAATATATCAAGCAGTTAATGCTAAAGAAATGCAAGTATTGCAAGGCATTGAAGACACTGTTTCTTGAGAAGTTGCTTGGTAATTGATGCTCATAATGGATTTCAGAGAAAATAGGTAAATGAAATGAGTACCATCGTAAGCATATTCCTTTCAGATTCCAATGGTAAATTTTTGCAGTTAAAATACTATCTTGCAATGAACTTTCTTAAAATTTTTGGTTATTTGGTCTACTCATGGGCTCCTAAAACCGCTTTTTTCTGCCTCAAAGTGGGCTTTTCTTTTTGAGTTGATGTAAGCGCTGTAAACCGCAGACTATTCGCCGTCTTTCCAAGGAAGCTCAGCTGCATAATCATTACAGTATGCCGATTGCCAGCGCCAGCGCATGAGTCGTTTGTTGTTGGGAGCAGTGATGCTAATATTCTTGGACCAAAAATCCCTACGGCACACAGTGGGGGCACCTCCATACAAACGCGGCCAAAAATAGTAGTAATTGAGCTAGAAACTTTAAACTCGGAACTTAAGCTTTCTTGATTGAAGATAGTAAACTGTGAAAATTTGAACAAAATCGGCCCACAAATACACCCCCCTCCCATATAACGGTATTTTTGAAATTTCAATATTTTGTTAACTATTATAGCTAAAATGCTCAATTTTAATAAGAGCACACATTTTTTAAATATAAATAATATACAGTAATCATTATGGAAAAAGCGCAAAGTATTCCATGGTTTTCAAATTAAAAATATATGCACTTTTGAGCATTTTATAAGCATTCATCATAAAATTTTCCTTCAAAAAAATCACATTTAAAAAAATTTTTATACCACAAATGAAACTATACTTTTCTAAAGGATTTCAGTGTGCTGAATCTGAATCTGAAGTCAGAATTTTCAAATTGGTTCTAGTTTTTGAGATATTCATGTCCAATTAGGCAAAAAAAAACACGTTTTTGACTATATTCCCTGCTTAATATCTTGTATGTAATATTTTTTTATTCAAAATCAAATACACCGTTAGAAAGCATAAACCATCCCCCTGAATATGGCGTTTAAATTTTTCAGATATCTTTATTAGAATTGGAGAAATTGTTGTTTAAGTTTCATTAACTTGGCAAATTTTCCCCATACAAAATTATTAATACTTTTTGAAGCATACTTTTGGGGATTTTGTATGGGAAAAATGTATGAAAACTTAGAAAAACTCACTCCGTAAAAAAGTTCATAAAACAAAAAAGCGCAAACGAATTTTTAAGATTTCTTCACCTGTTTATAAAGCACGTTCACTAGCACCAAATATTAAAAATTTGGAGAGGTCATATTTTGTATTTTTTTTTTATTTCATGTTGAAATTTTCCAATTTTTACACAATTTTTTTTTCTGTTCGAAAAGAAAAAGGCTGCAAAAAAATAATGATAACGCTGATAAAAAAAATTCTTTCATAATTTGAAAGTGTGAACCATTGCCTACAACACGGTGAACAAACTATTCGATTAGTCGCCTAAGAATAAGATTTTTCATAATGTCAAAAGTAGCCTAATTATTGCGTTTTGAAAAAGGCACTTTTAGTCAAATGGGAAAAAGATTATTTAAGCGAAAAGCGCAGGTGGATTTCAAGAATTAAAATGCAGTTTGATTAAAAATATATCATTTCAAAACATATGAACAAATTGGGGAGGTCATATTTTTTATTTTTTTTATTTTTTTGTTTAAAGTTGAGCAAAATTTTTTTTTTACGACTTTTTTTGTCAATATTTGAAAGTTCATATAAATCTAAGAGTTACCGCTGGTTACAAAAGGCTATTTGTTTCTAAAAGGCCAAATCAATATCTATGTAATCACTCGATTACATACGTTAATAATTGAATGAGTTACAGCATTTTGTATAAGGTGTAATTGTTGAGAAATAAAAGGACCTATTTTTTGCTCAGTTTTTAACACCCTGTACGGCTAAACAAAACGAGACTCAAAAAATTTTATATAAGCTTTTTTTTTACAAATTGTTATATCTGTCAATCACTTTCAAAAAAATTTGATTTGCTAATACTTTAATTTCGATTTTATTTTTGGCCGCTATCACCCAGTGTGCGGCATACCAAAAAATTCCCTATTTTTCCCTACGCTAACGAAATTTTTCCCTACAAATTTCCCTACGACGTATTTTCTCTATATTGAAATAAACACGCACAAAATTGATGGAAATCAAGATTTTATTCAAAAAGCCACATATGCATACATAGAAATTTTTATGTTCATTTGTGTTTATATAATATAAATAAATAATGTATACATGTATTTATGTAGATATTTTCATATACAAAAATATGGGGCAGACATTTCCCATTAAAATGATCATACCTTGACTAAGAGAAATACAAATTTCATGTGGTCCCATCATGTACCTATTGATACACATTGTAAGATGACAGTGAATACTTTTTTGGTTATCGCATTTATTTGAACAACAATCGCCCAGTGGTCGAATTTCGACCAGCCCTATTTTTTAATTTCAATTACAACATGAAAATTTCACTTTATATGATAGGTACCACGTCCACATTTCCGTATATACTTACTTCCTATAATGGTTTGGTAAGAAAAGTCCACAAACGCATCTCTGATCAGCACAACAAAAAAATATAAGCGAAATTTGGTACTAAGAGCTAAAGCAAAAAATTTTGGGGGTGGACCAGAAGCGAAGCTAACGAAAAGAACGTTTGTCCTGAGGCCCTGTAAGCAGGTCGAAGAATATATTCCCAGATCAGAATAAAGTACAACTTTGAAATATTGCATTCAAGTATGCAGAAACCAAGGCAAATTCATTCATATGGTAATGGTAAATGAACAGCTGACTTCTTCTTCTCGTTTTTAACTCGCCGTGTATAGAAGAATACAGAAAAATTTCAAACAAAGAAATATTTGACTTTGAGTTTGACATTCTGATGGACAAAAACTTAAAGCGAATCGAAGGGAATATTGCCGAATTCGGCCTGCCATTACCATAATGAATTTGCCTTGGCAGAAACATTTTTTTTATAGCTCTTAAAAAATTTTAGGTTTTTAGAAAAAATGAATTCGTTGCAAAGAAAAAGAAAATATTTGTCTTCAAAAATTCCCTACATTTAGCTAAATTTTGAAAATCTGTCCTTTTTTCCCTACACTGCAAATCTGAGGTCGAATTTCTCTACATGTAGCCTCTTTTCCCTACACTTGGCATCACTGGTTGGGAGTCAAAATGAGCCAAAGTGTTGGTAGTTGTGCGCGATAGCGAGCTTAAAGTGCAATTGGCTGATAGTGCATGGTATAAAGTGTGAATGTCGCTATGTAAAGTATGTTGCATATCAACAATCGCGTTTTTTTTTTAAACCAAGAAAAAAGAACCTTAATAATTTGCATACAATACCAGTGTTCAATAACAAAAAGATGTTATGAATTTTTTCTAAAAAGTGTCATTTTCATATGGGGAACTGTCATTTTTTAGAAAAAATTCGTAACAATTTTTTGTCATTGAACAGAGCAATTTAATAAAATTTGTAAACGCAATTCCTTCAATTTGTTTAGACAACCTATAACTGCAGCCTTCATAGTCCTTAGGGAGTCACCGTTTTTATATTTCGCCCTAACCCAGCCACAGCGCCTTAAACTATGTTAGATTATTTGAATTGCGCTTTATCAAATCTACGGACAATTTTCCTTGTTTTCCATATTTTTCGAAAGCGCTTAAATACAAAATTATGTTTTCCTAACACATCTGTTTAAGCAAAAATTAATTTACCTATGTAAGTATGTATATTAGAGTGGACCTTAAAATTCAGTTGGCGATTATCTTCGTTCTCGCCCTCTACATCGCTAACAGCACGCTCAAAGATACCGCACATAAACTTTTGTCCCGATCAGAAATTGATAAAGGGTATCACAAAGCGTCAAAGTTCAGATAACCATACATATGTGAGCCCTGTGCGACAACCCTTAACCGCCACCGATCAGGACCAAAATTTATATTTGTTATCCTTGAGTACAAGAATCTCGATTTTGGCTATTAGATATAAAAAAAATGTATTTAATTTTTTGGTCTTTATTTGGTAAACTGAATTTTGAGCCCTCTGCGAGACCCCTTAACCGTTTCCGATGAGGACAAAAATTTATATGTGATATCTTCGACTATATTAACATCGATTTCGGGGGTGAGGTTGAGGAGATATGTTATACAATTTGTCTACATACATTTGGGGAACACCCTAATGTATATACTGCACCGAAGCTGAAACTTTTTCATATCTACTTCTCATATAAATACTCGTACATATGCACATAAATATTTACATAATTCACAAATTTATTATACATCCATTCCATGCAGGCATCATTCACACACACTCATATATTTAGCCGTATAAATTTTATATTTACAAAATTACTTTTGTATAACATATTCTTGCTTTACTTACTTTCGCTGGCTTACACAACCCAACGTCTTCGCCTCTTCATACAATAACAATAACAACAAACTGCCACTCAGTCAGTCAGCCAGTCAGTTAGTTGAAGTTTCTTAGTCTCGCTTACAATGTGCGGCAATTTAGCACCTTTGCGAGTCGCACTGCGCCGTTCGCCGCCCGCCGCACAGCACATGTGTGTGCGAGGAAGACGTGCCAAACAAATGACGGCGGCTTCGCTCCCTGAAGAGCACTTAACGCACACTAAATTGCAGACAATTGTTTGTTGTTGTTATTGTTGTTGTTGTTGTTGTTGTATTAACAGCTGTGCGCTGAGTGGGCGAATGAGTGAAAAGCCAAAGGAGAATGTTGCTGTTTTTCTTTTTGATGTACCACCTTTAACAGGAGGGAAAGGAAATGAATAAGAAAATATGAATAAGAAAAAAATATGAATATAGAAAGTGTTGCTCATATTTTTTTCGTCTACTGCTGTCTTACATGGTTTTCGTTTAAAGTATGTGTGTTTTTGTATAGCATACTTTTAGGCAGCCGCTGCGCATTTGCAGCCAAACAAGCGTTTTAACTAGTATTAAGATTTGCTGTTTGTCTGTGTTTGTGCGCTTTGAATTTTGTTTGTGTATTTTTCTGTTTTGCTTTCTATTTTATTTTCATCCCACTTTTGCTGTTTTTTGTTTCATTTTGGCAATTTCGCTCCTCAAGTTCGGCAACAAAATGACACCACTGCGCTATGCGTGCTGATGAACTGCTTTAGCGAGTGCCGGAGTCTTTGGCAGCTAACATTACACAGCTCGAGAGATTTGGGGGGTTGTATGTACCTACCCTGTAGGGAAAATCTCTAGTTTCGAACTAGGTCGCTTCTAGTGTATTTTTCGATACTACTAGTGCGAGCTAAATCTCTTTTGCATGTTATTAACTGGCGAATTTAACACGGCGATGTCCTAGGCGGTATCAATTGTCACTCTCTGCACTACATTTTCGATAGTTCCGAACTAGTACTAAATTCTACAGTTTACACTAGTTCGTTTATTGGCACCATTTCGATAGTTCTGAACTAGCTACAAGTACCTACAAATTCTACAGTTTTAAATCTGTCGTTTAAGTGCAGCCTTTGACATACTTCATGCAAGTGGCGCGATGGCCGACTGGCTAACGCATGTGCCTTTCAATCTGAAAGGCGCGGGTTCGAATCCTGTCGGTGTCAAGGTGGATGATAATTTTTTTTTTTAATTTTTTTTTTTTTTGACTAATATTTTTTTATTTATTTATTTAATAAAATTTACAGTAATATTTAAAAAGTAATAAAATAAAAAAAATTAAAAATAAGCCTGAGGGATCGGGAAAGCATAATTAGGGGAACATTTCATTTCATACAAGTTAAGATGCAAATAGAAAACTCTTTATATGAAACGCTTCACTAAACATCTGAGAATTGCAGAAATATATAAAGCCGACGGAAATTGAACGAACGAAAAATTTTCATAGAATTTTTGTCACTTCGAAATTGCATACAAATCAAAGTGTGTCTTACAATGGTCACTCAATTCACTCCTCCTGAACTGGTGAGGGTCTAACTACAATTGATCTAGTTCCCTTTTGACACCTTTTCGCTAGTTCGGAACTAGAAATTTTGCTCACTAGTTATTGAGTTCCCTGCAGGGTAATAACACATGGGTCGCATGTAAACATGTATCTATGTACTTGTACATAAGCGTATTTGGCAGCGCCGCTCCGTTGAGCTTTTATTTATCGTCTTGGCTTTTTTCTTTGACTGCCAGCAGTTGGCGTATATTGTGTGACTGGCTTTGTTTCCCGCTAATCCCACTGTGAGGTTATAAACAACAAACTGCTCTGCGTTTTCTAAGAATGGTTTTTTTTTATTTTTTTTTTTTTAGAGAAGTGTTGCCTAGAGGGAGCTAAACGCACACACATACATATCTATCAACTTCTTTTGCACACATCGCAACTTTTCTGCGTTTTCTTGAGATTTATTCAACAATTTTTTTTTTTCACTTTTTTCTGCTTTTGTTTCACCCTTGTTTGACTTATATTTCTTTTATGTTTCTGTTGCTTTATACTGCTTCTATTTTTAATTTACCAACACCAATTCGCTGCCTTTTCTTGTGTATTCACACTTTTGTTGATATTTTATACTATTTTATGCTTTTGTTTAGCTTCCCGCTTCCCCCTCTTACACCCTATAGCACCCTATAATACCCTGTGGCACTCTGCGTCACCTTGTGCTCTTTTGTTACACATATACTTTTAGGCGCTTTAATGTGCATTTTGTATGAGTTCATACATTTTTTCAATTGCCACACTCATTACAATTCCTTTGAAATGGCATTTAAACGAAACCTTAAAAATGTTGACACACAATGCTTATACAAAGTTCAATAGAACAATTGTGTGTAGAGGTCGCTATGTAATTTTGTAGTAGCGGGGGAGTTTGGAGTTTTAGCCAAAGTTTGTCAGGCTTGAGAGCAAAGCAGGCAGTTGGCAGTTGAGGTAGTCAGTCAAGCATTTAACTCGAGGGTTAATGCTCGCTTAATTGTGGGTGTTACATCACAAGTATTTACATGGTAAATAATGAAAGGTTAAATTTCAGAAAAAAGAAAAGAAAAAGAAAAATGTTTTACCAACTAGTCCCATTTTTAAGGCATGTGATGCTAACATACAGTGTGCTGTGAAGATCAAGATAATAAGTCTACATTTAGGTATTCCTTCTGAGGGATAGGAGCCATTTAGTTGGCTTCAGATCGTAGAACTACATAATTTCAAACATACTGCTTAACTAACACAATATACCTACTTTTAACCAGAGTTGGGCAAAATTTATTCGAATAACGAATAATAGATGAATAAATTTTTTTATCTTTATTTGAATAATAAATAATTTTGTTTATTCAGAAACCAAATTATTCGAATAATAGATAATTTTCATTTACATATGTAAAAACAAACAAACATACAAACAAACAAAAATAAACAAACATTTTTTTAAATCATTACTCAGTTGTTTTTTTTGTTGTACCCAAAGTTTTTATTTATTATTAATAACGAATAAACCTCAGAATAAATATTAGTAGGGAATTTATCTGAATAAAATTTGAAAAATAAATTTTTATTCAAATAATTATCTAAATAAAAATTTATTCGAATAATGCCCAAGTCTGCTTTTAACTAGGGGCGGCAAAAATTCTCTGCCGAAACCTCCAAAAGATTGATGCCTAGGCAATGGACCTCGGTCTCTCCTCCTCGATGCCTTTCATGGTGCTTGTGCGAAGGCAGATTGCACAAAACTTGTAGCTTTGCCTGTCTCACTTGTTTCATTCACTCATTTCATTCATTCATTCATTCACTCATTTCATTCATTCATTCATTCACTCATTGAACATCCTTCCTGCACAAGTGTTCAACTCATGAACTTTAAAATACATGATTTATGCATAAATTTGTTATGCATTCTGGTTTGGCTGTAGCTATTTTAAAATGCCCCCAAAAGCATGCTTTACAAATGAAAGCGACATATGTCACAGGAAAGCCATTAAATAGTCAGCAACAGCGACAGTGACAGCGACAGCAGCCGTTTAAGCTGAATTGTTTGACTTAGGTTGCTGAACGAATTTCAGATTGATATTGATTTTAAGCATTTTTTATGCATTATTCATGAAATTTTTGTTACGGATTTTATGAATAAAAACATAACAGAAATTTGGGTATTGTTATGCTAAAAAATATGCAACAAAATGGAATTGGATTGCTGAGGATTTAAAAGAAGTGCGAACTTAGTGTGCAAAGTTTGGTAAGGAACGGTGAGCTGAAGTGAGGTGGGTTCATTCACTCAGGAAGTCAGTGAAGTTGAAGGTTTTTGAACTTGCATCACTTCTTCACTAGGCATTTGTTTGGCATTGAAAAAAATGCCTGTACAGCAGCTCACTTGTAATGATCTCTCTAAAATTGAGCTTATAAGCTTCCGAGTAGCTTAAATTATTTTTACTTTATTTACCCCATATAATTTTCTTTTAAATTGACTTTAATGAATATTTATATTTTCTCAAGAAAAAATCCGAAAATCCCACTTTATAACCGCCTAAAAGTATACTCATTCAAAAGAACAGCTTTAGCGCCTTGAAGTTTGCTTATACAAATGAACTCAAATACTTTCCCCGCAAATCTAGCATCACTTAAAACAAACTTTACGCTCACGATTTACGCTCTTAATCAGCAATCACATTTCATTTTAATCAAAATAAAAAAAAAATCCACGCAATATTTATTGAGTATATGAAAAAGTCATTATTTATTGCCATAATTACAGCAATATATCTTTTGCTAGACCAATAAGGCTGTGCGCTGTCTGTGGCAATTCATGGCTGAATGCTTTCGCATGCATTAAAGTGCTCATATATTTTTGCGCAAAATACAGATTTCTTAATTTAAATGAGCAGCGCCGAGAAAAATGAGAAAAAAAAAATAAATAAAAAAAGGACAAAAAAAAAGAAAAAGAAAAAATAAAAAGGATAAAGAAGAAAAAAGAACAAAGAAGAAAAAAGGGTGGATAAGGAGGAAGAAATATATTTAAATAAATACGAAAAATGTAATTTCCACGGAAAACTAATGGACGAATTTAATGAAGAAGCTACTTACAAGGAAGACAGACAAATTTTATTGGAAAATACGCGAGAAGGAAGGAAAAAATATTTATAAATACGTATGTATATATTTATCAGAGAGCAAAAAGCAAGGAAACAGGCAATAATGAAGAGAAGAAGGTAAGGCATAAAAATAAAGAAAAAATCAATAAGCAAGTAAAATAAAAATGTATCTGCAAAAGATAATTGCGAAGGATACATTGCGATGGATATACTGTGAATGATAGGTAAGTGCAGTAAATAAGCTTGGCAAAGGGGAGAGAGAAAATTTAAGGCAGCGTAAAAAGGCTGACATAAATTAGGGGCTCATAAAACTGATGCGTAAAAAGCAAACAGAAAAAGCGCCTTGGAAATGTACTTTTAAAAGTGGTTGAGCATAAAGGCCGCGCGATGAAGCATAAAGCGCGCAAACTGATTATATTGAAATTCCTGAAGAATATTAATGCTGCTTTTTATTATGAGGAAAAGAGTCACTTGGTCGCTTATATACATGCAAAAATGCTTTAAGAAATAACAGTATACATTTGTATTTCGATGTATTGTGGAATGAACTTCCGTCATCCCTTTTCAAGTTTGATTTGGTTATAAAGCGGTTTGGGCTATGTGCCATCTTCAGAACGAAAATAGATACTGAAGATGGCACATAGCCGAAACCGCTTTATAACCAAATCAAACTTGACAAGGGATGACGGAAATTCATTCAACAATACTTCGCGATTCCTACCCTGTCGGAAAAGCAAACAACAACAAAAAAGAATCATGTGTATTTCTTTATCTCAGAGTACGTATATGTAGATGCAGCTTCTTTTATTTAAAACACATACTTACCACTGCATACAACTTCACATAAGTAAGCAGAGCCAAAACGTTCACCTATAATCAAAGAGAGTGCCATCTAAAAAAGCTATTTGGCCAAGGAGAGCGAGAGGAGACAAAATTGAAGAAATTTTTGCTAGAAAATCTTCTAGATTTTAGCTTGAATTTCTTCTTAAATTTATTGAAAAGGATACCGTCTGAAAACGAGGAGATAACTTCTTATTTATTAATTTTTTATGTCATTTTGTCAAAAAAATTAAATTGTTAGAAGAAATCTGCTTGTTTTTATGAGAAAATTTTTATAAAGCAAATCAATAACGACATCCTCTAATTTTTACTAGAACCTTTTTGAATTTATTAAAAAGGAAAACTTTTTAGTTTTAAAAGAGCCCTTATTAATTAAAATTTTGCTATAAACGTCTTAACGTACGTACATGTATGGATATACTCGTACGTACTAGAAATATGCATAACAGTTATTGCATCAGTCACTTTTTATGTATGTGTGCAATAACATGTTCAAGAAATTAAAAGGGAGAACTTTTTATTTTTAAAAGAGCTCTTATGTGTTTCCTCCGTTCGTCAATTTCACTACGGCTTTGCACATTTCTACAATTCTCAAACGATTAGTGAAGCACTTGGTATAAAGGGTTTATTACGTCCATCTGCACTTATACAAAATGAAATGTTGCCCTTTGTCTGAATAAGTCCTAGGAAAATACTAGTTGACTAATTATGTTTTTCGATGAAAATCAAGATTCTCTTCTTAATAATATTAAACACAGTTTCTTCTTAATTTTACAGGTTACTTGCTAAATTTATGTGAAAAGGTTTCCATATTTATTCTAGGAGTCATCTTCTTAATTTTATATAAGAGGTTTTCATCTTAGTTTTATAGGTTATCCGTTAAATTTTACTGAAAATGATTTCATCTAAAATCAACGGGATATCTTCTTAATAATATTGAAAAGGTTTTCATATTAGTTTTACAGATTATCTACTTAATTTTATTAAAATGAGATATCCAGTCATAATAAGACGGACATCTTATTGGAGAGAAAGCGTAGAGAAATCCGCTAAATTTTGTTCTAATTTATAGGGCATTTTAGGTGGTCTTTTGGCTCTGTGTATATCTGTGTTCATATGGAACAGTAGCTTAAGTGTACTTAAGGAAAAAACGAGTTACTTTCCCAAAAATTGAAATAATTCATCTCAGAGAGTACATTCTGCAGTTTTTGTTTAAAATATTTCTCAGGCTTTCAAACAGCTTCAGTCTCAATGATTTCACTTAGAAATCATGTGCGGGGAACTGCTACAAAATTACACCAACTTACGAGTATCTTGAAAATTTGCCTTCCAAAATAAGCTACTGTTCGATATGAACACAGATATGTATGTGCTCAAGTACGGTTGAAAAGAGAGCAATGGGCTTTCACCGACTGGAAGTGCATATGAAGATACATATATACATATATGCGTAAGTGCATAAGTATATAAGTAAACCCTACATAGCATCTTCACATTGCTTATAAAAGAACTTATTGAAAGTATATGCATTTTCTTATGTGCAGCTGTCCTTTAAGTAGCACATTAAGTGGGTGAGTAAGTGGGAAAGTTTGTAAGTATGAAAGCAGGCAAGTCGTCAAATAATGCTTTGGAGTGACTAGAAAAAATTGAGGACTAATTTCAGCTGTGCGTGTGAATATAAGAGAGCGAAACTGAATATAGCAAATGTAAAAGTGAAAATAGAGTTTTGGCTAAAAAATTTAAGAACTTTAAGCCAAAAGAGTCTGACTAAATCGTGTACATATGCAGTATAAAATAAACTAAAGGCAAGAAAGCAGTGAAAAATGTGATTCAATTGGAACAGTCAGTCTGAGTTTGTAATTCCAAAAAAAAAAAAAAAAAACAAAAAACTATGTGCTTGGTACATTCAATAAAAACTTTTTTTGTTAGAAGACTAATTAGTACTAGTATCGCCGGTGGTCAAAATTCGACCATGCAATTTATTTTTTCAACTTTGTATTGGTACAAAAATTATTCCTTTTCGCGGAGATAAGCAACACTTTCCAAATTCCAGTTGTACCGCAACACTGATTTGCCCTTTTGATCACGGTCCGACGCGAAATCATGGTCAAAATCAAGGCAGATCCAGGAAGGTAGGCCCGGTGGTGAATTCAGAAATTTCCCATGTATTTTGTTATTGTAATTGGTAGAGTGTAATGTCAAAAAGATATTTCGCCGTAGTAAAATCTGAATTCGCTTGGGGCTCGTCCATTCCTATTGGCCATGATGTGAATTCGCTTTGATTTTGACATTACACTCTACCTTTGTAAATAAAAAAAGAAGTTTTTCAATTCGCCGCCGAGCCTACTTGTTAGATATGCCTTGGTCAAAATTAAAATTACTCAGTGTGCTCTCCCGCACTCTCTCTCATTTTTCGCTTTAATGGAAAAGCAATAGGAGATATTTGGCCGCGTTGATTTTGATCTGAGCGTAAACTGGGCCAATGCATATAACATAGAGAGAGCGCTTTTAAATTAAAGCGACTCTTCAACTGTGTTTACGATATTTGTAAACATTTTTACGATATCTCTTTCTCTTAACTAAAAACTTTATTTATTAATTATAAAGAAATTAAATAATTTATAAAAAAAATTATATGCCTATGCACTGCTTCTCACTCATACGAACACATCCATTTCAATTTTATGTGGATGTGAGTATGTTAAATGTGCTAAACAGCCTGGCAATTGTTTGTATGGGAAAAATGTTAGCCTATTAATATATAGATATTTCCATAAAGTACAATATTTGCATTCAATATTCATATTTTTTAATATATTTTTAATAGTTACTAATAAAAATGTAAAATCAAAACTAATTTTTACTAATTTTTTTTTTGTATTAAAACTACATACGATACAGAGGTGAATCGGCTATGTGTTCGCATAGGTGTTGATATTGGTAGTTAATTGCTGCAGAACCATTGAATCGAGATCTATATACGTTTAACCACCCAAATGATGCAAAAATTAGCCTGGCTTGCTAGATTAGAGGAAGTAGTGGTTAATTCCCTAAAGTTGGATTAAAAGATATCGCACATGATCTCAAAATAATCACTGGCATCGTCCGATCAAGTGTAAACGCTACGAAATCACTTTTGATTAGTAAAAATATGGCAAGCTTTGAGCAGTACTGAAAATTTTTTAGTGAAAATATGAATTCGGAAGTGAAATTTATTAAATAAATATTAACCCAGGATTTATGACGTTGGCCGTAAACAAAATTTAAATTTTTAACAATTTTCTAATTTCTTTCTTATTTCTTAAGACGTGCTTTCGGCTACAAGCAAAATATTGAAATATAAGCGAGTTACGACGCTTACTATGGTTAATCGTATTGAAATCTGAATTTTCACTTACGCAAATTTCTTAAAATTTTTCCAGGAAAATATGTATTATAAAGTGAACAAACTGACAGAAACTACAAGCCTTAAGCTCTCCTGCTGCTAATCTTTAGGCAAAATTCCCATAAGAAATATGTATGTTGAACTATGAATACAATATTTTGGACTTGAATAGTGAGTTGAAATCATTTCTACCCCAAGCATGCTGTTGCACTTTATTTAAAATGGATTATAAATATAAATATAAATACAAATATAAATATAAATATAAATATAAATATAAATATAAATATAAATATAAATATAAATATAAATATAAATATAAATATAAATATAAATATAAATATAAATATAAATATAAATATAAATATAAATATAAATATAAATATAAATATAAATATAAATATAAATATATATAAAAAATATTGAAGCATACTTGGAACTTGATCGAAAGCTATTTGTCGGGTAGATCTCAATTTGTAAGCAATGGTCGAAGCCAAAGAAAATTAAGGCCGGTGTTCCCCAGGGGTCCATTCTGGGACCGTTGCTATTTAGTATCCTTGTTAATGATGTTTTCGGTTTATGTAAATTTGTGACCATGCATGCATATGCTGACGACATTCAACTATATTTGTCAAGTGGTTTTGGTGATATGTGTGATTTGTGTTGTCAATTGAACAGTGATTTATCGTCCATACTATGCTGGGCGAATGAAAATGGCCTATGTCTCAACGCCGAAAAATCTTACATGTTACCCATTGCGAAAAAAGATGTATCAAGGCTTAAAATACCTGATATTGTCATTGGAAGCTCTATTGTAAAGGCCGTCAATAAAGTTAAAAATCTTGGAATCATTTTGAATTTAAGTCTTAATGCGAACGATCATGTGAAAAGTGTAGTGGGTAAAGTATACGGAACTTTACGAAACCTGAGACAAACAGCATCTTATACTCCCCTCCAAATTAGGAAAAACTTGCCCTACAACTCATTGTTCCCATCATAACGTATTCTCATCTTGTCTATAATAAACTTGACTCAATATCTGCCCACAAAATGGAGGTAGCGTTTAATCATGTCACTCGTTATGTTTACAATTTGCGAAAATTCGACCATATCTCGGACTGGCGGCCTCAGCTCTTAGGGTGTCACCTATCTGACTACCATAAAGCAAGGAGCTGTATCTTTCTCTTCAGCTTAATCTCTCTGAAATCGCCCCAATATTAATATATTAAGATTAAATTTAACAAATCCACTCGCTCTTGCACCTTAGTAGTACCCAGCTTTAACTATGTTGCCTCAACCAAGCTGTTCTTCGTCAACACCATACGTCTCTGGAATTCTATTCCAGCTACTTTGAGAAACTCTCTAAACCAGAACAACTATAAGCGAATTCTTCAGAGTTTCTTTTCCGAGTATAGCACCTAGTTTGTCCATTTCAAATAATATTAAATTGCATATTGTTATTAACTCTTCTTTATCCTACCTATTATTTTCTTTTCTCCTAATTCTTTTCTAACTAAACTTAGTCATTATGTTCATAAGTCACTTCGATAATTAAACATCTAATACATATGTTAGGGAACAGTGTGGATCAATTTAATACCTCTTCGTTGTACGGTAAAAGATTTTATGATCTTAATGTACTAATTATTAATGTAAAATAATAAATACAAATACAAATACAAATACAAATACAAATACAAATACAAATACAAATACAAATACAAATACAAATACAAATACAAATACAAATACAAATACAAATACAAATACAAATACAAATACAAATACAAATACAAATACAAATACAAATACAAATACAAATACAAATACAAATACAAATACAAATACAAATACAAATACAAATACAAATACAAATACAAATACAAATACAAATACAAATACAAATACAAATACAAATACAAATACAAATACAAATACAAATACAAATACAAATACAAATACAAATACAAATACAAATACAAATACAAATACAAATACAAATACAAATACAAATACAAATACAAATACAAATACAAATACAAATACAAATACAAATACAAATACAAATACAAATACAAATACAAATACAAATACAAATACAAATACAAATACAAATACAAATACAAATACAAATACAAATACAAATACAAATACAAATACAAATACAATTACAAATACAAATACTTATAGGCATTGATACCACTTTTTAAAACATCAATATAAAGCATTGTAAATTTTATTTTACCAAGTGATTGTTGAAAACAAATAATATGAACCAATTTTATATATACTATCTCCCCACAGCGCAATTGTAAACAAGACAAAAAATCAACTGCATTGTAGGCAATGAATGCGCCTACTTTAGGGCGCAATACACCAACGTACTATAAACATATTTACATATGCATGTATATAAAGCCAGCAAATTATTTCAAAAAGATAATACTAAAAGCCTTAATTATCATTTTAATGCCTGCGCGTATTTCACTTTTCAATAAATGCAACGCACATGGCTCCAGTTTGAACGAAAAGCGTATGAAAAGCAGCGTTTGAAACATGCATTGCATACATATAGGCGCATGTTGCATACATACAGGCGCATATTGCATAACATAACAACAGGCGCAGAGCTGCAACGTTGCATAAGTGCAGGCGCAGTGCAGCAGAACGCTGAACCGCCAACTCGCATGTGCATATTCTCTATACAATTACATTGATAAATATGCGTAATAAACGCATTTTAATCTACATATGATTAACCTACCTTTTTTTTGAAATTATTGGATTGTAGAGCGCAAAGCACAAAAGTATGCAAAAAGGATGCTGTGCAAGGCTGGTCTGTTGGGCTGCTGTGCTGTTGGGCTGCTTTGCTGCTGTGCTGTAGCGCTGTTGCGCTGCTGGGACGCCGTAAACTATGTAATATATTTTTTGTTTGTTTAATTTTTGTTTTTTTTTTTTTACTCTTTCTTTTGCTCTGTTTAATTTATGAAACAGCTGCAGCCTGCGGTTTTATAAATTGTACGACGTCACGGCGTTGGCAGCAGCTGTTGCTGTGGAGTTTGGAGTGCTGCACTTTGTAAAGGATGGATGGTTGGTTGGGTGATGAAGAGTTTATAAAAACAACTAGTTGGGAATTACTGAGTGCAGTGGTTGTTGCGTGGCTCCTGCTTAGTGCATGCGTTAGAGTGCGCTCTGTTGACGCAGCGCAGAATTGTTGTTGAGCGTATGTAACTAGATACAGTGGCGTGAAGTATAGTTACGTGAAGTAAAGTGGCGTAGTAGCGAAGGGAGTAGAAGTCGCGCTAATTTGCTGCGCTTATTTAACTCTCTACTTTCTAGTTGCTCATAAAACAGCGTTTAGTGAGTAAGGCAGCGCATTTAGTTGATAGTTAGGTTGACTGACTGCTACTGCTGTTGCTAATAGGGGAGTTAAGTAGACTTTCCTCCTTTGTTCTTTGTTAGTAAGTCTATTTGCTTTTAAGCTTATCCACACATTTACTTGCCAGCGTTTTTTTTTTGCTGTGCCAGTTTTTGCTACTTTTTTAAACGTTCGTCATTTTGTAATTAATAATTACATTTTCTTGTGTGTTTGTAGTTGTAGTTTTTTTTTTTTAGCGTTACACACACTCGTCTTTAGCAATTTTTAATGTGGCAAATAACTCTTTTGTTGCGTTTTGCATGTGTGCTTATGCGATTTTCATTTTAATTGGCATTTATCAGCGCACGTTTTGCTTGCATAAGAATTTTATTCACTTTTTTCACATTTCTTTCTTTCTTGCGTTTTTCTCTGTAACATAATTCCACTTAAAATGCTTTTATTAATTTATAGAATTTTTTCTCGCTTGTTTGCTCTTTGGCTTGCTTTGGCCTACTTTTTTGTAGCTTTTTATTGTTGTCTTATTTACCTTTTTAAGGCTATTTTTCAATCACTTTTTTGCATTTGCAACTTTTTATGTGCACATGAATTCAATTTTGTTTTTGTTGTTTTTTATGCTTCATTTGTAGTTGTTGTTATTTATTATTTTACTTTTTATTACTTTTTCATTGTAAATTCACTTTTTTTGCAATTTCACTTTTTTTTTGCAATTTCACTTTTTTTGCGATTTCACTTTTTTTGCAATTTCACTTGTTTTGCAATGTTTTGTTTGCATTGTTTTTAATTTTTTTCTACATACTTCTTTTATTATTCACGCTGGCATTCTAAGCCTCGCGGGTGTAACAGCAACAATAATTCAATTGGCCCAGATTGTCGTATTGGTGCTCAGATTGCTATTGCGTATGTATAAGTGAATGAAAGTGATTATGTGTGTGTAACGAATTGTTGCTGTTGTTTTTATTTACTTGTTGTTGTTTTTTGCTTGCTGTTTGTTGTTATTATTATTGTATGTTGTTGTTGCCGCGCACTGACCGGAAGCGCACACAATTCGTTTTTAATATAAAAATCAAATATTTAACGCAAACAGACAGCCTGAAAAAAAAGCAAAAAAAAATCTACATAGAGCAAAGTGTAAAATTGTTGTTCGATTTTATTTTATTTATGCTTTAGCTGCTTTTTCTGTGTTGCATATTTTAGGGCGTTATAGCACAAGTTAAATTTTTTCGCCTGGTTTTTTTTTTTTGTTTTTGTTTTTTCTTTTTATTGTTTGCGGTTACGTTGCGTATTTTTGCTGTGCATTTTAATTAATTATATTTTTGTGTTTTTTCTTTTTGTTCTGTTGTTGTGTAAACATGCTGCATTTTTTATTACTTTTAACTTGATACTTTTAGTTTGCTGCTGCAGTTTTTTCCCTTTTCAATGTATTTTTGTTGTTTTTTATATTTTTTGTTTTTATAATTTTTGCTGTTGTTTTTTTTTTTTTCAAATTTTTCACTCTACAAGTAATTGATCACAATCTTTTTTTTTGCTGATTTTTATTCTGCATTCCATTGCGTGTCCATGACTTTGTTTTGATTTATTTCATATCGCACGTTTTAACACTTCCAAATTTATGTATTGGGAATTCCTGGAAATGACATTTATTAAAAGGATTATTATTAAAAATATTTTATGGAAAACTTTAACAATAAAAGAATTTCAATGAAGTAGTATAGGAAAAATATGTATGTACATTAGGGTAGTAAATATATGAAGACACATTTTATAGCATATTTTCTCTTTAAGCGATTTTGGGGTGAGACTGAATAAGTTTTCATTTGATTTTAAGTACCACCCTAATCTACATACATACATGCATACATGGGTAATTATATAACATATTTTTAAATACCTATGTACATATACTCAATTCAATCATACACACAAGCAGACATACCTTTTGTTTCTAATTTAACCATGATCCTAAAGAAAGGGGTTACAAGAAGCCATATGGAGGCATTACGTAGCATAACGTAAAAAAATATCCCGATAATTATGACTTTTACCAGCTAAAGTTTGTTTTACTTGGTGTAATATGCCCAAGCATAGAACCAGATTTTAAAGGAAGGTAGCAAAAAAGTCTTATAATGCAAAAAAAAGTTTACAAAAGCAATAAAAAACCCGAAAAGTTATGACTATTACCAGTTCAGTTCCAATAGAACCACTTATTCTCTTAGTATGGGATATCTGCATACATATGACAATTGCACACTCCATTTTATTTTTATCGTTGATGATTTATTTATTTATTTATTTCTTACTAATAGTACAAAGTAAGACTTTTGTCTTTTAGCAGTACTTCAACGCTCATAAATACAGGATGGAAAGTTCTTAATTCTAGAAAGATGTAAACACCAATTAATGATAAAAAACAAAATAAAAATAAAAAAAAAAGTAAAAGATTTATTAATTAAATAAATAACTTTGACTTAAAGATTTGGAGTTAGACTATAGCATGTACATAATAAATAGTAACAGGAAAGAACACGAAATTTGAAAAAGAAGTAGTAAAACTAAAAGAAAAAGAAAGAGATGTGGTTTATGCCCCTAATCCTTATAATCAGTTGGTTTTAAAATAATTGTAAATATGCGACTTATAGTTGGATCTGCTTAGTCCAGCCTTTATGGTCTCAGGTAATGAATTCCAGACCCTTACTGCGTTAATGAAAAAAAGTCTTGATGATGGTAGGTAATTAAACTTCGGTACATTAAAACTATTATGTCTCTGTGACCTCACTGGGTTCAGCCTCTCATAAAGATATTCAGGCGATTTAAACATACAAAGTTTGTACATAAATATACAATTTCTAGCAGACAAATAACTTTCAATGCTACAACCTAGGATCTTGGTTCGCCAAGCAGAGATATGATCATATCTACCAATATCATATACATAGCGCGTAGCATCATTAAAGGCGACATTGATTTTGTGGAGAGATATCGAGTCCAATTTACTATATACTACCTCAGAATAGACAATAATTGGCACTATAAGTTGTAGTACCAATTTTCGTCGAGTTTCCAAAGGCGTAAATGCTGCTGAAACTCTCAATTTACGTAGTATAGAGTACACATTAACCACAACCTTATTTATGTGGTCCTCACAGGTGAGCTTGGAGTTAATAATAAAGCCTAAGTTGCGAATTTTATTTGTAAAGCTGAGGCAACTGGACCCAATCTTAAGCTGAGGAATATCATTAACATAAACAATGCTATTACAAATGGGCAACACAAACGACTTAGACGCATTTAAACAAAGAGCATTTTCACTAGCCCAGACAAAAATAGCAGCCAAGTCACTGTTCACTTTATAGCCTAAATCCTCAACGAGACCAATACGATGATGATTTTTTAAATACCGAATAACTAAAATCGAATACAAAAAAACCGAATATCAAAAACCGAATACAAGAACCGGATTCTCAAAACCGAATAACGAATAATTAATAAAAGAAGCCGAGTAACAAAAACCGAATATTAAAAATTCGAATAACAAAACCCGAATAACAAAAACAGAGTAACAAAAACCCGAATAAAAAACAGACTAACAAAAACACGAATAACAAAAATCCAAATAACAACAACCTGGATAACTAAAAGCCGAATAAGAAAAACCGAATAACAAAAACCGAATAACAAAAACCGAATAACAAAAACCGAATAACAAAAACAGAGTAACAAAAAACCGAATAAAAAAAACAGACTAACAAAAAAACCGAATAACAAAAATCCAAATAACAACAATCTGGATAACAAAAAACCGAACAACAAAAACCGAATAACAAAAACCGAGTAAAAAAAACCGAATAACAAAAACCGAGTAACAAAAACAGACTAACAAAAAACCGAATAACAAAAACAGACTAAAAAAAAAACGAATAACAAAAACAGACTAACAAAAAACCGAATAAAAAAACAGACTAACAAAAAAAACCGAATCACAAAAATCCAAATAACAACAACCTGGGTAATAAAAAACCGAATAACAAAAACCGAATAACAAAAACCGAATAACAAAAACACAAGAACAAAAAAAACCGAATTACGAAACAACCAGCAAATTAGAAAAAAGTACCGTAAACCAAGAAACATTTAGGAGCATTCCATGGGAAATGGTAAATTTGGTGGACCAGCCCTGTGCCGTACAAACACATAAATTTCTTAAGCTTTTTCACACATGCAGGAATATTTCAAAAGCAGGTTTCTGCTTTTAATAAGTGTTTTATCAAACAGTAATAATGCACCAGATATTTTGTTGGTTAGCATTTTGGTGTGTCTTCACTTCAAATGGCAAACTGTAAAAATTCGTACGATTTGTCCCGTACAAACCATGGAATGCTCCTTTAGGGAATAAGATTTACTATTGCATCGCGAGCACCAATTACATCTATTAGGCAATGCCACTTAGCCTAATGTACTACACATCGCCGTTTAAACTTCATAACCGCCTAAGTGAAACTTTCATAACCGCCTAACTGACATTTGTGCAAAAAATTAAAATTCAATTCCTGACGCCCAACTCTACGACTTCAGAGTTGAAAAGAACATTAGAAGGAAATATAGAGCTTCTCCAGCTTTCCATAGACGAAATTTATGGTAGGGAATGATAGAGCTGGGCGCCAGTAGTTAAAGTTTGGCAAATCTCCATTTTGGCATAGGCGGTTATAACGTTTAAATGACGATATATGGATGCCTTTGTTAAATTTAAGCGCCTCCTCAGGTTTTTGGTTACAAATCTCAAATGGATTACATTCCACAAAACGAGAGATTAAAGGTGTAATTATATAGGGTCTAGTAACCCCCGTGCCCTTTCTAGTGATCTAGCTATACCTGACACTTGTTGAATAAATTTCTTTTTTTTCAGCAAGAGTCATATATTAAAATTATTATCTACTAATGGACACTGCTACACCTGGACCTCTATTGCGATCTACTATGTTATATGACTTATAGGCTAAGGGTACAGCCAGACGACGCAAGAAAGTACTGTCAGAAAGTGAAAAATTAAAATTTTTGTATTTCTAATTTCAATATTTATTGAGCTTCTTTTGGTCGATAAAATGAAAACGAAAACCTTTGGTTTTCTTTTTATGCCTCCTTGTATTTCTTTTGTATATTAGAAAGTTTTTTTGAACTTCAGATTCTCCGCAATTCTGTCTACGAGGATATTCATTGAAAATTTCTTGAGGATAAGCTACTGCTGTGGTGTTATATAATCACGGTTGAAAGTCTATTTATTTTTACTAAAAATTTTTATTAGTCGTCACCTTAAGTAGTCGTACATTTTTTGCACACAATTTCTTAATTAAAAAAAAAAAATAATACAAAAAAAATTAAAAAAAAAAATTAAAAAAAAAAACTAAATTTTTTCACAACAAAAATTTAATTTCTGACCTATCACTATGTGCTAACTTTTCAGCGCTTTTTTTTAGATAATTCCTGTATGTATAGATATACATATGTACATATATTTAATTTTTTCACTTTCTATTAATATTATACATACATATATACATTCCCTTATATCCACCATTAATTTGTCGCACGTTGCTTTTGGTATTTGCAATTTGCATAAAACAGAAGAAAAATAATTGCCAATTATTTTTTTTTTCTCTACAATAAACAGATTAAAAATTATCACAGACAAACATTAAAAATTAATACATACACATGTATGTAAATATATAACCGTGGCATATAGCCACATACTATTTTTAAACAAATACACACACTTCCATTTAAATATGCACACGCAAACAAAACCAACACACGCACAAATACATAAGCTCAATAAAGTTTTGTAGTTGTTGTTGTTTTTTTTAAACAAATGAGTTGTCGCGCTTTTCCGCTTCACTTATTTGCTTGTCTGTTTTCTGTTTTTTCTGTTTTTTTTTTTTTATTTCCGTATTTAAATTTGTTTACAATGTTGCCACGTAATTGATAAGGAAATTCAATTGCCGCAACGCTTGTGTTTGTTTTGTTGTTTTCTTTTTATTTATTTCAACTGACTTTTAATTGCTTTTATTGCTATTTTATATAAAATGAATGCTTCTTTTATATTTTTAATTGCTTTTGCTCAATTTGGTTGTTGTTTGTATTTAATTTATTTCTCTTTTTGGTTTTTTATCTCACAATTAATTGGCAACGCTATTGATTTTCATGATGTGACGTAATAGATGTGACATGTGATGTGATATGATATGTGTGTGTGTGTGTGTGATAAATTTCATTTTAGTGCAGACAGAAAAGTGATTGCATTTAAATTGAAGGAAAATGTGGTTTAATAAATGAAAAATTTCCATATTGGAATTTTTTTCTTATGAAAACATACTTATTTATATATTTCAGTATAAAACCATTTTCGAGAAGGAGGATAATATTCTACTATAACCTAACCTATTTTAAAATATTAGGAAGTGAAAGTCTTGGAATTACAATATCAAATTCAGTAAGAAAAATACTGCATCTTCGAGCTAAGAAACGTCCAAGTTCAGACACTTCAGTTCCTTTTCCCTCACAGCCATAAATTCTTACGTCGAATGGTTCAGGAGCACTCTGCATCCTTACCTTTACGAGTCCTCATAGTCTTCTTTTATACACATCAAGTGGAGAAATTTAAGACCAATACAATGAAAATCGTCATAAGTCTTGCAAGCTAAGCCCACCTTAATAAAATATAGTTTTTCACTCAGGCAATGCAGAGAAGTTTGAGGTAGAGAGAGGAAAAGAAAATCAGAGCCTTAAGTCAGATTCTAAGGTACACTCAGATGATGTACGTATTTGTGGAACGATTTTTCTTCATCCCTTGTATACTTAGATACTTCATATAAGAAACTAATTTAGCACGATGATAGAGCAAAGAGGACATACATAGTTGAGAAAAGGTTCCAGAGCAGAAATTCGCTTGCCTTCAGTGGCATTAAAACTGCGTAGAAAAGAAAACTGTGCTCATTAAACTATTCCAAAATAAAATTCAATACCATGGACCGAAGTAAGCTCGGAACTGGTAATCAATCGGTGGTAAACCATACATACCCTACCATAACCATCGAAGATATAATAAGATGCTGAATTAGACTTGAGCAGACACAACTGACAAAAATCGAAAGGCTTGACATAGACTAGAATTGCATTTATTAGAGCTTTGTACTGCGACCATTAGCTCTATTGTATACCTTCTGCTACATCACATTATCTTATCCAAACCGAGCTAATACAAAAATCGAATAATAGCACACATCCATCGGTCTGGCGGCAATACAGTTCAATAACATACTATCTTTGATTTTTAGTTTGTCTCAATTTCCTAAAATGCAAAAAACAAAAAAAAAAAAAACATAATACACCACCTTAATTCGCCCAAAAGCATGCTACACTAAAGAAACTAAATTTTAAAGCACAAAAAATTTTAAAAATTTTAGATAACGATTCTGCATATGATTAATACACGTTTGAAAGTGTTAGTTGTTGCTAAATGCAATAAAGAAACCTCACAACAAATTAAAAAAATTATAATGCATATTCTCCTTCTCTAATTGTTATTATTCTCTATACACTCAAGCACCGCCATTGTTAGTCTTCAGTTAAAGCGCCTAAAATTATACCACATTTTTTAAAATTAACTGTCAAACCGCTAAAACCGATAAGATGCATTTAAAAATATGAATCAGACCATCATACAAGCAGCTTAAATTGCCCTAAAAACACTGCCTTTGTCAGTTTTCCAATTAAAGCGCCTAAAACTATGCTACGAAAATTGTTTAAAATTACCAGCCAAAGCGCTAAAATCGATACGATGCATTTAAAAACCTTAAGCTAAACACCATTCAAGCAGCTTTAATTGACCGGAAACCCAAAAAGTATGCTACATTTATCTGACAACCCAACCCGCTGCCTGCCCAAAAAAATCATCACATCTGCAATACAATTATTTTTAGTCTTATCATTCTAACATTTCGTGAGCGTACATATAAACGCCAAATCATGCCGAAAACGCCTTAATGTATGTATTTTTTTTCTTTTCTTAAATATTTTCGCTATTCATATTCACTTCTATATATGCATGTACATAAGTGTAGCATGCTTTCAGGCGTATTGAAGCCAAAGGCGAATGAATAAAATAAATATGCTGTTGTTTTCCATGGTAATTTCTATTTCCTTTAATGGCAAAAACAGCCATGTACATACATGCGTATATATGCAGCCAACTGCTGACGACATTCTGTGCTCTGTTATTTTTTCGCCTCAAGCGCACGCTGAGCCGCCCGGCATTAACGCCTTAAAATATGCAAATACGCGCTGGCAATATATCACACAGACAAGCAGACATAGACAACGAATAAAGGCAGTGAAAACAGCAGGAAGAAAGGCAATAAGAAAAAAAAAACAGCAAAAAAAACAACAAAAACAATTACAAAAGCAACAGCAGCACCATCGATCTTGACAGCTTGAATAGCATCGCCGAACAAGCGACAAGAAGCAGCGACAGGCACAATCAGCTAATGCCAAAACGTGGCAAAAAGTAGCTGAGGCGTGGGGCGGCTAGACACACACACACAAACTCACTCGTAGTTACTACTTGCTTGACTTTTCTTCTTCAAAAGGCTGAGGTTCGGGATGCGGATGAGGTTGAGCAAGATGAGTACGAAGACGACGTTACGTTATTTTTATGCATAGCGTACCTACTCAAGCCGGATATTCAAAAATGACTTCCGCTACGCTTTTTACACACTTACATGCATATAAAAACAGACGGGATGCTTACACAAACACATACACAAATATATTTTCCTTCATTTATACAACACCCACTCAAGTGCAAGGCACTTGTAAATATGTACATATGTAAATACCTAAAGAAAGCAACAAAATTTGCCACAACATTTATTTTATTTTTTTTTGCTACTTTTTTTGCTAATTTTTTTGCTACTTTTTTACTAATTTTTTTACTACTTTTTTGCTACTTTTTTTACTACTTTATTTTCTACTTTTTTGTTACTTTTTTACTCCTTATTTCTTTCTTTACATTGCTTTTTTTCTACTCTACATACATACACTCTGCTTTCAGCTGCGGCGTCTGCTTATGTGTTTTGTTTTCTTTTTTGCTTTGCCCAACAGCAGACGCAGCAAGAAAACGCCTTGTTTTTCGTGTATAAAGCAAAAAAAAAATTGTCTTAAAGAAAATGCTTTGATTCAATGTTAAAATACCTTTTTTTCGCAGACAAGAAAACACTTTTTAATTTTCAAATAAGATTTTACAACAATTCTCATTTAAACTTTTCACTGCAAGTTTTTGAAATTTTCCAATTCGCACAAAAATTTTCAGCTTATCTCCTTTTCACTTGACTATTTTTTTTTTAACTCCGCACAGACAGTGAAAAATTCTGCTGCACAACGCGACCGAGCATTAACACGTTCGACGTTTTTGCATGTGTACCGTTTACCGTTTTCAATTTCCCGTTAGCACGTCTTTAACACACGACAAACGCTGGCAAACTAACTGTTCGATACAGCAAATGGCTCGAGTTTTTGCGGCAAGTTTGTTTGGTTGGCGACAAGGCAGAGTCACGGCTGGCTGGCTGGCTGGTTCGCTTTGGCTGGCGGCTGTCTTCTATGGCTATGGCGCTCGCACAGCTTCACATACAATGGAAAGGCGGCGAAGGAAAGGTGAGCGAGGCGAAGGCAAAGCGAACGAGGCGATGAAAGCAAGGCCGGCGAGGCGAGGCAAGGCGTGCGAGGCGAAGTGCAGCGAACTATGCGGCGAACGGTGGCTGTTTGCACAAGGAAAGCCCAATAAAGCAAAGTCATACACATATATTTGTATATAAATATGCGTTGTGTATGCATTTCAGGCAATAAACACTTGCACACACATATACATACATAAGTAGTGGATATGCGCTCATTTTCCGATAAGAATATTCATCTATTCATTTGTCGTTTGTGGAGTATCTCTTAGTGCTCTGGCTTGACGCGCTTGTCATCCGGCAAATTTCATACACCAACAAGCAAACAAACACGCACAAATACTCATACAAAGACGCATACAAACACACATACAAACACGCATATTTGTGCTCACTTCGAGCATTCAACCCTCGGCGCTTTGGGCTGCCAATGCAAGAAGTCAGCAATCAGCTCTATCCTAGGCAAGCCAAATTGTTGTATTTGGCTGTTAAGTGAGCATTGCTCAATTTTCTTCAGAGTAAAATTTTGTAGCTCTCACTCGGTCGAACAACTTGTCGCTTTGTCGCTTATTTTACTCTCCAAATTACTCACGTTCCTTTTCTGTTTTGCCGGAGACCGCGCACCTCGAATTCGCCGTCTTTCTTCCGTATAACAGTTATGCTTTTCTTTCTTTATCTCTCTTTGCCACTTTTGCTCTCACATTCCTGCAATTTTCGTTGCTTTGCTGCAACTTTCTGTTTTGTTCAGCCCTCGCTTTTATCAGTCACTTGGAAAGCCGGCTGGCTGTTTTATTTATTGAACAAAATGTCTGTGACGTAGCGCTTTTTGCATGTTTACGTCTGGCTAAGTGGGCGAGTATTGTTTTTCTTTACCAATTCTGCAAGAATTTGCTTTGCAGACATTTTAAGAGCGTATGGGAGAGTGTGGTGAAATAGTTTGAGAAAAAAGTTTGAGGAGTTTTTGAGATGAAATCATTTTAGAGGCTTAAGCGGGAAATTTTTCCATTATTCCAGCACGCCCCGAGAAAAATGGCTTATACAGGTGTGTAGAGGAGCTCTCACAGATCCCAAATCTGAAAACCAAACTTGCCAGAGGCTTATGGATTCCGAGATAGGTAAAATTTTAGACGAGTCCCCCACGGCTAGAAAAAAATGGTTTTTTAGGAGGGTAGAGGGGGTCCCCCAGATCACAAAACTGAAGACCCCACCTACCGGAGGCCTATAGTTCCGAGATATTTGCTGTTAAAGTTCCCATACAAATTTCACCACACATGGAGTTTAGCGAAAATTGTGCAAAAGAGAACTGCTCTTCGACAGATTGAAAGTATTAAAATAAAGATAAGTTATAACAGCTTAGGCGAGATCCAGCTTCAAGACTATCTATACCATAAAAATTGTCCATCAGCAGACCACGGAAGTGGCAAATATCTCGCACTCGTACTCACGAAGATAATATCCTAGAAGGATCACACTTCGAAAACTTGGTTAGGTTAGTTCCTCAGATCCCTTGTAAGTCCCTTTCCGGAAGATGGATTTAAAATTAACTTGAAATTAGATTTGAGATTAAATTGCCTTGAAAATAAACCAGCGCGTCTGCCTAATGAAGCGCAGAAATTCTTTGCATTTTCCATCTCCGCCAGACATTCGAAGAAGTATCTATAAAAGGAGGATATCTGGTCTCGACAGTGCAGGACAGGGACATAGTAGTAGTTTTTATAGAGGCCCATACGAGTGGCAGTCATCTGTTAGATGTACCACCAGTGGACCAATCGAGAGCCAGTTCAGATGTAGCACCAATTTAGACCGCCCCACATCTGGTCTAGACCTGATTTTCCTGGATGTTTTATTTCCTTCGTACTGGTGCGGGACATTTTTACCGGTGCCTGGACTAGAATTTAAATATTTAAGCAGCCCTTCAGACCTGACGTCCTTGAGTTCCGAGAGTTAAGAAAGGTTTGTCAAGGAACCTCATTTTGCCTCGGCAGTGCGAAGGATATTCGCAAAACAAGTGCTCCATCGTCTCTTCCCTCCCAGGAGTACTGCAGCTGCAAAACAGGATGTTATGGTCGAATCCCAATCTGGCCGCGTATGTACCAGTGTCCTGTGAATACCGTTGTTAAGCAGAAAATGCCACTTCTGTCTATCTTTAGAATGACTGGGGATCGCAACTTATTGTATGAAATAAAAATACTTCTGCAGGCTCACAGGCCTGCAACCGCCTCCAGCTGGCTTTAGTCTTATCGAGCCAGTACCGAAAGATTTAGTGCTTGATGCAGCCCAGGCACGCGAGAACCTTCTCGGCCTCTGCGACATCAAGAGCTGAGCTCTGCCTGGCTCGCTCATCAGCCATTTCGTTGCCCTGGATATCGTGGTGCCCCAGTGCCCAGATCAGGGATACGCTATATCGACTTGCCAAGCCCATGATCCACTCTCGGCACAGGTTGGGCAGGCTTGATGACAACTGCACTGGATCTCAAAGAAGCAAACTCTATCACGGTTCCAAATTCGTACTTCTCAAGAGTCACGCCACTGCCAAAGCGAAACTCGCTGTCTTTTTTGTTTCATAGACTTATCTAGTCTATGTGGTGCTATTTATTAATGGCCAGCCAGTCTAATTTTGTTTCATGGCGGAACGTACTATCTCCAGACCTCATTGACGCCCGCAGCTATTCTTTAAGTGTCTTTATTTATTAGATTTTGTTGTAGATGGTTGCAGAGGTGTCCAGTTCTGCTGCCCGCATTACCTTAAACTACAATTTGAAAGAATCGCTTAACAGAGAGTGGCCCTTTCCGAATCTTCCTTTATACTCGAATGACTATGAGCGTTCTTTCGCCAAGTGAAACTGAGCTGGTGATATCACTTCTTTTGTTGTGGGGAAAAATCTGAGAGATTCGGGTTATGGAAAGCGGCTTTGAAGTAGACAAAAAATGGTGTATGCCAACTTGTTGTGAGGGTTTTTATTGCACTATGAAGATCTGTTAAACGTACTGGATCTGAAGCCACACTGACAGGGTCCAATCATCATCCTATAGGATGTATTCCTTTAATAGTCTAATGCTTTGTCTATTGGTGCGTAAAGTGGCATAAACTTCCTTGCGGATTCGTCAGATCACACTTATAGGGCTATTCTGGCAACAGTATTTCCAAATACAACTATCTTTCGGCGGGATTTTTTTTTTCCTTTCGAAAGAAAGAATAGCCTACATATATTTAAAGAAATGCACATGCGCTCGTTTGATCACATTCCAGATAGTTTGCCCTTGAATCCATAAGTCATAAGAGAGGCTTATTTTTTATATACATACAGGAAGCTATGTATGCATCCTTCTCATTTTGTGGTAAAGTAATAAGAATAAAAAATTTGGAAAACTGCTTCTGTGCCTAAGTAAATCGGAAATATACTCATATCTTCACCGCCATAAGTGGCACTATTAGTCATAAACACTTCAAATTAACACTAAAGTGCCTACAAAGATCAGACAAAGCTATCAGCTGCCAGACTGCGCTTTGAATGACCCCAAAGACGGAAGAAAAAACAATTAAAATATTACTTAAACAAAATGCCACCGAAAAACCATTAAAAATATACCAAAACAGTGATAAAAACTAAGAGATTAGAATACAAACAATTGCCATACAAAAATATATGAAGCTAATAAGGCGGAAGGGATCAAATGTGTGCACTAAAGCAGATAGCCCTAGCTAGTACTTGCAAAGAGGCAATTGAAAGACACTTTAAATTGGGCGACAGTTAACTTTATGCCTATGCAAACAAACCAAGCAGTGAAGCCAAAACAGGAAGCGAAACTGATACGAGACAAGACGAGTCGAGTCGAGACAGAAGTCGTCCGTATGTAGTGTGTGTTTTAGGTGATTGAAGGAACAATCAAACAATCAAAATAAATCACTTAAGAGCTACAAATCGTAGGCATAAAAATAAAAATAAAAATAAAAATAAAAATAAAAATAAACCACGCGAGACGCCGGGAAATTTGGAAAAGGCATAACTGCATCGAAAAGTAGAAAACCCAGTAGAGTGAGTGAGAGATTAGTAAACGAGAGGCACAGAGAAGCAGCTGAAATGTTTGCACAACGGATAAGAATAGGAATCGATTGCTGATTTGCTTCGGCTGCTGGTATTAGAGCGTGACTCAACAGTGCAGGCAATAAAAATCAACAGCTCAGTCAAATAGTGCTTTACGCACGTCCGTCGGTCTATTTGTCCTTTCGTCCGTCTATTCGTCCTCTGGTCCGCCTGTTCGTCCTTTTGTACGTATAACCGCCTCTCCGCCTTGCGACTAGCAGTGACATTGCACTAACGCAAGATAATTGCATTCATTGCACAACATTTGACACGACCATAAACATCATTAAATGTAAACCCAATTAACGCAAAGGCGAGGCGAAGCAAAAGAAGAAATTGCAAATAAAAATACAAACTGGCATCACAAGCAAAAGGCAGAAATTGAACGTGTGCGTGTGATTATCCGCAATTGCACAGAGGATAGAGGGGATGCTCCTTACTCGTGTGTTTGTTGTTGCTATTACATAGCAGCACTTCAGCCGCTCAACATGCAACACAGCGGGTGGTGGCAAGTATGTACTCCCTGAGTCCACAGCCCTTCAAGAGTCAGCACTCACCACTCATCTCTCACAAGCCAAAACATCAAATATCGAAGTAATTGTTGAGTCGCAGCTCGATTGGCAAGGCAAGAATACGTAGTTTTTGATGATTGTGCAATTGTTGTTAGTTTACAACAACAAAATTGTATGAAGTACATATTTATGTATGTATGTTAAAATGTATGTTGTTTGATATGTAATAAAGAGCAAATGTTTGCGGAAATGTTGGTGGTTGATACAATGACACAATAATGATGAGGGTAAACTGAGAAAAAGTGGTGGGAAAGTTAAACGGAAGAAACGGGAAAAAGTGACAGAATAATAAAAAAACAAAAAAAGAAAAATTAAAAAATAAATTAAAATAAAATTAACAAAAACAAAAAAAAAATTAAAATAGGAAAAGAATAAACTAAAATAAAGCAAAAAATAAAATCAAATAAAATAAAATAAAATAAAAATAAAATAAAATAATTAAATTAAATAAAAAAAGTAAAATAAAATAAAATAAAATAAATGAAAATAAATAACATAAAATAAAATAAAATAAATTAAAATAAAATAAAATAAAACAAAATAAAAAAAAAAATAAAGGAAAATTTAAAAAATAAATTAAAATAAAATAAAATTTACAAAAATAAAAAAAAATTTTTAAATAGAAAAAGAATACACTAAAATAAAGCAAAAAATAAAATAAAATAAAATAAAATAAAAATAAAATAATTAAATTAAATTAAAAAAAAAATAAAATAAAATAAAATAAAATAAAATAAAATAAAATAAAATAAAATAAAATTAAATTAAATAAAATAAAATAAAATAAAAGAAAATAAAAGAAAATAAAATAAAATAAAATAAAACAAAATAAGATAAAAAATAAAAGAAAATTAAAAAAATATAATGGAATAAAATGAAAAATAAAATAAAATAAAATAAAATAAAATAAAACAACATAAAATAAAATAAAATAAAATAAAATAAAATAAAATAAAATAAACTAAAATAAAATAAAACAACATAAAATAAAAGAAAATAAAATAAAACAAAATAAGATAAAAAATAAAATAAAATAAAATAAAATAAAATAAAATAAAATAAAATAAAATAAAATAAAATAAAAAAATTAAAATAAAGTAGAACGAAAAAATAAAATAAAATTAACAAAAATTAAAAAAAAATTTTAAAATAGAAAATGAATAAACTAAAATAAAACAAAAAATAAAATAAAATAAAAAAATAAAATAAAATAAACTAAAATAAAATAAAATAAAATAAAATAAAATAAAATAAAAAATAAAATTAAATTAAATTAAATAAGGTAAAATAAAATAAATTAAATTAAAATAATATAAAATAAAATAAAAAATAAAATAAAAAATTAAAAAAAATTAAATATAATTAAATAAATAAAACCGGAATACAATAAAAGTTAAAAAAGAAAGTAATATAATAAAATAATAAAAAATAATCACAAAAATCGATCTTCGAAAAGCCTTGCGGTCGTCAGCATAGAACTGCATGTAAATGAAATTTCACCACTTCCAGCCGCTATGGAGAGACTCACTCACCCAATACCAAAATACTAAAAAACAAAAAAAAAAAAAACTAATAAAATAAATCACTGTGCATTAGAAAACTTGTTTCTCTAATAAATTGACGCACTCAAACCCTCTTTGTGCGTAATAAAAAGCGTGAAGCGCACACAATAAAACATTGCATACAAAAAAAAACTTTAGGGTGTTTCATTAAATCTCAAAGTACATTAACAGTAGAAGCTAATCTGCTGCCAGTTTAACCACTTACGCAAACTATAGCACTTAGATGCGCTAAAATTGTATATATAAACAAAATATAAGAAGATAATAAAATTTGTCGCATACTTCAAGGCGTTTTGTTTGTTTTCTCCTGCCTGTGCTCTTATATGTAATATGTATGCAAATTTCGTCTGAGCAGACCCCTAGTGAAATTTTCCGGCGAACAATTTTCTAGAACAATTTAACGCGCTAGCGATCACAGAAATGCTACTTTAAGCGCACTACCCATATAAAAGTAGGTAGTCAAAAGTGTACTTCCTGAGCATAAAAAATGAATTCAAATATTCCAGAAAATGTTTCCTCATCTAGTTAGATAGATTTTAGATGGATTTAGTCCCCCAGAAAATGAGCTTGCAAGTGCCATAGTGTGGAATTTATATACTGGAATATCGAATTTTTGATTCAGGTGTAGCTCTCGGAACTTTCTCGGTTAGATAAATGGCATGCCGTCTAAAATGTGACATATCCTAATGTAGGTAAAAGCATACTCTGCTATATATACATATGTATATGTATGTATATACGCGCTTCATTTTGATTTCAACGCGGCGCACAGTGGTTCAGCCGCGGAAAAAATTCATTTTTTTTCAATACCTAATTTTCAGATTCTAATGATGTAGTCTTATAAAAAAATGTCCAAATATGAAGAATTCATGACTACTTTGCAAAAAGTTGATTTTTTTTTACAAAATAATGGTATCAGAAGTCAGAAAAATTTTATTCAACAAAAACTGCTTGAAATGTTTGCTAACTTTAGCTATAAATTTTCCTTATAACTTATATCTCTATTGTCCCTGTTGTGAGTTTAAAAGAAAATATAGCACTTCCTTGACTAATTAAAGAAAAAATCAGTGCAATCGGCCAAATATTAAAAAAAATATAGGCCAGCAAAAATGGTACTTCAAAAATGGTACATTTTCTAACTTCGATGGACAAAAAGTTTGTGTGCTACAGCGTGCTACACTCGCTAACTGTAATAAAATGAAAGTTTGGAATGTCTTCTATCGATTTCTGTAAAAAGTTTTTTCCCATATTTTCCCCAATCGATGTAAACTTGATTTAAATGTCGAAAGTCCCATCAAATTTTGATAAAATTGACAAAATGTAGCATGCTTTTAGGCTCATGCGTATATATGAACGTTTACATCTTATGTGACATTTTTGTTTACGAATATGAAGGCACAGAGAGGATTAGATAAAAATGCAGATTGGTAAATCATACACCTAATTTGTTAGAATCAATGGTAATGCAAACAAAAATAACGGTAAACACATTCGTCATAACATTGCGGTTTGCAAACAACAATAGCAACAAACACATTTGTTTAAACATTTTACCAGCTTATTTTAAGGTATTAGATGAAAAAAAATGTTATCCCGACGAAATTGTAGTAACAGACACATACATATGCTGCTGTTAATTTGCAAAGTTAACTTGATCACACAACAAGAAGACTTATTGATACTTTCTCAGCAGAAAAGTTGAACACCTTATCATGTTCTGAGTTAACCCTTACTAGTAAATGGGACTTGGATTTATAGGCTTATGTTTTCTAGGAAAAGTGATAGAATTTCTACCAATACAGATGTTATTAATCGATTACTGGCAAGTTCTGGTCATTATATAAAGTCCATAAGACGACAACCCAACAAAAAGTGTGTGGAATTGGATTTTGTTGCCAAGGATATGCTAAATAATTAAAAATTTTTCTTATATTTGCTTTTTTTTTTCTTTCCATATATATATACATAGTTATATTTTCGATTATATGTATTATTAATATAATCATTAAGTACATCAAATTTTTACAAGGGCTCTTTTCAGTTACTGAAAATGTACATCTTCATTTGTTTTTGAATAAAAGGTGTAGAAAAAGTGGGCGTGGTTGTTTGCCAATCACGCCTATATCTGGTATTGTCGATATATTTCATGACAGTAACTTATGCGCCAAGTTTCGTGAAGATATCTTAATTTTTTGAGCTGAAATTTAAATTTTTCTTTAAAAATTTTTACTATAGGTCCAGGGGAGGTACCCCTAGGGAGTGGCCGATTTCAAAAATTGTTGGTGCTGTCAATGCCTTTAATGAGGGTAACTCATGTACCAAGTTTCGTGAAGATATTTTAATTTTTTTTTAGCTGAAACCAAAATTTGTATTTAAATCATTTTTTTATAGGTCCAAGGGAGGTACCCCTAGGGGTTGACCGATTTCAACCATTTTTTTAAAATTTCTTAATTAGCTCACATATAACCTCTGTGCAAAATTTCAATGGCCTAGGACCACGCCTTCTATTTTTTTCCGCAAAATGTATGGAGCCGAACCACTGTGCGGCGTCTCATTTAGCTACAATATTCAATTACAATTGCTGGCTTTACGCGGCGAAGTAATTTTTTTTGTTTTGTTTTTTGCTTTCTCACTGTTTTCCACTACACACATTTTTTATATACATATGTACATAAATATACATGCATATATAAAAAATACCCAACTGCGTATGCCAACAGCTGCACTGCCTTGCATCCTCCTTTTGCAACATTGCACAGAACAATGCCAATGCCAAGTAATAAGTACTAACCTCCCACCCTGCCCATTTTCACACTTTCCTTCCCACTCATGATGACTAATGCAAAAACATTTTTCGATTTTTTTCGATTTTTTTTGTTGAGTCAAGCGGCAGGAATTTGCCGCAGTTTAGTTGAGTGGTGTGGAGTGAATTTGCTTGTATTTGTTGTTGTTGGCGTCATCATGCAAACACATTTTGGTATTTATTTGCCTTAATAAGGCTCGCCTGTGCAATGATGTGGCATGCAACGTGAGCGAGTGCCACTCTTCGTCAACGTGTGCGTGAGTCAATGTGCATTTTTCCTATTTTTTCTCTTCACCTCTCCTTCGCGAACCAGAGACAAAGGCACATGCAGCAGCGTGCAACAGCTTTGCTTTCTTATTTGGTGCCTTGGTGTGGCCCTTGTTGTTATTGCTGTTTTTTTTTGTTTTTATCTGTGTTGCTGCTATTTTTAGTGTTGTTATTTTTATAGATTTCAATTTCATACGTTGTTGTTGTTGCTATTTATGTATTTGTGCGATGTTTTTTTGTTTGTTTTGTTGTTTATTTAGCTGTCTGTTCATTTCAGCTGCCTTCCTCGCCTGCTACTGCAATGCACTTTGTTTTCATTATTGCTGTAATTCACCGGTCCAATAGTTTTCGTAGCATTCACCGGTTCCACCAATTTCACCAATTGCGACAATTCGCCAGGTATATTCAGGTATTCGGTATTTGGTACTAAATTCGGTGTTCGGTATTAATATTCGGTTTTCGTTATTAATATTCGATATTCGGTATTCGTTTTTGTACCATATAGGCCATTTTGACTTTTATTTTTGACTTTGATATTTTGAAAAAATATTAGCTCTTTTCGATTGACTTTTTGAATTTAAAATTCAAAAATAACTCTTATTTTCCATCCCTGCTTATTAAGTTTTTGGAAAACCTGAAACGAATTGTGTGAGAATGCATCACAAGGTGTATAACATGGAGGACTGACTGTTCTGTTACTTCAAGGAACACACGCACAATCTTTTCTCGAAATCGATTCTAAGGCACGTAAAAACACGCACTCAATCGTACACACAAGCACACTTTTACTTTACAGACAACACACATTGCATTTAGGTCTATAAATTTGCGTCTACTTTCGGCCTTCACACTTGCCTTAATCCTTTAAGTCCTTCAAAGAAGCAAAAAGCAAAAAATTCTCACTAATCCTCTGCACACGCTCCCTCACACAATAAACTAAAAATCAAAAATAAAAATAAAAATAAAAAACCTGTTTCTCGATTTGTCACGCAATTCTTTCGTTGGTAATTTTGTTAGTCAATTTACATTTACTTGCACATGCCGCAAATTCCCGAAGGGTTGTATGTTTTTATTTTATAAGTCACTTATGCTAATGAATTCCCTTAATTGTAATTTCGAATGAATTGTAGGATTTTGTTTCCCATAAAAATTCATTAAGTTGCATGACGTATGCATTTAAAAAACAAATTCTAAATATATTTGATGTAGTGATAGGCTTATGCGTTTCAGAAAATGGTGTGATGAGAGATTAACGTGAGATCAACGCGAGTGGGAAGTGACATAAAAAATTGCATGATTCTAAGGGGAGGCTGGTACAATTTTAATTTGGACTTGCAGCAAGAACACGCATTTTTTAGGAAGCTTTGGACAAGAAATAACTGGGTCGAATGGATATCTATTCACTTGCTTTTTACTTGTTGACAAAGTGCCTAACCAATCGATGTGACGCCACTAAAATTAAAAATTTTATCTATGTACATTAGGGTGGTGTCCAAATGTATGGAGTTAAATTTCATGGCATATTTCTTCAACCTCACCCAATAGGGCGATGCTGATATAGTCGAAGATATCGCATATAAATTTGTATTGTGATAGGAAACGGTTAAGGGTGTCGCACAGGGGTCAAAGTATTGCTGTCCTGACACCGCTTAACCCTCTCCGATCAGAAGAAAAATTTTTATGTGTTTTCTTTGACCGTATTTTCATCGATTTAGGGTGTGAGACTGAAACAAAATGTTAATTTGATTTTTAAGGACCACTCTAATATACATATTTCTCAAAGAAACTCATACGAATCTACTGTAGAAGGTACTGCTTAGTGGCAGGGGCGATTTGTTAGTTAAATCTATACTATTTGAAGAGCACATGAACTGACGTGTATGTAGATCCGCCGAGCATTAAGCTTGATGTCTCGCTAACCCATCATAGATCCAGAGAACTAACAGACAAGCCCAAAATTTTCCACCGAAATCATCGTTCGCTCAACTGAGCGATCACAGCATTCAAACAAAACATATTCTGCATTTCCTAACTCATTGGAATATGATCGACAAAGTCGATTATTGTCTGCCAATAAGCATATTAGTAATTTGGAAATTGAGTCCACTGATCTTGAGCGCGTCACACTCTCTATATGTATTGGTACTCGTTAGTGAAAGAGCATCTCATATGCTTTTATCGTCTTACCCTCACATAATTTAGCTCTTGGATTGGCATCTAAACTTTATGCAACATATTTCAGGGCTGCTTGAGAGGTGATCACACACTCTCACATAATTAAAAACTCCCTACTTTACTTTCCTTGTGCTAACCAGTGACATCTCTGTTTTATAATCTACCTGCGAGTCTAAAGAATCGAGCTATGCGAACCAGTGAAAAACTTATAAGATGGTGTCGTTTCAGATGCTTCGACTCACGTTTGTTGACTGAGGTAGCTTTGAGACATTTTTATACATTTGTATGTGCATTATATTTCAAAACAGTAGACCGCAGATTGAGCCATACGAAAATCCATTTGAGTTGGCGTCAGCCGTCATTAGAGTCTGATTTGTGTGTTCTCGAACACCATCATTTTCTTCGTAGATAATATCGACGCTTCCAAACAAAATTGTACTAAGTCTGAAAACTGTGTTTTGCAGGAGAAGCTCTCAAAGTTTAAACTCGATATGAAACTTCGGTTGTATGCTAAGTATATTTTCACTTGTAACTTCTGTTTGGATTGAACGATCAACATCAAAACTCGACAATATCAAAGTCAGGGTACGCTTTATATAAAACCGTAAGAAAAAATAAAAATTTGCTACGTGGTTTTTCATGGCAAGCTCTCAAAGTCTTTATTCTGTAAAAAACGCGAGTTGTATTATATGTACACTTTTGCTTATAACTTTTGATTGGATTGTCCGATTGATACCAAAATTAGACAGCATCTAAATTAAGACACGTAATACTTGAAAACGCCAAAAACGGGAAAATGTACTAAGTCGACTTAGTACAGTATTGTTTGGAAGCGTCGATATTACTCTTAATAAAAATGATGACAGTCAAGGCCTTGATTAAATGTGACCATCCAGCCGACTTGAAAAAGAAATCAACATATGAAAAAGCAGTACAAAGTAAAATTCAATCATTTAAATTTATTCAAAAAAATTGTATCAATTCAATACTTTGCAGAGAAAAGGCTTTTGATTTACGAGACACAAGGAAAGTAAAGTCTCAATGAAGCTCAGATAATTTAAAGGAGACAATAGAAGACATGTGTAAATAGCAACTCGGAAGAACAAAATTGTGGTAAAGCGCTTTCTTTACAATCTCCCTCGCTCAACAAACAAGCCACGAGACACAAAAGCAAGCGAAATGCGAAAGACAACCAAAACAGGGTTAAATGTGCATGAAAAGGCAAATCAAAAAATAAGAAAAAAAAGCGAAATGAAGGAAATCAAAAATCAAAATGAACAGCAAAGAAAAGAACGAAAAAAATAAGGAATTAAAAGAAGCAAACGCGAGCGAACTGTGAGTCAAGAGGCTTACATACTCGTACATATGTATGTATATGGGAATTTGTTTTTGTAAAAAATATGATTTTGTTTTTGTATAAAAAACTGAATGCTGACACCGCAAGAAAACCAATAATTTTCAAAGACCGCCTGGGGAAATGTTGTTTTATTTTTTTGGTGTATATTTGATTTATAATTGTTTGGGCGTCTAACGATGAAAACCAGGCGAGAAAATGAAGTGGAAAAAATGGTAAAAGGGGAAAAGAAGATGATGTGGATTGAAAAAACTTGGAGAATAAAAATATAAGAAATAATATAGAAAGAAAAAATCCATTGAATATCCCGAATAAAGTGTGAAGAAAATAAACAAAGGACAAAAGCTATGAAGGCAATGAAAGAAAAGTAAAGCTGGGCGTTGAAAGAGAAGACAATACAAGGCGCTGAAAAGAAGGCCGCTTGGCAGGCGAGATGCCAAGAAGCTGAGGAAGAAAGTAATAAAATTAAAAGAAGGCAAGTGAAATAAAAAAAGAAAGTTTTCTTCATACCAGCTAAAAACACGCGTATGTTTATAAAAAAAGGACATGTTTTAGCTCCAAGAAAAACATAAATCAAATTGTAACCCTTTTCATTTTATTTTATTGCAAAAAAGTTACAGAAAAACGCACAAACAACTAAGGTTTAAGAAGAAATCACAAAAAAAAACAAAAAAAAAACAAAGAAAAACAAGTAAGGAAGCCTAAGTTCGAGTGGAATCGAACATTAGATACTCAGCTGCATGCTTTCATTGTTTGTTTGCGTTTGATGGAAACACGGTGTAATTTATATAAAGCGAGTGCTGCATAAAGTGGGCGTAGCCACGCCCATTTTCTAAATTTTATCAGTCATCCAACTAAGCTTATGAATATTATTCTTTGTGCAAAATTTCATCCCTTTATGAGTTACAAAGATGTCACGTTAAAAATTCCCAAAGGGTGTTCCAGAAATATCTTTGTTAAAAAGTAGGCGTGGTCATAAACCGATTTCAATAAATTTTTGCGTGTCTATTAACACAAGTTATAAAAGTGTATAAACCAAGTTTCGTCATTATAGCTCAATTATTTGTCGAGTTATAAGCTCCGAAATCTCGTTGATTCCTTTGTCTGAAAAGAGGCGGTACCACGCCCATTTTCCGAAATTTTTCTATTTTTTGTTTCCGATCTATTGTAGAACTCATGCCACAAAATTTCAATGAATTATCTTTATATTTGACAAAGATATCGCTTAAAATGTTTTATTAGGCCACTTTATAATACCCATATATAAAAGTGGGCGTGGTCGTCAACCGATTTTGGCAATTTTTCGTCCAAACATTTGCCTAAGTAAGTATATCACGCCTACCAAATTTCATCGATATATCTTCAACGGTTTCTGAGTTATGAGTCATAAAACTTTCAATGTTTGCCCCTTAATAAGTGGGCGTGGCACCTCCCATTTTCCAAAATTTCACCACATTTCTTCATAAGGGCCTGAGCTCAATACGTGTGTGAAATTTTATCACTCTAGCTCTATTAGTGACTGAGATACAAAATTTCCGATTTTTACTATATAGGGGAGGTGGGCGTGGTCATGGTCCGATTTCGCCCATTTTCAATACCAGCCGTCCCAGTCTCGATACCAACTTGCATTTCAAATTTCATCAAAATATCTCAATTTTTGCGCGAGTTATCGTGCGCACAGACGGACAGACGGACAGACGGACGGACGGACGGACATGGCTCAATCGATTTCTCTTTTCACCCTGATCATTTTGATATATATAAGTCTATATCTATCTCGATTATTTCATTCTGTTACAATCCACCGTTATGTGATTAAAACTATAATACTCTGTGTACTAGTACAGCTGAGTATAAAAAGAAAAAACACAAAAAAGAAACAAAAAAAAAATAACAACAAAACTAACATGCAACATTGCCAAAGTCAGCTGTCAGCACATATCCAAGCGCTAAATGTTTGCCACGCCAAATTCAAGCGGTGACATCGCTGTAATACACACACACACACATGTTACTTTTTATCTGCCTTTAGTGTTGTTTGTGGTTAAAATGTGGCAGAGATTAATAATTACATCCACAGTATCTAGTGGTATAAATATTTTGTTAGTGTCGGCAGACCCTACTTCTTCACATAGACCCCTTCGTATGTATGTACATACATGTTTTACGCCTTTCTTCATATTTGCACCTCTCCGCCAGCCCTCCGTATCTATTGTGACATAAAGATATATATCGAAGCGCAGACACGAAGAGTGTAATCAGTCTGACCGCCCAGCGACGATGCTATGCCACTGTCTCCCGTAGGTATGCCTTCACTCACTCGAGCTGTACCGTGACCTTAAGTCTCGCTGCAGTCGTTTACGCTATGTTAAGAACATGTCGCTAGGTGCACAGCGCAGTAGTGAAAGTGGTTCTCAAGGCCTCGTTACGCCTATCATGTATTACGTACACCCCCTCTCCAGTACCTTTAGGTGGCTGTCCACTATATATATAAATATTCCGTAGAATAGGGTCGGCTTAACAAGTGCCGTGAAAAGCTAATAGGTTAGAGAGAGGGTGAGAGACCCCGTTGGTAGACCAGCATCTTATTATGTATATGCACATAGGGCAGCAGAGGCTTTTTTGGCCCTCTTCTACACATTGAGCTTCCATGTCAGTTTGCTGTCTAATATAACACCCAGGTACCTTACATATTGGTTTTGAGTTCGACGAAACTTTAGAGGAAGTACATAGTGCTATCAAAAGTCTATTGCTTCACTTATGTATGTATATCTACACTGAAAAAACAACTTACTCGGTTTATGAAAAAATGGGATTTTCTACAAATCAGGGAATAAAAACCAGGTTTTTTTTTACTCTATTATTTTTTTCTGGGATCTTCTGATTCCAAAACGCAAATGGCATTCCTATACAATATCCCACATAGCATTTGGAAGATTGTTTTATGAAAACTGACTGCGCCGAGTCTTTTTTGATTCCCTTTGATGATCAAAAACCGATTAATCACCTCTGCGATTAGAATAAGACTCGAAAATTAGTCACTCCAGCGATTGAAAAGTAATTTTATTTTTTGTCATATAAAAATTACCTAACTGAGCCTTTTTCGATCCCCTTTGCTGATTAAAAAAGGAATTTATCACTTTGACGATTAAAAGAAGACTCGAAAATGAGTCACTCCAGCGATTGAAAAGTGATTTTATTTTTTACCATATAAAAATCACCTAGATGAGTCTTTTTCGATCCCCTATGCTGATTAAAAAAATATATTATCACAAATTGATCATGCTAAAGATAGAAATGTGATCGATTACTTTGCTTTTTTGGAAAAAATGAAATATTCCTTAGCAAGCCTAGCACATAAAGCTATAATTTTTCAAAAAAAAATTTCAGAGAATTTTATATGTATCAGATTTCGGTATTGATGGTTCCGAATGTTGTAGAGCAGCAACATATGGATGTATGTCTTCCGTGTTGCCGTATATGAGAGTGCCAAAATGCGCATATGCATTTTCATAGGAATTCATTTATGGATTGAAATTTTTAGATCTTAAACTCATTATTTGCTTAATATTATTGTAGGCTAAAAATCTATTTCAAAAGTTCCAACCAATATGGACTGAGGGTGACCGTGGAAGTTCGTTTTGCGATATTGGTAAAGGTAAGGCTAAGGGTAAAATATGTATAAGGATAAAAGATGGGAAAGAAATGCGGTTGTAAACTGACCCAAATATGATAGGAAAAAGAGTAGAAAAGTATTAGAAAATGATTAGAAATCGATCAGAAAATTACTGAAAACGACCCAAAAAAGATTCGAAAATGACCAGAAAAACGAAGAAAAATGACCCTAAAAAGATTTAAAAACGATCAGAAAACGATTCAAAAATGACCAAAATAAGATTCAAAACCGAAAAAAATAAAATCGAAAGGGACTCGAAAATGATTAAAATACGATTAAAATAAGGCTCGAAAACGACTCCTCAAGAAGAGTTGGACGTAGGGTACCATTTTCTACAGACGAGAGGCTCTTTTATGATCAGAAAATGAACGCATTTTCTATTATTTCATCTTGATATACATACTTGTAATATGAAACTTTTACTGACATTTCGGCGAATTTTTTAAGCAACCCAAATGCATTGCCTGATTTACCTTTTTTGATTAATTTAATTTAAAATCAAATAACAAACGAATGAAATATGATTTTGGCCTTTTTATCCAGCTGATCTTGGTTACATCTGCTTTTTTGTTGCTATTTTTTTGTTTTCCTCTTTTGTAATTTTTTTCCGTTTTTGTGTTTTTCACTTTGCATTTTTCCTTATTGTATTTTTTGTTTTTCATTATTTTTTCTTTTTTACATTTTTAATTTTCTTTACATTATTTTTTGTTTTTTTCTATTTTTATTTTTCTTTGCTTATCCTCATAGCCCTGCATGTTTTGGTACATATTTCTGGTTTACCTACATAATAACCCACAATTTTCTCTGACACTTGGCATACCTTTTTTCACACGCAATAAAATTCACATGAGCACTGACTGGCAGCAATAATCTGTTATTATTAAATACATACATATATATTTAAATGTGTTTTTACCTTTTTTCTTTTCAACATTGCACTAAACACGTAATGCGTATAAAGCACTGTAGCATTTTTGGGCCTAACTTCACACCAACTTTACCATATTTGGAGTTTTCTGAATAGGCCTTTGTAATTTTTGTTCCAGTAATTTTTCAGCACTATTTGCTGTTTGGTATTGAACCTGTAATCATTGTAATAAAAGACTTGCAGTTACCCTCTAAACAAGCTACAACATTCTGTTTACTGTCTACCGTTTTCCAAATCCCCTACCCTCATATTACTTCATTTTCTCTGCCTGGTTTTTTCATCAGCAGCCTCAGCATTGAGCTCGCTTGGTATTGACCTTTGTTTCACACAAAACGTCAAAATAAAAAGGGACAGCCAGTTGGCCTTTTCTTCACTAAATGTGTGTGTTGTGTATGTGTGTGTGCTATTCTTCGTATTTATTGTTTATATTTATTTGTTATCGCACGCCTTTGAATACATGCGTACTTATCCCAGTCCAGCTTGTCTATAATCCCCGCTGTGTTTGTTTTTATTGTTTCCAATTTCAATATTTTTTTTTTCATTTATATAATTTCTTTTGTCACTTCAATTTCTTTCTTTCTTTTCTGCCTTTGTGGCCCATTGTTTTCTTTAATCTTTCATCGCTTCAGCGTGAAATTTCTTATTAAATTTCTTTTCAAATTTTCAAATTTCTCTATCTAATCTTAATTATTATCTCTCTTTTCGTTAACTAATACTACTAAACTACTGCCTAGCTTTTCCTTCTCGCTTTTCCTTCTCACTTTTCCTTCTCACTTTTCCTTCACACTTTTCCTGTCTTTTCTTTCCCTTTCCATTTTCCCTTATCGTTGATAATTGCATTTTGAATTACCGTCCGCTTTGTTTTGTTGCCTGTCCCACAGCGGCAGTTGCCATCAATTGTGAACATTTTTGTTGTTGTATTTTTTTCTAAATCTTTTGACATTTTATCTAAATACCAGCCACAGTTTTCGCACCTTCGCGCTTTATTCGCTCGTTATTAACATTTTTTTTGTTCTTTTCCTTGTTTGCTTTGATAAATTTTCTCTGTAATCTTTTGTGTATGCTTTCGCTTGCCACTTGCTCCCAGCGGCATCCAACATACACACATCCATACATATTTTATCAGCACAAATTTTCTATTCACATTAATTGTTATTTATCTTTCAACCGACTGGAATATCATTTTTGCGGTTGCTTGATTGCCACGCCTGAAACAGCTCGTCCCATCATTTCTTCAATGTCCCAAAACCAGCAGCCTGCTTTTCGTAACAAAAAAAATCCAAAAATCCAAAAAAAAAAAGATTAAATAAAATAAATGCAAATCTCCATTGTGCGCTAAATTCCGTTCCTATCAACACTTTTCGCATTTGATGTGCTTATTTTTTATTAGCATGTGTTGCGTGAAAAAAGGACATGCAGCTTAGCGCGCTCAGCATATTCAATCCCTTTTGCCGCCTCACTAGCTCACCTCCCAATTCAACCCCTACTCGCACTGGGCTGGTCGTTACTTGTAAAGTATTTTGACGTTAACAAAATAACATATCCTTTTTTATCGTTATAGTTGTTGTTGTTGCTATTTTATTTATGTATGTTTAACAATTGTTTTGATTTACGCGCATTTGAAATTCTTTTTGTTTTTTTTTTGTTTGATTCGCTCACGCGGCATTTTTCGCCTTTGTCTTGTTTTTTTTTTGTTAGATATGTATTTTCTATTCACATTTATCGCTTTAATTGCATCGTTTTGTGTTACTCAAATGCATAAATGTTGAAATGCCGAAGTCCCAATGTTTTTGTTTTTGTATGGTTCAATGTAAAAGGGCTGAGCACATTCGATTCGGTTGGGATTTTATGTGATGAAAATTTATTGTTGCTTAATATGACCACATGTTTAGATAATATTTATAGATAAGCAGTGGATTTAAGTAATAAAATTTGTGCTGCTAAGTACGGCAAATGATGCTAAGATCATATGATGTTGTGATAAAAAGTCATGTGATAGAAAATGAAACATTAAAAAAGTTATATCCTGCTGGTTCTTCTACCTAATGATTTAAGGCACAATCATGTGATTTAAAAGTCTGCGATAAAGGCTTAAATAATGACAAAAATATCAGTATGATAAAAAAGGTCATGGTATGCACTATCATATGATGCATAGTCACATGTTAGATTATCGTACGATAAAACGTCATATGATGCACTGCGAAATGACAATGAATCTATGACATTGTGTTGCAGATTCAAATAATAAAAAAAAAACCCGCGTGTAGCATAGTACACGTGATAGAAGTTAACTTCTTACATCTTGTTCAATATTTCAAATAATTGTGTTTTCAATTTATATTGGCTCGAAAGCAACAAGTAACAAGTTTCATATACATATCATATGAGAAGCTAATTTGAAAATACATCCCTGAAAAAATGCGATTAATCCGGGACGTGTCCGGGATCAATCGTAAGGGAGAATGCGACTAATACAATTTTACATCCCTTTATATGGAGCGAATTGATCGCATTTGTTCGAGCATGTCCTATGAAGAGACTAATTGTTCAACTTGTATACCCGAACGGGTACAAATGTAGATTAATCACTAACATACCGAACGGGTACAAATGTAGATCAATCTCTTTTATCTCGAACGGGTACAAATGTAGATTAATCGCTTTCATCCAAAGTTGTAAGCCAAGGCTATTTTTTATGAAAATGTCTAAAAATTATAAATTGTTATATATATTAGAAGAGTTTATAATCGAATAATCTTGTAGTGAAATCTTTTAAAAAAAATTAAGTATTTTCTCCAAATATTTATTGTCTTTAAAAATTATAAATGTGCATGCCTATTTAAATAAAGATTATACAATAAATTTTACTTTTGTAAAAGAATCTATTCAATAAATTAAAATTTTTTAAATAGTAATTTTCAGTGTATAATAGTAATTGATTTTTCAATGGATATTTTTGGTAAAATTTTGTCAAAATTATTGTTCATCATTGTTATTAAAAGAAAGCATGTTCAATTAGTTTTACCTATTGTTTTTTCAATACATACCTAGATTGAATATTTTTGTAAAATTTCTACATATAATCAATCTAGATTTCTACCCGTTCGGGAACAATTGGTCCACAATTAGTCTACATTTATACCCGTTCGGGAACAATCGGGGACTAATTGTGGACCGATTGTTCCCGAAAGAAATCAATCCGGGACAAATCTATGTATATCGGGAATAATCGCACATTTTTTTGCAGGGATATTACAATGAAAGCTATCGAATGTACATACATGTGGTTGTGTGTTTTTGTTTGTACAAATTCTATTTATAGAAAAGGCAATGCTTGTTCTTGTTATTAGATTTTGTTTATCGGCAAGCTCATCCGATTGGTTTTTATATTGGTTGTTTGATCGTTTTTATTTTAATAATTAACTAGTATGTAATCCCCGATATTCGGGTGGCACTTTTATTTAATAAAAAATTATAAAGAAAATTATTTAATAGAAAAAAAAAGGAACAAAAAAATTGGTTCGACCTGGACTTGAACCACCTTCACTTAAATTGGAAGCCAAGCATCTTACGGCTGAGCTACTGCGCTAGTTACGCGAGTTGTGTCAAACGGTGTACTTTAATTCCTGCTTGTGTTATTATGCGAGTTCCCGTGGCAGTGATCCAGATCCGGATAAGAAGTTTGCGGAACAAGTAAAGAATACCGTCCGGTGAGCTAAAAAAAAAAACAAAAGTGGGCGTGGTCCGCCTTTTTGGCCTGATTTCAGTGATATACTTCTTTTTTGGCGCAAACGATTTTTGAGGGAGCTAGAGGGGGATGAAGTTTAAAAAACCCTTTTTTTTAAAAGCCGATATCTTCCAAAATATTCACTCAATTTTTAAAATTAAGGCATCGTTGGAAAGCTTACTTAAATACCTTTCATATCATACATTAATATTTCCCCAAATTCCACACAAATTTTGTAAAAAAGCAAAAAACTTTAATTTTGGTAATTTTTTGTTGTTTTTTCTTTTTTTTTGTTGAAATGACCTTATTAACACTATACAAAGTTATTTACATTAAAAAGAACGTTAAATTACCTTTCATTATACTCAGCTGTACTAGTACACAGAGTATTATAATTTTGATTTCATAACGGTGGATTGTAACATAATGAAATAATCGAGATAGATATGGACTTATATATATCAAAATGATCAGGGTGAAAAGAGAAATCGATTGAGCCATGTCCGTCCGTCCGTCCGTCCGTCCGTCCGTCCGTACGCACGATAACTCGCGTAAAAATTGAGATATTTTGATGAAATTTGAAATGCAAGTTGGTATCGAGACTGGGACGGTTGGTATTGAAAATGGGCGAAATCGGACCATGACCACGCCCACTTTTCCTATATAGAAAAAATCGGAAATTTGGTATCTCAGCCACTAATATAGCTAGAGTGATAAAATTTTACCCACGTATTGAGCTCAGGCCCTTATGAAGAAATTTGATGAAGTTTTGGAAAATGGGCGGTGCCACGCCCACTTATTAAGGGTCAAACATTGAAAGTTTTATATGTCATAACTCAGAAACCGTTGAAGATATATCGATGAAATTTGGTATGCGTAATTTGCTTACTTAGACAAATGTTTCGACGGAAAATTATCAAAATCGGTTGACGGCCACGCCCACTTTTATATATGGGTATTATAAAGTGACCTAATAAAATCATTTTAAGCGATATCTCTGTCAAATATAAAGATCTATCACCGAAATTTTGTGGCAGGAGTCCAACTACGGACATAAAACAAAAAGTACAAAAATTTTGGCAAATGGGCGGTGCCACGCCCACTTATTAAGGGGCAAACATTGAAAGTTTTATAGGCCATAACTCAGAAACCGATAAAGATATATCGATGAAATTTGGTACGCGTGCTATATTTACTTACCCAAATGTGTGAACGAAAAATTACCAAAATCGGTTGACGACCACGCCCACTTTTATATATGGGTATTATAAAGTGACCTAATAAAATCATTTTTAGCGATATCTCTGTGAAATATAAAGATAATTCATTGAAATTTTGTGACATGAGTTCTACAATAGACCGGAAACAAAAAATAAAAAAAGTTTATAAAATGGGCGTGGCACCGCCTCTTTTTAGACAAAGGAATATACGAGCCTATTACTCGACAAATAACTGAGATATTATGACGAAACTTGGTTTATGCACTTTTATAACATGTGTTGATAGACACACAAAAATGTATTGAAATCGGTTTATGACCACGCCTACTTTTTAACAAAGATATTTCTGGAAAACCCTTTTGGAATTTGTAACGTGAAGTCTTTGTAACTAAAAGTCGTAGAGGGATGCAATTTTGCACTAACAATAATATTTATATGCTTATTTGGATGATTGATACAAATTTTAAAAATGGGCGTGGCTGCGCCCTGTTTATGCAGCACTCGTTTCATATAAAATACACCCTATATCGAACAAACGCAAATAAACAATGAAAGCATACAGCTGAGTATCTAATGTTCGATTCCACTCGAACTTAGGCTTCCTTACTTGTTTGATATATAATTTGTTACGAAAATTTTGTTAAAAACGTGCAAAACAATTCTTGTTAGTTATGTATAATATCAAGAAAGCATCTATAGCGCGGACAACAGTACTTTTATACAGAACCCCGAATAGCGTTGGCGGCCTTCGGCCGCGCTTTAAAAAAATAACCCTCAGCCGGCAGAATTCTACTTCCGCAATAGCATCTATGGGGAAACTTTCCAATAATGTCACACGCCCCCAAAAAAACGACTTCTACCGGGGGGTAGGGGAGGGGAAGGGTGGTCTGGATCCGTAAAATTTAGGCGCCGGACGTACCTCGTTTTCGAGGAATTTATGGTTAAAGTTTAGTAACTCTCCATATAAATACGATAGATAAAGAAAAAACTTTTGCGGAGAACAGATTTTGCGTTGGGGCCTTCGGCCGCGCTTATAAACAAATAACCCTCAGCCGCCAGAATTCTCTTTCCGGAGTAATATCTATGGCCCGGTCCGCAGTGCTTTTGCGCAGAACACTTTTCTGCGTTGGCGGCCTTCGGCCGCGCTTATAAAAAATAACCCTGTTCGAGCATTTGAACAACATTTGTTCGGGCTACTCGAAAATGTTCAAAAAAAATCTGGAGCTCTACAGTCGTTTGTTTGCTTATTACCCGTATGTTTGTACGGGCATTTGAACATTCGGGCATTTTGAAGTTTGTTTTTTTCTTTTGCTTATTATTTTTTTTCTTCTCCATATGTAGTTTTTTTATTTTTGTTTTTCCGATACACATTTTTTTTTGTTTGTAAGCTCGAATGCTCGATTGTTTGTCGGGCATTTGAACAACAAACGGGTTTCAAACAAAAACGATCAGTTCGAATTGCTCGATACCCGGGTATCTAGAGCCCTACTACTTATATGATTAAAAAGTCACATGGTGAAAAAAGGGCATGATGCCATGATAATGATCATAAGATGAAAAATATCATATAATGCATCTTTATATATTGCGAAAATCATATAACCTAACATCGTATGATGAAAAGTCAGCAACAGAATGACGCGAAAAAATCGTTTGTGCGATGTATGGTGTCATATGATCATATGAAACAAACAATAGAATTGTCATGCGATGCAACATCATGTGATGATGGAGTAATATCATATCATGTTCATACGGCAGAAAATCAGAAACAATTTTTTAAATAAAAATAGGTAAAAAAACTTTTTAAGTTAAACTGTTTTATGTTATACATACATTGCAATGTTTAAGATAAATGTACTAAAAACCAAAAAATAATAAAATAGATACAGTCGTGGGAATTATAAACATTTGCATAGACTAGACTAAAATAAAACCGTGGGGCACGTCAATTGTCTACAATCGTTGATTAAAATGTTTGTTTTGTAATGTTACACTATAATTAGGCAGTTGTTCAACCGACAACGATGGACGTGTGATAAGTAGGGCTAGAATGTGGAAAAAAGCTAGCAAGCTCGAATATAAGCGAGTTTTAGGGTTTCATAGTGGTGAGCGAGTAGTACTTTTATCACATCGCTAGCTTAGAGTGCAAACTGTGTAAGTCCATTTTTATGAAAAAGTGTTTTTAAGTGTAGAAAGCTAGAAAAATTAAATACGCACCACGCTAAACAAGTCTGTGATACTTATCATATTTCTACTCGTTGTTATTCAGTGATACGCAAATTGTGTAAGTCCAAAAAGAGAAGAAAATTGTGTAAGTCCAAAATTTTTATATGAACAGAACATTTTTTTTCATTTTGAAATTTTTTTATTTTGTGTTTTTTGTCTCTCCTACAAAGTTTGAAAAATGGACTTACACAATTTGCACTCTAAGCTAGCGATATGTTTTGTCGATTAAAGACAAACTACGAGCAGTGAAACGATTCCTCGTGTGAATGTCCAACGATAAACTAGTTGAAACATCTCTTTTATTAACATGGAGTGTATAACTATTGGAATTTCCATGAGCAAGAAAATAGTAAGTAATTTCCTCACCGTCTGCGGGCCAACTGCCTAACGACGAATTAAACGATTCTTCTATCGCACATTAAGTCGATAATTTGTAGACAATTGACGTGCCCCCCGGTTTTATTTTAGTCTAGTCTATGCAAATGTTTATAATTCCCACGACTGTATCTATTTTATTATTTTTTGGTTTTTAGTACATTTATCTTAAACATTGCAATGTATGTATAACATAAAACAGTTTAACTTAAAAAGTTTTTTTACCTATTTTTATTTTCTAGTTTTTAGTTTTTATTTCGCATTCTGTTTAATTCATTTAGTGCTTCATTATTGCAAGGTTTCTTGCCCGTTAGTTTATTGCAGTCCAACGCCTCTATAGCGACCCACGCGCCACCTATCGGAAGTTTTTTTTTAGGGAAATATTTCCTTTCAAGGTAGTAATACATGTTCCGAATTTCAGCCAAATCGGACCATAAATGCGATTTTTGTAAATATAGCGATCCACGCGCCACCTAGCGGAATTTTTTTTTTTAAGAAAATATTTCTTTTCAAGGTAGTAATACATGTTCCGAATTTCAGCCAAATCGGACCATAAATGCGATTTTTGTAAATATAGCGACCCACGCGCCACCTAGCGGAATTTTTTTTTTAAGAAAATATTTCTTTTCAAGGTAGTAACACATGTTCCGAATTTCAGCCAAATCGGACAATAAATGCGATTTTTGTAAATATAGCGACCCACGCGCCACCTAGCGGAATTTTTTTTTTTAAGAAAATATTTCTTTTCAAGGTAGTAACACATGTTCCGAATTTCAGCCAAATCGGACCATAAATGCGATTTTTGTAAATATAGCGACCCACGCGCCACCTAGCGGAATTTTTTTTTTAAGAAAATATTTCTTTTCAAGGTAGTAACACATGTTCCGAATTTCAGCCAAATCGGACCATAAATGCGATTTTTGTAAATATAGCGACCCACGCGCCACCTATCGGAATTTTTTTTTCATAATATTGCATTGTCATCGGGGTTATACATGCGTGCAAAATTTCAGATTAATCGGTTGACAGGAAGAGGGTGAAATTTGAATTACTAAATTTGACCCAAGAATAAAGAATAAATAATAAATAAAACAAACGGGGTGAGCTAAATAAAACCGTTTAAAAATGTTATTGAATTGTATAAAAGCTACTAATAATCACATGATTTCATATCACGTGATATAATATAGAGTAAATAAGTGAAATAAGTAAGATAGCGGTAGTTAAAACCTACTCTCATTAGAAAATATGTTGCATATATTTAGGCAGCAGCTAGAAATTACATACATACATACATACATACATACAGGTGAAGCTAATAAAAGCGTGTTAATAAGCACATCTCACACTGAAAAACTTCAGTGTATGAATACACACGCTTTCGCTTAAAAGTATGCAATGTCTACATACATACATATATACATACATACATACATACATACATACACACATACATACATACATACATACATACATACAGGTGAAACTAATAAAAGCGTGTTAAAAACGGGTTCAACATGTCTCAAAATGTGATGCGATCAAAAGTACTAGCGGAATAATTTATTTTGTATCACATTTAACAAAAATAAAAATAAAACAAAGTGAAATAGATCGAAGCTCCACAAAAGAAAATTGAAACTGAAATAATAATATACAAAAAAAGAACAACAACAAACAAACAAAACAATTCATGTGAACTTCAATTACAACAATAACGGCATGTGGAGCATCACTATCAACGCCCCAATAGCCCGAAACGATGTCACACAAGAACGATTGCATACGCAGAGCTTGAGGCCTCAAAGGACATGCTACAATAGCCATGACAACTAGAGAATTTCCAGCAAATAAGAAACCATAGAGCAGCAAGAATAATAGAAGAGGGACGAAGTGAGTGCGGAAAGCAAGACGAGCAATGCGAGAGTAGACTAGAGCAGACAAGCAAAAAAAATAAGCATTTATTGTTCTACGGAAAAACCCAGTCAAGTGGCATATCGATAAAACAACAAAAATAAACAGGCAGAAGCAATAAAACAGTAACAACAAAGAGACAGTAAAACACTAGGAAAAACAATAATAACAACAACAAGAACCAACAGCAATAATAAGAACAACAAAAACCAAGAACAACAACAACAACAGCAATAGCAAAGCAAGGCCAATGAGGAGCGAAGAAAAGGAAGGAAAGAAGCTAGAATCCAAGTTAGTAACAACAACAACAGCAACAACAATAGTAACAACAACAATGGAAGCAATAAAAATAATGGCAGCAACAACGGTAGTCGGCAATTGAACACGTCGCAAACTTTTTTAGTGCGTGATTGGAGTCGGAAAAAGTGTGGTCCGAGCCACAAAAAAAAAACGATAAAAAATAAATGGAATATGCACAAATAGGGACGAAAAAGCAGAAAACTGAGGAGGAACAAAGATGCGAATTGGTCTAGTAAGCAAGCAAAAATTATAGTTTAAAGTTCTGCCGAAAAAATAGTTAGAAAAACAAAAAGGGCAATTCCATACGTAGCTAAAGTAATGCTGATAGAAAAAAATTTTAAATTATAAATACATATGTATGGAATTACCCTTTAACCGAAGCGAAGTAGAGGGTAAAAAGTGAACAAAAAAGCGAACTCGTAAAAATTTTCGAACGGCAAATTTCGCATTTTGCAACTGGAAGGTAAAAGTTTGTGCGCATTTCGACGTGTGTGTGTGTAAAATTCTATGTGTGTGTGTGTGTGGGAAAGTATGGCCGATGCGCTGGCCAAAAGCGCAATGGCAATAAAACGACGAATGTGAACAATTACAATTACGACAGTGGTAAAAAGCAATAACAATGGCAACAGCAACGAGAACCGAAGCAATAACAACAAATAGCAATAAAAGCTACAAAAACTCCAACAACAGCTATAACAACAACAACAAATATATGCAATTCTTTTTATTTGTTGCAGTTGTTTGTTAATGCTGCTGTCTTTTTTGTAGTTTTTATTGCTATTCACAGTGTTGTTTGTGTTTTTGCTTTATAATTGCTGGCCAAATGGAGCGGCGCAGCACAGCCAACGTTTGAAGATGATCAGTCTACCTTTTCGGAAAACGATTAAAAATGCTAAATTGGTACAGCGGTTGTTGTTGCGTGACGCTGAAGTTGGTGAAGTGGTTAGTTGCTGTAAGCGGAAGAAGAAGAAGGACCAGGCTATAGGTACGCAAGTTCAATATAACTTTACAAAGAAAAATTTTAGAGAATTTTCAACCTTAAGATTAGATGAGTTAGAACAAAGATGTGTAAGACCTTTGCATGGACTTTTTTCTTGTAAATTTTTCCTATGAGACTCCCACATTCTATGTAGGGTTTCTGAGTTCAAACTGCTGATAAACGTTAGCGAACATAAAAAATTCCATTTCTTTGAGCTTACCAATAACCGATTTCAGCTTTTGTTCTAAAAGATAGAAAATTCAAATAAAAAAAATATATCTTACCGATTTTTACTCTAAAAAAATACAATAATAGAATACAGAGTCATTGCTCTCAAATCACTCTTCCCCACACTGAAATTAACCTTAACCCTGAACGCTTACTATATGTATATTTACTCTACGTCAAGGTTACACTTCTTCGAATCGACTACTCTTTTTTCTTTTTTGCTTAGTACAAAGTGTAACCGTCCAGGTTTAAGCAAAGCATATGCAAACGTAATTAAGTTAATAATTTCTTGTTATAACAAGACATAGGTATGTATACACATAAATAGTTATAAACAAACATACACATTGGTATTTGTTCCTTGGCATATATGTATGTGCATAAATATTTGTTAATCCATGCGCGTAATCCTTTTGCTGTCACAACTTAAGCATTTCGCACACATAAAATATGAACATCGTAAATATGCCAATTGAATTAGTGCAAAGCGCGAGAAAAATATAGTGAATAAAATGCTTGAATAACAGAATAAATAAAAACAGAAGCAAAGCAAAGCAAAATAAAATAAAATAAAATAAAATAAAATAAAAAACCTAAAAAAATTAAAAAGAGCATTAAATTTTAGTGCTAAGCTCAGAGCCATTTTGTGACTGAATTGAATGCATTTTTAGCGTTTCTATTTTATTTTACTTCAGTTTATTTTATTTTATTTTTTTTTATTTTATTCTATTTTATTTTATTTCATTTAATTTTATTTTCTTTTATTTTTTATTATTATTATTTTTTTATTTTATTTTATTTATTTTTTTATTTTATTTTATTTTGTTTAATTTTATTTCATAATTTTATTTTAATTATTTTTATTTTTTTTATTTTTTTCATTTATTTATTTTTATTATTTTGTTTCTTCCATTTTATTTTATTTTATTTTGTTTTACTTTATTTTATTTAATTTTACTTTATTTAATTTTATTTCATTTCATTTAATTTCATTTTATTTTATTTCATTTTATTTTATTTTATTTTATTTTATTTTATTTTATTTATTTATTTTATTTAATTTAATTTAATTTAATTTAATTTAATTTAATTTAATTTAATTTAATTTAATTTAATTTTATTTTATTTTATTTTATTGTATTTTATTTTTTCATTTTATTTTATTTTATTTCATTTTATTTTATATCATTTAATTTTATTTTCTTTTGTAATTTGTTGTAGGCCAATTAATTTGCTTTTAAGAATAAATGCTTTGAGAGCTTTGTGGCCGGCGAAGTTGAAAACGAAAACAATTATTATTTTCTTTTATTTTTTTATTTTTTATATATTTTTTTGTTTTATTTACTTAATTTTTTTTATTTTATTTTATTTTAGTTAATTTTATTTTATTTTATTTTATTTTATTTTATTTTATTATATTTTATATTTTTTTTGTTTTATTTTTGTTTTATTTTTATTTTATTTTATTTATTTATTTTATTTTATTTTATTTTATTTTATTTTATTTTGTTTTATTTTATTTTATTTTATTTTATTTTATTTTATTTTATTTTATTTTATTTACTGCAAAGGTACATCATTTAAAAAAATTTATTCAAACACACGCCAATAATCGAAAACAGCTTAAATTGCTTAAACAAAACCACTCAATTACATCACTTAGCTGCAGTCAGTGTGGCTTGTGTTGTGTTGAATTTAAACACTAATTTTTTCTACAGATTAATTTCGATTTTTTTGGTTTTTATTTTGCTTTCGCAGCGCTCGCTTTTGATGTAAAATCACATTAATCTTCTTAACACCCAAATCAACCGACGTGGCTGGGAGCATGCGAGTAAGCGAATTTCCATAGACACATGCCGACACGCAGGCAAGCAAGTAAATACCCTTTAGAATGTACATTGGTATGTTTATATGTTTGTACATGCGAAGTTTGTAAGCACTGCTATATCAGCATTGTTTAACAAACTAAATATACTTACATGAGCTTGCCTAAATACATACTAATGTGTGTAAACGCGCTCATACTCCTATGTAAACCAGGCATTCAATTCAATTCAATCTGCTTAATTAACGTTAGTCTGCTCGTACTCATGCTACAAAATCGAATCTATTTCGTTAAGCATTTGGCGTCGAACTGATTAAAATACCTTCACACAGACATATGTACATATGACCATATGCAGCTATTTACTTTATTATATAGAAATCAGGGAACGCAAGAATAACTATTGTGATTAAGGCGTTAAAGCTAAGGTATTTTGATGTTTTGTATCTACTAAAAATTAGCTGTGAGACCAGTTCACGGTTTCAGTTTAGGAAATAAATGGTATAAAAGAACTCTTAATTTAAATGCCTCACTCCAAAGCTTTTTGTATTCTTCGGTAAAAGAAATTTCTTATCTTGACCTTTTTCAACTTGCAAACATTTTGAGTGAACAATTTTTTTATTAGGAAAATATAAAAGAAGTTAAAATTCAGATTAAAATTCAGATTAAAATTCAGATTGTCCTTAAATACAGTAACCAGTTATTAATACTAAAATTATAGAAAAATTCATTTTATAGCATATTTTAACCAACAAGGAATGGGTCCTTTTCACATTTTTTTCGTAAAGTTGGAATAAAATAGCATTTGGGTGGTCGCTAGAGAGTTAAAATGTACTAGAAAATTGTTCGCCGGAAAATTTCACTAGGGGTGTGCTCAGAGTAAATTCTTGTACAAGGAGCGTAAAGGATTATAGTAAGTAAAAAACGGAATAAGACGCCTTGAAATATGTAACAGATTTTTCAATTATCTAATGTGTTCTATATACGACAATATGTTGCGGGGTTTTGTGTGAGGAAATTGTTCAAAACCCACTGAACGGAGTTTCGCCCCATTTTGACAGCTTATTCTTTGGTTAAGTTCTCTCTGCATATGCTATATTTTTTTTTTCACGCTAGATGGTGCTGTAATCGCTTTATATGCAAAAGTCGTATTTATGAGCCGATTCTGTTCGTTTTTGGCATGTATGTTTGATATGTAATAAAGAACTCGGTTACAAAAAAAGACGATAGGTGGCGCTGTAGTCGAAATATTAAAAAAATCGGTTTTTTGTTTATTTTTAACACGTGTGTTTGTTATGCAATGGAGAACTCGATTACAAAGAATGTGGAAGGCTTCAACAAAGAGCTCTTCTCATTGCGATGCCTAAGCCGGGTCTCCAGACATGATACAAAATGTGGACCCGAATGACCCCAGAACGTTTCTGAGCGATATTGGTTTCAATTGAGAGGCGTTAAGCGGGGCTTATTGTATTATTTTCGGGCCCAGCTCAATGAATCGGCAATCATGCGTAAATGCTCTGCAGTAAATTACGAGTGCAAGGCTTATGAAATAGTATACATAACTCCTCTACAGTCTAAAACAATTTCGAATGGCTCATTTCCTCAAGGCAATAACCGTGCATATTTATCCTCAAAAACTATTTTCCAAATCTGCCTCAACACAAAACTAATTTCACTAAATCAATTTCTCTTCTAAGTTTACTTTAAATCTTCTAAATCCTCGCAGCAAACAAAAGTCGCCGTCAACGTTGCTTCGACTGCAAAATGCCTCCATGTAGTGAATTATGCTTGCTACGAGTATTTCAATACAAGACAAAAAAATAAAAGTAAAACTAAAACTAAAAGTTTAGGTCGTCATTTAGCTCATTACATTTTTCACCCCTCAAATACATCTGAGCAAACAGCAATCAGCAATCGCTAGGTTACATATGTATATGTAACGCCCGAAAAGCATTGCGTTATACGCCTAAAAGCAGGCAGCACATTTACATTTTCTGCTACGCTGCTCACTAATTTCCTCTGTCTAATTTCAAAGCTTCCTTTTGTTTTTTTGGTAGCTCTGAACTCATTTACTTTCTGCATAAATTAAGCTCTCATTTCGTAAACGAACGCAAAGCAGAAAAGAATAGAAAAAAGTACAAAAAAGTTAAACACAAAACTACCGAATATTCGACTTTAATTCATTCACCAAAAACTCTCCCTTTTTCGTCAGGATTTCGCTTAAATTTTGTTTTTTTTTTTTTTTGTTTTTTTTCGTCCTTTGAGCTCTAAACAAATTCAAAGGCCGCAGCACTTCAGTAAATTGTTTGCGCAAATTCTATGCAAAGCTTAACTACAATAATCTGTTTGTATGTATGTATGTATGTATGTACGTCAGCTTTAATATGTTTGTCTTCTTGCTCCACTTCTCTCTGCTTGCTCTTCCACTGCTACAGTCTTTCTAAATGACAATCGCTTCATTAGCTAAATGGAACTGATTTAGTCATTGCGAGGACTTTTTTTTGCTTTAATTTGCATGTGTCCTTTGACATAATCAAATACAAGCACACACACACACATACATATTATTAGTTTTTTTTTTTTTTATATACATACCTACTTTTTCATCAGCAAAGAAACAAAAGAATTTTGAATTGGAAATCACTTTGGGTTCACTTTCATCTTCAGCTACTCACGAGCTAAACACAACCATTCTCATTGAATTTACATCTGTATAGAACTCTACATATTATGTATTTGAAATTAATCCCTTATCCTTTTCTAGATTTACTTGTTTATATGCACGTATGTACATATGTATGTCTTTATATTTTCTTCACTTTTTCATACTTCTTATAGGCCTTGTCGTTCCGGTACATACCCTGCAAAAAATGCGATTAATCCGGGACGTGTCCGGGATCAATCGCAAGGGAGCATGCGACTAATACAATTTTACATCCCTTTATATGGAGTGAATTGATCGCATTTGTTCGAGCATGTCCTATGAAGAGACTAATTGTTCAACTTGTATACCCGAACGGGTACCAATGTAGATTAATCACTAACATACCGAACGGGTACAAATGTAGATCAATCGCTTTCATCCCCAACGGGTACAAATGTAGATCAATCGCTTTCATCCCGAACGGGTACGAATGTAGGTTAATCGCTTTCATCCCCAACGGGTACAAATGTAGATCAATCGCTTTCAGCACGAACGGGTACAAATGTAGATTTTTCTTTAAAAAATTGTAAATGTTCATGCATATTTAAATAAAGATTATATAATGTTTCACTTTTGTAAAAAAATCTCAATAAATAAATTAAAAAAATTGTAAGTTTTGTGTATGCATTATAATATATATATATTATGAGCGTAATGTAAAGGATTTTTTCATAGGATATTTTAGGCAACATTTTGTTAAAATTGTTATTAAAAAAGGGTGTTCAATTCGTTTTACCGGTTGTTCTACAATTTTTTAAATACATTGCATATTTTTGTAAAATTTCTACATTTAAGGAATCTAGATTTGTACCCGTTCGGAATGAAAGCGATTAATCTACTTTTATACCCGTTGGGGATGAAAGCGATTAATCTACATTTATACCCGTATGGGAACAATCGGGGACTAATTGTGGACCGATTGTTCTCGAAAGAGATCAGTCGAGGACAAATCTCTTTCGGGATTGATCGCACATTTTTTTGCAGGGTATACATACACGTGTTCTTTCTGTAATTGGCCTAACTATTTAAGGCAAATCGCAGCATCGAAGCAAAGAAAAGGCAAGTGTGAGTATGTGCTATTGAAGTCCTTAACAAAAACACATATACAGTGATCCATATGTGTATATGTAGGTACTTATGTAACAACCCAGCAGTATTTGAGGTAAGGAGGTGCATAGAACGAAAAAAGGTGCATATTCAGTATGAAAAATACCTTGAAATTGAGCTCAAAATTCATTGCTGAAAAAATAACTGAACACGCAGTGAAGCCATCAGGTGTACTGAAATATATGATATGGAAGTTCTCCCTGCGTATTCATGCCTTTTTCATACAGAAACTCTCCCTTCTCGTTCAGTAGTTTTTAGGTGGTTGATTTTCGACGCCACTTCTATATAAAAACGAAAGGGAAAGTTCAGATTTTAGAACTACATCTCTACTGAATATTCAGTAGGAAATATGTGCTGTTTTTCAGCTGATAAATACTGCTGGGAAGACAATGAACAAATTAATTATGCTTGTTCTTAAAGAACATCTTAGATATATAAGTAAGCATAGCTACACAATTTTTTGTGCTCAAGTAGATAAGTACATACTTAAGTTAATTAAGAAAATTTCAAAAGAAGATTCAAACTGAAAATACATAGATAGGTTTGAAGTAGGTACTACATTTTTGAAAATCTGAGGTATTTTGTGTGGCATAATTCTTGAGGCCAGCGCTTTTGAAAACAAGGTACACCAAGTTTCCGATGCCTTATGTATTTTCAATTACCATAAACTGACTTGGTCTGTACCAAAAAGTCGTTTCGGATCTTATTTACGATTAGAAAAAGTGCTTGGATAAGTTTCTTTTTTGTTGTTGCTTGGATAAGTCCTAGACTAGGCCTACTTGAATGGAATATATATATGTACATAGATGCTTTTTCCGACTATTTTGGTTAGGTTAGTTGAAAGTGGCTGTCGGTGCAACAACAACACTCTTAGACCCAAAAGATGCCACTGTGATGCCACGAGGATCTATGTAAACCCCTACCCGAACCAAAAAGTGGACTCAGCGAATCTTATCATTTTTAATGGCGCCATCTTAGCCAAGTCAAAGAGGTCAGAAAAGTGGAAGGAGCGCAGAAATTTCAATCTCTTAAACGATAGTGCGGGACATTTACACAGCAGGTATATGTTTTACAGTTTCAGGCTTCTCCTCACTTCTACAGCTTCTGCAGAAGTCATTAAAAGGAGTGCCCAGTCTTTCGGGATATCTACCATTAGTAATATGGCCAGTAATCATTCCTCCTTAGAACAAATAGTACGTCCCGCATCCCAATCTGGCCACACGAGTCTTGAAGGATTGCAGGTACCTATTAAGGAATTTCCATCTAGCACCCGCTTCTGCATTGAAAAATCTCTTAAGAGTGAGCTTGCGTGTGGCGTGCGGTATACTTAAACCCTTCCAAGACAACGAAAGTGGAGCGGATGTGCTCCCTCTTGCAGGTTCGTCTGCCATCTGCAACTTCCTGGTATATTACATTGTCCAGGCACCAAAACCAGTGTTAAAGAAGCCTGCGGAACAGTGCGCATTGCTTACCCATCAGGTCTTTCAGCAGGTCATTGAATAAGGTATCCAATTCTTCTTTGGGAATGGTTCGCAGCACTTCTTTGCGCCTTTTGGAATGCAAGAAGTTCAATCCTTCTCTCGCTCTTTTCAAGGCATCTCACCACACCATTCCGACTATAAACAACACAAACTCAACAGGCTCAAACACCATATTTAGTAGAAGATAACCAACATGAATAGCAGAGTCATATTACACTACTAAAAGCAACACATATTGAGTCAGAGCCTCTCGATGGCATTAACCACATTCTGCCGCGCCCCCTTAATTCAGATTAAAAACTTCACTTTAGTCTAAACCTATTGAAGCAGCGTGTTTCCTGGCCTTCCCTTAGCTCGAGAAAACCACTACTAAAACAAGAAGTTAAGTATACTAAGCAGGGTTATCGGAAGAAAAGTACTCGAATGAAAATTCTAGCAAAAAAATCATTTGACAGACCTCCCTAAAGCTCAATTCTATTGCTTCAGTAGACCAAACATAACTGAACTGTTCATATCATTCCCAATCCAACTCTCCGAAGCCTAAAAGAACAAAAATTTTCTACGAAGCCTCCAAGAGCAACACTTTTTCAAGAATTTGATTTGGATCTTGTCCTTGATTCAAGCATTTTTCCGAATTGAACTGAATGAGTTTAAGAAGATGACATTCTACGACAGTTTTGCAGACATTGTATGTGAATGACGTAATATCTGAGCTACATATTTCCAGAGGGTAGGATTGTGATGGTTTTGAGGAACGAATTTCCGTCATCGGTTGTCAAGTTTTATTTGGTTATAAGCCGGTTTCGGCTATGTGTCATCTTCAGTATCTTTAGCTCCTTGAATTTATCAGGCAATATGAATTATATTTTTTAAACGGTTTTATTTAGCTCACCACGTTTGTTTTATTATTTATTCTTGGGTCAAATTTAGTAATTCAAATTTCACCCTCTTCCTGTCAACCGATTAATCTGAAATTTTGTACGCATGTATAACCCCGATGACAATGCAATATTATGAAAAACAAGTAAGGAAGCCTAAGTTCGAGTGGAATCGAACATTAGATACTCAGCTGTATGCTTTCATTGTTTGTTTGCGTTTGATGGAAACACGGTGTACTTTATATAAAGCGAGTGCTGCATAAAGTGGGCGTAGCCACGCCCATTTTCTAAATTTTTATCAGTCATCCAACTAAGCATATCAATATTATTCTTTGTGCAAAAATTAATTCCTTTATGACTTCTAGTTACAAAGATGTCACGTTACAAACTCCCAAAGGGTATTCCAGAAATATCTGTTAAAAAGTAGGCGTGGTCATAAACCGATTTCAATTAATTTTTGCGTGTTTATTAACACAAGTTATAAAAGTGTATAAACCAAGTTTCGTCATAATATCTCAATTATTTGTCGAGTTAAAGGCTAATAAATCTCGTATATCCCTTTGTCCAAAAGGAGGCGGTGCCACGCCCATTTTCCAAAATTTGTCTATTTTATGTTTCCGGTCTATTGTGGAACTCATGTCACAAAATTTCAATGAATTATCTTTATATTTGACAAAGATATCGCTTACAATGTTTTTATTAGGCCACTTTATAATACACATATATAAAAGTGGGCGTGGCCGTCAACCGATTTTGACAATTTTCCGTCAAAACGTTTGCCTAAGTAAGTATATCACGCGTACCAAATTTGATCGATATATCTTCAACGGTTTCTAAGTTATGACCCATAAAACTTTCAATGTTTGACCCTTAATAAGTGGGCGTGGCACCGCCCATTTTCCAAAATTTCATAAAATTTCTTCATAGGGGCCTGAGCTCAACATGTGGGTAAAATTTTATCGCTCCAGCTATATTAGGGACTGAGATACCAAATTTCCGATTTTTTCTATATAGGAAAAGTGGGCGTGGTCATGGTCCGATTTCGCCCATTTTCAATACCAACCGTCCCAGTCTCGATACCAACTTGCATTCCAAATTTCATCAAAATATCTCAATTTTTGCGCGAGTTAGAGTGTTTACAGACGGACGGACGGACGGACGGACGGACATGGCTCAATCGATTTCTCTTTTCACCCTGATCATTTTGATATATATAAGTCTATATCTATCTCGGTTATTTCATTCTGTTACAATCCACCGTTATGTGATTAAAACTATAATACTCTGTGTACTAGTACAGCTGAGTATAAAAAATTCCGATAGGTGGCGCGTGGGTCGCTATATTTACAAAAATCGCATTTATGGTCCGATTTGGCTGAAATTCGGAACATGTATTACTACCTTGAAAAGAAATATTTTCTTAAAAAAAAATTCCGCTAGGTGGAGCTGAGATCGGGGTAATTAAAACTGAAAATCCTAATTATGGACCGATTTGGCTGATATTTAGCATGTGCATTACTTAAATAATTTACTAATGTTTAAAAAAAAAAATTGGAGCCGCTAGGTGGCGCGTGAGTCGCTCTATTTAAATAAAAATAGGTAAAAAAACTGTTTAAGTTAAACGGTTTTATGTTAAACATACATTGCAAAGTTTAAGACTAAATGGCGTATAATAATAAGATTTAAATTTAGAAATTGAATCTGTAATTTAGGTATCTGATTAATCCAGCCTGAATCCACCACCCAAGTCAAGATTTTGTATCGTGTTGAGGACTGTGTGGCGTTAGGGTGGCTAAAAATGATACGTCGTTAGCGGTACACCACCCAAGTTAAGGTGAAAGGTTATAAAATAGGTAAAAAAACTTTTTAAGTTAAACGGTTTTATGTTATACATAGATTGCAATGTTTAAGATAAATGTACTAAAAACCAAAAAATAATAAAATAGATACAGTCGTGGGAATTATAAACATTTGCATAGACTAGACTAAAATAAAACCGTGGGGCACGTCAATTGTCTACAATCGTTGATTAAAATGTTTGTTTTGTAATGTTACACTAGAATTAGGCAGTTGTTCAACCGACAACGATGGACGTGTGATAAGTAGGGCTAGAATGTGGAAAAAAGCTAGCAAGCTGGATTATAAGCGAGTTTTAGGGTTTCATAGTGGTGAGCGAGTAGTACTTTTATCATATGTTTTGTCGATTAAAGACAAACTACGAGCAGTGAAACGATTCCTCGTGTGAATGTCCAACGATAAACTAGTTGAAACATCTTTTTTATTAACATGGAGTGTATAACTATTGGAATTTCCATGAGCAAGAAAATAGTAAGTAATTTCCTCACCGTCTGCGGGCCAACTGCCTAACGACGAATTAAACGATTCTTCTATCGCACATTAAGTCGATAATTTGTAGACAATTGACGTGCCCCCCGGTTTTATTTTAGTCTAGTCTATGCAAATGTTTATAATTCCCACGACTGTATCTATTTTATTATTTTTTGGTTTTTAGTACATTTATCTTAAACATTGCAATGTATGTATAACATAAAACCGTTTAACTTAAAAAGTTTTTTTACCTATTTTTATTTTAGACAAGGACTTGTTTTCTCATTACAATTACAATAACTTGTATTTCATGAACCGCCGCATCGTTAGTTCTTTGTAAAGCAGCCATTTTTTTTGCGAATACCCATGACTTGCTTTGCGAATTTTGTGGTTCTCCAACTTTATTGCCTCATTGTTATTCATTTAAGATACGCAAAACTTAAAAATTTTACAGCTTTACTTGACTTTATTTGAATTTTGTGAGCCTCAATAGATTTTACGGTGGCATTTGGTCGATCAAAGCGAATTAAACACGCTGATTAACCGCGTAGTTATATGACAAGACAAAAGACGAAAACTATGCCAGAAATCAAGGTGTGAGCATGAAAATATTTGCATCTGAAATTTACAATGTTCATGTACAACAACAATAACAACCAAAAATGGTTAATAACAACCTGCAAAAATAACAACAAAAAGCGCGAAAAGTATTTTTGTAAACATTTTTTTAATAGTTAACGCTTAAAACTTCAGTGGCACTCAAACTGTGGTTTGATTTTACTAGTACGGTGTTGTGGCGTTTAGCGGTGCATACGAGTAATCTTAGTTGCTTGGCGTGGTAATTGTGTATTAAAGGCAAATTTCTGCCGCATTAAACTCATTTAAATGCCGTTACAAAATACCTTAATTGCTGAGCTTAACAAAAAAGGGTACAATGAAAACAAGTTTGTGGAGTTTGTGGAGGTTGTGGAGGGTTTGGAGGATATTTTTAAACGGTTTTATTTAGCTCACCCCGTTTGTTTTATTTATTATTTATTCTTTATTCTTGGGTCAAATTTAGTAGTTCAAATTTCACCCTCTTCCTGTCAACCGATTAATCTGAAATTTTGCACGCATGTATAACCCCGATGACAATGCAATATTATGAAAAAAAAATTCCGATAGGTGGCGCGTGGGTCGCTATATTTACAAAAATCGCATTTATGGTCCGATTTGGCTGAAATTCGGAACATGTACTACTACCTTGAAAAGAAATATTTTCTTAAAAAAAAAATTCCGCTAGGTGGCGCGTGGGTCGCTATATTTACAAAAATCGCATTTATGGCCCGATTTGGCTGAAATTCGGAACATGTATTACTACCTTGAAAAGAAATATTTTCTTAAAAAAAAAATTCCGCTAGGTGGCGCGTGGGTCGCTATATTTACAAAAATCGCATTTATGGTCCGATTTGGCTGAAATTCGGAACATGTATTACTACCTTGAAAGGAAATATTTTCCTAAAAAAAACTTCCGATAGGTGGCGCGTGGGTCGCTATAGTTACAAAAATCGCATTTATGGTCCGATTTGGCTGAAATTCGGAACATGTATTACTACCTTGAAAAGAAATATTTTCTTAAAAAAAAATTCCGCTAGGTGGAGCTGAGATCGGGGTCTGTAATTTAGGTATCTGATTAATCCAGCCTGAATCCACCACCCAAGTCAAGATTTTGTATCGTGTTGAGGACTGTGTGGCGTTAGGGTGGCTAAAATTAATACGTCGTTAGCGGTACACCACCCAAGTTAAGGTGAAAGGTTAAAACGCGCCGAGAACTGTATGGCATTAGGGTGGATAAAAATGATATGTCGTTAGCGTTTTCCCCTCAAGACTCAGGCGCATCTTGTTGTACATAGCCTTGCCCCTTTATTGGACCTCTGGGGGGGTCGACCGTTTAAATGTCCATTACTCGTGGGAACAAAATGGTAAAAAAAATATAAATAAAAATAGGTAAAAAAACTTTTTAAGTTAAACGGTTTTATGTTATACATACATTGCAATGTTTAAGATAAATGTAGTAAAAATCAAAAAATAATAAAATAGATACAGTCGTGGGAATTATAAACATTTGCATAGACTAGACTAAAATAAAACCGGGGGGCACGTCAATTGTCTACAAATTATCGACTTAATGTGCGATAGAAGAATCGTTTAATTCGTCGTTAGGCAGTTGGCCCGCAGACGGTGAGGAAATTACTTACTATTTTCTTGCTCATGGAAATTCCAATAGTTATACACTCCATGTTAATAAAAGAGATGTTTCAACTAGTTTATCGTTGGACATTCACACGAGGAATCGTTTCACTGCTCGTAGTTTGTCTTTAACCGACAAAACATATGATAAAAGTACTACTCGCTCACCACTATGAAACCCTAAAACTCGCTTATAATCGAGCTTGCTAGCTTTTTTCCACATTCTAGCCCTACTTATCACACGTCCATCGTTGTCGGTTGAACAACTGCCTAATTATACTCGTAGTGTAACATTACAAAACAAACATTTTAATCAACGATTGTAGACAATTGACGTGCCCCACGGTTTTATTTTATTCTAGTCTATGCAAATGTTTATAATTCCCACGACTGTATCTATTTTATTATTTTTTGATTTTTACTACATTTATCTTAAACATTGCAATGTATGTATAACATAAAACCGTTTAACTTAAAAAGTTTTTTTACCTATTTTTATTTTTCATGACCCTACGATAACGCTTAACAACGTGACTTGATTGTATGCGACCTCAAATGGAGATTGGAGGCATTTACTTATGGTTCAAAAGCTGAAAAGGTCGAAGAAATTTATATTAAAGCATACATATATGAAGAGAAATAGCAATACCACCAGTGTTATTCAAACTGTGTAGTTGTGGATAATGTGCACTTCTGCAATGATATGTATGAAGTTTATAAAGAATTTGAAAACGAAAAAAAAAACAGCAATAAAATATCTGAGCTCCTTTGTTTTAAGTACTATATGGGAAGCTGTAGATTTTTAGAATCACTCAACCCCAGAAAGGTTTGAAAAGGTCGAAAACCAAGCAATATAAGACAACTCTTCTACTCTCTCTCTATCTCTCTCTCTCTAAAACTTTGATCAACTTCCTTATACCTTTCACTTCCGTTTCACACCCTTGCACACACATAAAATTAATTTGATTTTCCAGCACAACCAAAAAGCTTTCGTTTTAATCCATTCTCGTGAGGAATTTATTAGCTCGTCTATGTCCGTTTGATTTTCACACTTGTAAGTTTTCGTTAATATGTACTCAATCCTTCTATTTTTTTTTTTTCTTGTGTACGCTCATTAAACAGCGCTTTTATCCTTACAAATTCCTTTTCCAAAAACGAAAAAAAAAACGTAGCAGAAAATAAGTTGTTGGTGATTACCGCTTTACCACCCGCAAGGACCATAATAAAGTTTTTTAAGGTTCCACTTAAATTGTGCGTGCATTCATTGGCTTAAATGGCTGCTTAATAGTTATGAGTTTTTGAACGTGAGGCATTACATTTACACTGCAGGAATATGGTTAAGGAACAACATTTTGGAGCGACCCAAAACAAAAGTCAAATTGTTGTTTGGTAATTAAAAATGTTTTCGGGGAGGGAGTTGAGTTTGAGTTGAGTGGAGTGCAGTGGAGTTTATTGTTGTTGTTGGTTTGTTTTGTTGATGTAAAGGTTTGCTTGGTTCGGTGGTTTGATGGTTGTTAGAAATTTTTGTTTCTTCTTTAATCAACATTAATTGCAATTAGAAGCCAAAAGGGCAGAGAAATTAATAAAATCTCATATTATATACAGTTGTGAGATTTGGATAGAAAAAGGAGTTGCTTTGCTGTTTGATATATGGTAAGGGAAATGGTTGTCAGAATAATATAAGGATGGGCTATTTATATAGGTTATGTTGTGGTAGACCACTAAATAATATATACAAGTAACTAGAAGGAAAGACAAGTGTTAAGGAATGGAATGGAATGGTCGTAGGCTAGGAAAACTATGTCTCCTTCCAGTACTCCGGCATACATCTGACTCAAAAATGCTCAAACTTAGTCTACCGTAACCCAGACCGTAACCCAGACAACCCTCCTCCAAGCAAGCAAGACATGCATAATGAGCTCTCGATGATGCCTTTGGTGGCTGTGTGCTGTCCCCATGGATTATGTCCTGTAATCAACCTCAAAATTCTCAAAGCTGCCTCTTTTTCTGCTTCAGGAGGAAATTTGCTATCTCATTTTTAAGTCTTTTCAGCAAGCGCCTTATTGTGCTGGAATCTGTAGAGCTCCAGCATCTCCCATGAGTTTTGCTCATCGAGTCCCTGATGTACTTCACAAGGCCCGCTATAGTTGCTCTAATGATTGACTGCGATCCACTTGGTAGTGCCGCCGATCCATAATTTGCCAAATCATCCGCCAGTTCGTTTGTGAAGTCGGTCTCCAGGTGCCAGACGGATTTAGTACCATTTTTTGTTTTTGATCCATCTTTCTAGATGATTTTCTTCGATATTCCCAGTAGAGTTTCAGTGTATCGTCCACCAAAGGGTACTCAAAGGGTACCAAATTGTCATTTGGACACAAAAAACAAACAGTATTGCTCCGACAGCTTGCTAAACAACTCCCCGTGCCCCGAGCTCCAAATGAAGGCGGTTGCATGCCTGCTGGGTCTGCAGAAGTCTCTGGCCTTCAATAATGATATGCGATCTTCAGCCAATTTAGAGATGAACATAAGGTAGATTTTACAGCTCACTGGAATATTGATACACACGCGGCTCGATTGGGATTTGACCATAACACCTTGTTTCGCGGTTTCAGTCTTCGTTGGACGTATGATATGATGGAACACCTGCTAGGCGGGTCTCTTTCGCACTTCTAAGGCAGAATGAACTTCCTTGGAAAGCCTTTCTTCGGCAACCTCTCGGAACTCAAAGGCGTCACGGCTGAGGGGCTGCTTAACTATTTAAATTCAACAGGATGTATATAGGCTGCGGAACCTGCTCTGATATATCCAAAAGCAAGACAAAATTGTTCCGTCTACTAAGCCTTAGAGTTCAGAAAAGCATTAGTACCAATTCCTATCCCTTTCCCCCACTTTTCATATGAAATTATTGCCCTGGCAATTGGTTTAACAGCTCAAATTCGAAACTCAAATTAAAACTCAAACAAATTAATAAGCAAAAAAAAACAATACAGCAACGCTTTGAAACACTTCACAATGACAATAAAATTTGCTACATTACTTCCGTTTCGCGCTTACCGTAAAAGCAGCACAAAACACAAGCAATTAAATGATAAAAAGCCTTTCACAAAGCACACGCAACGCACGCACATGACTTTTCAAGCGAACAAACTTTTAGTGCCTTCCGCTTGAATCACCTTTGCTGCATTGCTTGACGCTACACGCAGCAATGGTTGCTGCAATGCTAGCTAGGCAACTTTAGAATAATCGTCCATGCTGTCTTTCATTATTTTGCCCTTGCGCCCAACAAACTTTCGTCCTTTCATCGTTTTTCTATAGTCCGTGCAAACACACATCCACATACATATGCTTTTTCATCAATTTCCGCTTGCTTGTTGAATTTGCTAATAATTTTAGTAAAATAGTTAACAAGAACAACAACTAGTTTAGAGAGCATAGTTTTTAGTTATATTCTTATTCATTTGTACTTGTTTCCGTTGCAATTTGTGGTGGCCACGATCACCGCCGCTGTTGCCGTCCTCACACTACCAACCAACCAACCAACCAAACAACTAAATAACCAACCATTTGTGACACTTTAAAGCGCACACACAAAGGCAAACGTACATCGTTGATTATAAATAAAAACAAGTAAGGAAGCCTAAGTTCGAGTGGAATCGAACATTAGATACTCAGCTGTATGCTTTCATTGTTTGTTTGCGTTTTTTCGATATAGGGTGTATTTTATATGAAACGAGTGCTGCATAAACAGGGCGCAGCCACGCCCATTTAAAAATTTGTATCAATCATCCAAATAAGCATATAAATATTATTGTTAGTGCAAAATTTCATCCCTCTATGACTTTTAGTTACAAAGACTTCACGTTACAAATTCCAAAAGGGTGTTCCAGAAATATCTTTGTTAAAAAGTAGGCGTGGTCATAAACCGATTTTCAATACATTTTTGCGTGTCTATTAACACACGTTATAAAAGTGTATAAACCAAGTTTCGTCATAATATCTCAGTTATTTGTCGAGTAATAGGCTCGCAGATTTCTTTGTATAAAAAGAGGCGGTGCCACGCCCATTTTATAAACTTTTTTTATTTTTTATTTCCGGTCTATTGTAGAACTCATGTCACAAAATTTCAATGAATTATCTTTATATTTGACAAAGATATCGCTAAAAATGATTTTATTAGGTCACTTTATAATACCCATATATAAAAGTGGGCGTGGCCGTCAACCGATTTTGGAAATTTTTCGTCTAAACATTTGACTAAGTAAGTATATCACGCGTACCAAATTTCATCGATATATCTTTAACGGTTTCTGAGTTATGGCTTATAAAACTTTCAATATTTGCCCCTTAATAAGGGGGCGTGGCACAGCCCATTTTCAAAAATTGTTATAATTTTTGTTTTATGTCCGTAGTTGGACTCCTGCCACAAAATTTCAGTGATAGATCTTTATATTTGACAGAGATATCGCTGAAAATGTTTTTATTAAGCCCCTTTATAGTTCCCATATATAAAAGTGGGCGTGGCCGTCAACCGATTTTGATAATTTTTCGCCAAAACATTTGTCTAGGTAAGCAAATTACGCATACCAAATTTCATCGATATATCTTCAACGGTTTCTGAGTTATGACATATAAAACTTTCAATATTTGCCCCTTAATAAGGGGGCGTGGCACCGCCCATTTTCAAAAATTTTTCTATTTTTTGTTTTATGTCCGTAGTTGGACTCCTGCCACAAAATTTCAGTGATAGATCTTTATATTTGACAGAGATATCGCTTAAAATGTTTTTATTAGGCCCCTTTATAGTTCCCATATATAAAAGTGGGCGTGGCCGTCAACCGATTTTGATAATTTTTCGCCAAAACATTTGCCTAGGTAAGCAAATTACGCATACCAAATTTGATCGATATATCTTCAACGGTTTCTGAGTTATGACATATAAAACTTTCAATGTTTGACCCTTAATAAGTGGGCGTGGCACCGCCCATTTTCCAAAACTTCATCAAATTTCTTCATAAGGGCCTGAGCTCAATACGTGGGTAAAATTTTATCACTCTAGCTATATTATTGGCTGAGATACCAAATTTCCGATTTTTTCTATATAGGAAAAGTGGGCGTGGTCATGGTCCGATTTCGCCCATTTTCAATACCAACCGCCCCAGTCTCGATACCAACTTGCATTTCAAATTTCATCAAAATATCTCAATTTTTACGCGAGTTATCGTGCGTACGGACGGACGGACATGGCTCAATCGATTTCTCTTTTCACCCTGATCATTTTGATATATATAAGTCCATATCTATCTCGATTATTTCATTATGTTACAATCCACCGTTATGAAATCAAAATTATAATACTCTGTGTACTAGTACAGCTGAGTATAAAAAATAAAATTAAGCAACACTTTGTTGGCTTCAGGTGTCACCAAAGCAACCTGTGAGCCAAACCAAGCCAAGCCAACCAAACCAAACCAACCCAACCAAACCAAACCAACCCAAACCAGCCAAACCAAACCAAGCCCACCAATTCAGCCAAACCGAGCCAACAATGTGCTTGGTTGGATTTTGTGTTGTGCACGCTTGCATTTGCCAAGCGTTGCGTAAAATAAAAATCACATTAGGAAAGTTTTTGTCACAAAACAAAATTTGCTGCAACCACACACATATGTACATACATATGGCACAGTGGAACGGTTTGTTGAAGAAGTGTTAGGAAATTATAGGCGGTACTTGGAGAAAAGCAAGCAAAATGTATATCGTCTCATGAGTTACGAAATTTGTCTGCTCAACATCTTTCGTATGTGTCGCTTCGCAGGAGGCAACTCGTTGACGGGGGCACAAAAGCATTAGAACCAAAGTAGTACTGGCTTCATCACATAGTCTCCTAGATTTCCAGTAACTTGTCTATGCCTTGGTTTTAATGTAATTAACTTTGGCTATATTTTGAAAGGCACCGATGAATGGAGAAGGCATGTGATCTTCTACCAAGAGAGGAGCACAATGGTGTCTCTGGATATAGAATTTTTTTGTAGGCACTACACCTTTAATGGAAAATCGAAATGGCTTATCTTCAAACTGCTCTCCAGGACTCCACTAGCGTAAACTGTTCAAGTATTTTTTTTTTCCAGCTCATTGAACTATGTCTGATATTTTCTGTGGGTCTCTGACTTGGCACTTTTTCAACAACAAACTCAGGTATCAGGGTTGCGTGATTTCGAAACAATTTTGATTTCAAAATTTTTTGATTCTTTTGAGAAACGAACCACAAATCAAATTTATCTTTTATTTGAAAATATTTTAAATCAAGAATCAGAAAATATTTTTGATTGGTGATTCAGCCAAATCGAAATCACGCAACCCTGCTCAGCATTGTCTTCAATAAACCAGAGTGCGGTGGAGGATGACTCCATAGGCAGAAGTCCACGCAAGTGGGGAAAGTATCTGACTGCCATCCAACTGAGTATGGCCAAAGCGATTCTTTTGCATGTGGAGCAAGCATCTCACGACTTCCTCGTAATGTCCACTGGATGGCTACCAAACATCCGTTTGGTGATAAGCTAAACCGAGAAGACGGCAACTCTACAAGGCTACTCCGACATACATATTCGGTTTAAGGGCTTGTTGTGGAGAATAACTGCAACGTCTATTCACCAGAACATGCGGCTGTGAGCGGGCGTCTGTCTTGGAGCAAGTGGGTCGCCATATAAACGTGTGACAATCTACAGCTACTGCAGTGCGGGTTGTACGTCGTGCTTGTGAGCCACCACGTAAAAAACCCCTATCCAATAAAATTCTAAACAAGCCCCGGATGAGACGATCATGACACACGTTTAAAGGACTACGATTTGAGGTTATGTCTAGAACCTTTATAGAGAAGGTGCCGCTGCCCAGCTGGTTGATGTCCTCGAAAATATAAAAGTTCAGTCGCTAAAGGAAGATGAAAAGCGAGAGCTCCACTGCGTTGGGAAGATCAGGTGAGGACTGACTCGTCCTCCCTTGGCACTTTCAATTTGCGCCCGAAAGAAAACGACTGGCGCGCTTTATTTGATTCGGCCAAAATTGTCTAGATGGTTACGCGCCAATTAAGAAGAGGAAGAAGAAGAAGAAGAAGAAGAAGAAGAAGAAGAAGAAGAAGAAGAAGAAGAAGAAAGAGAACCCAGAGTTCGACAGCTTTTCGAAATATAGAAAATAGTATCTAAGATCGTGTCTTTCGCCATCAATTTGGTTCCCTTACTAACCCACTTTTTGCGCGTAAAATTCTTTAGCCTGCATACACGCACGAAAAACACAGCGACCTCTAGCGGATCATAGCTGTATTGCTTTCTAATTTCAATATTACGCAATAATCCGCAAAACCGGTATCTTCAAATTGATCAGTGCTCCACCAAATTCTCACAGCCCCTGAAAGCATTTATTTTTACACAAATTTCCCGCCTCTCGTCCCACTGTCTCCTCTAACATTTGCTCAGCAGCATTTGCGACAGTATCTACGCACGCCTATCTGCATCTCTTCACCACTTCAGCGGCACTTTTTGGCCGTTGTTGCTTAGACGGTTCGTTCGTTTGTTTCGCAAGTTGACATGGCAGCCATCAGAGGTAGGTACACACAAACATACCCCAATGCATACATATATATTAACATATATTATAGACAAGTGTGGAAAATGCTTTTGCCACAAATGCTTTGTGCAATAAATTGGCTTTGCTATTTCCAAACAATGTGCAAACGAGCTAAATAAAAGCTATTTTTGTACAAAACGCTTTGAAGCGACGGATATGAGAACAAAAAGTAATATGCGAGTAATTCGATAACTCGTCAAAAGTTTTCTTTTTTTGTTTATTAATGTGCTTATGCATACTTTTTTTTTGGACTCTTGCAAGCATGTTTATTATAGTTATAGTTTTCAAACACTTGTTATGCTTTCACATTTTAATTAGAGTTTTTGTTTGTTTGACCAACGCGGTAATTAAGTGTTGGATTATTAAAAATTTATGGGAGGTAATTGAGGCCTTTAGATGTAGAAAGCATACAACGGATTTGTTTACGCAAAGCTTTTTAGTGATGCTTATTTATAAGAGAAGCCCTCCGAGCTTAAAACCATTTGTTCCTCCTGCAGTTTGCTAGGAATTAATTATCTGTTATCCGCACTTAGCTCTGACACAATTCGATATCAATTTCAATCTATGAATCATAGAGGTTACTTGGCATGTTTTCCAACTCTTCAAAGCTCAATGCTTTTTGTTAAAGAAGGAGTGGGTTAACACTTAACCAAATATCTCGGTTTTCATGGTGCAGGAATGAAATAGTTTCTTTTTTAGATTTGTTCCTACAATACCAGGATCGTTTTCATGAAAAAAAAAGTTTCCACCTTCTTAAAAAAAAAAATGTGACTAGGTAAATAAAAAATTTTTTTTTGAGGGTTGCCACCGGTTAAAAATTTTTTTAGCTCAATAGCGTACTGTGTATTTAAAAAAAATATAGAAATTCTAATTTATAAAACAAAACTTATTTCGAGGCTTGCCACCTGTTTTTAGCTCCATAGCACTTTTAAAAAACGTGACTAGATAAATTAATAAAATAAGGATATTCCAGCATATTGTGTATTTTTTTCAAGAAACGAAAATTTTTTGAGGGTTGCCACCTGTTTAAAATTTTTTTAGCTCAATAAAACTTGTAAAAATCAATCAAATATTAAAATATTGATACCAATTTGAAGTTCCTTAACAAAGCTGATTGCTGGAAATAATTTTGTTAGAGTTGCCACCTTCTCAAAAAATGTGAATAGGTAAATTAAAAAATTTAAATATTATAGCATACTGTGGATTTAAAAAAAAATGTAGTACTTCTCATTGCAAAACAAAGTTTATTTCGAAGGTTGTCACCTCTTAAAATTTTTTAGCTCCATAAAACTTTTTAAAAATGTGACTGTACCTAAATTAATAAAATAAAGATATTCCAGCATATTGTGTATCAAAAAAAAAAAAATATAGAAGTTCTAATTTGCAAAAGAAAGCTTTTTTATAGGGTTGCCACCTGTTTAAAAATTTTTTTTGCTCAATAAAACTTGTAAAAATCAATCAAATATTAAAATATTGGTCCCAATTCGTAGGTCCTTAACAAAGCTGATTTCTGGAAATATTTTTGTTAGAGTTGCCACCTTCTCAAAAAATGAAACTTTTTAGTTTTTTTTTTCGCGTTGCAGTATTTGTGCAAAATTGTATGGAAGCGGACTCAAAACTTGAAAAAAGCAAATTAAAAGCAACAAAAAGACCATGGATGGGATAAGTTTTTGAAAAAAAAAATAGGCAAATGAGAGAAATTAATAAAAAAAAAAATTACCACACAGCAAACCTTTTTGTCTCTCACTCTCAAAATTGTGTGCCCTTTGTGATGCCTTTCATTTGTTATTTGCCGCACCAGAAAACATCTTTTGCAACAAATTTATTGTGGGGTCATTTGAGTGACGCCATTAGAAATGTTATTTGCGGTTGCACGGCTACACAACACACACACAAAAATAACAACAACGGCAACAACAACAACAACAACAACAACAACAACAACAAGTGGCTAGCAAAAGCAAAAAAATAAATAAGTAAAATTAATCCGAATGGCCGCCAGGGAGATCGCAATAACTTTTGCAATTAAAGAACAAAAGATAATTAACTAAATTTTTTTCATCAAACACATTTTTTTTTCTCTTACCTTTTTCATTTGGGTATTAAGTCTGTGTTAGGTTAGGCTATATGGGCACACATGTATATTCTTGCATACACGGGATTTGCAATTAAGGGACATTGACCGTTACGGGGTAAATACGCAAATAAGTAGTCCCTTGACTACGGTTTGCGGCTGAGTGTGAATAATTAGATGGAGAATGGGAGTTGAATCGAACGGGCAACCTACAAAGTAGTGTAGAAGCTTAAAGCTGAGGAAAGTGTATAAAAAGATATTTTTTTTTGGCGAATTTTATAAATAGAAAGCGAGAACTTTGAATATCTCACATACAACGAAACCTGAATGAGAAACTTTTAACACAAATGAATTGTTCTTCATTAGATATACGCATTCGACCAGCTTAGATTCATATTACGATTTTTCTAACAGCATATTTCTCCAAAAATTGTCTAAGACTAATTTTTTTACAAAAAAGCTGGATGTATACCTTTTTCGAAGCTTATTGACTCGCTTCCACCAAATGAATAAATCAACTCACGATCCATCTGTTATCTCCAACGCAGTCAATAAAAGCTCCGAAGAACCTTTCTCTGAATACTCCAATGGTCATTTCATCATTCTTTGATTTTGTCCTTGCTTCTGCGCCCAATATATTGCCACGATATGGGTGACCGTAAACCATAACTTTTGTACGTGGATAGAGTGAAGACTTTCCTTCCTCTGGTAAAAGGTACTTAGTACTTATTTGTTGACACGAATGGTTTTTGATGGGATTTGAAGGCAGAATTATTTTCGCAGCAAATGCCCTGACTGTTAGTGTTATGACGAAAAATACTCCACATTGCTTTCAATGGCTCCCAATTCCATTATTTTAGCCTTCAGCCTTTGAGAGTGTAAGCTGTTACGCCCAGCGAAGTCCATAGCGACGTATTCAAAATGGACTGTGGTGTTGGAGCTGGGGTTTCTTTCAAGCACTTAATCTGTCTCTTTCATTCCGTCTTCCGAGCTCAGCCAGCAGCATCTTCCAAGCGGAAGTTTTTGGCATTGAAAGGGTTGTAAGCTCCTACTGAAACAGACGGTAACAGGGGATAAGTTGCGTATGCATATATTCAGGCAGCCAGGCTGCTCTCATAGCTCTTAATTCACCTATCACGACATCCAAACCCATACGCAGCTGCAAAAACATGCTTCAAGCAGCGGCCGCTGTAGCACTATCTATATCCATCATATGGGTTTCTGGTCATAGGAACATCGATGACACACAATGAGAAGGCTGACGAACTGGCGATAGCAGAAGCACTTATGGACGCTAATAGAGCAGCCAAGATTGGATGCTCACTAACATCTATAAAACGAGACATTCACCTAACATTCCGACAGCAGGCCAATCTTCAATGGCCACGAAGCAAACATGGCTTATGATGCCACAAGAATCAACGAGCTAATCGCAAGGTCCAGAAAGGATATCTTCCAGATCACAGCCACTATTAAAGGACACTGGCCATTCAGTAAACACGCTGAGCTGAAAGTCTAGGGATCAGATTCAACCGCATATGTAGAAATAAGGAATCAATCCAACATTTTCTATGCGAAGCCCGGCTCTTTCGCATATCAGACATAACACCATCGGCAGTTTTGTGCTTCCAAATTTAAGCGTTTTCGGTAACTCGAAATGGTTGAAACGCGCGGTTGAAATCTGGGAACATTCCCCAATCATATTGATTCGTTATGTGGCGCTTGGTGTGTTAATTGGGACCGGAATTGTTGAACCGGCACGGCAACAACCAACCATAGCAATTGAATTGTATTGCAGTAAGTGAAAGCAGAACTTTCAAGTTCTGCTGCTCGAGTAATCTTCTCTCGTATTAAAATAAAAAAGCCAAAGGCTTAGTTTGCACAAAATCGGATGACATAAAATCTTTTCCATATGCAAGAAAAGAGAGTAAAAATCATGGTATCACATAACTTTCTGAACATAATGTCTTTTAAATTAAAATTTCCAATTTATTTAAATTAAAAATAAAAATAGGTAAAAAAACTTTTTAAGTTAAACGGTTTTATGTTATACATACATTGCAATGTTTAAGATAAATGTAGTAAAAATCAAAAAATAATAAAATAGATACAGTCGTGGGAATTATAAACATTTGCATAGACTAGAATAAAATAAAACCGTGGGGCACGTCAATTGTCTACAATCGTTGATTAAAATGTTTGTTTTGTAATGTTACACTACGAGTATAATTAGGCAGTTGTTCAACCGACAACGATGGACGTGTGATAAGTAGGGCTAGAATGTGGAAAAAAGCTAGCAAGCTCGATTATAAGCGAGTTTTAGGGTTTCATAGTGGTGAGCGAGTAGTACTTTTATCATATGTTTTGTCGGTTAAAGACAAACTACGAGCAGTGAAACGATTCCTCGTGTGAATGTCCAACGATAAACTAGTTGAAACATCTCTTTTATTAACATGGAGTGTATAACTATTGGAATTTCCATGAGCAAGAAAATAGTAAGTAATTTCCTCACCGTCTGCGGGCCAACTGCCTAACGACGAATTAAACGATTCTTCTATCGCACATTAAGTCGATAATTTGTAGACAATTGACGTGCCCCCCGGTTTTATTTTAGTCTAGTCTATGCAAATGTTTATAATTCCCACGACTGTATCTATTTTATTATTTTTTGATTTTTACTACATTTATCTTAAACATTGCAATGTATGTATAACATAAAACCGTTTAACTTAAAAAGTTTTTTTACCTATTTTTATTTATATTTTTTTTACCATTTTGTTCCCACGAGTAATGGACATTTAAACGGTCGACCCCCCCAGAGGTCCAATAAAGGGGCAAGGCTATGTACAACAAGATGCGCCTGAGTCTTGAGGGGAAAACGCTAACGACATATCATTTTTATCCACCCTAATGCCATACAGTTCTCGGCGCGTTTTAACCTTTCACCTTAACTTGGGTGGTGTACCGCTAACGACGTATTAATTTTAGCCACCCTAACGCCACACAGTCCTCAACACGATACAAAATCTTGACTTGGGTGGTGGATTCAGGCTGGATTAATCAGATACCTAAATTACAGACCCCGATCTCAGCTCCACCTAGCGGAATTTTTTTTTAAGAAAATATTTCTTTTCAAGGTAGTAATACATGTTCCGAATTTCAGCCAAATCGGACCATAAATGCGATTTTTGTAACTATAGCGACCCACGCGCCACCTATCGGAAGTTTTTTTTAGGAAAATATTTCCTTTCAAGGTAGTAATACATGTTCCGAATTTCAGCCAAATCGGACCATAAATGCGATTTTTGTAAATATAGCGACCCACGCGCCACCTAGCGGAATTTTTTTTTTAAGAAAATATTTCTTTTCAAGGTAGTAATACATGTTCCGAATTTCAGCCAAATCGGGCCATAAATGCGATTTTTGTAAATATAGCGACCCACGCGCCACCTAGCGGAATTTTTTTTTTAAGAAAATATTTCTTTTCAAGGTAGTAGTACATGTTCCGAATTTCAGCCAAATCGGACCATAAATGCGATTTTTGTAAATATAGCGACCCACGCGCCACCTATCGGAATTTTTTTTTCATAATATTGCATTGTCATCGGGGTTATACATGCGTGCAAAATTTCAGATTAATCGGTTGACAGGAAGAGGGTGAAATTTGAACTACTAAATTTGACCCAAGAATAAAGAATAAATAATAAATAAAACAAACGGGGTGAGCTAAATAAAACCGTTTAAAAACAAAGAAGAGGAAATATGGGAAGAGTTTTACAAGTCTTGTAAACTCGCTCATCACATAAGCTTTTAAAATGCTTGCTCCCATACTAAATTACTCATTCCACAGTAGGCCTCTGCTAGCACGAATCAAAAACTGGAATCCTTTTGAGACGCTTAAAGATTTATGACTTTTAACTTGTAATCTTATGACTCTCAAAGGAGAATAGTAATGAATAGTTCACATAAAGCAATCATAGTTATGGTGAGAGTTAAATAAGTAAAAACATGGAGACATGCAGACACAAAAACACATGCCTGACTCACACCTACAGACAAGCGTTTTTAGTTAAGCAAAAAAGGGCTTAGTGTGAGATTTATAGAAAGTACCCTACCCTGTTGTGATTTTTAAGTCAGAAGACGAGGATTTCTTTTGAAAAATCTACAATTTTCACTTCTTTGGAAATTTGGATAATTACACACTGGTTGTAGTTATGAATATCAATTATAAAAGACCAGCCTATAGCCTAGGTTCTCTATTATTTTCAAAGCCCTTGCTTTATATTAACATTCGGAGGAAGGCATTTGCTTGTCTTCTAGCGCAGCTGGGTATAGCAGTAAGCTTAATAAAAATAAAGCCAGACAAACGTGTGTCTACACGTGTACTTTCGTATATGCAAATGACTTAACGTATGATAATTCTGGAGGCGTCTTGTGTCAACGCCAATGCACACGCCGGCAATCAAAAAACAGCAGAGTTTCCTCGAAAAGCAAACTTACTCAAAAACGTGCTCACACGCTTGGCATTGTTGGTGTCAAAAGGTAAAGACAAGAATGTATAAGACAAAAATAACTATATGATGATTAGGGAAGCTAAAAATATGCAAATGCATATTGCATATGCAAATGCATATTTAGACCTAAAATGCATATTTACGGTCAAAATGCATTTCGTGCTTATTTTGGCATATTTTGGCACTTAATCGAGCAATATCGAAAAATATTAAGCTGGTAACATCTTATCTGTGGTCAATTCAGATAGTTGCGTGTACATACAAACAAGGCTATTTAAATATTGATCTGGGCCCCGGAGCGGAGCATTTTCCCTTATAAAAATTCACCACGACAAACACTAAGTTTTTGTATGCATACAAACAAAGCTACTTGGCTGTTGATCAGAGCCTCGAAACAAACCCAGAGTAAAAAGAAAACTTTGCTCCGATACCCTGTTATTGATAGAAACAGCGATCCATATTGATGGTCTGATGAATCGCAGACTAGTGCTACACCTTCAATATGAATATTGCGATATTTTTCTAGCTCTGAGGTTTAAAATATTTTACTTCCGTCCTTTTCACACTTTCACTTTCAATTTGTTTATTGCCAATATTGCGATCCAGATCACGGATAGCAAAATTTCTAAATATATTGCGATCCAGAATCGCGATCCATTAATACTTGATGCTACACGGTCAATATTAAAAGTTTTCCGCATACAGGAGCTTTTCTCGGAAAACCGCCGAAAATTCACACTGGTAAATATAGTAAAACATGTGATAGTTCAATGCAACCCTGCGCAATATTAATGGAATGGTTTCGCTTGCTTTGTAAAAAGATCGCAGTATTTACATACATAAATACAAATCTAAAATTAATTTAAAATATTTTATAGTATTTAAAAACAAATTTTTTAAATGGGGAAAATGTGAATTGTACGTTTCAGTTCTTATATTATTAGATATTATTTTGCAAAATTCGTTAAATAAAAATTTAAGCTTGAAATGAAATACATACATTTTTGAACATATTTCAGGTATTTTTTAGGCATATATGCATATAATGAGATTTTTTCGTGCATATTTACGAGTATATTTCAGTTATTTTTCGGGCATACTAGCATGCATATTTTGAAATTTTTCGTGCATATTTTTAGCTTCCCTAATGATGATGAAAGAGAGAGAGGCGGCGACAGACACTGACGCACAAAGACAGACAGAGACAGACATTCCAACATCGAAAAGATGATGAGTCTTAAGGTAGTGTGATGAAGAAGGCTTAAGAGATGGAGTTTAATAGGTAGAAAGTTAACAAATTTAGTAATTTTTGTTATTAAGCAATTTTATTTTGTTGTTAGTTTCATTGCTGAAGCTTTGAAGTAGAGAGAAGAGAGTTTAAAAGGAGGTATACTTAGTATAGACAGTCAAGCAAGCACGAAAATAAATAAGTAAACCCTACAGCGCGACATGCGAGCGAACGCCAGACACAAGCACGTAAATGCAACTCAAGTGAAATGTTGCATGTAATTTACGCAAATCCGAAATTAGCTTGAGCTTTAGCGCACATAACGCACACCAACGAAACTCACATTTCTTCCAAAAAAAAACAAAAAAAAAAACATGAAATAAAGCAAGCAAGCGAATCAAGGCAAGCAGGCAGGCGACGCCAAAAGTGCACGTGTCAATTTATATGCACACAAAGGCAGACATGCACACACGCGCTGAAACATGCAAGCAAAAAGCTTACGCTTCACACTTTACTTGCTTTTTGCCCATTTGCATTACACACATCCTTCATCACTCATTCTCTGTCAAGCAAAGTGCTCGCAGTAGTGTGTATTTTCCGCTTATCCTCGTAATTTCTTGATTTAAAGAGCATTTTTTAAAGTCTACTTTTAGGGGCGATCACGATGACAACAAACGCCATGTTCTGTCGATAAACTATAAATCCAAGCACATTTTTGAGGTAAATTAAGATGTGCTGAAATTATAGCGAAGGCTGATGCTTGAAGTGATGTTTGAAATGATGCTTGAAGTGTGCAGAAGAAGAAATGATGTTGAATCCAGAGGGTGAGTGATGAGCGCAAGTGTGGGAGTAAGACGCTGAGCGCGTACGTGCCGTTGCGTGCTTGTTGTGCGTGTGTGTCTCTTGTGTCTCAGCAAACGTGGCTTGGGGATCATTGACATAAAACTTGATTATCGACTCGCCAAGAAGGTATGCCACAGAGGGAATGTACATATGTATGGGAATGTATGAGCAAGGACCTCAAAAATGTAAGCAAATCCAAAAAAGAAAAATAAAATATACAGCGAATGCAAAAACAAAACAAAAATCGAGCTGCATTGTGAAAGAAACAATGTATGCAGGGTTGTAATTTGACATGGCAGTTAAGTCTGAGTAACAGAGGAACGTGCATTAATCACTGGAAAATGATTATCAGTTTAGTTACGCCTCTGAATGTATTGAAAAATTCGTTTGCAATAAAAAAAAAGGCTACAAAAACGGCGAAACACCCAACTAAACGGCGGCCAATCATAGGACGAAGTATGGCGGGCACTTAGAAATGCATCAAGGACTTCATGAGGAAAACTCACGGTAGACGCTGGAACTTTACAGATTCCTGCAAAAAATAACAAACTACCTGCTGAAAATACCTAACAGACAGGTAGCAAACTTCCTACTCCAGAAGAGACGGAATAAACTTCGGGGCCTTGTGGGGTTGATTACAGGGCACAATACATGGAGACAGCACATAGGGAACAGTGAAAGCTCATTATGCTTCATCTGCCTACAGGAGGAGGACGCCATCGTCGCGACGGCTCACAGCATTTTTTCTGCACCCGTCCCGCTTTTGCTAGACTAAGATTGCGCATTTTTGGATCAAATATATTGAAAATGTCGGATGCTTATACCTTATCACTCGACAAACTCCACAGATTTATAAAAGAATCTGTGAAATTTGCAGAGGAATTTTGATTCCACTATCCCACCTTTTCCCCCACACCCTGCTTCTTCCTGGTGGGCTTTAAGTACAATGGCGAAATATGACTGAGTACTTGCGTAAAACATAGTTTTCCCGGTCTACCACATTCCATTCTATTCCATTCAATTCCAAATATCAAACGTAGAGCAGTTCGTTCTGTTCCACTATTGGGCAGCGATAAAACCCGCCAAGCAGCAAAATGCAGCGCTCTACTTCAATATCATTCTAAGAGACCTTTTTATTAAAGGAAGAAACTCTTAAGAATAAGCATTTGAAATCGTACAAGATTTGTGTCTATGAAATGAACTCGGGATGATCAAAATACAAATTCCTGCCCCATGTGAAAAATTTTTTTCTGCTCGAAGAGCGTGAAAGACTTACGGTATGCCCCTTAGTGATTTCTGCAAAAGAGAAGGGGCCAGCAATGCTCAAATATTTGTTGATGTTGTCATCTAGTCAACCTAGAGGCTCATTCCTATTGGAGTATTGTAATTTCAGTCGATATATATAGTAAGGCTTGAAGTCAAAAGAGTGGTTAAGACTAGCGACATGGACTGACATTTTTTGAATAGATGAACTCAAATTCTTCTGAATAGTCTTAATGTGACTTATTAAAGACTTACATATATGCCACTTGGTATATTCGAGAGAAAATTTCTTCGGAGAACTCGCGTGAGTTGTACGAGCTTTACGCAGATATCGACATTTATCATTGGGCATGTCGTGAGAGTGGATGAAGATGCTCCGGCCCACAAATTATTTCTATCGAAACCCGCTTAAAGGCAACGGAAAAGAGAGACCTCCACTGCATTGGGAAGATGAGGTGTTGACTGAGTCTTCTCCCTTGGTATTTTCAATTGGCGCCAGGCAGCCCGTAACAGAAACGACTCGCGCGCTTTATTGAACTCGGCCAAAATCGTCTAGACCGTAACACGCCAATTAAGAACAAGTCCTCAGAATCTTCTAAACAGTCTCAATTATTTTATTATTGTTACTAGAGTCTTATATAGTCAAAATGATCAAATGATAATTCAGATTAAAATCTTAAAAATTAAAACGTAACCGAATTACTTACATTTTTCTGCCTCTCTGATGATACAACCCAGCGGCGAAAATTTTGCTTACAGAATCGATCAAGGTTTGCACACATGTAAGGTTGTAGTGCACACCACCTCTATCTATCAAAAAATCAGGCGGATGACTGAAGGTTTCAAAACCGGGGCATGATAATGGCGATCTGGTAACTGATGTCCAGAGCATACTTAAGTTGTGGAGGGATCACTTCTCCTCCTTGCTAGATAATGGCAACAGTGAAATTGCTGAAGGAGAAGATGTACGACCCGAATCCCCAATAGCAGATGATTGTAGACATGTTCCACCACCCGATCATGACGAAGTGCGAATAGCAATGTCTCGGCTTAAAAATAACAAGGCCCCGGGCGCTGACGGTTTGCCAGCCGAGCTATTCAAACATGGTGGCGAAGAGTTGATAAGGAGCATGCATCAACTCCTGTACAGAATATGGTCGGACGAGCGCATGCCTGATGACTGGAACTTAAGTGTGCTCTGCCCAATCCACAAATAAGGAGACTCCACAGTACGCGCCAATTATCGTGGGATAAGCCTCCTGAATATCGCATATAAGGTCTTAGAAAGTGTATTGTGCGAAAGACTGAAGCCCACCGTCAACAAGCTGATTGGACCTTATCAGTGTGGCTTCAGACCTGGTAAATCTACCATCGACCAGATCTTCACAATACGCCAAATACTGGAAAAAACCCATGAAAAAGGAACCGACACACACCATCTCTTTGTCGATTTTAAAGCCGCTTTTGATAGCACGAATAGGAATTGCCTATATGCCGCAATGTCTGAATTTGGTTTCCCTGCTAAACTTATACGGCTATGCCAAATGACACTGACTAACACCACCAGCACCGTCAGAATTGGGAAGGACCTCTCCGAGCCGTTTGAGACCAAACGAGGTTTCAGACAAGGTGACTCCCTTTCGTGTGACTTCTTCAACTTGATGCTGGAAAAGATAATACGAGCTGCAGAACTTCACCGTGCAGGAAGCATCTTATACCACAAGAGTGTTCAACTGCTGGCGTACGCCGATGACATCGACATCATTGGCACTAACACGCGCGCCGTATGTTCTGCCTTCTCCAAGCTGGATAAAGAGGCTAAGAAAATGGGTTTGGCGGTTAACGAGGACAAGACGAAGTACGTCTTTTCATCACACAAAGAAACAGAACGCCTTGGCAGCCACGTCAATGTTGATAGCTACAAATTCGAAACTGTTAAGGACTTCGTCTATTTGGGAACCAGCATTAACACCAAGAATGATGTCAGCACGGAGATCCAACGAAGAATCACGCTTGCCAATAAATGCTACTTCGGACTAAGTAGGCAACTGGAAAGTAAAGTCCTCTCTCGACAAACAAAAATCACACTCTACAGGACGCTCATCGTTCCAGTCCTCATGTACGGCGCAGAAGCATGGACAATTTCAAAATCACATGAGATGGCACTTGGAGTATTCGAGAGAAAAGTTCTTCGTAAGATTTATGGATCTTTGCGCGTTGGCGTGGGCGAGTATCAACGGAGATTTAACGATGAGCTGTACGAGCTTTACACAGACGTCGACATTGTTCAGCGAATAAAGATCCAGCGGCTGCGTTGGGCAGGTCATGTCGTGAGAATGGACGAAGGCGCTCCGGCCAAGAAAGCATTTCTATCGAAACCCGCTGAACGCAAAAGAAAAGGGAGACCTCCACTGCGTTGGGAAAATCAGGTGGACAGCGATGCTGCCTCCCTAGGTGTTCCCAAGTGGCGAGATGCTGCACGAAACAAAAGCAATTGGCACGCTCTGTTGAATCGTCTAGACGGTTAAGCGCCAATCAAGAGAGAAGAAGAAGAAGTGCACACCACCTCATATACAGATCTGTTATACATTTTCATATACATGGCCGCAAATGTAGAGTGAACACCTACACGTAACACACAAAGAAATCAGGGTAGTAAAGTGTTAATCCAATGAGCATATCACTAACTAGCATACATTGTAAGCTGTAGGCAGGGCCGCCGAGAGAAAATCCGGGCCCGGGGTCAAAATAACTACGGGCCCCTATACTAAATGAACAAATTCTCAAAATCAAAATTCAATGAATATATAGTTACGAACTTTAATTTATCTATACATTAATACAGATCAAGTAAATATGTTTACATAGAAATATACATATTAGGGTGGGTCAAATGTATTGTTAAAAGGCACATCCAGTTTCCGAATCCATGGGTCATACTGAGTAATATTGTCCAAGGGACCATAGGTCTGAATGAATTCTGTTTAAATACATATTGCTTTATTTGTATGAAATAAATTTCTTTAAATTGGAATACAAATATTTGTTGGTAATAATTTAGTATATCAAAAGACTGATTCTGCTGAACGCTTTAGTGAAACAGCAATCGAATTCAACTGTACGAAGCACCAAAGCAAATTTTAGCTTCGCAAGCTTTGTTTGTTTTCGGCGTATCGCTGTTTACATACATACATACATGTACATATGTATATGAGCATTTCCTGGGCGTTCCGGACGGTATGTTCGCACGATTTTTTGAACTCTTGAGGCAGAAATATCGCGAAATATTGTATAGTTTTATGATAAAGGGAAAGATTTACGCCACGGATAATGATTAAAGTATGTTAGCGACAGAAATTTAGTTTAATGCCTCTGTTTTAGCTACACTCAAAAAAAAAATTTCTCTCGATCAAAGACATAATTTTCCTTATTTTGAACACGCGTCCCAATACAAAATTTTCTTTGTTTTGTGTAAATTTCTCAAAAATGTGGAAAAAACATAAAAAAACATTCAAACAAATCCGTTGCCATGGGGATTTGTATGGGAATTTTATTTCTCAAAATTATAGAAATCAAGTCTTCAAAACAAGGAAAGTTGGGAATGGAATGGCGCTTAAAGAATTTTTCATTATTTTAATGTATGAATTTTTTCAAAACAAGTATATGAAACCATGGTAACGCACAACCAACAACAATATTTTATAAACCTTTTAACATGTTTTAAGGAAAATTTACTCAAAACAAAGAAAGTAGTGTTCAAAATAGGTAAACAATTTCTTTGACCCCTCCATATATTTTTTTCTCTCAGTGTACTTTTAAAATATGGACGTGTTTTTGTAGCGTCCGGAACGCAGTTTAAGTGGCTTACACAGAGGCATTAACCTAAATTTCTGTCGGTAACATACTTTAGTCATCAGCTGTGACCTAAATCTTTCCTTTTATCATAAAACGATACAATATTTCGCGATATTTCTGCCTCAAAAGTTCAAAAAATCGTGCGAACATACCGTCCGAAACGCCCAGGAAATTCCCATATCGCTGTATAAGAATTTGCATCATACCGAATTTTTCTGTTGCAACAGAAAACGAATTCAAATTTATGCTGCAAAGTCGACGCCAAAAACCAACAATTCCTTAAGTGGGATGCAGACACGTTAAGAGATTTATAAAATTTGTTGAAATTTAAAATGATTGCTATCTACGAAAGGCGATTAAAGGTGTTGTTTGTTTATTTTCTGTAGCAAAAACTTGGATATCATTTTGAGATTCCCGGGCCCTCTAAAGCCCGGGCCCGGGGCAATTGACCCCCTCAGCCCCCCCCCCCCTCTCGTCGGGCCTGGCTGTAGGTAGGCAGTTCGAATCCTACTTCGCCAACGTTGTAAGGTGGATGTACTCCGTTTACAGGGTAAGTTGTTGGTAGGCACCTCGAATCTACTTTCGCTTACCTTGTAAGGTAAACTTAGGCGGACTGAATACAATTCCGCTTACATTGTAAGCTGTAGGTAGGCAGATCGAATCTACCTTCGCTTACCTTGTAAGGTGGATGTAGGCGGATTGAATACAATTCCGCTTACATTGTAAGTTGTAGGTAGGCACCTCGAATCTTCTTTAGCTTACCTTGTAAGGTGAATGTAGGCGGATTGTACACAATTCCGTTTACATTGTAAGCTGTAAGCAGACATTTCGAATTCAAAAACAATCACTACCCCCACTAATCATCGCACGCAGATCTGTTTTATACAATTTTAAACAATTTTATTCTATCAGCGCTTGATTCAGAAACGAATTTGTAACAAAAAAATTCTTCAATGTGATTGTTATTTTGTTTCTATGGAATTTCCGAATTTATTCTATATACATACATAGCAACACAACAAGAATGAAATTTGAAGAAAAACAGAAAAATTAACAAAATTCATTTTTGTGAACCCTACTTACTTTTTCATACACATTTAGGGGATTCACAACCTGTCATATTGCGTCATATCGTCATAAGTCATAATATTTTGTTGTTGCATTCTATGCTATATGTGTACTAAATAAATACAACTCTGCACGATATGTTTTTGGGTCGTCGTATTTGATCAGCTGTTTTTGTTTACTACTTCATAAGGCTTCGGAAAACTCTTTTATAACTATTTCCGTAAAATATTTTAATATGACATATGACTTTATGACACTTTGTGAATAATGTGTAGTATACATCACCGGGGAGAAGTAGTGTGGTCGGCAATGTTCACCGCTGGGTAGGCAGAATTCAAAGCATAAGTAAATCTAAAGTTCTCAAATACATATTTCTTTTTTAACCTTCTAATACTAAATTTATCCTAAAATATTGCCAAAAGTAATCAACGCTGAAATTGGTATGCCCACAAATAACGCCAACACGCAAACCGCAGCTATAAAAAGAAACAAGAAAAAAAATTCAAAGAAGGCAAATTACGCAGGATTTACGCCGCAACTAAAATAGCATAACGCCAAGCATATTAAAACAAAATTTTACAACGCAGAAATTTGCGCAACAAAAATGAAATCAAGCGCAGCTAAGCTCAAAACACAGAGCATCCCTTACAGTGCTGCGCCTTGCGATGGCAGACGTTAGTACAAGAAGAAGTCGCGTCGCGCTTTGCCACCTTCAACACAGATATTACTAGTTAAGTTGTTATGGCAATTGTGGCATGGCATAATAAAATTAGTCTCGCAAAATATTGTTTCCTCTTAAGCTTTTTGTTAGTCTCTTATTGTCACGTCTGAGCCGTTTGTCTACGCTTTTTAAAATGGCATGAAATGAGGCGCTGATATATAAATGGAGACAAAGTTATGCAAAATAGAGGGTAAAAGGGGCAGCGCAATGAAGTACAAAACTACGAAAGTTGAAGCTGCTGTGGAGTAAAGGTCTTGAGTCAAAAAGTGTTGTTATGCAAAGCCAAGCACAAGGAAATAATGGCAAAAAAGGTAGATAAGGCAGTGCAGGTGAGACGGAGGCTGAAGTACAATGGTTGAGGCAAACGTGCACGTCTGCAGATCAAATAACAATTAAAATGCTATGATTTTTCATTATGCCACAACAACAACAAACAGTGTATAAATATGTATAAGAGCATAGCAGTTAAGTGTTGTTAGGGTTATACGTACACAAATAGAAATTACAAAACAAAAACTTTGTTGAGCAAACTCGTATAATTAAAAAGCAAAGGCAAAATTAAAATTGCAGTCAGACTGCAATTACATGCAACAAAAGGAAGAATAAAACAAAGTAAAAAAAATTTTTTAAAAAAGCTTTTATTTAATATTAATATAACAATTTACTAAAAAGGAAGAAAATAATTTTTTTATATTTTTGAACAAGATTTATATTAGTCCTTAGTTCATTTGGATCTTAATTTCAATCTAAACATACATTTAACGTATTTCTTCAAAGCATTTCTGTATATGTATCAACATAAATAAAAGCGCGGGTGCTCTTTACGTAATGCATATCTTACGTAATTGGAATTTAAAGTTTTTATCGCTTCCTTCCATTTCACCAATACGGTTTTATAACATGAATATGTAATGAGTACCCGCGCTTTTATTTATGTTGATACATATACAGAAATGCTTTGAAGAAATACGTTAAATGTATGTTTAGATTGAAATTAAGATCCAAATGAACTAAGGACTAATATAAATCTTGTTCAAAAATATAAAAAAATTATTTTCTTCCTTTTTAGTAAATTGTTATATTAATATTAAATAAAAGCTTTTTTAAAAAATTTTTTTTACTTTGTTTTATTTTTGCCTTTTTAGTTTTAAAATGCATATTACATCTAATATCTGGTTTTACTATACTCTTTTGTGAATAGATTACTTCCTAATACGTGTTCAAAATAGGAACAAATCTGGTTCATAAATACTAATTTTCTAAATATCTTGACACTAGCGCCACCTAGCGGCGATTTATTTCCACGGATATATTTACTTTCTCATAGGCAATATATATACCGAATATGAACAAATTCGGTCGGTAAATACGAATTTTACAAATATCTTGACACCAGCGCCACCTAGCGGCGATTTTTTTCCTCGGATGTATTTACTTTCTCATAGGCAATATATATACCGAATATGAACAAATTCGGTTGGTAAATACGAATTTTACAAATATCTTGACACCAGCGCCACCTAGCGGCGATTTTTTTCCACGGATGTATTTACTTTCTCATAGGCAATATATATACCGAATATGAACAAATTCGGTCGGTAAATACGAATTTTGCAAATATCTTGACACCAGCGCCACCTAGCGGCGATTTTTTTCCACGGATCTATTTACTTTCTCATAGGCAATATATATACCGAATATGAACAAATTCGGTCGGTAAATACGAATTTTACAAATATCTCGACACCAGCGCCATCTATCGGATTTTTTTTTATTTCACATTGCATTGTCTTCGGGTCCTGAACTATGTTACAAATTTCAAGTACCTAGCTCAACTAGAAGTATCTTAAATGTTCGTTGCAAAATTCCACGACATACATACAAAAAGTGAAGTTAAATAAAAGCTTGTAATAAAAACAGAAAGGCTTAATAGTAATGTAAGATAAAGTTTGAAGCACATACATAAGGCACACGGAAATGTAAAAAGCAATTTTTTGTAATATGTAGTAGACTTTTTCTTTCATTTTTTGCAACCGCAAAAGGCAATAAAGTTAAGCTGCCAGCCGCTGCCGATAACCAAAATTACCGCATACAACAGACACTGCTGGCTGATGTGGAATGCTGGAGGCATTTTTTGGCGCTTGTGATGCTTGAAAATCAATGCTTTGGATTTTTCTTTTTTATTCGCTCCTCCTTTTGCTTTATTTTGCCCAAATTTGTTGCGGTTATTTGTGTCCGACTGCCATGTGTGTAATGACCATACTCTTGATTTGCTGACATTAATTGAAAAAATTTTTGTCCACAAGCAATTGTCTTTCATTAGAAGGAGAGTAGTAGAAGAAGAGTAGTAGAAAGAGAGTTGGATAGGAGAAGTAGAGAAAAGGCAAGAAAAGAAAAAAAATGTGCTATTTGTTTGAAATTGAAAAATAATTGCCAATAACATGAATGCAATGAAATTTTGAACTTTTATTAGTTAAATTGGAAAAATAAGCAATTTTTTTTACTATTTTTTTTTTCTTCTAAATACGGCCAAGTGATATGGTGGACTCATATGAGAGTTGAATTGCTGGGACGAGGCTTTTTTTCTCTCAGCTCCATTGGAGCTAAAATTTAGTAGAGCAATACTAAGAGGTTTAGTTTTGCCTTTTTCCAATATTTTATTATTGTCATTGTTATATCACACAAATCACCACCATGAGTCCACTGGACACACACAAAAACTAAGCTTTTTACCGCTTGTATGCTATAGTTCTTTCTGTGATGGGTTCTTCACTCAACTGTAGGAAGTTACTCGAGGTTTCAGTGCTCGATATGAAAAATATGTGCCCTGGACTCAGAGTGTGCGATTAAGTGTTTATTTCAAACGAGATGAGAGATAGAGAGGTTTGAGTGAAGATCGGCGAGTGTCGCTTCAAAAGTCACATGTGGCGCTTGACAAGCACTGAGCATGCATATTTCCCCTTCCTCCTGCTTCCCTTCCTTCTTATTCCTTCTCTCCTTCCCTGTTATACTTTCTCTCTCTCTCTCTCCATCCCTCTTCTTCCCATTTTCCTTTCCTTTTCCCTCTTCTTTTCCGAACATTTTCCTTTCTGTTTCCCAAGGAAACCGGATTTAGCATAACATGGAAGAGAGTTCTATATTGTAACCCTGACTTCCACTTTTCATTTGATACCAATTTTCCTTTGAAACATTACAGCGCATCCGGGTACACTTTTTTAACCACAACTGGGTACCCGGCCTCAGAATCATAATCAAAAGAGCGCTTTGTTTCAGCCCTGGTCAACAACTTTGATTTGATACCAGTATTGCTCAGCAGTCCATTTTCACCTGATGAGTTTGGGTGGAACTAATCTGTAAATTTTTTTGGGTATTTTTTTTAACGGCTTGAGGGAAGTTACCGTCTTTTTATGTCCTTAATAATTGAAATTAGCACAAAATCTTAGCTTATTTCGAGAAAGTTAGAATAAAGCAAGGTGTATAGGCCCAGCCTGTTCTATCACCCATAATTCCGCCAAGTTTGCAAGCAACCAAAGCAGCTTATAGGAGGCCTTAACGTTTGTAGTTTTTCCTAGTTTATTCACTTGTTAACACCTTCCTGGCAAAATGTTAAAAAATTCACAAAATTAAAAAGTAAGAAAAACCAAAATCTAACTAACTTTACACGCCCAGTCGATTCCAGCAGCCATAACTCGCCAAGTGACTTCAAGATCCATACATGGTTCTCAGCAAATACCCAGTTTTTTAACAAAAGTTAAGTTCATATTTTTATAACTTCTAAAAAACAAAAGACAACCTCATTCCTCATATATCGCTAGCTTGGAGTGCAAATTGTGTAAGTCCTTTTTTTAAAACTTTGTGGGAGAGACAAAAAACTAAAAATAAAAAAATTTCGAAATTAAAAAAAAAATTCTGTTCATATAAATATTTTGGACTTACACAATTTTCTTCGCTTTTTGGACTTACACAATTTGCGTATCACTGAATAACAACGAGTAGAAATATGACAAGTATCACAGACTTGTTTAGCGCGGTGCGTATTGGATTTTTCTAGCGTTCTACATAAAAATACACTTTTTCATAAAAGTGGTCTTACACAGTTTGCACTCTAAGCTAGCGATATGTACTTATGTATAATAATATGGTTTTTTCCCCAGCTCAAACTATTAAGTTTCAATATCTTCCATCAATTAGTCCTTCCAACAAATTTTAGTTCCATTTTATTAAACACATTAATTAAACAAATTTTCCTCACAAAATTTCAACATAAATGCTTTATGCAAATAATTTGCATTTATAAGTATTTTGCTCCTTTTACTTTTATTTGCTTTGCTAATTCAAATATATAAACTGGAGCGCCAAAATCCGAGCAGTACTTACCTTAATTACTAAATGTAATATAGACTCGAAAGGTAATGCAGAAATTCAAATATTGCCTAATATATAAATGTACTACGTAAGAATAAACTAATTACACATATAAGGAAAAATAAAGTCAGTGATGGGCATATTGGATTATAATAAATATTTACTGCATTCGCCGTTCGAAGCCAGTATAAAACTGTAGGTCCACCCAATTAGTAGGAAAAAACAAAAAGGAGCACACCTCGAATTGGGAGAGAAGCTCGGCCATAAAACTCGTCATAGTTATAAAAGCGCCATTGTATTATTATTATTATTACTTCGAATTAGTTAAAAGGTTTGGTTGGGCAAGAAGAAAGGTAGATTACCTTGTACTAAGCAAGAAATGAGTTCATTTTGCAAATTAGCAGAAACATTCTACACATTCAAGAGCATTCTTAATTGCCTCCAGTGGCGGATTAAAGGTACAGAGCGCCCTAGGCAGCCACTTTCTCGGCGCCCCTGTACCGACCATAAATGGCCATCATAATACTATAAATTTTAACTACCTAGTTATTTTACACCCTAACAATCAAAATCTTTCCTCTTTATAATATTAGTGTAGATGTAGATATAGATGATGTAAAAGCTTAGATAATTTGTTAATCTCTACATATAATAAAATTGTAACAGGTCGATGTCTGTACATTGCAGATATCGAGAAAAAAATGATTGGGAGAAGAATTATTAAGCCAGTGGAATCCAAATCAACCATTTTTAGAATTTTTGTCTGTCTGTCTGTCTGTCCGTATGTTTGTGGCCGTATCACTCAAAAAGTGCTGAATGGAATTGAACGAAACTTTTTTTTGGAGATAATGGGTCGTACTAATAAACAAAAAGCAATTGCTATTTCTCAAATTTTTTGTAATTTGACAAAAATTTGTATGAAGAAACTTTCAAAATTTGAGAAAAAGGCTTGAAAAAGTAATTGCTTTTTTATTAATATAATCTAATATTTTGATAATCGCCAAAAAAGTCGCCATCGCCAATTTTCATAAATTGGTCGCCAAAGTTTGTAAAAAATCGCCAATTTGGCGACAAATCGCCAGTACTGGCAAGCCTGACGACGCAAAAAACGCGCAATATTGCACAATATATCGATGCTTGTGCAATATAATCGATTTATCTATTATCGATCTATTATAGATCAGCTTTAATTCTTAATCGTCGATATGTTATTTTCTTTATTTGATTAAAAATTCTGAGCTCGCGCGCCCCTTGTAACTACGCGCCCCTAGGCAAGTGCCTAGTTTGCCTTAGGGATAATCCGCGTCCGATTGCCTCGCTGCATGTTTGTGCATACATATGTCTGCCCACCACTGCTGCACTATGCTAAAGCTCGTACAAGCTTCTAGGCATTGATGACTCAATTAAAATGCCACAAATGCTGTTGGACTAGAGCAATTCACTATGTATGCCGCAAACTCACACAGGCGAATATTCCCTGTAAAAAAGTGTGCGACGAGTCTCTAAAAAGATTTGTCCGGGAGCGCTCTCTTTCGGGTACAATTAGTCTACAATTGTTCCCAATTGTACCCGAACGGGTACATATGTATACTAATTGTAGACGAATTGTACCCGAAAGGGTATCAAACGGGTACAATTAGTCGCACAAATGGATGTGTCGCATTTGCTACCTGTTCGGGTACAAAACGGGTACAATTGTGCGCTTTTGCTACCCGTTCGGGTACAAACTGGGTACAATTAGTCTCTTCATAGGACATGCTCAAACAAAAGAGAACACTTCAACCCATATAAAGAGATACAAATGGGTAGTAATCGCATGCTCCCTTGCGAGTTGTCCCGGATGTATCCCGGAGTGATCGCATTTTTTGCAGGGTTCTTGCACAGAAACAAATACGCGCACAGTTGCTTACTCACACACACACACATGCATAGGCAAGGAAATGTATGTAATTTAAGGAATTATCAATAAGTAGACATTAGCACTATTGGAATACAAATATTAGAGGGAAATGCGATTATATGTTAGATAAGTATGCGGAATGCATACACATACATTTACATAAATAGAATAGCTAATAATAAGCCAAAAGCATAATTTCCTTGTAAAAGGAGATATGTAGCAATAGATGTAGGCATATCTATATACATATTTAGAATATTATAGAATACATTGCACTTCATTGCAAACTGCACACAAAACACTTTCGCTCAAATGCCAAGCAAGCGCAATTGTAGGTCATAACTTCCGGGCTGGATTGGCTGGCAGAGTTTAATGAATACAAGAAGGAATGAATGAAGAGGTAAATGGGAAAAGTGAAGATTGAGCAGTTAAGATTGGGCGACAGAAATTGAGGAGTGAAGAGTGAAGAATGGGGGACAAAAAGTGAAGATTGAGCTGTGAAGATTGAAGGGAAAGAAGTGCAGAATCAAGCGTGTAAAATGAGCAGTGCTGAGGAAGTGAGAAATGGAGTATACACTAGTGAGCGTTGTCTTTTAAATGGCAATTTTGTTCACGTGCATGTTTGTATGTATGTATATATGTAAATTTGAAAGGCCGCCGTAGTTTAACACGTAGCGCAAAGTTTCATATTACAATCGCATGTCCTTCATCTATTCATTTCGGCTGAAGTAAATGCGAGTATCGCCTAGACTTTATTAATGACTTAAATATTAATTTTGTGTTCATAACATGGCGCGAAAATAACTGTTAAATGTTTTTTAAAATTAAAATGCAAAAGTCTTATTACATAAAGGAGAAGGGTTCGCATATGTAATTGGGAAATTGCTACACTACCTCTCGTTTACCCTCTCTCCCTTCTATCTCCCTTCTCTCTATCTCTCTCTCTCTCTCTTCCCTCTCCATCAATTCCAGTTTTTCAACATTGTCTTCCAAACTCTTTCATACTTCTTAATGCGGATTCATCGTTCGAGTTCAGAACTTTTTTGCCATGTGGTAGTTGTTGTGTTTTCGGAGTGTGAGAGGAATTCCGAAAAGTTCTGTACTCTTTTTATTTGTTAAGTCAAATTCAACTTTAGTTCAGAACTCGAACGATAAAATCCGCTTTAAGGTATGCTTTAAAAAAATATTATAATGAAGTGTGAAATTAACTACACTGTCTCTTAAACTGTTTTCCTGTTGCTCATTAAGTATGATTTAAAATAAACTAAAGTAAGGTAGCCCAGAAGTGAGTTTCTGTAACAAAATCGGAAATTTTTCGATCAAAATTACGTCACATTAATACGTTACACAATTTGTCACCACCTAAAAAGCAAATGAAAATCTATCGATTGACGACATTATGACGTCACTCAGTCGAAAACATTCATAGAGTTCAGATACAGAAACTCAGTACAGCACTGCTTAAGGTTAATTAAGTAATATTTTCTCTCCCGCACTTTCTCTCTCTGTTCGCTCTCTCAATTTCAGTTTTGCCACAATGCCTGCCAAACTGTTTTATATGCCGTAAGAATACTTTAAAAGAAAATTTAATAAAATTATCTCTGTGAAGTTAAAAATTTGCTACACTGTCGCTTAAACTGTTGCCTTGTAGGAGATTAAGTATGCTTTAAATTTAATTAAAGTAAAGTAGGCAAGTACTGCTTAAAGTATGCTTGAAAAGCAAATTGAGTAATACGTTATGCCCCTTCTTTCTCTCTTTGTTTCTCTAAAGTTCAAGTTTTGACACACTGTCTTCCAAACTGTTTTTTACCCCTTTAGGTACCTATTCTTTAGAAAATATATACCTTTTTTGTTCCTTGTTTTTCCGACAGGGTAGGAAGTTTGAAATTCGCTAGACTGTTACCCTATAGTCCATTAAGTATGCTTTAAAATTAATTAAAGCAAAGTTGTCTCTCATTTTATCTCTAACTATCTCTCTCTCTCTCTCTCTCTCTGAAAATTCAACTTTTGTACCTTGCCTCTTAAACTGTTTGTACCTTTTAGAGTATGCTTTAACAAAATTGAGTTGGAGTTATAAAAATAAATAATAGCTTAAAAAACTAAAAAACATGCTTTAATCTTAAAAATCGTACTAAAAATTGAGAAATAATTTAATTAGAAGCAAAATGATGAACGAAAAATAAGTATTTAAGGAAAAGCGTGGGGTGCTCAGTATGTCAAAAAATATTTAAAATCGGTTTTTTTTACTAATAATTTTATTTTGACTTTTTTGAGATTTCATATATCGTACTCTTTAATTTCGCAACTAGGTATATTTTTGTACTAGTTGTACGAATCGAATATTTTCATGTTCAAATATTATTGAGCAGCCCCACGCTTTTCCTTAAGTACTTATATTTTCGTTCATCATTTTGTTTCTAATTAAATTATTTCTCAATTTTTAGTACGATTTTTAAGATTAAAGCGTGTTTTTTAGTTTTTTAAGCTATTATTTATTTTTGAATTTTTAGTGAAATTTTTCATTAAAGGATGTTTTATGCGGACGCAAGAATAAAAGTAAAAAGAAATCTGATGGGATGTGGTGTTCTCCGAAATAGATCTACATACATATGTATGTATTTATAACTTCTACCAAAAGTCCCAATATGCAGTGAAGTAAACTAGCTTATTATGCAATATTTTCCAAACCCTTTTATTCAAGGTTTTCCAAACTAGTTTGGAAATACAAAATTTCCCAAACGTTTTGTTATATTTCACAATCAGAAAGTGAAGAGAAGTTGAGGTGAAGCATTTGAAAAGAACAAAAAAAAAAAAGAAACCTGATTGAATAAATTCGAATTTAGACAATAAAGCTCCGAATACGTTTGTAGCGTAATGGTGAGGTATGCTGCCTAAGGACCAAGGAGCTCAGGTTCGAGTCCCGAGTGGCGCATTTTTTTTTTTTTTAGAGAAATTTTTTTCACCTCACGTTTACAAAACATTGTATAAAAATGTAATTAGGGTTCCTTTTCGTTGATTCAGCACTTACTATTAAATGAATTACAAACAAAACCAGTTCTTGCTTTGCATACATATGTATGTACATGCGATTGTTTTTATTGCAAACACAACAATGACAAAACAGAATGTTGTTACACAAAACACAAAACCAGTTCAGCGTTGCGTGATTCGAATCAATTTTGATTTAAAATCAACTTTCAAATAAAGAATCAACTTGATTCGTGATTCAAACTATTTTCAAATCAAAGATAATTTTTATTTGTGATTCATTTCTCAAAAGAATCAAAAATACCCTCTGATTGGTGATTCAAACTGTTTTCAAATCAAAGATAAATTTGATTTGTGATTCTTTTCTCAAAAGAATCAAAAATACCCTTTGTTTCGTGATTCAAACCATTTTCAAATCAAAGATAAATTTGATTTGTGATTCATTTCTCAAAAGAATCAAAAATCTTTTTTTGATTCGAATCAAAAATTTTATTCGAATCAAAAATTTTATTCGAATAAAAAATTTGATTCGAATCAAAAATTTTATTCGAATCAATAATTTGATTCGAATCAAAAATTTATTTAGAATCAAAAATACTGTAGCATATCAGAAATATTCAAGTACATTCTCGGTAACTTAAAACACAAAAATGTATAAAATGCACCAAAAGTGCAACAACAGCCAAATTGTATGCTGACGCCAAATATGTAGATATGTATGTACATATATACATATGTATTTCTGATTGTCGTATTTACGTTTGTGCTACGCCGTACGTACATGCATACATACATATGTATGTATGTGCATAGGCACTTGGGTGCATACCCTGCAAAAATCATTGGATTATATGCTCCATTTGTGGTAAGTTGGAGTACTTTCAAAGTGACCACTAACATAGCCCAAGCGACCGATTCGTGTATCTGCATCGGTTCGTAGTTAGCCGAACATAACAAAAACCAAATTTTTATCGCGACGAAGACGATATGTGTATCCATACATAGCTACATACATACATATGTTTGAATGTATACACGTCATTCGTCGTCGTCGCGATAAACATTTGGTTTTTGTTGTTATGTTCGGCTAACTGTTAGGTACTCCATCAATTAATCCAATGTAGGTACTCCATGGATTAATATGATTGTTAAGCGGGACTGGAGTATATACTCCATTGCAATGACATGCAATGTTAAATGGACCATATATTTGTATGAAATGTGGCAAGTTCTGGAGTAAGCGGTTGGTCCATAGCGAGCACTCCATGGATTAGCGAATGGAGTACTCGGAATTTTTGCAGGGTATGCATACATACATATGTATTATATGTACATATGCCCTGCAAAAATCATTGGATTATATGCCCCATTTGTGGTAGGTTGGAGTACTTTCAAAGTGACCACTAACATAGCCCAAGCGACCGATTCGTGTATCTGCATCGGTTCGTAGTTAGCCGAACATATATGTACATATATGTACATATCTACATAGATTCTATGTCATAGAAGTAAGAATTAGAGTAGATATACATGTATTATAGTAAATAAGTAGTATGTACATAAGAAATTTTGTGTATAGGTAAATAAGAATCAATTTTACCAATAAATTCCCTGATTGAATTGCTGTTCGTAAAGAAATACAACAAACCACTTTCGTTTAATTTGAACGGGTTTAAAATATACATATGTATGTATGTACCTATAGTGAATCCTAAATATATTTCAATTAAAAGATACTTTTAGTACGAGATCATTTTGGGTAAATGCATTATTATTATTTATTTTTAAATTCTGTTATTTTATTCTTTTATTGGGTTCATTCAATGTATGTAAAATATATAAATTATAAGTACATAAGTACCCAGCCAGCAAAATCATCGTAAACGAGCTCGTAAACGGATGTTTTCTCGCAGAAAACTCTAATAAAATATCGTTTATGATAGCCGTTTACGATTCGCCTACGAATACTGTTTCGCTTTAAAATGTTCAGTGCCTACGAGTGTCGTAAATGTATCGAAAAAGCGCTCGTATATGAATCTTTTTACGTCCGTTTTTTTTATCGTAAACAGAGATGTAGAATAATTATTATTTCATTTTGAAATTATAAAAAAGTCTTACAAATTTTCTTCAGGATCATAAAAGTCTTTTGATAATATTTTTTTCCTGATGAAAATGATAAAAATCTTCTATAATTATTATTCAGAAACTTATATTTTAAAAATCTTTCCATAATAGTTATTTCAAATATATATTTTTTAAGTCCTCAAAGACTTTTATATTGAGACAAATTTGAAAAAAGTCTTTGCGTAATTATTATCAGTAACAAATTGTTTTTTATATCTTCAAAGACTTTTTCATTGAGACAAAGTTCAAAAAAGTCTCAGAAAATTTTCAATAACTTTCATATAAGTATAAAATAAAAATAACTTTCATATAAGTACTTCAAATTCAAGCAAATTTGCAAATTGAAATTGTATGAAAGATTTTTATCGAAGATATAAAAAATAAATTTGTTACTCAAAATAATTACTTAAAGATATTTTTGAAATTCGTCTCAATGAAAAAGTCTTTGAAGACCTAAAAAACAATTTGTTACGGATAATAATTACTCAAAGACTTTTTTCAAATTTGTCTCAATATAAAAGTCTTTGAAGATATAAAGCAAAATTTCTCATTTATAATAATTACAAAAAGACTTAAAAAAAATATCTCAGAAATAACTATTATGGAAAGACTTTTAAAATATGTTTCTTTCAATAATAATTATTTTTTGATTTTTATTTTTTCTCTTATAATAATTACAACTCTGATCGTAAATGTAGAAATTTTACAAACATACATACTTTTAAAATATTGAGTTTGAAATTTTTCGTTTTCTTTTTTTTTTTTGACATGATAGAAAAAAGTTTATTTTGTTATTGTTTTCTTATTCGAGAACAGCTCGTAAATCGCAATATTCGTTAAATGTACGGTACCTTGCTGGCTGGGTGGGTAAGTACATATGTGTGGATATGTATAAGAGAAATTTACATATGTATGTATATACATTTACATATTAATTGGTAAGTACATATGTACATGCATCTTACATAAGTATGTATATATGTGTTAGATTACATCTGTATTTTATATGGAAATGAAGTCAGGAGGTGAGAATTTTCACTAATATTTTTTCGTTCTTTTATCACGAGAGAGAAATGCAAAAAAATATGCTCCTCTCTCGCAAGAAGCGATCAAAAAAAAATCCAGTTTTTCCACTTGTGCGCGAAAAATAACAAAACAGTATTTCTCCTTCCTTCCTTCCTTAATTGGCACGTAACCGTCTAGACGATTCTGGCGGAATACAATAGAGTGCGGCAATTGTTTCTGTTTCGTGCAGCATGGCGCCACTCACATGTGAGACAAACTGATCGCGAAAACTAACAAAGCATTCGCGAAAACAGTTTATCACGAACATTTTTCAGCTACGTTGTAGGGAAGGATATACATACATACAAGCAGATTTTCGCAGTTGCCTTAGCCAGCCATTTGCGCGTACATATGTATGTATATTCCCACCAAAAAATCTAAGCCTTTTTAAGAATTAAAACCGCATATTTTAAGGCTTCCGAAATCAGGCCTGAAAATTATAAAGGTAGCAAATTTGTATGGCGTAAGGCTTAAAATAAGGCTTATTTTCCTGTGTTGATGTCATCACGCCATAAGGAGTACTCTCTCTCTGAGAGCACACCTTATTCCTAATGCTTATCCGCCATGCCAAATTAGGCCTAGATAATAAATAATGCCATGTTAAATGGACCATATTTTTTATATGATATGTGGCAGGTTGAGGAGTACTCGGTTGGTCCATAGCGAGTACTCTATACACGCGTGCATGGAGTACTCGGCTTTTTTGCAGGGATTCTTTTGTATGCATACACCCAACCATAATTCATTCATCCTTTCATTCATTTATTCGTTATATATATGTATGTAAGTATATACATACATATGTATGCGCAAGTGCTTGGCTAAAGCAACTGCGAAAATCTGCTTGCATTTCCTCCCATACAACGCAGACGTTTGTTGAAATTTTAGATTTTTTGCATTTCAACTCGCGGGGGTGGTGGGATCACGTACTAAAGTATTTTTTATATGAAATAAAGTTTTGATTCAAAATAATTTTTGATTCGAATCAAAAATTTTATTCGAATCAAAAATTTTATTCGAATCAAAAATTTGATTCGAATCAAAAATTTATTAAGAATCTTGATTCGAAATCAAGTTTGAATCAAGAATCAAAAAAGATTTTTGATTCTTTTGAGAAATGAATCACAAATCAATTTTATCTTTGATTTGAAAATAGTTTGAATCACGAATCAAAGGGTATTTCTGATTCTTTTGTGAAACGAATCACAAATAAAATTTATCTTTGATTTGAAAATAGTTTGAATCACGAATCAAAGGGTATTTCTGATTTTTTTTTGAAACGAATCACAAATAAAAATTATCTTTTATTTGAAAATATTTTAAATCAAGAATCAGAAAATATTTTTGATTAGTGATTCAGTCAAATCAAAATCACGCAACCCTGAACCAGTTCTTGCTCTGCATACGTATGTATGTATGTATGTACATTGTACATGCGGCTGATTTCATTGCAAATAAAACAAACCCAAAACAGAAAGCTGCAAGCTTCATTTTTTTTTGAGTGAATTTATGCATTGAGTTTATCGCCATCGCTATGAGCGATCGCTGGCTGTTGTGCGTTAGTTCGCTCGCTATTTGAGTGGTTATACGTTTTTCTTTGAACATTTGTTTGTGATTTGAGTAGAATGTATTTTTGAGCGTACCTGAGTGAGTTTTTCCGTACCCTGCAAGCTTGTTACTTATTGGCCTGTATACGGGAGTGAATTGAAATTCATTGAGGCTATTTTGAAGAAAGGTAACATAAAAGCCGCAATGAAGCATAAAATATAATGTTGAATGTCCTAATATATGATGCCGTTGGGCTGTTGATGTCATGTTTTTCGAATCCGGAGGAGAATAGAAATGATAAAGAGAACACAAAAAAGTGAATGTTTGAAAGATATAATAATTTAGTTAATTTAGTTAAATGTTTACAACTTTTAGGATGGGATGAAGTTACATACATACATACATACATACATACATACATACATACATACATACATACAGGTGAAACTAATAAAAGCGTGTTAATAAAAGTTTTGCTATATTACATAGTACCACAACGTTGGAAAATATTTAAAACTTCTAGTATTCTAAAAATTATTTCCAGTGCCTGTTAAACTGTTTTCGTACTCAGTAATGCCACAAAATTTATATAAGTACCTACATATGTAGCTTTAAAAAGCTTTTATGTATGAATATTTATATCTAACCTTTGAACATTATTAGGTCATCTATGTACATTAGGGTGGTCCAAAATTGTATGAAGAAAATAAAGTTCTTCCGAAATCCGTGAAACAACACGCATTTCATGCGACTGTACTACGTGAATCTATGCCGAAATTTTTTCCCTAGTATATTGAAGTTTAGAGATCGCACAAATGCCTCCAAATTTCCTTCTGCTTTTACATTAGTGATAATGCAACATTTTTTTGGAAAGTCCTTAATGAAAAAGAAAGATGTTTTTATCATAAAAAAACGGAACACAAATTGTTTTAGGAATAATAATATAAAAATAGTATTGCTGTGTAATGGTTAGTTCGGTTTTAATTTTTTTTGGAACACATTAATGTGCATTCAGAATCTACTTTATTTAGTTAAAGCACTTAAATTGAACTAAATGTAATTGCCATAATTTAGGTGTATTATATTTTACTAAAATTTACTAAATTGATGACTATTTTGCTGGATTTAAGAAGGTCTTTTAAAATTCTTATAACTTTAATAAAAATTCTGTCGCTTATACAAGATTTTCATATATTTACTTAGTTGCTCCCGATAGCAAATAGCTCTTGCGTCAAAAGCATCTGCGTTGCACAATCGAGTGCCTAAAAGAGGATATAGTGAAGGGGAGAGAGGGAGAGAGAGAGACCGCAATACACAATACCAAAATCCAATTAACTTTTGCTGCACGCATTAAGATTACCCAACGCTGACCAACACATACACAAAGCCATTTTATAGCGAAGCCACCCTGTAGCGAAAACGGTGCACGATGACAAAGTATCTAATGACGAGTAAGTGACATGTCAGGAATGTCATGCAGGCGTCACGTGTCAGTCATCGAGACGATGCGATTTGTTTCTTCCTATTTTCTATTCGGTGTACTTTCTGCCTTTTGTCTCGTTCGTAAACAAATAGATATAAGAGTAGGCTTTGTTTTCGGTTTGCTCAAGGCAAATCTAACAGGGTAGGCGCAGTGGCGAATTCAAAAATGTCCCATATATTTTGTTAATGTAATTGGTACAATGTAATGTCAAAATAATATTTCGCTTTATTGATATTTCGCCTTGATATTATTATTGGGCCATGATGTGAATTCGCTTAAATTTTGACGCCTGTGACACTCTACATGACATTTCATGGAATCGTCACTTAGGAAAAAATTAACATTTGTATGAAAAAGTCATGAAAGACTTCCATATAAACGTCAGCTGATGTCACTTAGGACATAGCCTAGAAGTACGTGACACTTAAGTGACCTCTGCAGGACTTTCGCTACTGGGCAAGGGCCCATTAACAATTGTGGAAGTAGATAGATAATAGGCATACATACATACCTACATAAGTAACAGGCTATTAATTAGCTAAAGCAAGTAACTAGCCGCTAAATGTATGCAAAAGCATGACAGAGGGAGAAAGTGACGGCCACAGGGGCAGGCAGAAATGACAACGGCAGTGGCCGCCGCAGCAGCAAACATTAAATGGGTTAATACGCTGATAAATGGCAATGAGATGGTGTGCTTAATGAGCGCCAATGGCGGATGACCAAAGTGAGATAATCGTTACATTGCCTACATTTTGGCAAATATACATACAGACACAATAGATATATGTGCATAGATACTAGGCTGTATAAATATGTGTGTATGCGTATGTGTATGTTTAAGCTTAAGCACTTCGCCAAAAGACGCAGATCATACCCCTTAATGCTGTTTTGTGTTCAGAAAGCTCTTAAGCCACACAAAACGGTCGCACGCCATGGCGTATACGCAACTTTCAAAAGCATTTACAGTTAACTAAGTTATCGCCAAATTGAATTTTATTTGTTTCAAATTCAATTTTATAACCTTAAATGCTACATTCCCTTCCGCCTCCGCATTTAAGCCGAGTACTTTTAAAGTGGTATTGCGTTTAAGACAAAGCCGCTTTTGGTTGTTTGCCTTTTTTCTTCTCTTTTACTTGTCGTCGGTGATACTGCAAAACATGCTATGTCGCCGTGACTAAATTTTTGAGGAAGGAGAAAAAACTATATATATTTTCATTTTTCGCGGTGTTTTTTAGATTTTTGTAGTATATATAAAAGCGAAGTTATATATAAAAGCAAAATCTATGTGATTGACAAAAGTGTAAAAAGGTTATTTAGGTGTATTCAGAAAGAAGTGAAAAGTGACATGGAACGTATTGCAGTATCACCGACGTTGTGTTCCTGATAACAAATATCTATTTTGATGTAATTTAGTTTTGTTTTACTTTTCAATCTTTGTTTATTTCGCTTTGTAAATTTATGTTTGTCTTTGTTTTACTTTTGTGCGCCAACTTTTTGCTTTAAATAGCCACCAACTTTGTGTGTGTGTGTGTGTGTGTTGCCAACATTTGAGCGCCGCGCTTGGCCAAAGTTGAAATCATTTAATGACATCAACAATTTCCTGCATTAAGCCATTATGGCAAAAGTAAAGGTAAGCGATTGGCAAAAAAAACACAATAACAACACTTTGCCAAGCTGTAGCTGCGCCTTGAATGGTTTTTAATGTTTTTGGAAAAATAATCTTAATGATAATAATGGACGCTATTTTAACTTCAAGTAGTTACATTTGGCGTGATAAAAGAGATATTTACAATAAAATGAAATTTTGTTTGAAATTTAATATCTAAACAAATTTTTAGCTGAATCGGTTTATTTTCTAGTCTTGTTTTTTCTTTTTTGCTTCAACTCAAAATTTCTATAAGTTATAAAGGAAGTGCTTTCTGTGTACCTACTTTGGATTAAATCAGAATTATTCCTAATTCATACTAAGTATAACTTCTGTTACAAAACCGTTAAAACCGGTTCTAAAACCAGCTATAAAAACCGCTTATAATTTTGTTAACAAAAGAATTTGCAAACCTGCTAAAAATATTGTAATAAACTCCTTTTCTGTAACAAAGGCGTTCCCATGAAAATAATTTTCAAAACAAAATTTCTTCGCACAGCTAAACTTAATGAAACCCTTCAATTTTATCCGATGTAACTGAGAATAAATACGGTTATTCTTACTCTTGCTTAATGTTGACTAATTTGCATTCAATAAAAATAGGGTTAAAATTCGGTTATGAACCCGGTTATAAAACCGGTTATAAATCTAGTAGCTGAAACTGAGAAAAAATCTGTTCATTCTTCCTCTTGCTTAATGTTGACTAATTTGCATTAAACAAGAAAAACGAGTTTAAAATTCGGTTACAAACCCGGTTAAAAATCCGGTTAAGAACTCGGTTATAAAACCGGTCTAGTGGATGTAACTGAGAATAAATACGTTTATACTTCCCCTTGCTTAATGTTGATTAATTTGCATTCAATAACTGAGAATATAATTGATTATTCTTTCTCTTCTTAGTCTTGGTTAATTTGCATTCAGTAAAAAACCCGGTTTAAGATTCTGTTAAAAATCCGGTTATGAAACCGTTTATAGGTCTGGTTATAAAAGCCAATAATTTCATTACTTGGCTCTTCATTGGAAAACTATTGTAACAATTAAAAGTAATTTGAATATGCTTAACAAGTAATCGGTTATGCGAACCAATATGAATAACTAACTTTTTTCGTAGAATTTTTTTTTTCGAATTTCTTGTAAATTTCAATATAAAACGGTTACTAATTAGCAGAACAGCTTCACCAGCAAAATATCGCTAATATGTATTTTTTTTGTAGTTAGCTGGTTATATAATTTTAAGCTTTACGGTTACTTTTTAGTGAAAGAAAATTTCCCACATATTTTTTTTTAGGTTTTACTTGTTAGTTACTTGTTTCGTAGAACTTTTTTCTTCGTTTTTCATATACATAAGTTTTGATATACAACTTGTATTATTCACCAAAAGTATTTTAACGGCATTAGCTCGCTAAGAACATAGTCGTTAACCGGTTAATCAATCGGAGCCTAGCGGTTACTTTTTTCGTTTTACAACATTATTTTCTTACCTATTTTTTAAAAAGTTTTGATTGTGAAACTGAAATAACTCATTAAAAGTGCGGAAGCAGCTTAAAAAAGTTAAACTGGTCCAAAAGTAATCGGTTTTATTTTATAAATTTCACTTTCATCTTTTAAAAAGGAACAATTTTCTGCCATTTTTGTCTTAAATTCCGACAGTGAAGCTCGTTTTATGCATTAGGCTACTGCAGCAGCTTAAAAAGTTGAATTTCTCCAAAAGTAATCGGTTTTATTTTCTAAATTTCAAAACCATCTTTTAAGTAGTAGGCATTTTTTGCTATTATTGTCACAAATTGTAGCAGTGAAGCTCATTTCATTTACTAGGTATGTTTCGGTAGCTTAAGTGCGCTTTTAAGTTAACAGGTAACCGGTTATTACTGTTAAGATTAACGGTTACTTATTTTCTGAAACGTACATTTTTCTCCATAGAGATGTCTTAGCATTAAAAAATTGCCAAAAAAAAACACAAGGTAACCGGTTATGCATTTTAAGCTCAACGGTTACTTTCTCAATAAAATATTTTTTCGAAAGTTGCTACAAGTTCTGCACTTCACTTTTCTTCCAAGTCTACCTAATATAAGTATATGTTATAGAGTTTTCATACTATTTTTATACCTTTCATGAGAATGAAATGGTATTAAAACTTAGTGCCAAAAAAAAATTTTGTTGAAAGTACCAGAAGGAAGCGTGGGGGACCCACCAAAATATATACCGATATGTCCGTCTGTCCGTCTGTCTGTCTGTCCCTCCGTCCGTCTGTGTGAACGCAAACTAGTCTCTCAGTTTTTGAGATATCTGAATGAAATTCTGAATACAGATATGTTGTTATGTGCAGCTGATCATTTGTCAGAATCGGCCGAATCGGACCACTATAACATATAGAAAACAACCGATTATTCAGATATACATGAAAATTTTGGGATGTAATTTCTGCATAACTTCCCCATTGAAAGAGCTAAGGAGATGAAACTTTGAAGTAAACGTACCCATGTTGGCCCAAATAAGATTACCGAAAATTGTCAAGATCGGACCACTATACTAACTATATCATATAGTTCCACAACAACCGATTGTTCAGATATGGACATTTTGGTGTATAACTCCTCCATTTTATCAGCTAACGGTGTGACATTTTGAAGCATTTGTACCCATATGGGCCCAAACGGGGTTACCGAAAATTGTCAAGATCGGATCACTATAACATATAGCTCCCATACAACCGATTGTTCAGATATGAACATTTTGGTGTATAACTCCTCTATTTTCACAGCTAACGGCGTGAAATTTTACAGCATTTGTACCCATATGGGCCCAAACGGGATTACCGAAAATTGTCAAGATCGGACCACTATAACATATAGCCCCCATACAACCGATTGTTCAGATATGGGCATTTTGGTGTATAGCTCCCCCATTTAAATGGCCAAGACACCATTTTTTCTAATAAATCTTTCCAAAAATAACCCACAGAATTAAAATTATAAATTAACCCGGATTTTCCCAGAACTTTTTTTGTTTCAGATTTTCATAAAAGTATGTACACCAATAAATTTCCACCTCCTGAGCATGAAAATGAAGTCCGTTTTCCAATATCTTGTCGCACTTTTCCGGAAAATGTGAAAAACTAGCGTTACCATATGGTAGCCGTGGGTCGCCTAGGGTACAGGTTTTTGTTTAAAGGGTAAATGATATTTGGAAACATTTTTTTTTAGTTTCACAAAAAAAGCACATTTTTAATTGACTTTATTGAGATTTAAGTAGGTTTTTAGTAAAGTTATGCAAATAAAGTATTTTTTTTTTTTAAATACTTCCACATGTATGGTTGGCCTATTCTGGCCAATAGCATATATTGCACTTTCTTCGCAAATATGCTTGATAAATGATAACAATAATTGAAAAACTTCTCAAATTGAACATGACGGTGTATATTACGACAATTTTCGTATTCGCCAGTGGAAAAATTGGAAGAGAAAATGGTGAAATATTCTTCAGCCATTCATCTTCTTGGACAAAATGGGGTAATGTCGAGCTACCAGCTATTACAAATTCTTAGTCGCCTTTTAGTTAGGTCGGGCAAACAATCTCTGGTTTACCCGCACATTCCTCTTCAGTATTATCTTCTCCAAAAATGTTGTAATATTGTTGAGGCTCCATGTATGTACCTAAATGACAGTTGGTATGTCAATTAGTCCACCTTCGTCGAATGCCTTATCTTGATCTTGAATGAAATCAAGCATTTGCTGTAAGGTTAAACCTCTACAAGCAGAAAATTTATAAAATTCCAACAAATTAATAATATTACATTAGTTAAATATACACAACGGCAGAGAAAATCACACGAAGCCCAATAAAAAAAACCTGTACCCTAGACGACCCACGGCTACCATATGGTAACGCCTTTAGAAAAATGTAAGAAATGTTGGAAAGAAGAATTTTTTCTTTAAAAACTAATTTACATTACATAGATAATTTCATTAGCTTTCAAAAGGTGTAATTATTTGAACAATTTATTCCAAAAGTTATACAATATACTTATACCAGCTGACCCGGCAGACGCTGTTCTGCTAAAACTTATTCCTATGAAGCCTAAAGAAAAGTCTTTGATTACCGTATTGCTAACCATTATCTTAGAGTCCATCTTAATTACTGCGAATAACAAAAAATTGTCTATTCTCTGAATAAAAGTTATAGTTATATTCGCCGCGACAAACCTACTTCTATCCCTATCCCTATCCCTATCCCTATCCCTATCCCTATCCCTATCCCTATCCCTATCCCTATCCCTATCCCTATCCCTATCCCTATCCCTATCCCCATCCCCATCCATATACCTATCCCCATCCCCATCCCTATCCCCATCCCTATCCCTATCCTTATCCCTATCCCCATCCCTATCTATATCCCTATCCCTATGCCTATCCCTATCCCTATCCCTATCCCTATCCCTATCCCTATCCCTATCCCTATCCCTATCTCAATCCCTATCCCTACCCCTATCCCTATAGCTACCTACCTTTACCTTACCGGGACCGTCCATCACCATCCGGGCCCACTACTTTAGCCATCTCTGGGAAACAGCCTTAGAAATCACAATGAAAATAGCTGTATGTGGAAGCCTGCTCAACGCTTTTCATTTTCTACCAATATCGCTCGAAAACATTCAGGGGTTATCCGGGTCCACGCTTTGACCCAAATCTTGGAACCCGGCCTAGGCATCACTATTTAAAAAGCTCTTTGCTGAAGTCCTCCTCAACAGCTTTCATTTGATACCAATATCGCTCAGAAACTTTCCAGGGTCACTCGGTCCCACGTTTTAACCCATATATGGGAACCCGGCCTAGGTATCGCAATAAAAATAACTTTATGTTGAAGGCCTGTTAAACACCTTTCATTTGATACCAATATTGCTCGAAGGCTTGGTGGATCGATCTGGGTCCTCATTTAGGCCTGTATTCCGGGAAGCTCCCAATCTTTCGAAATTTTATATACCCTACTATGTGCACTAACACCACATGAATCTACTGTGAAAATTTCATAAAGAACGGTTGGTTACTTTGGGAATTTATAGAGGACACACATCCACAGATGCACACATACGCACATACACATACACGATTTTTCCAATTTTCGGACTTTTCCGGAGGGATTTCCAAAATTTTCTTCCGTACGAACCATCTCCTCGAGAATACGAACAATTGACAAAAAGTTTTACAGAAATCGGCCCAGCCGTTCTCATCTGATGAGGTTAGTAACATTTTTTACACCATTTTTATACTCAGCTGTACTAGTACACAGAGTATTATAGTTTTAATCACATAACGGTGGATTGTAACAGAATGAAATAATCGAGATAGATATAGACTTATATATATCAAAATGATCAGTGTGAAAAGAGAAATCGATTGAGCCATGTCCGTCCGTCCGTCCGTCCGTCCGTCCGTCTGTCCGTCTGTCCGTCCGTCCGTCTGTAAACACTCTAACTCGCGCAAAAATTGAGATATTTTGATGAAATTTGAAATGCAAGTTGGTATCGACACTGGGACGGTTGGTATTGAAAATGGGCGAAATCGGACCATGACCACGCCCACTTTTCCTATATAGAAAAAATCGGAAATTTGGTATCTCAGCCACTAATATAGCTAGAGTGATGAAATTTTACCCACGTGTTGAGCTCAGGCCCCTAAGAAGAAATTTGATGGAATTTTGGAAATTGGGCGGTGCCACGCCCACTTATTAAGGAGCAAATATTGAAAGCTTTATGAGTCATAACTCAGAAACTGTTGAAGATATATCGATGAAATTTGGTACGCGTCATATACTTACTTAGGCAAATGTTTGGACGAAAAATTGTTAAAATCGGTTGACGGCCACACCCACTTTTATATATGGGTATTATAAAGTGACCTAATAAAAACATTTTAAGCGATATCTCTGTCAAATATAAAGATATATCATTGCAATTTTATGCCAGGAGGCCACCTGCGGACATACAACGAAAAACACAAAAATTTTGGAAAATGGGCGTGGCACCGCCTCTTTTTAGAAGCTGGAATATACGAGATTTCTGAGCCCATAGCTCGACAAATAATTGATATATAATGACGAAACTTGGTGTGTACACTTTTATTACTTGTGGTAATACATGTTGAAAATTTTAGCGAAATCGGTTGACGACCACGCCCACTTTTATATATGGGTATTATAAAGTGGCCTAATAAAAACATTTTAAGCGATATCTTTGTCAAATATAAAGATAATTCATTGAAATTTTGTGGCAAGAGTTCCACAATAGACCGGAAACAAAAAATATACAAATTTTGGAAAATGGGCGTGGCACCGCCTCTTTTTAGACAAAGGAATATACGAGATTTCTTAGCCTATAACTCGACAAATAATTGAGATATTATGACGAAACTTGGTTTATACACTTTTATAACTTGTGTGTTAATAGACACGCAAAAATTTATTGAAATCGGTTTATGACCACGCCTACTTTTTAACAAAGATATTTCTGGAACACCCTTTGGGAATTTGTAACGTGACATCTTTGTAACTAGAAGTCATAAAGGAATGAAATTTTGCACAAAGAATAATATTCATATGCTTAGTTGGATGACTGATAAAAATTTTGAAAATGGGCGTGGCTACGCCCACTTTACGCAAAACTCGCTTTATATAAAATCTATCAAACGCAAACAAACAATGAAAACATACAGCTGAGTATCCAATGTTCGATTCCACTCGAACTTAGGCTTCCTTACTTGTTATATATATAGATTTACCGACATGCCATATCTGAAAACGGGAATTTTCAGTACTAATTTTTGTCACCTCATTTTCACACGCAATAGCTTCGACATTTGAGTACAGAATAACACGATCTTTACCTTTTTGTAAAGCTACATTAATTTTTCATTGTAAATCGGCTTTTTCCTGGTGTTTTTTCTTTTCCTTTTGTTTATTTTCTTGAAAATGTAAAGGGATGTTTTGCGTTACCATATGGTGCTCGTGGGTTGATTCGGGTTAAACTTATGGCGTTTTCTTTTCTCGAAATAATGTTGCCCTGTTTGATTTTCTTAGCCATTTTGTAAGTTTGTCTGGTCCTTTCGCCAAATATTGACCTCTAACTAAGTAAGAGGGCGCCCTTATCTACAAATTCACCCATTTTATAGAAAGCCAGGATACGTAATTCGATAATTGGGATTTAGGAGGGCAACATTTTTTCGTAGAAAAGAAAACGCCATTAATCAGACTATGTACATTAGAGCGTATCACCAAAAAAAGTTTAAAATGTTCCCCCCTGGTTCGAATGTTTACTTGTTGGAGATTTCAAAAATGGAAAAAAATTTTTTTTCGGCACCCTGTAAAAACAGCGAAATTCGTTTTTTGCTTATAACTTTTCTATTTGGTCTTTGATTTCAACGAGCAATATATTGTTGTAAAGGTTTTAACCCGTGTCATATTTCGTCCATATAAGCCATTAACCTGCGACACCAACTTTAGCTTTTATTAAAATTTATTTAAAACCAACACCCTGTATTAAACAAAATTTTTTTTAATAAAGTAAATATAGCCTTGAATACAGTTTTGACATCATTATATGAGTAAAAAAGATTATTATTTTTCAATATTAGCTCTGTTTAATGAACAAAAAAAGAGCAGAGCAGAGTAGGGCAGCTGTCAAAATAGAAATAGAGCAACTTAGAGCAACTCAGAGCAGAAATGCCATGAAACACTTGAATCTTGACAGTTTCCATTTATTTTTTTGTTAATCCTCAAAATTAATGCAAATGCACAAATGCACGCATGCCAAACGTGGTTTTTCTTGCAAGCTAGTTTTCTTGAACTTTTCAAAAATTTATTTTTTCTTGACTGACAATTGCTTCTCTGCTCTAACTTACTCCACAAAAAAAGATAGAGCAAAAATATGTGATCTAGATTACGCTAGTTTTGTTTTGAGCATACTCGTGAAATAAAAGATAGAGCAAGAAAAGTGTTCATTAAACACAATTTTGTGAAATATCTTAACCTGGCGTCAGCTAGAGCAGCTCTTAGTTTTCAGGAAACAATTTTTTTTTTTTTTCAAATACAGGGTGATGGTTTTAGTAAAAATGGAATAAAAGCTGAACTTGGTATGATGGACTAAAAGTTTCTATGGATGAAATATTGCCTTGGTGAATACCTTTCTAAAAATGTATCACTTTTGAAAATCGAACGTCAAATATAGAAATTATAGAAAAAAACAAATTTCGCTGTTTTTACAGGGTGCCAAAAAAATTAAAAAATTTTTTTTTGAAAACCTCATAAGGTAAGTGTTCAAACTGGGGGGGAACATTTTCAACTTTTTTTTCCTCCTTACACCGTGATACGCTCTAATGTACATACATACGTAGGTAACTTTTCATTTCCCCACTCATGAAAGGTATGAAGTCTTCGGTACGGCCGAAGACAGCCGCGATCTTACTGTTCTTTTATTATTTTACTGATAAACCTTCCTTTTTTCCTGCTGGGTCATTTCAATCATCTTTGCTATTTGTATAACACTTGATGACCCTTCCGCCTTGCCACTTTCCAACACTCTCAGCTAACCTCTTATTGCCCTACGCTCGCTGCTTTCTATTCTAAATCACTCTATACAAATTTGTCGCTGTAGTTTTTGTTGTCTTTCGTTACACTAACGACTCAACACCTGTTTGTTATTACACATTTCTTTTCATCATCTTCATCATTTGCACAGTTTCAGCCGCCGAGTCGGCGCGGCGCAGTCACATACATAAATGGCATATCGGTGTCAGTGGGTCTAAACTTGGCAGGTGTTGCTTGGCGATAGTCCATCACACAAAACACTATGTCACTGTCTGTGACAGAGACGAACTAGGGGAGGGAAACAAAAGAAATAGAAACAAAAGTAATAGAAACAAAAGCAGAAAAAGAAATGAAAGGAAAATAAAGAGCAAAACAAAAAAATAGGGAGGGAGAGGGATATAATAGCCTTGCAGCTGTTCTTCTATTGCTTGAGCCTTTGCGCCGCTAAAGAGCCTAGTTTCAGCTGCCTGTCACATAAAGTCGAAGCTAAAGGAAGGTAGTAAATTTTAGACAACAGAAACAGAAAATAAATAAAACATAAAAACTCACTAAAGTGTTGGCAAATCAAATAAATTAAGTTAGTTGATATCTTCTTAAATCAAATCAAGTGCTTAGAAAGCAAGCAAAAAATTGCAAAGGAAAAGATTTACTTTAAGAGGAAGTGGATTTGGTGTGTTGTGGAAATATATGTATGTTCTTTCTCTTATCAGATTTAAGTACACATCTATATATATAAAAATGGTGTAAAAAATGTTACTAACCACATCAGATGAGAACGGCTGGGCCGATTTCTGTAAAACTTTTTGTTAATTGTTCGTATTCTCGAGGAGATGGTTCGTACGGAAGAAAATTTTGGAAAATCCCTCCGGAAAAGTCCGAAAATTGGAAAAATCGGTGTGTATGTGCGTATGTGTGCATCTGTGGATGTGCGTCCTCTATAAATTCCCAAAGTAACCAACCGTTCTTTATGAAATTTTCACAGTAGATTCATGTGGTGTTAGTGCACATAGTAGGGTATATAAAATTTCGAAAGATTGGGAGCTTCCCGGAATACAGGCCTAAATGAGGACCCAGATCGATCCACCAAGCCTTCGAGCAATATTGGTATCAAATGAAAGGTGTTTAACAGGCCTTCAACATAAAGTTATTTTTATTGCGATATCTAGGCCGGGTTCCCAGATATGGGTTAAAACGTGGGACCGAGTGACCCTGGAAAGTTTCTGAGCGATATTGGTATCAAATGAAAGCTGTTGAGGAGGACTTCAGCAAAGAGCTTTTTAAATAGTGATGCCTAGGCCGGGTTCCAAGATTTGGGTCAAAGCGTGGACCCGGATAACCCCTGAATGTTTTCGAGCGATATTGGTAGAAAATTAAAAGCGTTGAGCAGGCTTCCACATACAGCTATTTTCATTGTGATTTCTAAGGCTGTTTCCCAGAGATGGCTAAAGTAGTGGGCCCGGATGGTGATGGACGGTCCCGGTAAGGTAAAGGTAGGTAGCTATAGGGATAGGGGTAGGGATAGGGATAGAGATTGGGATAGGGATAGGGATAGGGACAGGGATAGGGATAGGGATAGGGATAGGGATAGGGATAGGGATAGGGATAGGGATAGGGATAGGGATAGGGATAGGGATAGGGATAGGGATAGGGATTGAGATAGTGATAGTGATAGGGGGAAGTAGGTTTGTCGCGGCGAATATAACTATAACTTTTATTCAGAGAATAGACAATTTTTTGTTATTCGCAGTCATTAAGATGGACTCTAAGATAATGGTTAGCAATACGGTAATCAGAGACTTCTTTAGGCTTCATAGGAATAAGTTTTAGCAGAACAACGTCTGCCGGGTCAGCTAGTATGAATATATATATATTAAGCCGGAGCGAATTTACTAACCCATATCGTGCCATCGAAATTATGACTACTCTATTTTTTTTTATATACAGATCAGTTGAAAAAGCCACTCATACATGCATGCCTACTCACCCCACTGTGCTCATTTCTCTCTGCCCTCTATGAAACCCCATCTTGTAGCTCACTTCGCTCATCATTCATTTTTTAATAAATTCTTTTTTTTTTCAAAAAATCATGACTTTCTCTTCAACATCACTGCCTTTTCCGCTCCAGTGACTTTTAGCTCGTCTTTTTTTATCATTTTCGCTTTTCTTCTTCTATTTCGTGACACAAATTTCATTTTGATAAGCATTCTTCAATTTATTGCGTAGTTTTTTTTTTTTAGTTTGAAGTCTAAGTGTCAGATGCACACACGCAAGCACAAGCAATACCTACCCTCACGGAAAAAAAAAGTTAGTTGCAAAAATAAATATATTAAAAAGTGATTTATATTCAACTAATTTTAAAGTAGCTTTAAACAAATGCAGCGCGGGACAGTTTCTTGTATATGTATATATTTATATGTAAGCACATGTTTTCAGATCTAAGTATGCCAAGATTGTTTTTTCCTTTTTTTGGTTACCGTTTTTCAGCTTCACTTCCCATTAAACACTGAAAACGAAATTCTCAAACGGAGAAAATATTGTTTCATATTTATCATATCAAAATTAACATAAATTCAATTGTTTCTCAAATATTGTTTATCAACTTGTGAAGAATTTGCGAAATTTGAGGAAAATTTGTTTCGCATTTTTACCATTTCTTCAATTTCGACATCAAATGCAGGATTAAGTTATTTATATTAAACCACAAGTAAAGTAGTTGAAAAGAAACTCAAGATAAAGTTATTTATTTTAAACTACTAGTAAAGTAGTTGAAAACAAATGCAGGATAGGGCAATTGACTGCTTGCTATGACATCGCCGTGTTAAAAAAGTCAGTTAAATGCAAAGGAAAAAGTCACATTTTCAATTAGTTGTTATTGAAAATAAAGTAGTTTGTAAAGTGATTTAAAATTAATTAAATTTCCTACAGGGTAAGCATAGAAGGACGCATGTAAGCGCTTAGGACACACACGCTCATCAGCACACATCCTTTTTTTTTGTGCGGTCATCATGTGAGTGACAATTTATTTTTCCTGGTTGACCGCAAATCATATCCACGCAAGCTACAACAAATAAATAAATAAATCATAAGTATGGCAAAATACAAGAACAACAATTGTATAATTTGCTGCTCCTATCTGGATACACAGTCAACCAACTATGACTTAATAATAAATCATATTTGCTGTGCGCATTGATTGACAATTATTGAGTGAATAAAGTCGAAGTATTGGAAATAATTTAAAATTGATTGGAAAATATTTCTTTTTGTCGTTTCATTTGTTTTCGGAAGGTTTCGGTAAAGTAAGCAAGAGTTGGAATCCTCCTCAGCAGAAAAGTCCAATATTTGCATTCAGCCGACCCAACAGTATTTTTAAGCATACGAAACTACTGGCCGATTCTACCTTTTCATCACGTTTTTTAGGTGAAAAAGGAGCATTTTGTAACAAGTTAAATCTATCATATACTGTTTTCTAGGAATATAAATTAGATACCTTAATCAGCACAGCAACTTGTTAGTGAAATTAGCCTCGCCGGGTTACAATTGGATTCCAGTCAAGATCATGCCATACAAAATTTAGGGATCAGAAGCAAAAGGAGACTAGCACCCTATTATAACCTTCTTGTGGTAGTGTTCTTATACTCAAGTTGGCCCTTAACGAAGGAATCTAATTGGAAACTATAAAGGGTAGTAAAAACTGAGATACGGGTCGTAAAGTACCCCAATGGTGCCCTAAAGGCTAATCAGCTCCCGAATGAAAAACTCTCCGCACAAGACAAAAATGTTGGTATATAAAATCCAACTATAAATCAAATCCGGCTATAAATTCCGAATATGCATAGGATGAAAAATGTAATTGGACGACTACTAGGTTAGTACTAAAAAAAATTATTTTTTATCGAAAATTTCTTCCAAAGTAACATACATTATATAAGGGGAAGTATTTACGCGCGCCAATACCGCTACACATTTTCATAGAGCAAACAGTAAAGCGCACCCTGCAAAATATAGCAAGGGAAGGAAGTGGAAGAGGAAAGGTCCTATCATCTCAAGGTATGAAGAGACTGGTAGAAAGACTCACAATCTCTCTGCTGCCCAGAGATGACATGACTAAGTACATCTAATTTGAGAAACGATTCAGAATAGAGCTGGGGGATAAATTAACCTGGAAGAACTTTAGATTAGAGAACATGTTAAGCAACAACCCGATAGTGTGGTACACTAACGACTGGAAAACAGCAGAAGGCAAGGGTGTCGGATACTGTGGTCCGTGAGCAAAGTGATCCTACCACTGGGGCATTTTCCGATCAGCTTCAAGGCGAAAGTATTCGCCATTAGTCAGTGTACAGAGTTGAACTTAATAGGAGGATATTCTGGTGAGAGAATCACCATATTGAGCGATAGCCAAGCGGCACACAGAGCACTAGCATCCTGTGAGATTAGCTCCTTATAGAGTAAATAAACAATCTTGGCAAACTTGGCGCCAGAAACTTAGTATTTCTGGATTAGATTCCTTGAAACAGATGGGTACGAGGTAATGAGATAGCTGACGGCCTTACCATAGAGCCGGCGATGGCAGAACCGATAGGACCTGAGGCATTTCTAGGTATAGGAACACATATCATAAGACATGAGCTCTGGATTGAGGGAAATATAGCAATAGAGCAGCACTGGCAGCAATCTACAGGAATGCGCCGGGCAAAGTTACTTCTGGGGATAGGGGTACAATAAAATTCGCTTTAAGGCGATAATGGACCACCCCAAAAGTAAATTGAGGATCACGGGCTGGACTTCTAACAATTCACTGTTGAGCACATACACGCCGAATGCGCAGCCATATCCAGAAGGAGTCAGAGAACACTCGGGAAATATCAGCGCGAGGGCAGATACATACCGGACCTGGGACCAATCGAAATACTCAATTCTGTGAATGAGATTGGCCTTGGGGAGTTATTATAATGAGTTTGAGGGCACAATAGATCCGTACATAGCTATCTATCTATCTATCTATTAAACGAGAAGTATGGCAAATACTTTTTTCGACACTGTCCAATGTACATTAAAGCACATCGCCAAAAAAAGATTCGCCGTACATATCACATAGAAACATTTCTGGAAAAAATTTTTTTTATTTGTTTTTGACGCCGCTAGATGTCGCTAAAATTCATTTTTTAATATCTTCGGTATTTATGGTCCGATCCCTAAGTTTGATACACCAATCTCTTTGGCTTAATAAGAGGGTTTCTACTTTATAATTGTATTAACCCTATGTGCGCTATTGGTGTAACTTCCACCCAGTACTTAATTTATACTAACTTAATGTAACTTTTTTTGTCGTCAGAAAACATTAATCTTTTGCAAAAGAAGTATTTCGATCAACTCACTAGAACCGGAAATAAAATACATTTAACATTGCGAGGAATATAAGCTTTTCGCTTCATGTGGTCTTTTAGGTTCATTTTACAAAGAGTTTTTCTGAAGAGAGTCCTACTGAAATTGTATGCCAAAAAATTTTCTAGAACATTTTAATCAACTAGCAATCCTAGGAAAGGGTTATTCCGACCCCTTTTTATACAGTCAAGAAAGAAGATATGAAAAAAATGAATTTTAGCGACATCCAGCTCAATGGGATAGACATTATACTACCAATCGAAACGACCTAAGTTCGATTCTCGGTTGAGGCCGCTGGAAGAATTCTGATGAGGGGATGTGGTGGTCTCCGAAATGGATCCATAACTTCTACAAAAAAAAAAATTTTCAATTTTTCTTAATTATAAACTGGCCAATAGCTCATATAAAATTTTATTTTTATTTTTTTATTTTATTTTAATTCAGTCTACTGATTAATAAATCTTACAGACTAGACATTATATCATGTTTATATAAATAAACAACTTAATTAAATAATGTAGATAAGCACAATTTAAATGAATAAAAACTCGAATTTAGATCATTTACATTAGCATAGCTGTTACAAAGACGGATACATCTGTTAATGGGTTCATTCAACGAGTAATTAGTCGTACTGGTTGAATCTGCAAATAAACGATTAGATCTTAGCATTCTTGGAGGTGAATAAATATTGAACAGAGCCTTTAGGTCATCACAATCAATATTATCGTTAGTCACATTATACACGAATAGCAATGCACAGCAAATTCTTCGGTCATGTAAAGACTGCAAGCCAAGAAGCTTGCGTCTGCTTATGTATGGTGGAGGACCGCCTTCAAAGTTAGTTTTATATAGAGCAAATTTCGTGAAGACTCTTTGAACTCTTTCAATTTTAGCGGAGTATAAGTCATAGTACGGACTCCATACCAAGGAACAATATTCTAATCGACTCCGTACAAGAGCAATAAATAAAGATTTAAGGGTATTCGGGTCTTTAAAGTCCCTAGTATTTCTTTTAATGAAACCTAGCAATGCAAAGGATTTTGAGGTAATGCAATCAATATGTTTATTGAAAGAAAGCTTGGCGTCAAATATCACACCTAAATCCTTCATATCTGAGAGACGAGTGAGAACATTAGTATCCAGATAATAGTCGAAGATGACTGTATTCGGCTTCCTAGCATAAGTGACTGCAGAGCATTTATTGATGTTTAAATACAAGTGATTTAAAACACACCACGTTACGAAAGACGCTAGATCATGCTGCAACTTTTCGCAATCAGAGATGCTGTCAATTTTCAAGAAGAGCTTAACATCGTCAGCAAACATTAGACATTTCACAAATTTAAAGTGTGAGGGGAGATCATTGATGAAGAGTAGAAACAACAAAGGGCCGATGTGAGTTCCTTGCGGAATACCTGACGACGCATTGACACAAATGCTGGACGTGGTGGACCCCATTTTTACAAATAGTTTTCTTCCACTTAGAAAACTAGTGAAAAACTCCAATAGCTCATCAAATTCACATAAGATAATTATTAGAATTAAAACTGCCATGTAAAAACAAACGTAAAAATAAATAAGATTTTTTTTGAGAAATGTTTTTAAAAGAGAAATCATATGGAAGGGCGTACGGTCGACTTTTTTTGTTGGTCCATGTAGGGCGAGACGGCCTAATGTAATGTGACTTAGCAGTCATAACGCTTAAACGCATTTCATTTCCCACAAAATTTCCGCTTAGAATACCAAACAATTTTTAGTGATGTCAACCAAAATTTAAATCACAAACACTGAGCAACAAAAAAAAAAAAAAAGAAACAAAATTAGGAAAAATAAAAAAGAACCAAAGAACTCGCTGCTTTAAAAGGAAATACCTTTACTTCCGTTACGCCACTTAAACACTTAAACACACACTTGCACACTTTTGTATGTATGCGCTCGTGTGACGGATGCACGCTGCTGACATAGAAACCCACATAAAAATTGTCATTCATTGGCGCAATGATTTTGGTTCGACAAGAGTGATGCTGCCATCGCCACCGCTGCTGCTGCTTCTACTGCTACTGTTACTGTTACTGTTACTGCTACTTCAACTAGGTGTATGTGTGCTTGTACTATTTCTTTTAATTTCCACACATGTTTTTATGTTTTGTTTTTCTTTAACACAATTTTTTATTTCTTTTGCTTGCACACTTCAATTGCTATACGCCAACATTTGAGAAAACCACTTAAGTATATGTCAATTTAAAGTCAAGTGTCTTCTCAATGAGCCGCGCTGCAAAAGGGAAGGCAAAGGCAAGGGAAAGACACACATGACTTCTAAATAACAGTAGCAAAGCAATGCAATAAAAGACGAAGAAGAAGAAGAAGAAGCAGAAGCAAATTATTATGTGAGAAAAAGAACGCCAATAACGGCGTGGCAGCATATTGCGGCTCATTCATCATCAACGCTTAAGCGCGAACGGTCGAATGAAGCGAAACGGATGGATGGATGGCGGATGAATGGACGGAAGGACAGGCAGTTGATGAAGAAAATGATGATGTGGATGACGACGCCGTAGAAGCTGCAGAATGCCATTTGATGAGAAAGGCATATGAGCTGATGGATGAATGAGTGCATTTTGTTCAACGCTTAAACGGCAGCCACCGATTTGAGTGATGTGTTGTGAGTGAGTGACAGCGTGTGGTTGCCACTTGAATTTTTAAAATTGCACACTTCAAAAATCTCAAGTGATCAAGTGATTTGGTAGGTGTGTGAGTGATGCTTTTCTTATTTTTCAACTACACGCAAACAACAGTCTAGCACTAGAGAATGCAGAACTAGCTGAGAACTGGTTATAAAGGAATGCAGGGAGCGACATTTTTTTTTACAGGTATTTGCACTAAACGAGCTGTTGATTTTTGAACTAAGTATCCCAGAACTGTGCATACGAGAGGTAGTTTTGAATGCGTTCTACAGCTCTGCAGAAGCGGGTAATTGCCACTTTGTAGGACATCGCTGTGACGAAAAAGGCAGTTGTAACCATTGCGATGGGACAGAACGAGAAGCAACTCTGTCGATTGATTGGTTGGTTAATGTGGCGAGTACAAATGACTGCAATAAGCGCCGAAGCGCAGTTTTGATACCACGACTAATGACTAAAAAAAAACCGGACGAATAGTTTAAAGAAGAATATCAATTCGGGAGCAGGGAAAGTCTTACGCCCTATATCCATTCTGCTGAATTTAGGTATCTAAGAAGCCCCTCAAACGGAGCGTACTTGAGTTCCGAGAGGTTGTCAAAGAATTTAGTTATGCTTTGGTAGTGCGAAGAACACTTGCATGGCAGGTGCTCCACCGCCTCCTCCGCTCCAGGAAGATTACAGCTGCGGCGAACGGATACAAACCCAGTCAGGCCGCATGCGTACCAATAGCCCAATGTCCTGTGAACAAAGCAAGAAAGCGGAAAATGTCTATTCTATCCATTTTTAGAAAGGCTGGAGTTGGCAACTCGTTGTATAAGTGCCACAGACTTGCCTGCAGATCCTGCAACTGTTTCCTCCTTGAACCAGTGCGAGATTTGGCCCTTGATGAAACACAGGGGAGCAAGAACCTCCTCCGCCTCCGCGACATCAACAGTCGAACCTTGTCTAGCTAAACCATAACCCATTTCGTTTCCCTGAATACCGCGGTGTCACTGCACCCAAATCAGAGATAAGCTATGTCGACTTGCTTAGCCCACGACCAACTCCCTGCACTACTTGACCAGGCTTGATGATACCGTTACAGATCCCAGAGCCTTCAGATCTGCCTGAAAATCTTATCCTGTTCCTACACCAGCACTTTCCGCCACAAGTAGAGCCTTGCAGGCCTCCAGTATGGCGAAAACTTCAGATTGAAAAACGCTCGCAGTATCCGGGAACCTCACTGACACGGAAGTGTCCAGCTGAGTTGCGAAGGTACCAACTCTATCACTTTATGAACTAGTTCCGCGCTGGGCTGGAGCGATCGTCATTTGCTCAAGGGATGTTAGGCTACTTACTTTTCATAAATTCATATGCTTTTCCCTGCGCCTGCTACTTTCTTGGTTCTCGCTCACCCTTCTTTTCTTTGTGCTCTGTCTTCAGTGCTACTCATAAATCATTATTAGCTTTTTTTTTCATTGCTTTAAACCACCACTTAGTGGCAGCTAATATGCGCGAAAAATATTTGATGTGTTAATGTTTGCTAATTTTGTGGCATAAGGAGACATTCACACACAGCCAAAAGCAAATCTTACACACACAAAAACACACATTTTACACAAATCCTTTTAAAAGCACACAATCCCAACACTCAATCCCAACACTCAATCACACTCTTCCTTTTACCTTCTTTTTAATGCAGTCACGCTTTTCGCGGTTTAAAAGTCTATATGGCATGATTGATCGTGTCGTTTTGTCGAGCAAAGGCAAAGATTAGTGAAAAAGTAAAAGAAAGCAAAGGAAGGTGAGAAAAGAAGCTATGAAAAGCGAGCAAAACAAAAAGAAAGTTCTGCAACAAAAAAGTCGCCTAAATTACACCTCAATATGCCAATCAAAATATGTCTTACATGTGCTTTGCATGTGATTTGAGCTAAAGTGCCTTGAACGGCACATGAATGATGGTAGAAAAGTAAGTAACCAAAAAGAAGCTAATAAAAAGGCATTGAAGAAGGATAAGAAAATGAATTTGGCGATTCGCGGGGACAAGACGAAGCACCTCCAGTCATCACACAAAGAAACAGCGAGTCTTGGCAGCCACGTCACTGTTGGCAGCTAGAAATTCGAAACCGTTAAGGACTTTGAGAACCAACATTAACACCAAAAATTATGTCAGCACGTAAATCCAATGAAGAATCACTCTCACCCCATAAGTGCTACTTTGACCTAATTAGGCAACTGAAAAAAGTAAAATTCATCCTCTCGAAGAACAAAAATAACGCTCTAGAGCACGTTCATCTTTCCAGTCCTCATATATACAGCGCAGAAGCATGGACAACGTCAAAATCACATGAGATGGCACTTGGAGTATTCGAGAGAAAATTTCTTCGAAAGATTTATGGAGCTTTGCGTGTTAGAGAGGGCGAATATCGACGGAGGTTTAATGAAGAGCTTTACGCAGATATCGACATCGAGTTCAGCGAATAAAAAGCCAGCGGCAGCATTGGGGCAGGTTAGGTCGTGAGAATAGTTGAAGGTGCTCCAGCTATGAAATTATATTTATTTGAACACTGTAAAGGCAGCAGAAAATGCAGATCTCTGCCTGGAATGATCGAATGAAGACTGACTCATCCTTCCTTGGTATTTCCAATTGAACGCCAGGCAGCACGAAACAGACATGACTGACGCGCTTTATTGAACTCGGACAAAATCGTCTAGATGGTTACGCGCCAATTAAGAAGAAGAAGAAGAAGAATAAGAAGATAAAGAAGGAAAAGAAGAAGAAAAAGAAGAAGAAGAAGAAGAAGCGGAAGAAGAAGAAGAAGCAGAAAATGAAGAAGAATAGAATAAGAAAGTAGAAGAGATTCCACTGTCATATGAACGCCTCGAGGACGCTAAGGAAAAATTTTTTATCGTAAATAAACGTTTAATGGGCTATTTCTGTGGGAAATTTTCTTTGAAACTATGATTTTGAACTATTCGCTTTGCTTTTCTAACTTTCTTGAAGATGAAATGGTATTATAACTTTGTTCCAAAAACACGATTAGTGTAAGCTTCAGTGTAGGTTCTTTCTGCAGAGATTTTGTCTAAGCAACCCCCAGTGAATTTTTATGGCGAATAATTTGCTAGAACATTTTAACCCTCTAACGACTTTGGAAATAGTACTTTTTCTGGACTTTCTCAAAAAGGGGTCAAAATTACCTCTTCGTGGAGGTGTTTGCGGGTTAAAGTATTCTATGAATTCTATGTAATTTTACTATATGTTTCCAAACAATATATTTCTATACGACATTTACTATTTTAACCCTTTTTGCTTTATTTAAAACTAGCTGGCCCGGCAGGCGTTGTTCTGCCTAAAATTTATTCCTATCTATATATATAAAAATGGTGTAAAAAATGTTACTAACCTCATCAGATGAGAACGGCTGGGCCGATTTCTGTAAAATTTTTTGTCAGTTGTTCGTATTCTCGAGGAGATGGTTCGTACGGAAGAAAATTTTGGAAAATCTCTCCGGAAAAGTCCGAAAATTGGAAAAATTGGTGTGTATGTGTGTATGTGTGCATCTGTGGATGTGTGTCCTTTATAAACTCCCAAAGTAACCATCCGTTCTTTATGAAATATTCACAGTAGATTCATGTGGTGTTAGTGCACATAGTAGGGTATATAGAATTTCGAAAAAAAGGAAGCTTCTCGGAATACAGGCCTAAATGAAGACCCAGATCGATCCAGCAAGTCTTCGACCAATATTGGTATCAAATGAAAGGTGTTGAACAGGCCTTCAACATAAAGTTATTTTCATTGCGATACCTAGGCCGGGTTCCCAGATATGGGTTAAAACGTGGAACCGAGTGACCTTGGAAAGTTTCTGGGCAATATTGGTATCAAATGAAAGCTGTTGAGGAGGCTTCCACATACAGCTATTGTCATTGTGATTTCTAAGGCTGTTTCCCAGAGATGGCTAAAGTAGTGGGCCCGGATGGTGATCGACGGTCCCAGTAAAGTAAAGATAGGTAGCTATAGGGATAGGGATAGATATAGGGATAAGGATAAGGATAGGGATAGGGATGGGGATAGGGATAGGGATGGGGACAGGGATAGGGATACGGATAGGGATAGGGATAGGGATAGGGATAGGGATAGGGATAGGGATAGGGATAGGGATAGGGATAGGGATAGGGATAGGGATAGGGATAGGGATAGGGATAGGGATAGGGATAAGGATAGGGATAGGGATACGGATAGGGATGGGGATAGGGATAGAGATAGGGATAGGGATAGAGATAGAGATAGAGATAGAGATAGAGATAGAGATAGAGATAGAGATAGAGATAGAGATAGAGATAGAGATAGAAATAGAGATAGAGATAGAGATAGAGATAGAGATAGAGATAGAGATAGAGATAGAGATAGAGACAGAGATAGAGATAGAGATAGAGATAGAGATAGAGATAGAGATAGAGATAGAGATAGAGATAGAGATAGAGATAGAGATAGAGATAGAGATAGAGATAGAGATAGAGATAGAGATAGAGATAGAGATAGAGATAGAGATAGAGATAGAGATAGAGATAGAGATAGAGATAGAGATAGAGATAGAGATAGAGATAGAGATAGAGATAGAGATAGAGATAGAGATAGAGATAGAGATAGAGATAGGTATAGGGATAGGGATAGAGAAAAGGTAGGGATAGAGATAGAGATAGGGATAAGGATAAGGATAAGGATAAGGATAAGGATAAGGATAAGGATAGGGATAGGGATAGGGATAGGGATAGGGATAGGGATAGGGATAGGGATAGGGATAGGGATAGGGATAGGGATAGGGATAGGGATAGGGATAGGGATAGGGATAGGGATAGGGATAGGGATAGGGATAGGGATAGGGATAGGGATAGGGATAGGGATAGGGATGGTGATAGGGATAAAGATTGAGATTGAGATTAAGATTGAGACCGAAATAGAGATAGGGATTGAGATAGAGATAGGGATCGGGGGAAGTAGGTTTGTCGCGGCGAATATAACTATAACTTTTATTCAGAGAATAGACTATTTTTTGTTATCATTATGTAGTCATTAAGATGGACTCTAATATAATGGTTAGCAATACGGTAATCAAAGACTTTTCTTTAGGCTTCATGGGAATAAATTTTAGCAGAACAACGTCTGCCGGGTCAGCTAGTAAAGTTATAAAACTTTCAATTCTCTGAACAAAAGAGATATACATATATTCGCCGCGACAAACCTAATTTCCCCTATCAATATATCTATATCTATCTCTATCTCTATCTCTGTCTCTATCTCTATCTCTATCTCTGTCTCTATCTCTATCTCTATCTCTATCTCTATCTCTATCTCTATCTCTATCTCTATCTCTATCTCTATCTCTTTCTCTATCTCTATCTCTATCCCTATCCCCATTCCTATCCCTATCTCAAAATGTATGGGAAAATATTTTTTTTTTCCATTTTTCGGGAATTTTATTGGATATTCTCCTATTCTGGCCAGAGAACAATCTGAATTTGTCTCAATCATCCAAATCGGTGCAGGCGTTCTTGAGTTATACGCGTTTGTACTAACGCCACTTCCTTTTATATATATAGAAGATATACAAAATATATGGGAAAATATTTTTTTTTTTTAATTTTTCGGGAATTTTATTGGATATTCTCCTATTCTGGCCAGAGAACAATCTGAATTTGTCTCAATCATCCAAATCGGTGCAGGCGTTCTTGAGTTATACGCGTTTGTACTAACGCCACTTCCTTTTATATATATAGAAGATATACAAAATATATGGAAAAATATTTTTTTTTTTTTGAATTTTTCGGGAATTTTATTGGATAATCTCCTATTCTGGCCAGAGAACAATCTGAATTTGTCTCAATCATCCAAATCGGTGCAGGCGTTCTTGAGTTATACGCGTTTGTACTAACGCCACTTCCTTTTATATATATAGAAGATATACAAAATATATGGGAAAATATTTTTTTTTTTTAATTTTTCGGGAATTTTATTGGATATTCTCCTATTCTGGCCAGAGAACAATCTGAATTTGTCTCAATCATCCAAATCGGTGCAGACGTTCTTGAGTTATACGCGTTTGTACTAACGCCACTTCCTTTTATATATATAGATATACAAAATATATGGGAAAATATTTTTTTTTTTTTCATTTTTCGGGAATTTTATTGGATATTCTCCTATTCTGGCCAGATAACAATCTGAATTTGTCTCAATCATCCAAATCGGTGCAGGCGTTCTTGAGTTATACGCGTTTGTACTAACGCCACTTCCTTTTATATATATAGAAGATATACAAAATATATGGGAAAATATTTTTTTTTTTTTAATTTTTCGGGAATTTTATTGGATATTCTCCTATTCTGGCCAGAGAACAATCTGAATTTGTCTCAATCATCCAAATCGGTGCAGACGTTCTTGAGTTATACGCGTTTGTACTAACGCCACTTCCTTTTATATATATAGATATACAAAATATATGGGAAAATATTTTTTTTTTTTTTTTTTCATTTTTCGGGAATTTTATTGGATATTCTCCTATTCTGGCCAGATAACAATCTGAATTTGTCTCAATCATCCAAATCGGTGCAGGCGTTCTTGAGTTATACGCGTTTGTACTAACGCCACTTCCTTTTATATATATAGAAGATATACAAAATATATGGGAAAATATTTTTTTTTTTTAATTTTTCGGGAATTTTATTGGATATTCTCCTATTCTGGCCAGAGAACAATCTGAATTTGTCTCAATCATCCAAATCGGTGCAGACGTTCTTGAGTTATACGCGTTTGTACTAACGCCACTTCCTTTTATATATATAGATATACAAAATATATGGGAAAATATTTTTTTTTTTTTCATTTTTCGGGAATTTTATTGGATATTCTCCTATTCTGGCCAGATAACAATCTGAATTTGTCTCAATCATCCAAATCGGTGCAGGCGTTCTTGAGTTATACGCGTTTGTACTAACGCCACTTCCTTTTATATATATAGAAGATATACAAAATATATGGGAAAATATTTTTTTTTTTTTAATTTTTCGGGAATTTTATTGGATATTCTCCTATTCTGGCCAGAGAACAATCTGAATTTGTCTCAATCATCCAAATCGGTGCAGACGTTCTTGAGTTATACGCGTTTGTACTAACGCCACTTCCTTTTATATATATAGATATACAAAATATATGGGAAAATATTTTTTTTTTTTTTTTTTCATTTTTCGGGAATTTTATTGGATATTCTCCTATTCTGGCCAGATAACAATCTGAATTTGTCTCAATCATCCAAATCGGTGCAGGCGTTCTTGAGTTATACGCGTTTGTACTAACGCCACTTCCTTTTATATATATAGAAGATATACAAAATATATGGGAAAATATTTTTTTTTTTTAATTTTTCGGGAATTTTATTGGATATTCTCCTATTCTGGCCAGAGAACAATCTGAATTTGTCTCAATCATCCAAATCGGTGCAGACGTTCTTGAGTTATACGCGTTTGTACTAACGCCACTTCCTTTTATATATATAGATATACAAAATATATGGGAAAATATTTTTTTTTTTTTTTTTTCATTTTTCGGGAATTTTATTGGATATTCTCCTATTCTGGCCAGATAACAATCTGAATTTGTCTCAATCATCCAAATCGGTGCAGGCGTTCTTGAGTTATACGCGTTTGTACTAACGCCACTTCCTTTTATATATATAGAAGATATACAAAATATATGGGAAAATATTTTTTTTTTTTAATTTTTCGGAAATTTTATTGGATATTCTCCTATTCTGGCCAGAGAACATTCTGAATTGGTGTCAATCATCCAAATCGGTGCAGGCGTTCTTGAGTTATACGCGTTTGTACTAACGCCACTTCCTTTTACATATATAGATATACAAAATGTATGGGAAAATAAATTTTTTTTTAATTTTTCGGAAATTTTATTGGATATTCTCCTATTCTGGCCAGAGAACATTCTGAATTGGTGTCAATCATCCAAATCGGTGCAGGCGTTCTTGAGTTATACGCGTTTGTACTAACGCCACTTCCTTTTATATATATAGATATACAAAATATATGGGAAAATATTTTTTTTTTTTTTTTTTCATTTTTCGGGAATTTTATTGGATATTCTCCTATTCTGGCCAGAGAACAATCTGAATTTGTCTCAATCATCCAAATCGGCGCAGGCGTTCTTGAGTTATACGCGTTTGTACTAACGCCACTTCCTTTTATATATATAGATATAATAAATATATGGGAAAAGATTTTTTTTTTTGCATTTTTCGGGAATTTTATTGGATATTCTCCTATACTGGCCAGAGAACAATCTGAATTTGTCTCAATCATTCAAATCGGTTCAGGCGTTCTTGAGTTATACGCGTTTGTACTAACGCCACTTCCTTTTATATATATAGAAGATATACAAAATATATGGGAAAATATTTTTTTTTTTAATTTTTCGGGAATTTTATTGGATATTCTCCTATTCTGGCCAGAGAACAATCTGAATTTGTCTCAATCATCCAAATCGGTGCAGGCGTTCTTGAGTTATACGCGTTTGTACTAACGCCACTTCCTTTTATATATATAGATATACAAAATATATGGGAAAATATTTTTTTTTTTTTTTTTTTCATTTTTCGGGAATTTTATTGGATATTCTCCTATTCTGGCCAGATAACAATCTGAATTTGTCTCAATCATCCAAATCGGTGCAGGCGTTCTTGAGTTATACGCGTTTGTACTAACGCCACTTCCTTTTATATATATAGAAGATATACAAAATATATGGGAAAATATTTTTTTTTTTTTGTTGAATTTTTCGGGAATTTTATTGGATATTCTGGCCAGAGAACAATCTGAATTTGTCTCAATCATCCAAATCGGTGCAGGCGTTCTTGAGTTATACGCGTTTGTACTAACGCCACTTCCTTTTATATATATAGAAGATATACAAAATATATGGGAAAATATTTTTTTTTTTTTTTTTTCATTTTTCGGGAATTTTATTGGATATTCTCCTATTCTGGCCAGAGAACAATCTGAATTTGTCTCAATCATCCAAATCGGTGCAGGCGTTCTTGAGTTATACGCGTTTGTACTAACGCCACTTCCTTTTATATATATAGAAGATATACAAAATATATGGGAAAATATTTTTTTTTTTAATTTTTCGGGAATTTTATTGGATATTCTCCTATTCTGGCCAGAGAACAATCTGAATTTGTCTCAATCATCCAAATCGGTGCAGGCGTTCTTGAGTTATACGCATTTGTACTAACGCCACTTCCTTTTATATATATAGAAGATATACAAAATATATGGGAAAATATTTTTTTTTTTAATTTTTCGGGAATTTTATTGGATATTCTCCTATTCTGGCCAGAGAACAATCTGAATTTGTCTCAATCATCCAAATCGGTGCAGGCGTTCTTGAGTTATACGCGTTTGTACTAACGCCACTTCCTTTTATATATATAGAAGATATACAAAATATATGGGAAAATATTTTTTTTTTTAATTTTTCGGGAATTTTATTGGATATTCTCCTATTCTGGCCAGAGAACAATCTGAATTTGTCTCAATCATCCAAATCGGTGCAGGCGTTCTTGAGTTATACGCGTTTGTACTAACGCCACTTCCTTTTATATATATAGAAGATATACAAAATATATGGGAAAATATTTTTTTTTTTAATTTTTCGGGAATTTTATTGGATATTCTCCTATTCTGGCCAGAGAACAATCTGAATTTGTCTCAATCATCCAAATCGGTGCAGGCGTTCTTGAGTTATACGCGTTTGTACTAACGCCACTTCCTTTTATATATATAGAAGATATACAAAATATATGGGAAAATATTTTTTTTTTTAATTTTTCGGGAATTTTATTGGATATTCTCCTATTCTGGCCAGAGAACAATCTGAATTTGTCTCAATCATCCAAATCGGTGCAGGCGTTCTTGAGTTATACGCGTTTGTACTAACGCCACTTCCTTTTATATATATAGAAGATATACAAAATATATGGGAAAATATTTTTTTTTTTTTTTTGCATTTTTCGGGAATTTTATTGGATATTCTCCTATTCTGGCCAGAGAACAATCTGAATTTGTCTCAATCATCCAAATCGGTGCAGGCGTTCTTGAGTTATACGCGTTTGTACTAACGCCACTTCCTTTTATATATATAGAAGATATACAAAATATATGGGAAAATATTTTTTTTTTTCATTTTTCGGGAATTTTATTGGATATTCTCCTATTCTGGCCAGAGAACAATCTGAATTTGTCTCAATCATCCAAATCGGTGCAGGCGTTCTTGAGTTATACGCGTTTGTACTAACGCCACTTCCTTTTATATATATAGAAGATATACAAAATATATGGGAAAATATTTTTTTTTTTTAATTTTTCGGGAATTTTATTGGATATTCTCCTATTCTGGCCAGAGAACAATCTGAATTTGTCTCAATCATCCAAATCGGTGCAGGCGTTCTTGAGTTATACGCGTTTGTACTAACGCCACTTCCTTTTATATATATAGAAGATATACAAAATATATGGGAAAATATTTTTTTTTTTCATTTTTCGGGAATTTTATTGGATATTCTCCTATTCTGGCCAGAGAACAATCTGAATTTGTCTCAATCATCCAAATCGGTGCAGGCGTTCTTGAGTTATACGCGTTTGTACTAACGCCACTTCCTTTTAGATATATAGAAGATATACAAAATATATGGAAAAATATTTTTTTTTTTTTGAATTTTTCGGGAATTTTATTGGATATTCTCCTATTCTGGCCAGAGAACAATCTGAATTTGTCTCAATCATCCAAATCGGTGCAGGCGTTCTTGAGTTATACGCGTTTGTACTAACGCCACTTCCTTTTATATATATAGAAGATATACAAAATATATGGGAAAATAATTTTTTTTTTCATTTTTCGGGAATTTTATTGGATATTCTCCTATTCTGGCCAGAGAACAATCTGAATTTGTCTCAATCATCCAAATCGGTGCAGGCGTTCTTGAGTTATACGCGTTTGTACTAACGCCACTTCCTTTTATATATATAGAAGATATACAAAATATATGGGAAAATATTTTTTTTTTTAATTTTTCGGGAATTTTATTGGATATTCTCCTATTCTGGCCAGAGAACAATCTGAATTTGTCTCAATCATCCAAATCGGTGCAGGCGTTCTTGAGTTATACGCGTTTGTACTAACGCCACTTCCTTTTATATATATAGAAGATATACAAAATATATGGGAAAATATTTTTTTTTTTAATTTTTCGGGAATTTTATTGGATATTCTCCTATTCTGGCCAGAGAACAATCTGAATTTGTCTCAATCATCCAAATCGGTGCAGGCGTTCTTGAGTTATACGCGTTTGTACTAACGCCACTTCCTTTTATATATATAGAAGATATACAAAATATATGGGAAAATATTTTTTTTTTTAATTTTTCGGGAATTTTATTGGATATTCTCCTATTCTGGCCAGAGAACAATCTGAATTTGTCTCAATCATCCAAATCGGTGCAGGCGTTCTTGAGTTATACGCGTTTGTACTAACGCCACTTCCTTTTATATATATAGAAGATATACAAAATATATGGGAAAATATTTTTTTTTTTAATTTTTCGGGAATTTTATTGGATTCTCTCCTATTCTGGCCAGAGAACAATCTGAATTTGTCTCAATCATCCAAATCGGTGCAGGCGTTCTTGAGTTATACGCGTTTGTACTAACGCCACTTCCTTTTATATATATAGAAGATATACAAAATATATGGGAAAATAATTTTTTTTTTCATTTTTCGGGAATTTTATTGGATATTCTCCTATTCTGGCCAGAGAACAATCTGAATTTGTCTCAATCATCCAAATCGGTGCAGGCGTTCTTGAGTTATACGCGTTTGTACTAACGCCACTTCCTTTTATATATATAGAAGATATACAAAATATATGGGAAAATATTTTTTTTTTTAATTTTTCGGGAATTTTATTGGATATTCTCCTATTCTGGCCAGAGAACAATCTGAATTTGTCTCAATCATCCAAATCGGTGCAGGCGTTCTTGAGTTATACGCGTTTGTACTAACGCCACTTCCTTTTATATATATAGAAGATATACAAAATATATGGGAAAATATTTTTTTTTTTCATTTTTCGGGAATTTTATTGGATATTCTCCTATTCTGGCCAGAGAACAATCTGAATTTGTCTCAATCATCCAAATCGGTGCAGGCGTTCTTGAGTTATACGCGTTTGTACTAACGCCACTTCCTTTTATATATATAGAAGATATACAAAATATATGGGAAAATATTTTTTTTTTTTAATTTTTCGGGAATTTTATTGGATATTCTCCTATTCTGGCCAGAGAACAATCTGAATTTGTCTCAATCATCCAAATCGGTGCAGGCGTTCTTGAGTTATACGCGTTTGTACTAACGCCACTTCCTTTTATATATATAGAAGATATACAAAATATATGGGAAAATATTTTTTTTTCATTTTTCGGGAATTTTATTGGATATTCTCCTATTCTGGCCAGAGAACAATCTGAATTTGTCTCAATCATCCAAATCGGTGCAGGCGTTCTTGAGTTATACGCGTTTGTACTAACGCCACTTCCTTTTAGATATATAGAAGATATACAAAATATATGGAAAAATATTTTTTTTTTTTTGAATTTTTCGGGAATTTTATTGGATATTCTCCTATTCTGGCCAGAGAACAATCTGAATTTGTCTCAATCATCCAAATCGGTGCAGGCGTTCTTGAGTTATACGCGTTTGTACTAACGCCACTTCCTTTTATATATATAGAAGATATACAAAATATATGGGAAAATAATTTTTTTTTTCATTTTTCGGGAATTTTATTGGATATTCTCCTATTCTGGCCAGAGAACAATCTGAATTTGTCTCAATCATCCAAATCGGTGCAGGCGTTCTTGAGTTATACGCGTTTGTACTAACGCCACTTCCTTTTATATATATAGAAGATATACAAAATATATGGGAAAATATTTTTTTTTTTAATTTTTCGGGAATTTTATTGGATATTCTCCTATTCTGGCCAGAGAACAATCTGAATTTGTCTCAATCATCCAAATCGGTGCAGGCGTTCTTGAGTTATACGCGTTTGTACTAACGCCACTTCCTTTTATATATATAGAAGATATACAAAATATATGGGAAAATATTTTTTTTTTTTAATTTTTCGGGAATTTTATTGGATATTCTCCTATTCTGGCCAGAGAACAATCTGAATTTGTCTCAATCATCCAAATCGGTGCAGGCGTTCTTGAGTTATACGCGTTTGTACTAACGCCACTTCCTTTTATATATATAGAAGATATACAAAATATATGGGAAAATATTTTTTTTTTTTTTGTTGCATTTTTCGGGAATTTTATTGGATATTCTCCTATTCTGGCCAGAGAACAATCTGAATTTGTCTCAATCATCCAAATCGGTGCAGGCGTTCTTGAGTTATACGCGTTTGTACTAACGCCACTTCCTTTTATATATATAGAAGATATACAAAATATATGGGAAAACATTTTTTTTTTTTTTGTTGCATTTTTCGGGAATTTTATTGGATATTCTCCTATTCTGGCCAGAGAACAATCTGAATTTGTCTCAATCATCCAAATCGGTGCAGGCGTTCTTGAGTTATACGCGTTTGTACTAACGCCACTTCCTTTTATATATATAGATATAATAAATATATGGGAAAAGATTTTTTTTTTGCATTTTTCGGGAATTTTATTGAATATTCTCCTATACTGGCCAGAGAACAATTTGAATTTGTCTCAATCATCCAAATCGGTTCAGGCGTTCTTGAGTTATACGCGTTTGTACTAACGCCACTTCCTTTTATATATATAGAAGATATACAAAATATATGGGAAAATGTTTTTTTTTTTTGCATTTTTCGGGAATTTTATTGGATATTCTCCTATTCTGGCCAGATAACAATCTGAATTTGTCTCAATCATCCAAATCGGTGCAGGCGTTCTTGAGTTATACGCGTTTGTACTAACGCCACTTCCTTTTATATATATAGAAGATATACAAAATATATGGGAAAATATTTTTTTTTTTAATTTTTCGGGAATTTTATTGGATATTCTCCTATTCTGGCCAGAGAACAATCTGAATTTGTCTCAATCATCCAAATCGGTGCAGGCGTTCTTGAGTTATACGCGTTTGTACTAACGCCACTTCCTTTTATATATATAGAAGACTAGCTGGCCCGGCAGACGTTGTTCTGCCTAAAATTTATTCCTATAAAGCTATAAAACTGTCAATTCTCTGAACAAAAGAGATATACATATATTCACCGCGACAAACCTAATTTCTCCTATCCCTGTCTCTGTCTCTGTCTCTATCTCTATCTCCATCTCCATCTCCATCTCCATCTCCATCTCCATCTCCATCTCCATCTCCATCTCCATCTCCATCTCCATCTCCATCTCCATCTCCATCTCCATCTCCATCTCCATCTCCATCTCCATCTCCATCTCCATCTCCATCTCCATCTCCATCTCCATCTCTATCTCCATCTCCATCTCCATCTCCATCTCCATCTCCATCTCCATCTCCATCTCCATCTCCATCTCCATCTCCATCTACATCTCCATCTCCATCTCTATCTCTATCTCTATCTCTATCCCTATCCCTATCTCAAAATGTATAGGAAAATAATTTTTTTTGTGCATTTTTCGGGAATTTTATTGGATATTCTCCTATTCTGGCCAGAGAACAATCTGAATTTGCATGAATCATCCAAATCGGTGCAGGCGTTCTTGAGTTATAGGCGTTTGTACTAACGCCACTTCCTTTTATATATATAGATAAACAAAATGTATGGGAAAATAATTTTTTTTTTTATTTTTCGGAAATTTTATTGGATATTCTCCTATTCTGGCCAGAGAACATTCTGAATTTGTCTCAATCATCAAAATCGGTGCAGGCGTTCTTGAGTTATACGCGTTTGTACTAACGCCACTTCCTTTTATATATATAGATATACAAAATGTATGGAAAAATAAATTTTTTTTTAATTTTTCGGAAATTTTATTGGATATTCTCCTATTCTGGCCAGAGAACATTCTGAATTGGTGTCAATCATCCAAATCGGTGCAGGCGTTCTTGAGTTATACGCGTTTGTACTAACGCCACTCCCTTTTATATATATAGATATACAAAATATATCGGAAAATATTTTTTTTTTTTTTTTCATTTTTCGGGAATTTTATTGGATATTCTCCTATTCTGGCCAGAGAACAATCTGAATTTGTCTCAATCATCCAAATCGGTGCAGGCGTTCTTGAGTTATACGCGTTTGTACTAACGCCACTTCCTTTTATATATATAGAAGATATACAAAATATATGGGAAAATATTTTTTTTTTTTTTTTTGCATTTTTCGGGAATTTTATTGGATATTCTCCTATTCTGGCCAGAGAACAATCTGAATTTGTCTCAATCATCCAAATCGGTGCAGGCGTTCTTGAGTTATACGCGTTTGTACTAACGCCACTTCCTTTTAGATATATAGAAGATATACATAATATATGGGAAAATATTTTTTTTTTACATTTTTTGGGAATTTTTTTGGATATTCTCCTATTCTGGCCAGAGAATAATCTGAATTAGTCTCAATCATCCAAATCGGTGCAGGCGTTCTTGAGTTATACGCGTTTGTACTAACGCCACTTCCTTTTATATATATAGAAGATATACAAAATATATGGGAAAATATTTTTTTTTTTAATTTTTCGGGAATTTTATTGGATATTCTCCTATTCTGGCCAGAGAACAATCTGAATTTGTCTCAATCATCCAAATCGGTGCAGGCGTTCTTGAGTTATACGCGTTTGTACTAACGCCACTTCCTTTTATATATATAGAAGATATACAAAATATATGGGAAAATATTTTTTTTTTTAATTTTTCGGGAATTTTATTGGATATTCTCCTATTCTGGCCAGAGAACAATCTGAATTTGTCTCAATCATCCAAATCGGTGCAGGCGTTCTTGAGTTATACGCGTTTGTACTAACGCCACTTCCTTTTATATATATAGAAGATATACAAAATATATGGGAAAATATTTTTTTTTAATTTTTCGGGAATTTTATTGGATATTCTCCTATTCTGGCCAGGGAACAATCTGAATTTGTCTCAATCATCCAAATCGGTGCAGGCGTTCTTGAGTTATACGCGTTTGTACTAACGCCACTTCCTTTTATATATATAGAAGATATACAAAATATATGGGAAAATATTTTTTTTTTTAATTTTTCGGGAATTTTATTGGATATTCTCCTATTCTGGCCAGAGAACAATCTGAATTTGTCTCAATCATCCAAATCGGTGCAGGCGTTCTTGAGTTATACGCGTTTGTACTAACGCCACTTCCTTTTATATATATAGAAGATATACAAAATATATGGGAAAATATTTTTTTTTAATTTTTCGGGAATTTTATTGGATATTCTCCTATTCTGGCCAGGGAACAATCTGAATTTGTCTCAATCATCCAAATCGGTGCAGGCGTTCTTGAGTTATACGCGTTTGTACTAACGCCACATCCTTTTATATATATAGAAGATATACAAAATATATGGGAAAATATTTTTTTTTTTAATTTTTCGGGAATTTTATTGGATATTCTCCTATTCTGGCCAGAGAACAATCTGAATTTGTCTCAATCATCCAAATCGGTGCAGGCGTTCTTGAGTTATACGCGTTTGTACTAACGCCACTTCCTTTTAGATATATAGAAGATATACATAATATATGGGAAAATATTTTTTTTTTACATTTTTTGGGAATTTTTTTGGATATTCTCCTATTCTGGCCAGAGAATAATCTGAATTAGTCTCAATCATCCAAATCGGTGCAGGCGTTCTTGAGTTATACGCGTTTGTACTAACGCCACTTCCTTTTATATATATAGAAGATATACAAAATATATGGGAAAATATTTTTTTTTTTAATTTTTCGGGAATTTTATTGGATATTCTCCTATTCTGGCCAGAGAACAATCTGAATTTGTCTCAATCATCCAAATCGGTGCAGGCGTTCTTGAGTTATACGCGTTTGTACTAACGCCACTTCCTTTTATATATATAGAAGATATACAAAATATATGGGAAAATATTTCTTTTTTTAATTTTTCGGGAATTTTATTGGATATTCTCCTATTCTGGCCAGAGAACAATCTGAATTTGTCTCAATCATCCAAATCGGTGCAGGCGTTCTTGAGTTATACGCGTTTGTACTAACGCCACTTCCTTTTATATATATAGAAGATATACAAAATATATGGGAAAATATTTTTTTTTAATTTTTCGGGAATTTTATTGGATATTCTCCTATTCTGGCCAGGGAACAATCTGAATTTGTCTCAATCATCCAAATCGGTGCAGGCGTTCTTGAGTTATACGCGTTTGTACTAACGCCACATCCTTTTATATATATAGAAGATATACAAAATATATGGGAAAATATTTTTTTTTTTAATTTTTCGGGAATTTTATTGGATATTCTCCTATTCTGGCCAGAGAACAATCTGAATTTGTCTCAATCATCCAAATCGGTGCAGGCGTTCTTGAGTTATACGCGTTTGTACTAACGCCACTTCCTTTTAGATATATAGAAGATATACATAATATATGGGAAAATATTTTTTTTTTACATTTTTTGGGAATTTTTTTGGATATTCTCCTATTCTGGCCAGAGAATAATCTGAATTAGTCTCAATCATCCAAATCGGTGCAGGCGTTCTTGAGTTATACGCGTTTGTACTAACGCCACTTCCTTTTATATATATAGAAGATATACAAAATATATGGGAAAATATTTTTTTTTTTAATTTTTCGGGAATTTTATTGGATATTCTCCTATTCTGGCCAGAGAACAATCTGAATTTGTCTCAATCATCCAAATCGGTGCAGGCGTTCTTGAGTTATACGCGTTTGTACTAACGCCACTTCCTTTTATATATATAGAAGATATACAAAATATATGGGAAAATATTTTTTTTTTTAATTTTTCGGGAATTTTATTGGATATTCTCCTATTCTGGCCAGAGAACAATCTGAATTTGTCTCAATCATCCAAATCGGTGCAGGCGTTCTTGAGTTATACGCGTTTGTACTAACGCCACTTCCTTTTATATATATAGATATACAAAATATATGGGAAAATATTTTTTTTTTTTTTTTTTCATTTTTCGGGAATTTTATTGGATATTCTCCTATTCTGGCCAGAGAACAATCTGAATTTGTCTCAATCATCCAAATCGGTGCAGGCGTTCTTGAGTTATACGCGTTTGTACTAACGCCACTTCCTTTTATATATATAGAAGATATACAAAATATATGGGAAAATATTTTTTCTTTTAATTTTTCGGGAATTTTATTGGATATTCTCCTATTCTGGCCAGAGAACAATCTGAATTTGTCTCAATCATCCAAATCGGTGCAGGCGTTCTTGAGTTATACGCGTTTGTACTAACGCCACTTCCTTTTATATATATAGAAGATATACAAAATATATGGGAAAATATTTTTTTTTTTAATTTTTCGGGAATTTTATTGGATATTCTCCTATTCTGGCCAGAGAACAATCTGAATTTGTCTCAATCATCCAAATCGGTGCAGGCGTTCTTGAGTTATACGCGTTTGTACTAACGCCACTTCCTTTTATATATATAGAAGATATACAAAATATATGGGAAAATATTTTTTTTTTTTTTTGCATTTTTCGGGAATTTTATTGGATATTCTCCTATACTGGCCAGAGAACAATCTGAATTTGTCTCAATCATCCAAATCGGTGCAGGCGTTCTTGAGTTATACGCGTTTGTACTAACGCCACTTCCTTTTATATATATAGAAGATATACAAAATATATGGGAAAATATTTTTTTTTTTTTTTTGCATTTTTCGGGAATTTTATTGGATATTCTCCTATACTGGCCAGAGAACAATCTGAATTTGTCTCAATCATCCAAATCGGTGCAGGCGTTCTTGAGTTATACGCGTTTGTACTAACGCCACTTCCTTTTATATATATAGAAGATATACAAAATATATGGGAAAATATTTTTTTTTTTAATTTTTCGGGAATTTTATTGGATATTCTCCTATTCTGGCCAGAGAACAATCTGAATTTGTCTCAATCATCCAAATCGGTGCAGGCGTTCTTGAGTTATACGCGTTTGTACTAACGCCACTTCCTTTTATATATATAGAAGATATACAAAATATAAGGGAAAATATTTTTTTTTTTTTTTTGCATTTTTCGGGAATTTTATTGGATATTCTCCTATACTGGCCAGAGAACAATCTGAATTTGTCTCAATCATCCAAATCGGTGCAGGCGTTCTTGAGTTATACGCGTTTGTACTAACGCCACTTCCTTTTATATATATAGAAGATATACAAAATATATGGGAAAATATTTTTTTTTTTAATTTTTCGGGAATTTTATTGGATATTCTCCTATTCTGGCCAGAGAACAATCTGAATTTGTCTCAATCATCCAAATCGGTGCAGGCGTTCTTGAGTTATACGCGTTTGTACTAACGCCACTTCCTTTTATATATATAGATATACAAAATATATGGGAAAATATTTTTTTTTTTTTTTTTTTCATTTTTCGGGAATTTTATTGGATATTCTCCTATTCTGGCCAGAGAACAATCTGAATTTGTCTCAATCATCCAAATCGGTGCAGGCGTTCTTGAGTTATACGCGTTTGTACTAACGCCACTTCCTTTTATATATATAGAAGATATACAAAATATAAGGGAAAATATTTTTTTTTTTTTTTTGCATTTTTCGGGAATTTTATTGGATATTCTCCTATACTGGCCAGAGAACAATCTGAATTTGTCTCAATCATCCAAATCGGTGCAGGCGTTCTTGAGTTATACGCGTTTGTACTAACGCCACTTCCTTTTATATATATAGAAGATATACAAAATATATGGGAAAATATTTTTTCTTTTAATTTTTCGGGAATTTTATTGGATATTCTCCTATTCTGGCCAGAGAACAATCTGAATTTGTCTCAATCATCCAAATCGGTGCAGGCGTTCTTGAGTTATACGCGTTTGTACTAACGCCACTTCCTTTTATATATATAGAAGATATACAAAATATAAGGGAAAATATTTTTTTTTTTTTTTTGCATTTTTCGGGAATTTTATTGGATATTCTCCTATACTGGCCAGAGAACAATCTGAATTTGTCTCAATCATCCAAATCGGTGCAGGCGTTCTTGAGTTATACGCGTTTGTACTAACGCCACTTCCTTTTATATATATAGAAGATATACAAAATATATGGAAAAATATTTTTTTTTTTTTTTTTCATTTTTCGGGAATTTTATTGGATATTCTCCTATTCTGGCCAGAGAACAATCTGAATTTGTCTCAATCATCCAAATCGGTGCAGGCGTTCTTGAGTTATACGCGTTTGTACTAACGCCACTTCCTTTTATATATATAGAAGATATACAAAATATATGGGAAAATATTTTTTCTTTTAATTTTTCGGGAATTTTATTGGATATTCTCCTATTCTGGCCAGAGAACAATCTGAATTTGTCTCAATCATCCAAATCGGTGCAGGCGTTCTTGAGTTATACGCGTTTGTACTAACGCCACTTCCTTTTATATATATAGAAGATATACAAAATATAAGGGAAAATATTTTTTTTTTTTTTTTTCATTTTTCGGGAATTTTATTGGATATTCTCCTATTCTGGCCAGAGAACAATCTGAATTTGTCTCAATCATCCAAATCGGTGCAGGCGTTCTTGAGTTATACGCGTTTGTACTAACGCCACTTCCTTTTATATATATAGAAGATATACAAAATATAAGGGAAAATATTTTTTTTTTTTTTTTGCATTTTTCGGGAATTTTATTGGATATTCTCCTATACTGGCCAGAGAACAATCTGAATTTGTCTCAATCATCCAAATCGGTGCAGGCGTTCTTGAGTTATACGCGTTTGTACTAACGCCACTTCCTTTTATATATATAGAAGATATACAAAATATATGGGAAAATATTTTTTCTTTTAATTTTTCGGGAATTTTATTGGATATTCTCCTATTCTGGCCAGAGAACAATCTGAATTTGTCTCAATCATCCAAATCGGTGCAGGCGTTCTTGAGTTATACGCGTTTGTACTAACGCCACTTCCTTTTATATATATAGAAGATATACAAAATATAAGGGAAAATATTTTTTTTTTTTTTTTGCATTTTTCGGGAATTTTATTGGATATTCTCCTATACTGGCCAGAGAACAATCTGAATTTGTCTCAATCATCCAAATCGGTGCAGGCGTTCTTGAGTTATACGCGTTTGTACTAACGCCACTTCCTTTTATATATATAGAAGATATACAAAATATATGGGAAAATATTTTTTCTTTTAATTTTTCGGGAATTTTATTGGATATTCTCCTATTCTGGCCAGAGAACAATCTGAATTTGTCTCAATCATCCAAATCGGTGCAGGCGTTCTTGAGTTATACGCGTTTGTACTAACGCCACTTCCTTTTATATATATAGAAGATATACAAAATATATGGGAAAATTTTTTTTTTTTTTTGTTGAATTTTTCGGGAATTTTATTGGATATTCTGGCCAGAGAACAATCTGAATTTGTCTCAATCATCCAAATCGGTGCAGGCGTTCTTGAGTTATACGCGTTTGTACTAACGCCACTTCCTTTTATATATATAGAAGATATACAAAATATATGGGAAAATATTTTTTTTTTTTTTTTTTTCATTTTTCGGGAATTTTATTGGATATTCTCCTATTCTGGCCAGAGAACAATCTGAATTTGTCTCAATCATCCAAATCGGTGCAGGCGTTCTTGAGTTATACGCGTTTGTACTAACGCCACTTCCTTTTATATATATAGATATACAAAATATATGGGAAAATATTTTTTTTTTTTTTTTTCATTTTTCGGGAATTTTATTGGATATTCTCCTATTCTGGCCAGAGAACAATCTGAATTTGTCTCAATCATCCAAATCGGTGCAGGCGTTCTTGAGTTATACGCGTTTGTACTAACGCCACTTCCTTTTATATATATAGAAGATATACAAAATATATGGGAAAATATTTTTTTTTTAAATTTTTCGGGAATTTTATTGGATATTCTCCTATTCTGGCCAGAGAACAATCTGAATTTGTCTCAATCATCCAAATCGGTGCAGGCGTTCTTGAGTTATACGCGTTTGTACTAACGCCACTTCCTTTTATATATATAGATTCACTGACAATAAAAAAGAAATTTGACCTCAAGCAGCAAACCGTTTTTGGGGTTTTACTATATGGATAGTGGTCTTTTGTTCTGTGTGGGAATGATTCCGCCAGCAAGAGTGCTGTTGCACAGTGTTATATTTCACAGCCAAAGAATCAAAATAAAAAGTACATTAAAAAGAGCAAAATGAAAAACATAAATCAAAGCATTATTATTAATCAAATTATCGCCGCAAGCTATTTGAACTATGTGATTGGTGTTAATGCATAATTTAATTATAAATCAAATTCTTCTTTGTTGTTTTTTTATTTTTATTTTATATTATTATTTTTTTTTTCGTTTACCAAATCAAATAAATTATGACAATTGCAATGACAATTGCCAATTAGCGGCGAAAAGTGGTGTAAGAAAAAAACTTAAACAAAATCAATCATTAAAAAAAAAAACAGAAAAAAAATTATTAATCAGTAATTATCGGTCGGCATAGCAAATAAATCAAAATTTTATTAAAAACCCGCACGCGTTGAAAACAAAAAAAAACTGGAATAACACGTTTTGACCTTTTTTTGCAAACTTAATTAAATGTCAATTAGCTGGGCTTTAATGCACTGGCATTGCAAAGTTGGTGCTGTTGTACATAGATGAAAAAATTACAAAAAAAAAACAACAACAGCATACAAAAATGTTATGAAACAACGAAATGAAGAACATTTTGCAATTAACATATTTGCCCTGTTTTGGCAAAAAAAAAATTGTGATAAATTAAAAAATAATAATAAAAATAAAACAGCAAAATAGACAATGAAATGCGCTAACAGGATTTATGCATTTCTATGCTTTTTCATTATTGTATTTACTGCATAAATATGTACAATGTACATTAAGGTGGAGTGAAATCATATGGAGATTTTTTCTTTGTTCTTTTTTTGAACGTACCAGCAATGAAACGAGTTAATGAACCCCACAAAATTTTATCGCGATAGGATGATGTTTTGAACTGCCCCCAGCCCCGCAAAGTTGAAAGCAATAAGCACGATCTGGTACAAATATGAAATTTTTAAAATTATAAAATCAAAAAACTAAGTATGAGGATTGATAAACATGGCTAAGCTGAGTTTTAAACTGAATTTCTTTTTTTTTGGAAACAACAACAACAAAAGTTATTAAAGGTCAAAGTTTATATTATGCATTATTTAAATTGCAATTACTTAAAAAATACTGAACCGATTTCGAATATTTTTATACCATTCGATACGTATTTTGATTCCCTTTAATTTGATATACATTCTATATATGAAAAGTAAGGGGGGTAAAAGGGGGGATGACCCCCGCAGGGGGCCGTTATGGAACCCACATAAAAATTATATCAAATTAAAGAGAATCAACATACCTATCGAATGGTATAAAAATATTCGAAATCGGTTCAGTAGTTTTTAAGTAATTGCAATTTAAAAATGCACAATATAAACTTTGACCTTTAATAACTTTTGTTGTTGTTGTTTCCAAAAAAAAATAAATTCACTTTAATACTCAGCTTAACCATCCTTATCAATCCCCATACTTCGTTTTTTTTATTTTATAATTTTCAAAGTTTCATATTTGTACCAGATCGTGCTATTTTTTCAACTTTGTGGGGCTGGGGGCACCTCTAAACATGCGAGTAGGTCAATAAAATTTTACAGGCTTATTACTGGGCCAGAAAGGTTCCGTTCTGGCTTTGGAACAAATTGAATTTCCAAAAAAAAAGTTTCACTCCACCTTAATGGACATGTATAAATTCCTTTCTATGCTAAAACAAAATTTGTTTATATTTGAAAGAGTTTTTTAGTGCTTAGCACGAAATTTTTATTTTTAATTCAATTTTTGATTGTTGGGGTAAGTGGAAAAAAATTCAACAACTATTTACAGCGAAGGTTGAGTGTATAGCTATTTCACGAAAAACCATTTTCGATCATCAGCACTCTTTTCGGAAGTGGATGCACCGGGGATTGAACCCGAGTCCATTCCAACTTCAGCCGCAATGACCCTACGGATAAACACACTCGGCCATTGAGACTCTGTGCAAGCTGTTGGATTTTCCCCACTTTTGCCTTTTTCATTTTCAACATTAACGTTAGTGTGTATATGCTTTTTGCATTTCTTCTCCACAAACGTGCTGAATTTTTGTTGTAGGCAGTTCGCAATGAACATTGTTGTTGGTATTTATTTTATGTATATACCAAACAACGTTAACAATTTTACTTGAAAGAGTTTTTTAGTGCTTAGCACGAAATTTTTATTTTTAATTCAATTTGTAATTGTTGGGGTAAGTGGAAAAAAATTCAACAACTATTTACAGCAATTGTTTATATTAAGTTTTATACCCAGCTCGCTTTTAGTATCGCTCTTTATTTGATGTAGTTGATGTAGCATAAAAAAGAATATTTTAATTCTTAATTCATTAGTTTGTGGTGACTTTGAATAAAGAAGCATTTGTATGACTGCTATAGGGTTAAGCTCGAGTAGGCCACACCGAAAATTTCCTGACTGATCAGAATTGTTTCATAGTGTTGGCAATAGCAATTTGCAGGCAATATACCTTGCTTGGCATGCAGTTTTTTTTTTGCAAGTTTTAATATCTGCTGAATGTACATAATTATGTCTCTGTCGAAAGTGCCTTCTAGGTACTCGAAGTGAACATTGCAGGTCTATCTAAACAGGGTGAGACTGAAATAACAGCCTTTGGTCGTGGAAAACCTGACTCATTTCAGTACAAAAACTGGCAGTTGTGGTCGCCAGGGACTTTTACGATCCAGTGGAGAAAACTTCAAGCCTGCCAAAACTCCGCATTGCGAACCGGCCACAGGAAGTCTTCTGATGTCGCCGGAACACCACCTACATACACCAAGCAAGAGGCGCAGGTGCATAGATTCAGGCCTTAATGGCGATCGATAGGGAAATAGTATCCAGCTTTGTTTCATCACGTTCTTCACATGTGATTCTAACTAACCAACCAACACCAATAGCTGAAGAAGAATTGGGGTTGCCTAGGGAAACTCGCGTCACCTCTGTAGTAGGCTTGACTTCCACAGGGCCCGTATAGAATCCGGCATACCAAACATATGCCCGGCCCAGTGCAGAGAGGTCGCACGACGCACACATCACTTCTTCACATTTCGTTTGAAACCGGCGAAGCACTTAACATCCCTGCACCTCTGGTCTTGCTCAATAGAAGCTGCAACATTTTCAAGTGAAATTGACGACAGTTTGTGAACAGAACTTCTCGGCTAAGCTACAACAAAACCAACAACAACAACAACAATAACAGCAACATCAACAACGACGACAACAACCACAATATGTACTCGAATTGTGCAGAGCGCCGAGGCATCTGAGTCGTTGTCTGCCAAATGTTTGGGGCATTGATAGAGAAGATATTTCAGATTGCCGATAGCATTGTTGTTGTTGTAGCCACCAAGACACTCCCGAAGGTTTTGGGGAGTGTAGGGGATGTGACAGTCCTTTGCCGGATAAATCCGGTACGCTCGGGTACTAGTCCCTTCTGACACTAGCCCGACTGTCGTGCGAACGATTTTTTTGGCCATAATCAACCTTCTAGGCCAATGGATTTTAGTCGCCTCTTACGACAAGCATTCCTTACCACGGGTATATTCTAAGCGTCGATAGCGTCGACTTTGTTGCATGCCGCAAATGCTTGACTATGCGTTAGTCCCATTTCTTAAGCCCATGTGGGTACATATATAACTCCAATTTGTATTATTTTTTTTTTTTTATTTTGTAATTTTTTTATTTTTTTTTTCTTTTCATCAATTTTAGCTATTGGTTGTATTATTGTTTTTGCAATCGCTATAAATATTTAGGCAGATACGTGCAGCAATTTAATGAGCAGTCGCATGATAGCAAACAATAGGCAATAATTAAAAAAGAAGCGTGTTAAAACTAAAAAAGTATACTTAAAAAATATTTTTTTTTTACAACTTCAACGTGAACATTAACCTAAAAATATGCCTGAATTGCAAACTAATAACAAAACTATTTGCATTGTAATGAAATTCAATAAAAAAAAAATACAAACAATTTTTTTTCTATGAAAAATGCAATAAACAGATATTTGCAGGTATTTTTTTTTTTTTTTTTTTTTTTTTTTTTTTCAAACAAGTAGCCAAAAATTGTGTATTATTTATTCGATTTTTGCATGTATGCGCATTTAAATTAGCTATTTTGCACATGTCAGTTATTAACAAAAACAACAAATAAAACAAAAAAAATTATTAACACGCAATTATTGTTGTTTTATTTTTTCTATTCAAATTATTGCTTTTAACACCAAAAATTAATAATATGAACTCAATAAATACATTAAAATATTGCTAATAATTGGCTAGATGATACAAGATTTCACAAAAAAAAAATTATTATTAAAAAATTTAATTAATAACAAAACCAGAATGATGTTCAAAAAAAATCTTTCTGCTGGCATAGTTTGCTTGTTTTTTGGCAAATAATTCATGCAAGTTAATTAAGAGAAAAAATAAAATCGCAATAATAATGGTTTTAATAATTGTTTTTAGCAGTTTGAGGTAGGTGCATCTCCTAAACAATTGAAATTGATTGTACGCTGAATTGCTCTAAACACATTTCCAAACTCCAAGTGTTTTTCGAACCTTTACCACAATTAACTCCATCAGTCCCACTTTATCAATTTTCGAATACTTTCACAAGCAGAAATACCAATTTTCACAGCTTTGCTCAACGCTGAAATTAAAATCAACCTCCTTTTTATCGCAAAAGAAACTCCAATGGCCAATTGAAGTTTACGAGTATTACATTACCTCTTTTTTTTTAAATCTTCCTTATCCTTAATTAAGCGCTTAGTCGCAATTCTCAGTTGTCTGAAATGGAGCTTAATTGTCTGCGAAACATAAAAATTGCGCGTGGCCAAACACAAACAAACTATAATTTTGGTAACAGGAGTACATAGATAGTCATAAAGTTAATTGACAAGACAGACAACTAAACAGTATTAATAAAATTAAAGAATGGCGTAGATAAAAGTAAAATGAATAGCCACGACACGTCAATGAGAACAAAAAGAAAAAAACGAAACAAAAAAAAAAAACACAAAAAAACAGCTAAATTGCTAAATAACGGCGACGACGACAATAAGGAATAAGCAACAACAAAAAAGTCGCTGTAAATGTGCGGATGCACTAACGGACTGTCGTTTAAAACATATTAAATGAGCAGGAAATAAGAAATTAAAGCCAAAAAGGGAACAAGAAAACGTTAAAGAAGTTTGAGGGCAAAAGAAAGTAGGTACAGGTGAAAACAAAAACTCTATATATATAGCCACTTGTGGATTTTTCAAGACGAACAATGCAAAATCGCCATTACTTTTCGCCAAGTTGGAAGCTTCGACACTTGTGGTTTTTTTTGACTTGATTTCTTCCATTGAGTGCAACGAAATTCGCCAGTACATTCCATATTAAGTGTAGCCATACAGCAGCACTACTTTTGGAACTCAGAATCTCGGCAGTATATGTTCTCGTAATGTTTTGATTGAGACCTCTTGCTGTAGCTTTTCGTAGAGGCACGATTTCGACCCATTTTGTGCATTTGTCTGTGAATACCACTATGGTTGTGTGCCCATGTTTTTACCTTGGTAGTAATCACAAAAAATCCGCACACTGTGGTCCAACATTCATCGGCGATGTGTGTGGGCATTTTACTGGCGGCTTTCTGCTGGGTGGGGTTTGTACATCTGGCAGACGGGACTTTGTGGTATGTATTCTTTTATTTCTCGAAACATTCCTGGCCAATAATATTGAGTCACTGCATGCGTGATTGTGTTCCGAACTTCCATATTTCCGGCCTTTGGCGCGTCGTGAATTTCTTGGTGTATTCTCGTCCTCATTGACTTGGCTTCGCATAGGTTAGGTTAAGTTGCGTTGGCTGAGGTCCGAAGACTCCTCACATAGACCAAATATGGTCCTTAGTGTTGCCAACATACAGGAGGCATTATGTTATTATATTACACTCGGAATGCAGGTCTTCGCAAGTTTTAATATTTTTTTGAATTTCCCGGTCCGCAATGCTCTCTAGAGACGTGAAGTATGCAGAGCCGAGACAGTTAAATCGTAGTCTGCCGAGAGCTGGACATTGGCAGAGAAGGTGCTCCAGAGTGCCTACAGCTTCGCATAGTTTCCATCGAACCGCGCGTTCGTCATCTAAGCGAGCTGTGAACTGACGGATATATCACCATTCTCTATGATATAGTCCGGAAATGTATCTGTGTTCCGTTTTACCTCCTCCATCTTCGCTTGTAGTCACTTGCACGTATGTATGTCTTTATCTTGTGCCATGCTGCATAGTTGTACATCGTGTAGTTGGCGTGAGAGTGCATCGACCACTAAGTTGAGTTTCCCCACCCTGTACTGGACGTCGAACGAGTGTTGTGGTAACTGCAGCGCCCGTAAGGAGCTCTCAGTAACATTCAACCACTTCAGGTATATGTTGTCGGTGCCTACTGGGAGCTTGTAGCCTTCTAAATAGTCCTAATCTACCGGATTAGCCATCAGGCATTCCTTCTCGGTGGGTGAATAGTTCTCTTCCGCCTTGTTAAACTGTCGATTTGCATATGAATTAACGCGCTCTTCGCCATCCATTTCCTGGTCGAGTACTGCTCCTAATCCAAAAGAACCAGGTTTACTTGAAATGCGAAATCTGGACATTCTAGTACCGGTGCACTTTTAAGTGACATCTTTAAGGTCTCGAATGTCATTTTCTGTTCCCAAGACCACTTCCATCTGCTACCTTTATTCAACAGCGGGTGGGCAACGCGTGGAAATTCGGGTACGAATCGTCGGTACCAGGATGCTGCGCCTAAAAATCTGCGTAAATCGCCTATGTTCGTGGGTTCTTTCAGTTCTTTAATTGCCGATATTTTATCAGGGTTGGTGTGGATTCCGGCTTCGCTAACCACATGCCCAAGGCATTTCAATCTTTTCCTGAAGATTCGAATTTTTCGGGTTTAACTTTAAGGTTGGCCTGCCTCAGTCGACCAAATACTTCCGTGAGATGTTTAGTGTGTTCCTCCGAAGTTGAACTTGTGACAATTATGTCGTCCAAGTATGCCAAGGCATTTGGTTCAAGTTACAGGCCAATAACTCTGTGTAACATACGTTGATATATTGTCGGTGCGTGGTGTAGTCCGAACGTCATTACGCGCCATTGAAACAAGCCGCGTCCCGGTACGATCAAGTCCACTTCTAACTGATATTTTAGTGGAAATGCTTCTCAGCTTCAGCTGCTAAGTGTTCGAAAAGATTAATGAGACGATAAATGTAAAAATATAATTTTCGGCTCCTTGGAAATGTTTATCTCAAGACTTCTCTCAGGACATGCGCGAGGAAGTTTTTTGTCATCGGCGAGACAGCACTTAGCTTCCATATGGACTACTTAAATCCCAAGTGGGGGACATCATTATTGACAGAGCAGGCGGTTATATCGAATGCAATGAAAATAGGAATAGCTTGAAAATAAGGGTATTGTCTGGAAGAAACTAAATAAGGTGAGTTGGCTGGGATACATACACATTAAGCCATATAGACTCTCAAGCAGCCAGAAGAGCCAAACAAATGCAAACAAAAACCTAAAAGACCAAAGCAAAAACTCCATTAAATTGTGACGCGCACAAAACAACACTAAAAACGTTGTTAAAAACCCGATCTAATGCCATGATAAAGAAGTTTATTCCCTTCTTATCATTCACTTTATACTTTTTTAACAGCCGCAAACTTTTTTCTTTTTCGTTTGCTTCAACGCCAAAAAAGGACAATAAAATGGAAAAATAGAAAAAATGTAGCGAAAAACCGCAAATTTTATCTCTTTGATTGCCACATTAAATGTGATGGACAAAAAAAAACAACATAAATAAATTACAACCAAATATTAAACTGAAAGCGATAGGGTAGTTTTGCTGCTCTGGCTGGCAGTCAAAGGCAATCGGGGTAAAAGACGAGGTTGTCGCTTTGCTTGAGCACATAAAACTGTGCGCTGGACAAAAACACAAAAGAAAAAAAAAAGAAAAAAAAGAAAGAAGATAGGAAATAGAAAAAAGTTATAAAATAGAAAAAACTTATAAAATTGAAAAAAAAAGTTGGTGGTTTTCGCTTTCGCTTGGGGTTGCTAAGACAACTAACTCGCTCACTCGTTCTATTGTGCAAACGGCCGTTCGTTCCATTGTTCGCTCACTCGCTCACATTGTGGTGCCGTTCGCTAACTCGCCCATTCACTCTATCTACTCGTTCGCATCGTTAAAGAAATCGCACATTAGAATGCGCTAACTAACGGTCTGTGCATCTATGTATGTGTGTGTGTATGCATGAATGAACCCCAGTTGGAAACGTGGTCATGCATGGCCCAGCGTACGCATGAAAAGATGAACGAAAAATTTGCATTTTAGTATGTATTCCAAAAAAACTATGATTTCATCTAAACTCTATGTTGTCTGGCTGCCAAATTATAGGAAATCGGATACATTCTAGAATGCAATCCAAGGCAAGCGAAGAGGTCAGTTATCGGCTCTCAGCTATAACATTGAATATACCAAAAAAAAAAAACAATTAGGAGAATCAGGTTTTCTATAGTTTTGCTTTTTACAATGACGACAACAATTCACAGAGTCTATTTCGAGCAAGCGGACGTATAAAAACGTCAATATAATGTTGAATGTCTCACTATATGCAGGCGTTGGGTGAAGTAGTGAAGGGGAAGATGGTACGACAATGAGAGAAGCAGAGGAGAACAAGCTGGAGTGAAGTTACATATTTCTAGTCGGAAATCGGATGGAGAGAGGATGAAGAGAAAAATGCAAAAAAAAGTATTTTTTTTTATTTTTAATTGAGAAAATAAACCGACACTGAGATCACGGCAGCAGCGACTCTGATCCAAACATTCCATTTTGCCTTACCTTGGCAGGGAAAACTGGATGCATGACTTTCCTAGGACATCACAATGAAAAAAAATCAAGCGTTCTGGAATTTATAGATCCTATGGCCTTTATATCCATTTATAGATGACCACACATTACCTTTTCCAACTGGGACTTGTTGGCTACTAAATACGACATACATACATCCATACATTTTCCATACCGTAAACCGCACGTGTCTAACGAATTTTTCACATTCCAATGCACTTACAGCTCGTTTAACACGATTAAATGACATTGTCCTGCGGCTGTAGGCGGTGCGCCAAGCAAAACACAAAAAAGAGTGAAAAATGTAATAGTGTAAAATGGCGAAAATCAGTAGTCAAGTAAAATTATTGGCAGTTGGTAGTAGGTGGTTGGTGTGGTGGTGAAAGTCAAGGCAATTCACCGTTGGAAGTTGGAGAAAATCGACGGATTGTGCGAATTAAAGAGATGAGGCAATCAGCGATTCGTTAGTGCTGCAAAATATGTGAATGTTTTGAGTGGGATGAATGCGAAAGTGTAATTGCAAATTAAATGAGACTATTTTTGGTTAAGCGGCTGATGCCTTGAGCATACTCCTAAAGCTGTATATGCGCGATGGAATAGCCTAGCCTAGCGCCTAACCAAAATAAATGAATAAAATATGGAAAAGGAAGATTTAAAACACAAACAAATTACAAGTTCTATACAGAAAAGTTATCGACTAAGATCGATCTTGGTTTGAAGGGTTTTCAGCAGGAGCACGAAGTTTCGTTCTAGGGTGTTTTAGAGCCGAAGGTTTAATGAACTGACCGTCCTTTTGCGAATGAATCCGGTACATTCTGGTACTAGTTCCTTCTGAGATTTTTTTGGCCATTATCAAGCTTTTAGTCGAGTAGAGTTTAGTCTCCAATTACGACAGGCATAACTTACCTGGGGGTATTCAAAGCCCCTTAACGTGCAGAGTGTGGTGTTGGGCGTCCTTTTGTATGTTGGATATTTGCATTCGCTTGTTTTAGATAACAGAATTACCCAGATTTTCCCGATCAAGAGCCATCATTTTAGTATAACCCTGTTTAGTCCTATATAAAGATTTATAAGCTCGCGGTTGGAAGCCACAGACCTCAGAACAGCCGCGGGTAAGCTCCTGTTGGTACCAGGAGACCACGTACATCATGGGACACAGATTCTCCCAGTCAGCGAATATAACATCATACTGAACAAGCAGTTGCTATTGGGATTCCTCCGCAGAGACCATCTAAATAGCCAGTGGCTATTAGCCACCTGCTAGAACCAGAACCTCCCCCCGGCACCTAATCACCTTCGTTTCAGCACACCCGTCCTATGTAATATTGAGAGACCAGACGCCTCCTATACCAGAAGATGAATTGGAGCAGCCGAGGGAAACCCGCGTAACACTTGCACAACTAAGTTCGGGATACTGCAGCCAATTCAACTCAAATAGGTCCAGACAATAACCCAACATATCAAATGTATGTCCGGCATGTGGATAGACACCGCTTGACATACAACATCTCTTCACATGGCCACCCAAACCCACTCATTTAACCTTCTTGTCCCTCTGGACTAGCCCAAAATATGCTGCCTTTTCCTGGGCCTCCCGTTAAGTGAACCTGTCGGCGATTCGTGAGCAGAACGTGCTGGCTAAGCAAGCTGCTATGTTAACAACAACAACAACAAGGCTCATGAATCCGAAAGAAAGGGTCATACATTCCTTTGATACGACGGTTGGATGTTCTCACTCTTAACTTGATGATATGTTTCCATTTCGCTTTTGGAGTATGTAATCCATTCCCTCTGTAGCCGAAAGAAGAGACTCACTTTTCACTTAAACTTAGTTCTTTCAAAGGGTACAATAGACCTAGTACAATCCTCAATCCAATATATCTATCTACTTCTTTCAAAAACTTCCCCTCTTGAGTCCAGTTCATTAGAGAAAACTCAACCCACCAACAACTTCACTTAATTTTTCAACTTCGAAATAAATCAAATTAAGCCAAAGCATCGCTTCACTTCATTGCGCGCACACAAAAAAAGTTAATAAGTAAAAAGGCAAACAAAGCAAACGAGCAACAAAGAACAGTGAAGCACAACAAAAAGGAGCTCAAATAAAAAAAAAGCGCAAATAAACCGCTGAAATAGATCCACAATTTTAATTGCGGCCAGAATGTGCCACACACAAGCCAAGCGGACGGGTCGCTATTGGAAATAAGGCAAACGGCGGACCGTGGACCGTGGGCAGCCACGCGAGCAAGCGCAAGTCAAATGCCTTGGCACCTAAATTATTTTTATTTTTTTCTAGCAAATGTGTCTACTTAAGTGTGTATAAGTTTTAAATGTGTATTTTGGCGAATGCGCATCATTTTATATGCTTTTTTTTAAACCAGAGTCCCGCTGGTTTCCGCCGCAATGCACACGCAGCAAGGCGAATTTTGCTTAAGTCAGCGCCTGTTTGATTTTTTTTTACAAAACCCCCGGCTAAGCATAGCAGTTTCACTTCCAACTTGAGCTGCTGCTAGACACAAGCTTACCAAATTTCATTAGTATTCTTTTCAAATGCGGCTGCTGCTGTCGCTTTAGTGAATTGGCGGTGTAAAACTAACGACGGCCACGAGCAGCCAACAGCCAACCAACTAAGTAAAGAAAGGACAATATTGAGTTAATTTGTAATCGCGTGCTTGCTTACTTTACTCGCCGCTTTAGCTTTCGTAGGTAGCTGTATGTGCAGCCGGGAGCAAGTATGCTGTGAAGTCACCGCGGTTGCGCCTCTGTCTGCGGTAGCATTTTCGCCTGGCAGGGCACAAACGGTTGGCAGGACAAATGCTTAGCATAACAGCGTTTAAAGCTTAGCCAATTCACAGGCGGAGACTACATCAACAACACTTTCTTTCTATGCTGGCAATTGCCTTTGTCTGACGGCTTTTGGTTGTCCTTTCCATTTAGCTGTCACGTTTACGTATTTATATACTTACATATATATACAGCGAATTTAGTCATCGTTTGAAATATCGCTTTTTGGTCGGTTTTTTGTCTTCTGTGGCTTCATTAACGCTTTATGCTTTTGTTTGCGTTATCTTAATATACCCAGTTGTGACTTTTTCATCCAAAGTTATATAAAAAAAGGCCAACAAAATGGGAAGTGACAACAACTAGGAGAGATTTTT